>OX439476.1:4096505-5461505 GCA_949320105.2 Crepidodera aurea | reverse complement strand
AATTTTCTTTGAAACGTACATTAATATTGTGTATTTCAGACCTTTTTTTTATTTTCTCGTACAAATAAGCAGGCTTTTTTGTCAGCATTATTTTATGATACAAAACACAAGCATGCAGAAGTCTCCTATCATTGAGATTTAACCAACCTAAGCTTGCCAAATGTTGCGAAGTTGGTTGACGTCTTCTAATACCGCATATAAAGCGAACACAGGCGTTTTGTATTCTCTGCAGACGCCTCTTTTCAAATTGGATAAGAGCAGGCCCGTAGATGGCGTCAGCATAGTTTACTTGTGATAACACCAGACTTTCACATAGAACAGTTCGTGATTGTTTATTTAATAGATTTTTGTGTGAGTATATTAATTTTAGATTTGAAAATGATTTTCTAATAATAGTTGAAATATGATTTGAAAAAGATAACGAGCTATCTATGTACAATCCTAGATTTTTTTCACATTCAGAAAACTCCAGCTTGTCATTTCCTATTGTTATATTAAACTTTTCTTTAATTCTATTTTTTGGCAGTTTACGGCCGAATAGCATTATCTTAGATTTTGTGGCGTTAATTGATAGACAGAATTTGTTAGAGATTTCGACTATAGTTTGCAATTCTTCATTTACGTTTAAGCAAGTATTTTCAACATCGGATTCTTTAAAGTCTATGTACAATTGAGTGTCATCTGCATAAAAGTGCGAGTTCATATATTTCAAAAAATTATGAAATTGCGACGTATATATACAAAACAGGAGAGGTCCTAGAATTGAGCCTTGTGGAACACCTCGATTTAATTTTGCTTCTCTTGACGATATTGAGCCTAATGTGACTTTCTGTATCCTTTGATTTAAATAAGAAGTAATTAGTTTTAGTGAAGAGTTACTGAAGCCTATATGATAACATACTGCTTCCAGCATTTGATGGTTAAGCTTGTCAAATGCCTTGGAGTAATCTAGAAGCACTAGTATGCATAGTTTGTTTGCGTCTATGTAAGAGTAAATATCGTCTAGAACTTTTAGCAGTGCCGTGGTGCAACTGTAATTCGGTCGGAAACCTGATTGGTGTTTGGGAAGGATGTTATTTTTTGTAACGAAGTTACGCATTTGGCGATCCATTATTTTCTCTAGCACTTTAGAGAGAGTACATTGGTCGCAGATCCTTATAATCACTTGGATTGTCATTTTTTGGTAGAGGGATTACAATTGATTTTTTCCATAAAGTGGGAACAGTCGAATTGCGAAGACAATAATTTATTATATGTAATATGTGTGGCAAAATGTAAGGGCAACAATGTAGTAGCATAATTATGTTGATATCATCAGGTCCAGTTGCGTTTGTTTTGATTGACAATAATATTTTAAAGATTTCTAATTCATCCACTTCCCGAAAATTAAGAAGTTCATGTTCATTTAATCGAGTTGATGAATAGAAGCTCAAAAGTTGAAAATCAGGGTTATCGTTTCCACCAATACCATTTATAAAATAGTCGTTTATGTCATCAGGATTTTGTAGGTGATTGGGGATATCCGTAGATGAGTTTTTACTTTTAATAATTTGTAAATATTTTAATTCTTTCCACATATTATTTTTATGTCGTAATATGAATTCAAGATAAGCCTTTTTTTCTCGCTTTATTGCGTAGTTCACTTCATTTCGCATAGTCTTATAATAATTCCAGTCATTTATATTTTTTGTTCTGTTAAATTTTTGATGAGCTTTATCGCGCAATTTGATCATAACTTTAATCGTGTCGGTCAGCCAGGGCGCTTTCTTTTTAGTTATCCTCACCTGACGGAGAGGCGCATGTATGTGAAAAAGTGTTAAAATATTTGAATTTAGAATATTAAGTTTTATATTTAGACCATCGGTATTGTATATACCTCCGAAATCTATCGATAGTAAATCACGAACAAATGCATTAGAATTAAATTGTCTATAATCCCGAAACTTCATATTTTTCTTTTGGTAACCCTATAGAACATGATACAACTGAGTGATCTGAAACTAGTGAACAATCAGTAACTTTAATGTTACTACATTTTAAATTTTCACAACAGACTATGAGATCTAATAGACTTAAGCCCCTAGTAGGTTGATCTACGATTTGCACACAATTATATGAATTAAAAATTGACTGAAATAACTTACATGGAAAATTGTCTGGTTCGAGGAAGTTTATGTTAAAATCACCTCCGAAAATGACATGTGTATATTTTGGAGCAACATTATTTAATATCTCGTCAAGTTCATTTGCCAGTTGTTGGACAGGAAAGTCACCCGGTCTATAAATTGAACCAATAGCGTAAGTTTTACTGTCACGCTTAAAGGAAATCCAGATTTGCTCTGACTCAATATTGCCCAGGCTTAAGATTTTAGAATTGAAAATATTTTTAATATATATAGCAACTCCTCCTCCCCTTTTTGTAATTCTGTCTCGTCTATAAAGTGTATAGCCTGGTAAGTTAATTATATTATCATTAATATTAGGTTTGAACCATGTCTCAGACACAGTTATAATATCATATATATTATGAACAGCGTTTTTGAACTCAAAGAAATCGGATATCACTGATCTGGCATTTATGTGGCAAAAAGAGAATGTTTTATTCATAAGCAGCCAACAATTAAAAAATACAATTAAAATATAAAACAAAAACCTTTCCATCACATTTGTATAAGATTGGTTTAACAGAGTCTCCATTATGCGTATGTGGGGAAGAAGGAACAACACAACACGTTATCTTAGAATGTAATAGAAGTCAGGAACAAAACAAGGGGATTATAGATAAGCTATACACAGTTAAAGAATTGAAGAAGCCTTTTAATTTAACAGAGATATTAATTAGCGAAAATAGCTATATATATAAAATCCTTCATCAACACATACGGAAGATATCACAAAAATTGTAAAAAAAAAAAAAAAAAAAAAAAAATAATAAAAAAATAAAAAAAAAAAAAAAAAAAAAAAATTAAAAAAAAAAAATACTAATAATATACCTATTAATATATATATTAAAAAAAAAAACGACTATACAAAATAATAAATATTAACAAAAACATATAACGCTTATTTTAACAAATACTAACAAAAATATATGTAAAACAAAGAAAATATGTATGAACTAACGCTAAATGTAAAAGATAAACACACAAGAGATAGCAGATATACATAAGAATATGGTTAGGCTAATGGATTACAGAGTAATCCGCAGTCACTACTTTGAAATCCCCCCCCCCCCCCAAACAAAAACCTGTATAATACGAGTAGAATAGAAACGAGTATACACAGACAGAAACGATCCAGAATCTACGCTACTGATTAAATGTGCATTGCGTGCCAATATGCAGGAGTATTCACTCTCCCGGGAGCTTCTTTACGGTTTGTGACCATGGGGTTCTTAATTGTCACCTGTCTACCAAACCGCCGCATGGTGTGCACCTTAGACTTGCAGAGCACTTTACTTACTGCCCTGATTTACATCGTGTTTGCGTGAGTTCTCATTGAATGTCCGCCATTTTTATATGATTAGTGGTAAATTTGTGATGATGTTTATTCATTTACGCCAAGGCCTTGCACCATCGAGAACGTGTTTCAGTTTTGTTTTTTAACTACGTGATGCCATATTAAAAGTGGGTTTTAATCAATATTTATTTCTCTCCTTTTATCTCTGCGAATAATGAAATGAAATATTTATAACAGCTGCGGTGTACTTTACTCTTTCATTTCTCCCGAGATCTTTAAGAGACTTTATGCCCGACTTAATTTTGACCACGAGTCACGTAACTAATAAATTACAGATACTTACTTGTACATATATTGGATAATGGCCAATCGACCAAATGTTTATTTGGTTTATTTATTTTTATTTCTTTTGTTTCTAAGGTTATATGTTAATACGGGCCAAATTGAATGTAATTGGCCAATAAACATGTAAATATTCGATTATTTAAGTAAAAATAAAATTAGAAAGTTCAATTTCTCTTCTCATGGAATAAAACCACTTATTTTGTTGAAAAAGTTTTTTAATTTTTGACGTTTCAAAATGACAACAAAATATATAATAAAACATTTACTAAAGAAACCGAACACTTGATAATCTTACAAAAATATGACAGCAACATAGGACACTGAGAAAGATTTTGAAATTGAAGATTTCAAAATCTGTTTCCATCATATTTTTGTTACGTTTCTGGGAACGAATTTTGAAAGAAGGATAGCGCATTTGCATATTATAGAAGAGGATTTATACTTCGTCATAAATGAAGTTTTCTTAATAATATTATCATAAGAAAAAACCAGATAAAAACTTATTATTGGCTATAGGTTTAAATTATTCGGTAACTCCAAAATATGCACCAAAATTTGATATTATTAGTTCTAGAGAAAACGCTTCCCAAAATTTACAAACTGGCTTAAGCAACGAATACAAGGTACATTGCAAAATTGAATTAGAAAATTCTTATAAAATTAATCAAAATTTAACCTCCGCAGAATTTAAAACAATGAAAAATTTAAAAAATGACAATACAATTAAGATTTTACCGGCAGATAAAGGTAACGCGACGGATGTCATGAACAAAACAGATTATGGTAACAAAATTAACGAAATTATTGAAAACGGTAGCTATTCAAAATTAAATGAAGATTCAACTACTAATATTGAAAACAAAATTTACAAAACTTTATATAAAAATAAAAAAATCCTAAGTGATAAAGAACGAAGATCTCTTACTTCTCATTATAGTAGACCTCCACATTTTTATGGTTTACCTAAAATTCATAAACAACAAATACCATTAAGACCAATAATAAGTTCTATAACTTCACCTTGTCAACATTTAGCAAGATTTCTACTTAAAATAATAGATCCGTTATCAGGAAATACTAATTCCTTTATCAAAAATTCAAAACATTTTTTAGAAAAATTATCAAAAATCAAAATTACAAATTCAGATATAATGGTTAGTTTTGATGTAGTTAGTTTATTTCCAAATGTTCCTGTCGATAAAACTCTTAATCTTGTGAGAAAAAAGTTGACAAGTCATAATACATTAATAAATAGAACTAAATTAAGCATCTCAGCAATTCTAGAATTGTTGGAATTATGTATTAAAACTACATATTTTCAATTAAATAGTGATTTTTATCAGCAAAATTTTGGAATGGCAATGGGTTCTCCTTTATCACCAAAATTGTGTGATATTTTCATGGAGGATTTTGAAATGGAAATTGTAAACAAACAAAATTTAAGACCTTCTGTCTGGTTTTGCAATTTGGCAACACGATAGGGAAAATATTGATACATTTTTATATACTATTAATAATTCGGAACCTACTATTAAATTTACAATTGAAATTGAAAATAATAAAAAATTACCGTTTCTTGATGTACTAATACACAATAACAATAATTGTATTGAAATATCAGTTTTTAGAAAAGAAACACATACAAATAGATATCTAAATTTTAATTAAAACCACTCAATTTGTCAAAACTGTCTTGATTAAGAACAACTACCCAAGTAAATTTATAAATCGTGAACTTTACCGATACATCAAAAATAAAGAACAAAATTTAAATCCCCTACTTCATTCAAATATAATAAAAATCCCGTATCCTCCAAAATTATCCGAAAAAATTAGAAGGATTGGCAATAAATTTAATTTAAAAACAGTTTTTCAAACTAATACATTAAAATCTTTAATAGTAAATACAAAACCTTTTAATGAAATTCAAAATACAAAAAATTGTATTTACAAAATTCCATGCGAATTTGATAAATTTTATATATGACTTAATGAACACCAATCATGATGATGATGATGATAATAAACATTACTTCCGATCTGATTTTTAGAGATGATATGATTCATTTAAACATATGGTAGGCGAAAAACGAATTTTCGCGTTATTCAAAATTTGAACTGTGGACCAAAGCGTTAAATTTTAAATGAAACATTTAAAATATTATACGTTGAACAGACATAACAAATGGTGTACCTACTAAGAGAAAAAAACTAAATTTTTCGAATAATCGTAATATTTTTTCTCTTTTAGACATTCTATTATTTTCATCTATTTTTTCTTATTATATATCCTTATTAGTTTAATTACTATGCTACTTCCTAAGTTAAAAACTTTGATTAATATAAATGTTCTAACAAATTACAAACAATTTTTTATTCTAGCAATAATATCTCATATCATTATAGTAATTTGTGTAAACTATCATTATCAGACATAAATTGGATGTTGTTACATTTGTATGTAGTTGCAGAAAAACATTAAGTTGCTCATTAAATTCTGTCGGCATTTATAAAATTAAAGATTTTTGTTATATTTTCCTATTTTTGTTTTTTTGGTAGGCGAAAGACAGTTGTATGTCACACATGCAGAAAACGCTTTCGCAGCCTTTAGCTGTTAGCTGCGCTCGCTTCGCTTCACTCGCTCATGTAGCTAAAGCTCATTTTCTGCCTTTCTGCCTACTATTTAATATGCTGTTTATGAAACAAATCAAAATTTTATTTTTTCCACGTGTTGAAATCTTCCGAGTACCACTTTCAGAAAAAAATTGGTTGGCAAAAGATCCTCGGATTAATCCACAATCCCAAGTATGCTGCCGCACGGTTCATAACCCGTATCCTGTTCGTGATTCCAGGCAATGAGTGATGCACGCGCGGGTGTTGACGCGGCCCCCCGTCTAGAACCCGAAATCTCCCCCGCCTCCCACTTCTACCAATGCGCCGAACCAATCCATCTGCCAGTGGCGGATCTTGGCGGAGTTTCATAAAATTTCTTCTAAAGATAATATATCATTTCAAATTAAAATTAAAAGCGTTTTGAATATTAAAGCAAAAGACACATGATGATTTGAAAATATTTTATTACTCGCGATAGAATCCGAACTAACATAGGTTTTGTTTCTAAATCTTCACATTCTTCTTCAATTACGATAGACTCAATTTATAATATAATATAATGTCCATCTTTCAGAGCTTTCCTGCGTCTCCAATATTAACCTTTGACTTAAAACTAGAAGACGTAATGTGAAAAAATAAGTATTTAGTGATTAAGTTAAACGAAAAGAAATTAGACACAAAAAAATGTAAACAACGTACCTTATAATAGTTGTTCAAAGTAGCCTCCATTTTGCTCAATACATTTCCGTGCTCTTGAAGTAAGATTTGTAATTGACTTTCTAATCATAGCTCGGTCATTTCTCAGTTCCTCGCATGCGTCCTCAATTCTCCGTGTTTACTTCAGTTGAGTAAACTTTTTATTTTAAATAACCCCAAACATGGTAATCGATTGGATTCAAATCGGGCCAATTTGGGATATCAAACCTAAATTATAATATTTAAATTAAACAATACGTACAGACTGCTTTATAGCTAAAAAAATAATTAGACGCGGATAAGGAAAATCCTAGATTTTGATTTTCTGTTACACTTAACCATTAAAATGTAGATTTGATTCAACGTTATTTTTGTTTAAATGACAACTTCCCAAATCATTGGATAGGCAGAGGAGGACCTCACAACTGGCCTGCAAGGGGGCCCGATTTTAATCCAATCGATTACCATGTTTGGGGTTATTTAAAATCAAAAGTTTACTCAACTGAAGTAAACACTAGAGAGGACCTTCTACGGAGAATTGAGGACGCATGCGAGAAATGACCAAGCTATGATTAGAAAGTCAATTACAAATTTTACTTCAAGAGCACGGAAATGTATTGAGCAAAATGGAGGCTACTTTGAACAACTGTTTCAAGTTACGTTCTTTACATTTTGTTGAGGGTTCTGGAACTATCCCTATGGTGTATCAGTTTATCAGGACAACCGATGTATTAATCATTGCCTTTTTAAACTATATCGTAGCTTCTTAAAATGGACTGTAGTATTTTTTGTCTTCCCAACTCCAATAACAAAAACAAACACCTTGTATTTAACGGTTTATTAAAATGTTGAAGAAATAACTCACAAATTAACAAATTAACAATAAAATTACTTTAGTAAGTAATGAACGAACAATGCACAAATTATTAGTAAAAGTATGTGTTAACAATCACTAAACCATATTAGTAAAAAAAATTAAAATAATCACATCATTCAGAAAATATTTATAATGCGCGTTTTAGGTGTTTTGTCTATGAGTGATGATGCTGCACTAATTAAAGTTTGCAAAGTCTAGTCTCTTCGACTCGGTCCGAAGGTTCTAGATTGTGGGCGAATCGATTTCGGCTAAATGGGTGAGTTTTTTATGTCTGTCTCTTTCTCTCACGCTGGAGAAGACAACGATTAATTTGGTTGCGAAGTTATGAGATTTATGGTGGACGTGACAAAGCTCGCATATAATAAAAACATCCGTTAAGACTTCTGTGTCTCAGCGCTGTTGTCAGATTGTTATTGAAATGGGCCTACGTGATCTTTATCATGTCACTTATTGGAATGTATTTGGTGCGATGTTGTCGGATTGAGTTTATGTTTAATTTGTTTCTTGAAAATTAAACACATTTTTTTGTGTCTAATTCTTTTCGTTTAATACAATTTGTTGCAACATTATTTTTGTTTAAAATAAAGTTATACTTTTTTCGGAATGGTCTCATTTTTCAATAAGATTGGAATCCAGAAATTAGGAGAGGAAGAAATAGCTGATGATTTTTATGGATTAAAGCTGGAAAAGTACCATTTGGGGCAGAAAGTTTATGTTTTTTAACCCCTTCGATAGTTTCTGAAATCCAATTACTTTCAGAAACTTTGGCAACACTCATAATGTCGTTTAGTAACTATCACTTGACCAAAACTGGTATGTCCGCCATAACGAGAGAGAAACTTGGCACTATGTTGACGTCCAGATGACGCCAACAGCCTTCGTCAAATATGTGTACCGACAAAATAGCGTTGGAGCCAACGTTAGCGCCAATGTTTTTATGTCTCGCGCCAACGTTGGAAGTTGGCGTTCTCTTGTCGATTTCTCGACAACATATCACATGTTGAAAGATAATAAATGTTTTAAAAAATGTCTCAAACGCTATGGGATAATGAAAAAGTCCTGAAATTTTTGGAGCTTTATCAAGCAGAACCAGTATTATCATTCGCACCCAATTTCTTGGTCAGACATGTTTGTTTGGCCTGACAGGAACGAACTGACATAGCCCCAATTGCCCTCCAATATGTGGATGTTTTTACAGAATTTACAGAATAATAACGCAAACATGAGCGCCAACGTTGGCGCCCATGTGTGGAGCTGGCGTTAGTTAGTTGGGAATTTGAGGCCTTCGAATATTTTGTTCGCCCTTTACTCCGGAATTGCGAAATGTGTCAAAACATGATGTTGAGGGTTCTGGAATAAACCCTATGTTGTGCCAGTTTCCCAGGACGGCCAACAATGTGTTACCGCCTTTTTAAACTGCATCGTAGTTCTAATGGACTGTATTTTTTAGATTGAGTATGTGTGTACTGTAGTAGGTTTGTCTTCTCAACTCCATTCAACAAAAACAATGAACACTTTTATTTAACCATTTATTAAACTGTTAAATAAATAAATGAATAAAACAACAATGTAACAAAAGATTACATTAAACTAGTAATCAATGAACAAGTATTATAATTAATATGTGTTTAACAAGCACTAACACATATTAATGAAAACGAATTAAAAAGAAAATTCAGAAAATATTATTTTTGCGTGTGTTCTGCGTGAGTGATGAAAAGACACTGGAGGGTCCTAGCCTGATTCGCAGCTAGAGACACACTGTTTAAATTCTCGAAGCACTGAGTTTTGATTTTGAAAATATAAAGTGAACAATAAAGTGTACCGCCTGATTGCAGCTAAGTACCACTGTCATAAACAAAATATTTTTACGTTGAGCTGGTGTCAACGGAGGGTCTAACCTGATTCGCAGTTAGAGACGCACTCACTTGCCGTACTAAGAGGCATTATGAAAAAAATGAATTTATTGACGAGGTTTTCTGTAACCCCGGAGTATGCGCTCATAATGAGGGCTCGATGCAAACTGTCACTGGAGGGTCCTAGCCTGATTCGCAGCTAGAGACACACTAACTTGCCGTACTAAGAGGCATTATGAAAAATGAATTTATTTACGAGGTTTTCTGTAACCCCGGAGTATGCGCTCATAATGAGGGCTCGATGCAAACTGAGTTAAGCTCGGCGAAGTTTTGTCGGTTTCAGATTTATCCCTTCCCCGGCTGGCTCGCACAATTGTTCTAGAAAGTTCGTTAGCGTGGGTTTTTTATATTGTCTAGACGAAACGGTTAGAACCGCGCCGCAGACTATGGCGTGATATTTTATTGTGAAATAGAGTAAAAAAATTATCTTTTGATGACACCGCTTCCTGGTTTGAACGCCGTTCGCAAATGTATTTTGGTGCGGCGTTGCCGGTTGAACGAATATGAGTTTACATGTTTAATTATCTGAAAATTAAACACATGACATTTTTGAAAAAATTGAAAATTTTCCTTAAAATAATATTTATTGCAAACTAGTGTGTTACTTCGTTAAGTGATGTCCGATCGTTATGAATTTTGGATATGATATTTTTCAATACTTTCCTGACCTAGTTTCATAACAATAAAAAATAAAAGCATAAAAGCTAGGTAATTTTTTTTTGGCTAGAATACACAAAATATCGTCATTTTGCAGAGTAAAATGGTGAGTCGAGAAAACTTTTTATCTTTAGAGATCGTTAACTAGTATATAAGCGAGAAAAATGTTGCCAATAGAGGAAACGTTTTTATTTAAACTTTTTTTTCATACAACGTTTAGTTTGAGTTGTGTACTTTTTTTTAAACAGACGGAAATTGAATCAGCGCGTTGCATCTCTTGGCATTGCTACTGTTAGGATGCTGTGGAGCGAATAAAGCGATCAGTGTGTCAGAGAGAGTAAATACCTTCTTCAAACGTGCAACAAAGATGACGCGCATTTCAATATTATTATGACACTATAGGGATTAAAACACAATATTATTATTATCTATTTAAAATATTTATTATTCACACTGGCAACTTATATTGCATCTTACATTTGCTTTCAGGCATTTGTACTTGTTACCACAGTTAAATAATTTACATTTGCAAAATGTAGTAAATTTTAAAAATGTAGGTTTTGCCTCTTTGGACATTAATTTTGGCACTATACAATTATTGTCTTTGCGTTCGTAACCAAACTTTAGAAATTCAGGCAGATCTGGCTTTAACCTATATGCCTTTTTGAAAATTGTGCATTGTAAAAATGCCATTCTCACATGAAAAATAAAAGAATCTTCAGTCGGCGGAAAATTCCTAAAAGAAAGGTCATTATTAAAACCTTAGTTACCAGTGTAATAGGTACACAGAGTTCTATAATGAGCAAGAATCGTTAAAAAATCATATCTTAGGAGCATTACTACTAAGGAAAGTTTGTAAACAAATGTTATAGTAGGGGAGGCCGAGATGCTAAATTTGCAGTTACTAAAGCGTCATGGGGACCTATTGGATTGTGAGGATTAGGTTCTAAAACGAAAAAAATGTATGTTAAGTTTTCCATTTTAGTGGGGCGAAGAGCGTGTAAAAATTTTCAAAAATGTAAAAAAAAAACAGTAATATGGTCCATTGTGGCTAAACGGTTAATATTTTGAGAATTTTATATTTTCATGGATATGTAGGTTGATAAAGGCTACATTTTAAAATTATTTTGAAATATACAGGTTGTCCCAAAACTATTAATTTTGGAGTTATTTTAATTTTTGTTATATTTTACATTATTTTTCTACCGTAACACCTTAATATAACACCCTGTATTTGATCAGCTTGGACTATGATTCGAAAAAATTATCTTTGAAACTATGTGTTTGGTTTTGACATTATTAAAAATGTTTCGAGATGCATCAAAATCTGTATGGAAAAGACGGATAGATTTTTGTTTATGGGCATTGGAGAAGGTTAGTGAAGATGATTTTTTTTATAATATGCTATTTTCTGGATGTACTTAACTTACCTTTTCTTAATCTGTCGCGCTCGAGTTTTTCTAAGGATCGATTTTTTTTTACTAATCTGACGGGCTGCCCTCAACGCACCCCTCTATATTAAGGGTTCATATATGGTAGGGGTACATTACAGGGTGCAAGGTTTCTCCCTATATGTATTTCTGACGCGCTCGAGTAACGCGGAAAATCCCCGCTTGGCCTCCCCTACTATTAATTAAGCTTAGTTGTTAAAATAAATACCAATAATTTCGGTCTAACAATGACCACAAGTTATATTTGAAGGGGAATTATGGAGACTAAAGCAACGAAAGAAATTTCTCTCTCTTTCCACTGGATTAAAACCACTTAGTTGTTAAAAAAGTTTTTTTATGGAAAGAGAGAGAAATTAAAATACAAACCACTATGAGCTTCCGAAATGAACAACGAAAGAAATACACACTCGAAATATGGAATAGGAGAATTACTTAACGAAAGTGTTTAGGTGGTTTCTTTGCAAAAAATGAGTGGTGAGAGTTAAAATCTGGCAAACCTTTTCCTTCCTCTTTCCAAGTTTTGTAATCTTCAATCATAACTTTCAATCAAGCCTTCATTTCTACCCCTAGATATACACTCATTGAACGCGCCACTGTCGTCCACCGCCAACGCCGATTCGCCTCCCGCGGTTCTTGGAACCCAAACACGAATCCGTCACTGCAAGACGTCTTCGAAACACGCATTTACATGTTGTCTAAAATATAAAACGCATCAAAATCCAATATATTTTCCACCTTTAAAAGGGTTTTGTGTGGGAACAAACATGTTTTTTGTTACACTCGACTTGTAGCTTAGCTCTTAGAGTCGATTCTTGAAATTAATACCAATAGTATAGTTGATTGAAACCAATGTTTATATTACAGTGACAAAGCGGCTAATTCGATGAAATTAGTGAGTAGATGGAAAGGGGGGAATTTAAAATAGTTACTTTGTTTTTTAGAGCACTTCTACAGGATGTAATTAAAATGCCTACAAAATATTTGAAGTGTGTAAACTTGGAGTTGCAAAAACCTGAGGAATATATTTTTTTAGTATTATTAACAAACAATCCTGGAACTAGAAAAAATTGATATCTGTCTCATTGCTGAAACGCACTTCACTAAGGAGTCATTTATCATATAAGGTTTATCATACTATCCATCCAGACAATTCAGCAAAGGGCGGAAGTGCAGTTATAATAAAGGAATATATATATTACACCACCAAGAAATGGGCTACCAAACGGTAGAGATACAGGCCACATCTGTTAAAATTAAAACAAAGACTTACGAAGTTACAATCACAGCTTTATACTCCCTACCGAGACATGCTATAAAAAGAGAACAATATGCTGACTTTCTGGATAGCCAAGAAGACAGATTCATAGTTGGAGGAGACTTCAATGCGAAACAAACCCACTGGGGATCCAGACTAATAACATCTAAAGGTAAAGAACTATTAGCAACATGCAACAATCTCAAATGTGAAACACTCTCAACTGGAAAGCCAACGTACTGGCCCACAGATCCGAACAAAAATGCTGATTTAATAGATTTCCTTAGAATTAGAAATATATCCTCATATTATATACATGTAGAAGAAGCTTGGGGCATGAACTCAGATCACTCGCCCATACTTCTTACAATAAGTGATTCAAAAAGAAAATCAACCTAAATTAGTCAACAAACGCACGGACTGGCAAAGCTTCAAAATCAAACTTGAACGGTTAATTAATCTCTCGGTTCCGTTGAGAACAGAAGAAGAACAACTAGATCAGGAAGTCGAACGTTTTGTCAAATATATTCAACAAGCAGCTTGGGAGAACACCCCTGATTTTAAATACAAAACAAAAGGAAATAATTATCCAAAAGAGATTAGAGACCTTATACTAGAAAAAAGAAAAATCAGAAGAAAATGGCAACAGTCCAGAGCACCAGCTGATAAAACAGCTTTAAATAATGCAACACAACAGTTAAAACGCGAAATTCAGCGTATTAAAAACGAATCGATTGGTGAGTACTTGAGTGAATTAACTAATGACAGCAGTACCGATTATTCACTCTGGAAAGCAACCAAACGATTATTTAGAAAGGAGGACTGGAGTTGGGCACGAAATAATATACAAAAAGCAACCAGATTCGCAGAACACTTAGAAAAGACTTTCCAGACCAACGATGGTGAAGAGACCCAAGACTGGAATGAACCAGAACAGGAAGATTCAGTCGTTAGACCTACTTCTCCAAAAGAAGTTTATGTGGAAATCGAAACAAATATAAATCCTAAAAAAGCCCCTGGATTTGATCTCATTACCGAGGAAATCTTGAAACAACTCCCACGTAAAGCTGTTGTCAAACTGACCCACCTTATCAATGCATCATTTAGGATGAGATACGTACCTGAGCTATGGAAAGTAGCAGAGGTTATAATGATACCTAAATCAGGTAAACCTCCCCAAGAAGTAACGTCATACCGACCCATCTCTTTGTTGACTGTTATTTCGAAACCCTACGAAAAATTGCTTCTTAAGAGATTAAAACTTACAATAGAAGAAAAGGACCTGATTCCCTCCCATCAATTTGGTTTTAGAGAAAATACACTCAACGATCGACCAGGTGCATAGAATCACAGACATAATTGAAAAGTCTTTAGAGGAAAAGAAAGTCTGCTCCACCGTCTTCATAGACGTGGCCCAGGCTCTTGATGAAGTCTGGCATGAGGGCCTTAACCACAAGTTAAATTTGTTACTACCACGTCAGTATTCAGAACTCTTAAAATCCTATTTATCAAACAGATATTTCAGAATAAAACAGGAAGATGTATATTCTGATCTAAGAGAAATTAAGGCAGGAGTACCCCAAGGTAGTGTACTAGGTCCAGTACTCTACTTACTGTATACCAGTGATATTCCTAACCTTGAGCACGATACTATTGCAACATTTGCTGATGATACTGCCATTCTGGCTGTTGGAAAAGACCATGAAGAAGCTAACCGAAAATTACAAACATCTGTATACCAGATTAACACCTGGACTAAAAAGTGGCGCATTAAGTTAAATGAAAATAAATCTGTCCATGTTAACTTTACTAATAAACGAAACCAACACATTTCCATAAGAATAAATAACGCTCAGATTCCCTATGCTAATACAGCAAAATATCTTAGAATGACACTCGACGCTAGACTTCACTGGAAAGTCCACATTAAAAAGAAATAAAATATAAAAAGATGTATTGGTTATTAAGAAGAAACTCCAAGTTGTCCACACAACAAACTGCTCCTCTACAAGCAGATATTGAAACCCGTTTGGACGTATGGTAGCAAGCTTTGGGACTGCGCCAGTAAAAGTAACATTCAAGTTAGCCAACGTTTTCAAAATAAAGTATTAAGGAACGTCGTCGATGCACCCTGGTACTGTCTCAACAGTGATCTTCACAGCGACCTGGAAGTAGAAACTGTTGACAAGACTATATCTAAATCTGAACAACGGCTGCTCCAACATGGGAACGTTGAGGTCATCCAGCTCCTCGATAATACCAATTTAGTAAGAAGACTCAAGAGGACCAAACCTTTTGAACTAGTTCAGTGACAGTGCTAGTTACAAACAGGGTATTGTGCGGATTTGTGTTACACGTTATCGGTAGTGTTATCAGACCCTAAGGTACACTGGTAATTATAGAAAACATTCCTACAGAGTATTTTGCTAGGAAAAAAAACAACAATAATTTTTTGAAGACGCCTCAAGAGAGAGATTAAACCGTTCATGTTACATAGAAACATGATACAACATAGAATCTGATAATGCCACCCCATATGTTTAAAGACCTCTGTTGAGAGCACATAACTCCTGTCTTGCCATTAATCCTGGGTTGAGGCTTTCATTACACCAAAGCTTAAATCTAGGTGTTGAAGGACCAGCTCGTATAAGAGCAAAGTGAACATTTACTTGTAGGGCGGTTCGATAATTTTTGCTAAGGTTGTTGAATGATTATATTGAGAAGTCTTTATAATTTATTATCAAGTAGAATATAACAAATAAAATATAGTAATAGAGTAAATAAATCTTAATTCTTACTAAATATGTAACAGTTTGAATTATCGGGATGTAATTTGAGGACTGGTGTAATAGAAAAAAGGGCTGATTCAATAATTAGAAGAAAATCTAAAGGTTAACGTGTCTCAAACGCGCTTACCTGTTGCATAATCCGTCTCTGGAATAGTTGATAGTGGATAGTAGCAGTGGTATATACACAATGCAGTTCTCGGGCACGAATTACACAAAATGTTTATTTGTAGCAAAGTAAATTGTACTTAGCGAAGCCAAGCGGCAGATACGTATATGCGGACTTCATACCAGAGACTAGGCGCGAAATATTTAAAACAAGAAACACAAAATCATTCATTCTGGAACAACTGGGGTTCTAATTGTTACTCTTTTTACTATTCTTTCTTCAGAGTGAGTTGTGTGACGCGTCGTTTTATTTCATTCTGTCACTTTATTAAAAACAAAAACCTATCTGAGCAATATATAATAAATCGAGTAACCATTAGCGGGGTTTTGCTATTAAGCTATTTCTAGAGAATTAATGCGACTAATACTCTGTTGTGAATCGTTATCACAATAACTACCTAGTCTGAATGTTTTTGGGACCAAGAGGCACTGTAGCGTTTCATCAGTTTCTTTCATCAGTTTCTTTTATGCATCTTAGGATTTGTTCCATTATTTCTCTTCCTGGTCCTGGTAAGTTTAAAAATTTCATTTATTTCTATCTTTGCCAAGGGCGAGAATAGATGAAAATTATGTCTGTTAACGAAAGGTGTGAAATCTACAAACTGAACCTCATCAAAAAAGAATCTTTCATGTTGAATTTTCTGTTGTTGAGATGGTAGATTCTATTACAAATCTATCCCTGTCAAAACGAATTCTCAATTAAAATTATTGTCTATATGAACACTAAATGTACGAAAGGAGCGTCTTATTTAGATAATTGCATTACATGTTGCATTTACATGCCCAGTTCGCGTAATGTATACGCACCTTAAGATTATTTTAAAAATAAAGAGGCGAATATTTATGTAAATCGAAGACAACACCTGTTGCACGTCTATACGGTCGACTTTACTTAAACCATGAACGAGCGGTCGAAAGCCCTCGACCTCAGAGCTTTGGGTCAACACAATCACGTTCAGCTTCCACTATTTGATCATTATAAGCAGAAAATGAATACTAGCGGTGGATGGACGTGTGAGAGCCCGAGGAACAAATATTTTAAAAGTGGTAATAATAAAACTACCGTTAATGTAGTTGGTACTTTCATTGATGAAACGTACATGTCGACGTTTTCGTCTTTCGATAAATATATGCAGAAATATTTGTGAGAAGAAACACCTGGAGGGCGTTCACGAATCACGCTTCGGCTAAAAAGAGTGTTATCAATTTTCGCTTGGATTATTCAAGAACAACAAAGCGTTCAATTTTGACATTTAGTCACTCTCTTTCAAAAAGTAGATTCAAATTAACATAGATGCGCTTACGTTTACCCAGTTGGGACTGGATTATTTCATTTCATTCGTACCAATCGTTGTTTCATGGTTTTTTATGGGAGACTATTTCCCTCGTCTTAATTAACACCAATCACAAACGCGCAATTTTGAATTACAAATGGTTTCTAGATGAAAAAACTGTATGACAGCTCCTGTCAGTAGTCAGGAGTTTACCCGCGGCAAAACTTGACAGCTGTTGTCACCAAAAATTACAATAACTTTCATAACAAGTATTTAAGGTCTCCTAGGACACCAGAAAACGACACTAAACAATTTTTTCTGATTTTATTGTCAATAAATTTTGTAATATTGTTTTTAAACAGTGCTAGTCAGCTTATGTAGTGAAAATGAGTCGCTTTGGAAGTGATTCTACTCTACTAATATTGATCTGGCGATTCAGAAAAGTGTACCGTACAAAACCGTTAAAACCCATACGTCAATATGGAAACAGTTTACGAAATTCTGCAAGGCAAAGAAATACGAGCTTTTGGAAACTACAAGTATAGAGCAACTAAAATTAATCCTGAAAGATTGGGAATATGAAGAAAGAAAACGGTGAAAATTACAAAGAACTAGTTGTGAAGACAATCTGGAACACCGTTGCAAAAAAAATACAAGAGATGTATTTTAAGGAGGAAGTGGACATTCTAGTATTAAAACAGGTAGATAACATAGTTACATATATTTTTAAATAACTGATTTTCAAAAATCCTACTTTTAAGGGAGTTGATTTCTTCAATAAAACGGCCCAGGGTGGAGAAAAAAAATGGCCGATAGTAAATGGCTGGTCCCCAACACGAAGAACCCTACCTTTTGTCCAGTCCGTCTTTTTAAAATTCTAATGGTTAAACGTTCATCTAGAATAACAACTGATAGATTATTCTTAATAGTAAACCCATCATGGAATAATCAAGTGGATGGTACAAAAGCACTCCAATGGGAAAAAAAACGAACTTTCGAAATGGACTAAAGAAGCAGCAGAAAAGGCAGGATTAAATACAAAACTCTATGCGGTCGACAGCAGTCAGTAACCTGGCTAAAGGAGGGGTCGGTGAACAACAATTAATTAAAATTACTGGCCACAGTTCAGCCAACTCAATTAAGCCTTATCTGCAAATGGATAATGAGCATTATTCCAACATCATAAACACCCTTAGAAGTGACGCCTCAGAACCTCCAGCTAAAAAACAGAAGATCCTGCAGCCACTCCTCGAGCTTCTCACTCTATAGCTGGACCCATCAACAACATTAATGATTTACCTACACCCAACTTTATCAATGAGTTAACAAAGATTTCAAACAATACTCCTACTTTGCTGTGTACCAAAATTGCAATTTATATTTTAATTGTACCATAAATAATTAAGTCTGTAATATTTTGTGATTAAATAAATTACCTGTTTTTCAGTTTTCAAATTAATACCTACATATTTATTATGTATGCATAAATAATAGGTAGTATGTTTTGTAAGCAGAATAATCTGTTACTCATGAAATAGTCTTGTCAAATACTATTCGTGGATCTAATTTTTCCTGTAAAAAAAAAAATCGAAAAAATACAATGCAAAGTAATATTTTTTGCAACGTGTTTTTTCGATTTTTTTCGGATAAGTTAGATACCCTTATGATATTACTTACGATAATATGTTTAAATTTATAAATCAAGGTAAGTTTAAAGATTATAATGAAAAATATGAAAAGAGAAAAACTTAATTATTAAAAAAATATCATACATTTGTCTATGAACAATATTTAACATTAAAATTAATTTTCAAATTCATTGACGTTTTAGAAACTTTGGAGAAATGAGAATTACTCTAAAGAATCCTGGATAATTGTATATTATCTGACATTCACCAGAAACAATTATCAACAGTCCAAAGCACACTTTTCATAAATGAAATATTATTTGAAATCCCCTCTTCTGAGGCTCTGAACTGTTCAATTGCGTTTTTCTCGAAAACGGGTGAAATTATCATGTTTAAACAAAAGCACCAATATTACGTAGAAATTAAGTTTACGTCATATTTTCTAATCAAAATCACTAAAAAGTTTCGTCAAAAAAACCTACCACTTAATTTCGTCATCAGGAATCATTCACGTGGCTCCCCTGTAACAAAATGTGAAATAATACAGAAAATAATATTCCTTGTTCAAAGCTATGTCTCTGTGCCGATTTTGATAACAATTGATAAATATACAGTGACATCGTCAGAAAAAAACGAAAAAAAAAAACATTTTTAATGCCCTGTATCTTATACCACAGCAATATTTTAGTCAGGTATATTTGGTCCTATCGCCATATTTTGGTCCAAATAACCTGCCCTTAACCGATGACCCAAAAGTTATGAATCACCCTATAAAATATTCATATTTTGATAAGCTTGAAAGAAAAAATTATTTATTTTATTGTAAAAGCATCTGAAGGCGTTCTTGAGCATCAGTTTGTCTTTGGAGTCAAAAAACTTCAAAATCTATTTTTGATATTAACTTCCGAAGTTTAAATAAAAAGCTTATAAAAATGCTCACCACTACCCGCAACAGAAACCATGAGTATGACGAAACAGTATGAAGAAGATCTAATAATATTGCAAAGAAAATTAACGAGAATCATATTAGGACCAATTGAAATCATGAAATAAGAAAACATAATTAGAACAAATGACGAAATTAAAGAAGAACTAAAAAACAAGATACTAACAAAAATGAAGCAAAGTAGAATTAGACAGCCAGGGCTGCAAACTATGATGTGAAACAATGATACATTTACTGATACAGATCAAACTGGCATGTTGGCGTTTGAAGCCTAACCTGAAGATTGGTATTACAGCTTACTACTCTAATCTTTCCAATATTGTTTTTTTCAGTACCTTCACCAATAACACGCATATAAGATGTGACCTTTCAATGGAGTGGTAAATACCTTGTTAATAAATATAGCACATTATAAATCTATGAAAGAGTAAAAGCCTTCTTTTGGAAGTTCTTTTACAGCGATAATGTCCAGTTTTGGTTTATTTTCGTCCCGATCTCTTCATGGGCTTCGTTTTCCATACTGAAGTAACCCGAGTCAGGATTAGGTTGAAGAACTGTACAAAGGCGTTGGCACATTTTTTTGTACGGATGGCAGTCTTTGATATACAATTCGAGAGTTTGATTTAAATAGTTTGAGATATGAAAAGTGTTACCTACCGTGATTTTAATTAAAATGTCATTTAGCGAAAAGGTCAAGGACAATCAAAAAGAATTATTAACAAAATCAACGCTCCAAAGCCAATGTAAAGATTCCGAAAATTTTGATACAAATGTACTAGCTTTCTTTCAAACATCTCGTAGTAAAAACCCAGTCCCAGTCGATGAAAATTCCTGGAAATATGAAATTACAAAATATTTATGTAAAGCAAAGGTTGATAGTTCAGAAAATGTAGTAAAGAGGAAGACTATATTTCCAATACTATTTCAAATCAAACTCAACTCAAATCAAACTCAAATCAAACTCAAATCAAACTCAAATCAAACTCAAATCAAACTCGAATCAAACTCAAATCAAATTTTTAAAATCAAATCAAACTCGTGAATCTCTAGTTGTCAAATTTGCTTAAGAAATTTCGGTATT
Organism: Crepidodera aurea; assembly: GCA_949320105.2. Classification (NCBI taxonomy): domain Eukaryota; kingdom Metazoa; phylum Arthropoda; class Insecta; order Coleoptera; family Chrysomelidae; genus Crepidodera; species Crepidodera aurea. The sequence continues at coordinate 5,440,353 of OX439476.1, read as the reverse complement.
CCACCTTGCATAATGTTATAGATACGCCTTCTAACTTGGATTAGGTAGTGAGAAAATATAAAGTAAAATAACAAATTTTTATAGTTTTCTGAATTTACCAGTCCCATTATTTTCTGTGTACTTTTACTTTCCAGCCTTTCGACCAACATAACAAGATCCAATTTGTAAAAATAAGTTACGTAACACGATAAATAAGTTCTTTACACCAACACTAAACAGCTTTTGAGTTTCACCGGTAATCGGATATAACATGTGGGTTAGCAGTTAAAATATGAGTTAAAAAGACGGCTCTAATGCTGAATAAAATACCAATAATAATAAAAAGAACGATAAATAAGTATATATATCTCGCTGACACCTGTCTTGGATACCATAAAAGTAATATAACACTTTAGGACTCCTACGTCTATAAGAAATTTCTTTCTCATATTTTGATAAAATATTTAGATCGGATTCCTTTGAGATCAGCTACTTTATTATTTTTACCATAACTTAATTTAACAACGATTTATGGGAATAATTAATGGTATAAATTAAAAACATCGAGGCTGCCTATCAATTTTTTATCTTTTATAGTTTTAGTTTATTTTAATTTCAAATAAAGTTGTTTATTGAATTGAATTATTTTTTTAATATGTTGATAATATTGTTCTGATAATTTTATGGTAGGTCAATAAATTCGCTCAAACAATTAGGTGATGTAACAATTAATGTATAACCAGAGCAGTATTTGCAAGGTAAACTTTTATGTGCTACTGGGAAATCTCACCGTACTAAAAAATCTCATCTTAAAAGGTAATGCCCCGTCTTCCTTAACTCGCACAAGACATATATGTAGTTTTTAATAACTTGCAAAGGTTAAATAATGTGAAAAGCCAAATAAAGAGAATACAAAACTTTTATTTGATAATAGAGAAATTATCAAACAAAATAAATTAATTAAAACCATTAAATAACTATTTATTTTAATTTAAATAATCACTAGGCAGAATGTAATTAACAAAATAAAGTTTGAAACTAATTTTAGAGCAGTAATCATATGACAAAATATTAAATTTCTGATAACAAATTTTAATAAGGTAGTTCCATAAGGAATTTTCATCGACGATTTTAGAATAGTTACAAACAATTTAGCAAATAACTAAATAGTAGAAGTTAAGACAAAATAGTCTTAGATAAGTCTGGAATCATTACAGCAATGAAAACATTGTTATTTTAAATATTAGAAGAGAAATAAATTTTAAACTTAACCTCTTAATTTAACAATATGATCAATTTAAATTCAGGGGAAATATAATAAATTAAGAAAATAAAGTGTGGGGATTTCCAAAATTAAAGTATTATTGTAAAAAAGGCACTAACAATAAAGTTGAATACAATTTATAAAATCGATAATGACGAAAGTAAAAAAGTCTTCATGTACATTTAATATAAGTTAGAATAGGAAATAAATTATACAATACATTCTTTTTATCTCAGGAATGATTTGGTAATAGTCAAAAAGCATATAAAAATTAAAATTTTTTTGAATTTTATAATAATCTAATTGAAAATTATGTCAAATCCCGATCTAGACGGCTTTGACATGATGGTTTATAAAAACCAAAACTTGCTGTCAAGCGAGGCTTTTGCTAAAAATCTTTCGAACAGTACACATAAATTCTTATCGTGAAAACAAAAGAAAACCAAAATCAAAGCCAGTCTGATCGAAGAACGAAATTGTAAGGAAATTTTATCTGTCAAATCTTAAGTGCGGTTAGAATCGATGTTTACAAGAAAATCTTGGAATTAAATCAATAAAAGAATTCCAACTAACCTTCCATCGTTTGTTCCTGAAAGAAAATCCAGCTACTGTTGTTTCTTCATCTATTATCCAGATCCAACCACATCCCGTATTCCTGATTAGAATCCTAGAAGATTTATTTTCGTCACATCGTTAATTTGAAAAGCAAGTAAGCAGAGATAACTGAAAGATTTAAATAGTATTAAAGGTACCTATGCATTTTTGAATATCGATATTTCAAACTTTTACAAACAAAACAAGGCCAAAGTACTTAATTAATTAGGTTAGCTTACATTTTAGTAGATAATCAAATTAGAATAAGGTAAATGGTAATTGTTAAATTCACAGACAAGTTTAATGTACTTCTGAGCGAGAGAAAGCAAGCAATAGAAGTCAAAACCGAATTAATTTCCAGAATAATCTACCCTCAAACAGCGAACAAAGAGAGAGACAAAAAACGTTTTAACCACGTACCCAGTAAATAGTATATTGTGCAACAAGTGCGGAAAGTTCAGGTCAGGTCATTTTTCCTACGAGTGTGGAAGTGTGTGGCACGAGCCTAAAGGGCGAGTGCCGCAAACACACCGTCTTAGAGAAGCGTTGGAATGAACGTGCCAATCTAGAGTGGAGCTATCTTGATAAATTAAAGTCTAATTTTGCCTAAAAGTCGATGTTTTATTAGCCATTCTACGAACTGTATTGATTAACCGCGTATTTTGCTTTAAGATCGTTTTTCAGTAATAAATATCTCTAGATCTTAAGATCTCAAGATTTCTGAACAACTCTTTTTACATCTAAATGTATTCAAAGTAGGTGGTACTCTCTTGTTTTTTAAAGTCTCTCCTGCCATATTTTATAAACGTTTATCCAATATAAACAGATGCCGTTTAAATTCATTTAATTTTTCAATAGAAAGGCCATAAAATGTTACCTATATCAGTTGACTGATAACAAGAATATCGAAGATTAAATCTTTAATCGTTTATCTTATTAAACCGATACCTTTTTTATTCTCTCTAGATGACAGAATTTACAGCTTTTCTATTACATTTTTAACTATTTACCTTAATTCCATCCTACCTACACACTAGGGCCCGAAACACGTCATCAATTAGAAGTAGTAAAATAAGATACTAATAACTGTGGACTAACGCTTCTTTATCGATAAGGAAAATCTATAGTAAGAGTCTTTATTTTATAGTTCAAGACAGTGGCGGCTGGTTTTCTTAGGGGGTGAAGTTGTAAATAGGAGGAAAATGCGGTGAAAGGAACCTGTGTAGGTAAATTTGGAACAGAGGTCTGTCAAACTCAGGTACTGTTCTACCCAAGAGCTACTAAAGCTAAAGTAATGTCTTGCAGTAATTGCATAAACTATTTAAAATATGTTAATTAAATAAGATCCACTAGATAACGGACGCCACTGTCGCTATCAGGCACGAATCTTTATGTATTTAAGATTTATAAAGATAATTAAAAACTTTGCTCTCGATATAATTAAATGCAGATAGAAAGGTGAGATTATTGTCGAGTCATTTAGTTATTTCGGCGCCGTCATCTTTTTGTTACGGGATAAAAAAATCTCGGCAAAATCATCGCCGGAACATTAACGATAAGTGACTTCAAAAAACTGTGCATCAGATTAACTCGAGTTCGGTTTTTTTGACTGATATTGATTAAACTCATAACTTTCAGCGTAGGACTGAAAAAATGTTAATTGAATATTAGTTTCAATCTCATTAAGCTGTCATTAATTAAACATTACATATTTCGAATAATTACAAAATATGTTGGAAAGTATTCAATGAACTTGTGAACCCGTAAAAGCAAGTTTTGTATCGTGTGCGCGTTGTGAATGAAGTCATATGTCTGGTTAACACAAAACGTACATTTGTTTTTAATTTTCTTCATTAAATACTGGAGCTTGCTAGCGTTTAGCCTGCATTTGCATTACAGGTGCCATGCCATGAGGAGCATCCCAACAGCAGCAATGGAAACCATACTAAACCTTCCGCCACTTGATATTTATATCAGAACGGACGCGATAATAATGGCTACTGGGATCCTTATGAACAAGGACACAGTAGAATCACAAAAATCACAAACTCGCTGACGGAGATGAGAAGTGATGAAATGGCACCAAAAAGCAACTTCACAAAGCCCTTCAGAGCGTTCAGCTGAGTTGGGAAGGTGAAAAAACAAACAACTATAGGGAAGGAACATTGGTTTGGTATACTGATGGGTCAAAAACCGCAAGTGGAACTGGAGCTCGAATATATGAAGAAATACCCAGATGCAATATAAACGCACCATTGGGGGATTACGCATCAGTATTTCAAGCAGAAGTACGTGATATAGAGCTTTGTCTGAGGGAGAATATTGACAGGGGGTATAGAGGGAAAAGAATCCTTATTTACTCTGACAGGCAAGCTGCCCTATAGGCCTTATCGTTCTGGCTAACCAAAATAAGGTACCAGTTAGATGGGTCCCAGGGCATAAAGGGATAAAAGGCAACGAGGATACATTAATGATAAAAATGTAGAAGGTAGCGAAAGGGAAAGGCAGGAGGTGCAGACAAAATGGATAACATTTGTGTTTGATAAGGCGTGGAATGAAAAATAAACTTAAGAACTGGAAAAATAATAATTCCTATTTGAAAGACAATAGAAAGAGCAAAGGAACTAGAAAATTAATTACACAAAGTATTTATATACTTATAGTCGTGGGAATGTCACAAAAAATGGTCATCAAAAGTGTAATAGAAAAAGTAAGAATAATGGAAGGAACTCCAAGGACCTGGAAATAAAAAGAGGAATTAAACTTGAGTCCACTATTATTTATAAAATATATAAAAGGGTAAAAGGCCAAACTGCAAGAACAAGGAATTAAATCAAATACGAATAATAATAAATACAGAGAAGGTAAAAATATTGAGAGTAAACGAGGAGGCAGAATAGAAATACATCTATTGTGATGATGACATACTTGAAGAAGTAACAACGATAGTACCTAAAGATGAATTAATAGTGAGTAGATCTGGAAAAATATACCTAGTAAATAAAACTCTACTGGACAAAAAACAAGAAACAGTTTTAAGGAAAAATCAGTCATACAAAAAAATTGAAGAAAGCTAAAATGGTTTGGCCACGTACAAAGAATGCCACCGGAAAAGTGTATCAAACAGGTAGTTAAATCTAAAACACACAGAAAGAGAAGGGTAGGAAGACGAAATAAAAATATACAAGAAAAAAAAAAGAGGAAAAAGAGTTAGGGAGCTGAAACAGAACTCTACCAACAAGAAAGGATGCCAGGAAATAGGTAGAGGCTGAGTATATCCCGGCGAAAAGCTAAAGAAGTAGATTTTATATTATACAGATATTTAAATTTTCTTAGTTGAATGAAAGGGAAAGAGAGAGAGAGAATATGCTTTACTGTCATAGAAAAATTACAAAAAATTTATAGACAGAGCGAAACTAATCATAATAAAAATAAATTACTAGACAAAACAAAACACAAACAAAATATCAATAACAATTGCATTGGATATGTCACTATAAATTATTGTTCAAATTAACTTAATTTAATTATTGCTCCTATATGTTGCAACCTAAAAGTCTAAGGCACGTTATAGAATTCTGCCACTGAGTGAAATGGTCTTTCTTGAAGAAAAGCCCTAGTCGATCTTCTGAATTAATCATATGAATTTATAGATTTAAGCTGTATTGGGAGGTTATTATAAAATTTTTTTGCATGGTAGGTAATAGAATTTTTTATTAGGTCAGAGGTGGGAATAGTTAAGTAAACATCAGTATCTAAATTTCTTGTAGGATATCTTTTCGATCTTTTCGATAACTTTTGAATGTGCTTGCGAACTAAGCAGACGGATTCAAAGATAAATAGAGCAGGAAGGGTTAGAATTTGGAAATTTTTAAAGTAATTTTCACAGTCTACCTTACTACTTAAACCAAATACATAACGAATTGCTCTTTTTTGTAATTTGAAAATAGATTCGAAGTGGTATAAGCTACAAGAACCCCAGAACGGTAAACCATAGCGAAGGTGAGATTCGAATAAGGAAAAGTAGGTCATTAATGCAGTAGTAGGGGTTAGCTCTTTAGAAACAGTTTTAATGGCAAAACATGCAGAGTATAATTTTTTTGACAAGGTATCAATATGAGTGGACCATTTCAGGAATTTCTCTATATAGAGACCTAAAAACTTAATTGAGTTTACCGTTAGAATCGGATTATTGCTTAGAGTACTATAAAGTACCTCTGTAAGACATTGATACGGTTTTATTGGTATTGAAACAAAGCCCATTCGAGTCAGACGAGGACTTGATAGTTATTAGATCTTTGTTCATGCTAGATTGTAATGTCTGTATATCAGAACTACTCCAGGTTACACTCGTGTCATCGGCAAATAAAGTAAATTCTTCCACTTATTTTTAAGTCTATGATATCGTTGATGAATAATAAAAATAAAATTGGACCTCACACTGAACCTTGAGATACTCCACTGCTAATTGGCCGATTTGAAGAATCCTCACCATTAGCACGTACCTGCTGATTTCTATTTTCTAAGTAAGTTTTAAACCATTGCAAACGAGAACCCCGTACGCCATAAATTTGTAGTTTCTTAATTAAGATTTCATGGTTAACACAATCAAAGGCCTTTGCGAAGTCACAAAATACTGAAGCTGTGAAAAGTGTATCATTAAGTGATGTATATATTTCATTAAGAACGGAAAACATTGCGTTACTAGTGCATTTTTTAGGAAGGCAACCATACTGATGAGGTGTTAGGATGTTTTGTTTGGAAAGAAAGGGCAGTAGGTAGGTAATAATGCAATAGGTCTATAGTTACAGGTTTCCATTTTGCCGCCACCCTTATGAAGTGGGATTATTATAGCTGTTTTTAGACAGCTCGGAAAGACACCAGATTCGAAGTTAACATGTTAATTACTACATCAGGTATATTTGAAAATATTTTAGTGGCCATCATTTCCACAGGAAGATTTATTTTTAATGCTGTTCGTGCTTATCTACTAGTCCTAGGAAGAAACTATTAGTGATCCTTTAAGTAGGTAGGAGGAAGGAGAGAGCATCCTGACCCGGAGCTATGTTAGAGTTGAAACTCTTTCTGGCTTTTAACTGGTATTTGGTAATTGCTATATATTTGTGTTTCTAGGAGTTTCTGTGTTTGTTATGTATACCAATAACAATGGAAGAAATAATAATCAACTCAGATATTTGTTTTCTTAATAAATTAATATCAGGAATAATCAACTGTCCCTCTCTACTATTTGAATTTTACCTGAAGGCCCAATTAGATAAACTAGAAATCCTAGTTTTCCACACAACTTTATGGACTACTAATTAAGCACAAAATTCAACAGTTAACAGGTTGGCACAATATGGAAATGAATATGACGGTCAGATTGCCTTGTTGGGCTCCTCATTTGCGTCTTTGAAACGAAATTTGAAAAAGATACCTTGAACCAAAGCTCTGTGTTCTCCATGATGATTGTAATGTGTCTATTAGCTGTAATTTTAATTATTTCAACATGTTTGTCTATATAATTAAAAGAGAAAACAAATTATAATTGAGTTATTTTAATTCGAACCTAAATTACAGAAAATATTTTCCTCAGTAGGTATTTCCAGAAAAATGTATTATTGTATAGTACCTCTGCAACTGCAAAGTAAATATAACACAGGCCCACAAAAAAAAGTGGAATGAACTTTACATCTGGTCACAGAATTTCCCCTGGACCCCCCAGTTTTCCCCTATCCTAGGGGAAATGTGTGAAATCTCAGTATCTGTGAAAGCAATTTCGATCTACGCAAAACGATAATGTTTTCACGTATCTCGAGTCGCTTAGTTCTAATCTCACTGTAGAATTTCCCTATAGTACCTCAGAGTTCCACTAGCCTAGGGGAAAAAGTGTTAAGCTGAGCAAAACTTGTGATTTCTGGAAGGTTCTATTTTTGCGCAAGAAAGCTTATATATTTTCGTATTTTGAGTTCCTGAATTCATATCTGACGTACAAAATGTTCCACGGTACTTCAGAATTTCCCTAGCCTAGGGAAAAACGTAGAAAAACGAATGATGACAAGTTTTCTGACAGTATAAATGATAGGGAGAAAGCTGCTTGGATCAGTTTCAAGGAAGTTGTCGAAAATTTCTTAGGTAACTTTAAAAGCGACGACTATAAGAAAATAGTGAAAAACATGTTGGGAAAATTTCAAGAACAAGGTTGCCTCATGAGCATAAAATTACACTTCCTTCATTCCCATCTCGAACGCTTCCCTGAAAATCTTGATGATTACAGTGAGGAACAAGGAGAACGTTTCCACCAAGATATCAAAGAAATGGAGCGATATTATCAGCGACGATGGGATGAACACATGACGGCAGATTTTTGCTGGTTGTTGAAGAGGGATGTTGCAGGTGAAAGCAAAAAAAGAAAGAGGAATCCGAAACAAGGAAAAGACGAACAAAGTAATAATTTATAATGGAATTTTCCGTAGGCTAGGGCAATTGTGAGCAGCTGGATGAACATTCTGATGACAGAAATGAACACGGCAACTCAGAAGACGGAAAGATATCAGCTTTTCCGTACGAAAAAGGCCTGCATGAAACACGATTTTTGCACAATTTTCTACGTTTTTCCCTAGGCTAGGGAAATTCTGAAGTACTGTGGAACATTTTGTAAGTCAGATATGAATTCAGGAACTCAAAATACGAAAATATATAAGCTTACTTGCGCAAAAATAGAACCTTCCAGAAATCACAAATTTTGCTCAGCTTAACACTTTTTTCCCTAGGCTAGTGGAATTCTGAAGTACTCTAGGGAAATTCTACAATGAAATTAGAACTCAGCGACTCGAGATACGTGAAAACATGATCGTTTTGCGTAAACTGAAATTGCTTTCACAGATACTGAAATTTCTAAGATTTCACGCATTTCTCCTAGGCTAGGGAAAAACTGGGTGTTCCAAGGGAAATTCGGATTCAGCGGCTCAAAATCCATAGGGGTAGTATACTCACATGTAAAGTTCTTTCCACTTTTATTTTTGTTTAAATTTAAAGCAAAATAGAAGTTTTCTACACTTCCTTACTAACTAAATTTTAAATTTAAATTCACAAAAAAAAATAATTCTAGATAAATTATAACATAGTAAACCTAAACAGATTGAACTCGCGTTACGAGTCAAAACAATCGAATCATAACGTTTAGCAAATTCCTTGAAGTGTAACCAAATTAGGTTCAAATGTCACTGGCTGTGACGTCAATGATCTTTATTATTGATGGTAAATTGTTCATTGAATGTCACGATCGTAATAATAATTCTATATATAAACGCATAAATATTGCAAATTGGACTAATTTCTCTTCGAATTACTACGGTTAAATATTCAAAATAGAATCATTATGGATTACGTTAACATACTTATTATGTATTTATGAAAGGCGAAAAAACTTTTCTAATTATTTAAGGTACTTCATTATATTTTCTCTACCTGTAATATTTCAAGATTGTTGATCATCTAAATCTGGAAATATTTCAGGTTCAAACCACTTTTCGCAGTAGTTGGCGTTGGTGTCATAATCACCGCCTTTTTATTACTTTTAAATATTAATTTTCGATAAACACATTTTCATTGCCTGCGTCTAGTGCTATACAGGGTGTCCCACGACGTACTGTACACAGTCCAACCATAAGTACTATGGACCGAGGCCATTTTATATCTGGTATTAAAAAATGCCTTGTTGCGTTTTTGACGGATATACAGGGTGATATTTCAAAATATGTGAATTATTCTACGTTAAGTATATCTAAAAGTAAAAATCTCAGACCAATCAAATTTGGCACACTGAGTGTGCTCCCAGAGCTCAATAAAATAGGATTTAAAAAAATTTTAATTTCATTTCCGGACTTATTTTTTTTAGATTTTTATTGGTTTTTTAAAATTCCAGGGCCGTATTTATCTTTTGCAGTTTCTCTACCAGTTGGGGGTGATATGGATGGAGGAGATCTTTTTTTAACGTCCTGAAAACCGTGGACTTAGAAATAATTAAAATACTGGATATTCGCGGGTACTTATCTTCTCATTTTGATTTACCATTTCCAAAATACCCTCTTTTTGGTCTTCTGTCAGTCGCTCACCACGTTCTGTCACAAACTGTCAAAATTGACGTCAAAGCGAATTCAAAGCCTACTTGCATTTGCACAATTATCAAAAGTAATAGTTTTTTCTTTGACGTTACAGAAAGAAAACGTGTACAGCTCGCTTTACAGGGTGTTGTTTTTACAGGATCAATAAAAAAATAAATACGGCCCTGGAATTTCACCGGTTGATTGAATAATACTTTATATCGAGTAAAATGTGCTATCAATGTAGTGCCGCATCAGTCATAAGAAGAATGTGAATCCATTAAAATTATACTATTTTTCAAAGTTTTATTTTTTTCTGCAAAAAACAAAAAGTTGCGCGTTCAATTTTTTTTAACTGCTGCTTAGTATCATCCTTAAGCTTTAAAGTGAGAAAAATAAAAATTGTCTGATCTGGCTTACAGGGTGTTGTTTTCAAAAAACCAATAAAAATCTAAAAAAACATAAGTCCGGACCTGAAATTAAAATTTTTTTAAATCCTATTTCATTGAACTCAGGGAGCACACTCAGTGTGCCAAATTTGATTGGTCTGAGATTTTTACTTTTAGATATACTTAACGTAGAATAATTTACATATTTTCAAATATCACCCTGTATATCCGCCAAAAACGAAACAAGGCATTTTTTAATACCAGATATGAAATGGCCTCGGTACATAGTACTTATGATGTGCACAGTACGTTGTGGGACACCCTGTATATCCGACTTCCCTCGTCTTAATTTCCACCAAACACAAACGCGCAATTTTGAATTACAAATGGTTTCTAGATGAAAAAACTGTATGACAGCTTCTATCAGTAGTTTTTTCGAGTTTACCCGCGGCAAAACTTGACAGCTGTTATCACCAAAAATTACAATACCTTTGATAACAAGTAATTATGGTCTGCTAGGACACCAGAAAACGACGCTAAACAATTTTTCTGATTTTATTGTCAATAAATTTTGTAATATTGTTTTTAAACAGCTTATGTAGTGAAAATGAGTCGCTTTGGAAGTGATTCTATGACTAATATTGATCTGGCGATCAATATGGAAACAGTTTAGGGTTGTTTCAAATATTTCTAGAAGGCCTAGACACATCTATTGATTGTATTGTATTTACAGAGACTAGAATTATACCAAATGTTGAGATATATACAATGGAGGAATATAAGACACTTTATAATCATGGCTCTCGAAATCAAAATGATGGTGTATTGGTTTTCATAAAGACAAATCTATATTTAGATCATACAAATGTGAAGCTAGGCGACTCTTTTGTACTGCAAGTAAAATTAGAATATGACAAAAAAATTATCTACATAAATTCTTTTTACAGATCACCTTCAGATAAACAAGTTAATATGTTTCTAGAAGGTTTAAGAGATTTACTAGAAAGTCACCCTAAACAGTTCTCTTACAGCATTCTTATTGGTGATATTAACATTAACTTATTAGCTAAAAATACAGATGATACTCAGAATTATTTAACTTTGCTTACTGAATATGGTTACCTATACTAGACCTGATTCTGGATCCTGCGTAGACCACATTTTCATAAAAACAGATAATAACAACTTGGATAATATAATATCAATAACTGTAGAAAGATTCATTACAGATCATTTTGTAATATTATTACAAATTACGTTTAAGAATTGCAAAGTAAATCCTATTATGAACGAACATAAAAATTATTACAAACAAATTAATAAAAAAAAATTATTACAACACATGCAAAATACCAATTGACATGAATTTACAATAATAGAAAATCTAGATTTCGCAGTTGGAAAACTTGTAGACTGTATTCAAGATGCTGTCGAAAAATCTGAAATTAAAATTAAAATAAAAAATAATGAATGAACGAAAACCAAAGGCTTGGATATCTGGGTCATTGAATAAACTCATTAACAAAAAAAATGAAATTTACAAAAAATATAAAAATGATCCACAAAATGTAATTCTGTGCAATGAATACAATAATTATAAAAAAAATATAAAAACACAAATTAAAGAAGCAAAAATTAACTATTATAGAAACATTATTGATAAAAAGAAGAATGACTCCAAATAACTTTGGTCCGTAATAAATGAATTAACAAAAAACAAAGAAAAACAGTGTATAACACGTATAAAATCTGAAAAGGGGAATTTAATTAGTGACCCAAATCTCATAGCAGATGATTTTAATAACTTCTCTACAAATATAGGAATAAACTTAGCAAAAAAAATTAAAAAAACAAAAAATTATCAAGAAAGAAAGAATGTATGTAATAATTCCATATTTTTATCTCCCACAACTATTACCGAAGTAAAAAATATAATAACAAGTTTAAAAAAGAAGAAAGCTCCAGGATTGGACAACGTAACTGCAGAAACACTGCAGCACATTTCAGACTTTATAGCTGCCCCTCTCACTAATATTATTAATACAAGTCTCTCTACGGGTATCTTTCCTCAACATTTTAAGCAGTCTTTGATTATTCCCATATATATGGCGAAAAAAACGAAATATCAAACTATAGACCGTTAACTCTGATATCTGCACTAGGGAAGATTCTAGAAAAAGTAATAAAAAACGACTAAATGGTTTTTTAGAAAAAAATAAATTGCTATCGACGGCCCAATATGGTTTCAGGGAGGGAATATCTACTCAAGATGCGATTAGGGAACTAACTAATAAAATTTACCAATCAATTGACAAGAAAATAGGAATATTTTTAGACCTGGCTAAAGCTTTCGACACTGTGGACCACTGGCATTTACTAAATGCTCTTGAAGATATGGGTATAAGGGGTATAGCCTATAATTTAATGAAATCGTATTTAAGTAACAGAACACAGAAAACTAAAATACAAAATGTCATCAGCAAAGATCAAATAGTTATATGTGGTGTACCACAGGGAACAGTTTTGGGACCCCTGCTATTTATTGTATACTTAAACAATCTCTTTTTAGTTGAAAGTAAGGCAAATATTATTAGCTTTGCTGATGACACAGTAATGTACTATCATGCTGATGACACAGTAATGTACTATTAAGCTTCTGACTGGAAGAACTTGAAACAGTTGATTGAAGAAGATTTTCCCAAAATAAAAATATGGTTTGACTACAAATTACTACCTATTAATTTAAAAAAAACAGTATACTTTCCCTTCTGCAGTCTAGCCTCAGGTCTTCCCCAATTTCAAAATATCGCTATCGGGGACGGTACATGTATATTATCTGAAAACAAAATAAAATATTTAGGTATAGTAGTAGACAATCACTTGCGTTGGGATAAGCATATTCAATACTTACTAAACAAATTGCGTATTGTATTATTTAAATTCATACACCAATCCTAAAATTACCAGAGAGAAAAATTTTGTATCACAGCCTGTTTGAATCTCTTCTCAGTTATGGAATAATCGGATGGGGCGGAGTCACTAAAACTCAATTAAAGCCAATAGAAATTATTCAAAAAAGTTTTTTAAAAATAATGCTTAACAAAAACCGATATCCTACTAAAAATGTTTATCATAAAACTCAAATATTTGATTTAAGGCAACCCATCAATTCCAAAATCAAAATGAACTTCAGTCAGCTTTACATCAATATGGCACAAGGAATAGAGAAAATTTCTTGTCGCCCCGAATGAATAAATCAGTTGGACAAAACAGTTCCAGCTATCTAGAACCAAAAATCTTTAATAGTATTCCACCAGAGCTTAGAGAAATAAAATCAATAAAAAAATTTAAAAAATCTACACGAGAATTTATAAAAAAAATGCCGCGTCACTTCTTCCATAATATATTAGAATGAAACATACAAAAAAAAAATTAAAAACTGTAAGCGTTAAAAATACTGAAATTTGAGTATATAATCAAATTCATACATGTTGTAAAGGTAATTATTTAAAATTAGAAATAAATGGGTAGTGTGTTTTGGATTCCTATAATTTGGATCACTCTTTCTTTCGCTAAAATTAAAAAAAAAATTAAATTATTATGTATATTATTAGTTTTATGTATATAGTCATATATTCTTACATTTATGTTTTTTCTATATATATTATATGTATGTCACGCACAATCTGTCATTGTACATAGTACAGTGAACAGATTCAGTGACATTTTTTGTTTATTTACATTGTGTAAAATATTGTATTATATTATGTAGATTATATTAATAATTAGTTGTCTTTTAATCTTATCTTAATAATGAACAAATAAAAATTCTGCAAGGCACAGAAATACGAGCTTTTTCTTTAAAATAAGTGGTTTTATTTCCATTAGAAGAGAAATTGTATTACCAGGAAACCACTATGAACTACAGAAATGAGTTATTCATTAACACCCTGTATAACCCAAATAGAAAGAAAAAGTATTTTGATAATTGTTCATGTATTTTTCAATTTCAATAAATTATCCCATTTCAATTAACTACAAGTTAAAAAAATTTCCAACAAATACCAGCATTGACATAAAATGATCATTTATTTATACAAAATCTATTTTTTATCATGTGAATATATTCCGATACCTTATAAACTCCAATATCTACGGTATTTGTTCTGTTGAAGGAAATCTTTATGTTAAAAGATTCAAACAAATAAAGATCGATAAGAAGCAACACCTTTTTTTTTATAACATACGATAAAATTATCATTTAGTTGTTTAATAATACTAAACCTTAAAGATAACTGTTCATGGTGAACTGACCGAATCTCAAATGAACATTTCAAAAAACTTTATGGCCTTTTCCAGCAAACTGCCACGACACTAATTGACCCCTTGGTTAAATTTATAAAGTCATTCCACCTACAAGACGTCTCGGTCACACGGTAAAAAACAGTGTTGTCATTTGTTACATACATGGTGTCCCAATAAATGTTGTATAGAATGCAAGATTACCGGTAAATTTGTTTTGTGCAACTCGCACTTTCGTAGTTGCAATTTTTTATAGTATACAACAGTCGAAGCCATTCGTTTATGGATCAAAAGCAACAATACAATTTCTATTTTCATGTAGGAAAACGATAGTCTGAATTGAGAGGCATATGAACTCGGTTTCTTGCTAAATGTTGGCCAGCCTCGCTTAAATGGTCAGCAATATATTGCTTGAAATCAAACAACGACATTTAATATCGTGCAAGCTAGCATAGCTACAAGTTTGTTATCAAACCAACATACCCAACCAACATCTATCCTAACTACTGTAGTTGGTTTCTCTTTCAGGATGCTACGAACACATACTTTCAATTCTTTTTTGGATGGCCTTGTGGAATCAGGTATGTGGTTTGGTTTTGTAGTTCCCCTGCTCAAGGATTTTTAAATAGTTGTAATTTTAGTGTTATTATACCAGCTAAAAAGTGGACGCGATTGACATAAATGTTTCAATTAAAATAAAAAATATTTGCCATCACGAACCAGTTGAATTCATATTTCTGATGATGGATAATATACCACTAACTTCGTTAACTAGTAACAAATACAATATCACCGGAGGCTTTAGTCAGACGGACCCAACCAGGGGCTGAAGTTTTTAGTGAGTATGCCTGGAAAGGAGATTCTCACATTAGACCTTGAGATTTTAGGCTCATAACCTCTCCCTTTTCTTTGACGGAATGGTGAAGGATAATATGAATCTATTCTACGATATGTCATTATAAAAAAGTGCTAAAGGAGTCCGTATGAAGGTATTATCCAGCAAGTACAAGTCAAAAACCAACATAGTCCACATGATTTCGTAAAAGCTGAATATTATAACTAAATTAACAAATGTCCTATACTTGATCCCACGTATATTAGTCCAAATAAAAGTGCAAACTGTCAAAACTCCAGCCTCACAGGGATAAAAAATGGGTTATTTTGAATTTTTTTTCTCTAAAAACGGAAATTAAAAAGTCTGAAAGAAAATCGGGGTTGTTGAGAATATCGGTACCTTCGATTGAAATTTTTTTCAGATCCCCAGAAACTTAATTTGATATTGTTAAAATAACAACAAAATTAAATCATTTCAACACTTGAAAAATGGGCAATGGGTTTAATATTCGTAAGTAATATCATAAGGGCATCTAATTTTTCCGAACAAAATCGAAAAAACACGTTGCTATTTGTATGAGTGCTGGTGGCAACAAAAATCCGATTGGAAGACGAGGATTTTTGCACCTGCACGAATGCATTTTGTTAAAACAATATTACTTTGGATTGCGTTTTCTCGATTTTTTTCACAGAAAAAATTAGATGCCCGAATGGTATTTGACAAGACAAATTCATGAGTAACAGATTATTCTGCACATAGCTTATAAAACATACTACCTATTATATATGCATACGTAACCTAAAACTGAAAAACAGGTAATTTATTTAATCACAAAATACTACAAACTTAATTATTTGTGGTACAATTAAAATATAAATTGCAATTTTGGTACACAGTAGGAGTGTTGTTTGAAATTTTTGTTAACTCATTGATAACGTTGGGTGTAGGTAAATCATTAATGTTGTTGATGGCTCCAGCTGTAGAGTGAGAAGCTGGAAGAGTGGCTGCAGGATCTTCTGTTTTCTGTTTTTTAGCTGGAGGTTGTTCACCTCCCCCTCCTTTAGCCGGGTTACTGACTGGTGTCGACCGCATATAGTGGTTTGTTATTTTTATTTCTTTTGTATTTAATCCTGCCTTCTCTGCTGCTTCTTTAGTCCGTTTTGAAAGTTCGTTTTTTCCCACTGGAGTGTTTTTGTACCACCCACTTGATTGTTTTTTGTTCCATGATGGGTTTACTGTTAAGAATATTCTATCAGTTGTTATTCTAGATGAACGTTTAACCATTAGAATTTTAAAAGGACGGACTGGACAAAAGGTAGGGTTCTTCGTGTTGGGGACCAGCCATTTACTATCGGCCTTTTTTTTCTCCACCCTGGGCCGTTTTATTGAAGAGATGATTATATTCTACTCTTCCTAAAAAGTAGGATTTTTGAAAATCAGTTATTTAAAAAAATATGTAACTATGTATCTTTTAATCCCAGAATTATTCACTTTCTCTTTAAAATAATGAACTCTGCATCTGCAAATTCCTATATAAAATTTATTTACATTCGCATGGAATTTTGTAAATAATCTTTTTTGTATTTTGAATTTCATTCAAAGCCGTACAGAACTCAAAATCTAATCGGTTCTTCCAATGGGCCATAGCTACCGACTGGCGAAAGAATTTTTTAAATCGGACGTAATTTGCTCGGGTTATCGTAATCACTAACATCCAGACCTACAGAGATACAGACAGACACAATTTTTTTTTGTCTCGTATGGACTCTAGGACATTCAAAACATCGAGAAAAGTCATTTTGAGCAACTTTAATTTTTATTCTTCTTCCGAGGATTTCAATAGTTACAAAATTGCATAGTTTAATGTTTATTCTGTGGTAGTCGTACAAAAAGTATAGTGTGTTCTCACTCGTGTGATTGCTCGTGAGAACAGTCTCATTTTTCCCTCATGTTGCACAATATACTTTTTCTATATCTTTTAGAGACAACCCAGAAATGTTTTGTAAGGATTTGTAGACGATCTAAATAAATTCCTTATTCATGGTAGAAACAAAAATGACAGCCTGGAGCTTTTTCCAAATTTATTCACAAGGATAAAAGTCATAATTAATGTTAATTTTTTAAAACAAATCCACTAATTTTATACCGAATGGTCTTAATTATACTGTATCGTTCCCAAAATCAAAACTTGTTAGATAATCACCAGTTGAAATTTGATAAGTTGTCATTTGTTGTCTATATACGAGGGTGGTTCTAGAAGTACCCGACCTAACAAAGAAAATACAAAAAAAAATGGGAAAAAATATATTTATTTCTTTTCTTTTAGCACGTTTTCAATAGCTTCAGTACCCTGTTTATAGTAAGGAATGTTGAGTTCCTCAAAATAGCCATTACAAGCTCTTCATCTTTGTTTTATTCAAGTTTAGAAACACCAAATAATCCGAGGGGGCTAAATCTGGCGAATAGAAAGCCATTAGAACCTTAACTCATTAATTTTGGCCATCGCGATCGCGATAACGGATGCGTGAACTGGTGAATTATCTTGATGAAGCAAAACTTTCATTTTAGCCAAATGCGGTCGTTTTTTCTACATTTCATCACTTAAATGCTACAATAACTCGGCATAATACTTGCTGTTCTTATTATTCCTTTCTGAAGATAATTAATGAAAATTATCACAAGCAAATCTCAGAAAACTGACGCCATGACCTTGCCGGCAGATTAACTACTACTTCATGTCAGGTGTGAAGTAATGAACCCATGTTTCACCTATGAGAATAACACTCTGCTCTTTGTTTCTGTGAAACTCTCGATTGAAACATCCTCATGCCGCTGTTTTCGTTCTGTTGTGGGTAATCGCGGAATCCATATTGTGCACAGCTTTCTCATGTCCAAATTTTCACTCAATAGTCAAACAAATACTGACCACCGTAACGTCGTTAAACTTCAAACCTAATCTTCATAAGGTTGGTTCTTTCTACCGGTCATTCTTTTTAAACAATCGAGATCTATACATCAGGTCGAGTACTTCTGGGATTACCCTGGTATTTCGTAATGCACTTAAAACTAAAGCTTTCCTAAAATAATATCCGAGATCAACCAAAATCACATCTAATTCCTATAATCAGCAATTGATTGACATCACAAAGTCTCGAGTTAACGCTTGGCACCACCCGCTTTTCAATTATAAAACGTTCTATACAGTTTATAATTAGTAATGAAGTTTTGATTTTGAGGAATTCGAGGCCTTGGGCCGTCGAATGCCTTTCAAGCTAGCGCCGCTTTAAAGCAGGTAAAAAGTAGGTAAATTGGAATCAATTATAGAAGGTTTAATAGAAACGCGATACCCAACTATTCTTATTATTAAAGTAATATATAAAAATTAAATAAATTGCTCAAAGTATTTTTCATCATTTCTTATACAAATACTCATGATTTTTCTGGTGGATAATTTCTTACACGTGTTTGTTTAATAACCAACTAGATCTTATTTTTCGACGTACTATTAGACCTGGAGAATTGATTACGTCTTTTGCAAAATACGCTGTATAAATGAATGTTAAAAGTTTCTATATTTTTAGAAAGTTATCAACAATTATCTAATTTTAGAATTATAAATAACCTACGAAGCAAATAATTACAGTGTATTCCCTAGAATATTCTAAAGTGTTTTGTGTTAATTTGTTAATCTGTTCATCTGGGTCTAGGTCATATTTTTTACTGACGTCAAGAGCGTTGACGTTAAACGTATTATCATTATTGTAACTGATAACAACAAACAAATTAACAACACCCACTAACAACAACATTAAACCTTATCAATTCTTGCTTAATAATAATTAAATTTAATGGAAAGTTGTAATGCCTTGATTGACTAATATTTATGATTGTTTTTTCTAAAATATTCCATTTAGGAACATTGTATTACTTGATAATGCGTTTTTCTATGCAATTAATTTGCATTTATTAGGTTGACTGTAAAAAAAATAAGAAACGTTCACGTGGGGTTATTATTATAATCCAAAACAAAAACATATTTTCAATTTGCATTGCTTTTATAAGACATTAAATAATACCTTATCAAAAACCGATCCAGATTTCTATACTCCGTTTGAAAATGCATGACAGTACAATTTTTATGGCAAAGGTCTTTATACCGGATTGTTCAATGCAGAAAAAAAGTAAATGTTGATACCTTCTTATATGAATTTTTCACTGAGATATAGGGAGAAAAGCGCTTATCGCTACCCCTAAAAACTAGATTGATAGCAAATATCCCTATAACTGCCTTCAGCGGGATAAATGTAAGAAGACCCGGAACTGAAAGATTCCGGGGGGTATGTGGAGTGTTTGGGCATGGCCTTCTCTCAAGAGGAAAAATCGTGATATACAGGGTGTTTTTTACTGAAACCTTTGAATACCCCCCACCTCTTTATTTTTAGAGATGTAGCAAAAATTGTTAAACAAAAAAGGTTCAGATTATCCTCTACTTTAAAGATCAGGTATTTTTTTGGTAGGTTAATATAGCGGAATTCGCAGAAACATCACTTTCTTAGCTTCAAGATCGCAGTTACGCCCCCTAGCGGCCATTTCAGAAACTTGAAAATATTTTCCAGGTTTTCCTCTTGGTCGTTTTAGTAATGACTTTTTTTTCCGCAAGCCTCTACGATGGATGGTTTCTAAAACACAGTACCTCGCATTCTTATTTGGCCACCCTGTACATTTAACACTAAAGTTTTCATATGCACGATTAAATTGCACTTTAATTTCACAGGAGTATAATTAGATGTTTGTGCCATTTTTAATGCTGCAGAGATAGTATATTACGTAACAAGTGTTGTAAAAAGCATATTACGTACTTAGCGCCGAGTGTGTAATTCTATAAGTGCGTAATTACTTTACAACACGCATTACGTACAGTATTTTACCTACAGCCACTATAAAAAACAGGCAAAAACACATGACACACAGCCTTTATTTTACGCACGGTAAACAAATCGCACAGTTTATACATAAAAGTAAGCGGAACATTTAATAATTCGCAAGTCAAAATCAAAATAATACAAACTTTTTTGAAAGACAAATATAATTAATGATTCTAAGATACACACTGTTTAAAAAAGAATACCTACATTTTCAATATGTCAAGTGATAGTGAGGCGGGAATCTATTGGATTTGAAGAGAAATTTGTAAAATTGTTCAAAAAATCTAAAGATGCAATAAAATACAGGGTATCCCATTTGAAGAAATTAAGTACCCTGTCATAAGTCCAGGCTTTTTGACCGTAGGTAAAATATTTTACATTTAATTTTCTCACAACCCCAACAAAAACACTTATGTTATTTAACCATCGTTGGTACACCTAAATATTCTCTTCCCACGATTGAACTTTTCAAAACAAATGACTGTCTTTGTTTGTTGCATAATACGTGTCTTCCCTTTTTTGGCGGGAATCTACCACCCCTATTCAGACGCCTATCCCACACACCCTTCTTGTGAAAATACTGCTTCCAGGTGCCTCAACCTGATGATTTTACTCCCCTACACGTAAGGAGGATTTATGTATAGGTATTGTTTGAAAATTGAACATGAAGATCCTGATTTTTCCCTCTGATAATTCTCAAGTGAGGGGTGAGACCATTTTATTGTATTTGGTTTATCAATAGCAGTTTTCTTCTTATCATATTTTATTAGTTTTTAAAATCGATTCAAAAGTTTCTTTTTATTATAAAAACTTTTTTTAATAATCATTTGAAAAATAAAATAAATGGTTAGTCTATCAGGAGTGTCGCATGGCTCCAATGTAGGACGCTTGTATATACATCATAAATTCTGATTTATCTCAAATAATGACATATCCTATAGTAACCAAAACGATTACAAAATTGCTCATACATCTGCTTAAATTCAAAGCGTTTTATATTTAATATTTTCCTTAATCGACTGGAAACAAAACTTACTAAAGCCAAGCCTGTCTATTAGGAACCAATTACAGAACTGTAAATAAATTTACATGTAGGATATGTAAATACTAGAATTCAATTTTTAACGGGGGTGTGCACCTGCAACACTTACAAAGGAATTTCATGCATATCAAAATTAATATACTTGGAGAGAGATCAAAATTATGACGGTCCAAGAAAAACTACACCTGCTTTTAGATGTTGAAAAGCTTTTACCGAATATTAAATCAACTTTATTTATTGGAAGGCGGATTACATATTTCATGAAACAAAGATGTGTGGAGTATTAAATGGGAGAGGGGATATAAGTGTTTTATTAGACTGTAAAAGGGCGTATTATCATCAAACATTTTGGGGAATCGACTACACCAATTTTATGAAAATAAACTTCAAATCTATCGTGGTTTAATTTTAATCAAGAGATAATTGTCAGATAAGGAAATAGTAGTTTGTGATACAAGGGCGAGAAGTGTTACTTTTTCGGACGATTAACACATAAAACAAATAAGTGTAAGAAATGTAACGTAAGATAATATAACCTACAAATGTCACAAAAAATATATTTAAAAATATGGGTTGGTGAAAATCTGGGCTATATCTAGATATACTCCTTCCCATTTTGCTTGCAATTATCAGTCAGATCACTAAAGGGGGAAATAAAATTACCTATTTTATCACTCTTCGTGGCTTCTTTTGTTTCTAATAATTCGAACGCAAGGTTTAGCCCATACAAAATTCAATAATATTTCGCGAGTTGATGTAACAACAGTTTTATAACAGTTATTGTACTTTTAAAATATTTCATGGGAGAACCAAAGAAGAACTCCAAGAGTACCGACTTTTTTTTATTTAATAGTAATTATTTTTTTCGAATTTTTCTATAAACTTTAGTGACTCATCACTTTATCCTTACCGTGGCGATAGATTGATTGCGTAGGCCTTAATTAACACGTTTGTATTTTGCCAGCACATTTATAACTCCCCGATTGAATGTAAAACTCGTCTTTGTGATAATTCACGTCGGGGTTAACATGTGTTTTTCCGAGCTTAATCGTTCAATCTAACATATAACGTAGGTATCTGGTGTGCTTGCTTGGTTTGTCTCTCGCAATCTTGGTTAAGGAAGTAAAACCAACTGGAGGTGTCTTTATCTTTAGTGTAGGTAACTTGTTCGTGTACAACATCAATTTGTTGTTTGGTTTTAGTGCATTGTTTATATTAAAGAGTCAATGCTCCATTTAAATTTTCGTGGAAAACAGAAAAAATTTGTTTTTAAAGAAGATATTTAAAAAAAATTGCTTTTTTGTTAGAGGATGTTCCAAAATTTTCACCTTCTTAGCCATATCTTAGTCATATCCAGTATTGGGATCTTTTGTCATTTACTTTTTTCAAGTTCATCAAGTATTGTACTGGTGCTCATTGCGCAGAAGGGTTCAGGACCCAGAAATGGTGTTTTAGCCCCTTTGTTTGTGAGTACGTTGTTTTTACCTACTTCATTTAGTTTCTCTAGGCACTCCCAAACCATCTTGAAGTTGATTATGTGCGAGTTCAGAGCATTAATGGCTGCTTCGCTGTCTTTATATATTGAACTGGACACATTTTCCGATGGGGTAGATTTCAGCTTGGAAAATGCTCGGAGATTTGCTTCTAGGCCCATATACTCCTATTCCTCCCCTTTCTGTTGTTCTAGAACCATCTGTGTATCATTTAATGGCACTTCTCTTGAGTGGGATAGTATCTTTGTCCCATTCGCTTTTGTTACTTAGCTTTGTGTTGAATTCTTTCACAAAGCTAAACTTCTTTGTGATCTAATATTGGGGCATATCCTAGGTTTGGTGATTTCCAGGAAGATGTCGAACCTGCGTTTGGTGGATCCTTCTCTGGTCATTCTGTATGTTGTCCTTATCGCTATACTCTCCACCTCTATATGCACGGGTGTAAGGCTTAGTAGTACCTCCATTGGACACGTTATCATTGCACCTGTTATACCTACCCAGGCTAGTCTTTAGATTTTTGATCGATTTGCCTTTGTAATGGCCTAGCTTAGTTCTGCTATCCCAGACTACTATTCCCTAAGTGATAGTCGGTCTCACTATTGACGTGTACATCCACTGCATGGTCTTTGGGTTACATCCCCAGTTAAGCAGCTGTTCATACGTACAAAGACGCCGTTCGAAGTGTCTTGGGTCCAACTTGCTTTCAAATCATTAGTAATGCTTTTAAAGGTTTGGAAACTATCGTGCGATGAACTTCTACTGGTTCTGCAAATTCATCTAGCGTCCAATACTTTGCCTTCAAACTCTCTCGGTGCGCCGTGCGCCAGAGCGATTTTTATCTTCAACATCAAAAGCTTAAAAATATGAAAAAAAACATTGTTTACACGAAATGACGTACACTCAATTTCAACCTTCTTTATACTTCTTTACATATCTGAAATTACACGCACGCAGTTATAGTAACGCCATCTATTGGAATACAGCGAGAACTTATTCAACATCACAATAAGTAAATAAATAAATACATATTTTTAAATACTGTACAAAAATATTAGACGCAAAATAAAGCGTAGAACAATGGAGCTGCAAGGAGGAATTTATAATTGCTAAAATCTCTCTTTAAATTATTTAATAGCAATTTAATTAGCGAATTGTAAAATTGTCTAAGATAATTTTTTGATACTAATACTACTATTTATCATTGCAGAACGTAAAATTCTGAAACACTACAACAACACCTTTCGATTTCATGTTTTTCTGTCCGATTATTGCGAAAGAAATTTCTACTTCCGTTATTACATTTTCCTGAGTGTCAAATTAATGTTTTTACTTCTTAATAGGCAAGGTGGTAGGTTCTGCCAGAACTAATGTGCCTATTAAATGTGTTTACAAAATAACTGTACACTAAAATGACGATCAAGTTGGCCGAAGGTGATTAAAATTGTTTTATTATTCCGAGTGGGTACTTATACTTAGCTCCTTGCATATGGGTGGTGTAAGATCTTTTTATTAAGTGTTGAAACTTTTCATACATAGTATTTTTAGCTACTACACTGAAAAAAATAATTTTTTTATATTGTTCCATGCAAAGATTATGTTTATGTTTGAATAAAGAATACCTACTAAAGTCTTTTCAAAACAAAAATAGTTGTACTTCACCAATTACGTCATACATTTTATTACGTGTTAGATATATAACAAAATAATCTTCTCGAAAATATTATTTTAATATATTTAATTTATTTATATCCAGAAGACTTCTTCTAAATGCTCTATGAACAAATCTTTCATACCAGCAATTCAAAATAGGAATTTATTATTTCACAATAATTGTTTTATTACTTTATATACTTTACATAATAATGCCTTACCTTATGTTAATTTATACAAATTTTTAGCTACCATTTGCCCACCCCAATATTACTATAATAATATTTAATAATGTCAGCAATAAAGCAAGTAATAAAACGACAAAAAAAACATGACATTTAAAATAATGTCTTCCTCCAAATTGCCATCTACTTGTACATTCAACGAACGAATAATACTTATATTTCATGAGGATAAATTTTGCAATACGAGAAAACTCAAGTATGGTGTATTATCTGAATGAATAATAGACGTTACGTATGAGTGGATCGTTATCCGTTTTCGAAGACAAAACTATGACGGGGATTAAATCTTACACAGTATAATTTCTTTATTTTTGCATATTATCAGCTAGAAAACTTGATCAACAATATTGGTGGGCATTACGAGTGATTATATACAAAGAAATTACATATTCTAGCGACGATCTCTGTAAAGAAAGTTAAAGTTTTAAAGAATATTGAATAAAACAATAGATATTGAGAGTAAAAGCAAAAACGTTACTTATCATTCCGCAGGAGAGATTTGACCAAAAAGAGAGTAGGCGATTAAGGCTCTGCTATAGTCTATTTTTATGTATGAGAGAGTATTAAAATAATAAAGCGTTCGTAATCCATAGGCGTACCACTTCTTTTAGTAGACAGTTAAAATATTTTGTGAAGTTATACCTCGAGTATTTTCGTATGAAATAACCTTTGTATAAATATAATAAATATATCGGTTGTACACTTATATTTTCACCTAATTAACCTGCTTATAACTTCTAAGCAGCTGAAGGTAAAAAAGTGCAATTTTTTCTAAAATATTTTATTTCTCCACAAGGTATGTTAAGAACATTGTGTCAAACGAGTTATGTAGGTATAAATAAGGGTTTAAACTTTGACTTTTAAACAACGTTACGTTCATAAATAATAATTTTAATATAAAAACTACTTCTTACCTACAAATCCAAATCAGAATCGAAATCAGAAGATGAACTGTCGCAACCAATATTTACAATGAGTGGCTCGATCATTTCATCAGTAATATTGTCCAACTTCCACATTTTCTCTTCTTCTTTAATCGTATGATTTATTGCCTTTTCCCAGTTTTCAGGCTTCACATTATTTACAGCCTCCAAAAACAACTGTTTAACATCACTCATTTTAAAAGAATTATTTTTTCCTGAAACTTCTCCCTTTATCTGTGCCCATATCAGTTCAATCGGGTTTACTTCGCAATGATATGGTGGTGATCTAACCACCGTCATCCCACGAAATGATACAGTTCTCTTCTCACAGAACCGGGATGGAACTTAATATTCTTTGAATTTAGCCAATTCTGTAAATCTTTTTTTAACCACTTGGTTGTGGGCATTTTTTCTGTAAGTCTCGAGTGATAACTTGCATTATCCATTACTATTATACAGTTCTGAGGAAGAAGATCTATCATTTGTTCGAACCACTCTTTAAAGACATCAGCATTCATGTCCTCATGGTAGTCACCGGTACGAGTAGATTCAAAAGTCAATAAACCACCTTTAACAAAACCGTTTGAACTACCGATGTGTACTATTATCAGTCTGCGCCCCTTTCCTGATGGTGGATTTAAACCAGTAGATAAATTATTCAAAAAAAGCCTGTCTTCGACTTGTAACAGTTTCATCTTGCCAAAATTTATTTGGTGTATGTCCCTCGTTGATCCATGTTTCATCTAAATAAAATATATTTCTTCTTTGGTTTCTCATTTCTTTTATAGTCCTTAGGTAATTTCTTCTCCATACTACAATATCGCTTCGTTCTATTAAAATAGACTTTCTGGAATGCTTTTTCCATAGAAAACCTATTTCTTTTAAAAGTTTCCATAGTGTGCTTCGACTCATTTCAGGGTAATCCTTATCATCTCGAACCGTGGCAAGAACTTTGTCTACTGTCGGAAATTCTTTTCTAAAGAAGAACGCATGCACTTTCCTTCGAAGTCTTTCTTTCAAATGATTTTCTATTTGAAATTTTGGTTTTCCTGGAGCTTTATGTGCTGTTTGAAACTCACCACATTTCTCTTCTTTAACAACTCTGTAAATCGTAGATTTCCCAACACCAAGCGTACTACTAACTAATTCCACTGTGTCATCAACACTTTTACATAAATGTTTGTCTGTAAATGATTTAAAACAATTAAATATTAATGTTTTTTCATTAACTGTTAAAGGACCGATTTTTTGTCGTTTGCGCGGTACTTCCAAATTTTCCATGATCACACTAGAATTCACAATAGACTGCACGCTGCACCATGCATGTTGCAACTAAACGACATTTAGTACGCTGTCAAGAATACACAACTGGACCTCCTTACTAAATGGAAAACCTACAATCGCATTTTCGGTGAAATTTGTTGGTAAGGGATTTATCTACTTATAATTCGATTACTGTAAGAAATTCTTGGAATTAAAATAAAACAAAATTGGCAAATAGGTACTTATTGAAAATAATCTTAAGATACGGCTATGTTATCTTTAATACACAGGGCTTTTGGCCTGTCTAAACCTTTTTCTATTGTTCTGTACAGCTTATGGTTATAAAAGACCAATAAAAGACGCAAAACTTGTATTAGCTCAGATACATTTATGACAATTTTAGGAAATATTTAATTATTCCGTAAAAATATTTAAAATGACCGTACTAAGTTTTGCATTAAAAATGCTGTTTTATTACTCTCTCATGCATAAAAATAGACCATACGCGAGTACGCGAAAGTGGCTTTTTAAGGGTTTAGAAATACAGTGTTTTTTGAACAACGTTGTACAGTTTTGCTTGATTTTTTTTATTTTATAGGTAAAGGATCCATACATGCTTATAACTATACGAGAAGTGTAGAAATTGTCCAGAAAAATATGAATTTTTTGGTCAAACATTGACAATATTCGAGTAGGTATAAACTATTATAATAGGCCTTATGACATGTTTAAGCATCGAGACAACCTTTTCCTATAAGATCGTAAAGAAAATTTCAAAACAAAATATACAGTTGCTGAGAAAACCTTTTATTTCAAAACCCTTACAAGTCCATTTTTACCGTCCAGGATGTGGCGCTAGCCCTCAGCAAAAACTCTGAAGGATACAGATCGGAGCCCTAAGATTACACAGTAACATTACCTAAAACTCGGTGTGAAGCATTATCAAATTATGTCTAACACCTACTAATTTATCAACTTTAAAAAACTAAAGAACCTTGAAGTTATAAGATATTTTTAACAAAGTTTGTATTAATTTTTATTGCAAAAGAGTACCTTAAAGTTTTTATGTATATTGAATTCAGTCTAAAAATATTTTTGTGTTGTATAAGGAACAACATTTTCCATAGTAATTTCAAAACAATTCACTACATTCAACTTCCTAAAATACTTTTTATTAAAGCACAATTTCCTCATGTAATACAACGAAACCTTCCCCATTCCAGACTACTTCATTCATCCCACATTCTTCCCACGCTGTTCCCCTAAATATTTGTACCCCTAGAATTCATCGCAATTTTACAGGTGACAAGTAGTGGTGTAACGACCCTCATTGTGCAACTGCAGGGATTTACGATGGAAAGAACTTTAGGCAGCTGCTTGATCATATTTTAGATTTATCTTCGGTTAACTAGGTGGATTTAATTACACGAGTGGTTCCTTTATTTATACGTTTTTCTATGATTTGATAAGGTGTCTGCTGAAAATGTGTGTATATAATTTTGATGAAAATAATGTTTATCATCCCTTGAGCTGTTATAGTATATTGTGTCACAAGGGCAGAAAATGAGCTTTAGCAGCCCGAGGATATTAGCTGTATGAGCAAGCGAAGCGAAGCGAGGGCAGCTAATAGCTAAGGACTGCTGGTTTTCGCCTACCAAATATAACAAAAATATTTAATTTTATAAATACAGACAGAATTTAATGAGGAACTTAAGTAAGAAAAATGTACCAATTTATTTATTATATATTATTTCCAGTTTTAAACAATTTATAGTACTTTTCTTACCATTGCCCCTTGTCTAGACTTTGTAGTTAACAAATTTAGAGAAACATTAGTAGCTTCTTATTGCAAGTTTGTTGGAGTATTCGTAAATTCTTCATCACTATCTGAAGTACTATTCATTTTCACTAATTCACACAATCACAATTATTGAGAATCAGAACGTATTATTAATTCTCTTGATTCCAGACTTTGATTTACACTGACGTTTAATGAAAATTTATGTGAAACGTCAAAGTCAAAGGTGCCTAGATAGTGAAAAACTACAAAATCGTGTTCTTTATGATTTTTGAGGCCCGAGGGCAGAAAATATTATTTACGGTCTGTTTTTTAAGGTTGATATGATTCAGTTTCACATATGGTAGGCTAAAAAAGTCATTTCAACACGATTTTTGTAGTTTTCACTATCTAGACACCTTTGATTTTAACGTTTCATATAAATTTTCATTAAACGTTAGTGTGAATCAAAGTCTGGAATCAAGAGAACAAATCTGTAAAATAATAATACTTTCTGATCTGAAAAATAAAATAAAAGTTTAATTTACAATTTTTCTTGAAGAAAAATGAACACCCTACTGTATGAAATGAACAATTCAAACAGCGGTAATTTTGAATGAATAATAAATCAGCAAAGACGAAATTTACGAAAAGTAAAAAATTAATAAATGGAAATTTTTTTCAAAACGCTGACAAATTGTAAAAAATATTTAAAATCGACATTATAATTGTTTTTTTTTTTCAGTGACAATGCCAGAAAAAATTTTACATTAAAAATAGTAAGAACGCTAAAAAATCTACAAGTGAATAAAACAGACATGATAAACAAAAAATCACTCGAGGATATCCTAACTCCGCTGACATATTTAGTAAACATGTCATGTTATTGTCTGTATTGAAGATATATGGAATTAGAGGCAATTCTTTAAAATCTAAATTTTAAAATAGACAACAAAACTAAAGAAGTTATCTCTAATCTGTTAGATACACATATAGGAGTTCCACAAGGGTTAATCTTGGGGCCAATATTGTTTGTTTTATATGTCAACAGTATAGATTCTTTAATAGATAATAGTCATTATGTTGCATACGCTGATGATTTTTCTGTGATCATTTCATCAAATAAGAGTGATACGTTAAAAGTTAAAAGCTCTTCTCTTCTGGAAAAAACTAAATATTTTAATAGTCGAGATTTAGTTTGGTTAACACTAATAAAACAGACCTCATTAGGTTTCATAATAGGCAGAATATTTTGGATGATTTTAGCGTTGATGAGGGCAATTTCTCTCTACAAAAGTGTTCGTTTTCTTGGGGATTCGTATTGATGAATTTCTTAATTGGAAGTATCATTGTAGTAAACTAAAATATATTTTTATTAATTTGCGATCTCATCAACTTGCTAGTGTATACTTTGCTCAAGTGGAATTTCGTTTTAGATACGGAGTATGTCTCTGGGGTAACTCTACTCATGCATTTCACAAAGTAAGTCCTGTACCATATTTGAAAAATTATGGAATACATTTTTTAAATTTGCTTGTATATCTATAAAGACAAAAGTTATTTTGTGACTAACAAAGATGTTCATAGTCATCAAACAAAACAAGTTGATGAGCTTTGCGTAACTTATGATCTAAAAAGTTGTACAAATATCAAATATTCCATGGCTGAATTTTCATATTTTAATCGGTTTAGAATTATATAAATCATTTGTTACTCCCTTGCCTAAAGTAAATAATCCACAAATGTTACAACAATTACGACCGATCAGTGTATTGCCAACTTTATCAAAGATTTTAGAAAAAGCTATTAATATACAACTACAGAATCACTTGACTAAAAATTCCGTAATACTTACCTTCAGGACAGTCTGGATTTAAAACTGGTCACAGTTGTACATCAGCACTATTAAAAATTGATGATATTTTGGCTGCTCTTGATAGGAGTAAATTAACTGTGTTGTTCTTATTTGATTACTCGAAAGCATTTGACATTCTTAATCATAATTTACTCTTTTCGATCCTATCATATAGTGGTTTGGATATTAAAGCTGTACCTAGATTTATTTAAATCTTATCTATCTAAGAGAAGTCAAGCTGTAAAAAATCAAGATAGTGTATCAAGTTTTTTGTCTGTGAGTACCGGAGCGCTCCAAGGATCAATATTGAACCCAATACTCTTCTCTGTTTATACATCGAATTTTCCAGATATATTCTTTTCGTGTTTACAACATTACTACGCTGACGATACGCAGTTATATATGTCTTTTTTTTTAAATCTCGGCATGACTTGTTGATCCATAATCAGGTACAAAATGTTTAAAACATTGTATG
This sequence comes from Crepidodera aurea, assembly GCA_949320105.2. Classification (NCBI taxonomy): domain Eukaryota; kingdom Metazoa; phylum Arthropoda; class Insecta; order Coleoptera; family Chrysomelidae; genus Crepidodera; species Crepidodera aurea. Next base: position 5,409,237 of record OX439476.1, on the reverse strand, counting down.
AAATAGAGGGAAAACAAAAGTAATGATTCGGGCGGGGAGAAAAATACGTACAAACTGTAGTTGATATTACCAGATAAAAAAAGACAATAAACACTCCAGAAATTGTTAGATAACACAGCCAAGAACTTCACTACTGTAACTAGGGGTTTTTGGGGTCGCTGAATCCGAATCCGAAGTCCGTTTGACCTCATCAGGTCAGGGTCAAGGTCATTTGAAGGTCAAATTGAGGAAAACTTCTAGAAAAATCTGAAAACATTCATACATAGGTTTTCAGGGTCGTTGAATCCGAATCCGAGGTACGATGGACCTCATCAGGTCAGGTCCTGGACCGGATCTGACCGTCAAATGACCTTGACCAAACCCCAAAAAACCCTAATTATAGTAGTGAAGTTCTTGGCGCAGACAAAAATTTTTTTGTGGGGCTGTGTTATCTAACAATTTCTGAAGTGTTTGTCTTTTTTTATCTGGGAATATCAATAATCTACAATTGTTCATAATTTTTTGCTACTTATTCACAATTCCAGTTTGTACGTATTTTTCTGTCAGTCCAAATCAGTACTTTTTGTTTTCCCTATATTCCATACAATGTTTTAAAAATTGTGTACCTGGTTATGGATCAACCAGTCATGCAGAGATTTTTATCAAGAATATTTTTTTTTGTGAAATGTAAGATAAACTTTTTGTCCATTTGTATAAAACTTTTTGGGACACACTGTATATGTATTATTATTAAAGTGTAGAAAAGTACATCATATATCAAAAATATAGAGATAGTGAAAACCAAAATCTTTTAAAAATATTTAGACTTGCGTACCAGCTAAAAATATGTATGCAACAAATGCACCCAAAATATTTTCTAAAAAATAGTGTAGAAAAAGGGACTTTTTTTATCCCACACTTCCAAATTCATTTAATTAAAATGCGATCAATCTGTCCTTTAACAAACATATTTTTTTAAAATAATTATTCATTAAGTAAAAACCAATGTAAACTTTTCATTTATAATCATTTGCCGCACTGAATGAAAACTAAAGTTACTCGTTAAAAATAAATGTTTTAGAAAAGTAACTATTGACATTATCTATAAACTGATTGACAATGAAGTCAAAATATTTGGTACTTGTTTAATTCAAACGTCGGTATGCATCATTATTCTAAAACATTCAAGATTTATGATAATGTTGAGAAGTGACGATCAAATAGATTATCTTATTTCATTCCTGCTTCTATAATTCACAATTGAAGAAATAAAATATGTAAATACTTCAGTGGCATCTACCACAAGGGCAATAGCATCAATTGAAGGCCCCCCTATTTACTACATTGAGTACATGCACGTGTGTGATGAACCTTTGTACTATTATAATTTATAATTCGACAATTACGAATTGGCTCATTGCAAATGCAGTTGTTATTTTTTCATATGTGCAATTCAAATAAGCGTAGACCTTGATTTAGATTCATAATACATGCAAACTTGTCAAGGCTTGGATATTTCGGCAACGTCTTCTTGTTTTTTGCTGAAAATAAATCTGCAAAATATATTTCTTTTTCTGTAATTATAAAGAAAAGTACAAGTTTCATATACGCCAATCAATTAAGAAACATATCATAGTTGTATACGGATTCATAGACAACTACACTGGCATTCGGTCGTTATTCCATATAATCAACGAATTATGAAACAGCGTCTAGGTGGCTTTGACAGCTTGATAAAACTTCACTGACAGCAACTGACAGTTCCTAAATGCAATAAATTCAATAAGTTTGCTGCAATTATAATTGAAATATGGATAGTAGTAGTGAAGATACAAGTGAAACATGTACTTCAACTAACTCAAAAGTGATAGTATATTATCTAACAGGCTGAGAACTCTCTTATTATAGCTGAGCCCAGAGTTCGCAGCCGAGGCTCATAACCCAAAAATTTAGACTGCAATGAGGCTTTTGTAAAAAATTTAGACTGCAGTTCCGGCACCGATCGTTTTATAGGTATTTCCAATTGTTTTTGTAATGTTAATGAATAATACACACAAAAAAAATGCTATTTAACAGATTCACGTCCAACACCCCTTGTATTTCTATTGTGTAAAAATAATTTCTAAAAATTTTGATTTCGATCTCCATTGACGAAATAATACCATGTTTACCTTATAAAAAAAGCTCAGTCTGATATCAGAATATATCACTTTTCTTTCCAATAAACTATTTTTAATTTATTTTCATGTACTTCACGGTGAGAAAATATACAACTCTCCCACAATTCACCTTATATTTGAATGTCTGGTTGTTTAGTTTTTGTAACCAATATATCCATGACTCCTACGATGGCATAAAATGTACATGTGTATATAATGACATCGACCAGCGAACATGCCTGTACATATCAATGTACCGATGAAAATCTAGGAGGCCTATGAACATGTCTGCGACCGAGGGTGACTATTGATGATCATTCTCTCACATGCAGTATACAAAAATGGATTTAATATACGTATAGCAGACATAGCAATGTCTAAAATTATATAACTAAAATTTGCAAATGCTATATTTTCATCATTCAACATGTCATCACCATCACAGCTATTTTTTTAAGTCCTTTTTACATAGTTTTTTAATAATTATTTTTAAAATATACTTCCAATAATTTTGTCCCATTTTTTACACCATTACAATATATAATAGTTATTTATGTAACAAATGTAATAATAAGTCATTGTTAGGGGGGTGGGTGGCTCAGCGGTAGAGCACTGGACTCATAATCCAAGGGTTGTGGGTTCGAATCACACCAAAGGCAGAAATCTTTTTCTGATTTTTAATTAATTAAAAATTTAGAAATTGATTTTCATATACCACGTGTGATTCCTCACTCGACCATTCACTGTTGGGTTCTAATTAACAGTGCTGTTCCTAAAGTGGCGCTGGGAAACAGTAACAAAGCCTACACAGAACACGAGGCTAATGGTCATAGCAGTCGATGCCTTTGACACAAGTAAAAAAAAAAAAGAAAAAAAGTCACTGTTTATATCCCATGATTAAAAAATTTTCATGCTAGGCCGCAAGCCTCGAATTTGGCAAACATGCGAACGATCTCATTTCGCTAATTCAATTCTGGCAATGAAATTAAGATTTTTTGGCAATAAGCTTGTTTAATTTTCAAAAACAAATTAAACATAAAAACTCAAATCGACAACATCGCATCAAAAAATCCGACAACACCGCGAGAGACACAGAAGTCTTAACGGTTTTGAATTACGCGGAGTTTGTCATGTAGGCCAATTTCATACCATTTCGATACAGCGCTGAACCGCAGAATTTCTAACGGATGTTTTCTAGGAACATGCAAATTGTCACGTCCGCCATAAAACTCATAACGTCGCAACCAAATTAATCCTTGTCTTCTCCAGCGTGAGAGAAAGAGACAGACATAAAAAACTTACCCATTTAACAAAATCGATTCGCCCACGCGATAACAACCAAATTCTAGAATACTCGGACGGGTGGGGAAAAAACTTCGAAAAGGTCCAGACTTCGAAAACTTTTAAGTTAGTGCAACATCATCACTCATAAACAAAACACCCAAAACGCGCATTATAAATATTTTCTGAATAATGTGATTATTTTACTTCTTTACTAATATGTTTTAGTGATTGTTAAAACATACGTTTACTAATAATTTGTGCGTTGTTCGTTCATTACTTACTAAAGTAATTTTATTGTTAAGTTGGTAATTTGTGATTTATTTATTTAACATTTTTTAATAAACCGTGAAATAAAAGGTTTGTTGTTTTTGTTAATGGAGTTGGGAAGACAATAAATACTACAGTCCAAATAAATTATACAGTCCATTTAGAAGCTACGATACAGTTTAAAAAGGCGATGATAATACATCGGTCGTCCTGGTAAACTGGTACACCATAGGGATAGTTCCAGAACCCTCAACAAAGCTTATTTTCACTAAGCAAATTTCTTTAAAAGTTTTCAGTGGTTTGAAGTCTTATGAATTTATTGTAAGAAACATCAAACTGTGTTTTTTATCAATCTTTGTTATTAAAATCATTAATTATGTATGGAAATGTAGTAAATTTGAAGTCGTACTAACGAAAAAAAGTTTTTTAAATAGCGCGTTTATTTTTCTCATCATGGCTATCTCACAAAAAGGCTGCAAATGTCTGAGTTTAGAAAATAAAACTTTAAAGTGATTTTTGTGTGGCAAATCATATAATCAAGTGCCGCTACTTTAAAGGTATATTCATAGTTCCTAAAACGACACTAAAACTATCATGCCCACTTTAAGATCACTGCCACCTCTAAGTGATATTTAAGTGATATGGTTTAGTGGCCGTAACTATTATTTTCCACTTTAATGTTTCTGCAACTTTGAGGTATTAAGTGGCTCCCAGCGGTGAACTTTACGTGACAACAAGTAGGCAAAAATAAAATGAAGTTATTCTTACTGTGTAGTGGTAGATTTAGTGATTACTACGTAATATCCACCCAATCGAAGTTGTGATATCAGTTTCTGTCACTATAATGCTACTTGGGATGAATATACGCAAATGTACAAATGTGGGAATGTAAAGTCGAAACGTTAAAATTATAAACTTTTCGATAAAATAAGTGGTTTTAATATACAGAAAGAAGAGTATTTGAAGTACCAAGCCACTACGAACTATAGAAATGAATTATTTTGTTACTGTACCGGGCCCGCCCTATTTGTTGTATTGTACATAAATAAATAACATTTTAACTTTTACTAATAATAAACGACAATCCTTAACAATCAGCGATAGTGTTTGATTTCTAGGATTCTTTTTTCTCAACTAACCATTTAAAAAAATATTCTTAACATCAACATTAACACAATTTCTATATCTAATATTTTTTTAAATAATGATAAAAACTTTTTAGATGTGCTGCCATCTATGATTAGAAGAGAGTATTGACAATTTTTAAAGTAAATAATTCCCAATGTATTGGGGTTGCATACACAATTTGCATTGTGTGTTGCAAAGCTTTTATTTGACTGAATCTAGTCAAAATGTCACTCTCTTCTTTCGTATCCCTTTCAGAGATTAATACAAAGTTAGAAAACGAGTAAGGAATTTGCTTTAAAAATTGTCAATACTCTCTTCTAATCATAGATGGCAGCACATCTAAAAATTTTATCTTATAGCGGATATAGCTATTGACTTGTACAAGTTTGGAATTTTATTTATTGGATTCGAAAAGCCTAACTGACGAAGCCGAAAGGCAGAAACCGGTCTTGGGATGTCGAATCTGATAAATTAAATTCCTTACTCGTTTTCTAACTTTGTATTAATCTCTGAAAGGGATACGAAAGAAGAGAGTGACATTTTGACTAGATTCAGTCAAATAAAAGCTTTGCAACACACAATGCAAATTGTGTATGCAACCCCAATACATCGGGAATTATTTGCTTTAAAAATTGTCAATACTCTCTTCTAATCATAGATGGCAGCACATCTAAAAATTTTATCTTATAGCGGATATAGCTATTGACTTGTACGAGTTTGGAATTTTATTTATTGGATTCGAAAAGCCTAACTGACGAAGCCGAAAGGCAGAAACCGGTCTTAGGATGTCGAATCTGATAAATTAAATTCCTTATTCGTTTTCTAATGATAAAAACCACACAGATAATCGGCGTTAAGGATACTATTTTTTAATTCCTAACAAATTCTTATCTTTTTTATTACTTGATAGCTCAGCACGATCTGTTACTGTTTTTTCAAACAAAATGATAAATTGCGTGAAAAAATTTGTTAAAACTCAAATAGTGGAGTGCCGTTAGTCGTAAAAAGTGGAAAACCTCGGAAGAGAGTGGCAGTGAATCGATTTGATGGGGTTTTTTTGCATTCTATTTTTAAAATCTAATACTAAAAAGTCTATATATTAGAATTTGCCGATCTTTGTTTGCGGGAGTGAGGGGAAAAAAAGAAAAAAAACTTGCGCAATCGATAAATTATCCTTTTTCAATGAATTAATGTTAAATACAATTTTTCATGAAAATAAACCACTCCCGAGTTAGAGGGCGTAGAAAATTACGATTTTTCAATTTCATTAAAAAACAAATGTATTTTTTTCACGTAACTTTTTTTTGGCTGATAATATCGAGATGTACAATAAACCATTTTACGTCAAATTCGATACAGTATGCAATAACAAGAAGAAGCACTTTTCGGCCTAGGACTTTTTTCGTACTTTTTCGGACGGTAAACTGTGAACTGTCCGTAAAGTAAAATATATGTATTTGGCTTACCTTTTTCTTTTAGCTTTAAATTAATAGTTGTGTTCAATAATAGTTGGTGTATTTTATAATCGGAATAACATATTTACTTGCTGTGATATGTGTTTTTAAAAAAAAACCAAGTGATATTTGTAGGTTAAAATGTCAAAATAGTTATAATTCTTGTTAGAAATTTGACAGTTCTTACACTGGTGTTCTATTGCTTTTTAGTGTAATCTATTGTTAGGATAATGAAAGTGGTCTAATTATTTATTTTTAAATTCTTCACATCTGACATTTCACAAATCATTATCCTAAACATTCTAGAAACAAACATGTCATCACTATCATAACTATGTTTTTGTGTCGTTTTTACATAGTTTTTTTAATAATTCATTTTAAAATATACTTCCAATAACTTTGCCCCATTTTTTGCTCCATAACTCTATATTACATTGACAGAACCGATCAGCTATTTGCATCCTTCAAATTCAATGAAAAAGTTCTAATGGCATTGGTTTAGTTTATCATAACTTTGTGTTTATAAATTCTACATGCTATTTTTCTTCGAAAAGTATTGTGTATATTTTATTTATTTTAGTACTTCTTACACTATACAAATGCAATGAAACGCGTTTTTTAAAAACTCTACTACACTTTCTAACACAAGCTCCATTGACATTGGCAAACTACAAAACTAAGTAGAATTAGGTCTATCTACGACTTCAGTTAAAGTTGATCTTGTAGTAGAGCGAAGAAATCCTCTAATTCTATTTTTCCTTCAGCGTCGTTGGTTTGCCGCTAATTTATTTTTTTGCTCACTTCTTGTGTTTCACATTTTCTGTTTCCACAAACCTCTCATTCGAAAACTCTCGAGTCTCATATCGAACTGCATACATTCTACTGGCTAAAAGTAGTTTCTGTAATATCTATCCGGAATGTAGATCATTTTATCAATTATATCAAATCACCCTTGGAACATTTGAATGTTTCAGGAACTGTCAACAAACATGATATTTTGTTATCGAAGTGAATTTATAATTTAAATCTAATATTTGATGTAGATCATGTTTATCATTTCTTCGGTGGATAATTTCATTTCGAAACGAGAAAATAGTAGATTTAAACTATAAGGCAATAAAACCGATTTACTTATGATACGTTAGCAATGTAAACGTGTTTATCAAGTAAACTATTAGATGGCGTTATAGGTATTTTTGAATTAAAATGTTTTGTGAGGAAGTGCGCTAGGAGGTTTTCAAGCTTATTAAGCAATAAAACCATTTTCATAAAAAAATGACATACGTGGTTTTCACTCTGCAGCGACGATACAGACTTTTAATTATGTAGTATCAAAAACACATTCCAAAAGAGAAAATGAAAATTCGATCACTGCCAACTTCGTTCGAGGTATAAATCTAGCGGCACTCCACTAAAACTCTTTTCTTTATGTACTTCAATTAATTTCGTGTCCTTATTTTAAAAATAACTAAATTTACAAGTTACAATACAATAAATTGTTTATTAAAGAATCTTAGCCATTAAAAATTATATAAAAAGGCATCTACATAAAATGTGACTCCCCGATTTATTTTTATTCATAAAATAAACAAAATAACCAAGTTATTAAAAATGAATTTATTATTTTCTTATCTTGTATTTAGACAGTCTATAAATGAACATTATCCAAATAAGAATAAATCAGATTGCAATTCGTTTACATGCATACCCCAACTATATAATTACAATGATGTTTTTGTTCGAAAGTAAACATTCAAACACATCCTGCTGTGCGTAAAAAAATTTGCGACACCTTAAATAATCACCTATTGCGATTGGATCCTCCCTAGTCATCTAAAGGTAAGCAAACGGTGCCAAAACTGGAACACATTCCCACGATTCCGAGTTTAGCCCTTGTATTATTCCTCGAAGATCCCCCTTTAGAAAGTGCGCTCCCTTCTTGTACTCAGCTAGCAATATTTACCTTTTGATATACCGGATTCCCACAAGGACCCAGCGTGGGACCGGTGCTGAAAGGTGGTGACGTAGCCACCCCTCTGCTCGCGCAATTTGACTTTGAGTAAGAACTCTTCAATTAATCTCGAACATGGCCATTCAGCTACCATTAAATGTGGGCTTTGTTGGGTAAGAACAATGAAAGTTGTGTATTGGATTGCATTGAAATTGAAATTTAATGGGAGTTGTGATACTTTTGTAATTATAACCCGGCAGTTCTTAATCAGACCTTATGCTATGCAATTTAAAATTCGTTGTTGTATTGTGAGGACTGTTATCGCACTTTTGAAAAAGCATTAAAGTTCGATTATTGTTTTGGTGTACGACTGATATGATCTCACTTGCAATCTTGATTTTGGTAATCAAAGTAATGAACACGCGGTATTGTACGCATATTAAATAAATAAATAAATCATAATTAAGAAAATAATTGGAAATGAGTTGAAATTTTGCAGGTGCATATTAGTAGGAAAAGCGTCGAATAAAAATTAGAAGTTTTAGTCTGTAGGGAAATTTATTTAATTTAAATATTCTTCAAAATATTCTGAAATCGTTTGTTCGTCTAGTTTAACGACGTAACTTGAAATTGCAGAAATTAGACACAGTTATCGGAGATTTAAAAAATCAGTAAGGTCGTTCACAGAAAATATACCAATTTGTTTTTTAGTCCTAGCAGTTGTCTATGATCTATTTTTATGTATGAGAGAGTAATAAAACAGCATTTCTAATGCAAAACTTAGTACGGTCATTTTAAATATTTTTACGGAATAATCTAAATATTTCCTAAAATTGTCATAAATGTACCTGAGCTAATACAAGTTTTGGGTCTTTTATTGGTCTTTTATAACCATAAGCTGTACAGAACAATAGAAAAAGGTTTGGACAGGCCAAAAGCCCTGTGTATTAAAGATAACATAGCCGTATCTTAAGATTATTTTCAATAAGTACCTATTTGCCAATTTTGTTTTATTTTAATTCCAAGAATTTCTTACAGTAATCGAATTATAAGTAGATAAATCCCTTACCAACAAATTTCACCGAAAATGCGATTGTAGGTTTTCCATTTAGTAAGGAGGTCCAGTTGTGTATTCTTGACAGCTTACTAAATGTAGTTTAGTTGCAACATGCAAGGTGCAGTGTGCAGTCTATTGTGAATTCTAGTGTGATCATGGAAAATTTGGAAGTACCGCGTAAACGACAAAAAATCGGTCCTTTAACAGTTAATGAAAAAACATTAATATTTAATTGTTTTAAATCATTTACAGACAAACATTTATGTAAAAGTGTTGATGACACAGTGGAATTAGTTAGTAGTACGCTTGGTGTTGGGAAATCTACGATTTACAGAGTTGTTAAAGAAGAGAAATGTGGCGAATCATTTGAAAGAAAGACTTCGAAGGAAAGTGCATGCGTTCTTCTTTAGAAAAGAATTTCCGACAGTAGACAAAGTTCTTGCCACGGTTCGAGATGATAAGGATTACCCTGAAATGAGTCGAAGCACACTATGGAAACTTTTAAAAGAAATAGGTTTTCTATGGAAAAAGCATTCTAGAAAGTCTATTTTAATAGAAAGAAGCGATATTGTAGTATGGAGAAGAAATTACCTAAGGACTATAAAAGAAATGAGAAACCAAAGAAGAAATATATTTTATTTAGATGAAACATGGATCAACGAGGGACATACACCAAATAAATTTTGGCAAGATGAAACTGTTACAAGTCGAAGACAGGCTTTTTTAAATAATTTATCTACTGGTTTAAATCCACCATCAGGAAAGGAGCGCAGTACACATCGGTAGTTCAAACGGTTTTGTTAATGGTGGTTTATTGACTTTTGAATCTACTCGTACCGGTGACTACCATGAGGACATGAATGCTGATGTCTTTAAAGAGTGGTTCGAACAAATGATAGATCTTCTTCCTCAGAACTGTATAATAGTAATGGATAATGCAAGTTATCACTCGAGACTTACAGAAAAAATGCCCACAACCAAGTGGTTAAAAAAAGATTTACAGAATTGGCTAAATTCAAAGAATATTAAGTCCCATCCCGGTTCTGTGAGAAGAGAACTGTATCATTTGTGTTCCCTTCATAAAGAGAAATTAAAAAAATATGAAATTGATGAAATTGCAAAAAATCGTGGGATGACGGTGGTTAGATCACCACCATATCATTGCGAAGTAAACCCGATTGAACTGATATGGGCACAGATAAAGGGAGAAGTTTCAGGAAAAAATAATTCTTTTAAAATGAGTGATGTTAAACAGTTGTTTTTGGAGGCTGTAAATAATGTGAAGCCTGAAAACTGGGAAAAGGCAGTAAATCATACGATTAAAGAAGAAGAGAAAATGTGGAAGTTGGACAATATTACTGATGAAATGATCGAGCCACTCATTGTAAATATTGGTTGCGACAGTTCATCTTCTGATTTGGATTTGTAGGTAAGAAGTAGTTTTTATATTAAAATTATTATTTATGAACGTAACGTTGTTTAAAAGTCAAAGTTTAAACCCTTATACCTACATAACCCGTTTGACACAATGTTCTTAACATACCTTGTGGAAAAATAAAATATTTTAGAAAAAATTGCACTTTTTTACCTTCAGCTGCTTAGAAGTTATAAGCAGGTTAATTAGGTGAAAATATAAGTGTACACCCGATATATTTATTATATTTATACAAAGGTTATTTCATACGAAAATACTCGAGGTATAACTTCACAAAATATTTTAACTGTCTACTAAAAGAAGTGGTACGCCTATGGATTACGAACGCTTTATTATTTTAATACTCTCTCATACATAAAAATAGACTATAGTTGGTTGGTAAATCTATTTTATTTATCAATTTCGTTAATTACCGAACAAATTGTTGATTCTTTGTGTTTATGAATTTAAAATTCAGATTTTGATAGAGCATCAAAAAGTAAGCTTAGGGTTTGATGTGCCCCTCCATACCTCTTCCAGAACACCTTCAAAATGGGGTCCAAAATATGAAAATTTTGAGGTTTAAAATGACATTGAATTTAAAGAAGACACATCAAATATTATAACCAAAGTGATTAAGTGATAAAATCCATAGGAATGAAATGATATATATGTATATATGCAGGGTCCTGCAGTGGCTTCGTGTTCCATATCTCTATTTAGGAAACAGATAGGAATACAATTTTCTATAATGTTACCTTATTGATCGAGCTCGACAAAATAAAAAAAAAATCAGTCACACAGGATGTTCAACTGGTCAGGGGCGGGTCCCAACTTTGTTTTTTTAAATGGCGACCTGTATTTTTTATCAGTTTTTTGGTTTCTACATGAAAAATAAAAATGTTTATTTAAAAGAAATATTGACGGTTTTCAAGATTTTTAGCAAGTTTTTTTTTCAATATTTGTCACTCAGAATATTTGAAATTATGAAGTTATGCCAAGTCCCATTAAAATTTACCTATGTTTGGTCAAATATTCTATATTGGTGACTTTCTCAAACGATGTATCTGAAATCGACCTGTGATATACGGGGTATCAAAAACAGCTTGCCACATACTGTCAATAAAAATTTGCAGAATCTTCCTTCGTTCAAACGGAACACCCTGTATATTATCGATACATAAGAAGCGCCAACAAAGGCTCTATAAATTGCATCAAGTATTCCCTATGGCTAAGTTCACTAGTTTTTCTTAAAACATCTCTTTTTTCGAAAAATGGCAAGTATTCATATTTCTACGCTATAATCTCAATGAACGACTTTTTTGACGACTGACAAGAATATACAACATTTCTAATTTTGCAATAAATCTCGCAAGTTTTACAAACTAAACCCCACAAACCCTATATCCGCAAAAAGCTCTTAAAAGATGGCATGCAATGATGTAATAAAATTTAGGGTGATACATTTGAAAAAGTAGAGTTATTGCTATTTGTAATTTGTCATTGGAAAAAAGTTACCTTGAATAGTTCTGAAGTTCTGAATTTTTTATGGACCTCTTCACGACGCTATTTTGACACATAAATTGACATAATGTGCCTCATTGTCGGTCCTATCGTTTCAAAAAAAATCAAACCGATAGCTTGTGTAGAAAAAACAATATGGAACATGTACATACCCGTGTATAGATATAAAACTTTTGTCTTGACTGACTAGTTGAAAAAAAAAGCTTAAATCCAAGAAATACCAGGATAAATCTTTAGGGTGCAAGGGCCCCCCCTTGGCTACGCCGTTGTTTCACGGATATATTGGATGATGAACGACTTCTATGAAATTTAAAAACTTGTAAATTTGGGATGTTTGAGTGTTTGAGAAAATATTCAATACAACGAATAATTTTGGTTTGTATAACGTGTGTTTTCTTCTTGTTGAAAACCAATCAAAGGTTTACTTGCATATCCAGACTCTAGTTGTTGAACCAATATCAACTATTCAGAAACCTAAGGGCCCCCCCCACCCTCAGGTCCGCCAGTGCCGGAGAATCTCAAAATCCAATGGTCAGAATTCAATGATACTTTCAGGGTAGACTAATTCCTATCTAAAACGGCAAAAAATGAAGGTCTCATGTCTGAGAAAATTCGATCTTCCGAGATATTTACAAGAAAAGTTAAGCTTTTAGTTTAGTTCCTAGTAACGGCAGACAATACAGAGATAATATAACCTGTTTCTATAGTAACTTTTTTATTATATATTTAGTTATGTCATTTTCAAAGCGACTTTCATTCAAGAAAGTGAAAGCTCAATTAAAGCCCCCTTTTTCTTTGAAATAAGCGGTTTTATTTCCATTAGAAGAGAAACTGATAAATATTAGTTTAATTTGTCAGTTTTTGGCATTGTCAAAAGTAGTTAATTGTCAATCATCGATCGTCGATGGAAATCATATCATATTATTGTACAAGGGGTGTTCCAGAGCAACGTTCAGTAACGTAGTTGGTCTAGCAGTGGCCGGCGAGAACGTTGGTGGAGTGATGATGGAAAATCGTCATAAGAAAATAACCTATTTTTGTAAATATCAACGTCAAGGTTTGACTTTATTTAATTTCTGGCGTTTCAATCTGAAAGAATTCTATTTTAAATTTGCCGCTTTTTACAATGCAATAGAAGATTCCATAATAACCTACAAATTTTGACAACTAGTGACACGCACATCTCTGGGTAAACGTTAAGAATATGAGGCCGGTTGGGTTTTGTTGGGATACTCACTCCCAAGACAAACAAATTCAGTGCGTTGAAACGATTATTTAACATATTTTTCCAATACAAACGCATACATAACTTTTCTACAAAAGCCCAAGTAGCAATTTATAACCAAAATAAACCTGAAAAGTATTAAAAAAGGAAAAATGTTCTTTGGTGGACATAAATAATTTGCTTGTCAAATGACAGCCATCTCATAAATTCAAAGTTGAAAATACAACGTTGCCAATTCATTTTCAAAAATCATGGATTTAGGTAAATATTTGTTGGAACATTGAGTAACACTGTTAAAATGGACACTTGTCAAAATGTGCTAAAAATATGTGTAATAGTTTTGGTTTTAATCATCTTTTTCCGAGTTAAATATTCGTATGTCTATGCTAGACTTTAATATTGAAACTCGGTTTGTTAAATTTAATAAATTTTCGAGAAAATATCGTTTTGGCGAAGAACATCGTGACTTTTTTTTAAATGAAAAAATGTAAATGTTTCTTCTAGAATCAAAAAATTTTGTAAGTCCAGATATTATAGTTTAGAGAAGAAAGGAGTGCTGTAATAGTGAGGATATAACGTCACATTCCATAGGCGTACTTTGCAAAATAAGTTTCTATAATATGAACAAGGTCACCATATAAAATGGTATATACACAATTCGTAGATTAAATTTTGAATGAAAAAAGTTATATTATTTACAAAAAATAAAAATAAACCTTATGCTTATGACAAAATTCTTGCACTTTAACATTGAACGAATTAAATTTAACCGATGCTGTTAATGCGATTAAACTTTTTTTAATCTCTTGCCAGTCTGGGCATTAAAAGTAACACTTCAGTACCTAAAATCAAAGATTAAAAAAATAAAAAGTTCAAGAACTATCTTTAAAAGTCACTGTCTTCACTATAACTACTGGTATCATTATCATTGTCTTTTCTGAGGTTTATTATTATAAGGTCTATTAAGTTTTCCATTGCTATATCCACTTTCCAAAATGAATTTTCCACCTTTCTAACATGAAAATTTTCTCTGATGTTCATGTTTTACATCTGAAACTGTCTTAATTAATAGGAGTAAATTAACTGTGTAATTCTTATTTTATTACTCGAAAGCATTTGCAAATCTCAATCATAATTTACTTGATAGGTAAAAAGAAGAAGGAGAGCAAAAAAGAATGGTACAATACCGAGTGCCAAAAAATAGTTGAAAGAAAAGCAGAAGCTAGGTTAAAATGGATAAAAACAAATAAACTAGAAGTACAAGAAAATGGACCTAAATAATGTGTCACCACTTTATATACAAAGTGTTTCAAAAAAATCTTGAGAGAGTCAGTAGAAAACTATGAAAAAGTTGAGTTTGCTTAATATAAAACCTACAAAGCTAGTCAGTGGCGTGCGGTAGGCTGGGATTGACCCCTTTTATCCCCAATTTTTTACGTCAATAGTTGATTAGTTTTGAACAAAAAAACGCATAATCTTTTACTATCCTAAAATTAACGGTTTTGCAGAGCCAGTTTAGTGTAAAATAGTGCAACTGCCTCCAATTGATATGTAACCTACTTTATGTACCTACGACTTATTTATGATACTTTATGTATGTATTTATGTATAAAAATAATGTGTGGAGATTTACAAATTGAATTAAAAAACAAGAAGCCACCACTAAAAAACTAATTCATTCTATTTTTTACAAACTGTGTCTGAAACTGACACGATCGCGATACAGCTAAAAGAGCCTATAGGTACGTCACATTCAGAGACCATTACAAATTAAAATCGAACAATCAAAATAAATTTACACATTTATTATATTATTAGGTTATTAGGTTTAAATTTTCAAGCAAAAGCTACAAGACGAACAGTATTAAATTAACAGTGAAGGTTAAAACAGAATTTCTTTCAATAATTTATGTAGCTTTAGACGTATGCATATAAAATGCAGATTTTAGGTTTAAATATTAAAAAGTTAAATTCATAAGTAATACAGGTAGAAATATTAATTGCCATAAGTAGAATTCAAAATCTTTTCAACATAACCTGGACGAAATTACGCAAATTTAAAAGAATCATCAATAGAACATTTATGTAAATAAATTTAATAAAATTTGATACTTGGGTTATCAATTATTTTAAAAACATTTTTGGAAAATCTAATTGTTGTAAAAAATGACAAAAATTCACATAAATTTCATTATATTATTTAGTTTAGTCTAGTCTAGTAGAGTGGTATATATTTATCGTTTATAAATATAAACATTTAACACCTTTAATTTAGTATTATCAATTATTATTATACCAAAACGTATTGCAAATCTATGTTAATACCCAAATTTCAAAATATATTTGTAAACTAACCTGTTTTTATTCGTTTATTTTAACACACAACACAGCTCCATCCATAAATTCATTTAAAACTGAGAAATAATGTTAAAGTCTAAACGTTACCCTTATATAAATAATCTTAAATACCTACTACTAGATAGGCAACTTATATTACCTTTGTAGGTATACAATCAATTATATCAATATTTGACGTTTAAATGTAAAAGAAAATATCGAACTTTTGAGAGTAAAGTGTCTTTCTCTGTTTTTAACACAAAATGATTAAAAAAATAACTTTTCCAAATACCACTCGTCCTGTCAAATTTTATAGATTAAATTTTCGGTTTCCATACTCAAACGCCTTTATTTCAGGCAAAACCACTCAAACAAACTGTTTTCGTAGTTTTTCCAAATAAAGCCGTTTTCGTGAAAACCAAAAATTTAATCGATAATAATTTATTTAAACAGTGAGAATTTTTTAAATTTATTAGCAAGCATGCTCTTAAAAGAACACCTGATAATGTATGTAAAAAAAATACTAATCAATACATCCAAACAATACTCCTCTCCATGACTAATCAATGTACATTACGCATATCTATACAAATCACTTTACACCGAGCAGCTGCGTTTTATTTATTCATCCTACGTATTAGGAACTGGTCCTGCGTAAGGACCTTTTACCTTTTCGGAAGGAACAACTTGCTATGGGCAAGCAAAGGGGAAGAGAAACAAAACACTCCCCAGCCGCCTTAAAGTACAAAGCAAGTTGCAAGATGTGTCGTCAGAAGGGAGAAAATCGGAGATTCTTTATCGCGATATTATAGTACACAGTGGCATTTCTTGTGGGAATTTCGTAGGTTTAGTCCCTCCTTACGTATTGGGATATATTTTCTAAATTTGTTTTTAAAATAAACTCGAGTTACAGTTTTTATTTATGTATTTATTTAAGATATACCAATTTAAATAAAGAGTAAAGAGTAAAGTTATTGAGAATAACAATTGTAGAAACAATATTTTAACTTACGTTATTTACATAAGACAGAAAAACAAAGAAAACACAAACATGCTAATCTCAAGTATAGTGAATATTGGAACTGCAAAAAAAAAAGAGAAAAAAAAATTTCAATCAATTAAAATTTATATCAATACAAAAATAAAACTAATTTGACGTATAAAGGGATATATAGATTTGATGTATGGTTGTTGGCCATCCTAATTACTTTTGTAATGGATTAATTTTGGCCATAATCAGTATTATGGAAAGGTATATTAAAAACTTCTGCAACTCGTGTTCTTCTATTATTTTTTCTTCCTTTCATAAGACCCTATATTTTAATTTCACGAAGAATATTGCTCATACCTTAGAATAGATCTTCTTGTTCGGGATTTAAGCCAGAATTGTTCAC
The DNA here is from genome assembly GCA_949320105.2 of Crepidodera aurea. Taxonomy (NCBI): domain Eukaryota; kingdom Metazoa; phylum Arthropoda; class Insecta; order Coleoptera; family Chrysomelidae; genus Crepidodera; species Crepidodera aurea. Next base: position 5,392,064 of record OX439476.1, on the reverse strand, counting down.
CAAATACGTTAAATATTGGCATGCTAAGATTTTTCATAATATTCAAAGAGGAAGTAATTTGTGTTGCCTATATAAAGCTTTACTACTTGTTAAATATTTCAAGGTGTAAAAAACTCATTTTCTAACATTTTTTATTTTTATAACTTTACTAAAAACCTTTGAATGCTGCTAACATGACCGTCATACTGAAAATTAAAAATGGGGGGGGGGGATTTCAAAGTAGTGACTGCGGATTACTCTGTAATCCATTAGCCTAACCATATTCTTATGTATATCTGCTATCTCTTGTGTGTTTATCTTTTACATTTAGCGTTAGTTCATACATATTTTCTTTGTTTTACATATATTTTTGTTAGTATTTGTTAAAATAAGCGTTATATGTTTTTGTTAATATTTATTATTTTGTATAGTCGTTTTTTTTTAATATATATATTAATAGGTATATTATTAGTATTTTTTTTTTTTTTTTTTTTTTTTTTTTTTTAATTTATTTTTTTTTTTTTTTTTTTTTTTTTTTTTTTTTTTTTAATTTATTTTTTTTTTTTTTTTTTTTTTTTTTTTTTTTTTTTAATTTATTTTTTTTTTTTTTTTTTTTTTTTTTTTTTTTTTTAATTTATTTTTTTTTTTTTTTTTTTTTTTATTTTTTTTTTTTTTTTTTTTTTTTTTTTTTTTAATTTATTTTTTTTTTTTTTTTTTTTTTTATTTTTTTTTTTTTTTTTTTTTTTTTTTTTTTTTTTTTTTTTTTACAATTTTTGTGATATCTTCCGTATGTGTTGATGAAGGAGAAAATTAAAAATGTAATTTAGCATTTCATGATATGGAAATTAGAGTATAATGTGTTGCCTATCTATTAGAACATTTTGTCACAGGGGTATAACTTCTCTGTACTTTTGTTGTTACTTTTAAATATTTATTTTAAATATGTAATCAAAACTGTTCTACTTACATATTATTAACTAGAAATTAATATAAATAACATTTTTATGTTAAAAATGCTGTGCTGTCATTGACGTCATACAGTGAATAATAGGTATTATTATACTTAAGGAAGTACAAGTATAATGAATGTCTTATAGAACAGTCGTGGGACAAAGTTGATTTATAGTATGAAGAAATGTATTTATTTAAGACTATGATTCCTACTTTTTTTCACTAGGGCAAAGGGAAATAAAAAAAATAAAATAATGAAACTAATTTTTAGTATAAAATTTTCGTACCGAATCTCTCGCGAGTTTGAATTATTCTCCGTAAATTTTTCAAGCTTTCAATCCTTCATGCTTTCTACGGTACTGAGTGATTCATTTCTAGCTTTATTATTAACTAAAGATTAGTCGATTAGAATTCTTATCTTTAATCTCAAAAATTGCACTAGATGTGCCGTTTATACTCGTTTTTCATTTAAAATGAGGTTAAATAACACAAGCTGGATATATACAGTTGAGATGCATGCAATATGGCAATCGCTTATCAACATATCTATATAATAACATACCTTGTCAATCAATAATTTTGTAGGATGACATATATACGTCCAGAAAACATAAAAAAAAATAGTTTTAAAGATATTAGAAGTCAATGTATTTACCTTACCATTTTACGTGACATTTTTATATACGGTATGTAACACTGTACCAAACCAAAAAATTCTTATATCTAGGAGTAACCATAGAGGAAAACGGAAACGAAGAACATGAAATGCAAGCAAGAATTGCAAAAGGAAACCGTAAATATGGATGTCTAAAAAGCCTCATGAATTCAAAGTTCGTATCGAAACAGACCAAAGAAAGAATTTACACTACAGTCATAAGCAGAAGAAGAAAAGATGAAAAGGTGGAAAAGAAAGATGCTAAGATCTATTTACAGTGGAACAAGGACTGGCGAGGTGTGGAGAAGAAAAACAAACTAGGAATTGGAGAACTGTATAAAAATGCTGATAGCAATTATCAAGACTCAACGAATAAGGTGGCTGGGTGGAAAGGTTAAATAGAGAAAGACTGCTAAAATTATTGCTAAAAAGAAAACCAATTGGCAGAAAAAGAAAGGGTAGATCAAGAAATAGATGGATCAACAATACAGAAGAAGATCTAAAGGGAATAAAAGCTAGAAACTAAGAAGAAAAAACAGGAGACAAAAAGGAATGGCGTGGAAGAGTGCAAGAAATACTCGAAAATATATGGTGAAGTAATTTAAGATATTATCTTTATAAATTGTAGAGGTATATTAAATTAAATTGTATAAAATTTAATGTAAGGCCTGTAGAGCAAAACATTGCGAGAAAACGAACCCAAATGAAGAAGAAAAAGTGTTCTTTCATCAAGATAGTTCACCGTGTCACAAGTTGAACACAGCAACGGCAAAATGGCACGAATTTCAGTTTTGATTGTTGCCCCATCCACCGCATTATACGGATCTGGCTCCCAGTGGCTACCACCTGTTTGCAGACCTAAAAAGAATGCTACAGGTGAAGAGATTTGGCTTCAATAAAGAAGTGATTGCGAAAACTTTGAGCAGTTCTACAAAAAAGGCATCAAAATGAATGTACCCTTCTTGAAGTCGAATTTTGCCTAACAGTTGTTGTTTTATTGGTCCTTCTACGAACTTATTAAGTGCTACAATTTTTATATAATTAACATCTTTTAGATGCTTTAGTTAATTTAGTTCAGCTATAATCTTTCATCTAATATTTTTTTATGGCCGAAAACCGTATTTCCCAATATCAAAATTAAATTCACACGCAGATTCTATAAAAAACAAAAAACTTAATATTTTCCGTAAATCTCCTCATCACTCTGAATACAACTTCAGTGTACGCCTTTGATAGTAAGCACACGTGAGAAGTTAGGACAGGAGAGTTCAATAGTGGATCAGAACAGAAACCTCGCTATTAATTTTCCTCATTCGTTTCAGGTTAATGTACTAGTACGAATTGCGGTTCATTCACATTGAATTTGGGTATTACAATTTAAAATCGCGTACACGCAAGTCCTAAAAGGGGTTAAAATTTAAAGAAGGGTCGAGAAACAGAAGCGTCGATTGACTAATTTTGAATAATAATAAATTCATTTCCTAAAGAAAATTTTACTAAAAAGAAAATTTGGTTGTTGGTCAGCCCAAATAGTATACCTACTATAAAAATAAAAGTCATTTATTGCGGTTAATTAACTACGGAAAATTAATATTGAACACTAATCATGAACAGTATTTTATTATAAATTAAAAATCCTGGAGGAGTCCATCGTTGTCGATGATGGTGTTGTGTGGTTTTTCTGGGTTTTCCCACAACTGTAAAGCAAATGCGCCATCAAGCATCAGTAAGTCGCCCCAGAGCGCCACGGCAAATAATAATAATAGCCGTCCCTCCCCCGCACAAGCTGCAGAGCTTCTGGGGTTCACTCGTAAGGGAGTGAATTGCAGGGCGTATATTATTATTATTATTATTATATCTTTCAAAATCTTTAAATTTTCCTGAACACATCCGATATGTAGATGCATCAATGAAACTACTTTGATTTGTCTAGTTTAATTTGTCTTGAAAAAAATTTTTTATATAAGAATTTGATTTGATATGATATCTTCTTCTTCAAGTGCCTATCCGTTCGGAATTTTGGCTATCAGCCTGGCTATTCTTACTTTGTTGATGGCGATTCCGAAAAGTTCTGCTGATGATTTGTCAAACCACATTCTAAGATTTGCCAACCACGATATTCTCCTTCGGCCAGGTGCTCTCCTGCTGTTAATTTTGCATTGTAGGATTTCCTGTAACAGCCCGTATCTATTTGGGTTCCTCTTTATGTGGCCGAAATACTGAAAAGTTCTGGTTCTTTATTCATCCATCGCATTACTTCTGTGTTGGTAACTTTTTGTGTCCAAGATAATAATAATAATCTTTATTGAATAAATACAAAGAATGATAAGCGATAAGTGCTGCTGCCCTTGTTTCGCATGCCATGAAAGGCATCGTAAATCATCATCAACATTATAAATAGAATTATACCCAAGGACCAGACATCTGTATGAACCTTGACCGATCTTCTTTCCAATTAAGTATTTCCTTTTTTCCAAAGCATTTACTTCAGAATTTCGTGAACTCAAAAGAGTCGCCATGTGTTAATTAAGCAAGTTTTTTCTTTACCTTTGATTTTCCATAAATATCCATTTAGGCAAGTCGTTCCCCCACATACACCTACTTGAATTTTCTTTCCAGTCTTTTGGTATTGCTCGACATAGATTTAAATTACAAAAACTTACGTACGGTGTACAACCAGTGTTCTGTTTGAAATTTGACAAAGTCATGCAATAAAACGTAGTAGGAGTAGGGATCATCAATACTGACAATACTGATAGTCTTTTGTCCTTACGAATGTCCAATACATTTTATTTCATCATTAAAATATGAAGAAAAGAATGAAAATGATATGAGATAAATTGCAAATCAACATTTACAATGTCCAAGACTAACAGAAAAATGATTTAAATGATTTACAACTCTCTATAATTTTATAAATACTTTATTTTTATTGACTTATATTAGGTAAATGTTTCGTAAACTGTTCGTCTGACACAAAACCATCCTTAGTCCTACATATTATGAGTATTTTCCCCTTGTTCATGGTAGTGTCAGTCTCATCACAGTAGACAATAGGCATGTCCTCTTTCCGATAATGCATTAAGCCCTTGAAATAATTCGTCCTCTAATTCCTGATGTCGTGGGATTCCAAAAGGATGTCTTCGTTTTTCTTGCAAAATAAAAATTGTATTTTTTTTAGAGGTGCTGCCATCTATGATTAGAAGAGAATATTGACAATTATTAAAAGCAAAAAATTCCCGGTGTATTGGGGTTGCATACACAATTTGCATTGTGTGTTGCAAAGCTTTTATTTGACTGATTCTAGTCAAAATGTCACTCTCTTCTTTCGTATCCCTTTCAGAGATTAATACAAAGTTAGAAAACGAGCAAGGAATTTAATTTATCAGATTCGACATCCTAAGACCGGTTTCTGCCTTTCGGCTTCGTCAGTTAGGCTTTTCGAATCCAATAAATAAAATTCCAAACTCGTACAAGTCAGTAGCTATATCCGCTATAAGATAAAATTTTTAGATGTGCTGCCATCTATGATTAGAAGAGAGTATTGACAATTATTAAAAGCAAAAAATTCCCGGTGTATTGGGGTTGCATACACAATTTGCATTGTGTGTTGCAAAGCTTTTATTTGACTGATTCTAGTCTAGGATACGAAAGAAGAGAGTGACATTTTAACTAGAATCAGTCAAATAAAAGCTTTGCAACACACAATGCAAATTGTGTATGCAACCCCAATACACCGGGAATTTTTTGCTTTTAATAATTGTCAATACTCTCTTCTAATCATAGATGGCAGCACATCTAAAAATTTTATCTTATAGCGGATATAGCTACTGACTTGTACGAGTTTGGAATTTTATTTATTGGATTCGAAAAGCCTAACTGACGAAGCCGAAAGGCAGAAACCGGTCTTAGGATGTCGAATCTGATAAATTAAATTCCTTGCTCGTTTTCTAACTTTGTATTAATCTCTGAAAGGGATACGAAAGAAGAGAGTGACATTTTGACTAAAATCAGTCAAATAAAAGCTTTGCAACACACAATGCAAATTGTGTATGCAACCCCAATACACCGGGAATTTTTTGCTTTTAATAATTGTCAATACTCTCTTCTAATCATAGATGGCAGCACATCTAAAAATTTTATCTTATAGCGGATATAGCTACTGACTTGTACGAGTTTGGAATTTTATTTATTGGATTCGAAAAGCCTAACTGACGAAGCCGAAAGGCAGAAACCGGTCTTAGGATGTCGAATCTGATAAATTAAATTCCTTGCTCGTTTTCTAACTTTGTATTAATCTCTGAAAGGGATACGAAAGAAGAGAGTGACATTTTGACTAGAATCAGTCAAATAAAAGCTTTGCAACACACAATGCAAATTGTGTATGCAACCCCAATACACCGGGAATTTTTTGCTTTTAATAATTGTCAATACTCTCTTCTAATCATAGATGGCAGCACATCTAGAAATTTTATCTTATAGCGGATATAGCTACTGACTTGTACGAGTTTGGAATTTTATTTATTGGATTCGAAAAGCCTAACTGACGAAGCCGAAAGGCAGAAACTGGTCTTAGGATGTCGAATCTGATAAATTAAATTCCTTGCTCGTTTTCTAAAAATTGTATGTTTTACATTATTTTAATTCTTTTTCAAATAACGTTATTTATACAAATATTAATACTTTTATGTATAATAATATTTTTCTACATGATGAGATTCAAATATACTGTAGTGTGTAAGTTAGGTTATAGTTTTTTATAGTGTAATAGGGAGTTTTTTGTTTGACAGTAGAGATAGGAAGGTTGTCAATGAGTTTTTTTTGAAATGTCAAAGTTGAAAGTTGAAAAATAAAACATTAAAAAAGTAAAACGTGGGGCATGGAAAAGGGCACAAATAGGGTAGTAAACAAATAAAGAGTGTATGGAATTAAGGTCTGGCAAAGTCAGAATGGAAGGACGGGGAGAAAATATAGATATGCAGCAAATATTGGAGGCGTTAGGGAAAATGAAAAACGATATTATCATGCAAATTGGAGAAGTAAGAAATGATGTTACCACGCAGATAGGAGATATTACCATGCAGATAGGAGATGTTACCACGCAGATGGGAGATATTACCACGCAGGTTGGTGATGTTACTACGCAGATAGGAGATGTAAGAAATGAGGTGACCACACAGATAGGAGATATTACAATAAAAATAGAGGAAGTTAGGGATACTGTGGCCAAAATAACAGAAGAAATGAAAAAAGAAATCGAGAAACAAGAACAAAGAGTATTTCGAAGATTAGAAAATACCTATGATGAAATAGTCCTAGCCATGGATAAAACGGCAACGAAAATATACGAGAAAATAGAGGAAATAGATACGAAACATGATGAAGAAGAAAGACGTCAGAAAGAAATGTGAAAACGCAAATAGAAGAGACTGTGAAACCACTCGAAGAGAGAATACGATTGGTACAACGAGGAATAAATCAGGAAAACAGGGTTCCAATAATGATGCGGGACAGTGTAGAAAATGATGTAGTTTTCTATGGAGGTGCGAGAAACAATCCAATTAAATTTTTTAATGACTTGGAAGAAAGAATGACCGAAAGTGGGGACTTAAGACATTGGAGGAAATGGGGCTGAAAATATACGCAAGGAAATGCAAGAACGTGGTGGAATCTGATAGAAGAAAGGTGTGATGATTTTGAGGATTTTAAGCAACGAGTTCGAGATTATTATTGGGGAGAAGAGATACAAAGCCGAGTACGGGATAATTTGAACATGGGAAAATTTGAATATGGCAGGGGAATGTCAATGGAGATATATGCCATGAAAAAAATAATTTTAGAATGTGCAAGAATAACCAGCGATTGTGGATCTAAAAAAAAAGATATTTAAGTATAGAGACAAAATATTGAAGAATAATGGAGCAAGAATGAAAAGAACAATTACAAGAAAATTTATAAAATTTAAAAGAACTAAAAAAAGAAGAGTAATTAAACAGAAAAAATAATAGAAAAAAGAAAAAAATAAATAAACTATAATAAAGAAAATATAATAAATAATTTGAAAATAGAAAAGGAAGAAAATGGAAAATAATGTTTCAAAACATTTAAAATATTTTTATTGTTTAAAAATTTTTTGAAATGTTGGGGGGGGGGGTTATGTAGTGTGTAAGTTAGGTTATAGTTTTTTATAGTGTAATAGGGAGTTTTTTGTTTGACAGTAGAGATAGGAAGGTTGTCAATGAGTTTTTTTTGAAATGTCAAAGTTGAAAATAAAACATTAAAAAAGTAAAACTATAATTTCATTAAATTATTACAAAATACGTTGTCATTAAATATACGTTGTCATTAATATCGAAATATTATACAAAATTAAGTATTTGTAAGAAATTTGTTCTTATGAGTAGAAAACTAATTTTTGTATTGCTTCAATTATTTATTTCAGTATAAAATGTATTTAAACAAAATTTTGCAAACGATTTTAAATTCTATATGGCTCTTAAAACATTCGAGGATGCCAGACTGCTCCAATTTGATATAGATAACCTTGCCAGATGGCAAGGCATAAACCCAAGGAATTGCCAACAAATCACTTTTCATAGAAATTACATTCCTGTTTAGTTTAATTATACATTAGATAACCATCAACTTCAGACAGTTGATACTATAAAAGTATTACATTTGATCCCAAGTTGTCATTTCAATATCATTATTCCTTAATTACTTCCAAGGCATTGAAAATATTGAGTTTTATCATGACGTCATCCAATCATTTCTCTATCGATTCAATAAAACTATTATATTGTTCATTGGTTAGATCTAACGTTGAATATAATTGCATCTTATGGGTTCCCTATCGCCAAAGGGACATATATTTAATTGAAAGCGTTCAACTAAATTTTTAAAATTTGCTGCATATAAGACGGGTACTTCTGGTGGAAGTAGCAATTATAACAATGTTTTATTAGGCTTAACTTGAATTCTCTTGATGATCGCAGTACAGAACTACGCTTTCTTCATAAGCTCTCACTACCTCTAGGTATTTGCTAGGTAATAGATTTGCCACTTCTATTCCCTTCTGATACACCTGCAACTGCATTGTTGTTCTTTTCCTCCTTTGCAAGTGCAGTTTGTATCCAAAACGTTTCTGTCAAGATCAACCTAAAATCAATCAACTAAGATGATTTTTTTTAAATGATACATTTATGATCGGCACATCCAGAAATGTTAATGTCTTATTATTTCATCATGGGTTTTTATAAAGAGTAACTTTTTTTCGTAAAATTAATTTAAAAAAATTGTCCATATGGTGTAATTGAAGTAAACACGATGTATATAATATAATACATATTACAATGAAAATAGTCTTATTAGAAAATCAAAAATTATATTTTTTGATGGAATCGATTACATTTTTATAACGCCCTTAATGCGACCCTGTGTACTTGATCAGTGACGTTTACGTTTCTTTAACTTGTCATTATCTGTTATTATAACTTATACAATAATTATATACATACCTCGATTGTCGGCTTGTAAAGGTTTGTTTTCGTTTTAGTGCTTAGTGCACCAGGGGTTTCTCGCAATACAGTTCATTTAAACTCAGATGATCCGTCAGTTTTTAACTCGTAGACGCCGGAAACATGATGGCTTTCGACGAGTTTAGTGAGGCTTTTCTTTCGAAAAATTGTTAAATTTACCGACTTGAACCCACATCTTAGCAAAACTGACATTGTGGACGGTTAATAACAATAAATAAGCGAGTTTTTCAATTAAGCTTCAACGATCGATTTAAATCGATACACAATTATTGTTTCACCCGGCCGGTAGAGCGGCGCCCTTTTCCGTAAAATAAAAAAAAATAAATTAGTCAAAAAATGTAACAAATTAAACACAAATCGAATGCTCTTGAAACTGAGTGACCACGCCTACAAACTCAATTTTGTTTCTGCACATTATGACGTAATGTATTCTCCTTAAAATAATCAAGGTGTACCCAACCTGATTACTCTGAACTAGCGGTTCTCAAACTTTTCAAATTTTGTACCATATAAATAAGAAACAAAAACATATGTACCACTAATTTTTCGAAACTCTTGGAAAAGTCGTCATTTCAACATTAAAGCAAGAAGCTTAAAAGTCAAACTTGTTTCTGAATAATAAAGATTAAAACAAAATGCTAAAATTTAATTTTTTTTTTGTAAAACTTGTACCACTAAAAGTGTTGTAATGTACCACCAGTGGTACAAGTACCACAGTTTGAGAACCCTTGCTCTAAACAATCATTTCGGAGAAGACTGAAAAACATGAACATTGATATCCTATAGAGATGCTAAAAGTTGATTAAGGATGTTATTTAATAACTGTTTACCTTGAATGACTAAAAAGTATCTAGTAATTAAAACTTGACTGGGTTATGTTAAATAAAAATGTATGTGAAATCTCCTGAACAAGTATGTTTGAATTTGCATAAAGATTAATATGTTTGAAATATTTTCTTGTTTTATTTGCTTTGGCTATTTGGTTAAATTTTTAATGGCAACGATTAAAATTTTTGTCTGACGGGTGACAAATTTATAAAACGATTTCAGTGATGAGTGAGTTTTGAACACGCCTAGAAATCCTAGAATTACTCAAAAAGCTGTCCAAGCAGGTGTTAATTTCTTATGTAATTCTAGTTTTATGATAAATTTTGTGAACATGTGAAGCAGTGAAGCACCATCAAAATATGTTCTGTCATTTTTATTATAAATTATTTTCGTTTGCATAATATTTATGTATTTCTATTAATTCTTTCACACAATTAATTCAGAGTTATTTTAATTCATGCATAATCTGTGGATATATTTTAAAATATTTCTTGCTGGTTCGGATACAAACAAATTTATTTTTTATATCTGTCGAAATGTACAATGAAGGAGAGAATACTTTTTAAAATTTACTTCAATTTTGACACCCTGTACTTGATTAAGGAACTTAGATGTAAAAAGATCGCCTTCATTACGCTGAATTCCACATTTTAGTAAAATTTATTAAAATCTCTCTTCAAGTAAATCATGACTTCGCCTGAAGCATTCCGTTTTGATCTAAAACCACTATTTCTCCGTTGACTGTATTAATATATTGAAATGAAACATCGCAGTTCTCATAAGTAATTACAACGATTCATTTGCATTTTCACACGGAATAAAAAATTCCGCATACCAGTTTCGATGTCCCATATCGTCTGTTAATGCCAACCAAAAAAATGTAATTCATAAATAAAAATTAGTCAATTAATGTAAGTTATGGCATCCTCACCAGGGGGCACCTGTTCCTGAAGACATAAGAAACCTCTCACCATGTGGTTGTCAGAGTCTGAATTCTGCTACTAATATTGTGTCTATAGAAAAACTCTCTAATAATCCATTAGAAAAAAGTGGTTTTTTTAATTTGTTATAAGAATATATTAGTGTATGTTTAAACAAATATTTAGAAGCATATTTGACATAAGTTTGTTACACTTTTTTTTAACGCATTAATTTCAATCGAGACATTTTTAAGCAAATTTTAAAACGGAGGTGTAATAGACTCGAAAGTTAGGTTAAAATTAAAATATATTTTAATACAGGGTTAGTCTTAAGGACTGTATAAAATTCTGTGATACATACAGTTCACTAGACAAAATATTAATTGGTTATTAAAAATGATCTGCTTCCCAATTGTTACGTAGCATGTCCTCTATTTAATATATATTGCGAAGTGTCCATACATTAAACGCAGACATAACACAATTATACGAAGGTGGTATTTTTTTGAACCATAAAAATACCAAAAAAGGACCATGGGAGTGACAAAACTGCACAAAGAATGTGAAATAAAATCACACAAGCTCCCCAAGAACAAGGACATTAAAAATGTCCTACACTGCACCAGCGTCTGGACTTCAACAACTACTCCTTGGACTATATGCCCCACCAGGTATTGAATTACGAAAAAATTCCACCTTCGTATAGTTTTTTATAGTTTTGCAAGCTTTGATTTTGTTATGAAAGTGAAGATATGGCAACCACTTTTATCAAGAACGAAGCGAGTCGAATTCATTTTCAGACATCCTTTAGTGACAGGATGTCGAGCTGGCCTGCTTGTTACTGATGAGGCACAATAATGAAACTAGTCTAAGAATGGCAAGCTCCTTTAATAACAAAATCGAACTTTTGGGTTAAAGCCCCGACTTGGTCGGGCACCAAACCGCGTCTGGACTTTCGTAATTCAATACCTGGTGGGGCATATAGCCGAAGGAGTAGTTGTTGAAGTCCAGACGCTGGTGCATTGAAGGACATTTTTAATGTCCTTGGTCTTGGGAGCTTGTGTGATTTTATTTCACATCCTTTGTGCAGATAACACAATTAGACAATTCCAAAAAACCTAAGATACAGTGTGTTTTATTAATTTTGGTCATTTCTGTTAAAGTGGATGAGATTTGAAGAAGACTTTTAATTAAAATATTCAAAAAACATTTTATGACTTTTAAACTTGATTTATTTATTTATATCTCAAGCATCGTCATAGATACTCAAAATACCTATAGTCCAGTCGACGAGTAGTATCAGGTGGAAAAAGGTCAGAAGTTAATGAAACTTTGGGATGTTGTTCAGGGATGGTTAATTAAGATTTTCTCAAGTTTTCGACCTCTAGGCCCCTGTGCTAAAAGAGGAGGGGGGGAAAAACTGCAAAATTTTCTACCTTCATCCGGTTTCTCATTAATTGCTTTTTGCCCTTACACTTTGTTGTAGAGCGTTAAAGTTACTACAATTTTGACTATTCAAATATGATTGTATGTCAATTCTTTACTGAGATATGAATCTTCGAAGAAAAGGTCATTTTGCAAATTTCGCTAAAAAATGCCAAAAAATACAGAATTCCACCTTATTTCTTCTGTTATACCCGAATTGTAATGAAATGTTGTTGTAATTATGGTTCCTGGTTAAAACACCAACTTTTGACAAATCCTTGGATAATTTGGTCCCATAGCTTCTGGAAATCTATTAAGAAGAGATTGCATTTTTTTTATCATTGCCTCATTCTATTGCTCTTTATCATTTCTTCTCAGGGCTTCTTGATAAGTTAATGGCTCTTGTGACTGAAGTATATCAGTTGCAACAGACATTACAAAGTCTTCAAATTTGGCACGCCTTTTGAGATTACCCCTATCTCTAAGAATTCTACAAGTTTATTCATGAATTTCATCAGGTTCATCATTGTTTAATTTTCAGATAATTAAACATGTAAACTCATATTCGTTCAACCGGCAACGCCGCACCAAAATACATTTGCAAACGGCGTTCAAACCAGGAAGCGGTGTCGTCAAAGATAATTTTTTACTCTATTTTACAATAATAATATCATGCCATAATTCTAACCGTCTCGTCTAGACAATAGAAAAAATTTTACATGCTTGTTTACGCGGTTCACGCTAACGAACTTTCTAGAACAATTGCGCAATCCGGAGAAGGGTTAAATCTGAAACCGATAAACTTCGCCGATTTTAAACTCAGTGTGTATCTAGCTGCGAATCAGGCTAGAACCCTCCGTTGTCCAACACAACGTAAATACATATCGTTTCTCAAATCAGTTCATATCAGTGCTCAGCGACGCTCCGGGGCAACAACAAGGCCTCGTCAAACCAGTGGGACTTAGCTGCAATCAAGCGGTCCATTTTTATTTTAAAAATATTTCTTCACAGTGGTACTTTGCTGCGTATCAGGCGGTCCACTTTACTGTTCATTTTATACTCAAAATCAAAACTCAGTGCTTCGAGAATTTAACACATGCAAAATTAATATTTTCTGAATGATGTGATCATTTCTTTTAAATTAATTATAATACTTTGTTCATGATTACTAGTTTAATGTAATCTTTGTTACGTTGTTGTTTTTATTCATTTATTTATTTAACAAGTTTAATAAATGGTTAAATAAAAGTGTTCATTGTTTTTGTTGGATGAAGTTGAGAAGACAAACCTACTACAGTACACATATCTTCAATTCAATCTAAAAAATACAGTCCATTAGAAATTCGAACTACGATGCAGTTTAAAAAGGCGGTAACACGTTGTTGGCCGTCCTGGTAAACTGGCACAACATAGGGTTTATTCCAGAACCCTCAACAATCATTTAAGCCGTTTTTATTATATATTTCATTTTTATCTCTGTCTTCATCACTGTCTAATATAGTTTAATCTCTATATTCTTTTGACCGATTAGGAGACTCTTCTGATCTTGTATCAAACTGGCTTTGACTTGGTTGATCATTGCCTTGATTTGGATCAGACAGCATAGTGGGCATATTTACGTAACATAAAATACTTTCGTCGAAAGTGACCTTATTAATGTTTTGGTTTCTTTACACCAAATCCATCATTGTTATCGTACCCTATAAGTATTCCCTTTACAGCCATTTTTCATTTTACCTCTTTGTTGTTTCGGAATGTGGGCATAGCAGGTGCTTTCCTATGACTCTTAGACGTTTTAAACATGGTTTCTTGCCAAGCCATATTTCAACTCCATCAACTCCAAAAACACCTGTTCTATTGATGATGTATCCTTGTTCTATTATCTCGCTCTGAACATCCATTTTTTTGAGGACAATTCGGCATTGACAATCTATGTTTCACTCCATGCTGACGAAGAATTTGCTTAACTTGCTTGTATACAAATTCCCCTCCATTATCAGTTAAGAGCTCTTTCGTAATATGCCCCCTGTTGTTCTTATCTCAGCTAGGAAAGCCTGTAGATAATCAGCTACTTCAGAGGTCTTCTTCATAAAAAATACAAATCTAAACCTGCTAAAATCGTCCTTAAATAAAACAATATATCTATAACCTGATTGTTATTTTTCAAAAGGTTCTGGAAAAATTAAAATAAAATTTATCACCAGAGAACTGTTGTATGTTTCTTTGGCATATCATTTAGCTCCCTTTCACTTTCTATATCTCCAATCCTAACACCATCATCAATAATAAAAATGCCCTCAATTTGGTGAGGTTGTTGTTGCAAAGCAGATGTTTGTAGTCAAAGACCTACAATTTGGATGTGTTCGAAATCGAACATTTAATCTAGGAAATAAAAATAATATGTAAATAAAATAAAAATAACCAAAAGCACGCCTGGTAACAAAATCAACAAGCCTTCAAAGTTTAGCATAGCAACAAGTCAAAGGAAGCAAAAGAACCGTTATAACACGTGTCGTGAAAACAAGGCCATCGCGCAGGTACGAATTAACGCGTAAACAAGTCACCGACAAACAAGGATATCGGATTACACAGCGGGTCGCCAGGCAGAGGTAAAAAACACACATCTATGGAACCGCGAATAGTCCACAGTGATTGGCCAAAAGATTGGGGGACTTATCCAACGGCTTGCATTTCGAATATATCAGAAATATAAAAGCAGTAGAACTTCTAACTCCGCGTGAATTAGGTTGTTAACGATAGACCGTTCACGCGTAATAGAATTAGTAGAAACTTTTCACTCCGAGTAAACAGATCTATAAACGTTCACTCGTAATTTAAATCATATAAACTTGCATGAGACCAAAATGCATACTTTTCTTTAACCTAAACATTTTCTTGAGCAATTGCACTACAGTTCTAAATTATTGTTAACCATATACCATTGTTAAAAGTGTTATTACGAAAGTTATTGTTAATACAAAAATATCAAGTAACCAGTGTATACTTTCATTACAAATCTTAGTACAGTCTACAACTAACTAACAACCCTCAAAAAATACAGTCCACATCTTCACTGCCAGCTTAAGCTACAATAAGTTGGAACAGACTCATCTATAGGGTGCAGTCTAAAAAGTTTGAGTCACCAAATAATTGGTAACAATTGGAATCGCCCAAAACAGGATGTTTTCCTTTGAATTGGACTTCTTGCCACATAAAATTAAATGATTGGCGTGCCATAATACAACCACCATCAGGGGTTGCATGTAAATACTTAAAAATTTCGGATAATTTCAAGTACATCCTTACAGAAAATCTGAAAAACGTAAGATAAGCTAAATAAATAACCTCAATTTTAGAATAACAACACAAAAAACAGGTTCAATTGAATCTAAATACTTACATGTACAGGTATATTATGGTACTTTCCAAATCAAAAACTACAAATAAACCTGCACAAAGGATGTGAAATAAAATCACACAAGCTCCCCAAGAACAAATGTCCTACACTGCACCAGCGTCTGGACTTCAACAACTACTCCTTGGGCTATATGCCCCACCAGGTATTGAATTACGAAAATCCAGACGTGGTTTCGTACCCGACCAAGTCGGGGCTTTAAACCAAAAATTTCGATTTTGTTATTAAAGGAGCTTGCCATTCTTAGACCGGTTTCGGCATTATTGTGCCTCATCAGTAAGAAGCAGTCTAGCTCGACATCCTGTCACTAAAGGATGTCTAAAAATCAATTCGACTCGCCTCGTTCTTGATCAAAGTGGTTGCGTTAGAGCAAGTGTATCACGAACGAGGAAAGCCCAACGCCATCTTCACTTTTATAACAAAATCAAAGCTTGCAAAACTATAGAAAACTATACGAAGGTGGATTTTTTTCATAATTCAATACCTGGTGGGGGGGGGGGGGCATATATGCCAAGGAGTAGTTGTTGAAGTCCAGACGCTGGTGCAGTGTAGGACATTTTTAATGTCCTTGTTCTTGGGGAGCTTGTGTGATTTTATTTCACATCCTTTGTGCAGTTTTGTCACTCCCATGGTCCTTTTTTGGTATTTTTAGGGTTAAAAAAATTCCACCTTTGATTTTGTTCACTATTATCAAACTTACGCGTTTCGGGAACAGCTGATCAGCGAATGTGGCGCCACCATCGATAATTATTTCTCCCAATTGTAAAATTGCTTTGTCAATAGTGGCAACACCTATATGTCATCGTACGGACTGATTGAGGGATCAGGTAGACTAAAATTTGATAACTAAAGATGATCACTGATGACGGCCCTGCGTATTGGCTAGTAGCCATCGTTTAACGAAATAATACCCACAGCGACGATTGCAGTGTACACTTTACAGAAAAACGTAGCGGCGAGGAAATAAATCAGGGATTTGCCAGGATAACCAATAAATCTTAAGCGCATTGGATTCTCACGAGGGAATTACAGGAGATTTTCAATTTCATACCTGAGCGTTTAAAAATCGAGACACAAATGCCATAATTAATATATTATGTCGAGCGTCCAGAAGTAACTTTACAACTTTATCGAGGTTAATTAAGGCTGAGCCCGTCAAAGCAGTGATATATGGTGGTGTTCGTTATTTCTCTATCAGCGCATTATATCTAGTTAAGGATAATGTAGTTTCTTGTATTTATGCCGTATTAGGACTAGTGGAATATGTACTGGAGCAGCGTACATGGACAAAGTTGGAATTATTCAACATATTGATATAAACTTATAAAATTACGTGCATTACTGAGTAGTTTCAGATACATTTATAATTTACTTTTATAATTAATCAAATGTATATTGGAGCTAAAATTCTTCAAATAAATTTACTTTATAAGAATAAAATTACAAATTACAAATACTATATAGGTTCGATTTCTGATCTCTGTGAATTTTCGGTAATACAATTGATATTTTAATTGGTATCGAAACATTTAAATTCAGACCACTTTTTTAAATTTTTAAAATTTACTTCGTTCATGAACTTAAAGTTGTTCACCATGTTCTCAGTTATTGAAGCTGCTACTGGCACTACATCTATTTCATTTTAAAATATTATGTGCATTAAAAACATTACAATAAAATCATTTATATATTATGTCGATGTCGCTAAAAGATGGCGGTAAAAATTGGTCTTAACGGTCTGCCGATAGAGGGCAATACCATACATATTTCGTCTGAACTCTACAAGTTGAGTCTAATGGCATGACTTTCAAAGCTCGCAGAGGTCAAATAAGCTAAAAAAGCTCAGTTTTCAATGAGAAAATATATCTTACCTAACACAACCTGACACATGCCAAAATGTGACAGCTGTCAAAATGTGAAATATGTCAAAATATGACGCTTGTCAAAATGTGAGATTTGTCAAAATGTAACACTTGTCAAAATGTAACACCTGTCAAAATGTGACCCCTGTCAAAATGTAACACCTATCAAAATGTGACACCTGTCAAAATGTGAAACCTGCAATATTTGACATCTGTCAAATTGTGACACGTATCATACTTTTCGTTATTTATTAAAAAGATCTAACCAAAATAAAAATAACGTATAATTGGAATGAATACTAACCGACAACTGAAGTACCACTAGCAAAGCAAGATTTCGACGAAAAAAAAATCAGAAAACAAACTTGCTGATAACGTTAAGTTGGTTTAAACTGTTAATCAATGAAAACATAAGGCGAAGCGATGAGTTATTTAATATATACATTTTTAACATAGTACCGTCTGTGAGTCGGAAGGACATGAACCAAAATTTACCCGGATCGAGAGTACCTCCCCCTCCCCGAGGATGCTGAACACAATGGCGGTATCAGAATTTCTCTTTTCGTCCGCCAAACCCATAAAGAAACGTCTTTCCACCCGTTTTCGAGGATGCTGAGTACTGTGGTAATATTGATGATTACTTCCGACCCTCACCAACCCCTCCAAGGCCAAAACTCACCCCTGAAAGGGTCACCCGTTTTGCGGTTGATATAAAAAAATTAAACCCATTCGGGGCCGAATTTTGACCTGTGGCGCGGTTGGTGAGGCTCGGAAGTAATCTTCGACACCACCACCGTGCTCAGCATCCTTGAAAACGAGGGGAAAGACGGTTTTTCACAGGGAAATGATGTGCTGCATGTTTAACCCCTTTAGGGGGTAGTTTTTGGCCGTTTATGGGTACGGCTGGCGAAATGAGAATGAATACCGCCATCGTGTTCAGCGTCCTTATACTCTCGATCCGGGTAAATTTTTGTCCATTTTTCATGGTTTTTGCCGACTTACAGACGCCACTAACGGATAAGTCAATGTGTTTACTATAGAAAGCGATACATGGAGACACACTGACAAGGTAAATTAAATGGACTTTCGTTGTTGTACATGAAGTATAAAATTCAAAAATCTTTACGCGTGATATAATAAACTCATTCTAAATAAATGTACCTATTTGTTATACTATATTAATATTTCAGTACGCTTGAAAAAAAAATTCATTATTTGGCGTCTAAGTTTAAGTTCTACTAAAGGGTCAGCAACGGAGACAAAGACGCTAGGAGACATGTCGGCGCATGCACCACACCATCAACTAACTGTTTGATATAGCCCCACAAAAAAAATACAGTCTGGAGACCTGGAAGGCCAACTTGTAGAATCAATCTTCCCAATTCACCTCTGATGGAAATATTCAGTTAGAAACTGCCGCAGCAACCTGACGTAGGATCCGGTAATTCGAGGTGTGACTTGTGGCACGAGATCCTTGGGGAGGTCCCTCTGCTACAAACCAACACGGATTCGATTGCACCAAGAAATGCCTTTCATAGGCCCTACAGGGTAATAATAAAAAACGTACAAGAGGCTACAGTGGCAGCAGGTGCCTTGTGCAAATGAGTGGTCAGGCTGTGGAGTTTATTCCAAATCCCTGAATCTCAATATAAAATGTGCAATGGGTTCTAATGCCAGTGTAGCTCAAACAGAGCTCACCTATCTCCATCGCCGCAAAAAAAACTACCAGAAAAAACATTACTGGAAATAATATTTACATCCTTACGGACAGCAGACAGGCACCGTTGGCTCTGAATAGTCCACGCATTACATCAGGTCTAATACTAGAATGTCACCAGCCCTGATCGAATCTTGCAACAACAACGTGGTTACTTTACTTTGGATCAAAGGCCATGGAAAATAAAAAGGCAACCATATAGCTGACTCGTTAGCTAAGAAAGCAGCCTCCCAAAAACTTTTAGGACCTGGCACTTTCTTAGGCATCAGCTGTGGCTGACCTACTAAAGAAGCACTCCCTTGACAAGTTTAAGGCTAGATGTGACGATGAAACAGGCTGCAAGCTAGCCAAGGAACTATTACAGTATCCGAACAGCGAAAGAGCCAAAAAATACATGACTAGGAATAGACAGAACCTGCGCACAGCCACAGGTATCCTGACTGGCCACTGTCATCGACGAAAACACCTCTACAGGATAGTTATCTGACACCCCACTGTGTAGAGGATGTGAACACTCTCACAAATAAGACATTTTCTTTTCGGCGAGCAGAGGTTAACACATGCCAGCATGAGGGAGCTACCTTCGGGCGACGTCATCACTTACTTTAAAGAAGTACGCTGGCTGACAAGCTAGAACTTAACTTCAGAAGGATGCAAAATGGGCCAAATGTGGCCTATGTGCTTCGGGGTGACCCACCCTTCCATCTTTACAGATACAGAGATGTACACATTTCAATTACACCCTGTATATAAATGTCTTCTGTTTCAATTACATTACTGTTTTAGAAATGCTAATTTTCAAAATTAATAGAATAATAATATAACCAATTTTGTAAATTTACTGAAGTTAAAAAACCCCTTTTACCACTTCAGTTCGACGCTACATCATATTGTATAGTTCAAATGAACGTGTGCTTACCTCAAAAGATCCATTAAACGATCTACATATAGAGCATCTAAAAACGAAATAATGTTTCTCTTGTGAGGTATTTTTATGGCCTACTCGAACGACAAATAAGTACCACCTTATATACAAATAACCATTGTCCAACACTCAAGACCAGTAGTCTGTAAAGCGTAGCATCTTCTAAGTGTTTAAGAAGTCACGACATTTTTATGATCAAACGACACGTGATAGCTGGACGAGTTCATTTCATATAATTTAAATAAAGTAGCATGTGCGATACGAAAATCAATCAGGAGTTAATGGGTTTTCCACTAATGGTCACAGGCTAGTAATGGTAACTAGCCGGACACGTGCCTTACCATCATTTCTACGACTTTTCAAGTTCTCTCAAGTGCCAACAGATGCGGTTAATCTACTACGTGATAAATATCAATGACCCGTTTGAGAAAAAAAATATTACCGTAGCAAGTACATAAATGAAACAAGTCGATGATAATATGGCATAAAATCAGAGATTCATACTGAGAGTCTGCTACTTGAATTTTAATGAAATGTTAATTTTGTGGCAGAAGGTTGGCTGCATACACTACGAAGATATTCCTTGCTTCTTAAGAATTCATGAGTTTTTCTAAAAATCAAGGAAACGAGTGCTGTAAATTTTCTATAAATTTATTGATGTTGATAGACATCTATCAATTGAAGCGTCTGATGAATACCTAGAGGCCGTACTTACTTGCTGTTGGGATAGGTTGCCTATGGAAGAGATAACATTTTTTCTATATTGTTAATGCCGTACACGCTACAACTTATCTATACGATAATAAAAAGAAAACCTTAGTGATGACTACAGGACCAATTACTACTTGTCTTTGTAATGATATCTTATATATCTTTCTCTTTAGTTAACGGAATTTATATTTGATAAAAATGTTTATCAGAAAGTACAGGAAAAGCGTATATAAACAATTTGTGTTTCTCTTTGTTTTAGCCAAGGCGATAAAGGAGGCAAAAAACGTAGCTGGAAGATGAAAAACGTAGAATTATCGAAACTTTGCTATGCGGATGATATCGTTGTATTAGCGAAGGATGAAGGAATACTGAATAATAATAAAATGATATACAAGAAAACGTTACAAACAAATTATATAAAAATCAACAAAGACAAAACGAAAATCTTGGTAATAGAAGAAGAAGAAAACAAGTTAAACCAAGTAGGGGAAGGGTGGGCAAAATGACCATGGCGGGCAAATTAGTTACTGGCTATTTTCTTCTCGTATCCCTAATAACACGGGATCTTGCTGGTATGTCCCGCTAAGGTCCTTAGAATGTCCCAATGCTTCAGACTTAAATACGACATGCCAGAGATGTTTTTTTAGGACATCCATGCAATGTTTTTATTAAGATCTTCTAGAAACATCCTTTTTTATATTTTTTCAACAATTTTTTTTCATATTACTTATATTTGGTAATTGATATTTAATCTGGTTAAACCGTTGTAAAATTTGATACATCGATAGTTAAAAAATTTAAATGCAAATAAAAATTATTGTATTTTTCAGATACCTATTTAAAATAATTACTGAATATCTACAATAAGATTTCCTAGGTACTTTAAGTTATTATTTAATAAACAACTATTCGTTGATATAAAAATGAGTTGCCCAGTGTAATTATTTAAAAACGAAAACTATTGAAATTCCCGCTATTTAGCAGTTAACGATGATTGGATGGCTCTGCGGCTGCGCGCGGCGTATAATTCTAGTTCTTAGTTCGGCCATTTTACTTTGTTTTCGTGGCGATTGTGATTTTATTATGAAGTAAGTAAAAAATATTTTTATTTTTACGATGGAGTCCCGAGAAAAGAGAAACGTTTTAAATAAGCTGAAGATTCTAAAATTAACCCAAAACTAAGTGAAGAAGCCTAATGTTAACAAGTTAGACAGTCTCTGTATAATTGTATATACCTAGTCTGTACAAAAACCACACAGATGGTTAGGTTTGCATATCAAGTGACTTTAATTATTAATAGTTATATTTTTGAAATTGAAGGTACAGTTTTTTGCCCAGCTTGGTGAAAATAATACTTGAGAACTTGTTAGCAGAGCAGTTTTCATTTATGGTTTTCAAATGAAATTATCGACTTATTGATAATTGAAAATATGAACATTGGACACCCTGTATAGAATATACCATTTGACGGTTTACCGTATCCTACACTGTAAAAAATAATTAGTGATTTTACGTTAAATTAAGGTTATAACATATTTAAACCGTAATTTAATGTAAATTTTCTACATCAATAATTGTATTTCTACATAAACTTGCCGAAAAATTTTATTAAAATTCTGGATTTTTACAGTAAATAAACCGAAATATTACATTAAATCACCACTAAATCTCGGAAAAGTAGGTTTTATCAATATAGATTTTTACCTTATATGATTTTTACAAAATATTTCAGGTAAGTAATAGAAAAATTATGAATTTGTACTACATTTTTATCGTATTTATAATGCAATTTTAATGTAAAATTACACAATGCTATATGTAGTTTTTCGTAACTTTTCTCTGATTTTTTCAGTATTCTTTTGTTATTAGGTATTTATGAATGGAAATAAAAACAATGTAAGTAAATATATTTTTTTAATTAAAATCTTTATAAAAAATATTAAACAAAACCGTATTATCACATAATATGTATATCAAACAAACAAATACTATTTTTATATAGCTATTTATTTATTTATTTATTTATGTATTCAATAAATACAATGAATGATAAGCTATAAGTGCTACTGCACTTGCTTCGCATGAAAGGCAACATAAAACATCATCATCAACATTATAAATAGAATTATACCCAAAGACCAGACATTTGTATGAACCTTGACCGATCTTTCCAATTAAGTATTCCCATTTTTCCAGAGCATTTACTTCAGAATTTCGAGAACTCAAAAGGGTCGCCATGTATTAATTAAGCAGGTTTTTTCTTTACCTTTGATTTTCCAAAAATATCCATTCAGGCAAGTCGTTCCCGCATACTTCAATTTTCGTTCTAGTCTTTTGGTATTGCTCAACATAGATTTAAATTACAAAAAATTGGGGAAAATGACATGTCATACTTTTATTAGTTTGACAGATGAGTTGGTGAATTAATTAATTCTATACCTACAGGGTTTCCAATGCTTACATGAATTTATTTAAAAAAAAGTTTATTCTTTACATAATTTAAATTAAAAACTATGTTTCCTAGGAGACCCTGTAGGTATGACACTAAATATCTATAAACACTTTGTAGAAGGTTTTCATATTACATTATTATTTAAATCTGTCAGTAAAAAAATAAAATAAAAAAATACTACACTAAATGAGCTTTACAATAAAACAATGAAATATTACCATATAATCCCAAAGAGCACTATCAGAGAGTTTTTCAAAATTTTGAATTTCTTCTAGTGTTGAAAATGGAAAACGGTCTGGAACATTTTCAGGGGGAATCAGTTTTTGAGGATTTGCCAAGTTTAGTTGAAGATTAACGAGTTCTGCTCTACCACTGCTAATAATTTTGATAAAGTTGTCAACACTGTTGTTTCATGAATAATAGCTATTTACATTACAAGTACATAAACAAGGGCTTTATTGAACGAATAATTTTATAGCTGAGCGAGCTTGCGAGAAATGCTATAAAATGATGAGTCCATAAAGCCCGTTTATGTACGCGTTATATACATGATTTTATGTTCGATTGCAATTATAAAAAATAATAAATGGCACACAGCAGTTGCGATGACAAGTAGATGTTTATTTTTTAAACATGTCAAATTAGTTGTCTTGCAACTTGTCAATGACGTTGACAATTACTTTATTTTACAGTAAAATAAAGTGCTACTTTATTGACGCAAAACTGTTCTATAAAAAGCGTTTTATTGGTCAATCGTACATAATAGTACATTATTCAATGAGTGCAAAAGAAGTCTCGAATGACGTAAAAATACGTTAAAAATGATGTTTAGACAAGTTAAATGTAATTTTCACACTATTTTTTATATAAAATATGAAATTAATAGCTTAACAACTAATCCAGATACGGTAATTATAGTAAATGCGTGTTTTTCAAAAATGTTTATAAAAATTTCAAATATTTCATGATTCCTTCAAAATTATATTGTGTACAATTGTGGACATAAAAATGAGTCTTCTTCAGTGTATTTACCATAAATTTCAAAAAACAAATACAGACACAAATACAGAACGAACTATCTTTTAATAGTTATTTATGTAATAAGGATCATAAAGACGATCATTGTGGTACTAGTCGTGAATGTTATTGGGCGAGGCGTAGCCGAGTCTGATAGCAGGACGTGTGCCATGATTGTTTATGATTCGTATTACATACAAAATTTTATCTGATGGCATTTATATTAATACATTTTCGAAAAATTAAAAACTGCATTTTTGACATGTCACACTGACAACTATTTTTAAAGCAGTAAGTATATGTGTAGTTTCAAATATTAGTAGGTTCGTGAGCTGTGCTTTGCCATTTCCTTGACAACGTCAGGTAGTAATGGAGATATTTATTTATCTGCTGTCAAACACAATTGTCACGTAGAATTGAATATAATTTAAATAATAATAGTGATTCTGAGGTAAATGTTAAGAATATGGGGCCAGCTCGGATTTTCAAGATGCTATTTTCACAGATGCTATAAAACATGGTAAAAGAAAAATACTCACTTCCAAAACAAATCAATAAAATCCATTGGACGGAGTATTATTTTCAATTCATATGCACTGTGCTGAACCAAAACCACTTCTACATACACACAGGTAGCAATTCACAAGCAGAATAAACTTAAAAACTATGAACAAAGTAAAAAACTAATCATTTTTTGAAAAAGCATTAACAATCAATTTGTTTTGACAAATGTCATTCCTCGAAGTCAATTTTGACACGTTGCCAGTTTAATTTTCAGAAAGAATAGATTTAGGCATAAGTAATAGCCACAGCGTAAGGTCAGCTTAGGATCAAAAAAATTATGTACAAAGTAATATTGTCTAGTGTCCAGTCCCGAAATATATATAGTATTGCCTTCTAGAGGCAGACTGTTAAGACAAATTTTTACCCCTCTTTCAAAATTTCTTACTTTTTTTTTACTATTTAACTTTCTTAACGTTCCGTTAAATATTTACCTAAATCCATGATATCTGAAATTGAATTGGCAACGTTGTATTTCCAACTTTGAATTTAAGAGGTGGTTGTCATTTATCAAGCAAATTAATTATGTTCGTGAAATGAACATTTTTTCCTTTTTTATACTTTTCAGGTTTATTCTGGTTATAAATTGCTACTTGTGCATTTGTAGAAAAGTTATGTATGCGTTTGAATTGGAAAAATATGTCAAATAGGCTTTTCGAATCCAATAAATGAAATTCCAAACTCATACAAGTCAATAGCTATATCCGCTATAAGATAAAATTTTCAGATGTGCTACCATCTATGGTTAGAAGAGAGTTTTGACAAAAATTCCCAATAAATGTCTTTGTCTTGGAAGTGAGTATTCCAACATATTTTTTCAAAAAAAAAATTATGAAAAATGTCTCCGCAGCAATTTTTTTTTATTTTTATTAATTTTATCATGTTTTGTAACATTTTTGAAAATTTTATGAAAATCCCAGCTGGCCCCATATTCTTAACGTATTCCAAAATCACGGAGTGTATATGAAATAGCGTTTAATCGGTACGAAGAATGGTGTTCTACTAAGAAAATCAAGAATATCACTCATGAAAAATTATTGTTGGCTTACTTTGAATGCTTATCTAAGGAAAGAAAACCATCTTCTCTCTGGTCGTATTATTCGATGATAAGAAATATTTTATTAACAAGAAAAAACGTCGATATTAGTAAGTACCTACAGCTGGTTGCATTACTAAAACGTAAATCAGAAGGTTACAGAGCTAAAAAATTCAAAATTTGGTGATGATACATATTTATTTAAAAAATTTGCTATGATAATTGGACTAAATGGAGCATGCAGAAGACAGAAACTGACAAATATGCTTGTTGAAAATATGATAGACGAAGGATCCGTTTTTAGAATTACTTTACCGAATACAAAAACAAAGGTAACGCGAGAATTTTTTGTAACATAGGGGAATATCTCAGGATTAAATATGGTAGAACTTGTCAGACAATATGTGAAAATACGACACAAATCATCGACGTTTTTTTGCTGCGTCATTTTTGGCCGATTCTGGATCTGATCTGTGTACCGTGAAACGCCATGGCGGATGGAAAAGCAATGCTGTTGCTAAAGGTTACATCGAAAATTCGAAAGAGCAAAAGAAAAAATATCAGAAGCAATTTTTGGTGGCAACAACCAAACAGGATTACAAGTTTACCAAAAAGCATCAACTACTAATGTAAAAACTCTAGAATCCATTGGAATTAATATTGCAAATTGTAGTAATTGCTCTTTTACCATTTATAATAAATAGTTTTGTACATAGTTATGCATTTTGAATAAACTTTTTTGATCTCACCATCACATGTTTTTCATATAGAATTAGTACCATAATGAGCTTCCTTATGTCATCAGATAATAGTACATTAAAGAACGTATTTCATATGGCATTCAGTTATGACACAAGTCCAAGTTTAAAAAACGAATCGCGCAGCGATGATTTTTTTAAAGGACGTTTGTCATAACAGCCATATGAAATAAGTTGCTTATAATACTTTTTATATTTTGCCATTTTAGTAATTTTTTAATAAATTTATACTTTGCATATTATAGAGAAGTTTGCTTTAAAAAAAATGAGTTGGTAGCACTGTTGTAGAATTTTTAAAATTTGACAGATTTATTAGATAGAAATGACAACACAAATGTCAATTCACGTCATTTGTTGATTCATATTACCAACCGTATAACACAAAAAGTTGCGTACTCTAATGAAACATTAGAGTTCTCAAATGCGTGTCATAATGTAAAATATTGTAGATGCAAAATATAAAAATCTTATTATGGTTGCCTTGGTATGGCTAACCAGATATAATGTTCCCTTCGTACCGTTTTTTCTTTCAACGACGTCAAAATAATAGAAAGCTTTCAACCAGTAAAATATAGATTCATTACTAGTGGTAGCAAAATTCGCTATCAGTAATAAAATAAATAGAATCTAGAGCACTTTCAAACCTTCTAAAATATAAAGTTCACAAATCATTAAGTTACAAATAGCCCCGGCTACTTCATGTCGGAGTCAATTTTTACTTATTTCCCTAAGTCGGTGTTTCCATTCACAAATGAAACATAGTTCAGAAAAGATATTAATTTATTAATTTATATTCAGCGTCTGGTAGCCAAGTTAGGTGTCAAAATGTTATTAATGGGATGCCGCAGGGTACGAGAATGGGACCACGCCTCGAAATAAACGTTCTAGCGTGGAATTCGTATCTATCAAGGAAAGATTTATCTCAAAAAGAACCAGTGTAGGAGTGAACGTAAATGATAACTGCACAGCGAGCATAAAATATAACATGTCAATATAAAGAATACTTGAATTATTCATGACTATGCTTATCAGTAAACGTGTAAGTGTTTCAACCTATCATTTTCACATCTCTTCCATTCTGCTCAAAGGAACTTAGAAAAATTGGATGTGTAGAAGTTTATATTGATTTTTTTCGTTAAATAAATAAGTGAAATTAAAAATAGCGATACAGAAGACAAATAGACCATATCTAACACTGTTTTTATGTAGTTTTGTTTTTTAATTGACATCTAGTACGTTTAGAAAAAATACGAAATTATTTAGGGTACAGTTTATTCTACTAACAGAAAAAAAGTCACTTCCAAGCACAAAAAATTGAAGTAGAATCACAAACAAAAATAAATTTAAACCTACAGAAGATTGGGGTGATATTATTTTTTTATTAGAACTGAGATGTTAGGAAACCTAAGAAAAAGTACTGAATATTTTAGCTTCAGCCAAAAATGTGGTATTTTAACAACAACGTGGTCACTTTAGCTTGGATCAAAGGCCATAGAAAGTCAAAAGGCAACCGTATAGCTGACTCGTTAACTAAGAAAGCTGCCTCCCAAAAACAAGCTAGCCAAGGAACTACTACAGTAGCCGAACAGACAGACCCTGCGCACAGCCACATGTGTCCTGACTGGCCACTGCCATCTACGAAAACATCTCTACAGGATGGGGTTATCTGACACTCCACTGTGTAGAGGATGTGAACAGGAAGATGAGACTGTCGGAACACATTCTTTGCGAATTCCCGACAATCTCACAAATAAGACATTTTCTTTTCGGCAAGCAGAAGCTAACACATGTCAACATGAGGGATTTACCTTCAGGTGACGTCATCACTTACTTTAAACAAGTAGGATGGCTGGCGAGCTAGAAGGAAGGCTCAAACTCAGAAGAACGCACAATGGGCCAAATGTGGCCCACCCTTCTATCGACACAGATACAGAACAACTTAGCTTCTGGATAGGTGGGATTCATCATCATCATCATCATCATCATCATCATCATCATCATCATCCTCATCACGTAGCCTCTCTTGTCCACTGCAGGACATAGGCCTCCCTCAACGATTTCCATCTTGAACGGTCTTGCGCTTCATTTATCCAGTTGTTTGATACTCGCTTAAGATCGTCGGTCCACCGGGTTGGAGGATGTCTTCTGTTTCTATAAGCATCCATCTAGGTCGCCATTCAATAATTGTCTTCAACCATCTGTCATCTCCCTGTCTTGCCACGTGGCCCGCCCAACTCCATTTGAGATTTGTAATTCTTTCCACTACATCTGTGACTTTAGTTCTTTGTCGAATTACATTGTTCGTTACCCTGTCTCTCAATGTCAAACTTAGCATAGAGCGCTCCATAGCGCGTTCAGCAATTCAGGTGGTTTTACCTCCAATTTTTCAAAGAAGAAGCATATTACACAATAATAGACACAAGAGCAGATGTACTACAAAAAACTTTTTTTGGATCCTTGAATACTTTTTAAAAATTTATCACAGACCTTCGGTCTAATATTGACCTAGCTCGCGGCGGCCACCTCGGAGACAAGAAGAATCCTGCAAAATTTTGCATCCTGCATATTATACTCATTTGTTCATAAACTGGCATCACCTAAGTACACTCTCGGCAGACCTACTGAGCAAGGACAAACACATGAAAAATATTGGTCTGGCAGAAGAAACCACATGCAGGTTTTGCCAGACAGAAGAAGAAACCTCCATCTATATCCTATTCGAATGCAAAGGAATGGAAGGACAAGGTTCCCACTGAAGGGAACGGAATATCCAGATGCAGAAAACTACGTTAAAGAGCCATCGTTAGGGATCTTTTTTTTCCTTGATGAGGAGGGGAAAATGCTTTTACGCACACTCCCCGCGATGTTTTGGGGGGTAGTGTGGGACTAAAACCCCTCCTCATCAGTGTACCCTAACCTTACGAATCTGGATCGCTCAATAGGCCTACTTCAATGTCTAGGTTAGGTTTAACGAACAACCATTTCTTGTAGTTCTCTTTCGTATTTATAACCTTCCTTACAAACCTATGCATCTCGTTCCATTTATCCTCGCTATCTAGCCTCACCTCTACGACGTTCCTCTCGTCAATGGTGTGTCCGAGCCTCTCCACCAGTTCAATTCTTTGCGCTTCCCATCTCCGGCATTCGAACAAAGTGTGTCCTGGGCCATCCACTTCATCGCAATACATACGTATCCTTTTATTGTCAGGGATCATAAACATACATAAAAGGACGAAGCTCGCCTAAGTCAACTAACTATGAAGGCGAGGAAGTGGAAATAGGCCTATCTAACCATACGCCCTGTTCTCGGGAAAGACAACTTGCCTTCGGGAAAGACCTTCATCATGAAGAGGCATGCCAATGAACGGTCTATAAATTGTTAAACAAAATTACCAACGATTTTTATAAACCTGGAGACCTCAGTAAGTAAATCCTAAACGTAAACAAATTAAACAAGCACAAATTAAAAATACAAATAACTTATATACATAACAACAACGTACAAATATTAGAAGACACAAACAACAAAGACAGTCCGTTTAAGTCTTTGGTGAAATGTTAGAGTGAGTTCCTGGGAAATTTTGGTACTTTTAACACTGAACTGTGGGGAGTGACGACATACCAGGCAAATGATGAGGGATATGTTTTTAATATTTCATTATACAAAACCAGCAATAATTTATACCCATGCCCAGCTTTAAATAGGTATTCGATGATCGTCAATTCTTCCGAATACGTTCTACAATATTTTCCGAAGTGTGGATCGCTTGAGATCCGTCCATCACGCTACCGCTTCTCACGGCAACCCCCGACAGATTCCCTATGAGTGTGCAGGTGACGGACTCTTAAGGGGGTTCTATACCCTCCGCCATATTGGAAATGTTAAAATTGCGGGCTTAATACTCAACAAAAAAATATTTTTTTGTATCCGAGCTTATTATTCATCGTAGAATGGCGGATGATCACTTTTTTTTATATACATAAAAGAAATAACATGAAAAAAAATGTAAAAAAGTCTTATAATACGTATATAAGTTATCATCCGCCGTTCTTCATTTGCTACTGAACAAATTTGTATTTACCATTTTTGAAAAAAGTAAGTAGTTTTTTCTAAAATTGAACATTGCTTCAAAATCTCAGAGGGTACCGGGAGGTGCTGCCCCCGGCGGACCTCTTTTAAAGCAATTAAAAATTAAAATTTTACCAGAAGATTTATATTTCGAAAGGTTTGTCTTGTGTGTAGCGGCTCCCGGGACCTCTCGCATTGCGCTCGTGCTCTGTCGGAGTTTTACAGAATCCTGGCCAATCAGAAAAGGTCATTATATGGCGAAACCCGAATTCGAGTTTCGTTAACGCAAACGATGAAGTTAATTGAAGACAACAGTTATTCTGATTGCTTTTATTTACATTGGATTGTTGTGTTGACTTGACTCCAGGATGACGTAGGTGACAGGTCGGCCATATTTGCTGAGAGGCACACAACTTTATCACACAACGTTGGTTTCATATGTAAACATCAGAAAGATTTTTGTTAAAGTTCTTTATTCAGAAGAAATAAATAGAAAATGCCACATTTTTGTAGTGTTATTAAATGCTCAATGCGTTCTGAAAGAGATAATGTATCATTTTTCCGGTTTCCTGCTGTTTTGACAAACGGAGGGGATCATTTAAATGCGTTGTCTAGTGAATTCGATGCATCGGTTCTTACTATAAATTGATTTTCTGGAGAAAAATCGGGATATTGCAGTACTGGTGGATAAGTCAAGATTTGTTTTAAGTTTTCGAAAGATTTTTGACAATCTGGACTCCAAAAAAATTTTACTTTCTTTCTTGTAAGATTATTTAACGGTGTAGCGAAATTTTTTACATATTTTCTATAATAATTAGCGAAAGCGACAAATCTTTTGACTTCCTGAGAATCTTTTGGAACTGGAAAATTTTGAATCGCTTCTACTTTAGAAGGATCAGGTGAAACACCATCTGCAGAAATTATATGACCTAAATATAGAATCTCTTTTTTCAAAAAATCACATTTATTTGGATTTAACTTTAGGTTTACTTGCCTCAATCTTTGGAAAACTTGAACTAAATTTTTATTGTGATTGATTAAATTATTTGCAAAAACGATTAAATCATCAAGATAAACAAAACAGCATTCATAGTTAAGTCCCGACATTGCAAGTGTCATTGCCCGAGAAAATGCACTAGGGCTTGTTTTCATACCCATAGGAAGTCGAGTCATTTGATACTGACCTCGATCAGTAGCAAAGGCGGTATATTTTCTGCTTGTGTTCTCTAATTCTATCTGATAATAACCTTGAGATAAATCAAGATGAGAAAAATACATTGCACCTGATAATGCATCTAAAATTTCTGTAATACAAGGTAATGGAAATTTGTCATCTTCTATTTGCGCATTCAACTGCCTATAATCTATAACTATTCTAACTCGTCTCTCCCCTCTTTCATCTAAACCCTTTTTTGGAACGATTAATAAAGGAGATTGCCACTCTGATTTACTTTCTTCGATAATGCCACTTTGCAACATTTTATCGATTTCTGAGTGAATTTGTGTTTTTTGAGCATGAGGTAAACGATATGGCTTTATAAAAACTGATTTTGCTGAGTCTTTTAATTGAATTTTTTCTTTGCCAATATTGGAGACAGTTAGCGGATCATTTTCGAGATGAAACACATCAGAATATTTTACTAAGATTTTTTCCAATGAGTTTTTCTCTTCCCTATTTAAATGTTGTAATTTTATCAAATCTAATAACTTATCTGCTCTAGTAACTGAAAAGGTAGGTTTTGTTTTAAATTCGCACAAATTATAGTTTTCTAATTTTTCTAATTTTGGTTTAAAATTTTTTAGAGTAACTTCCTGGTCTCTTACATTTAGAATTTTGACAGGAATCAAATTTTCTTTTGCCTTAACTAAAGTTCCAGCTATAAAAACACCTTCACATAATTCGCTAGGTAGAACAACACAATCTGCGTTTATATTTACTTTACAATATTTAATTACTTCGCATCTAGCAGGAATTGACATATAATTAATTTGTTGTGTTGTTTGCATAGGAATTACATGTCGTGTATTATGATATGAAAGCGAAAATAAAAATTTTTCGTAGTCTATTGTCGCAGAATAATCATAAAAGAAATTTGAGCCTAAAATACCGTGCATTTGAATGTCTGGTTCAAGGACGTCTAAAAGCTGAAATTCATGAGACAGTTCTACGTTATCTATTTGTAATGTAATATTGACTGTGCCATCTGATACTACTGACCCAGATATACCATTTATTCGTAATTTCTTTGAAAAATCAACGACTTCATCATTAAATATCCTATTTTTAAATATAACACTTACACTAGCTCCTGTATCTAATAAAAATATTAATTTATTATTTTTAAAGAAAATTTCGACGAAATTTAAGCCATTTAAGAAAAATATGTTATAGTTTACACTTTTAGGCACGAAAAAACTTGTCACCCGTTGAAGGATTTTCTGAAATATTACATTCATCGGAGTTATTTACATGAAATATCCTCCTATCTTTGCCTCTAAAATTATTTTCCCTCACATTACTATTAAATCTACCTCTATTTTGGTTAAAAGAACCTTGATACGTATGTCCTCTTTTATTAAAACTAAAGTTATTTCTAGAATAATTTGTATTAAAATTATTTTGATTATTAAACCCTCTAGAACTTCTATTATTGCCTCTATAATGAGAATTAAAATTTTGACGACCTCTCATATGATAAGCTTGAACATTTTCATTATTAAAATTATTTACATTGATTTCCTCATCTTTAGCGGCTTGGATTGCTTCATTTAGTTTTGCATAATTCCGAGCTTTAATGATAGTTTGTAAATTTCTATTTCTCAGTCCATTTGCAAAAATATTGAGAGCAATCTTTTCATTAACTTCTCTTAAAATTTGCACATTATTTTCGTTATCGTTGGCTTGGGTAATCGTTAAGTCAGTTAACAATTCTTCTAACGTTTTCCCAAACTGTTCGATAGTTTTTGACCCTTGTTTAGCATTATGTAATTGTGTAGCTAAGGATGTTGAAGATTTTTTAGAAATAAAATACTTTTTTAGATCACTAACTAAAGTTTGATTATTGTTGTAAATTTTATTTAATCTAATTTTTGCATTTTGACTTAAACTTTTTTTTTGAATATAAGTTGTTAATAATTTCTTTCCTTCAGCATCAAGCATAGAGTCATACAAATCAATGGCATCGATTAATTGTTTCGTTACAGTTTCGGTATCGTTCATAACTGGTAGCAGACTAGTTGCGGTTTTTAAATCGAATTTTTCACCCATGTTAAATGCATTATCTGAGCAATCTGAAAGAGAAGAGTCTACTTCTAATTGGACATCACTTTCAGTTTGCTCTATGTGCTGTTCAAATTGTAACATTTCCCCTAAATTAACTTGAATTGCCTCAATATATTTATCTATAACATTTGCAAGCTCTTTAATTTCAGTTTTTAATCGAAAATCTACGTCTGATGTATTAAATAATAATTTTAACTCTTTAAAACTATCTCTAAACTTATCTAATTTCTTAAACTTACGGTTAGTTACATTTAGGTCACGTCTTCTTTCACTACTGTCTTTTAATAGATTTCTATAAAACACTTTTAGTTCTTCTATTAAATTTTTGTACTCCTTTTGCAAACTCATTCCATAGTTAATTTTTTTTTCTTTTCTTTCAACCTAAAAACCTAAAAAAATAATCTCTTCTGTGCTTCTCTTGTCTAAACTAATTCTTGGCTAGCTCTAATTTGTTTGGCCACATTTTTCTCTATCATCTTCTGGCATTTTTTGTAAACCAGCATCAACAAAAAGACAAATGCCAATACCAAAAAAATTGCTTCTACTATATTTTTTGGTGTAAAAAAATCTGTTCCATTTGTTTGGCCTCCACTGTTTCCACTTTGGGCAATTATTACTTCTTCCTTCAGTTCTTTGGAATTGGTGTTCCCAGCCATGTTTTAATTTAATTTTTAATTTTCTTCCATTTATTTTCCACTCCAGTAATTTTCATAAATTCTTGTTCTAAACGTAATATTTTCTCCTTTCCAACATATTTTGGACTGGCAGGATCGCCATGTGATGGTACAGGTTCTTAGTAAGTTTGTATATTCAAATACTCAAGATAATAAAATAATAAAAACCATCTTTACTATTCTAAAGTCATTTATTGAATTCACTCAACATTCATCGACTATTCCAACCGACTGCAGAATTGCTGCGTCGTCGGGAATAGTGTTGATTAATAAATTATAACAATATAAAATAATTAATAATAAAGAAATTGCTTAACCTAGTTTTAAACAGTTCAATAAACTATAAAATATAAAATGATATACGGTATGATATATTTGGATGCATCCAATAAATTAAATCTAAATACTTATATTATTACAAAATGCTTGGTTTAAAGCGAATTCATGAGGAACGAATTATTGGTCTTTAAAAAAAAATAAGATTTTTCATGTAGACCAATGAGTATGTATATTGTCTAAAAAAAGAGATGGTTATATACTGCATTGGACAAAATTCTAGTAGTATGTGTCCCTCGCAAATACCTTTGAATTATTTTTTTTTTCATAATTTATTTTACTTTATGAATATATAAACATCTAAGATTTACAATTTGTTTTATTTGTATTATTTCTGTATATTAAACACAATTTTCACAATTTAGCTAAAACACTATGAACAGCCCTAGCCTCTTACTGCTTATAGGCTTGCAAACTTTTGTAAGCCTTAAGCTGTTGTCCCGAATAAAAATTGTGAGTTAGTATACAAAATTTACAGAAAAGAGGTTTCTATGCAAGTTATTCATATTAGTTTCGTTCGCTCAAATTCAAATGCTCAAATGTCAAACTGCAGATAAACAAATAAACATTACGCGTTTCGGGAAGTTCAAATTAATACCGCTAAATCGCATAAAGTTGTGTTCATGTCAATAGCAATCTAATTTCCATCCACGACTCAAAATGCTACGTCTAGATGTCGTCCTTACCCGAGAATTGGTAACTATGCAACCGCAAATACACAGATGTATTTCATGCTGCCTAACAATTTCTTTAGAGAGGGTTTTTCAACGAAGACGTAAGGGGCGAGGATTTCGAGGTTATGTATGAAATTGACAGAGTTGATGGGTTTAGAACCCTCTTAAATGTTTATTCGTTTAAATGAAACTTCCTGTATATTTCTTGATTTACTTGGTTGTTCGATTAACGTAACTTTATCCATAAATTCAAACGTCTAATTAATTGCTTCTTATTGTTATTCAGATTAACTGTTTATGTATCATTGTAGGTAGAACGATATTTTATTTGCTTGTCCAGTACAAAGAAAGCTCAATCAGTGTTGATAGTACAAAATAAACACATACATTGTTATTGTGACATGATAATAAATAATTAGAGTAACTCCATAACGTTAAATGTTAAAAGACACTTTTATGTTTAAGAGGATGTTACAGGACACGCAGTTTGATCATGTGAAGTTTAACAGTAAGATATTTTGAAAGTTTGTATTCTTTATGTAATCAAAGATTGAAAAGTATTAAGTATTAAGGTTTATATGAAAGAAAATGTTTGAAAAATGGTACAAAAAAGTGAAAATTTTTTGTTATAGTGATTGAGTGGGACAAAAGACATTAGGGAGATCTTAAAAATAATTGACAGATTGACGTTTAGTTCAGTTTCTTACATTATTTTATCTGTTAAATCCGAAAAAAAAGTTGTGTGTATAAGGCAGCTAGTATATTATATTTTGGAGAAAAAAATTAACAAAAAAAGTCACTACGCTATAAAATTAAATTTCACTAAAATTTTTTACTACTATAATACTTTGTGGGTACAAAAACTTAGCAGTATTGGAATGTGGTAGCCATATAATGCCATAAACTTACAAATTAAATTCTGTTCACAATTAAACGAAGCCGCAATATTTATTACCGCTTTATGTCTATAAAAGTGTGGACAAGTGAAGGAACTTGACTGTATCGGTATTAATAATACGACGCAAATGTGTAATGTGTAAATGAATATTCCTTGAGGAAGAAAATTTGGTTGGAGCAACCGACAACACTAGGTTACTTATATT
The DNA here is from genome assembly GCA_949320105.2 of Crepidodera aurea. Classification (NCBI taxonomy): domain Eukaryota; kingdom Metazoa; phylum Arthropoda; class Insecta; order Coleoptera; family Chrysomelidae; genus Crepidodera; species Crepidodera aurea. Next base: position 5,355,175 of record OX439476.1, on the reverse strand, counting down.
TAAAAACAAAATAAACTGAAATTGAAATATGGAAAGAGATAATCTAAGCAAAACTACAACGAACAAATCCGTAATTAATAGTAGTTTATGAAGCAAGGACTACTTACTTGATTTGAGTTCTCTTTCACCCTGTATCAGAGAAGCCACACATAAAAAGTAAATATCTGGTCACCGAGCTTCGCTCTTAATATTCAAATCTACATTTTTAAGCAGCCCAATGAGTATATAATTTAAGTATATTTATAACATGACAAATTATTAATTAATTCGCGAAAATCACGGAGTGGGCGACATCTACTTGAACTACTGATAGGGAGATAAATAAAAAGTTGATTGGCGATTGGCTTGAAAGTAGGCGGGAAAATTAAAAAAGCTGTCAGTGTTAATTTTCAATTGGCTGCAGCTGTTGTTGACGTTTATCAACTGCTTGTCACAGAGGTTAGTTAAATGCATTAAAGTTGCCTAGTTTCTGGGGATTTCACCCTTTTAGGGCAACTTCTACTGACGCTTGATCTTCGCGAATTGTCCGGGACGTGCAACAGCAGCGTGTAGGGCACACGTCCCGTCAACAGAAGATCGCTCAGCTCACTCTATTTATCACTATTTAAGAAAAACTCTATGTTCAATTGATTTTATTATTTTTTGATCTGCAGTGAAGGAAAATTATAGGTCTGATATTCATACTTGGGTAAAAACCTCCACAAAAACCTGTGACCAGACTCTCGAGGTGTGGCAGATATTGATATCAAATTTTTTCAAAAATTCTTTCTCTCTCTCTCTCTGATCATGAAAACTTAAATATTAAAACTGTCCGCATAATAAAATAGTAGCCGTAAGGGGTAGTCTCACACTATCGGGGAAGGGCAGACAGGTGTCCATTTTAACAGTGTTACTCAACGTTCCTATAAATATTTACCTAAAACCATGATTTCTGAAATTGAATTGGCAACGTTGTATTTTCAACTTTGAATTAATAAGATGGCTGTCATTTGACAAGCAAATTATTTATGTCCGTCAAATGAACCTTTCCTTTTTTATATAAAGCGACAAATTTAAAATTGAAATTTTATTTTTACCTCATCCTTCAATGCTTATTTGTAGTTAAAATTTAAATTTTAATACATCTGATCGGCCTAATATAGTTTTTGTCTAGATTCTTGTTTCTATGGTTTTTACTGTAATAAATTTGTTCTTTTAACAGATAAGTCAGACTTTATTTATTCATAGCCGTATCGTATGTATTTTAATTGATTCAGAATTTTGTATTAATATATATTTCAAAATGGCTTCATTCTAAAAATATTATCAGTCCTCCTAAATCCTTGAAGGCAGAATTATTAGTAATAGCAAGGCAACATAAAAACAAATTCAAAAAATATATTATGGATGAGATGGCCAGAGAAAAAGGAATTAAAATTCTCAGATTTCCTCCGAACCACGCAGAGTTAAATTCCATTGAACTGATCTGGTCTCAATTATTAAAAGGTTATGTTTCTCAAAACAATAAAACATTTAAATTTCCTGATGTGCGAAATTTGTTTTTGAGGCAGTTTCAGATGTAAATAGAGAACATTGGGGAAAATGCATTGTTCATGTTTAAAAATGTGGAAAATTCATTTAGGAAAGTGGATATATCAATGGATAATTTAATAGAACCGATAATAATAAACATCAGAAAAGACAATTATAGTGATGCCAGTAGTTTTAGTGAAGACAGTGACTTTTAAAGATAGTTCTTGAACTAACTTTTTTTTTAATCTTTGAGTTTAGGTAAGTACTGAAGCGTTACTTTTAATGCCAAGAGATTTAATTTAATCCCAACATATAATCCTCCTTGTTATTTATTGGTTAAATTTAATTCGTTCAATGTTAAAGTGTCGGATGCATAAAGTTTATTTTTATTTTTTGTAAATAATATAACTTCAAAATTTAATCTACGAAGTGCGTATATATATTTTATATGCTGTGACCTTATTTATATTATAGAAACTTATTTTGCAAAGTACGCCTATGGAATGTGACGTTATATCCCCACTTTGACTGTACTCATCTATCCTTTATAGTATATATTACTATAGAAACAAGTTATTATTATGTGCCGTTGCTAGGAAATAAAACTAAAAGCTTAACTTTTCTTGTAAATATCTCGGAAGATCGAATTTTCAAAGACATGAGACCTACATTTTTCGCCGATTTAGATAGGAATTAGTCTACCCTGAAAGTTTCATTGAATTCTGACGAGTGGATTTCGAGATCCTCTGGACACACACACATACACACACACATACAAACCTTGCTCGTTTAATAGTATTTGATTAATACTGAGCAATAGGGAAATGACATTTGAATACAAAGACCTGTTGATTTGTTTTGATTGACTGTATTGCAGAGTTTAAAAATGGGGTCATTTTTGCTAAAAATTGGTCATAACTTTTAAAACATCCATATATTATAATGATAAATTTTTTTAACGCTCTTGGTGAGATCTTTTCGAGTCTTACATATACAAATTAGTAATATAAATTACAATTTAACATTAACCCTCCGACCCACAGAGGTTTTAAATTGTTTGGGAAATTTTCCATTACTAGGTAAATATTAAGTTTATCATATGGCTAAGATGGAGCAGAATGTATCTCGCAGTTAATTTTAACAAAAACGGAGTGATTCCATCATAACCAGGTGCGCTAGCATTTTTTAATGAATTGATGTGAAGGAGTATTTCATTTTCTGTGACAGGAATTAAAAATATCGATAATGAGAAATCGTGGCGTATATTTATTTTTTCAATCATTTTAGTGCCTATACTAGCAGGCCCGTAGATAGAAAAATCGGGTCCGGGGGTAAAAATTACGGGCCCCTATAGAATTTTTAGATTACAAAATATTTGATATTATTAACAACTTCTGATTCCGTTTTAGAGTAATGTTAACGCGCTTAAAGTATTGAATTACTATCTTACATTGTTTTATCATTTTCCAGTATTTTTTTAGAGCTAGAAATAGCATTCACTAACGATCCAGCGCCAATTTTCTGGGTGTCAAACACTCAGGGTGCACTTTAAGGGTTAAAAAATTTAGTAGCGCCTGAAAAATTTCTTATGAACTGGGAACAGGAAAACCACTATTGGCACTACGCTTCACTATTGCCGAAAAAACGACTGGGTAGTGCAACCAGTAGTGGAGCAGTAGTGCTCAAAAGTGCAACATGTAGTGTTCAAAAATGTTTGGGCTATTTTTTAGCGAAAAAGTGAGTTTTTTAGTATATAAATAGACCTAGAATTTACAAAAAAAAATTCAAAAAAATTAAAATTTGGATTACGCCGAATGAATTTTGTATAAGAAACGATTGGCAATGTCAAAATTTCGGAAAAAAAATGTTTGGGCCATTTTTGAGTGAAAAAATGAGTTTTTGGGATATAAATGGACCTAAAATCTACAAAAAAATTCAAAGAAATTAAAATTTGGTTTACGCAGAATGAATTTTGTATAAGAAACGATGCAATATCAAAATTACATCTACAAAAAAAATTTAAAAAAATTAAAATTTGGATTACGCCGAATGAATTTTGTCTAAGAAACGATTGGCAATGTCAACATTTGGGAAAAAAATGTTTGGGTCATTTTTGAGGGAAAAAATGTGTTTCTTGGGATATAAATGGACCTAGAATCTACAAAAAAAATTAAAATTTGGTTTACGCAGAATGAATTTTGTATAAGAAACGATTGGCAATATCAAAATTACCGACAAAAATGTTTGGGCCATTTTTGAGCGAAAAAGTGAGTTTTTTGGGATATAAATGCACCTAGAATCTACAAAAAAAATCAAAAAAATTAAAGTTTGGTTTACGCAGAATGAATTTTGTCTAAGAAACGATTGGCAATGTCAACATTTGGGAAAAAATAAGTTTGGGTCATTTTTGAGGGAAAAAATGTGTTTCTTGGGATATAAATGGACCTAGAATCTACAAAAAAATTTAAAAAAATTAAAGTTTGGTTTACGCAGAATGAATTTTGTATAAGAAACGATTGGCAATATCAAAATTACCGACAAAAATGTTTGGGCCATTTTTGAGCGAAAAAGTGAGTTTTTTGGGATATAAATGCACCTAGAATCTACAAAAAAAATCAAAAAAATTAAAGTTTGGTTTACGCAGAATGAATTTTGTCTAAGAAACGATTAGCAATGTCAAAATTTCGGGCAAAAAAATATTTGGGCCATTTTTGAGTGAAAAAATGAGTTTTTGGGATATAAATGGACCTAAAATCTACAAAAAAATTCAAAGAAATTAAAATTTGGTTTACGCAGAATGAATTTTGTCTAAGAAACGATTGGCAATGTCAAAATTTCGGAAAAAAAATGTTTGGGCCATTTTTGAGTGAAAAAATGAGTTTTTGGGATATAAATGGACCTAAAATCTACAAAAAAATTCAAAGAAATTAAAATTTGGTTTACGCAGAATGAATTTTGTATAGGAAACGATGCAATATCAAAATTACATCTACAAAAAAAATTTAAAAAAATTAAAATTTGGATTACGCCGAATGAATTTTGTCTAAGAAACGATTGGCAATGTCAACATTTGGGAAAAAATAAGTTTGGGTCATTTTTGAGGGAAAAAATGTGTTTCTTGGGATATAAATGGACCTAGAATCTACAAAAAAATTTAAAAAAATTAAAGTTTGGTTTACGCAGAATGAATTTTGTATAAGAAACGATTGGCAATATCAAAATTACCGACAAAAATGTTTGGGCCATTTTTGAGCGAAAAAGTGAGTTTTTTGGGATATAAATGCACCTAGAATCTACAAAAAAAATCAAAAAAATTAAAGTTTGGTTTACGCAGAATGAATTTTGTCTAAGAAACGATTGGCAATGTCAAAATTTCGGGCAAAAAAAAGTTTGGGCCATTTTTTAGGGAAACAATGGGTTTTTTGGAATATAAATGGACCTAGAATCTACAATAAAATTCAAAAAAATTAAAATTTGGTTTACGCAGAATGAATTTTGTATAAGAAACGATGCAATATCAAAATTACATCTACAAAAAAAATTTAAAAAAATTAAAATTTGGATTACGCCGAATGAAATTTGTCTAAGAAACGATTGGCAATGTCAACATTTGGGAAAAAAATGTTTGGGTCATTTTTGAGGGAAAAAATGTGTTTCTTGGGATATAAATGGACCTAGAATCTACAAAAAATTCAAAGAAATTAAAATTTGGTTTACGCAGAATGAATTTTGTATAAGAAACGATTGGCAATATCAAAATTACCGACAAAAATGTTTGGGCCATTTTTGAGCGAAAAAGTGAGTTTTTTGGGATATAAATGCACCTAGAATCTACAAAAAAAATCAAAAAAATTAAAGTTTGGTTTACGCAGAATGAATTTTGTCTAAGAAACGATTAGCAATGTCAAAATTTCGGGCAAAAAAATATTTGGGCCATTTTTGAGTGAAAAAATGAGTTTTTGGGATATAAATGGACCTAAAATCTACAAAAAAATTCAAAGAAATTAAAATTTGGTTTACGCAGAATGAATTTTGTATAAGAAACGATGCAATATCAAAATTACATCTACAAAAAAAATTTAAAAAAATTAAAATTTGGATTACGCCGAATGAATTTTGTCTAAGAAACGATTGGCAATGTCAACATTTGGGAAAAAATAAGTTTGGGTCATTTTTGAGGGAAAAAATGTGTTTCTTGGGATATAAATGGACCTAGAATCTACAAAAAAATTTAAAAAAATTAAAGTTTGGTTTACGCAGAATGAATTTTGTATAAGAAACGATTGGCAATATCAAAATTACCGACAAAAATGTTTGGGCCATTTTTGAGCGAAAAAGTGAGTTTTTTGGGATATAAATGCACCTAGAATCTACAAAAAAAATCAAAAAAATTAAAGTTTGGTTTACGCAGAATGAATTTTGTATAAGAAACGATGCAATATCAAAATTACATCTACAAAAAAAATTTTAAAAAATTAAAATTTGGATTACGCCGAATGAATTTTGTCTAAGAAACGATTGGCAATGTCAACATTTGGGAAAAAATAAGTTTGGGTCATTTTTGAGGGAAAAAATGTGTTTCTTGGGATATAAATGGACCTAGAATCTACAAAAAAATTTAAAAAAATTAAAGTTTGGTTTACGCAGAATGAATTTTGTATAAGAAACGATTGGCAATATCAAAATTACCGACAAAAATGTTTGGGCCATTTTTGAGCGAAAAAGTGAGTTTTTTGGGATATAAATGCACCTAGAATCTACAAAAAAAATCAAAAAAATTAAAGTTTGGTTTACGCAGAATGAATTTTGTCTAAGAAACGATTGGCAATGTCAAAATTTCGGGCAAAAAAAAGTTTGGGCCATTTTTTAGGGAAACAATGGGTTTTTTGGAATATAAATGGACCTAGAATCTACAATAAAATTCAAAAAAATTAAAATTTGGTTTACGCAGAATGAATTTTGTATAAGAAACGATGCAATATCAAAATTACATCTACAAAAAAATTTAAAAAAATTAAAGTTTGGTTTACGCAGAATGAATTTTGTATAAGAAACGATTGGCAATATCAAAATTACCGACAAAAATGTTTGGGCCATTTTTGAGCGAAAAAGTGAGTTTTTTGGGATATAAATGCACCTAGAATCTACAAAAAAAATCAAAAAAATTAAAGTTTGGTTTACGCAGAATGAATTTTGTCTAAGAAACGATTAGCAATGTCAAAATTTCGGGCAAAAAAATATTTGGGCCATTTTTGAGTGAAAAAATGAGTTTTTGGGATATAAATGGACCTAAAATCTACAAAAAAATTCAAAGAAATTAAAATTTGGTTTACGCAGAATGAATTTTGTATAAGAAACGATGCAATATCAAAATTACATCTACAAAAAAAATTTAAAAAAATTAAAATTTGGATTACGCCGAATGAATTTTGTCTAAGAAACGATTGGCAATGTCAACATTTGGGAAAAAATAAGTTTGGGTCATTTTTGAGGGAAAAAATGTGTTTCTTGGGATATAAATGGACCTAGAATCTACAAAAAAATTTAAAAAAATTAAAGTTTGGTTTACGCAGAATGAATTTTGTATAAGAAACGATTGGCAATATCAAAATTACCGACAAAAATGTTTGGGCCATTTTTGAGCGAAAAAGTGAGTTTTTTGGGATATAAATGCACCTAGAATCTACAAAAAAAATCAAAAAAATTAAAGTTTGGTTTACGCAGAATGAATTTTGTCTAAGAAACGATTGGCAATGTCAAAATTTCGGGCAAAAAAAAGTTTGGGCCATTTTTTAGGGAAACAATGGGTTTTTTGGAATATAAATGGACCTAGAATCTACAATAAAATTCAAAAAAATTAAAATTTGGTTTACGCAGAATGAATTTTGTATAAGAAACGATGCAATATCAAAATTACATCTACAAAAAAAATTTAAAAAAATTAAAATTTGGATTACGCCGAATGAAATTTGTCTAAGAAACGATTGGCAATGTCAACATTTGGGAAAAAAATGTTTGGGTCATTTTTGAGGGAAAAAATGTGTTTCTTGGGATATAAATGGACCTAGAATCTACAAAAAATTCAAAGAAATTAAAATTTGGTTTACGCAGAATGAATTTTGTATAAGAAACGATTGGCAATATCAAAATTACCGACAAAAATGTTTGGGCCATTTTTGAGCGAAAAAGTGAGTTTTTTGGGATATAAATGCACCTAGAATCTACAAAAAAAATCAAAAAAATTAAAGTTTGGTTTACGCAGAATGAATTTTGTCTAAGAAACGATTAGCAATGTCAAAATTTCGGGCAAAAAAATATTTGGGCCATTTTTGAGTGAAAAAATGAGTTTTTGGGATATAAATGGACCTAAAATCTACAAAAAAATTCAAAGAAATTAAAATTTGGTTTACGCAGAATGAATTTTGTATAAGAAACGATGCAATATCAAAATTACATCTACAAAAAAAATTTAAAAAAATTAAAATTTGGATTACGCCGAATGAATTTTGTCTAAGAAACGATTGGCAATGTCAACATTTGGGAAAAAATAAGTTTGGGTCATTTTTGAGGGAAAAAATGTGTTTCTTGGGATATAAATGGACCTAGAATCTACAAAAAAATTTAAAAAAATTAAAGTTTGGTTTACGCAGAATGAATTTTGTATAAGAAACGATTGGCAATATCAAAATTACCGACAAAAATGTTTGGGCCATTTTTGAGCGAAAAAGTGAGTTTTTTGGGAAATAAATGCACCTAGAATCTACAAAAAAAATCAAAAAAATTAAAGTTTGGTTTACGCAGAATGAATTTTGTCTAAGAAACGATTAGCAATGTCAAAATTTCGGGCAAAAAAATATTTGGGCCATTTTTGAGTGAAAAAATGAGTTTTTGGGATATAAATGGACCTAAAATCTACAAAAAAATTCAAAGAAATTAAAATTTGGTTTACGCAGAATGAATTTTGTATAAGAAACGATGCAATATCAAAATTACATCTACAAAAAAAATTTAAAAAAATTAAAATTTGGATTACGCCGAATGAATTTTGTCTAAGAAACGATTGGCAATGTCAACATTTGGGAAAAAATAAGTTTGGGTCATTTTTGAGGGAAAAAATGTGTTTCTTGGGATATAAATGGACCTAGAATCTACAAAAAAATTTAAAAAAATTAAAGTTTGGTTTACGCAGAATGAATTTTGTATAAGAAACGATTGGCAATATCAAAATTACCGACAAAAATGTTTGGGCCATTTTTGAGCGAAAAAGTGAGTTTTTTGGGATATAAATGCACCTAGAATCTACAAAAAAAATCAAAAAAATTAAAGTTTGGTTTACGCAGAATGAATTTTGTCTAAGAAACGATTAGCAATGTCAAAATTTCGGGCAAAAAAATATTTGGGCCATTTTTGAGTGAAAAAATGAGTTTTTGGGATATAAATGGACCTAAAATCTACAAAAAAATTCAAAGAAATTAAAATTTGGTTTACGCAGAATGAATTTTGTATAAGAAACGATGCAATATCAAAATTACATCTACAAAAAAAATTTAAAAAAATTAAAATTTGGATTACGCCGAATGAATTTTGTCTAAGAAACGATTGGCAATGTCAACATTTGGGAAAAAATAAGTTTGGGTCATTTTTGAGGGAAAAAATGTGTTTCTTGGGATATAAATGGACCTAGAATCTACAAAAAAATTTAAAAAAATTAAAGTTTGGTTTACGCAGAATGAATTTTGTATAAGAAACGATTGGCAATATCAAAATTACCGACAAAAATGTTTGGGCCATTTTTGAGCGAAAAAGTGAGTTTTTTGGGATATAAATGCACCTAGAATCTACAAAAAAAATCAAAAAAATTAAAGTTTGGTTTACGCAGAATGAATTTTGTATAAGAAACGATGCAATATCAAAATTACATCTACAAAAAAAATTTAAAAAAATTAAAATTTGGATTACGCCGAATGAATTTTGTCTAAGAAACGATTGGCAATGTCAACATTTGGGAAAAAATAAGTTTGGGTCATTTTTGAGGGAAAAAATGTGTTTCTTGGGATATAAATGGACCTAGAATCTACAAAAAAATTTAAAAAAATTAAAGTTTGGTTTACGCAGAATGAATTTTGTATAAGAAACGATTGGCAATATCAAAATTACCGACAAAAATGTTTGGGCCATTTTTGAGCGAAAAAGTGAGTTTTTTGGGATATAAATGCACCTATAATCTACAAAAAAAATCAAAAAAATTAAAGTTTGGTTTACGCAGAATGAATTTTGTCTAAGAAACGATTAGCAATGTCAAAATTTCGGGCAAAAAAATATTTGGGCCATTTTTGAGTGAAAAAATGAGTTTTTGGGATATAAATGGACCTAAAATCTACAAAAAAATTCAAAGAAATTAAAATTTGGTTTACGCAGAATGAATTTTGTATAAGAAACGATGCAATATCAAAATTACATCTACAAAAAAAATTTAAAAAAATTAAAATTTGGATTACGCCGAATGAATTTTGTCTAAGAAACGATTGGCAATGTCAACATTTGGGAAAAAATAAGTTTGGGTCATTTTTGAGGGAAAAAATGTGTTTCTTGGGATATAAATGGACCTAGAATCTACAAAAAAATTTAAAAAAATTAAAGTTTGGTTTACGCAGAATGAATTTTGTATAAGAAACGATTGGCAATATCAAAATTACCGACAAAAATGTTTGGGCCATTTTTGAGCGAAAAAGTGAGTTTTTTGGGATATAAATGCACCTAGAATCTACAAAAAAAATCAAAAAAATTAAAGTTTGGTTTACGCAGAATGAATTTTGTCTAAGAAACGATTAGCAATGTCAAAATTTCGGGCAAAAAAATATTTGGGCCATTTTTGAGTGAAAAAATGAGTTTTTGGGATATAAATGGACCTAAAATCTACAAAAAAATTCAAAGAAATTAAAATTTGGTTTACGCAGAATGAATTTTGTATAAGAAACGATGGAATATCAAAATTACATCTACAAAAAAAATTTAAAAAAATTAAAATTTGGATTACGCCGAATGAATTTTGTCTAAGAAACGATTGGCAATGTCAACATTTGGGAAAAAATAAGTTTGGGTCATTTTTGAGGGAAAAAATGTGTTTCTTGGGATATAAATGGACCTAGAATCTACAAAAAAATTTAAAAAAATTAAAATTTGGTTTACGCAGAATGAATTTTGTATAAGAAACGATGCAATATCAAAATTACATCTACAAAAAAAATTTAAAAAAATTAAAATTTGGATTACGCCGAATGAATTTTGTCTAAGAAACGATTGGCAATGTCAACATTTGGGAAAAAATAAGTTTGGGTCATTTTTGAGGGAAAAAATGTGTTTCTTGGGATATAAATGGACCTAGAATCTACAAAAAAATTTAAAAAAATTAAAGTTTGGTTTACGCAGAATGAATTTTGTATAAGAAACGATTGGCAATATCAAAATTACCGACAAAAATGTTTGGGCCATTTTTGAGCGAAAAAGTGAGTTTTTTGGGATATAAATGCACCTAGAATCTACAAAAAAAATCAAAAAAATTAAAGTTTGGTTTACGCAGAATGAATTTTGTCTAAGAAACGATTAGCAATGTCAAAATTTCGGGCAAAAAAATATTTGGGCCATTTTTGAGTGAAAAAATGAGTTTTTGGGATATAAATGGACCTAAAATCTACAAAAAAATTCAAAGAAATTAAAATTTGGTTTACGCAGAATGAATTTTGTATAAGAAACGATGCAATATCAAAATTACATCTACAAAAAAAATTTAAAAAAATTAAAATTTGGATTACGCCGAATGAATTTTGTCTAAGAAACGATTGGCAATGTCAACATTTGGGAAAAAATAAGTTTGGGTCATTTTTGAGGGAAAAAATGTGTTTCTTGGGATATAAATGGACCTAGAATCTACAAAAAAATTTAAAAAAATTAAAGTTTGGTTTACGCAGAATGAATTTTGTATAAGAAACGATTGGCAATATCAAAATTACCGACAAAAATGTTTGGGCCATTTTTGAGCGAAAAAGTGAGTTTTTTGGGATATAAATGCACCTAGAATCTACAAAAAAAATCAAAAAAATTAAAGTTTGGTTTACGCAGAATGAATTTTGTCTAAGAAACGATTAGCAATGTCAAAATTTCGGGCAAAAAAATATTTGGGCCATTTTTGAGTGAAAAAATGAGTTTTTGGGATATAAATGGACCTAAAATCTACAAAAAAATTCAAAGAAATTAAAATTTGGTTTACGCAGAATGAATTTTGTATAAGAAACGATGGAATATCAAAATTACATCTACAAAAAAAATTTAAAAAAATTAAAATTTGGATTACGCCGAATGAATTTTGTCTAAGAAACGATTGGCAATGTCAACATTTGGGAAAAAATAAGTTTGGGTCATTTTTGAGGGAAAAAATGTGTTTCTTGGGATATAAATGGACCTAGAATCTACAAAAAAATTTAAAAAAATTAAAGTTTGGTTTACGCAGAATGAATTTTGTATAAGAAACGATTGGCAATAAATATCAAAATTACCGACAAAAATGTTTGGGCCATTTTTGAGCGAAAAAGTGAGTTTTTTGGGATATAAATGCACCTAGAATCTACAAAAAAAATCAAAAAAATTAAAGTTTGGTTTACGCAGAATGAATTTTGTCTAAGAAACGATTAGCAATGTCAAAATTTCGGGCAAAAAAATATTTGGGCCATTTTTGAGTGAAAAAATGAGTTTTTGGGATATAAATGGACCTAAAATCTACAAAAAAATTCAAAGAAATTAAAATTTGGTTTACGCAGAATGAATTTTGTATAAGAAACGATGCAATATCAAAATTACATCTACAAAAAAAATTTAAAAAAATTAAAATTTGGATTACGCCGAATGAATTTTGTCTAAGAAACGATTGGCAATGTCAACATTTGGGAAAAAATAAGTTTGGGTCATTTTTGAGGGAAAAAATGTGTTTCTTGGGATATAAATGGACCTAGAATCTACAAAAAAATTTAAAAAAATTAAAGTTTGGTTTACGCAGAATGAATTTTGTATAAGAAACGATTGGCAATATCAAAATTACCGACAAAAATGTTTGGGCCATTTTTGAGCGAAAAAGTGAGTTTTTTGGGATATAAATGCACCTAGAATCTACAAAAAAAATCAAAAAAATTAAAGTTTGGTTTACGCAGAATGAATTTTGTATAAGAAACGATGCAATATCAAAATTACATCTACAAAAAAAATTTAAAAAAATTAAAATTTGGATTACGCCGAATGAATTTTGTCTAAGAAACGATTGGCAATGTCAACATTTGGGAAAAAATAAGTTTGGGTCATTTTTGAGGGAAAAAATGTGTTTCTTGGGATATAAATGGACCTAGAATCTACAAAAAAATTTAAAAAAATTAAAGTTTGGTTTACGCAGAATGAATTTTGTATAAGAAACGATTGGCAATATCAAAATTACCGACAAAAATGTTTGGGCCATTTTTGAGCGAAAAAGTGAGTTTTTTGGGATATAAATGCACCTAGAATCTACAAAAAAAATCAAAAAAATTAAAGTTTGGTTTACGCAGAATGAATTTTGTCTAAGAAACGATTAGCAATGTCAAAATTTCGGGCAAAAAAATATTTGGGCCATTTTTGAGTGAAAAAATGAGTTTTTGGGATATAAATGGACCTAAAATCTACAAAAAAATTCAAAGAAATTAAAATTTGGTTTACGCAGAATGAATTTTGTATAAGAAACGATGCAATATCAAAATTACATCTACAAAAAAAATTTAAAAAAATTAAAATTTGGATTACGCCGAATGAATTTTGTCTAAGAAACGATTGGCAATGTCAACATTTGGGAAAAAATAAGTTTGGGTCATTTTTGAGGGAAAAAATGTGTTTCTTGGGATATAAATGGACCTAGAATCTACAAAAAAATTTAAAAAAATTAAAGTTTGGTTTACGCAGAATGAATTTTGTATAAGAAACGATTGGCAATATCAAAATTACCGACAAAAATGTTTGGGCCATTTTTGAGCGAAAAAGTGAGTTTTTTGGGATATAAATGCACCTAGAATCTACAAAAAAAATCAAAAAAATTAAAGTTTGGTTTACGCAGAATGAATTTTGTCTAAGAAACGATTAGCAATGTCAAAATTTCGGGCAAAAAAATATTTGGGCCATTTTTGAGTGAAAAAATGAGTTTTTGGGATATAAATGGACCTAAAATCTACAAAAAAATTCAAAGAAATTAAAATTTGGTTTACGCAGAATGAATTTTGTATAAGAAACGATGCAATATCAAAATTACATCTACAAAAAAAATTTAAAAAAATTAAAATTTGGATTACGCCGAATGAATTTTGTCTAAGAAACGATTGGCAATGTCAACATTTGGGAAAAAATAAGTTTGGGTCATTTTTGAGGGAAAAAATGTGTTTCTTGGGATATAAATGGACCTAGAATCTACAAAAAAATTTAAAAAAATTAAAGTTTGGTTTACGCAGAATGAATTTTGTATAAGAAACGATTGGCAATATCAAAATTACCGACAAAAATGTTTGGGCCATTTTTGAGCGAAAAAGTGAGTTTTTTGGGATATAAATGCACCTAGAATCTACAAAAAAAATCAAAAAAATTAAAGTTTGGTTTACGCAGAATGAATTTTGTCTAAGAAACGATTAGCAATGTCAAAATTTCGGGCAAAAAAATATTTGGGCCATTTTTGAGTGAAAAAATGAGTTTTTGGGATATAAATGGACCTAAAATCTACAAAAAAATTCAAAGAAATTAAAATTTGGTTTACGCAGAATGAATTTTGTATAAGAAACGATGCAATATCAAAATTACATCTACAAAAAAAATTTAAAAAAATTAAAATTTGGATTACGCCGAATGAATTTTGTCTAAGAAACGATTGGCAATGTCAACATTTGGGAAAAAATAAGTTTGGGTCATTTTTGAGGGAAAAAATGTGTTTCTTGGGATATAAATGGACCTAGAATCTACAAAAAAATTTAAAAAAATTAAAGTTTGGTTTACGCAGAATGAATTTTGTATAAGAAACGATTGGCAATATCAAAATTACCGACAAAAATGTTTGGGCCATTTTTGAGCGAAAAAGTGAGTTTTTTGGGATATAAATGCACCTAGAATCTACAAAAAAAATCAAAAAAATTAAAGTTTGGTTTACGCAGAATGAATTTTGTCTAAGAAACGATTAGCAATGTCAAAATTTCGGGCAAAAAAATATTTGGGCCATTTTTGAGTGAAAAAATGAGTTTTTGGGATATAAATGGACCTAAAATCTACAAAAAAATTCAAAGAAATTAAAATTTGGTTTACGCAGAATGAATTTTGTATAAGAAACGATGCAATATCAAAATTACATCTACAAAAAAAATTTAAAAAAATTAAAATTTGGATTACGCCGAATGAATTTTGTCTAAGAAACGATTGGCAATGTCAACATTTGGGAAAAAATAAGTTTGGGTCATTTTTGAGGGAAAAAATGTGTTTCTTGGGATATAAATGGACCTAGAATCTACAAAAAAATTTAAAAAAATTAAAGTTTGGTTTACGCAGAATGAATTTTGTATAAGAAACGATTGGCAATATCAAAATTACCGACAAAAATGTTTGGGCCATTTTTGAGCGAAAAAGTGAGTTTTTTGGGATATAAATGCACCTAGAATCTACAAAAAAAATCAAAAAAATTAAAGTTTGGTTTACGCAGAATGAATTTTGTCTAAGAAACGATTAGCAATGTCAAAATTTCGGGCAAAAAAATATTTGGGCCATTTTTGAGTGAAAAAATGAGTTTTTGGGATATAAATGGACCTAAAATCTACAAAAAAATTCAAAGAAATTAAAATTTGGTTTACGCAGAATGAATTTTGTATAAGAAACGATGCAATATCAAAATTACATCTACAAAAAAAATTTAAAAAAATTAAAATTTGGATTACGCCGAATGAATTTTGTCTAAGAAACGATTGGCAATGTCAACATTTGGGAAAAAATAAGTTTGGGTCATTTTTGAGGGAAAAAATGTGTTTCTTGGGATATAAATGGACCTAGAATCTACAAAAAAATTTAAAAAAATTAAAGTTTGGTTTACGCAGAATGAATTTTGTATAAGAAACGATTGGCAATATCAAAATTACCGACAAAAATGTTTGGGCCATTTTTGAGCGAAAAAGTGAGTTTTTTGGGATATAAATGCACCTAGAATCTACAAAAAAAATCAAAAAAATTAAAGTTTGGTTTACGCAGAATGAATTTTGTCTAAGAAACGATTAGCAATGTCAAAATTTCGGGCAAAAAAATATTTGGGCCATTTTTGAGTGAAAAAATGAGTTTTTGGGATATAAATGGACCTAAAATCTACAAAAAAATTCAAAGAAATTAAAATTTGGTTTACGCAGAATGAATTTTGTATAAGAAACGATGCAATATCAAAATTACATCTACAAAAAAAATTTAAAAAAATTAAAATTTGGATTACGCCGAATGAATTTTGTCTAAGAAACGATTGGCAATGTCAACATTTGGGAAAAAATAAGTTTGGGTCATTTTTGAGGGAAAAAATGTGTTTCTTGGGATATAAATGGACCTAGAATCTACAAAAAAATTTAAAAAAATTAAAGTTTGGTTTACGCAGAATGAATTTTGTATAAGAAACGATTGGCAATATCAAAATTACCGACAAAAATGTTTGGGCCATTTTTGAGCGAAAAAGTGAGTTTTTTGGGATATAAATGCACCTAGAATCTACAAAAAAAATCAAAAAAATTAAAGTTTGGTTTACGCAGAATGAATTTTGTATAAGAAACGATGCAATATCAAAATTACATCTACAAAAAAAATTTAAAAAAATTAAAATTTGGATTACGCCGAATGAATTTTGTCTAAGAAACGATTGGCAATGTCAACATTTGGGAAAAAATAAGTTTGGGTCATTTTTGAGGGAAAAAATGTGTTTCTTGGGATATAAATGGACCTAGAATCTACAAAAAAATTTAAAAAAATTAAAGTTTGGTTTACGCAGAATGAATTTTGTATAAGAAACGATTGGCAATATCAAAATTACCGACAAAAATGTTTGGGCCATTTTTGAGCGAAAAAGTGAGTTTTTTGGGATATAAATGCACCTAGAATCTACAAAAAAAATCAAAAAAATTAAAGTTTGGTTTACGCAGAATGAATTTTGTCTAAGAAACGATTAGCAATGTCAAAATTTCGGGCAAAAAAATATTTGGGCCATTTTTGAGTGAAAAAATGAGTTTTTGGGATATAAATGGACCTAAAATCTACAAAAAAATTCAAAGAAATTAAAATTTGGTTTACGCAGAATGAATTTTGTATAAGAAACGATGCAATATCAAAATTACATCTACAAAAAAAATTTAAAAAAATTAAAATTTGGATTACGCCGAATGAATTTTGTCTAAGAAACGATTGGCAATGTCAACATTTGGGAAAAAATAAGTTTGGGTCATTTTTGAGGGAAAAAATGTGTTTCTTGGGATATAAATGGACCTAGAATCTACAAAAAAATTTAAAAAAATTAAAGTTTGGTTTACGCAGAATGAATTTTGTATAAGAAACGATTGGCAATATCAAAATTACCGAAAAAAAATGTTTGGGCCATTTTTGAGCGAAAAAGTGAGTTTTTTGGGATATAAATGCACCTAGAATCTACAAAAAAAATCAAAAAAATTAAAGTTTGGTTTACGCCGAATGAATTTTGTCTAAGAAACGATTGGCAATGTCAAAATTTCGGGCAAAAAAATGTTTGGGCCATTTTTTAGGAAAAAATGGGTTTTTTGGAATATAAATAGACCTAGAATCTACAAAAAAAATTCAAAAAAATTAAAATTTGGTTTACACAAAATGAATTTTGTATAAGAAATGATTGGTAATATCAAAATTACCGAAAAAAAATGTTTAGGCTATTTTTGAGCGAAAAAATGAGTTTTTTGGGATATTGATGCACCTAGAATCTACAAAAAAAATTCAAAAAAAAAAATTTGTTTACGCAAAATGAATTTTGTATAAGAAATATCAAAATTACAGAAAAAAATGTTTGGACCATTTTTGAGGAAAAAATGGACCCAGAATCTACAAAAAAAAAATCAAAAAAATGAAAAATTGGTTTACGCTGAATGAATTTTGTATAAGAAACGATTGGCAATGTCAAAATTGCCGAAAAAAAATGTTTGGGTCATTTTTGAGGGAAACAGTGAGTTTTTTAGAATATAAAATATAAATCTACAAAACATTTCAAAAAAATTTAAATTTGGTTTACGCAGATATGAGAAATATCCTCTCATTGACGGACTTTTGAGGGGGGGCAATTGCCCCTACTGCCCATACTAGTGAAATATTCATTACATGAATTTGTCATTTACTACTATTGAAAGCATGCCCGTTTTCATTGAAGATATTTAAGTTTATTGTACTTTTTCTAGATTTTTCATTTGTTGCCTCAGAAAATGACCTGATATGTTATTTTGATTTTGCGTTATTATATTTTTATAGTAATTATGTTTACATTTTTTTAGAAGACTTTTTAGTGAATTCCTGTAAGTTTTATATTGTTCTTCTAAGAGAGAAATTTTTACACAAACGTTTTTTTAATTTATCTCTTGTGATAATTGATCTTGTAAGACCTTCAGTAATCCAAGGTTTTAATTTTTTTTGACTTTTGTTCGCGAATAATTTTTATTTCAGTGCACTCATTTCACAAATGCTAAAAAGTATCTGTAAAAACATCTGTTGCTACTTGAGCGTCATTTGCCGCAATGACATTTGTCCAGTTTTCACTTTCAATTAATGCTAAGAATTTTCCTGTATTTATTGTTTTGATTGTTTGAAACACTTCGTTTTTATTTTCTTGGATTTGAGCAATTTGAGCAATAGCGGTTACAGCATCTGTAATACTGCACGTTAATATATACGATTTAACACTTAAATTTACTAATCGAAGGTATTTTCAAAATGTGCACTCAGTAACTGTACTAGCTCACACAAAATTTGAAAGTTTTTTTCTCTTTGCGCCACTCTGTATATACAAGCTCAAAGCGAGATAAGTTTTTTACAAGACTATATAACTTTCGCTGAGTTATACCGAGACTTAGAGAAGGTTTAACTTTATTTATCTTAAGTAGACCTTCTTACTCTACTTTCTTTATTTTATCAAACATTTACCTTTTAGACATACACTTCTGTATTATTAGTGACAATATATTACTACAAGTGCACAGCATTTTCCTCCTTAATACCACACTGACCACAACAAGTAGTTATCTTTCAACTCCGCTGTATATATGATGACCAGTTCTACAACTACAATTAACGAGCTAGTACCTAATAGTTTTGATAAATCCGCGAGTACGCGGTAGTACCTCTCCATAATCGTAAAAAAATGTTTAGTACCACGTAACTGGCAACTAGAAGAATATCTTGGAGGTTTTACCTAAACGAATACTTTTAATTAAGCACAATTGCCGTCTACAACAATAAATCGGCGTTAGTGGACAGTTTGATTCGCTTATGGTAAAAGCGCACATAAGTTGATGGTACCTTTACCTTAACATCCATTAATAAACAATATATATTCATCATATGATCGCTCACACTCTTCTGGTTCATTAGCACTTGCTAATACTGACCATGTTTAGAAATGAATAGGAATGCTGTTAACGCATCTCAGTTATCACCATAGGTGAGCGATGTTTCGTTTAGAAAAAAATGGTATTTATCCGCCAATTATGCAAAAGTGATCATCAGGTTTAGTTCTGCTTATTGAGTAAATTGAGCACTAGATTTGAAATTGTAATTTACTTTTTGTTAATATACGTTTTAAATTATAATTTGTATGAAAATGTAATTGTTTTTTAGTCTATAGAGACATAATCAGTCACTCAATAAGTTTATTTATTTATTAAACGAATAAGACAACTATACAATTATAAAAAAACAAAACCATAGTAAATATACATAAATAAAGTGTGGCAATGCATGAACAAACGCCTGTGTTTCGGGTGTCGATAAACAATTGTAGGTCAACAGAATATTGCACTATTTCAGGAAAATAGTGCAAGATCGCAAAATGAACAAGCACTATACAGTGACTGGAAAAATTCCGAATATGTTTAGTAAACAAAATAAATACTATACAACAACAATTAGAACAAATGCAAAAAGATCACTCAGATCTGCTAAAGAAATTACCTCCTCCACCACAGGAAGTTAAAATAGAATATCACACTGATGAAGAAGAATTAGCTAGAGAGACAGAGTGGATAAGAAAGAAACAGGCAAACAACAAGAAAAGAAGAATGGATACCTCAATCTCACCTCCACAAACTGTCTCAATTAACCAACAGATCAAAGCCAAAAAACCTCTTATGCCCCCACCAATAGCGGTGATGGCATTGATAACTTTAAAGCTCTTTACGAGGAATTAAACCGAATGGTGGACAGGTCATCAAATCAAAATTATCAGTAATGATAATATCAAAATTAATGTGCCAGATGAAGAAAAGTCTCAAAATTCCTGGAGATAATAGGTATTCTTGGTATATACCTATAAGAAAGTTATTGTTAATAAATTACATAATGAATTTGACCCAACGGCAATTGTAGATGACCTTCGAAGAAGGTATTAGAAGCCACTAAAAAACTTAAGTTTAAAACTAAGCAACCGCTAAACATGTTTATGTTGTCATTTAAACAAGATGAAGATGTAAATAAAATCTATAGTATTACGGATATACTGGGAATCAGGGTTGAAATTAAACCAATTAAAAAAACAAAATGAGTTCCCCAATGTAAGAGATGCCAGGGCTATGGGCACACACAAGGTTTCTGTGCTAAAGAACCAAGATGTGTCAAATGTACTGGCAAAACATTATACCAAAGATTATACAAAGCCAGAAAATGTACAACCAAAATGCATTCATTGCGGCGGTAACCATCCTACTAATTATCGAGGGTGTATCGTTGCTAAACAAATACAAAAAATTACAGCTGATACTATGCAGAAACCATCTTTACCTAGACAACCAGTACGACAGGTACAACAGGTAAGAACTGACTCTTCAGTACAAAGAAGGAATAACGGAAATCAAGTTCAAAAAAGTGAAAATAGGCCATCTTCCTACAACCAAGCTGTTGCATGACCATCAAATGCCAGTAAAAACAATAATTAAAGCAACTACTGACCCGACTTTACAATTGATCTTAGAACAACTTAAGAAACAGGAGCAGTTATTCCAAAAATTTGATGAACGATTAACTCGTTTAGAACATAGTGCCAAAGGAGCGATTCCAAAGCAGAGGAATTGGCTAATTTCAAAATAATGGAATGGAACGCTAGCGGTCTCTTGCAACACCAACAAGAATTGCAAGCAATCCTAGATGTAAATAAATTAGTTGCGTGTCTCATTTCTGAAACGCATTTTACTAATGACTCACATATTAAATTTAGAAATAACAAAATTTATCTAACTAACCATCCTGACAATGCAGCGAGAGGTGGAAGTGCCATAATAATTAAGAAAAATATCTTACATCATGAAGAAATAGAATATAAGACCTCCATATGGATCTGGAAATGGACACTATTGACCAGACCATCAAGAAGTTAGCCAAGTCATGAAGAAAGACTTCATCATGTCAATGTCGAGGCTATCCAGCTCCTTGATAATACTGGATTAGAAAGACTTAAGAGGATCAAGCCGTTTGAGTTAGTTTAATGTTTTAGTGCAAAAGCAGACCTCAACTGTGACAGATAGTTCCCTTGCTAAATGAAGAGAAAAGTCTAACATTTTTCGAGTACGAGAGGTTTCCGTTATATGATTTTTGAAAGTCATTTTTCTTTGATCTGGTTGGGTCTTTGGTAAAGGTATGTCGTTAATTTGGTAAATTTGGTACATTTACCTAAGTTACGTTTTAATAAATTAGAAAAAATCCTTTTGCGGACCCTCAGCTCCTGTGGAATCACCGAGGAGTGTGGGGCTGGGTTAGTCTGGCATACCTTTTTTTTTGATGGGCGAGGATATCCTTTATGGACACCCAAGCCGGTATAGCACGGGTAGTGGGGTCTGCTCACCAAAACCCCCTCATCTCTCCGCAAGAGGCGACCGAAACCGTTCTCTCGAACGTAGCATCAGCCGCCAATGCCTAGGGCTTCCTAAATCCCCTCTCTGTCGCGCCTTCTTTGATCTGCATAATCTTCCTGATGAAGGTATGTATCGTGCTCCATGTCTCTTTACTTGATATCATCAAACTAGTTATGTTCCGTGCATGTATTTCCTCGCCCATCTGCATAATCTCCCTGATGCAGGTATGTATCGTGCTCCATGCCTCTTTTCTTGATATCATCAAACTAGTTATGTTCCGTGCATGTATTTCCTCGCCCATGGCAATCTCCATCCTTGTGCTACTCTCATGCCATTTGTCACATGCGAATAGCGTATGTTCTGCGTCGTCTCGTTCCGGACAATACATTCATCTGTCACTCTGCCTCTTCCCTATCCTCTGTAGGTATGACATGAAGCATCCTTGCCCAGTGAGGGCTTGCGTAAGGTAGTAGTACAAAGTACGGTGTCAACATTCCGCCCTCGTTCTTATTGTGGGTATGAGGGCCTTCGTCCATTGGGATACGTCTTCTGTAGCGTCCCACTCCCTTTGTCATTCCGCTATAGTTTCTGCTTTCTCCTCCCGTCTAGCCGTGTGGTCTTCATTCCTGCCTGCGTATGCGCGGGCACTTTCGGCCGCAAGTAGGTATATAGGAGTCACTTCGGTAATGACGTAGAGAGCTTTTGTGGCTGCCGTTCTGTAGGCTTATCAGTCTCCTTACGGACCCTCAGCTCCTGTGGAATCACCGAGGAGTGTGGGGCTGGGTTAGTGCTGGGTTAGTCTGGAATACACTACCCACTAAAAAACCACCACCTGCATCCTAGCTAAGCTCCGGTAGCGTCTTGGTTGGATATTCGTCAGAGTTTAGGGTCTTAGCCACCTTCTTTCCACTTACCTTTAACCTCTTCTTTTTTCGCTTTCATTATCTACCCGATATATTTGTGCGTAACATTCCAACCCTCTTTCGTCGCCAGCATCAGGTCTTTAGTCTTTGTCCAAGTGTTAATTCGAAGCTCAGAATACTAATGGGTATCCTAACCCGGCACTGCCGGTTGAGAGAGCACCAAAAGAAACTCGGAATAATAGAGGAAGAAGAATGCAGATTTTGTGAGGAAGAGGAGGAAACCTCTATCCACATTCTCTCAGAGAACCCTGCAAAATCTAAGGATACGATACCTCGGAGAATATCAAATAGAAGAGAGGGGATCTACCTAACCTGAAGCCTACCGACATCCTAAACTTTTTGAAAGCAATAGGACTGAAGGAACTGCTCTAATCGTCCTTAACGAACTGGCAGCAGAAGGAGGCACAATAGATCTTATAGGTCGCAGTGTATCGACACCCCCATCAACAGATAGATAGATAGTGTTAATTCCAGTTTCGTCGGACACACACGCCAACTGTCAAAGGAGAATACTGTGTGGTGTACATCATCGCGCTCACGACAGTACATGCAAGTATCGACTGCCCTCTTTCCTATTCTTTTGAGGTAACTCATGAACCAACCGTAACCTGTGAGAGCCTGTATCACGAAGTAGTCCTGCATTATGTGCTAGCAAATACTACACCACCTACAAAAGTTATTTAAATCAAACTGTTAACTCTGAGCCTCAGACATGGATTGAACTGTTCTGAATATCTTGAAATGATCGGCAAATAATAGAAACAGTGATAACATTAGGAAGATCATGGACAAAGTTATATTGAATAATAGTGGTCCCATGTGAGATCCCTGAGGTACCCCTGAGGTAATTCAATTGGAATTGCCTCAGGAACTTCCATATTGGACTGTACCATAGGATTTGATCTAATCTAAAATGTTTCCTTTAATTCTCAAATATTTAAGCTTGACATGTAATAAGCTGTGGTTGAATCTATCAAAAGCTTTGGAAAAGTCAGTGTCAGTCCACCTGCAATTTTTTCTCAAAGGCGTTGTTGATATAGTTTTGGTAGATCAATTTTGTGGAAATAGATCTACCTCTAGGTTCATATGCCAATTTTATCTTTAAAATGTCCCAAGAATCTCCCCGCGAAATATCGTCATTTAATTAGAAAACACCCTGTATACTTACAACTTACCCAAGTTACGTTTTAATCAATTAGAAAAAATCCGCTTACGGACCCTCAGCTCCTGTGGAATCACCGAGGAGTGTGGGGCTGGGTTAGTCTGGCATATCATCTGATGGGCGATTATGGACACTACTCACTAAAACCCCCTCATCTCTCCGCAAGAGGCGACCGGAACCGTTCTCTCGAACATAAGCATCAGCTGCCAATGCCTAGGGCTTCCTAAATCCCCTCTCTGCCGTTCCTCTCTTTGATCTGCATAATTTTCCTGATGAAAGTATTTATGTATGTATCGTTCTCCATGCCTCTTTACTTAATATCATCAAACTTGTTATGTTCCGTTAATGTATTTCCTCGCCCATGGCAATCTCCATCCTTATGCGGCTCTCATGCCATCTGTCACATGCGAATAGCGTATATACAATACATGCAAATGTCACTCTGCCTCTTCCCTATCCTCTTTAGGTATGACATGAAGCATCCTTGCCCACTGAGGGCTTGCGTAAGGTAGTAGTCCAAAGTACGGTGTCTACATTCCGCGCAAGTTCTTACCTCAAAATTTAACACGAGTGATAACGCGTGTTTGTGGGACGGAATCGGAAATAAAATTCAAAATTTATATTCAACGATACACACTACCCGTTTGTCAATCTACAACTGAATAGATACACGGACTCTGGAAAGGTACTGGGAAGTACAGATTGAAATAAAAATGAGAGACGCTTCAATCGCGAAAAATGGAATCAGTCAGTCTGAGAGACATAACGTTATCAGCCGAGGGTTAAAATGTCCCAATAATCTCCCAGTGAAATATCGGCATTCAATTAGATAGCACCCTGTATACTTACAACTGAATCATTTTTTAGGATATTTCTTTTTAAAATAGGTGTATTAGCGAAAAATTAACAGTTAATAAAAATATTTTACCGTAGGTCTAGTTGCTTTATCTCCTACAATGTCTTACTTCTTCTTTCTAGTATCGCTGTGATATGGTTGTTGCAAGTTTTCCTCCTGTTGGGATCTAATCGTCCCGGCTTCTTTTTGTCTATCGATTGTTTTAAATCTAAAACATCCAAATTTCATTTTTTTCTTATTTATAATATCGATATTTGATCAATTTCTTCTCTTGTGCTAGTCATTCTGGAGCTTCTTACGACAATTTTGTCTTAAGAATGTCCCCGTGAAATATGGGCACTCAATTAGGACACACCCTGTATACTAATGCAATGAAATATTACTTAATTAAGCGAACATTTTAAATTTCAAATACATTCAGCAAAGCTGTCGTAAACATATATATTTTAACACGTGGTAGACGATGCGACCGACGGTCGAGTATTGCAAATGGGAAATAATACGTTCGTTTTATACTCACTTATAATCTTTAGTTTATGTCTCATAATCCAATCCGATAAATAGCCAATCACAATATTGAATATTACATATTACCCGGAGAGCTCGTAAACACTGTAATCAAATGACCGAACGGTCAACAACTTTACATGCTGTTCCAATTAAATATAACGTACGATTCTCGTATTTCTCAACCCTATAAGCTGCTCAAAGCTACAAACTTGAAGTACACTTGCACACATTTCAAGATAATATTTAAAATCGCACCTTTCGGAGCTGCTCCTTAATTTAGATCAGTTACAATTTATTTGGGAAAATATTTATTTCTTCACGTACTATAAGTTTAAGGCGGGTTTTTCTAAGCAGCGGATCTAATACGCAGCGTGAACTGAATAGAGAATTTCACGTCGGCAGAAGCGTATTTTCACAAAAACGTATAATCCCAAGTAGGATTTTTCTACTATGTGGCGATGTTAGACAGTTTGAAGCTAAAATTACAGTAAAACTCCAGGAGATGACGTTTTTAGCCAGGTCGCATGCACCAGGTCTTCCGGAGGTCGATGTCGATATCAGATTAGGGACGAGCGACCCAAAAACCTCCGGGTGAGGTGTTTCGATCGATTTGGTAAGTAATTTCAGTATAACTCCAGGAGATGACATTTTTAGCCAAGCCGTGTGCCTCAGGTCCTCCGTAGGTCGATGTCGATGTCAGATCTGGTACGAGCGACCCGAAGTAATTTCAGTAAAACTATAGCAGATAACGTATTTAGCCAAGTACACACATAAAATACAGATATTTATGTACTAATCCTTATGAATTCTGTAAACATACTATGGAAACTCACTAGATTTGTTGTGTAATCTTACGAAATGATTACTGTGATTTCTTCATTAATCTGTGAACTTACTTTGTAATTATTTGGTGTGCTCACAGTGACATTCAAACACATAATATAAAGAAACATGTAATTTTATTCAGAATAAATATATCTATATGAAAAATACCAATACATTAATGTGAATACATAATTCACATAGCCACTAACTTCTTAATGAAATTGAAAACCTTCTTTTTAACGGCTGACACTTTTCTTGACTCTTAAGAGTGTTCTATAACCATCAACTCTGTCAATTTCATACAATTTCATACGAAACCCTCACCCCTTACGTCTTCCCTGAACCCCACCTCTAAAGAAATTGTTAGGTAGCATGAAACCAGTACTAATCCCGAAGAGCGGAAGCCAGGATGAGACTCCAAGCTCGTTTAGACCTATATGCCTTATAGACGTTATGGGGAAGGTTTATGAAGCCTTGTTAAAAACCCAAATCGAGCAAGCTTTAGGGGAAGACGGTTTGTCACCGAGACAATTCGGGTTCAGGAAAGGTAAATCGACTATAACAGCAATCGATGGGTAAAAGTAAAACTACGACATACTACGAAACCATGGATGGCGCTCATCCTGCTCGACGTGAAGAACGCCTTTAACTCAGCGGCTTGGAGCAGAATAATAGAAAGCCTGAGACAGAAGGATATACCGGCCTACCTCGTCACAATAATAGAGGAGTATCTGTCAGGTAGGACTATCGTCATAGACAGGGCCAAGACTTTTGGAGTATCGGCGGGGGGTGCCCCAAGGCTCCGTTCTGGGGCCTACCCTCTGGAATATGATGTACGACGGTGTCTTGGGGATAGATCTAGGCGAGGGCTGTAGCAGTATTGCTTTTGCGGATGATCTAGCCCTACTGATAGAGGCCAGCACAAAGGAGGAACTGGTGGACAGAGGGAACGACTCCATAACAATGGTGGAGGAGTGGATGAGGTCGCGTAAACTGGACCTAGCGGCTCATAAGACCGATATCGTGATTCTAAAGGGAACCAAGCAGGAGATAATAAGGGCCACAATGAAATTTAACATCGGGAGGGAGGAGATAGGTCCGGGCACCTCAACGAGGTACCTCGGAGTATACATCGACCACCAAGGCACCTACGGAGAGCACGTGAGGAAGGTATGCCAAAAAGCGGAAGCCCGAGCAGCAATGTTGGCAAGGGTTATGCCGAATATTGGAGGGCCAAGCAGCCGAAAGAGGCAGATTCTTGTCAACGTTACGTATTCGATCGTGCTCTACGGCGCATCGATATGGGAGGAGGCGATGAGTATAAAAATATGGTCATCTCTACGCAGAGAAAAATGCTCTTAAGGGTGGCCAGTGCCTATAGGACCGTCTCTGCTGAGGTACTATCGGTGGTAACGGGTAACCCACCACTGGACCTTCTGATAAAGGAGAGAGCACTTATCCACAGGAACGGGTGGGTTGAAGTGGCGCGGAAGAAGCAGGCTAGGGTACTGACGCTAGGTAGATGGCAAGTCCAATGGGACAACCTGGAAAATAAGGCGAGCTGGACCAGGAAGCTCATTAAGAGCATGGTATGACTGTCAGTTTAGAAGGGTTGACTATTATATGATCCAACTCCTAACAGGACACGGCTGTTTCCGGGAGTACCTGAGAAGAATGAGAAGGGCCCAGGATGGCAACTGCGAAACATGCCAAACAACGGACTCTCCAGAGCATGTGGTGTTTATCTGTTCACGATTCATATATTAAAGGTATAATAAAAAGGAAGGAAGAAGAGGACAGAGTAACGTATGGATGAAACGTAACCTTCTGGGGCCGACGAAAACCTAAAGTGGTAGTACCGGCCCAGCAGGTTAGGGCGTACGAGGAGGGTTTTAGTCGGTAGGAGTCCGACACTACCTGAGGTATCTTCTCAGGTGTGCATGAGCATTTCCCTCCTCCAAAAAAAAAAAAGTAGCATGGAATACATCTGAGTATTTGCGGTTACATAATTACCAATTCTCTGATAAGGACGACATCATTTTGAGTCGTGGATGGAAATTAGATGTCTATTGACATGAGCACAACTTTATGCGATCTAGCGGTATTAATTTGAATTGCCCGAAACGCGTAATGTTTGTTTGTTTATCTGCAGTTTGACATTTGAGCATTTGAATTAGAGCGCGAACGAAACTAATATCAGTAACTTGTATAGAAATCTCTTTTCTATAAATTTTGCATACTAACTCACAATTTTTATTCGGGACAACAGCTTAAGGCTTACAAAAGTTTGCAAGCCTATAAGCAGTATGAGATCAGGGCTGTTCATAGTGTTTTAGCCAAATTGTGAAAATTGTGTTTAATGTTTAATATACAGAAATAATACAAATAAAACAAATTGTAAATCTTAGATGTTTATATATTCATAAAATAAAATAAAATATGAAAAAAAAATTAATTCAATGGTATTTACGAGGGGATTATAAATGCACTACACACTACTACAATTTTGTCCAATGAAGTATATAACAATCTCTTTTTTTAGACAACATACTCAAAGGGTATTGTTTCATGAGAAATCTTATTTTTTTAAAATACCAATAATTCGTTCTACATGAATTCGTACAGTGGCAATATTATGTGTATTTTCCAAATCAGTGGGATGTAGTTGGTTTTTTCACTTTGTAAACGCTGGTATATTTAAATTCGCACCCAATATTTGTAGAGAATCTTGAATTAAAAAACCTCTGTCGGCTAAAACAATATCACCTCGTAAAATTAAATTTAAAAAACCACAGTTTTCTGTCAAAAATTTGTCACTATAGTTTTTTAACAGAGCAGGTTTACTGAAAATTTACACAAGTAATAATAAAAAAATACATATAAAAGATCGCCAAAAATAGCTCTTATAAAATGCCTAGAACAAACACGTCGATTATTTACTTGGCTTTCAGAAAATGTACCTCGTTTCAAAGCTTTAATCCAAGCATTTCTTAATTAATGGTCTATATTCAAGTCAACACAACAATCCAATGTAAATAAATGCAAACAGAATAACTGTTGTCTTCAATTAACTTCCTTGTTTGCTTAACGAAACTCTAATTCGGGTTTCGCCATACAATGACCTTTTCTGATTGGCCAGGATTCTGTAAAACTCCGACAGAGCACGAGCGCGATGCGAGAGGTCCCGGGAGCCGCTACACACAAAACAAACCTTTCGAAATATAAATCTTCTGGTAAAATTTTAATTTTTAATTGCCCGCAATTTTAACATTAGCATTTCCAATATGGCGGAGGGTATAGAACCCCCTTAGGGAACATTCTCTGTATGTAGGTTCTGGATAAATCCTTGAGGTATTTTATATTCAAAATTAAGAACCTTTCGTATCCATTATCATTTATATTTCCAGATTTCCAGATATACAAAATAAAGTGTCATAGCTAGTTTCTGACCTAGAAAATATTGATAGCGTTAGTGATACAACATTTGTTGTGGACACTAGAAAAACTACAATTTCATACAATTGAATAATACTCACCTACTTCAACAATTGTTGGAGTGCTTGGTAGTTCTATGGCAACTATATCCTGGAAGAAAAAATAAACTGTATAATTTACATTTAAAAGAATAAGTAGGTACTTAACTTCGATTTCTGGTCGACTCACACCACAAAACTGCTTGGAATACAAATAAATATTACTTAGGTTATGGAGAAAAACAATATTAATGCGTTCCAATCTCGCGTAACCCTCAACTAATTTGCCTAACTTTGAGACCAGTGTTGCCGGACTCGTCATATCAAAATACCCGTACGAACAAGCGAAAATAGCCCGCATTTACCCGCACACCACTAGATGATAATTTTATTAATATATGTCTTACCAATAACGTGTTTTAACTTGACTAATGATGTTTTGGTTCTCTCTCTTTTTATTTCCGTGATCTAGAAAACGAGAGAGAGAGAGAACCAAAGGATGGTCAGCTATGTACAACCGATCATTCATAATTCTTGTTCTTGACTTATGGTGCTTAAAAGCCAAAATCAAAATCCCCGATTTTACCCAATTTATTATTTCACCCGCAAGATGGTCTGAAATTCCCGCATTTCGGGTAAAATACCCGCAATCGGCAACACTGTTTGAGACACCGAGTTCTAAAAATAGAAATACAATTGGGTGTTTAACTAATTTTCAGATTCTATTTAAAACCTTATAAATAACAAGTACTATATAAATAATTAACAACACAATATGTTTTTTTAATTTTAGTTGCATACATAATTTTTACCAGCAATTTGTTAATTTTTATAATGTGCCTTTTGAATATTGCGCAATTGTTGAAATTACGTCACTGGTTGCGTAACTGAAGTTAGATATAAGCCGAATCGAAAATTCAACGAATTCACTCGACATCAAAGTTAAAGTTGTTAAATGTCACTGTCAATAATGTCATTTCTTTGATTTTTGTTGAAGCGTGGGTTTTTGATTTTGCATTTATTTTTGATTTATTAATATTTTTTAGTTAGTATATAGTATTTTCTTTGTTTCTAAGTTAGTGTATTTGTGTTTTCCCGACTTTAAAATCATTATTCTATATTCTTCTTCTTCTTTGTCTTCGTTTTTCGAAACTAGTGATGGTCTTGGTCTGTTATGTTTCTTCTTTTTTAATCGTTTACCGTAAAGCATATCAGTACCGTACCAGTGACGTATCTGTATTAAAAGTTGCATAAAATCTCAAATCTTTTCTTATTAGTTTTTATCTATTTTAAGCAAAAAAACATAAAAAAACATAAAAAAACATGCAATTATGTAGAAAGTAATTAAGTATGAGTAATTAGAAATACAAAACAAATGAGGTTAGATTTGGAGTTAAACACCTAATAGTGCATGTAGTGTACGTTTTCACTTCTCTACATTCTCTCTACATCTAATGACATATAATGACAGTTGGTCGGTTTTTATTTATAACCTCACTTACAAATTTCTGGCATAGAACAATCAGCACCAAGGCATCGTTCCAAAGTTCATCTCTCCGTTTCCCTCGTCCCAAGATCAAAGTTCATCACCCAGCGACGAGGGAACAAATGAATTGTTTATGATCATTCATTATTATGTTTTTATTTTTATATACATGTACATATTAAGCCTTCAATATATATTTATACATCTTAAAATGTATTCATCTGCAACGGATCGTTAAGAGATCTTCTAGGATCAATCTACTCGTAGTATTCGGTCATGGATGCCCAAACCAAATACCTACCGAAGTAGAGTATGGGCCCCTTGAGCGTGGGAACTTTTTCTATCTCCATAGCATTGTAGGCCACGCCCCCTTTTCAAGATGGCCGCTCCACGGGGAAGTTAGACATGGCCGCCATTTTTTATCCAAATTGCAGCGCCATCTGGGTGTCGGAATCAGCGCTAATGAGTATCGCTAAGTAGGAATCTGTAATCTTAGCCATTTTAATGCCACATAATGAAAGCCCCTTGTATACGCTCATATAAGGACATATGTCTCCTGTCATCTGTCAACAGGGTAACGTAGCTAACACCATAACGGAACGCTGGATTTCGTAGAAACGACGTAAATAAGTAATATCGGAGTAAACATATCTAGATCTAGCTTTTACATTGTCTTCATGCAACCTGTGCAAGAAAACATGGCGGTGTGATTTCTGGATAAAAAAAATGATAACCGGGCTAACCTAACTTTCGTATAAACGTATCCGTGACAATGTCGACAATCAGGAGCTCCGGAAATGAACACTAACCTAACGGAACTAACCTAACTTTTATTATATTGATTCTTTGGCAAAAAGCCAAAGCAAGCGCAAGAAACAATTTTGATGCGTGATCTTAGTACAATTTCAGCATGTGACTATTTAAAGTAATAAAACAATTGTTTTTATTATTATGGATACCTATACATAATATTATAATTAATTTCACCATAATTAACACAATTACGTTCACGGCTCACGTGTTTGAGTTTTTAAATTTTTATTTTCTTATATACTACAGTGCAGAGTCTAGATGGAGGGGTATTCACATAATTAAACCTGTGTAATTTCATTCACAGAATGAATTCTGTAAACCAGTAATTTTCACAATGTATTTTACGAGAGAAAATTGTCAAAAATCAAATTAAATTGAAAGGGTGTTCATGACGTAAATGTGGTAATATTCTTTGAGTAGCAGTTAAACCAATTTCAAAAGTAGTTCAATTGATTACCTCAGATCGGATCTCACACCACTTTTCATACCAATTTGAATTCTATATCCATTTCACATTTCACTTTTCATACCTTTATCGTTGACAATTTTGATAAATATCAGATAGAAGTACAAATAACGTGTAACGATTTTCTTTAATTAAAACACTGGTTAACTAATGAATCTCTAATTAATTAGACAAATGTACAAACATGTAACGATTCACTTTTTTCAATGAAGTCCGATAAATAATGTATTAAGTATTAATTGGTTTATCTTTAGCTTTTTTCGCTTTCAGTAAGTATCCTGTTGGATTTTTTCAGGGGAATATAAATTTGCAAATATAATCAGACAAGTTCTGAAAATGGCATTTGGAGCCGTATATCAGCATTCCCTACAATCATCATCAATGATTCCTCTAAAGGTATCTATCCATCAGTATATAACCAGTTTGTTAACCGCCCACATATATGTTATAGAACGCAATGAAATCAGTTAAAGCTTAATATTCCTTTTTAGAAGGTAATTATCTAATAAAATCGTTTCTCTCAATATCCTGCAGTTTTATTCAAGGCGTTCATTACAATATAAATACAGTTATAGTGCAACACTATATCGATGTTATCGTTGATATACTAAAAGCTAAATTAAAGAGACTACTAAGTGAAAATCGATAAAATGGAAGTATTTGTATCTTCTATTTATAGAATTATAATGTTAGTTATAAGTTAGATATCACAAAAAGTTCATAATAATAATAAAAGTGCAGTGTTGAAATTTAAAAAGTTATAAAGGATCATTGACAAAAAAAATAAATTTTGTTTTATTTAAGAACACATTTTAGAATCTTGTTTGGGCAAAAATTTTAAACAAAATACAAAATTAATCAAAATTTTAATTTTAAAAGTAAGTTGGAATTTTGTAAAGTTCAAAATCTACGAGAACGAACAGAGAGCAGCAAATGTATGCAATTATACAGTCCACTTTTGGCTTGCCTAGTCATTAGCCAACTATTGAGGCGATTAGGGCTGGAACAACACAATTCCCGTCTAACCCCCGATAGTCGACTCTCACAACAGTAATCAGAATTTTAAGTTCTATAAGCTATTTTTCTAACTGGGAGACTAGTTAGTTAGTCCCACTAATGTCTTGTAGAAATTTTTCCGTCGAGAAGGCCTCTTTTCAGGCCATCTTTTAAGTCTGCTATTGTTTGATACATGGTCTACATGGTTTCCCCATGATCCCATGTAAGTTTATTATCTATATGCAGTCCCAGAAATTTATTCGAAGATGTTTGTTCGATTGAGTGGTTTAATTTAACAAGGTAACTAAAACCATTTTTTATATTTTTCGGTAGAAAGGTAATGATTTGAGTTTTTTTAATATTAATGGAAATTCCCTGGGTACTAGAGTAATTCTAAAATTCAAGTGCTGATTGATTGGCTATATCCGTTAAGTCAGTATTATTTTTCGCTGATACAACGAAACTTGTATCATCTGCATATTTAATTTTAAGGTGTGGGGTGGGTAAGTTCAACATCATCTATGAAAATAAGAAACATAGATGGGGCTATAATTGAGCCTTGTGGTACTTCCACTTTGGCATTTCTTATATTTGATTTTCCATTCATTTGATTTACATAAAATAGCTAAAAGTGTTTATTTTTTACTAGTAGAATCACATCTAAGATACGGAATATGTTTTTGGGGATCCTGTAATCAGGAACTATTTACTAGCGTTTTTGTGTTACAAAAAAGGGCTCTTAGATTTCTGTGCAAAGTGAACTTGGATGTTTCATGTAAGCCTTTATTTCTAGATCATAAAATTTTAAACTTAGTCAGCATTTACATTTTGGAAACATCAGTGATCATGCACAAAAAATATAAAAATAAAATCAGCGCAAACTGTCATCATAATACAAGACGTACTTATTGTATCCCACTTTCCATTCATACTACCACCCTAATCAAACAGTCCATTTTTTATAACAGTAAGATTTTCAATCATCTACCATTAGATATAAAAAGAATTGAAAACACATGTAAATTTAGAAAGGTACTAAAAAACCTAGGTAGGTAGGAAAAGCATATTATTTGATGCTTGGAGAGTTTTTGAGGATAGTCTTGAGTGAAATTAATTTATAAAATATAATAAATGAGTCATTGTTTTGACTAGTGTTTTTATTAATATTATTACTAGTATTAGTATTATGTCTAGTTGATTTAAAATTATTCTAAATGTCACTAAGGAGCAATGAAGTTACTGTTTTGATCTCCAGGATAGAATCAGACGTCACTTAATACAGCAGAGGAACCCAATACATTCTGGCATTCCAATAACTGACAAATATGTATTTTAAACAAGCGTTTTTTGCCCATTAATTACTACATAATTAGTTTAACCCCTTAAAGAACACATTTTTTGAAAAAACCGACAAAAAAATAATTTTGTTTTATTTAAGAAAAATACAAAATTTTTATTTTTTATTTTTGGATCCAGCAATACGGCATAGAAAAGGATACCAAATTGTAAATTTCTATTTCAAAAAATGACCGAAAAATGACCTCGTTTCCTGTTTTCCAAAGTTTTCTCTAGCAATTTTATAAACTTACCTGTTTCTGTAGCTTCAGGTGAAAGAAGTTTCAGTAAATTAAAAAATATTAAAAATTGCTTCAGATCTGGCCATCATCTTTATTGAATCTGAAATCTCTGAAAACATTAATTTCACCAAAATAATTGACAAATTTGCTTCTCAGGAAGCCAGAAAAGTTATTTTATTACTTACCTTAAATGGCTACTGTATATAAGAAATCTGGAGGACTATGGGAGTGACAATACTGTACAAAGGATGTGAAATAAAATCACACAAGCTCCCAAGAACAAGGACATTAAAAATGTCCTACACTGCACCAGCGTCTGTTGTGTTCATTTTATATGAAGTCATATCAAATATCCCGCTCATGATTTTGTTAACTTCTTTCATTCTCATCGAGTCCTGTTTTTGTTCTGGATTGCCAGCATCTCTCAATGGATCTGTAAATAAAATATATTGATTGTATAGAAATATGGGTTATCAAGAATGCAACACTTTCCCTTTATTGTGGGCTAAAATCAGTGATATGTTTGACTGTTTGTGATATAAAGAAATACGTTTAATTTTAAACAAATATTATTTATAAAATACATGAGATATTTAATTTACTTGTATTGATTAGCTATAAATTATTAAAGAATAGTCTAGAAAGTTGTTAAATAAAGCAGGGTTCCGAAACACAGTGAGAATCTTTTCCTTCCCCGTGCAAAAAACGAAACATACATTTGATAATTTGTGTTTTTTCTTTCGTCATAAATCCATAGCCCATCCATTTAATGGACTATATACTGTAATAATATAAGAACAAAAGTACCTACACGTAAGATTTGTTATAGTTTACCTTATTTAAACAAAAACAATATTAAACAAATTTTGCCACCACCTATAATGTATAAAGGGGTTAAACGCAGCAAGAGCCTTCCTGAAGCGCGACCTTTGAGATATATTGTTCAAACACTGCAATTAGTAGTTATTCCGGAACTCCAGTTCTTTGGTGAAGTTCAGGATTTTCCTGGATGGTAAGCTCATTACTTCTGTAGAGAGGGTAGCCCTGTCAAGTTGAGCTAGGCTTTTGCGGGATAAGGCAAGGCAATTCTATATCGTGTTCTGCTTAGCTTGCACCTCTCGTCTTGAGTTTTGCTTATTTTCTTGAAGTGGTAACTGACATTCCAATGACCTCTTAAAAGACCTGGTCTTTAGCTAGTTCCTGTTTAGCTTAAGAAATACTTTAGCACTCTGAGAGGAGTGTTTTATGAAGCCTTTTGCCTGTCTGATTCCTGGTGTTTTTTCTACACACCTAACGTAAGATAAAATAGTATGTAGCAAGATACAGCGAGAGAGCCTATAAGTACGTCATTTCCTAAAATAATTTTAAAGCAATCAAATCTTTACAGACAAATTAAATTCATAGACAAGAACTAGTAACCACTCCTGTGAAGGAGCTTGCCATTCTTAGACTGGTTTCGGTATTATTGTGCCTCATCAGTAAGAAGGCTAGCTCGACATCCTGTCACTAAAGGATGTCTGAAAATGGCAAGGAGAGCCGGACTCTCGTAATTCAATACCTGTTGGGGAATATAGTCCAAGAGGTAGTTGTTGAAGTCCAGACGCTGGTGCAGTGTAGGACATTTTTAATGTACTTGTTCTTGGGAGCTTGTGTGATTTTATTTCACATCCTTTGTGCAGCTTTTTTTATATATTTTTACTTTCAGATATATAGTACACGCGGTCAATGAAAATGGGTTTATAGAAAATGTTGATTTATTATTTAAAAGAAATAAACAAGTGGTGATTATCATTATTGAGAAAAATTACTGGAACTGTTATCATTCATTAAAAATTAAAAATTTTTATTTATGATTTATTTAAATATATCTAAATGTTATATTATCATGGTTTACCTGTTATATTTCGCAAACAGTTATACAACCAGTTTCGATATTTAAACTCGTTAATAAAGTTTACATGTCAACGTATAAAACAATTGCATTCACTGCGAATTAATCAAAATTCCTGACCTAATGTTCCTCACCCATACAATAAACATCTTAGCGACCATGCAAGGACGTTATGTGGCCACACCTGTGTTTATTTGTTATTTTTATACAATATAGTAAATTCCAATGCATTGTTTATGTAAATGGACACACAATCGGGTAGATATTGGGGACGAAATTTTACCATTTTTTAAATCACTGTTATACCCAAGCAGTAATTGAAGTTGCAGGATAGTTACATTTAGTAAGTAATTAATTAGAGGCAAAAAACTGGTTTTGGAATGTTGAATCAAGTAAATTTATTTATTTTTAATTGTCTTTTCTGAGGTTTATTATTATAGGGTCTATTAAGTTTTCCATTCCTATATCCACTTTCCAAAATGAATTTTCCACTTTTCTCAAATGTTCTCCATCTATATCTGAAACTGCATTCAAAAACAAATTTCAATTTTTAATTGTGACCAGATCAGTTCAATGGGATTTAACTCTGCGTGGTAAGGAGGCAATCTGAGAATTTCAATTCCTTTTTCTCGGGCCATCTCATCTATAATATATTTTTTGACTTTGTTTTTATGTTGCTTTGCTATTTAGAGTAATTCTGCCTTCAAGGATTTAGGAGGACTGATAATATTTTTAGAATGAAGCCATTTTGAAATATATAGATACCTATTAATACAAAATTCCGAATCAAAATTAAAATACATACGATACGGCAATGAATAAATAAAGTCTGACTTATCTGTCAAAAAAACAGTAAAAACCATGGAAACATGATTAAATCAAATGAAATCTTTGATTAGGCCGATCAAATGTATTAAAATTATCATTTTAACTACAAATAAGCATTGAAGGATGAGGTAAAAATAAAATTTCTACCTCTTAAACCTGTACTACTTCTGCAAATTAAATTACCCTACTCCTTTCTTCTCTAAACTATAGTACAATCCTTTCCTTGGATTGTATCTGACTAGAACCATAAACCCATAAAAATAATATTATTACACTAAAATTTCAGTTCTATACTTCAACGGTGTAATCGGACTTAGAGAAAGCATATGAGGCTCGAATCATTTCAAGAAAATACTGCACAACATTTGTATAGTTATATCCGTTATATCTTTATAGAACTATAGATTGAAACTTTTTACATTT
Organism: Crepidodera aurea; assembly: GCA_949320105.2. Taxonomy (NCBI): domain Eukaryota; kingdom Metazoa; phylum Arthropoda; class Insecta; order Coleoptera; family Chrysomelidae; genus Crepidodera; species Crepidodera aurea. The sequence goes on along the minus strand of OX439476.1, from coordinate 5,317,296 downwards.
TTAGTAGAGAACATTTGGAATCCAGAAGCAACATTTAAAGTTGTGATTATCTTTCCTTTATTTATAGATGCTTTTGTTTGGTTAATTTGCCCAACCTTTTAGTAGGAGTGTAACATTATGGTTAGTTTAGGAAAATAATGAAACGATTTCAGCAAGGTGAGTGAGTAGGGGTAAACTGTGTAATGAAATATACATTCACTATGATAATATCTCTGTAGTACTGGTAACGTGTAACCTGTATGAATTCCATGATATTACAATATAACACAAAACTTGGTGCTATATTCAAGAGATCTGCCAAAAGGGGTTGTTCTACAAAAGACAATATTGATTTCTTAGGTAATCCAGTAAACTGTTCTTCGTTCATATTTTTTTCTACGAATTATGACTCTTTGATATTCCTCCAAATACTTGGAAACACTGCCAATGAAGATACGGGCTTTTTTGGTTGAAATAGATGTTTCCTTTAGTGCATCTATTGTTATAATAACACATTTTTTTTAAATATCCTTAGCATCAACTGATAAATGCTTCCTGTTACCTGTCAGACATGGTACTTCAGTTGACCCACTACTATAGGTGTTCTTGGAACGCCACATTATTAAAGTATGTGTGGATATTGTATATACAAACTTGCACACATTCACAATTTCTTCGTACTAAACGTTTCAAATAAGCATAAGTAATCAAAAATAATTTTTAAATATTTACTAAAACAATTTACAACCAATCTCATCAAGCAAAATGCCACTAAATTAATCCAACCCTACTATTTACCAATTTTTAGGACCAACTGTTCTAAATTTTTAGCATAACTACTAAACTTAAGTACTTGACAAATTAGTAAATTAAAACAGAAATAACCAACAACATATCTAGTAATATGAATTCCACTTATATCTAAATCTACGAATTAACTCCAAAGTTTGGAACCGCTTTAATCTATGAGTGTCTTGATTGATACCGGGAAGAGTCACTGTGAGAATGTTTGGATGTACTTCCAAGTCTGGTTTGGCAGGCCGCACTAAACTTTTTAATTTCTTCTTTGATAGTAGGTACGTATATATCTCGTCTGATAACCTGGTTTGGGATATACCATGGGGCATTGATAATTGATCTAAGTATCCCTAAGCTGAATTCCGCAATTACAAATTGGTTGTATAACAGTATTTTATTTTCTAAATTTAACTGTGATGTCCTCCCAACTATCCAGTACATAGGTATGTCGAAATTTGAGTCCGAGTTGCTTTCTCTTTGTCCAAATGTGTTTCATCCGCGAATGTTGCAGTCATTGTAAGCCGGGTAGATGGTAGGTACACAATAATATGAGACCCAAGACACTTGGGGAATTTCAGCTGTGATTTGTTTTAAAGAAGATTGTCTGACCAGAGTGGTATTTGACCAGAAAGTGTCTATTCAGTTGGTACGATTTAAGTATCAACTTATATAACAACTCATCACGCCATAGTTTGTCGAAGGCCTGGAAAACGTCTAAAAAGGCAGCAGTACCTTTTAGCTTCCAGATCTCTACTAATTTTTTGAACCACTCTGTGCACTTGCTCTATTGTGGAATGTTGGTGATGGAAACAAAACTGATGCTCAGGTATCAATTCTTCATTTGAAATTATTGGCCTTAGTCTTTTTAGCAGTAATTTTTCCAAAACTTTAAAGAGAACTGGCAACAGATCAGTTAGTCTGTATGATGTTATGTTTTCGAGTTTAGGAATTAGTATCGATAGTATCAATAAATGTCATGCAATGTTCAGTTACCCCAATTTTTTGTAATTTAAATCTATGTTGAGCAATTCCAAAAGACTGGAACGAAAATTCAAGTAGGTGTATATGCGGGAACGACTTGCCTGAATGGATATTTGTGGAAAATCAAAGGTAAAGAAAAAACCTGTTTAATTAGCACATGGCGACCCTTTTGACTTCTCGAAATTCTTAAGTAAATGCTGCAAGGTTGATACAGATGTCTGTTCTTTGGGTATAATTCTATTTATAATGTTGATGATGATGATTTATGATGCCTTTCATGCGAAACAAGTGCAGTAACACTAATCGCTTATCATTCATTGTATTTATATACAGATCTGGTCAAATTTTAGCGGAACTTAGCATTTTCAATGTATTTTGAACAAGAGCTCACATAGAAGTCGACCAGCGGGATATATAAGTTATCTACGCGACGACGTATCAACTATTCAATTGAACCACTGTTCCCCTTCCTGCCTCGAGCAACTGGCACGTGATACTAGCCACTCAGTCTACTGAAAGTCAACGCCGCAGTAGAATTAGTAGCCGATAACGATTGAAAATAAAATGATCACGTTCACAAAGGAAGAAAAGATACAAATTTTAAAGTGGTATTTTGGGGGCCACTCGATTCGAGATACAATAAATTTATGTATTGTTGCATTTGAAAATAGGCCAATTCCGACACAGTCCACCATTTCTCGAATTATTAAAAAGTTCGAGAAATGCGGATGTGTTCAGTGTGAAAATTTCGATGAAGCCAATTAATGAAGAGCGTCAAAATAGGGAAATAAGTGTATGTGCCGCTGTTAAAACCAGTGAACTTTGCACGAGCCGACAAATTGCAGATCAAATTAATATGAATGACAGAACTGTTAGGCATATTTTGTAAAGGAATGGTTACCATTGTTATAAAGTACAAAAAACTCAGGAAATTTTTCCCTGTGACCACATTAGACGGATGGAATTTTGTCAAACCATGATGGATAAACAAAATGGCAATGATTTGTTTTTGAAAAACGTCTTATTTACAGACGAGTCATCGTTTTCTTTACATTGGAAACATAATCCATCCATTGTACAATATTGGTCTCGGGAAAATCAGTATTCCTGTGCGTACTCAATACCCACAAAAACTCAATGTTTGGACAGGAATGTTAGGAGACTATATGATAGGTCCCTTCTTTATCGATGGTAACCTAAATGGTAACAAATATTTACAGCTCCTGCAAAATCAAATTATTCCAACACTTCAGCTACTGCCTGGTTTCAACAGGACGGTTGTTCAAGTCACAATAAACGACTAGTGACACAATTTCTCCTAAATACGTTTCCTGATCGATTGATATCTACTCATGGTAGTGGCCTCCCAGATCACCAGATTTATCTCCATCTGATTTTTTTCTTTGGGGATATCTGAAAGAATCCGCTTATCGGCATGAATTTCAGAGAGCTACAAATCTTGATGAATTAAGGGTGAAAATTATCCAACTTTGTGCCAACATTACGCCAAATCTTCTCGCTGTATCACAGATTTGGCTATTGTTTGACACAACAAGGAGGTTTATTTGAACCTTTAATTCATTAGATTCGTAGTTTTTTTTTTACATTTTAATGTATTTTTACCGTCGTTTTTTAAATCGTAGAATTTATTTTATTTTCAAAGCCGTTATGGCAAGAAGGAACCACAGCATTTATTTTCAGAAGAGAAATTATTTGTTACATTTATTGCAACAAATAATTTCTCGCATACAATGGAACTTCGGCGTCGCAAAATCTGTTCCTGAAAGCCTCACATACACACCTCCTCTCCTAACATTTTCGTACTGCAGCCGGTCAGTGCTATTAAGCTAACGCAGACAGGCGCTCTGCTAGCGAAGAGTAGGGATACAATAATTTAGAGTGGTTCAATTGAATAGTTGATACGTCGTCGCGTAGATTACTTATATATCCCGCTGGTCGACTTCTACGTGAGCTCTTCTTCAAAATACATTGAAAATGCTATGTTCCGGTAAAATTTGACCAGATCTGTATATTGAATAAACTAATAATAATATTGAACCCCTTTTAGTATACTGCCTGTGATTAAATCGTATCCAGGAAATTTCTTAAACCGAATGTTACTAAAAACTATTAAACAAACTTTGTTATTAAAATAAAAAAACGCAGTGTCCCTGCCGCTGATTAATAATTAAAATCTCCGGAAAATACACAACCGCACCGCTATTTCTCAACTTTTTTTTCATGATCCACCTATCAAGCCAAAGCGGTCTTTCTGGTCTATGAGATGTTTACTGATATTCTCTTTTCTTGTCCACCCTCGGAATCTAATATTTAAACTAAGCACCTAACTCCGTTTACTTGGCCATTAAATTGATTACAAATGCATTCATTAACATGTAAATGTACTAAAGGTGTTCATATTTAAGAGGACGTAGGTGTCGGAGTATATATTGATCTGACGTATTCCCGATATTACCTAACACTTGAAAACAAAGATAGCGTGGGACTTGAACTAGTTGGAGGCCAGCCAATTAGTGCTGCAGCAAAAATTCTGTATTTGATTAATAGAAAATATTATCTATCGGTGTGTATTTGTTATCGGAAGCATCTTAGAAATAATATTTTGAGATGATATTAATTAATTAGAAACTATTGAACGAATTTCTATTAAACATCTAATAAATTTTTCTTTTATGATCTCGGGTGTAGAAGTGAATAATACTTTATGAACATACGCAGTCGAATGATATTTCGCACAGTTTTCCATTATAAGCCAATCTAATTCCTTTATTTTATGAGTGATATGATCATATTTTCTTAAACCAAAGATAACGACAACATGAGCTTTGAATATATTGTACCTGTGTCCTATCAGCTTCATCTAAGCAAGTGGGAAAGAACCAATGACTCACAAAAGCTTTCGCAAATTGTGACTAAGAAGTGCTTTATTGGCATAAATAAATTTAAGAGACATACAACATTTTTGCATTAGATTACGTACATGTGTATGAAATCTCAATTCGTTGTCAAAAATAACACCAAGATTACGGGTTTCATCCACTATAGGTAAAGGTACCCCATCTATACTAATATTAATATTTTCGGAAAGAAAGACTTTGTTATTTCGGGATGAAAATATCATTACTTTTGATTTTGATGAATTTAATTTTAAATTATGTTGTTGGGCTAAATTAGAAATACATTGAAAGTCTTGGTTAACGAATAGGCAAGTTTCTTCACAACTTTTAGTAGAAAACGGTAATCATATTGCGTATCATCTGCATAAGCCTGTACCCTACCACGTCTTGCCGAAGTTAAGATATCAGCCGTGTAAAAAATAAACAATAAGAGCACAAGGATAGATCCTTGAGGAACACCACTTAAAATATTAATAGCTTCTGATCTGGCATCATTAACCTCGACTACTTGTGACCTATCAGTTAGATATGAGACTGCAGTTTGTGACGCACCATAATAGCGAAGTTTGGCATCAAGCAGTTTATGGTTAATGGTGTCAAATGCTTTTGAAAAATCTAATAAAGTAAGTATTTTTATCAAGTGCATTAATAATGTCGGCTAAGGCTGTGGCCGTACCATAACCTTTTCTAAAACCTGCTTGGGGTATTAATATTTTTTGTAATATTTTCGAAAAAACTGGCAAAATGCTAATAATTCTCAGGTCAGAGTATTCTTTGGGATTAGAAATTTTAGGTAACGGCTTACTAAGTGAAGTTTTCCAAGCCAATTATGGACGTAACTTTTTTCTATGCAGGAATTGATGAGGTGGATTAAATAAGTATCAATAAATGGTCTACAAAAAGTTAACATTAAAAGTGATACATTATTATTTCCAACAGCATTGCTTTTAATTTCGTCTAATGCTCTAGAAACTTCATCAAGTGTTACCTTTTTTGTAAGTCTTCTTTGCCTATATCCATTTCTTCATGATTCGATAGAATGTATTTTGGGGTCTGATACGACTTCCAGTTGTAAAAGTGCTATTTGGCGACGTCGCACTGATTTTTATATGACCCCGTCTTTCTTCTTCTGCCTTGTTAAGTTTTTTAGTAACTTTCTTGATTTCTTCATTCCTTGTGTCGTGTTGCGGAAAGTTTCCACCTGTTAGGTGTACGGAGATTTGGTATTTCTTATTTTTTTTTTTTTACCGTTCTTTGGTATTTTTGTTTAAAAATATGCACTTCTAACTTCGTCGTGACATTTGGTCTCTACATGAGTCTTGCGAATTTTAATTTTAATTTTAGAAAATATCCAGAGCAGTTATTTTCACCACACTTTGTAATGTTTCCACATATCTTTGTTTCTAATAAATATACTACAGTTTAAAAAAGAAATACTTTGTGAATAAATAGAATTTATAATCAAAATAATACGTTTTCTATGGGTATATTATCGACACAAACAATCTGTAAGTCAACAATGATTGCAGTGACAATGGTCAAGTTTAAACTCTTGAACAATAACTGTTATCGAACTAAAGAAAATAATGATACTTTAAAAGATCAATCACATTCTCGCATCTATTCAGATGCTACGGTAATAAAGCAATAATGAAGGCAAACCTTCAGAAGGAAATTGCATATTACCGATATACATACGAGATCAGTTCGAGACAAATAACTGCCTTCAAGCATAAAGTAAACAGCAACTATTATAAACATTTCCAATTTGTATGGTCTAACAAACGACAATTGATTTCATATCAGCCATCTAATTAACTATGGCAACGGCAACCTACAATTAATTTGCATTGAATTGGAGTGCAACCCAAACGCAAACGTACTCTCTAACATGGTTATATGGTGTCTACGATTCCGCACAATTGACCATAAATACATAATTAGAAGCAGCAGTGCAACTTTAATCCAATAGTTATCTCCCAGTGTAGTTTTACTATTCAAAGCAGTTCAACATTTTTTGTTGCGTTACATGGACCTTTTTTATTTAAATGACTTACTTTTAGGTTATTTTTTACTTGGCTTATATGGGGTGTTTCAGCAAAAATCTGGTAAATTGGCGAATTTTTATTTTTCTCAGACACTTCTTTTCTTCATTTTTCATTGGGATAAAGGTATAGTGGTTAAGTTTTTGCTGTTCTTTCGTTAAAACTATTGTTTTATTTAAGACAAATTGAAGGAAACAAATATCACTGAAAGTATTCTTCATCACTAGTCATTGCTTTTTCTCACCTTTTTGGGTAGCATTTGAATTTTACGTCAGAAAAACGACACGTAGTAGTATATTACGTAAGAAGTGTTGTAAAAAGCATATTACGCACGAATGGAAAAATTGCGCAAGAAGCCGCGTAGCGTAGCTATGCGATTACGCGATCACTACCTACTTGCGAGTTACTGAATGTTCCACTTTCTTTTACGTATAAACTGTGCGTTTTGTTTGTCAAAACCGTGCGATTTGTTTACCGTGCGTAAAGAGCTGTGTGTCGTGTGTTCTTGCCTGCCGTAGGTAAAATAGTATATTAAGGTATGGGTGGATATGAATATGAATAATTATAACAAACTTAAACGAATACACAGAGAAAAAACTACTACGGAGAAAAAACGATAAAATATGTCATTGGATAACTAATGCTCTAAATTCTATAAATCAAAAAAATAAAATGCCTAGTGACTTACAAAAACATCCCAATAACATCACTTTAAAACATAATTATGTTGTAATTATATTTTAAAATCATTTACACCTATTCTATCTAATTGTATAGATCGATATACCCATCAGCTTCTAAACAATCAATTGTTACTCCATTACATAAAAAAGGGAAATGTGTGAGTTTGAAAAATTAATTCAAAATAGATCGTGCCTAAACCAATATGAAATACTCTCAAAATAACAGTTTGGTTTTAGAGAGAAAACATCCACACAAGATGCCGCAATTATCTTAACTTCACAAGTAAGTGAATCGCTTATTGAAAGCAAGCCCTGCTTGTGTATATTTCTGGATCTTTCAAAAGCATTTGACACTGTCAGTCATCATCTTCTCCTGCAGTGCTTAATAATTATTTAAATCTTTTTAAAAGTTACCTCACCAACAGACAACAGACTGTGAGAATAGATGTACTTAGCATCCGTACTTGGTTCTATTTGCTTGTTTTCTTTAAAAATCCGTGGAAATGTTATTGGCTTCGCAGATGATACATCTATATTTTATAGGGCAGATAATTGGGAAGACCTAAAACAGAAAGCGGAGATAGACTTTTTAGAAATTAAAAAACGGATTGGTTTAAACGGTTAACTGTTAATATAAGCAAAACTAATTACTTGCTCTTCAGCTGTTATTCCTCTGGTGGTCCTCCTTTCGATTGTTTTAATGTCACCAACACGTTTTCCATATTACCTGAAAAAATATCAATAATTTTGGTGTAATTAGCGATTTCCATATGAAATGGGACATGCTTATATCTTATGTAACAAATAAATTACGAAGTATCAAATACTATTAAACGAGCAAGGTTTGTATGTATGTGTGTGTCCGAAGGATCTCAAAATCCACTCGTCAGAATTCAATGAAACTTTCAGGGTAGACTAATTCCTATCTAAATCGGCAAAAAATGCAGGTCTCATGTCTGTGAAAATTCGATCTTCCGAGATATTTACAAGAAAAGTTAAGCTTTTAGAGCCCACAATAATTAACTACACAGAAGGGAAGGCTTGTGTGGGTATCTTTGATCTAGTGGGGGTCATATTTTCGATGACGGTTGACGTCTCTGCCTCTTCTAGCTACACTGAGAAAACTGAATAAATTTGTAACGTGCAGGTATCGTTGGAAGTACACTAAGAAAAGGATAACAGATGCAATGTTGCAAAAATTGGGGAATGTAAAAGAACTTGTTTCTTCGTCTACTGGGGGCGAGCATGGACGATAAGCACATCTTTTTCGTTTTGTTACAGAAGCCATATCACTATATACTATAATAGTTGTAATAGAAAAACGATATACACAAATAAAGACACACAAAAATGACAAGCAATCCAAAAAACAATAATATGAAATAACTACGGCAACAACGCAACAGAACTTGTAACTAAGATACTGACGAAACGACTAAAATGTGTGACAGTTTTGCCACTTAGAACATGGCGATTGCGAACATGCGCAGAAGAAATTGACCCCCTGAAATAGACAAGCCTTCCCTTCTGTGTAGTTAACTATTCTGGGCTTTTAGTTTTATTTCCTAACAACGGCAGACAACACAGAGATGATATGACCTGTTTCTATAGTAAATTTTTTTGTTATATATTTTGTTATGTCATTTTGAAAACGACTTTCATTCAAGAAAGTCAAAACGTCAATTAAAGCCCCCTTGTTCTTAAAAATAAGTGGTTTTATTTCCATTAGAAGAGAAACTGATAAATATTAGTTTAATTTGTCAGTTTTTGGCATTGTCAAAAGTAGTTAATTGTCAATCATGGAAATCACATCATACTTTTGAGCAAAGCAATGTTCAGTAACGTAGTCCCGTTACATAATGTTGGTCTAGCAGTAGTCGGCGAAAACGTTGGTGGAGTGATGATGGAAAATCGTCATAAATTCAAAGTTGAAAATACAACGTTGCCAACTCAATTTCAGAAATCATGGATTTAGGTAAATATTTAATGGAAAGTTGAGTAACACTGTTAAAATGGACACTTGTCAAAATGTGTAATAGTTTTGGTTTTGGCGAAGATCATCGTGACTTTTTTTTAAATGATAAATGTAAATGTTTCTTATCGTTATACAAAATGCATGGTAGAATCAAAAAAGGACCCCGCAGTTTTTGATAGGAAAATGGCTTTCGGTGGATTTCTCTCAAACTTCGGAAATTTATTCTTCATCCCATCCAGATCAAAAGTGTTCACGGGCCCAACTCAATCCTATGTACAGATTTCGAGCTAGCGCGAGTTTAAAATGATTAGGGGGAACTCGATATATGCGCATTTATCGGCAACTATAGACAACTATATTACTTGTGTTCGTATTAGATTTCACCTTCATAAACAACAAGCTCCACTTCCGTCGCATCAGTATAATACTCGCCAGAAACATCACTTTGATGATGCTTATCTTTATTTTGTTTTTTTAATAAAGCACTATTATTATTATTATTATTATTATTATTATTATTATCTTTACGTATTAAGATCTTTAAAACATGCGCGATTTTTCGAGCATAACAATTGCCAGGATTTCTGGATCTTATTATGGAAAAAATGTTTGAGATATTTCTTAGGACAATCAGTGCCAGTCAGAGCTTTTTTTGTCATTATATCTATAATTTTAATTACATGCAATGTATTTCGGTGTGCAGCGTCCTACTGCTTGTCTATAAGTTGGTTTAGTCGTAAATTGCAAAAAAATTATTTAACGACTTTTATTATTATTTTTGACAAATTGACATTCTATAAAAGTAGAAAACTGATCAACAAAACCATGACTTTCCTAATTGCCGTTAGTTTCCATTGAGCATTTCGTGAAGAAAAGCTAATGCAACACCATTTTCTCATTTTAAAGCATCTGTATAATTGTGCTTGAAACTTATCTTTATGTTTACTTATAGTTATTTTAATAAAGTAATAATATTTATTTGATTAGATCAAACTTCTCATAAAATATAAATAAAAGCATAATGGATTTGGTATATTATAAAAACTAATGTGTTATATTATTAGTCATAAATTTCAAACATTAAATAACTTATTATCTTAATCCATTTTCGGTTAAAAAATAATTTAGTCGACTTCAATGGATACAGACCAATTTTGTTTAACTAAAAACCCATGCATCGAGATAACATAAAAATCTCTATGATGTTTAAGAAACAATAAATAGTCACGAGCTTCCAACCTTTACGATTTAAATTACAATTAACATAAGATATTTTTCTTTTACCAGCTTTTTTCTTATTTCTAGTTATGTTTTGTCGCCTAAATTACGAGATAAATATACTTATTTTATCTTCATGTGCCTTTTAGAACTCTTTTAATGCCGTTATGGCACCTCTGGTGCTATCTTACCAGATTTTCTTGCATAATTAAATCGATTTAAACAATTTTGAAGGATTTTTTTCCATTGAGGATTGTATTTATCTTTATATTATCATAAATGGCGTTTTTGAACTTTCTTGGAGTGTCTACTTAGACACATACATGGTAAATCAATTAAAAGTTAGGTACTTAGTGGTTAGAGTCACGAAAAATGTTTAATTTTATTATTATTTTTCGTGCAAGCTTCCTATTATTAAAAAATGTGTTGGTTGAAAGACTTGAGGCTCGAACTTTGATGTATTTCAGATACGAAAAGCAAACTTTATACCCAGCATTTAAAAAAAAATAATTGAGTTTATTTTTTTTTCTACGCCCACGTCAGTAAACGTTAAAAATCGCACTGTCAACATTTCTTGTAAATGACATTTAACAATAACATGAACGTATTGAGATCTCCTAGCATACACGTGCTTTTTGATAAGAAAACTTAAATTTCTTAATATATATATATCAAATTGCAATCAAGTTTTTATCTACGTACCACTTTATTTGGACTATTTACATAAATTTAGTCAATTGAAAAACATAAAAACTTTTAGCATTAGCGAGATACATTTTGAATTAAAAATGTCGGCAACACATTATACAATTTTTCAAAAAATAACCCGCGTTTCTATAGAAATAAACGTCATGTTATTTTTTATATTGTCACAAAATATTGTATCCGAAGATTTTCTTAACTTTACCTGCGAATATGTCTGAAAGTGAAAGTGATGAAATTATGAGCACTCCACCGGAGATTTTAGAAAAAGCTCAAGCTGCCACACATAATTTGTTACCGCTAAAATCTAAAGAATGGTACGAAATTACCTATCGAAAATGTATGGCGACACAAGAATAACGTTAAATCCTTTTCGGAGGATGTTTTGCTTGTGTATTTTGAGGAAAAATTATGAAGCCATCTTCTCTATGGGCCATTCATTCGATGCTGAGAACTACACTAAACATTAATAATAACATTAACATAGCAGATTATCCAAAACGAACGGCCCTACTGAAGCGGAAATCGAATGGATTTAGAAGTAAAAAAGCGAAAATCCTTTCTCCAGAACAAATTAATAAGTTTCTGAAAGATGCCCCAGGCGATAATCATTTGTTGTCAAAGGTAACGAATTAAAATATTGTGTAATTATCATCACATTAATTACGATGTCCTTTATTTAATAGAAGAAAATGAATGGGCGTAGAAAAAGTATAGTACGTTACTCGAGTTGTAAGCCCATTACACACTCGTAAAATGTACGCACGAAGCCGCGCAGCACGTAATATATTGTTAAATCTTGAAGCAAAAAAAAATGTAAATTGGAAGGTACAAAATATTTGAAAGGGAATTTAAAATGGAAATCTGTTTGAAGAAGATTCTAGTCATTTGTATTGTATTGTATTGAATTTATTTATACTGTAAAAACATTAAAAAATATATCTATTAAATATTAAAAGTTGTAATGAAATAAATAAAAATTGATAAAAATACTCTTTATGATCAAGATTCAAAGACCCAATATATTGCAATGAAATAAATCACCTTGTATGTGGAAGGTAACCAGGTAACAAAAAAAAAAATAAAGATAGTGACAGGGAATTTTGAGAGTTACTGAAAGAAAGGGGATGTCAGAAGGTTTTTTTTTTGGAAAATTAAGGAATATTGAAAAGAATAATTTAAATCCACCACCAACAGAAAGTTGCATTTGATTAATAACAATAACTTATGTTAATATTAAGTTGTATGCTAATGTACGAGGACGTTTAGATGAGAAGATTAGTTTGATTTTGGATTAGAAGGACCTTGACATACAGGTCAAAGGTATTTTCAGTGTTTAGTATTAGACTATTTTTGTTATTTTTATTGTTCAATATTATATTATAGAGAGTGAGTGAGTGTGAATGTTTTATTAATAATTATATTTGCAATTTTCGGCAATGTTCAATGTTATCATCTAAAATTGTTTAAATAAAATTTATAACTTTTGACATTTCGTATCAAAATATATTCTTAAAAATAAACAATTTTGCTAATATAAATAATATAATTTAATCAATTATAGCAACAAATGCAAATGAGATTGTTGCTAGTACATTGTTATGTCAAGCCGTATTCAAATACAATTTAACAATTAAATCAACATAACGAATTAATTTGTTCGTTCATCCGTTAACCAAAGAATCACTCAATTGGCGTTCAACGTAATTTTGATATACTTTCTCTTTATCTGTATCAGCGAATGTATTAAAAATTATCTGATCTAGTGGTTGTGTTTAAATATTTATGTTTTTGATGGGTTGCCATAGCTACCGAATTAAACAGTTTCATTTTTATCGTTTTAATTAATTGCAGTTATTTCTTGTACAAAAAATATAACAGATTGCTTTAATCGAGAAAGTTTATGTATTGAATGTCGAGAACATTTTGGCTAACATGATGCATTATAATTAATTAGATGGCGTTTGTAGTTTTCACTAAACTCTCAATTGTTGGATTATTTGCGCTCGAAAAAAATTCCCGTGATTAATCCAAGCAAGTGGGGGATTTAGTAAGAAAATTTCACACTTTAAAAATTTAAAAGTAATTAATTTTAATTTGACAATAAGATTATTTAAGGAGAAGAAGCAAAGACTATTTGGCCATGAGTGTTTGTTGGTATGTCAAAAATTATATCACGTCAAAATTCTAAAGTATATAAATGAAATCGTGAAAATAACAATGTTCCACTGATTTTAGTTTAATAAATTTAGTAAAAATTGTTTAAAATAATTTTACAGTTATAACCTAATAGTTGGGAATCTGAGGAAGCGTTTTAAAGATGCTCTATACAACTCGCGAACATCCACCTAAAAAACATGAAATCCTTTGTAAAATGACCTGTCGGATTCGAATTTTTTGTTTGCCCTTTGATCCGGAATTGCGAAAAAACTGAAAATTTTCCTGAAATAGTAATTTATTGCAAACTAGTGCTTAACTTTGTTAATTGGTGTCCGATCGAGCAGTTAAGTAATTTTTAAAAATATTATTTTGAGAAAAGGAAACAAATCTGAATTTTATAAGTCTGCATTAAGAAAAATTAAAGATGTACCTGTTGAGCTTTCCTGCATACCAATAGAAGAATGCGACACTTTTAACACAGCTTATATAATAGATATGATGGCACTTATTCAGCGGTATCAAAATTTTAATAGCAGAAAATTTCGAGAAATATTTTTAAAATACGTGTCTTTACTATTAAAGTTAAAGCAATAGTATCTACACATTGGTGGTCAGAAAACGAGTAAGGAATTTAATTTATCAGATTCGACATCCTAAGACCGGTTTCTGCCTTTCGGCTTCGTCAGTTAGGCTTTTCGAATCCAATAAATAAAATTCCAAACTCGTACAAGTCAGTAGCTTTTTTTTACGAAGCCGAAAGGCAGAAGCCGGTCTTAGGATGTCGAATCTGATAAATTAAATTCCTTACTCGTTTTCTAACTTTGTATTAATCTCTGAAAGGGATACGAAAGAAGAGAGTGACATTTTGACTAGAATCAGTCAAATAAAAGCTTTGCAACACATAATGCAAATTGTGTATGCAACCCCAATACACCGGGAATTTTTTGCTTTTAATAATTGTCAATACTCTCTTCTAATCATAGATGGCAGCACATTTAAAAACATTGGTGGTCGTTACGATTTTGAACAAAGCTCAAAGCAAACAGAAAGATATAGAAGATCGATCATTTTAAAACATGCGAAATACGAGACGAACCTGATTGGAAGAAATTTATATCAAATCCTTATAATAAAAAGAACCTCTTAGCATATTTAGCACAAAAAACTAATGAAAGAAAATTATGTTATACCTGATCAAATTGAAATTGTATTGGCCGGCAGGCGGCGATGTCGAAATGCCTCCGATTTTTTCAGGTAAATCTTTTCAAGCATACATTCCCTCCCGGGTACAATCGAAATGCCTCCGTTTCGTTAATCATTTATGATGATATTTTGTCTGCTTAATCTCTGTATAATGACACAATGTTGCCAAATTATAATTTAAATAGGTATGTACCTACTTTTTATTTTTCTAATTTTTATGCACTGGTACATAAAATATGTTAACAAGAATATTTCACAGTACGACATTTTTTCAATTTCATAAAACCACGGATGGAATTGACAAGAGGCGAAAAATGTTTATTATTAATATTACCACAAAAACTTATTTTTTTATAAAAAATTTGTTTATTTTTAAAATGAGATTAACATTCAAAAATTTTAGATTTAATGTACAAGATGTTAATAAATTAAGAAAAAATGAAAATATCTCAAGAGAGAAGTACTATTATTTATTATTTTACACATTTTTTTTTAGAAAGGAAAGTTGTTTATAATTAAAAACAAATTTTCAAATTCCAATTTTTACCTGACTTAATCTAATAATCAGATTTCATTTTACTTTAAATTTGGTGTAATTCTAGTCTAAATACTCCAATATTCTTAACCTCACACGTTTCTAATCTCTTCTTAATGGATTTCTTAAGGTTTTGCTGATTTGCACTAGTATAAGGATCAAATAAATCTGTTTACAATGATTCCATGAATAGGTAGTTACCTACTAAATGTATTGATTGATTGTTAATAATCTATTTTGTATAATGATGATGACTTAAATGTTGTATAAATACTTGTAAGTTTATTAGTTCTTGTATCTTGTATCTTGTATTGTATATTTGTCGATTTCAAGATCAAATTGTGTTTAAATCATAATATCCGAAATTATGGAATCAACGATGTGTTCCAGTCAAAGAGGGAAAATATATTAAAAATAAACTTTGTAAATGAGAAAATGTTAGAATTAAGAGAAGGTAAAATAAATAAATTGGAATTTGTCAAACTAATATCGTATAAATTTAAGAAAAACATTTTGTAATTTTATATTTCTATATTGTGTTTCTTCTGATGATTTTTTTAATAAATGTATAAAATACTTATTATGTCTTTATATTTTTTTGTCAAATTATTAATAACAAAAAATAATGGTTATTATTGGGTTATCTATAAAACTATATTATATTATATTCATAATATTTAATTCATAAAAGATGAAAATAAAATAAATTAAATAAAAAGTTTGCCAAAAATATACAAAGGAACGAAAATCCGGCAACGTCTCAACTTCATATAAAGATTATACTGTATTTGAAAATCAAGAGAGAGTAAATTCCCAGAAATGTTTTGCAGTTATCAGTGTTAAAGGCAGTAAACCATAGACGTGCGTTTTCAAAATTAAATTAATATGGAAATAGAAATATTTAATTTGTTTTAGTTATTTATACCTAGATTACTAATTTTAGATAGATAAACATAATTCGTAAGTAGTAATTTAATTTGGGTAAAATGAAGAAAAAGTCAATATTATTTTAGGCATTTTGTTTTAGGCATATGTTTATTTACAAAATATGTATATAATATGTACAGATAATTACAATTATTTATAAATTAATATGAGGAGCTAAAAAAACAATTAAGTAGGTATATGAGAAAAAAAAACCAACCGCACGGATAAAATTTGACGAGCAACATGCAAAAAATACGACAATATTAAATCTTAAAAAATAAAAATCTAAAAATAAAATTAAAGTACATAAATTAATAATTTTAAAGTTATGGTTCCTCGCACTCTGTGTCAGAAGATTCACCATCTGATTCTAGAGAAATTACAATGGGCTCTATAGTAATATCAATTATGTTATCTAGCTCCCACATTTTTTTTTCTATTTCTGTAACGTGTCTAATACATTTTTGCCAATTTTCACTTGTTACTTCAGATATGGTCTTATTGAAGAGATTTTTAACATCTGATAATTTAAAAGTAGTGTTATTTCTGGCAACATAACCTTTAACTTGAGCCCATCTTAATTCTATCGGATTCAGCTCACAATGGTAGGGTGGTAAACGAAGGATTTCAATTTTTCGTTTTTTGGCTATCTCCTCAATATTATATTTTTTATAATTTTGCTTATGTTTTTTAGCAATAGTTAACAATTCTGCCCTCAGCATTGTATTGTCAAAGGCTAAATTTTTAGAAGATAACCATTTTGCAATTTCACCCTTTTTCCATTTAGTGGTTGGTAAAGGTTCAAGTAATCTGGAGTGGTAACTTGCATTGTCCATTACAATAACCGATCCTTTTGGTATGAATTGAATCATCTGTTCAAAATATTCCTCAAACACGTCTCCATTCATTTCTTCGTGATAATCAACGGTTTTTTTTGATTCAAATAAGAGTAAACCATTCTCAAAAAAACCGTTTGTACTGCCTATATGACAAATAATTAATCTTTTACCTTTTCCTATAGGTTCCTTAAAACCAGTAGTATATCCTTCTAGAAAAGCTTGATGGGATGATTTTATATTTTTGTCTTTCCAAACTCTTCCTACACAATGTCCTTCATTAACCCATGTTTCATCTAAATAATAAATGTTTTTATTTTGAGCTTTAACTTGTTGTATTCTTCTGAGGTACTGTCTTCTCCAACATACAATTTCTTCAGAATCAATTAGCATTGAGTGTCTGCCCATTTTTTCAAATTTAAAGTTTAACTCATGTAACACTTTCCATAGTTTATCCCGGCTTATTGTGGGTAAATCAACATCATTCGTAATGGCTTGCAAAACTTTATCTAAAGTTGGTATTTGCTTGTTTATAAAAAATGAGTGAACAAGCTTACGAATAGCATTTTTAAAAAACTCGTCCACGTTGACTTTTAATAGTTTTGGTCTACCTGGTTTCGGCTCCACCTGATTTTTCCTCCTTTAGAACTCTATATATTGTAGATTTTCCATATCCCATTGCCTTAGATGTTGTTTCAACTACACTGTCAATAGTGTTTGAGGGATTTTGATGTTTAAAATAGTGGTACACATTCACTACAGCACTCTTTTCATTGAGCGATAAATGGTCTAGTTTTAATTTTTTCACTGGCGTATACTCACAAACTGCTTCCATTTTTAGTCACTACTATTTGTCACGTTTATCGAAAATCAAATAACTGCATTTCTAGAAACTATTTAAGTCAAAATATCTGTCATTAGAAGCTGTTGCCATTCGGAGATCGTTAAATAACAATTATCCCTTTCTATTCTGGTTACGCCTATGACGCACGTTAATCCTCTTAGGCCTACTGTAGTAACAATGAAAGATCATAAAATAATGTGATAGTCCAAGAAATTTAATAAATTTTGTATTGAAATTAACAAAAACAATTTAGAATGCATTACAAATATTGAAGTTTTACCGCACGTACTGTACTATAGTTTTGCATACCGAATTACTTTTTATTCTGGGAATTTACTCTCTCTTGATTTTCAAATACAGTATAGAAGCAGGTAATGTATTTAGAGCTTAGGAAGGAATTCGTATGTGACCTTTTTAGCGAGAGGTAAGAAACCCTTCTTCGGGAGGGATTTCGGATGCGGCCTTGGCAGGAATGTCAATCAAAGAACAATAAAATGGACAAAAATTGAGTCGAAAGTGGTTGATGAGTTACAGTTTACTATGGGCATGAGGAACCTGATACTAGAATATTTGCAATTATTAATTTTTTTACAGACATGTTTAAGGTATTTGTTGTTTACTCATTGGACACAGATGTTTTTATTTTATCAACGTTTTTCTCGGTTACCTTAGATGTCGAAATTTGGATGGAAAGAGAAAAGAAATTTATCCCATGTTTCTCAATCATTAAAGCACTAGCAAACTTGAAGCATCTGGATGTTAAAATATTAACAGACAATTTGTTGTCAATATATTGTTTATCTGGATGTGATTCTGTTAGCTTTCCGTTTAAAAAAGGCAAAAAAGAGCCCTAAAAATAGTGTTGTCTCAAGAACCAGATGAGATGAATATTTTGGAACCAAAATATATCATTGAAGTTTATACTATACTATACTGGAAGGTAAATAAGGTTTTAATAATGACCTTTTGTTAGGGATTTGCCACCGACGAAGGATTCTTTTATTTTTCATGTGAGATGAGCATTTTTACAAAGACAGCGTAGTTTTCAAAACGACATATATGTTAAAGCCAGATCTGCCAGAAATTCTAAAGTTTGGTTACGAACGCAAAGACAATAATTGTATAGTTCCAAAATTAATGTCCAAAGAAGCAAAACCTACATTTTTAAAAATTACTCCATTTTACAAATATAAATTATTTAACTGTGGTAGCAAGTGCATTTGCTTTGCAATATAAGTTTCCAGTGTGAGTGAATATGCATTGTAAAATAAATATATCAATTAAATAATAATAATATTGTGTTTTATGCTTGTAAAAAAAATATTACTATTCCTATCATTTCTCAATCTCATAAATCGCACTATACCCCCTATAGTGGTCATATGAATATTGTAATGCGCGTTATCTTTGTTGCGCGTATGAAGAAGGCTATGTTGTTTACTCTCTTTGACACACTGATCGCTTTATTCGCACCCATAGTGATAAAGCCAAGAGATGCAACGCGCCGATTCAATTTCGTTCTGTTTTAAAAAAGTACACAACCCAAACTAAACGTGGTATGAAAAAAAAGTTAAAGTAAAAAAGTTTTCTTGATCAATTGGCAACAGTTTTTTCGCTTATAGTTAACTATCTCTAAAGATAAAAAAGTTTTCTCGACTCACCATTTTACTCTGCAAAATGACGATATTTTGTGACATCTAGCGAAAAAAAAATGACGTACTTGACGTTCTACATTTTTTATTGTTATGAAACTAGGTCAGGAAAGTATTGAAAAATATCATATCCAAAATTCATAACGATCGGACATCACTTAACGAAGTAACACACTAGTTTGCAATAAATATTATTTTAAGGAAAATTTTCAGTTTTTTCAAAAATGTCATGTTTTGACACATTTCGCAATTCCGGATCAAAGGGCGAACAAAAAATTCGAATCCGGCAGGTCATATTACAGAGGATTTCATGTTTTTTAGGTGGATTTTCGCGAGTTGTATAGAGGTGGTCGAATTCAGATTCCCAACTATCAGTTAGGTTCACTAAAGTAGGTGAAAAATTTAATTAACTTGCAAATGCTGTAATTACCATTTCCAAATTAGATGAAACAAATAACAGCTTAGGTGGCTTTGGAAAAACTCTGGACGATTATTTTGCTGACAGTACACATAAGCTTATTCAATGTTATGCTAACAATGTCAATTGTGTTATACAGTTGCTTCATCTCTACACTCATTGCAGCAAATTAATTCCGAAATTACTAATTCCATACTTATTTCGTCTATTGTAGGTTGTTCTAGAATTACCTCCATTGTTACTTCGTAATAACGCCCCTTTTGTATAAGGGAAATATTTGCGTACTATCATTCTGAAATGACACTTTTAATACATGGCACCATTTATAAAATATATAAAAATATTACTAGAATATATTTCAACTTGTATATTTGTATCCTATTTTATGCAAACAATCCCACGTAAAAAGTTTTGTTAAGAAATTATGAGTAAGAGTAATTGCTTTCCTGGATTTATGTTTCAGAAATAATTTTTTAGAGCGTTCTGAGTTTTGAAAATAATAACAGTATAACTTATTGGCAGTGCAGAATAATAACCTATAAATGTGACAGAGTTTTTGTGTAATTATTAAAAAAACCTTGGTAAACAGAATGAATATGGAAAAAGTTTAAAAACATTGTAGCAGCCCTGTGATCTCAAGGTGTATCACCCAAATTTAAAATATTTGACGTACCTCATTGATGGATGTAGTTTGGAGTACAGTTTACAAAATACAGATGAAAATATGTTTAATCCATACAGAAGAATTTACTCAATGTATCTATCAAGTTTTCTCGGATTTGCAAAGTTAAGTTTAACCGATTATTTCCCTTGCCTGTCAAATATCAATTTTTAACCAATCACGTACTTGGAAACTGATTTGACGCAGCCAATCAAAACAAAATAAAGCGACTATTCACCTTGGTGGTAAATATTCGGCTATTTGATCATCGTCCTCAATATTCACCTGAAGGACGGTATCCAACAATAACGAAGTCGCCCGTAAATTTCAAATTTTTTAAATAAAACCTATACTAATGGTATTATAAAATTGCTTATAGTTAATAAATTATCGATCTTTAGTATCAAATACACAAATCCAACTGATTTCGCACTTTTTCTGAAACTATAAATATATTCATTCATTCCTTTCTATGTAATACCGTCCATTTTACGACAAACATAGTAGGCGCGCGTCATCTGAATTTTGACAGTTTGCCATTAAAGTTTATTACAGAATTAAATTTGACACATTTTGTTAAAAAGTATTAACAATGAGTAGATTCGGGAGTAAAAATTTTCAAGAAATTGATAATATAATTAAATTAGACGTACCTGCCAAGACAGTAAAGAGCAAAACTAGTTTAATTTATACGTACGTACAGATTTTTTTGTGACTCGGGAAATAATCTTATTAAATATAACGCGACCTTGACAAATTAGCTACTATTTTTATTGCTACTAAATTTCTCGTCTATTTTACAATTTGTCTCGACAATTTTGGCATTAATAATCAAAGAATAACTCCCTCGAGCTAAAGCTCTCGGGAGTTATTCAGATTATTAATGCCAAAATTAAGTCTCGACGAATTGATCCTAAAATAAACTCGAAATTTAGATACAATAAAAATAGTCGGCTATTTGTCAAGGTCTTGGGATATTACTGTCGAATATATTTATTTACTTAAGCATATACGTTTAGCTAATACGAGTGTCCTTTCTTACTCACCACTGAAGAAAGAAGATTTTTTAATTTTGATTCGAAAAAACATTTAATAGATGTAATTAATAATAATAGAAATTTAAAAAAAACAATAAAAGATGTGTAGTAGTTAATTAATTTGGTTTAACCAAAATGGTAACCAAACATAAAAAAATAGACTGATTGACTTAAAAATGGCGGTGTGAAATTGTCTATAGTAATGGTTTTCTATGATCAAATTCTACAAATCAAGGCGGCTTGTTGGCTATTATAATTTCACTGTATCATCAACACTTTAACACAAATTTGTGTCCGTAAATATCCGTAAATGTCAATTAAATATTCATTAAAGTCGAGCTTTATAAATATTACAAAGAATGGGAGAGCCATTAAACACGGTTTATTTAGAACTATTGTCGTATATACCTAGTTAGTAGGATTTAAAATTAGAGAGGACTTTCAATATATATTTAAGTGTGTTGTTTGATAAAAATATTGTTAAAAAGCAATTAACACCAAACGAATTGCTTACTAATTAGAAAATACAATGGTTCTCTTAAAAAGATTTGCCAAGAATTCTAAGAACGCCATAAATGCTTATGAATATTTATCTTAATATAGGGATATATGAGTAGTTTGAAATTATTGTTTTACAGTTCGTTCTAAGACAAAAATAAGTGGAGTGATGAATTAAGGTATGACATATTTGCTAATTTTTATATTTTATTTTGTTATGGTTTATGGTAAAATATTTGATAAATAATTTTTTTTTATTTTAATTTAAAATAAATTAAGCAGTTTCTATAATATAATTACATCAAATGCATTTTTTCATTTTCACAAGCAGTATCTTTCGAAATACCTGGTAGATTTCTTTAATATTTGGTAGAGTTATCATTTTCTAGTAGCCCAATCGTATAATGTAAGGACTACACTACAGTTAAAATCCAGATACGGATTAAGAAAAATTTGTAAAATTTGAAAATCCCCAACGCAACACGCTGTACATCAAATATTTTTTTAAATTGGATCAGACATTCGAAACGAATGGAAAAAACTGAGATATACTGACATATTTTTATAAATCCACATCTCGTTCTACATATTACTAAACTTTTAAAATTAAAATTCAATTAATGCAATACTTATTGTCATTTTCATACGCCATAACTTTGGAATCCTCCTGAAGATTTCTTTCATATTTGGTACAGGTAGATTGTTTAATTAGCCCAATCGTACAATACAGTTAAATCTCTAGTTCATAATCTCTAAAATAGCAACCTGTATATCAGATTCTTTAAAATATAATCGGATACCTATTTGAAGAAAAAAAAAATGTGTTATTGCCAAAGCCTATGAGTTTTGTATCCGAAATTAATCCGAAAAATTAAATCTGTATTTTTTATGCTATTTTAGAGATTACCAACTTTTACAAATTTTTCTTAATCCGGATTTGGATTTTAATTGTAGTACTTATACTATATGATTGGGCTATTAACGCACTATACCTATACCAAGTATGAGAGAAATCTACGAAGTGGTTCTAAAGTTACGGCTTATCAAAATATTGGCCGAAATGAAACACCCCGTATCTTGGTCATTCAAAGCGTTACCCATTAACCAAGGTTATTTGGAATCACCTAAGTACCCTCTCTTTGCAGTTAACGTATTTCGGTTTAACTACGAAACACCCTGTATGATAATGTAAATATTATAACACGATTTAAAATTTCACTAAGAAAATAAATATAAGCCAAGTTTCGCGACGATTAATAATGTATTAACAAATTTCGACGTATACCAAACAATTTTTAAATCAACTCAAAAGTATGACTATACAAAACACTTTATAGAAAGTATTTGTAATTTAGATTCTCTCTAAAACGTATCTAGCGAACTAAATTTTAATATCAAATTTTTTACTCGAAATTTATTGATTTAATTGATAATAAAATTGTAAACAAGTTCATCTTGCATTAATATTTATTTTAAACGACGTGATATTTGGCGTTAAAAGATGTTAAATTTAAATAATAAATTAAATAATGTATCTTTAACTTTGAGTCAAATCCAATCTCAAACAGTATTAAATGTAAATGGTCCTATTCAAAATTATTGATTCGTTAAATATTACTAAATATCTTTAATAAAAAAATAAAACCTAACTTTAATTTTAGATCCTATAATTAAATTATATTAAATATAAAGTAAAAAAAACATATAACAAAGATATAGTCTTGCCCTGCACGTACAGGTTTTCCTTGTGAGGAGTAATACATTATCTTTGCATATTGCCTATACTGTTACTGATATTTCCATTCAAATTTGTTAATAATCATGCCACACACAAGTTTACTTCTGTGGCCGTCTCATGTTTATTTCTTAATGATCGTACTTTTTTAAAAATTTCTTTTTGTAAACTTTACGTAATAATATTATTATTACTTACATGATTCTTTCACATGCAAATTTGTGGATGATTACAATATTTTTTAACGGTATATAGGGTGTCAAATTTTATCTGCAGATTAATACAAGTAAAAACTATTATTATTATACTTAATTATGTTAGAATTTTTGATTATAAATTGGCTATTTCGACCAAGGCCAAACCGATTTTAAATACCAGAATTTTTAAACAAAAAAATTCTTAGCAGTATGTGGATAATCGGAAAATTTAGTAAATTGAGTAAATGTTCAGGTAGGGAGATGGGGGCTAAATATACGGTTTGAGGGTTGGATATTGGTATTTTACGATTTTTGGCTGAAATATGCATCCTATCCAAAAAACTGTAAAAGTTGTAGAAAATTAAAAAGTCTAAAACTTTTGTATTACCTACTCATTTTTCAACATAACCTCAAAATTATCTAGAAAAACGCTAAAACAGTTTTTTTTTCGTTTTTAATTTTTATCTCCCGCAAAAATATTTTTTTTATGAAAGTTGGTGAAAACAAAATATTTATTTTTCGATTTTATACGAATTGAAATTAAAAAAAGCTTAATTTATTTGTAATTTACCCTAAACATACAATATGGTTTGTAAGTTACGAAAAAATAGGAGACCCATTAACAAGGATTATTTGTAATTAATACTCAATATACCTGGTTAATAGGATTTAAAATGAGACTGATCTTTCAATCTGTGTTTAACAGGTAGTGTTAAAAAGCAATTATAATTAAAGTAATTCTTAGAATGTACGTTAATGATTGTAAATATTTATATTAAGAAAGGTGTGTAGGGGTAGTTTTCAATTATTCTTTGACAGTCAGTTGTACGGTGTTGAGTTCCTAAAGAGTTATAGTGGAAAGTGTTTGTGTATTATTAGTACTCAATTAAGGTTTGCATAATTTTCAAATTTTATTTATAATGCATTTATTATTTAATATTTCATAGATATACGTTAGTACATTATAAAACTGTTGTTTTATATAACAGACTTTTTTAATGATTTTTGTTGCGAAATATTTTTTATTTTTAACCACATTTATTATTTGTTTGGGGATTATATACCTTTTAATAAATATCTTGTTTGGAGAAAACAGCAAAGTTCTAAAAACAGACAGACAAACCACCGTATTGGTTACGATGTAGAAGGTACAATCAATGCGAAAATTTTGTTTCAATCCATATTCTGTTCTTATGGGAACTAAATTTTCCTCGTCATTCTTATTTTTGTCACAAAAATACTTTGCACAAAAATTGTGTTGTAGCGGTACATCTGATTTGGGCCAGTGTTCTGCTGATTTTCTGACAGTTATGATCTTTTAAATAATATTCCACAAGGAGGCATCTTTCAATAAAAATTACTAAGAAATATAATATGAATTTAAAAACGCCGTTCAGTGTTGTATATTTGTAATGCTTGGTATACTCAGGAACCTTAGAGAGCTCAAATATGTGTTTTCGGGGTCGCAAATTATGAATCTTTTGACAAAATTAATAAAAACAAGATGGCGGACGAGTAAATTCAAAATGGCGACTGCAAAAGGAAATTCAATACACATGTGTTCGAAGAATTTATTCAAAACAAACACAAAATACAATTTAGTTATTTTCACTTATAGCTTCCTCTATCCAGGCTGGATGAAAACATCTCTCATTCCTCGAGGAACGTCGTGTTATTATTTCTTCCAATACACAATCCCTGTAAAATAGTTCTAATATGGGTAACATTTTTTCTTTCCATAGAATTTCATCTTTCTCTATTTCCTCGATCAATATGTCATAATGTTCTCCAACATATAGAACAAAATAGCATATATTCCTCCTGGTTATATTCAACTGTCCCTGATCCTGCAAAAACATGCATGTTGAATATTTGGTATACATAGCTCAAGAAACGTGTTACCTGATAATTTTTCAATCTTAATGAACCGTCTTTCAACTCCAAGCAAGTTTTTTCTGTTTGGTAGCTTCCTCTAATGTCAAATGTAACTTGAGAACACTGGGTAAACATTTCACCTCTACACAATGCATAGTCTCAATCAGCCCTGAGAAAGATATGCAAAATAACCTCACGTAGGTTAGAATGAAAATTAATTCACCATCAGGAGAAGCTGCCAAAAATGGTTTTGCAAAGTCTTTGAAAAGGCTATGGTTCTACTGTATACCCTATTTTTTAGAGCTACCAACTCATTATTTTTTCCGTATGATATACTGGAAATATTACTAAGGTTCTTGTGACCGCTATGTAGAATTGTGAACCAATGTATGACATCTCGGTGTTTTTCTTCTATTCATTACAGCACCAAAATTAGATGCTGTCAATCTGTCATTTCTTTCAGAAATATGCAAATGGTTTTCAAATTGTCCTACTGTCGATTCTGCAATTTAGTTTCTCTGTTTCAGTAACCTAAAATTATAAATAATCATTAAATAATCCATTGCTGAAACAACAGACAGCTCGTGAAGAAAAAATAAAATAAAATCAACTAAAATAAGGTCATTCCACCTTCAAATTATCCAGTTTTAGATTTTTCAGCTCATTGATTACTTGTTTGGCATGAGGATCATAACCAAGTTTTCCCTTTTTATGTTAAGGGGTTTATTTGCGTGAAGTTCTTTGTCGCTGTTCTGTTATTGCCTTCGCGCGCTTTTTGTGTTGGGCCACTACCGTTTGCGCGCCGCGGTCAGGGAAAATAGCAGGTAGTGTTAATCCTTTGCAACGTGACCCCCGATTGTTTGTCGCATCTTCACGGTTCAAGACCTAAGCAATATATTTTTGCAAATAAGGCGAATTGCTCATCATTGGTATATTATTGAAGAAGACCCAGTGTTTCTGCATATTGTTGGATAGATGATAGAAACACAACATCAGGAAGACTCTCTTCAACTGATTTAAATGCAGCCATTTCATAATATGAGGTAATTGATTTTGGAGAAAGGTTTGGCACTGATTTGTTTGGTAGGAGAGCATAAAATAATTGGTGAACTCCTCCGTACTTTTTATGTAGAAATATTGGGAGAAATATCAAATGTGCCATCCATGAAAAAATCTTCACACCTTACCGCTATTTCCAAGTTTCGTTCTCTGCCAAAAAATCCTGTCCACACTTGGTCCACTATCTGCTAATAAAAAGTTCTCCACACTCTCAGGCCCGAAGGCAAACGTATTGTAGGGGTCTGGGAGTTCCAATAGAAGTAATGATGATGGATTAGCTGGCGCTTATCTCACCTTAACTCCTTGTCGCTTCTTGAGATTCTTGAGCCCTCTTCTTAATTTTCGTAATAACTTTATCCGATGCTGCTTTAGCTGCGTATGCTTCGTGACAATGAGTATTTAGCAATCTCAGTATCTGGCCATTTTGTACGTTAAAATGGCGGGTGCAAAAGGAAATACACATGTCTGCGTTCAGAGGTTCGAAGAATTTATTCAAAACAAACACAAAATACGATTTAGTTATTTTCACTTTGTATAATAGCCTCCTCTATCCAGACTGGGTCAAACCATCTCTCATTCCTCGAAGAACGTTGTCTTATTATTTTTTCCAATATACAATCCCTGTAAAACAGTTCTAATAGGGGTAACATTTTTTCTTTCCATAGAATTTCATCTTTCTCTATTTCCTCGATGAATATGTCATAATGTTCTCCAACTAATACAACAAAATAGCATATATTCCTCCTGGTTATATTCAACTGTCCCTGTACATAGCTCAAGAAACGTGTTTTCTGATAATAGAATTGATGATTTTTTTTTTCAATCTTAATGCACCGTCTTTCAACTCCAAGCAAGTTTTTTCTGTTTGGTAGCTTCCTCTAATGTCAAATCTGACTTGAGAACACTAGGTAAACATTTCACCTCTACACAATGCGTATTCCCAATCAGCTGTGAGAAAGAGATGCAAAATAACCTCACGGAGGTGTAGAATGAAAACTAACTCACCATCAGGAGAAGCTGCCAAAAATGGCTTTGCAAAGTCTTTGAAAAAGTCATGGTTCTACTGTATACCCTTTTCCATGTCTCACATCCGTACAAAAGAATGCTCTATACGTAACAGCGGAGTGTTCTTAATCGCGTCTGACTGTGAGTTTTCTATTAGTGAGAGTTGGTTTCCATTTGCTGAATGCCCTACGTGCCATTTGAATTCTCGCTCTTACCTCTTCGTCACACATCATTGTTCATCCAGCTACCCAAATATTTGAAATGTGATACCAGTTCAATGTTGTGTCCGTTGATTGTAATCGGAATTGGTTCTATGTGTTTATTCTACTTACAGTCATCCATTTGGTTTTCCTGCTGTTTATATTAATACCCAATTTTCGACCAATGATGGCAGGCAGTATCATCTGCGTACCTTACGTTGTTTATAATTTCGCCACCTATCTTCACTCCATCTATCCTTCCATGTAAAGCCTCTCTAAATATGTTCTCTGAATAAAGGTTGAACAACAGGGGTGATAAAACACATCCCTGTTTTACCCCGCTACGTTATATACTTTTAGAAGTTTTGTGTGTTTGACTCGATCAAACGCTTTTTCGAAGTCAATAAAACATATATAGATATTTTTTCGAAACTCACAACTCTTTTGTAATAGTGTCCTGCTGCACTATATTATTGGCCACTGTTGCCCGACTTGCACAATAACTATAAATACCTCAATTTAATGTTCAACCTGGAGCGCCCAGTTGGCCTCTGGCCCACTTGGTAAAGTATAGTGCAACTTACTCTCAATTAATTAAAATTTGTTGCCGTGTTGGAACCGTTTTTGAAAATGTCACTCGGCAGCGAACGTGTAAACTATCTACTAAAGTTCGTTTTCTTTTCCAGATTACAACCAATTCAAGATGCCTCCTTCACAAGACGTCCAAGAATACAGCAGTAGCGATATCAAAGTGAAAATTGCCTTCAATGAAGAAATCTTTCTAACCTACCTCGACCAGTCAATAAGTCTAGAAGATCTAATCCAAGAAATTCGTCAGATCTGCATATTTCCAAAAGATCACCAGTTCACCACTAAATGGATAGACGAAGATGGAGATGCTTGTACAATATCCTCTCAAATAGAATTCGATGAGGCGCTTCGTTTGTATGAGATAAATAAAGATTCTGACCTGTCGCTACATATTTTCAGCGATGTACCCTCACCTGGAGAGTTGTGTCAAGGAGAAGACAAAGGAATGTATAAAAGAGTCTCCAAAAGCTGGAGAAAGATGTATAGGATAAACGGACATACTTTACATCCTAAAAGGTTCAACAAGAAAGCCTATTGCCACTGTTGTACTGACAGAATCTGGGGTCTGGGTAGACAGGGACTAAAATGCATCCAATGTAAAATCTTGGTACACAAAAAATGTCACAAAGAGCTGTACAAACCTTGTACCCTCAACCGAATCACTGAATGTAATATCGAAAAAAGAAAACTTGTTCCAAAGAAAATATTCTTGGGAACGTCTGACCCTCAACATGTCGTATCCGAAAACCAAAATCATTTTACAATAGACAACTTCAATTTGCTTAAAGTAGTCGGTAGAGGATCGTACGCTAAAGTTCTGATGGTGGAATTGAAACATACTAAGTGTATCTACGCTATGAAGGTAATTAAAAAAGAAACCATCTCAGCTGAAGAAGATTTAGACTGGGTGCAAACAGAAAAACACGTATTTGAGCTAGCTTCAAATCATCCGTTTTTAATAGGACTACATTCCTGCTTTCAATCGCCATCTAGGTTATTTATGGTAATAGAACTAGCAAGAGGAGGGGATTTAATGTTCCACATGCAAAAAAAGGGAAAGTTACCTGAATTCCACGTACAATTTTATGCAGCAGAAATTATTCTAGCGTTACACTTTTTACACAACAACGGAATAATTTACAGAGATCTAAAGCTAGATAATGTTTTGTTGGATCACGAAGGTCACATCAAGTTGACAGATTATGGAATGTGCAAGGAAGGTATAACTCAAGCTGAAGGTACTTCTACATTTTGCGGTACACCCAATTATATAGCACCCGAAGTGTTACTAGGCAATGATTATAGTTTTTCTGTAGACTGGTGGGCGCTAGGAGTATTGCTTTTTGAAATGCTAGCTGGAAGATCACCTTTTCATTCCAACAATCCAGATCAATATACAGAGGATTACCTGTTTCAAACGATATTGGAAAAACCGATCAGGACACCAAGATCGCTTACTTTAAAAGCCACTAGTATCCTTAAAGGGTTTCTAACCAAAGACCCTTGTGACAGATTGGGTTGTAGACAACCGGAAGGTTTTACAGAAATCCTTAATCATGCATTTTTTAAAAAAGTAGAGTGGGACCTTTTGGAGGCACGCCAAGTTAGACCGCCATACATACCAAATTTGAAGTCTGAAAAAGATATTGCGAATTTCCCTCCTGAATTTACTAAACTTCCTGTTAAGTTCACGCCCGATGATCCTTTTTTGGCACAAGCTATTGAACAGACTGAATTTGAAGGGTTTGATTATGTGAATCCGTTTTTGATGTCGCAAGAAGTTTGTGTGTGAAAGAAAAATTTAAAATGTTGTAAATTTTGTATATATTGTTTTTTCATTTATTAAAAATATTTTCTTGAAAATGCACCAATGTAAATTTTTGAAACCTTACACCTTCAACCCAATCATTAAATTAAACAAGAAAAAAGTTTCATAATTCATAAAAAATTCTTAGCAGAAAATTTAGGATAAATGAAAAAAAATCAAATTTAAAGGTTCCAGAAGGAGGGGTGGTGGTAAATATACAATTTGAGGGTTGGATATTGATTTGTGGCTAAAATAGGCATCATATCGAAAAAAGTTTAATGTAAAAGTTGTAGATAATTAAAAAAGTTTCATAAAAAAAAATATTTTTGCGGGAGACAAAAATTAAAAACGAAAAAAACGGATTTCATCGTGTTTCTCGATAATTTTAGGTTATATTGAAAAATAATTAATACAAAAGTTTTAGATTATTAGGTAGGATTTATATTTCAGCCACAAATCGTAAAAAGCAATATCCAACCCGCAAATTGTATATTTAGCTACCCCCACCCCTCCTTCCGGAACTTTTAATTTGTTCAATTGATTTTCTTAATTTACTTATAATTTACACTAAATATTCTGACCATCCACATACTGCTAGGAATTTTTTTGTTTAAAAAATGGTTGGCCCTCTATACCTGTCACGAAATAAAAACAAAATCACATTCAATTTTCTTAAGCAAGAAATGGGGCATTTGCGAAACAGTACCTGTTAGAACAGTTTTGAAAAATATGTTACACAACATAAAATAAAATATAGTCTATAAAAATAAACAAATAAAAATGGTACAATACTATTATATTAATAATAATATACACCTTTTAATTCAACCCCTTACGGGTGAACCCCAGAACTACAGCTTGTACGGGAGAGTTACTGGACCCCGATGTTTGAAACGTGAGAGAGCAACTCGTGTACGAGAATGTACCACGTGATCACTCCTCACTCTCTCAGCGTCACAAAATCCGTATGTTTGAAATCAAGAGAAATCGTCTACAAGTTCGTATACCAAGAGAGTATTCATGCGCAATAGGTACCGTGAAGGCGTTAAGTATTAAGACTGTCAAGTAAAAAAATGTTTTCTGTTTAGGTATATTTCGTTTAAGGTTATGATGACTCGTTTCAATCATATCATTAGCTGTAGAATATGGGACCATTTTATTTTGCTGATTTGTTTATTGTTTTTTGAATATATTGCTGAAAGAATACTACAAAATGAATGATGACAAAATATTATTTAATATTTTAATTAATGACGTAGAAGATGCCGAACAACAGATGAATGCATATCATGGAAGAACTATTTTCAAACAAACTTTTCATTAAACATTTTAGACTGAATAAAAATATATTTCCATAACGGATCTAAAGAGCTTATAATTGGTCTGAATCCAATACTGTGGCTGTCTGTCCTAATCACTTCTTCTATTTCTTCTTGTACGAACGTTTCAAGTGAACTAAAATATATGTTTTCCTCTTCTTTTTGTTGAACTGTCTAAATTTAAATTTGGCAACGTTGACACGATTTTGAGATGGCTCACAGCTTTCAAACATACGGTTGAGGATCGGTGAGAGAGAAGTGAGCAAGCGAAGTCGCCCACGAGCGGTCGTGTAGGAGTTGCATTTCTCTCGGTTTCAAACATCGGGGTCCTGCTATTCATATTTGTCGTGCGGCGCTCTGAGGCGACTTACTTAGTTGTAGAAGAACAGTCACAACGCTATGCCTGGCACAATTGGCTCCAGGCTTAAAAACTAGCATTAACTTATTTAATATCAAAACGCTTTATTTAAAAAATATAATTGTTCGGACCTAGTCATGAACTGACCACTTGAGTGTTCATACTGATACGTAAACGAGTTTGTCAGTCGAAAGCTCGAAGCTATAAAACTCTCGAAGAGATCTATCAGAGACAAAGTTGACAACCACACCTCTGAATAAAACTGGCGATTCCCAACTCGTGCTCGTCTTTACCTGCTCATAAAAATTACTGACCAACTCGTGCCCGACCGAATACCAGGTAGAAAACCAACTGACCAACTCAAAATTTGAAGTCAAAATAGTAAAATTCATAAACACAAAATACAAATATAAAAATTTCAAACTTGATATTATTTTAAAAATTAACTATTAAAATTGCTATGAAATGATTCGCATGCATTTAAATCTATTAATTTATTAGATCCTAGATTTAAATTATATTGGATACTCTCAGGTATATTTTTCAAACGGGTACGAGTTGGGCACACGGATTATAGAGACCTTTACACTTTTACCTTTTAAAGGATTAGTGGGGACGAGTTGGGATGTGCCCAAATAAAACTCCACTATCTGGAGTTCCTCAAGAATAAATTCTAACCCCTCCCCTGTATCTTATCAAAACATAGGATGCTGGCGATTTTTTAGACTAAATTCGTTTTCAAAAAATAAGAAATAGATTTTTGACATTTTAAATTTCCAAATCTGTTTCTTTGTTCCATATTGTTATCTATATGTGTTCCTACAAATTTTTTTGATTCTACCATGTATAACGATAAGAAACATTTACATTTTTCATTTTAAAAAAACGATATTTGTCCGAAAATTTATTAAATTTAACAAACCGAGTTTTAATATTAAGTCTAGCATAGACATACGAATATTTAACTAGGAAAGAAATGATTAAAACAAAAACTATTACACATATTTTTAGTACATTTTGATAAGTGTCCATTTTAACAGAGTTACTCAACGTTCCATTAAATATTTACCTAAATCCATGATTTCTGAAATTGAATTAGCAACGTTGTATTTTCCACTTTGAATTTATGAGATTTGACAAGCAAATTATTTATGTCCGTCAAATGAACCTTTTTTTATACTTTTCAGGTTTATTCTGATTATAAATTGCTACTTGGGCATTTGTAGAAAAGTTATGTATGCGTTTGTATTGGAAAATATGTTAAATAATCGTTTTAACGCACTGAATTTCTTTGTCTTGCGAGTGAGTATCCCAATATATGTATTTTTTTAAAAAATGTGAAAAATATTTTTCCGCGCAAAAATTTCTATTGCTATATTGATTTTATCATGTTTTATAGCATCTGTCAAAATTTCATGAAAATCCCAGCCGGCCCCATATTCTTAACGTTTACCCAGAGATGTGCCTGTCAGTAGTTGTCGAAATTTGTAGGTTATTATGGCGAAATTAAATAAATTTACAAAAATAGGTTATTTTCTTATGACGATTTTCCATAATCACTCCACCAACGTTTTCGCCGGCCACTGTTAGACCAACATTATGTATCACGACTACGTTACTGAACGTTGCTTTGGTACACCCCTCGCAAAAAATATGATGTGATTTCCATCGATGATCGATGATTTACAATTAACTACTTTTGACAATGCCAAAAACTGACAAAGTAAACCAATATTTATCAGTTTCTCTTCTAATAGAAATAAAACCACTTATTTTAAAGAAAAAGGGGGCTTTAATTGACGTTTTGTCTTTCTTAAATGAAATTACATAATAAAATATATAATAAGGTTATATTATATCTGTGTTGTCTGAAGTTTCTAGGAAATAAACTAAAAGCTTAACTTTTCTTGTAAATATCTCGGAAGATCGAATTTTCACAGACATGAGACCTGCATTTTTTGCCGATTTAGATAGGAATTAGTCTACCCTGAAAGTTTCATTGAATTCTGACGAGTGGATTTTGAGATTCTCCGGACACACATACACACATACAAACCTTGCTCGTTTAATAGTATTTGAATATCTGGTCACCGAGCTTCGCTCTTAACATTCAAATCTACATTTTTAAGCAGTCCAATGAATATATAATTTAAGTATTTTTATAACATGACAAATTATTAATTAATTCGCGAAAATCACGGAGTGGGCGACATCTACTTGATCTACTGAAAGGGAGATAAATAAAAAGTTGATTGGCGATTGGCTTGAAAGTAGGCGGGAAAATTAAAAAAGCTGTCAGTGTTAATTTTCAATTGGCTGCAGCTGTTGTTGACGTTTATCAACTGCTTGTCACAGAGGTTAGTTAAATGCATTAAAAGTTGCCTAGTTTTTGGGGATTTCACCCTTTTAGAGCAACATCTACTGACGCTTGATCTTCGCGAATTGTCACGGTGGACAGGCCCCGTTTCCGGGACGGGCAACAGCAGCGTGTAGGGCACACGTCCCGTCAACAGAAGATCGTTCAGCTCACTCTATTTATCACTATATAAGAAAAACTCTATGTTCAATTGATTTTATTATTTATTGATCTGCAGTGAAGGAAAATTATAGGTCTGATATTCATACTTGGGTAAAAACCTCCACAAAAACCTGTGACTAGACTCTCGACGTGTGGCAGTTCAGTTACAAAAATAGTTCATTCGTACATTACATTACAATTTGTTCTTGGAAAATACAAAGTCACAATCAACCTATTTTAGAATTTTAAATGTCTCTTTAATGTTTCTTGTAAAATAAAAAATTGAAATCTATGTTAATAGTACACGTGTACAAGCATTTATTCTTTTTCTCTCTCTCTCTATGATAGTGAAAACTTAAATATTAAAACTGTCCGCATAATAAAATAGTAGCCATAAGGGGTAGTCTCACACTATCGGGGAAGGGAAGAACCTTTACCCGATGTGCATAAAGCATTTCCACCCGCCAAAAAAAAAAAGATTAGCTTTAGCTTAGGTTAGATCTTTGTAATAAATAAAGAAAAGTACGATACGTGTGACATTTTGACATTTGTTACATTCTGACAGGTGTCATATTTTGACATTTGTTCATTTTGATAGTTGTTACATTCTGACACGTATCACATTTTAACAGTTGTCACGTTTTTACAGGTGTCACATTTTGACAAGTGTCCATTTTACCAGTGTTACTCAACGTTCCTATAAATATTTACCTAAACCCATGATTTCTGAAATTGAATTGGCAACGTTGTATTTTCAACTTTAAATTTATGAGATGGCTGTCATTTGACAAGCAAATTATTTATATCCGTCAAATGAACCTTTCCTTTTTTATATAAAGCGGCAAATTTAAAATTGAATTCTTTCAGATTAAAACGCCAGAAATTAAATAAAGTCAAACCTTTTTACTACTATACTATACAGAAGAAAGGAGTGCAGTATTTAATTTGCAGAACGTAGTACAGGTTCAAGAGGTAGAAATTTTATTTTTACCTCATCCTTCAATGCTTATTTGTAGTTAAAATTTAAATTTTAATACATCTGATCGGCCTAATATAGTTTTTGTCTAGATTTAATCTCGTTTCCATGGTTTTTACTCTAATAAACCTGTTCTTTTGACAGATAGATCAGACTTTATTTATTCATAGCCGTATCGTATGTATTTTAATTGATTCAGAATTTTGTATTAATATATATTTCAAAATGGCTTCATTCTAAAAATATTATCAGTCCTCCTACATCCTTGAAGGCAGAATTATTAGTAATAGCAAGGCAACATAAAAACAAATTCAAAAAATATATTATAGATGAGATGGCCAGAGAAAAAGGAATTAGAATTCTCAGATTGCCTCCGAACCACGCAGAGTTAAATTCAATTGAACTGATCTGGTCACAATTATTAAAACGTTATGTTTCTCAAAACAATAAAACATTTAAATTTCCTGATGTGCGAAATTTGTTTTTGAAGGCAGTTTCAGATGTAAATAGAGAACATTGGGGAAAATGCATTGGTCATGGTAAAAATGTGGAAAATTCATTTAGGAAAGTGGATATATCAATGGATAATTTAATAGAACCTATAGTAATAAATCTCAGAAAAGACAATTATAGTGATACCAGTAGTTTTAGTGAAGACAGTGACTTTTAAAGATAGTTCTTGAACTAACTTTTTTTTTAATCTTTGAGTTTAGGTAAGTACTAAAGCGTTACTTTTAATGCCAAGAGATTAAAAACAGTTTAATCCCAACATATAATCCTCATTGTTATTTATTGGTTAAATTTAATTCGTTCAATGTTAAAGTGTCAGATCCATAAGGTTTATTTTTATTTTTTGTAAATAATATAACTCCAAAATTTAATCTACGAAGTGGGTATATATATTTTATATGCTGTGACCTTATTTATATTATAGAAACTTATTTTGCAAAGTACGCCTATGGAATGTGACGTTATATCCTCTCTCCTTTATAGTATATTACTATAGAAACAAGTTGCCGTTGCTAGGAAATAAAACTAAAAGCTTAACTTTTCTTGTAAATATCTCGGAAGATCGAATTTTCACAGACATAAGACCTACATTTTTTGCCGATTTAGATAGGAATTAGTCTACCCTGAAAGTTTCATTGAATTCTGACGAGTGGATTTCGAGATCCTCTGGACACACACACATACAAACCTTGCTCGTTTAATAGTATTTGATATCTTGTGAAATTGTTCAATGATCTGTTTCTAGAGTACATTATTATTATGCCAATTTTTTGAAAACGACTTTAGACTAAAACTCGAAACGTCAAATTAAGAAATTTTAATATAAAAAAGTGGTTTTTTCATCCAAAAAGAAGAACATTATTTAAAAGAACAAGCTACTATGAATTACAGCAATGAATTACTCAAATTTTGGTAGATTTAAATACAAGTATTTTCCTAAAAACTAATATAAACTCTCAAGCATGTCACTTCACTAAATAAAATTCAGTTTTAACTAAAACAATTTAGATCGATCTTGCAATGTCTCGTTAATATTTATTGTTGGATTAATTATAATAGTTAAACCTAATCGGTATGTATAGTGAGAATTATTATTACCCATTAAAAGGTAAATTGATGCTAAACATGATATTATAAATATTTATAACGTTAGTTTAAATGCCGCATATAGAATTACATGTAAATGTCTACTTTACTTTGAGGGAATCAATTCTAATTGTTAACTTAAATCAGATAATAGTCATGTATTCCCATTCTAATAATCATTTGGACTAGTATGGAATTTCAGAGTATCGGCCGTTTCAGTATTTCACGGGACCCTTTGGTCTAAAGTTACATCGACGGTAACATAATATTGAATGAGTCCAGTAGGTGTGCTTGATACCTTTTAAGTTTCAAATTTGTAAAAGCTATACAAAAATTTTCAAAGTTTGCTGTACTTAGTAATGGTAATTAGTAAATTAAATAAAACAATTTGTATATATACACATGACTCCCTCGACCAATAAGCAGAAATAAGTATTAGCGCTTGCGCCGAAGATGCGTATAGAATGTAGAATCGCAGACATGTAGATATTTGGATATGAAACAACGTCATAGTGAATAGTGGACATCCTGTATATTTTTCTTCAGTTAGAAGCTCTCCCTAATACACATTAAAAAAATATAGGGTTTTGCACATCTAACTTTACTATTTACTTTAATAATTGACGTTAAGTGACAAACAACATATTTTACACAATTTATAATAAGTACAAAATTTTACAAAGTTTAATCGTAAGAAAACTACAATAGTGAAAGTTAAAATTTATAGTAGGTGTTCAAAATGTCTTCCATTTTAATTTATACATTTTCTTGCCCTTTTTTTCATTGATTTACGCACATCTCTTAGCATTGCAGGGGTCACCTGTCTAAATGCTGCAGTAATTCTTTCTTTCATATTTTCTTTTGTGGTAACCTCTTCTTTGTAAACAATATTTTTAATAAAACCCCACAAGAAAAAATCGCAAGGTGTAAGGCAAGGCGATCTAGTAGGCCAATTTATAGGTCCTCTCCTTCCTATCCAACGATCCTGAAATTCCCTATTTAACCAATTGCGAACATCTAATAGGTAATGTGGTGTGGCACCATCTAATTGAAACCACATTTCGATAATTTTGAGGCACATTTTGCAATAAGTTGCGAAAATCATGTTCTCAAAAATCTAAAAATATAGCTTCATTTACAGTCACATCAAAGAAATAGGGACCAATTACATAATCACCTATTATTCCCGCCCACACTTTCCAAGACCATCGATACTGTGATGTGGTTCTAAATAAATGTTCATTGTGGTCCGAATAATAATGGAAGTTGTGTCTATTTACACACCGTTCTTATGAAACGTGGCTTCGTCGGAGAATAAAACTTTGTTTAAAAAGTTACGCTCTGTATTTATCTTGTTTATTAACCATCTACAGTATTCCACTCTACGCGCGGTAACAATTCTTGGTGAAGCTGGATATATAGGGGTCTTTTTTATTATGCGTCTAATTGTGGTATTGGAAATATCTAACTGATTGCTTAATTGCCTTGTGCTTATATTGGGATCTTCAACTATACTGATCATTACC
Organism: Crepidodera aurea; assembly: GCA_949320105.2. Classification (NCBI taxonomy): domain Eukaryota; kingdom Metazoa; phylum Arthropoda; class Insecta; order Coleoptera; family Chrysomelidae; genus Crepidodera; species Crepidodera aurea. The sequence goes on along the minus strand of OX439476.1, from coordinate 5,278,464 downwards.
TTATATTCGTTGTCAATAGTAACAGCTGTAGTTTCACGTGAATGTTTTTGATACTTGACGATTCCTGTTCTATCAAATCTATTCTTTAAATTCTCAAAAGTATCATTTTGTGGATGACGTCTTTCTGGGTATCTTTGACGATAGACCCTACTAGCAAGAAACGCATTTTTTTGACATTCACCCAGTATCCATATCATATCAATATTTTCTTGAACACTATAATTCTTATTAAAATCCATTTTTTATACACAATACCGATTAAATATAGTAGACGTGATACAATACAAAATAGTATGTTGACAATTAATGCCATAACAAAATATACCTACTGTCATTTTCATAGATAACTTGATTTCTTATTAAAAATTGTGTAAAATATGTTGTTTGTCACTTAACGTCAATTATTAAAGTAAATAGTAAAGTTAGATGTGCAAAACCCTATATTTTTTTAATTAGGGAGAGCTTCTAACTGAAGAAAAATATACAGTATGTCCCATTTGAAAAAATTAAGTTATGGCCATTTGAAAACTAGACTATTGGCACGCCATCGGCAAACACCCTGTGCAACAGGTGAAGATGTTGTGTGATTATTGTGATAGGTGCATGTTTCATTTACATCGTAGCAGCTTTTTTGAGGAATTTTTTAAAAAATGTGGTTTTTGTGCTAATATTTCTGATGTGCTGTTTTTTCATTAAATCTGCTTAAAATAGGAATAACTTGTCAACGCTGCGTCGGATTTACAAATACAAAAAACTACCGTAAATCTAATATTAAGTAGAATCAGAAGACATAATCGTATACAGAGTGTTCAATTTAAAAAAACCAAATTAATTTTCATTCCACAAAAATTAGCCACCCTGTAGACATCAAAATATTTTAAAATTGTAGTCCGAGTGACACTGTCTACCCCTACAAAAAATCTTGTTGATATCTCTTTTAGTTTCGGTGCTAGAGATCGAGTGGAAATAATTGGCGCACCCTGTATATACATGTGCAGGTCTACAGGCCTAATTGGCCCATGGCTTGGGTTGTGATGTTCCTTTCCATTTCTTCCTATCTGTTTAATTTTCAGATAATTAAACATGTAAACTCATATTCGTTTATTCGTTCAACCGGCAACGCCGCACCAAAATACGTTGGCGAGCGGCGTCAAACCAGGAAGCGGTTTCATCAAAGATAATTTTTTGCTCTATTTCATAATGATGGTATCAAGTCGTAAATTTAACCGTCGCGTCTAGACAATAGAAAAAAATCTTACACTTGTTTACGCGGCTCACGTTAAAGAATCTTTCGAGAAGGTGTTGCGCAATCCGGAAAGAAAGATTTTGAAGCGACGGAGGTTCGTCGAATTTAAAATCAGTGTGTTGATAGCCGCGAATCAGGCTAGACCCTCCGTTGACACCAACTCAACGTACAAATATTTCTTCACAGTGGTACTTTGCTGCGTATCAGGCGGTCCACTTTACTTTTCATTTTATATTCAAATCAGTTCATATCAGTGTGTGTTTGATCGTCAACCGATTCATTACTCCGTCAAGTGCGACGTATTGCAAGTTCCTTCGCATAAGGGCTTGTTAGGGATATTATATATCCAAAATTCTCTGACAAATTATTCATAATGCCTCCTAGTAAGGCGAATGAGTGTGTTGCTAGCCGCGAATCAGGCTAGACCCTCCGTTGACACAAACTCAACGTAAAAATATTTCGTTTTACACAGTGGTACTTAGCTGCGTATCAGGCGGTCCACTTTATTTTTCATTTTATATTTAAATCTAAACTCAGTGCTTCGTAGTACAGCAAATTAATATTTTCTGAATGATGTGGTCATTTCTTTAAATTAACTATAATACTTTGTTCACGATTACTAGTTTAATGTAATCTTTGTTACGTTGTTGTTTTTGTTCATTTATTTATTTAACAAGTCTAATAAATGGTTAAATAAAAGTGTCCATTGTTTTTGTTGGATGAAGTTGAGAAGGCAAACCTACTACAGCACATTTTCTTCAATCTAAAAGTACAGTCCACGAAATTCGAACTACGATGCAGTTTAAAAAGGCGGTAACACATTGTTGGTCGTCCTGGGAAACTGGCACAACATAGGGCTTATTCCAGAGCCCTCAACACTATCCAAGCATTTTTCCTCCCAGTTCTGTATCCCCAAGAACTGTAGGTCCACCTCTACTTCATTCTTCCGTCGTTCCTTCGGTCTTCTTCTTCTATTTTTTCCTGTTACACCTTTCCTATCCACCTTATCCTCAGGGCTTTGACAAATCCTGAAACGGGGGGCTCTCGATAAATGTATCTGAGTTCTTGGTTTGTTCTTCTTTCCCACAATTAATTGACACGTTTCCTCTCAAACATTTTTTTAAGTACATTTCTTTCTCAAATCTCCAACGTATTGATGTCTATTCTTCTCAAAATCCATGTGTATTGAATAAATTGTATAATTCATCCCTTAAAAAATCTTCTTAATAAAGAAAATCTGACCATCTATATTTTATTCAAAAAGGTAAATTATAACAACACATTACCTGTCATTATCTAAACCATTAAATATCAAAGTTTTATTCCAAATAATGTCGAAAAAAAAAGCTATTATCACCAAATATATGAAAGAAATTGAAATAATATATGACAATTACGTGTTTTGTGATTTCACACGAACGAATAGACCATGAAATTTTTAAAATTTCATGGTATTAAATCAGACCTATTATTAGGGGTTAAAAGGCATTTCATTTCAGAAATTTGTCTCAAAGACGCCAACGATTTTTTTGTACAAAACATGCAACAATTTAATACACGGCTTAACGAAAATGCCCTAATTTTTTGTTGTTTCCCTCAAAGACATAATAGGTAGGCAGGTATTTTTGGCAAATACCTTTTAATTTTATAGTTTAGAAAAAGGTAAAAACATTATATATTTTGTTTGAAGTAAATAACTTGTCTTTTAATAATTTAATACTCCAACTCACGCAACGTGTGAATTATCTCAGGTCGGTTTTTAAATTTGATCCAAATCTATTAACCCGTCCAATCAATTTTAGTAATTTTTTACGTGTTTTTATCCTAAACAAAATAAAGTTTAGGCTATTCATTTTTAACGTTTTATTTTTCATAGAACCTCCCCCGCACAAGCTGCAGAGCTTCTGGGGTTCACTCGTAAGGGAGTGAATTGCAGGGCGTATATTATTATTATATATTATAATGTGTAATCGACTAACAAAAGATTGAAAGGTCAAGAACAAACAATGTTGACACATTCAAAATTTATAACATTTCCAAATTCTAAACATGAAAAGTGCATGTCCAACACTCTTTCTTTCTCGCTTAAACATGTTTGAAAATTACAAAAGTCCTATACGTTTGGAGAAGAACTTCAACTTCTCCTCGACTAATAGTTTGGTCAATCAGCTTCCATCTCTCCTAAAGAACAATATTTAACTTCCAAAATTTCCTTCCTCTGCAAGTCTTTGATAACTGATGCGTTTAATTCGTGTTCCGCATTTATCAGTCTTAATCAAATGAATGCAACCTTGATTATCTTCGAACACAGTTATTGGTTTCTTCATAGTTCTGATAAAATCTATCAGAAGATGTCGCAGCCATCTCTTTACTGGCAAACGACGCTGCTAGATACTCTGCTTCATTCCGTTGATGACATAGCCATAGCTGATTGTTTCTTCTCGAACAAGCAATGATAGTCTCACCTAGTAGAAAAACATATCCGCTTGTTGATTTTCTGTTTCACTTATCACCTGCCCAATCCGTGTCCACAAAGCACTTTAATTCGGAACGCCCGCGCCCTTTCAATTACAGTTTCACCATGGTAGCCAGATAACGCATCACTCATTTCACAGCTTTCCAGTTATAATCCAGACTAATATAGTAGTTGATCGATCCACGAGTTGTTATTCCACAATTTTATTCTATTTTAACGGATTTTCTCACACAAATGCCTCATTATGTTACGTTAAGATAAATATGTCACGTAAAATTGTGTTATTTATATTTTATCTTACGTAACACATTTATCTTAAGGTAACAATAGTACTTGCCATTGACCAGTTATCGAAGAAAACGATAAGCATCACCTTGACTTTTGGGCGGCTTTGACGTGTTTTTATCGGTTTCGGCTCGTTTCTACCTCCATTTTGATGATTATTGACTTAGTTGAACGGCATACTCGTAAACCCAAGTTATGATGCGTTCCATGAATGTTGGATTAGAATTCGGACGATCAAGCATGTCCAAAAAAACTTGCTCACGATATTGCTTTTGAAGAAAATTCAGCTGTTTTGGAACAAGCCGTGCAGCGAAGATTTCCAGTCAGAATGATACGGCCAGAGATGTTAAGGTTATGTGCTATCTCTCTTAAACTTCTTCTTCTTTCCTTCTTGGCAGAAGGGTAGTGGTCACATAGACGATTCTTTTGTATCTATTGTAGTGGTACATCCTTCCTTACTACTTTTCTCCACTTATCCCTATTCACTGCATTGCGGGCAGCCTCTCTGATGCTTGTTCTTTTATTTGGTCAGACCATCTCCTCGGGGAAAGCCTTCTCGGTCTAGTCCCTTCCACCTTTCTTTCCATAGACAACCAATCGCTCTAAATCATCACTATTGCGTCTTGAAACGTGGCCGAAGTATTTTAGTATCTTGGTGTTCACTATTTGGGATAGTCGCCGAGGTTCCTTAATTTCATTAAGGACACACTCGCTCGTTCTTCTTGCCGTCCATGGGACTCGAAGTATTCTTCTCCAGCAGTGCATCTCGAATGCATATACTTTTCGTTGGTCTTGTACTTTTATGGTCCACAATTCTGCTCCGTACAGAAATATGGGGAATATTCTATCTATCTATCTATCTGTGATGGGGTGTCGATACACTGCGGCCTGTAAGATATATTGTGCCCCCTACTGCTTCCCAATGTCTCAACGATTAGAGCAGTTCCTCCAGTCCTATTGCTTTCAAAAAGTTCAGGATGTCGGTAGGCTTCAGGTTAGGTAGATCTTCCTCTTCTATTTGATATTCTCCGAGGTATCGTACCCTTGGATTTTGCAGGGTATTGCATTCTGAGAGAATGTGGATAGAGGTTTCCTCCTCTTCCTCGCAGAATCTGCATTCTTCTTTGCCTACTAATCCGAGTTTCTTTAGGTGGCCTCTCAGCCGGCAGTGCCCTGTTAGGATACCCGTTAGTATTCTGAGCTTATTTTTACTTTTACTGACGCATTCGTCAGCTCTCTTCTGGTTACAGTTTCCCAGTAGTGTCTTGGCCTGCCTCATTCCTTGTAGTCCTATCCAGTATTGGGATCTTTTGTTATTTACTTCTTTTTCAAGTTAGTCAAGTATTGTACTGGTGCTTATTCCGCAGAAGGATTCAGGTCCCAGATGGGGAATATTAGGGTTTGAACTATTTTTTTTTGTGTTTAGGTCTTAGGCCAGTACAATGATTTTCAAGCACAATTTCTTTCACTGCATCGATGTTCAGTTCGGTGGTAGAGGTAGAAGGTCTTCTAGAACGCTGTATGTCTTCAACAATCTCACGGCCCGCTTTGAATGCTTTTTATTACTCATATGCCCTGGTTATTGATAAAACTGAATCAGCAAAAGCCTTTTCTACCGATTTCAACGCCTCAGCATTCTTTGTTCAACAATTTCGTTAATTGTAAAAATCGTGAAGCACTAGCTAGTGAGGTTTGCTGAATTCTCCAGATGCTGTAAACAAACTAGTATACAAACGACCAACATAGGAAAAAAAATTTGAAATCCTTCCAGTACAACTTAATTCCCGGTACATTTTTGACAGAATTTATACTTTTCTATAGAACAGATTTAGATTGTCTTGTTCCTATGCTTTTAAAAATTTAAATAAATCCTCGTTTTCGTTATTAATAATTATATTTCCTTTATTTGATACGTCTAAAAGTTAATTTACTCACTACAATATTTTCGGTGGTTGTTTAAAAAAAAATAAAATGAAAAAATTAAGTAATAAATACTATTTCTTTAACCATATCCGACACAAAATAATGAATCGAAGTAGTCGAAGAGGATGCTTCTGAGCCGGTGGCGAGGAGGTTTGGCTCTCACGTTTTCCAGAGGTTAATAAGAGATCGTCATGCAACCGTCTTCCGACTAATAGAAGCATTTAGCGAGATAATCTTCCTGCGCTCATATTCTTTTTGTCTTTTAAGCCTAAAAACACACTTGTACAGGGGTTAACGCAGGTCGGAGTACGCAAGCTTTCTTATTATTTTCAATTTATTTACTCTTATTTTATCCATTTTCTTTCAACCTTTTTAACCGTTATAGATTTCTTTCCTCGATATATTTTCATCGATCTAGTTATGTTCTTTTTTCCTAATATTTCTTTTGTTGTTTCTGTTATTATTATTTTATTTACCGCTACACTGATAAAAAAGATTATATAAAATCACATAATATTACGTTGGCCATTTGTAATCAACGTAAAATCATGTGAAAATACAGATATTTCTGTTCAAATCCTTATGAATTCTGTAAAAATACCATGGAAACTCACTAGATTTATTGTGTAATCTTACGAAATGATTACTGTGATTTCTTCATTAATCTAAAAAACATGTAATTTTATTCAGAATAAGTATATTGTTACGTACTATCGGTGTGTAAAAGAAAAATTCATTTTATTGAATATTTATTTTTATTATTTGGTTTATTTCATTTTGAGTTTTAGTACATAACCTACAATGTTATTATTGCTTTAGCTCTTTAATTTGGTTTGTTGTTAATTTAATATTTATAACAAATTTTAAATTTTACCTATCTTTTTATTCTTATTGCATTCTGCCGTAAAATCAGACAGAATGTAATTATTTGTTGTGGATAATTTTGTTGAGCGCCATCTACTATCAAGTAGAAAATTTGAGAATCTTAAACTCAGGAAGTGTTTCTATTGACCGCTTGATTGTAGAAATTGATAATAACGATTCAGTAAAAATATGTAAACATTTATTAATATTCAAAATAAATAACGGTTAACCTTTTATTTTATGTGAAAGAGATGTTTGCCAGAATAAGGTAAGCGTAATATTTTTCTTATTTACGAAATCAATAATTAGCACAAATCTTATGATTACTCTCTTACCTTCCTCCAATGTTATATTCTAATCTAAGTAATTGAGTTATAGTTTTTTTTTAAATCTAACCTAATTAATTGTAAAACTTGTGGCCTTTTTTTTGAAACGTTTTGAAATATCGATATTTAATATAGTAAATTGGTACCTTTAATACGACTTTTTTATTCTCATTATTTTTATCATCTGTCAAAACAGTCAGATTTTGTAGTTTCAGCCAATAACAGCTCAGGATCCTAACCAATCATTGTGTTTTATACTTCGTTTTTGTTTTTTGATTAAACTGTGTTTACCTTTTTTGAAATGTCAAATGTAAACATTTAACAATTTTTATTTAGCATTATCAATTATTATTATACTAAAATGTTTTGCAAACAGTGGTGTAGCCAGGAATTTTTTTCGGACGGGGCCCACCATTTCTCGTAAATAATACTTAATATAAATACTTTTTTCAGCACGGATGGGGTAAATATTCAGGGTGACCCAGGGTTAAACCGTCAAACGTTCAGGATCGGTTTTTCAGGAAAAATAAGATTTTGTATTCCCATAATCCTGGGTCCTAACTTGTTTTGATTTTAGAACAAAAGAGTTTTTTATGAATTGCTCAAAAAACAATTTGGTTGATTTTGATAAAACTTGGCACGCGGCAATAATTTAAATATTATTAGAATTAAATTATTAATTCCAGTGATGTTCCACAAGGTAATTTAATTGATATTGGGACAAATCATTGTACGCCACTGTTTTTTTGCATGTTACTTTTCTTGGATTAAACAGTTGAACACACAATTTTTTTGCTTCTTCAATTTTATTCGTATTTCGCTTAGTTTTTGAGAAAAAAAATTAAAAACTCGGAAATAAAAATCGTATTTTTTCCTGAAAACCCGATCCTGAATGTTTAACGTTTAACTCTGGGTCACCCTGTATACAATGTAGGCTATTTAAATACATTCTTTTATTTAACAACAATTTGTTAATTATTAAGATAAGATTAAAAGACAACTAATTATTAATATAAGATTGAACTTTGAATGAGCATTATTCAAAGGCAATTCTGCGAGTTTGTCTGACATCAAAGCTAGGCCTGTTAATCAATTGGTTGATGTATTATTCCGAAAATATGATTTCAGTCCTTTTCATCGTTGAGAAACTTCGTTCAGTTCGTTCTACAGAGGCAGTGGTAACGGGTAAAACGGCTAAAATTTGGAATAGCGTAAAAATGTTCGGAAACAAACAAGGATCTGTCCAAATATCTCATTCGCTGCGTAAAATATTGTTTGTAAATCATCTGAATATAACTTAATCGCTAGCTCAAAAACGTAAAATAATTATGATTTATATAGTTACCACATTTTCTTATAAGCTTATCGAAGTTTCGGGGGGAGGGGGGGGGCAGGTGAAAAGCCTCGCTTAACAGCGCGAAATAGTTTTTATAAACCATCAAATCACAGCTTACTTGATTGGAATTTGACAGTTTTTAATGTAAATTTTTATAAAATTCAAAAATTATAAATTTTTTTACCACTTTTAATTAACACCAAATTATTCTCTAGAGACATAAAGAATAATTTTAATATTATTTTCTCACTAGTTCTACTTATATTAAATGTATACACAGCCTTTTAATGTTCGTTATTATCAATTCCTTAAATTTCATGAAACTTCATTATTGTTCCCCTTTTTTACTATATTTCCTTAATTTTAGAAATCTGGAACTCTATTTCTCTGATTTATATTATTTCCCTTAAATTTTAACAAATTATAAATACCATGATATTGAATTTTGAGGTTATCTCGCAGACTTATGGGCTTTCAATGTTAAATTTTGATATGTCAAATTTTATAAATTCTTTTATAATTACCATACTAGTTTAAAACATTATTTTTAAATTACATTCTGTCCTGTGATTATTCAAAATACAATAAGAAATGATTTTATTCATATTAATAAACTTATCTGTTTCTTTTTAATTCTTTGTGCTAAATATTAAATTTTTTATTCTCTTTTCGAACTATTGGAATTAGTTAACCGTTACAATATTTATCTATGATTATAAAAAACTATAGTATATTAAGTTTGGAGAACGTCATCCTCCTTATTTTAACTACTAACATCATTTCTGTTCATGATTTAAAATAAACTGAAGAGTTCTGAAATGCGAAGAAATATAGATTATCGAATTTCAAAAACAATGAAAATAGGGAAGGTCTAAATATATCTGAAGCTCTCTGTAAAGATCATATGCAAAACTATTTGAAATCAAATTAGGCATAACAAAACTTTACAAAATCGTTTGACTGCAAAATATTATTATTATATGAAAAATACCAATACACTAATGTTAATACATGATTCACATAGCCACTAACTTCTTAATGAAATTGAAAACCTTCTTTTTAACGACTTACAATTTTCTTATTCTCTCTGTACGAGTTCCGTAGTTCGATTTCTGGTCGACTCACACCACAAAACTGCTTGGAATACAAATAAATATTACTTAGGTTACGGAGAAAAACAATATTACTGCGTTCCAATCTCGCGTAACCCTCAACTAATTTGCCTAACTCTGAGACACCGAGTTCTACAAATAGAAATCCAATAGGGCAGAGTCCAGGTGGAGGGGTATTCACATAATTAAACCTGTGTAATTTCATTCACAGAATGAATTCTGTAATCCAGTAATTTTCACAATGTATTTTCACATTGGCGATATTTTTCACGTACATTATTCTGTGAATAATTTTACAAAGTACTGTTAAGGCATGTAAAATGTAGGTCACATAGTATATTTTGTGAAAATTACCATACTTATCAAGTTTTTTCGCAACCATTTTTTAGAGTGTACCCATATTTATTGCACAATCTCTTTTATTTCTCTTCGTGTAATATTTTTCTCTTCCAAATTTAAATAAAATTTTACTAAAACATGGAATTGCATTGTATTATATTTATTAGCTATAAAAAATCTCGTTTGCTCAATACCTTCTTTATAAACAAAACGTATCAATAATGACTAATTAGTTGACCGAAAAAATTACGATATACTTATTTGGAGTTTTTAGGGATTGGCTCCATTTGTTAAAAGATAAGATGGATTGAAATGCTGTGAATTAATATTACTGAAATGGGAGTGATTCTAGCCCACCGATAAAAAACTGTTATTACATCACTTCGAATTAAATGCGGTTAACTAGAGTAGGATGAAGATTTATATCTTAGTGTGTAGTAAAAAGTGTATTAGATTGATAAAAATCATACTTAAAAAAGACAATTATCTCTTCGAATTAAATCGATACAAACAATATCTTACATGTGAAAAAGTTGATTTGTAAAACTAATAAACATTAATTGTATATTAATCGAACAAACCGTTTTAAATAAAAAGGATTAAGTTTTATATACAGGGTGACTGAAATCCAGTAACTTCTATAACCTTCGAGATATTAAACCAAAATACAGAGATTGTAACGTAAGTAAAGTTTATGTATTTTTAAATGAAACGCATTGTATTATTATAAATGTTATTTATATGATAGTCTAATTTTATGTGATATGATTTATATACCGTTAAATAATGTGAAAAGCCAAATAAAGAGAATACAAAACTTTTATTCGATAATAGAGAAATTATCAAACAAAATAAATTAATTAAAACCATTATAACTATTTATTTTAATTTAAATAATCACTAGGCAGAACGTAATTAACAAAATAAAGTTTGAAACTAATTTTAGAGCAGTAATCATATGACAAAATATTAAATTTGTGATAACAAATTTTAACACGGTAATTCCATAAGGAATTTTCATCGACGATTTTAGAATAGTTACAAACAATTTAGCAAAAAACTAAATAGTAAAAGTTAAGACAAAATAGTCTTAGATAAGTCTGCAATCATTACAGCATTGAAAACATTGTTATTTTAAATATTAGAAGAGAAATAAATTTTAAACTTAACCTCAAAGTGCAGTATCTTAATTTAACAATATGATCAATGTAAATTCAGGGGAAATATAATAAATCAAGAAAATAAAGTGTGGGGATTTCCAAAATTAAAGTATTATTGTAAAAAAGGTAGTAATAATAAAGCTTAATACAATTTATAAGATCGATAATGACGAAAGTAAAAAAGTCTTCATGTACATTTAATATAAATTAGAATAGGAAATCATTCTTTTTATCTCAGGAATGATTTGGTAATAGTCAAAAAGCATATAAAAATTAATTTTTTTTTAAATTTTATAATAATTTAATTGAAAATTATGTCAAATCCCGATCTAGACGGCTTTGACATGATGGTTTATAAAAACCAAAACTTGCTGTCAAGCGAGGCTTTTGCTAAAAATCTTTCAAACAGTACACATCAATTTTTATCGTGAAAACAAAAGAAAACCAAAATCAAAGCCACTCTGACCGAAGAAAGAAATTGTAAGGAAATTTTACCTGTCAAATTTTAAGTGAGGTTAGAATCGATGTTTACAAGAAAATCTTGGAATTAAATCAATAAAAGAATTCCAATTAACATTCCATCGTTTGTTCCTGAAAGAAAATCCAGCTCCTGTTGTTTCTTCATCTATTATCCAGATCCAACCACATCCCGTAGCATTTTTATCCCGTATTCATGATTAGAAGATTTATTTTCGTCACATCGTTAATTCGGAAAGAAAGTAACCAGAGATAACTAAAAGATTTAAATAGTATTAAAGGTACCTATGCATTTTTGAATATCGATATTTCAAACTTTTACAAACAAAACAAGGCCAAAGTACTTAATTAATTAGGTTAACTTACATTTTAGTAGATAATCAAATTAGAATAAGGTAAGAGGGTGATTTGTTAAATCAGTGGTAATTGTTAAATTCACAAATAAATAAGAACATTACGCTTACCTTCTTCTGCTCAATAATCATCTCACTACAACTACAAGTTTAACCGTTATTTTTGTTATTAATAAATACTTTCATATTTTATTGAGTCGTTATTATCGATTTTTATAATTTTGCGGCCAATTTCAGAAGCATGACTGAGATTTAAGACAATCTCATTTCTCTACTGACCGAGTAGGTGGCGCCCAACAGAAGTTAATTACGTTCTGTCTAAGATTACGTCAGAAGGTAACAAACAAAAAATTAACTTAATAAAATTTAAAAAAAAAATTAACAAATTAGAGTCTAGAATTTATTTATTAAATCCAATAATAAAATTAATAATTTTTAATAAGTTACTTACAAGGATAAAATTAAAATTTCAGATAAATTAAAGTTAAATTAATATATTGAATAAAAGTTAAGTATTTCACATTTTGCTTCACACGAGAACGATTTGAGAAATAGACGATAAGTAACAATATACATATCAGAAATCAGGCGCGTGTGCATAATTTACTCGAGGGGGGGGGGTCATTATTTGTTTGTAAATAACGAAACAAGTGAAAGATCTCTTATGGATTACTAATCATTCTAAATCCATTATTATTTATATTTATATGTATGTGTACTCAATGATAGATAAACATGTTAACAAAACATTAAATCTATTAACGATGGCTCTTCGAACTTCAGTTAAAGTTGATCTTGTAGTATAGCGAAAAATTCGTCTACTTCTATTTTTCCTTCAGCGTCGTTGGTTTCTCGCCGTCGAACTATTCCTTAACATGTCCCCAGATAATAGAAATCTAAGAGCATGAGGTCTTGGGACCTTGCTGCCCCTCCCTCCAAAAATGTATCATTTGCAATTTCCCTTGCAGTTACGTGAATATTCACGTTAAAGACATCATCGCTAATTTATTCTTTTTCTTTTTCTTCTACGATTTGTTCACTTCTTGTTTCCCCAAATCTCTCACTCGAAAAACTCTCGAGTCGCACATTCCTTCAATCAACATATTGAACTGCATACTGGCTAAATCAGTTTCTGTACCATCTACCCGGAATGTAGATCAAATCACCCTTGGAACAGTAAAATACAGTAAAAATACAGTAAAATTACAGTAAAAATACAGTAAAAATACAGTAAAATTACAGTAAAAATACAGTAAAAATACAGTAAAAATACAGTAAAAATACAGTAAAAATACAGTAAAAATACAGTAAAAATACAGTAAAAATACAGTAAAAATACAGTAAAAATACAGTAAAAATACAGTAAAAATACAGTAAAAATACAGTAAAAATACAGTAAAAATACAGTAAAAATACAGTAAAAATACAGTAAAAATACAGTAAAAATACAGTAAAAATACAGTAAAAATACAGTAAAAATACAGTAAAAATACAGTAAAAATACAGTAAAAATACAGTAAAAATACAGTAAAAATACAGTAAAAATACAGTAAAAATACAGTAAAAATACAGTAAAAATACAGTAAAAATACAGTAAAAATACAGTAAAAATACAGTGAAAATACAGTAAAAATACAGTAAAAATACAGTAAAAATACAGTAAAAATACAGTAAAAATACAGTAAAATTACAGTAAAAATACAGTAAAAATACAGTAAAAATACAGTAAAAATACAGTAAAAATACAGTAAAAATACAGTAAAAATACAGTAAAAATACAGTAAAAATACAGTAAAAATACAGTAAAAATACAGTAAAAATACAGTAAAAATACAGTAAAAATACAGTAAAAATACAGTAAACATACAGTAAAAATACAGTAAAAATACAGTAAAAATACAGTAAAAATACAGTAAAAATACAGTAAAAATACAGTAAAAATACAGTAAAAATACAGTAAAAATACAGTAAACATACAGTAAAAATACAGTAAAAATACAGTAAACATACAGTAAAAATACAGTAAAAATACCGTAAAAATGCAGTTTACAGAATTTATCATTACATGTTACATGTTGCAGGAATTGTCAACAAATGTGACATTTAATTATCGAAGTGAATATTTTGGGGAGTGGTCCAATAAACGAAGGTGCCAACCCGGGCATCAGGTCTGTCCGGCACCATTTTTTTTTAATTTGCAGGTATTCATGGGTACATTCACGCCCAAAAATCTCAGCTGTCTGAAATTTGTGGAAGGGCGGAAAAATGGCCAATATTTCCGGAAATATGACACTTGTCTCTGAATTATTAAAAAACCGTGCCAAAGTTTGTTTTTGCTCGATATTTTGACACTCCTATTTTATTCATATTTTTTATCAAGACTAATTTCACCGAATCCTTTTGGATAAATTATTTTTTGTGTATTTTCATAAACAACATATTTTTAGGGCGTTTTTTTTTGGATTTCCGGAGTTTTCGAAAATGCTCGGGTCTATCGGGAATTAATAGATAATCAAGGACAATATCGGTTTTCAACGCACATCATTAGAAAGCTTAGCTTGTCCCCTTGTCGATGTCTTTTCCTTTTTTTTCTTCATATTTTTTGGTTTTCCGGAAAATTGAGAAAATTCTCACGCCTATCAAAAATCGACATTTTTTTGAGAATTATTTTCTTTTCGTGCTAAAATTTTTGGGGTTAGGAATTGTACTAAATAAAAGATCACATTCTGACCTTTTCATCAACTTAACTCATGAACTGCTCTTCATTTTCTGTCTAAACAAAAATGCTCTAAGGATCATATTTCGGCAGATATCATCGAAAAACGGATTTTCGGGAACTCTAGAGCCATTTCCCACCCTTCCACAAATTCCACGTAGGTGAGATTTTCGGAGGTAAATTTACCTATGAATACCTGCAAATTAAAAAAAAATTGACGTAGTTTGGGGTTCTTCTGGTTTTAATTTACTGGACTAAAGGGGCATATCATTATACATTTTTCATACGTTCCTTAAGAATTAGATACATTACCCTTATTTACAGGGTGTTCCATTTGAAAAAACTGAGAAAAAAGTTATCCCGAGTTTTGGTTGTCGCTGTATGGGTAAAGAGCCATTCGGTAAATTTATGAATATGAAATGAAAGTACATCATTTTCGAAGATATTTAGTGAAAAAAATTTCTTATTCCAAATTATTAATTTTGAAATATTTGGTTGTTGAATGAACCCTTTTTGGGACATAAATGCCACCATAACTTCAGAACCAGCTGGTATAAACTATAATTTTGAGAAACACTCTTCCGAAGGAATTCAATTTAGTGAAAATATATAGGGTGTTTCATTTAAAAAAACATAACTTTGATGAGTCAAGTTGAAAACCAAAGGTTCCAATTTCCCAATTTAACATTTTTTCCTACCTCACATAAGGAAGCAGCTGTCAGGCACCCACTCATCGTTGATACACCAGATATGTATACTTCTAGACAGTTTTTTTCTAAGAATGTAACTAGACCTATTCAAAATAAAAATTCCTAACTCATTTTAATACCCATTAATTTGCTGAAAACGCTCTTGGGTTCTAAAACTTTTGTCGACAAACTTTAACTTTTGAATGTACAACTAAAAATTGTAAGAACTTTAGTGACAGTTAATATTTAAATAAATTTACATTAAAATACAATAAATGAAACTTGACTTTATCGTTATCAACGTCACCAAACTATAAATCCGTTATAACTTGAAATTTTTTTTGGACCAAACGGCATTGCATAGTGAAGTCTGGGCGCCCTAAATAATTAACCCGAAAGATATTGCTTCACTAAAAAATAACAACCTGCGGGCTTACGTGACCATCAATACTCATCTTCTTCGGCTCTTCGCAAAATAAGGAACTCGAGTAATATACCATTAAGTAAAAATATTCTTTGCCAAAACTTGTGAAGGCACATATTTTAGGTAATTTATACAGTAACTCGCCTTTGGCATGTACAATACCGAAATGGAGGGTAAAAGAGAAAAATAAGAACAATAAAAGTACTAATAGTTTGATTATACGGTTTAAATTCCCGGGGTAAAAAAGAATTTTTACTTATTGTTTGACGTCTATAGGTACCAAAGGTATAATTTACTTTGCTCACTAGTAATGATCGAATTTCATGAAAATTACGCAGCAGTTCAGCTTCAGGCCATACATTTTGATTCTAACTAGAAACAAAAAATCAAAGTCAGCCTTTGAGTTTATGTATCCAAAAATTTTGAAAAACATGGGTTGTAGTCGGGATTTGATCAAAAAGAAACAGTATCTTAGTTTTTTTTAATTTCCACCAATCACAAACGCGCAATTTTGAATTACAAATGGTTTCTAGATAAAAACACTGTATGACAGCTCCTGTCAGCAGTATTTTCAAGTTTACCCGCGGCAAAACTTGACAGCTGTTGTCACCAAAAATTACAATACCTTTGATAGCAAGTAATTATAGTCCCCTAGGACAACAGAAAAAATAAATTTTGTAATATTGTTTTTATTTAAACAGTCAGCTTATGTGGTGAAAATGAATCGGTTTGGAAATGATTCTATAACTAATAATGATCTGGCGATTGAGAAAAGTGTACCGTACAATACCGTTGAAACCCATACGTCAATAGAGAGTTGAAGTAAACACAGTACGTAACCCTTTACGTAGAAAATACCGTACGAAATATAACGTAATAAAGTTGTATGAAATTTGAGTTGAAGTGTTCATGTACGTACGTAAAATAGATGTCAACTGTCAACCTTTAATTAATTGGTCTGTATTTTGGTTTTATGTTGTTTTATGTGAGCAGAAAGTCGAAAAGTCAAAATTAAAAAAATTTTTAATAAAATAAGAGGTTTTATTATATCCATTAAGAAGAGTATTTGAAGTACAAAGCCACTAATGAGTTATAGAAATGAAAAACAAAATAATATATATATTGGAATTGGATTTCTTGAAATTCTACTAAAATAGAAGTTACATTTTTATGCTAAGCACGTCTTTATACATGTTCAATTAGGCTCTATTCATTTCATTTAAGGTGGAAGGTATTCTTGATGCAGCACAACTTGGGGATTCAGATTTCGAAGAAGATGAAATGGATGAGGTAATCTTGCTACATATATTCCTATTGGGAATCGAGCAGAGCTTTATGGGCGATTGAGCCTCCACACAACTGGAACAATATTTGGGAAATTTTTTCAAAATCCATCATGCTGATTAAATTTTAGTAAATGCACCTAGATTGATTTTTGTAAAGTTAGTATCGCAATATTAAAGTAGCATATCTTTTATCAAGCAAAAACAACTTTAATGTTTGTTTTATTACCAATATTTTGTTTGCTAGTTTCAAGATGTAAAAAGCGCCATCAACTAAATTTAGTTGAACATTTCTACACTTTGTAAATGTAATTTTATTGAGTATATTTTCTAAAAATGTAAAGATTCATTGTTTTGTAGTTTTAGAGATAAATATTCTGTAATATTGTTTTGTTATTGTTATTGTGATTAATAAATAAATATTTATATAATAAAAAATATTTTAACTTGAAAGTTTTTTATTATCTTACTGAAATATGAGAAATAACCTTTAGAAGCATAATAAGCGAATATTTAGTAACTTCTATAGGAATTTCTCAACCGAATGTAATCTAATAACAGAAAAATAAAGAAATTCTTTTGAGAACTTCTAAATCACACTTAAATTCCTAAATTATATAAATCAAATGAAACAAAAACGAATATTTAGTAACTTCTTGAGTGACCCTTAATACCATGTTATTTATATATAAAATGATTAATCAACTATAGTGCCTCAACTTGTAAATAATTGTAGGTTTGTTAAAGACATAAATATTCCACAAGATCAAGAAACAATTTTTATTTAGACAGAGTAAGCACTATAGTTATATAGTCAGAATATAGTCTGTTTTATAAGGGATTAAAGCAATACAATGAATTGCCTGATTTTATTAAAAACTGCAATAATTTAATGAGCTTTAAAAGAACATGTAAGTTGTGAATATAAGTATATAACTATTTATTTTTTTTTGTAAAAGAGCTAAATTAAAGGATTATTCATTTCGGAAGCTCATAGTGGTTTGTATTTTAATTTCTCTCTCTCTCTCTCTCTTTCCACTGGATTAAAACCACTTAGTTGTTAAAAAAGTTTTTTTATTGTCAATTATTGTCAATAAAAAAACTTTTTTAACAACTAAGTGGTTTTAATCCAGTGGAAAGAGAGAGAGAAATTAAAGGATTATTATTATTATTACTTCTATAAGAATTTCTCAACTATTATTATATATTATATTATATTATTATTATATTACATTATAACTGAATGTAATCTAACAAAAAAAAATAAAGAAAGTCTTTTTGAAGCTATGAATAATTTACTTTAAGTCAAAATTCAAAATTGGGACATTCGCCATTTATCGGTGTCACTCGTATAATCTTCGGTTAACGTACGTAGATTTTTAAGGTATCCGTGAGAGAACGCAAGGTTACGTACGTACGCAATCCTATTTTTCACGTAAACGCTATTTCCAGACAAATGCGCATGCGTAGATGTCAATTCGGCTCCTAACGTTTACGTACTTGGCACAACTTCAACTCTCTAATATGGAAACAGTTTACGGAATTCTGCAAGGCAAAGAAATACGAGCTTTTGGAAACTACAAGTTTAGCGCAACTAAACCTAATCCTGAAAATTACAAAGAACTAGTTGTGAAGATAATGTGGAACACCGTTGCAAAAAAAATGCAAGAGATGTATTTTATGAAATGGAAAATAATTTTTGATCCATTTAAAGATATTATCTTCAAGTCTAGTAGGGAAGCTCGTAATGCGAAACGAAGGAATTTGCAGATGTGCGCCAATAAAAGGAAATCGAGCTCTGCTTCATTAAAATTGGAAGAATACTACACAATTATTTTATTATGGGACGAACACACTCCGGCGGGACTCCAGCGAAAATTTTACCATATGGCTTCAGTATTATTATATAATTGCAGAGTTCATTATTTTAAAGAGGAAGTGGATAATTCTGGGATTAAAACAGGTAGATAACATAGTTACATATTTTTTAAAATAACTGATTTTCAAAAATCCTACTTTTTAGGAAGAGTAGAATATAAAATCCTCTCTTTAATAAAACGGCCCATGGTGGAGAAAAAAAATGGCCGATAGTAAATAGCTAGTTCCCAACACGAACCTTTTGTCCAGTCCGTCTTTTTAAAATTCTAATAGTTAAACGTTCATCTAGAATAACAACTGATAGATTATTCTTAACAGTAAACCCATCATGGAACAAGGAACAATCAAGTGGATGGTTCAGTGGGAAGAAACGAAGCAGCAAAGAAGGCAGGATTAAATACAAAAGAAATAAAAAGTTCAGCCAACTTAATTAAGCCTTATCTACAAATGGATAATGAGCATTATTCCAACATCATAAGCACCCTTAGAAGTGACGCATCAGAACCTCCTGCTAAAAAACAGAAAACAGAAGATCTTGCAGCCACTCCTCGAGCTTCTCACTCTACAGCTGGACCCATCAACAACATTAATGATTTACCTACACCCAACGTTATCAATGAGTTAACAAAGATTTCAAACAATATTCCTGCAATTTATATTTTAATTGTACCATAAATAAATAAGTTTGTAGTATTTTGTGATTAAATAAATTACCTGTTTTTCAGTTTTCAAATTAATACATACATATTTATTATGTATGTATATATAATAGGTAATATGTTTTGCAAGCTATGTGTATGCAGAATAATGTGTTACTCATGACATAGTCTTGTCAAATACCATTCGGGCATCTAATTTTTCCTGCTAAAATATTACTTAGCAACGTGTTTTTTCGGTTTTTTTCGGAAAAATTAGATGCCCTTATGATATTACTTACGAAAATAACCTTTATAAAGTTTCATACTTTTGCAGGAGTATAACGTATATAATTTTTTTTAATGGAGCAAATTAAATAATTAGCATTATTTTGAAATACAAAATTCAAATTCCTATTATTTCATTCTAATATTCAGTAGAAATAGTAATGGCATTAAAAAAACTGTTTGTTATCTGTGCACGTGTATATTTTCTTCATAGACGCGGGGATGCCTTTTACCATCCAGAGAAATTGGCTGGCCAATCAGTTCTATCGATTTCCACTTCATCAAACCGATTGTCTACAATGTTTGCTTGATCTGGTTGAGTATTATTACACACAAATACCTACCGAGTCCATATAAATGAACAATTACCTCAAGTCCATACCATCAGATCGTCATCTTTATATTTTGACCTATTCCAGAGTTGTTCTAAAAAGCGATTGGAAGGTCCGGAAATTAAACTTTTTATGAATGATTTTTTGGTGTGTTACCCTAATTTGTTAAAAAAAATTTTAAGCCATGTTGAAACCCATCTCTGAATCTACAAATAATTTGTCAACCCGACATAGACATAAACGTCAATCAGTCTATGCGACGACTCATGTTCTCTTTATAAAGCCTTTTGCTATTTTCTAATAAAAACATAGAATAGAGGCGTTTAGATAGAAGAATTTGCAATATATTTTTCCAAAAAATATTTTGCATATTTATAACAATACAGTAGTTCATTGACATGTGGGATAGTATCGGGCTTAAGAGCAGTTCTTCTCGATAGATTTTCTCTATAGGTTTCATAATTAGTTTGTCTTGAATTTCTATACTAGTAGCTTGTAATCCCCATGTTAAAACATATATGACGATGGCCATATGATGGCCCAACATTCTAGTCACAGCCAACCCTTAAACTTCTTGAGTCTACCAGAACAAACGAGTAATTGAGCTGTACATAACCATCGTAACATCGTAATATCGTAACATCTTAACATAGTAACATCGTAACATCAGATAGAAATATTTTGTGATATCATCAAATTACTTTAGAAGGAATACGTTGAATACGCTATTCCTAAAAGAAAATAAGTCCATGAAACGTATTGATCACAATAAAAATCTCAGTTCAAGAATATCTTCAGCGTATTTTA
Organism: Crepidodera aurea; assembly: GCA_949320105.2. Taxonomy (NCBI): domain Eukaryota; kingdom Metazoa; phylum Arthropoda; class Insecta; order Coleoptera; family Chrysomelidae; genus Crepidodera; species Crepidodera aurea. The sequence continues at coordinate 5,257,515 of OX439476.1, read as the reverse complement.
CATCAAGAGTAACAGTAACAGTAACAGTAACAGTAACAGTAACAAAATTTCTGGTTTAAAAACTTTGATCGTAAAAAGAAGTTTAGGTACCTTAAGTATAGCTATTTGTATACTACGTAGGCAGAACTTGAGTGAATGAATAAAGCAGCTTTCAGAAATCCGGCAGTTGCCTCAGGTAAAATTAGTGCTAGCAGTATCACGTAAAATTTTGCATATAACTCTAGAACCCTGAAATTTGTCCTGACCACATCCCCAACAAGTCATTCATAAGTTTCAAATAATCCGTGCCCAAAGATGAAGTGAGGTAGATATATAAAATTTTTAGATGTGCTGCCATCTATGATTAGAAGAGAGTATTGACAATTATTAAAAGCAAAAATTCCCGGTGTATTGGGGTTGCATACACAATTTGCATTGTGTGTTGCAAAGCTTTTATTTGACTGCTTCTAGTCAAAATGTCACTCTCTTCTTTCGTATCCCTTTCAGAGATTAATACAAAGTTAGAAAACGAGTAAGGAATTTAATTTATCAGATTCGACATCCTAAGACCGGTTTCTGCCTTTCGGCTTCGTCAGTTAGGCTTTTCGATTCCAATAAATAAAATTCCAAACTCGTACAAGTCAGTAGCTATATCCGCTATAAGATAAAATTTTTAGATGTGCTGCCATCTATGATTAGAAGAGAGTATTGACAATTATTAAAAGCAAAAATTCCCGGTGTATTGGGGTTGCATATAGCTACTGACTTGTACGAGTTTGGAATTTTATTTATTGGATTCGAAAAGCCTATCTGACGAAGCCGAAAGGCAGAAACCGGTCTTAGGATGTCGAATCTGATAAATTAAATTCCTTACTCGTTTTCTAGATATATAAAATGTGTGATCATGGCGTCCAATTTATGCTGCTATGCATGGGCGTACCGTTACAGAGGGAAATGGGATGTGACACAATATATTTATTTTTTTTAACGATTTTAATTTTACCATGTTGGTTACGTAGGAAATTTAAAATACTAATGAAAATACATTTATTTAATCAAACGAGTAATCGTAAAAAAAATGACGATCAGTTATTTCGCTAGTCCGCTCAGAACACCTAGTGTTCGTCAATGCAGGATCAAAGGAAAATTCATCATTTCCTTGCAAATGTGTCTATGTTGTTTTTATCAGGCTGTTCTGTGACAAATACATTCGGGATTGAGTTATGAATAGGGAAGTAAATACAAATTAAACACTGATGAATTATTAGTTGTGTCATCCTGAAATAAAAAAACTAATGTTTCTCCTTTCAACATTTGCAGGAAACCTAAAAGTCATGTCTTCGTATAACTGTTTAAATGAAAAATTAATATTACCTAAATACTTAGGTAGTTTGGCAGAAAAACAAAATGTGATTTAATTTTTAACAAAATATATGAAACCTACATAATTATAAGTCGTTGCAATAAGTTAAAACAATCCTTTAGGCATTATTAAAGAGTTTCTACAGTCGATAAAATACTAATTCTACGCCCCTGAACTTTGTTTATAATCTTACATGCAACTTACCGATGAAATGATAAATCGGAATTTAAATAATGCAGTTTGCTGCACACAACACACTGATGAACCATATCAAATACTATTAAACGAGCAAGGTTTGTATGTGTGTGTGTATGTGTGTCCAGAAGATCTCGAAATCCACTCGTCAGAATTCAATAAAACTTTCAGGGTAGACTAATTCCTATCTAAATCGACAGAAAATATAGGTCTCATGTCTGTGAAAATTCGATCTTCCGAGATATTTACAAGAAAAGTTAAGCTTTTAGTTTTATTTCCTAGCAACGGCAACTTGTTTCTATAGTAATATACTATAAAGGAGAGAGGATATAACGTCACATTCCATAGGCGTACTTTGCAAAATAAGTTTCTATAATATAAATAAGGTCACAGCATATAAAATATATATACCCACTTCGTAGATTAAATTTTGAAGTTATATTATTTACAAAAAATAAAAATAAACCTTATGCATCTGACACTTTAACATTGAACGAATTAAATTTAACCAATAAATAACAAGGAGGATTATATGTTGGGATTAAATTAAATCTCTTGGCATTAAAAGTAACGCTTCAGTACTTACCTAAACTCAAAGATTAAAAAAAAAGTTAGTTCAAGAACTATCTTTAAAAGTCACTGTCTTCACTAAAACTACTGGTATTACTATAATTGTCTTTTCTGAGGTTTATTATTATAGGTTCTATTAAATTATCCATTGATAGTGGATATACTTTCCTAAATGAATTTTCCACCTTTTTAACATGATCAATGCATTTTCCCCAATGTTCTCTATTTACATCTGAAAATGCCTTCAAAAACAAATTTCGCACATCAGGAAATTTAAATGTTTTATTGGTTTGAGAAACATAATCTTTTAATAATTGTGACCAGTTCAATGGGATTTAACTCTGCGTGGTACGGAGGCAATCTGAGAATTTTAATTAGTTTTTCTCTGGCCATCTCATCTATAATATATTTTTTGAATTTGAATTACTAATAATTCTGCCTTCAAGGATTTAGGAGGACTGATAATATTTTTAGATTGAAATATATATTTTATTACAAAATTCCGAATCAATTAAAATACATACGATACGGCTATGAATAAATAAAGTCTGACTTATCTGTCAAAATAACAGGTTTATTACAGTAAAAACCATGGAAACAAGATTAAATCTAGACAAAAACTATATTAGGCCGATCAGATGTATTAAAATTTAAATTTTAACTACAAATAAGCATTGAAGGATGAGGTAAAAATAAAATTTCTACCTCTTGAACCTGTACTACGTTCTGCAAATTAAATACTGCACTCCTTTCTTCTGTATAGTATAGTACTAAAAAGGTTTGACTTTATTTAATTTCTGGCGTTTAAATCTGAAAGAATTCAATTTTAAATTTGCCGCTTTTTATCCATAATGACCTACAAATTTTGACAACTACTGACACGCACATCTCTGGTTAAACGTTAAGAAAATGGGACCGGCTGGGATTTTCATGAAATTTTCGCAGATGCTATAAAACATGATAAAATCAATATACCTACTTAGCAATAGAAATTTTTGCGCGGAAAAATATTTTTCACATTTTTTTATTCTGCAAATGCCCAAGTAGCAATTTATAACCAGAATAAACCTGAAAAGTATAAAAAAGAAAAGGTTCATTTGACGGACATAAATAATTTGCTTGTCAAATGACAGCCATCTCATAAATTCTAAGTTGAAAATACAACGTTGCCAATTCAATTTCAGAAATCATGGGTTTAGGTAAATATTTATAGGAACGTTGAGTAACACTGTTAAAATGGACACTTGTCAAAACGTGACAACTGTTAAAATGTGATACGTGTCAGAATGTTACAACTGTCAAAATATGACACCTGTCAGAATGTAACAAATGTCAAAATGTCACACGTATCGTACTTTTCTTTATTTATTACACAGATCTAACCTAACCTAAAGCTAATCTTTTTTTTTTGGCGGGTGGAAATTCTTTATGCACATCGGGTAAAGGTTCTTCCCTTCCCCGATAGTGTGAGACTACCCCTTACGGTTACTCACTAAAACCACCCCACTGAAACCACTATGCCCTACACGCTGCTGTTGCCCGTCCCGGAAACGGGGCCTGTCCGCCGTGACTATTCGCGAAGATCAAGCGTCAGTAGATGTTGCCCCAAAAGGGTGAAATCTCCAGAAACTAGGCAACTTTTAATGCATTTAACTAACCTCTGGGACAAGCAGTTGATAAACGTCAACAACACCTGCAGCAAATTGAAAATTAACACTGACAGCTTTTTTAATTTTCCCGCCTACTTTCTATTTATCTACCTTTCTGTAGTTCAAGTAGATGTCGCCCACTCCGTGATTTTGACGAATTAATTAATAATTTGTCAGGTTATAAATATACTTAAATTATATACTCATTGGACTGCTTAAAAATGTAGATTTGAATATTAAGAGCGAAGCTCGGTGACCAGATATTTTATCTAATAAATCAACTTAAATCAATAAATTCAATGTGAAAAAGAAAATTTTAATCCTGTAAGTAAACATACAGAGTTGTGATAATCTGGCCGCCACTATTTTACTAGTAAACATTCTAACAACCGTTTCATTGATAAAGAAACAAAATATCTCATTTTCCAATGACGGAAAAAATTATAATAACTTTGACAACATTGAAACTAGAAATATAAATTTAATAACACAACGCTTAGACTGTTGCTTGTTGTTGGCGAGCGCCGAAATGTAAACAAACTCTATCTTATTTTAGTATATCTATGGTCCTGGCCTGTATCGTTGTAGAAATATTAACTATCATAGATTTGTATGTCTTAAAAATATTATTTCTCTCTTTACTAGATTTCGTATAATTACAATTTAATTAATTAATTAATTTTTACACTCCCACAACTAACTCTCTTCACAAGATTGTTTTGAGTGAGGCTTTCCTAGTGTGCCGTGCTTCCATTTGGATAAATCCAAATGCACAAAGAACATGTCCCTTTGTTTCGTCTTCAGTACCACAGAAACCTTAAGGTCTACTCAATTCTAGGAGTTTGTTCTTTCAAGGATTATCTATAAACGACTGTCGGATAAAAATCAATATTTTTTTGTTTTACAGACAATTCCATGGGAAAAACCACAGTAAATACACCATTTAAGGTGTTAAAACCATCAGTGAACACTTCTTGATCTGTCTTCGAAATGAAAACGTTTATCCATCCCATTTCTTTCTTTTGGGAACTAGGACGATTATGGAGTCTTGTTAAGGAGACCGAGGAGGATGTGGAGGGAACGTGGATGCTCTCCCTCTCCTTCTCTGCCGCTCCTTTCTTCTGCCCTCCCCCTATCTTTCCTTGTGAGAAGGTCTCACATGAGGGGATAGGGATTTTGAAACGAATAGCGGGGATGTCCCACTGTGATTTTTTTAAAATTCTTATCCATGTTGGATCCCGCGAGCAGCAAGGGAACAAAAAGGTCGCCTCCTGCAGAGCTCCGCATGCAGGAGCAAGGGTATTGAAACTGGAGGTCCCCAGGTCTCCAGAGTTCTTGTAATCTATCTTATAAATAGGATATTGAGATCTCGACAAATTGTTTTGAAAGCATTTTATTTCTAGGTGACGTCTGGGGATACTTTTAAAAATAAAAATAAAATATGTGTTAATCAAGTTAATTTCAACGTTTAACTATTTGGGATTGGCCTAGCTCCAGGCTGTAGAGTTTACTAATCTCAAAAAAATTTCAAAATAAACCATTAATAATTTTCTTAAATTTTTGGATATCCACCATTACTATAACGAAGCGATTTTCTACGCCCGCACGAACAAGTTGCAGGTTACGGGTTTCTCCTGATACTCAATGGCCACTGTCTAATGATAACTATATACGTGGATTTAAGTACATCGACAGCAGCTTAATAATACACCTCTTACTAAAATAATGTTGAGAAAATTACTCATTGATGGTCGGAACCTGACGTACCTACTGACCGCACAGCTGAAGATAAAAAATTGCTGGTTAACACTGAATTACATCTATACAGTGTGTCTCGGCTATATCGGGTCGCCTTGAGATATCGTCAATTGCAATGTTTGTCGAAACCAAAATGTAATGGAAGATACTTATTTTTCACCGGTTAGTAGCATTTAAGTATCGCCTAATAACAAAGGGTCTGAAAATTAATGTGAAGAAACCTACAAAAATGAGATTTGGAAAAAAACAGAACAAAATGGAAAAACAACAATAGGTAATGTTGAAAATCAACATAACGCAGCACCTATGCTATCTATCTATCTATCTATCTGTTGATAGGGGTGTCGATACACTGAGACCTATAAGATCTATTGTGCCCCCTTCTGCTGCACATTCGTTAAAGATGTATCAACGATTAGAGCAGTTCCTCCAGTCCTATTGCTTTCAAAAAGTTCAGGATGTCGGTAGGCTTCAGCTTAGGTAGATCTTCCTCTTCTATTTGATATTCTCCGAGGTATCGTACCCTTGGATTTTGTATGGTTCTGCATTCTGCATTCTTCTACCTCTACTAATCCGAGTTTCTTTAGGTGCCCTCTCAACCGACAGTGCCCTGATAAGATACTCGTTAGTAGTCTGAGCTTGTTTTTACTTTTGCTGATGCAGTCAACTGATCTCTTCTGGTTATAGTTTCCCAATAGTGTCTTGGCCTGTCTCATTCCTTGAATACCCACTCAGTATTGGGATCTTTTGTTATTTACTTCTTTTCACCCTGTGCTAAAAGTGCAATCAAAATAAATAAAACAATAAAAGCAAATACCAAACAAAATTCAAATTGATAAACCCCCTCTACGCCAGTGAGTTGAATCACAACATAACATGGACTTGAATTCGAGAGATTATCAAAAACGCAGTTTCAAATCATTCCTACATCAAAGTTTGATGTACTACAAAACCAGCGAATAAGGCATTCTTTGTCTCATATAAAGAACAGATAACGTCAACTAAAAATTTACGCGCCAAACTATTCTGGAGAAAGGTACAGTCCCGTAAATATTAATTGGATCAACCCTTATATACTCTGTTTGAAAATGATTGATAGCAAAATTTTTATGACCCAGAAGATAAACCCCACCAATATAACATCATAAATCAGTGGAGGATAATTTCTAAAATAAAATGTTCAGCATTATTTGTTCCAAAATGAAACCTTGGGTTGCCTTCCTAAAATTTTTGAAAATAACAATTTATTTCAATTTTTGGTAAGTATGTAATCTATACAGGTTTAAAAATTCTAATCGGCAGAAAGTGTTGGGCAGATTGTACATTATTTTAGTTAAATTTACATTTCTGTATGTGCAGAGCGAAATGGTTGGCAGAGGTAGAAGAGGACTTAAGCGGAGCAGGAGTTGCAGATGAAAGGATAAAACAAGAGACAGGAATAAATGGCGGTAAATGATCAACCGAGGATGGGACTGATTAAATGGATTTAGAAAGCGAAAGCGGTGCAACTTCACATGAGGTGTTCAGCTTCCGACATTTTTCCGATTACTAACGAAACACCCCGTAACTTAACTCAAAGTAGATACTAAGAATGATATTTGACTAAAAGTGGTTTAGTCAAATACGGTTATAGAAAGATTCGACAAGAAATAAATCACTTGAATTGTAAAAAATGTGCACACATTAAAATAAGATTTGTAAATCTTGTTTCTATTTAAGGAAAAATAGTCTTGACTACCTGACAGACACTTTAGTATCAATGAATAGTATCACTTAAACGGATTATCTCTCTCGAAAATCTCCTACGCTCTCAATTTATCAGTGGCATTTATTAATTAAGATGTTAAATAATAAACCTCGGTTGTTGTTAGCGAACTAGATTACAGTAATATTTAATTAGAGCAATTAAATTGACACAATTTAAGATGAAAAACCGCGGCACGAATGACTTCTGTGACAGGGATGGAGCGAACATTTTACTATATCAAATCTGAAATGAAGATGTTTTAATTAATCTTTTTTAATAGTAAATAATAATAATAAAACATTTAAATTATTTAATGAAGACATACGATATTTAGTTTGTAAAAAATTATATTTTTGAAATTTTCCTGCTGGTGTAGAGATTTAGAAAAACAAAGAAATCTGCATTTTGTATTTATTAAAAACATGTCACTGTGATGTAAAAAGGTTAGTTCTTACTGGATTAATACCACCACCGGGAATCTTTTAACAGACACATAATTTATTGCTTTACTACATCTCGAACAATATCCCTATCCCTTCTACTGGGCAAAACGCTTTCATCCTCCTCCCTCCCTTCCTGATTATCGCATCGAGTTCTTGTAGGGCTCAAATCAAATTGAAAAAAATTCCGCATCCGATAGAGAATAAAAAATTTCCCCCACTTTACTCTTTCCTTGCGAAAATCGAAAAATAAAATTTGCAAAATCCGAAATTCGGTCGCCATTTGTCAGTTTTCGCGAAAATCATCATTTCCTTAATACATCTTGTAGCAGTGTCCTCAAGAAAGACTTTGCTGTTTTGCTGATCCGGATTCGTCAAAAATTACAAAAGTTACCTCAAGTCAAAGATTAATCATAAATGACAATAGCGACTTGAAATTTGGACACACTGCTTGGGTCATGACTATTAATTTACCCCCCCACCTCACCTCCCTTACCTTTTATATAGTGATCACTTGAAAGAATTACCTCGAATCTATGAAACCACAAAACATTTTTTTTCGAAAACCACATCTACTCCACTATGAGGTTCGAATAAAAATTGGCTACTGAAATAGATACTTTTATGTTTAAATTAAATTTTAATCCTAGAACAAACATTCCACTGAATTATAGGTTGGTATTTCTTTTCACAAATTAAAAATATTTTACGCGATTAAAGACAAAAATAATCTCTACTGGAATGTTAATTATGAAGAAATTGAAATAGATCCATTAAGGACCAACAATTCGACCAGTGATAAAAGTCAATAAAATCTGTAATAATATAATCGTTAAGATTGCTGACCTTGCGTAGGAGGGGCGTGAGAAGAGAGGCCTCAAGAAAACAAGTGCGCGATTTTTAAACAGGGACGTACCCAAAAAGTCTCGCACAGAGGATATCGCTCGCCTAGAGGAAAATTAGCACAATTCCTATGGATCCATAATATATTTGTCACTTTTCGGCTCGTTGAAGGTTTATTACAAGAAATAAATTATGTTCCAAAATGATTCTTTGTCTTTCTGCATTATACAGACTCTATTGCGACATTGCCAACCCTTACACTGCAGCAGGAAAATTCTGATGGTTCTACTGGTTGTGCTCAATAAAGTTTTTCTAATTTTTTGTCTCTCTTTTTTTCTGGAGCCAATTTTTGTTGTAAAAATAGGTTTAAAAATATTTTTATTTTGACGCATGTACGTAGTAGTTTTAGAAATAATTTGAAATAATAACGAATAAAAAAATGCCAAAGATATGAGCCATCAAGTAAAACTTATTTTCTCTGTCTTCGTCTTATTTAGTATTTGAACCTATCACCTAATCATTTACTTAAACTGTATGTATCTGCATGTCAATTTCTTGCCCTTTAGCCATTACCAACAATAATTAGTTCATTAAATCTATTGCAGGAGATGAATAATCGATCTGTCATTATATCAATATCCATATTCCAAGACGTAATCTGTTATAATCATCAATGGCCGCTAAGAGTAAAATTGGAAATCCTTTTTTATTTTACTTATCCCTTTCTTTTAAAACAGGAGTACCACAAGGAAGTATATTAGGGCCAGTCCTATACCTATTATACACTAGTGATATTCCTGAATTAGAGCAAAATACAATTTCTACATTTGCAGATGACACCGCTATCATGGCAGTAGGGAAAAGCCACGAAGAGGCTGCAAGAAAACTATAAACATCATTAGATAAAATTAATAATTGCACCAATCGTTAGAGAATCAAATTAAATTAAAATAAATCGGTACATGCTAATTATACTAATTAAAACAAGGAGAATTTACCTGTCAGAATAAATAATACCCAGATCCCTTATGCTAATTCAGCAAAGTATCTAGGTATCACTTTAGATGCGAAACTGCGCTGGAAAGTCTATGTCAAAAAGAAACGTGAAGAACTCAACAGAAAAATGTATTGGTTTCTTGGAAGAAATTCTACTCTGTCATTATATAACAAAATATTGTTAGTAATATGAGTCAAGAGAAAGAAGCCTTTTAAGTTAGTATAAGTGAAAGTGACAGAAAAAAGCAGAGAACAGTGCGCATTAGTGAATGCACGTTAAGTAAGGTGCAAAAAGAATCATCAGAACCTAAGGCACACTAGTGAGTAGACTTTTGTTATCCAATCTTCAATCGTATTAATTTAAGAAAGAAACATATCTTCTTCTGACCTTATGAAACTCTATGAGACCCAAATAAGACGTAATCCCAAATAATGTCCCCATATTTGAGGTACCCCTGCACCAACATCATTTATTGCTGATAGAAAGCTATCAATTTGATTGACAATCTTAATCTTTTTCTGTTTTATATGTACAATATGTTTCAAGGACATTCGCTCTTATAAACTTTCTTTCACAACTCCACAACTTTCCAGACTGGTCCGCATAACTCATCAGACAAGTCAATTTTCACCGAACAAATTGTTCGGTTTCTGAATTCGATCTGTGTGTATGTATGTGTCTGTATGTATGTGTGTCGATTCTTTGTCTTCGTGAATTTTAAAATTCTGACTTCAGATTTTGATAGAGCATCAAAAAGTAAGCTTAGGGTTTGATGTGCCCCTTCGTACCACTTCGGGAACTCATTTAAAATGGGGTCCAAAATATGAAAATTTTAAAGTAGACTGTGGCTATGTTGATCAGAATGAGAACTGAGAACTGGCAATCTAAAATTTTATTAATAATGTCATTACAATTTGTTCGGTTTATGGCAATGCTAGAAGAGCACTCTCAACTGGTTATTTTTAGAAAAGGTATTTGGTTGTTCGCGTTTATTGTTCCGAAAGTATTCGGTAACCGCCACTGTATCAAGTCCTAATGATTGGTATAAAGTCGGTGACCCACGCATTCATACATTGTTGTCGGATTACTTCATATGAATGTGACAGGTTTGAAATAACTTTATCTCTTCTCTACGATTTAATGAGTTTAATGTAACGAGAGAGAAAAATAGAAAAATATTAATGTTGTCACTTATTCAAGTAAGTAGATAAGTACTGTTTGAGATAGACAAGTAGTAATACCTCGAGAAAAATTTTTATTCGATGGAATTGCGTTGGTGTAGATATATAGATAGATTACTTAAAAAATTATGTAAAATACATACCAGATCAACATTTTTTTAGCCGAATCCTCTGGTTTGGTATTATTTTCTGCACAGTTAATTTAGTTTTATTTTTTTTCTACTGATTCTTCTAGTTTTGCAATACTTCTTTTTCAAATATTTAATAAATGAGGTTGATTGGTCTGTATCAACGCTGACAAGGCCAAATTAAATTTCATCGAACGAAAGTCCAATAACCTACACTCGAACTTATACAAGTCAATTTGGAGGTAAGGAACCAGTGAAGTCGTACTGATAGAGTTGCCAAAGTTTTCCTAAATACTTAAGTGAGACAAAAAGGTTCTATCTTTGTCAAATATATTAACCAACATTTTACACTCTTACACACTTACAATCCTGAAGTAATTATCTCAAGTTTTTGTAGAAGCTGAAGCATTTGCAATTGGTCTAGTGCAAAGGGTGCTCGAAGTTTACAGAGTTCCTTAGTAACTAGAAATGATTAATCAAAATATTGCTGCGAACGTGCAATTAATATGGATTTGATTATGGAAGATCAAACCGTAAGCGCTAAAAATGGCAAAAATACAAAAAGGGCAACGAATGAAAAGATGTTATTAAAAAGAAACTAAGAAAATAAATATAAAAACAAAATGAAATAAAAATTAAAACATTGAAGAACCATGTTGAAACCAGGAGGAATAATAGAATATATAGAGAGATGGCAGTAAAATAGAGTAATTGAACGAAACAAATATAAATAAAGAAAATGTAATGAAGTTCAAAGCAATCAACCAAACAATGACCTGTATAAAAATCGAGGTGAGACCCTTTAATTTTTCCATAATAAATATTCACTAACAGAAATAGCAGAACGATGAAAAATATTTTATGAAAAAATCGAGGAAGAAATAATGAAAGTAAAGATAGTATTGGAGAAAACTGTAGCAAAGGATGAAGACTCAACTCAATCGTTAAAACAATTGACAGAATCATTAAATGTTATACAGTCCACCATTTAGTAATGTCTTACGCATTGAGAAAGATCCAAAAGGAAGGAAAGTGGGTACCATATGAATTAAAGAAAAGGGACATCGAAATGCAAGAAATTACTTATGAAATTTTGCTTTACAGAAAGAAGAGAAAACGCTTTTTTCTACAACTGCTATGAAAAGTAGCGAATTTCTCGTAGCTTACTTAATTTCAAAACAATGTATTGCTCACACCGTGCGGGAATATTTTTCCTCAAGGCCTTTACCCACACCACATACATTTATGTGGAGAATCAACAAAAATCGACAAAAACTTAGTAGGCTGCTGTTCAGTTTTAAATAGTTGTCATAACTGTCAGATTATAGAAGTTTTTTAAATTCTTAAGGTAGTTTTCATTCGTGCTTTGATAAAAATCGCAATTTCCATTAAATATTATTTTAATAAGACATATACCTATTTATAATAAATAATGTTACAAGTTTCTATTTACTCTGACTATTTCCCTCGTCTTAATTTCGTCACCAATCACAAACACGCAGTTTTGAATTACAAATGGTTTCTAGATGAAAAACTGTATGGCATCTCCTGTCAGCAGTTTTTTCAAGTTTACCTGCGGCAAAACTGTTGGCACCAAAAATTACAATACCTTTGATAACAACTAATTATGGTCTTCTAAGACACCAGACAAAGACGCTAAACAATTTTTCTGATTTTATTGTCAATAAATTTTGTAATATTGTTTTTAAACAGTGCTAGTCAACTTATGTAGTGAAAATCACTCGCTTTGGAAGTGATTCTATGACTTATATTGATCCGGCGATTGAGAAAAGTGTACCATACAATATCCTTAAAACCCATACGTCAATATGGAAACAGTTTACGGAATTTTGCAAGGCAAAGAAATACGAAAGATTGAGCATGGAATATGAAGAAAGAAAACGGTGAAAATTACAAAGAACTAGTTGTGAAGACAATGTGGAACACCGTTGCAAAATAATGCAAGAGATGTATTTTATGGAGTGGAAAATAATTTTTGATCCATTTAAAGATATTATCTTCAAGTCTAGTAGGGAAGCTCGTAATACGAAACGAAGGAATTTGCAGATGTGCGCCAATAAAAGGAAATCGAGCTCTGCTTCATTAAAATTAGAAGAATACTACGAAATGGTTTTATTATGGGACGAAGACACTCCGGCGGGCCTCCAGCGAAAATTTTACCATCTCGCTTCAGTAGAACTTGTCTGGAGAGGTGAAGAAGCAGTCAATTGCAGAATTCATTATTTTAAAGAAGAAGTGGATACTTCTGGGATTAAAACAGGGAGATAACATAGTTACATATTTTTTTAAATAACTGATTTTCAAAAATCCTGCTTTTTAGGAAGAGAAGAATATAATCCTCTCTTCAATAAAACGGCCCAGTCCGTCTTTTTAAAATTCTAATGGTTAAACGTTCATCTAGATAGATTATTCTTAACAGTAAACACATCATAGAACAAAGAACAATCAAGTGAATGGTACAAAACATTCCAGAGGGAAAAAATGAAATTTCGCAATGGACTAAGGATGTAGCAGAGAATGCAGGATTAAATAGAAAATAAATACTCTATGCGGTCGACAGCAGCCAGTAACCTAGTTAAAGGATAATTAATTCAAATTACTGGCCACAGTTCAGCCAACTCAATTAAGCCTTATCTGCAAATGGATAATGAGCATTATTCCAACATCATAAACACCCTTAAAAGTGACACCTCAGAACCTTCAGCTAAAAAACAGAAAACAGAAGATCCGGCACCCACTCCTCGAGCTTCTCACTCTACAGCTGGACCCATCAACAACATTAATGATTTTCCTATACCCAACGTTATCAATGAGTTAACAAAGATTTCAAACAATACTCCTGCAATTTATATTTTAATTGTACCATAAATAAATAAGTTTGTAGTATTTTGTGATTAAATAAATTACCTGTTTTTCAGTTTTCAAATTAATACATACATATTTATTATGTATGTATATATAATAGGTAATATGTTTTGTAAGCTATGTGTATGCAGAATAATGTGTTACTCATGACATAGTCTTGTCAAATACCATTCGGGCATCTAATTTTTCCTGTTAAAATATTACTTAGCAACGTGTTTTTTCGATTTTTTTCGGAAAAAATAGATGCCCTTATGATATTACTTACGAAAATAACCTTTATAAAGTTTCATACTTTTGCAGGAGTATAACGTATATAATTTTTTTTAATGGAACAAATTAAATAATTAGCATTATTTTGAAATACAAAATTCAAATTCCTATTATTTCATTCTAATATTCAGTAGAAATAGTAATGGCATTAAAAAAACTGTTTGTTATCTGTGCACGTGTATATTTTCTTCATAGACGCGGGGATGCCTTTTACCATCCAGAGAAATTGGCTGGCCAATCAGTTCTATCGATTTCCACTTCATCAAACCGATTGTCTACAATGTTTGCTTGATCTGGTTGAGTATTATTACACACAAATACCTACCGAATCCATATAAATGAAGAATTACCTCAAGTCCATACCATCAGATCGTCATCTTTATATTTTGACCTATTCCAGAGTTGTTCTAAAAAGCGATTGGAAGGTCCGGAAATTAAACTTTTTATGAATGATTTTTTGGTGTGTTACCCCAATTTGTTCAAAAAAATTTTAAGCCATGTTGAAACCCATCTCTGAATCTACAAATAATTTGTCAACCCGACATAGACATAAACGTCAATCAGTCTATGCGACGACTCATGTTCTCTTTATAAAGCCTTTTGCTATTTTCTAATAAAAACATAGAATAGAGGCGTTTAGATAGAAGAATTTGCAATATATTTTTCCAAAAAATATTTTGCATATTTATAACAATACAGTAGTTCATTGACATGTGGGATAGTATCGGACTTAAGAGCAGTTCTTCTCGATAGATTTTCTCTATAGGTTTCATAATTAGTTTGTCTTGAATTTCTATACTAGTAGCTTGTAATCCCCTTGTTAAAACATATATGACGATGGCCATATGATGGCCCAACATTCTAGTCACAGCCAACCCTTAAACTTCTTGAGTCTACCAGAACAAACGAGTAATTGAGCTGTACATAACCATCGTAACATCGTAATATCGTAACATCTTAACATAGTAACATCGTAACATCAGATAGAAATATTTTGTGATATCATCAAATTACTTTAGAAGGAATACGTTGAATACGCTATTCCTAAAAGAAAATAAGTCCATATATGAAACGTATTGATCACAATAAAAATCTCAGTTCAAGAATATCTTCAGCGTATTTTACATCAAGAGTAATAGTTCTGTTCAAAAACAAAAAAAAATATTTTATTGATGTATATTTTGTTTAAATAGTATATACGCATAGACCTTAAAGGGTACTGTTCAAAATATCTGTGCCTTAAGGTATATTATTGCAACAAAATTTCTGGTTTAAAAACTTTGATCGTATTCCAACATCATAAACACCCTTAAAAGTGACACCTCAGAAGCTTCAGCTAAAAAACAGAAAACAGAAGATCCAGCACCCACTCCTCGAGCTTCTCACTCTACAGCTGGACCCATCAACAACATTAATGATTTTCCTATACCCAACGTTATCAATGAGTTAACAAAGATTTCAAACAATACTCCTACTGTGTATCAAAATTGCAATTTTCCTGTTTTTCAGTTTTCAAATTAATACCTACATATTTATTATGTATGCATATATAATAGGTAGTATGTTTTGTATGCAGAATAATCTGTTACTCATGAATTAGTCTTGTCAAATGCCATTCAGGCGTCTAATATTTCCTGTGAAAAAAATCGTGCAGGTGCAAATATCCTCGTCTTCGACTCAGATTTTTGTTGCCACCACCACCACTCGTGCTTCTTATTAAAATATTACTTAGCAACGTGATTTTCGATTTTTTCGGAAAAATTAGATGCCCTTATGATATTACTTACGAAAAAATATAGTATTGATGTTTTTTGTTGCATTAGATAAGAACGTAAATTTTTGTTAGTTTTAATAGTTTTAAATGATTGAAATTCATTGAGGTCTAGAGTTATTTTTAAAATATTCCGTTATTATGTTAAGGACGTGTTTTTACAATATACCTGAATATTCAAGGAATATCGAGAATATTTAACCCAATATTTTATCACAATTTATAAACGAATAATGCGGAAGTAGCAACTAATCTCATTTTGATTAAACCCAAGCTGATTAAAATCGGTTTAATATACTTATCAAACGAGAAAATGTTCGGCTATGAACATTATTGCTTTCTGGATCTACAACATCCAATTAACTGGCTACATCACTGCAAGCAACATCTAATTAAGACTAACTTCAGATTAATCTCATCATTAGGTAGTGAAGCGTGCGACTGGCGGTTCCCACACCAAACACTGATGAATGTGTATTGTGTAGCTTACTCAATAATTTCTCACCATTTTATGTTTATAATTTATTTAATTTTAATTATCAATTTATATGTAATATATTTAAAAAGTGTTATTAAATTAAAAAATAGCGCCTGCACGGTAACGTTGAATATGATCACTACGAAAATATATAATTTACCGTCGCAAATAATAATAATAGCCGTGTTTTATAAAAAACGATAAATTGATATTGGACAACAATTCTTGTACTTTGGAAGACTTATCAGTAGTAATACCCCTAGGGCCTTGATAATACCGAGATAATTTTGTCATAGAGAATGCTGAAAGCGTGTTGCTTGATAATGGCCCGAGGCCGAAGGCCGAGGGCTATTATCCTTAAGCAACACGCTTGAAGGATTCTCTATGACAAAATTTTGAGGATTTATCAAGGCCCGAGGGGTATTCGATAAGATAATTTTTTACTTTGTAGATTTAAACATTTTTAAACTAGTTGTCAGTTTGACGTTTAATTAATTTTTAATCAAAAACTTGACTTGCTGAAAACACCAAACTGAAAACACCACATGTAGGGTGTTATCGCTGTAATCCATAGCTGATTGGATGAAATTTGACACATGACTCTAAATTAAGTAATTTGATTGGTTACAATAGTTAGTAAAAAATTATCACAGTTATCCCTTGCCGAAGAAAGGAAAGCAGATAGCGCACCGCCGACTCCAGTTCCTGTTACAGTTAGGATAGAAGCTGACCCACAACTGTCACCTATCGAAAAGCGCACTACTAGACTTGGGTCACAATCAAAAAAGTAAATCTGAAGAAATTAATATTAAATTACAAATTATTATTCTCCATTTATTTAGTTTTATTGTATCCAATTCAATAAATTTTTTCTAATTCTTTTTATAAATCTTGTATCTTGTAACAGTAAATTTTATGGTTGTTTTGTTTTGCTTCTGATGTAGTGTAAGTTTTAGCTCGTAATTTTATATGCACATCATTAATTTTCTATTCTATTTGTATTTTTATCGTGCCTTTTGTCAATTGTGGTCCAGGTAGTGAGTGTATAGTTAGTCTTTTAATAAATTAATATTAAAAAAAAATGGATCCCTATGTAAGAGACTTTAAAGTAGAAAAATTAACAACATATCCCCTAAAAAATGCAATTGAAGCAAAAGAAGTTTTGTTCATCAATAATAAATTTAATAATTTGAAAATTCTAAATACTAATATTTGTAGCATCTCAAAAAATATAAATGAATTGCAAATATTTCTCAAGGGACTTGAAACATCTTTTGACTGCATAGTTTTAACAGAAACTTGGCAAGTTCCAGATACCTCCCTCTTTAATATGCCTGAATACTTAACCCTATATAATGAAGGTAGATATAACCAAAATGATGGTGTAATTGTTTTCATAAAAGATAACTTGTACCAATCTCATGAACAAATCAAACTTAATGGCAGTATATTATTAAAACTAAAAATTATTAAAGATAAGCATACCCTTAGGATTTTCGCCTTCTACAGATCTCCAGCTAGTAAAGTAAATGATTTTCTAGACCAACTCAACAATATACTAAATGAAGAAAATGTAAATTCTGATTACAATTTATTAGTAGGTGACATTAACATCGATTTATTAAGGGAAACGGAGGATTCAAAAAATTATCTGGACATGATGAGTGAATATGGATTTACTTCAACCATAAATACTATTACAAGGGAGAAAACTGGGTCTGGATCATGTCTAGACCACATATTTGTTAAAACGAAACAACAAAATTACAATAATTTATTACCTTTAACTATTTCTACCGCAATCACTGATCACTATATAACATTATTACAAATTGTATTAACTAAAACAAAAAATGAATTAACTAACATGACTAAGAATAAAAAATATTTTGAAAGGATAGATGAAACATTATTACAAGAAGTTAGTAGTTGCATTAATTGGGAATCTGTCCTAAATCCAGTGCAGGATCTTGAATCTGCGACAGAAAAATTGATTAACGTAATAAACACTTGTATACATAAATCAACTAAATATATTAAAATAAAAAACAGTGAACGCAAAAGAAAAAACTGGATAACGAAATCATTAATTAAACATGTTAATAAAAAAAATGACTTATATCTCTTATGGAAACAAAATCCAAAAAATGAATATTTAAAAAATAGTTATTTATCAGTTAAAAAAGAAACAGAAAAAAAAAATAGAAATGGCAAAAAAAGATTATTATAAAAAATTAGTTGAAAATGAAAAAAATTCCAGTAAAAAACTTTGGAACACAGTAAATGAAATTCTAAACATCAAAACAACAAACAAACAAATAAATAACATAAAAAATGAAAAAGGTGAAATCGTTACAGACCCAAGAATCATTGCAGATATATTTAATAAATTCTTTGCCAATGTAGGGAAAAATCTAGCAAAAAATATAAAAACAAATCCTAACTATAAAAGTAAAAATAGTATAAATAATCATACAATTTTTCTTACACCTACAAGTGCAACTGAAATAAAAAATACCATAAATACGTTAAAAAATAATAAATCCCCTGGGCATGATGGAATTAAAGCCGAAACTTTAAAGATCATTTCAAAATTTATAAGCAAACCTTTGACGGAAATCATTAATAAATCATTTGAAATAGGATACTTTCCTTCAATTTTAAAAAACTCAATTGTAACTCCAATATTCAAAAGTGGAGACACCGAAAATATTTCGAACTATAGGCCTATTTCTGTCTTGCCATCAATTAGCAAAGTTTTTGAAAAAATTTTAAAAACAAGATTAAATGCTTTTTTATCTAAACATAATCTGCTGTCAAAATCTCAGTATGGGTTTAGAGACAATAAATCTACTAACGATGCTATTCATTCCTTAACTAGAAACATTTATGAATCCTTGGACTCAAGTACTCCGTCTATAGCTGTCTTTTTAGACCTAAAAAAGGCATTCGATACTGTCGATCATTCTATACTTTTAGAGACACTAGAAGATGTGGGTGTGAGAGGTACAGCGCACAAGTTATTTGAAAGTTATCTAACAGAAAGAAATCAAAAAGTGAAAATTAAAAACCAAGTAAGCACAGACACAAAAATTACATGCGGTGTACCTCAAGGAACAGTACTGGGGCCTGTATTATTCGTCATCTACTTAAACAATCTATTCTTACAAGAAACAATCGGTAAAATTATTAGTTTCGCGGATGACACCATTATCTATTACAAAAATGACAACTGGTATTCCCTTAAATTAAACATAGAAAACGATCTCAGTAAACTTAAAGACTGGTTTGACAGCAGATTACTTTCAATTAACTTTGATAAAACTGTATACGTACCATTTAGCAGCCTTGAAACATCTTTACCAGATTACATCCTAAATATCCAAAAAAATTTCTCCATAAACCCTGCAAAAAAAATCAAATATTTAGGAATATATATAGACAGTCACCTTAGGTGGAACTCTCATATGGAGTATCTAACAAAAAAACTCCGCAGCATTTTATTTAGATTCAAACAAATTAGACAATTTGTAAACTACAAACAGCAACAAATTTTGTATCATAGTTTGGTCGAGTCACACCTCAACTATGGCATTATTGGTTGGGGAGGGGTATCAAGAACTTACCTACAGGCAGTTGAAGTCTCCCAAAAACGATTTCTAAGATTAATGCTTAACAAACCTGCAAGATACTCCAGCCATCTGCTGTACTCTGAAACAGAAATATTAGATATTAGGCAATTATATAGTATTCAATTGGGATGCCAACAATATAAAAATAAAAATGAACTTACCACCTTAAACCATCCGTACGCAACAAGAACAAAACATCTACATTGCATACCACTAGCCTCTAAAACGATTGGACAAAGAAACTACTCGTACTTAGCTCCAAAATTATTTAATTACTTGCCACAAAAAGTAAAAGATGAAACTACCTTAAAACGGTTTAAAAAGAAATTAATAATATTTTTAAAACAAAGTAAACGAACCGATATACACGAAATTATAGATGGTTAAACACATTAAAAAAAGGGGCCATGATTTTCTACTTTAAGTCTCTTGTTACATAAGTTAAAAAAAAAAAAAAAAAAAAAAAATAAATAAATTCTTTAAATTTTTTTAATTACAGTTTTAAATTATATATTACAATTTTGTAACCACAAACAAGTATTTATTATACTTCAGTGGTGATGTTTATGTTTATTTAATCATGGTCGATTTATATTATATTCTAAACAATTATATTGTATTGTATTATGTAGATTATGGAATGAATAAACATTATTATTATTATTATTATTATTATTATTATTATCCCCCGCACAAGCTCTACTTCTGGGGTTCTCTCGTAAGGGGGTGAATTGAAGGGCGTATATTATTATCAGATAAATTGTTTTTACTGTTAATTGAAGAAGTTTCAATAATACCGCTTGTAACACTTTGAATAATTTGTTAATATTTCAATCAATATGGTGCAATATGTTTGTATAAGTTAATATGTGCTGTCATAATTCAAATGTGAACAATATTTTATTTTATAATGATATATCAACATAATGAGATATTAAATGTGATAATTTAAAATGTTTTATTGATTCATCTAAGTGATTTTTATTCGTACTTATCCAATGGAGCGTATTACGATTAGTTATGAGTGTTAAGAGGGGCCTTGCCACTGCCGACCTCGTTTTCAGTTGGCAATACTGAATATGCATAAAAATTTGACGATTTTTTGGAGAGTTAATCTCGAGAACGGAATTTTTGTTTGTGGAAATATTTATACCCGTTATAGCTTATACCTTGGAATAGGACATCTCCTTTTTTGAGTCAATTTTAAGGATTAATAAAAAAGATATCAGCCATTTAGTAGAGGTGTGTTTTTGACAGTTTTGACAATTTGTGATCACCAATTTTAACGTGAAAAGGAGATGTCCTAAATGAAGGATACAGAATTAATTTCCGAGAATACCAATTCGCAAAACTTTATAATTTTTGAGATTAACTCTCCAGAAAAAAAAAATTTATGTAAGTTGCCTATATCCCAGTAAGATTTTCTCTTTCCATAGTTCAGGCGTTTTCCGCCTGACACTTTGAGACAGTGGCGCTTTTTGGTTTTATTTTGAACGATGTATGCAACCAGTTTTACGAATACGAAGTTAGGAAGAAAGAAAGTTTAGATGTTTAGAACTGACATTTTAGGTTATGTTGGCTAATTTATTCGTGTGTTTTGCAATTTTTTTTAATGAGTAAATTAGTATTAACTAAAACCAGTTCTTCAATTTAAAGTATTTCAATTAATGCCGTATACCTCATGTAGGACATGTTTCACTTTAAAATTGGTGATCACAAATTGTCAAAAGCACACCTTCCACTAAATGATTAATATGTTTATTATTCTTTAAAATTTGTTGAAAAATGGAGATGTCCTATTCCAAGGTGTAAGCTATAACGGGTAAAAATATTTCCACGAACAAAAATTCCATTCTCGAGAGGCTGTTCAAAAAATCTTCAATTTTTATGCATATTCGAAGGAAGCGTGAAAGTGTGCAAAATTAGTGATTAGTAATATGGAGAATGTGCAATTCAACTATAACAGTTTTTTGTGATTTTTATTCGTGCATTCAAAATAGTGTCTGCATAGTTGGGAATCACAGACATTTGCAGAAATTAATATTTACAGTATGTCTCACATATTAACCCGTCCATGGGACTCTTGATGTAGGTTTGTAACACATTTTATTTGCTATTATGTCTTTTGTCCATTGCTAAAAAGCAATGCAGTTTTTTCATAGTGTATTGCTTTGTTTTTGTTTTAGTGAATAACTGTAATTAGGTACTTTTAAATAAAGAAATAATTATTAATTGTTCAATTTATTTTCTTACAAAAATGATTTTATAATATTTAATGATTTACAATAAAGTTAACATTAAAGAAATGAGTTTACAATTAATACATGCAAGTATTAGAACTAAGAATCTGAAATAAATTTGTGATTAATAAATGCAAGTACTCGAACTGAAAATCTGAAATAAATTTATGATTAATAAATGCAAGTACTAGAAATAAGAATCTGA
The DNA here is from genome assembly GCA_949320105.2 of Crepidodera aurea. NCBI lineage: Eukaryota > Metazoa > Arthropoda > Insecta > Coleoptera > Chrysomelidae > Crepidodera > Crepidodera aurea. Next base: position 5,235,183 of record OX439476.1, on the reverse strand, counting down.
AATAAATATATGATTAATAAATGCAAGTACTCGGTACTAGAAATAAGATTCTGAAATAAATTTATGATTAATAAATACAAGTACTCAAACTGAAAATATGAAATAAATGCAAGTACTCGAACTGAAAATCTGAAATAAATTTATGATTAATAAATGCAAGTACTAGAACATGTCGATAGCTAGCTGGCCAAGAATTTTCATTATGGTTTATAAGTCTAAAGATAGATATAATGTACCCATGCATTAAAAATATTAATTCACCTAATTAGAATGCCTTGGTCAATACTGTCAACAAAACGGACACAACAATTTCCTTGTTGTTATCTAGTTAAATTCTTGGTATGTAAAAACTCTATTTATGCAAATATTCTAATATTTCTTATCTGTCATATTCATCTGAAGAAATTATTCCAGATTTTGAATTATTATATGATTTTAAATTTATTTCTTCTTGGCTCAGGAAGTGCTCTTCTAAATTTTCTTGTGTGAAATCCTCTTCTGTATTTCCTTCTCGTGGAAAGTCATTGAGTTGGATGACCTCTTCTAAAATATCCTCTTGCAGAAAACTCTCATCTTGTCAGCTTCTTTCTTTCTTTCTGTAATTCTTTCTTGTGGGAATCCCTCTTTTTGGATGTTCTCTTCTGGGACGTTCGCATCTGGGACACTTTCTTCATTAAACCTAAGAAAATGTACATAATCAAAAAATTGAAATAAAAAGCTAGGTATATGAAAATTACTTTGATAGACTTTTTATTATGGGTACTTCATAGGAATAACTTATAAAAAATAAAACTTTATGAAAACTTACAATTCTTGTAATATTTCGCTGCAATCATTTGGGAATCCCTCTTCTTCGATGTTCTGTTCTGGGACACTTTCTTCATTAAATCTAGGAAAATGTACATAATCAAAAAATTGAAATAAAAAGCTTAATAACTTATAAAAAATATGGTTAAAACATAACTTTAGAAAACTTACGATTCTTCTAATATTTCTGTGGAAATGTCCCTGTTTTCTCTATTTTCCCAATTCAATCGCGCTGCTGCAGTGCACTTGTTCTTCTTTCTAGTTTTACGCGAACTTCGAGGCATCTTTGGATAATATCCTACCCTATATAAAAAATAATAAAAAAAAATTGTGTCTTTTTTCACAAAAATGAAAAGGGTGTCCTTTTTCACCGAGGAGGGTAAACAATCAGAATCTAAAACCTAAAAATACTGTTGTGTTCGTTTCACACCACTTTTGTACCGTAATAATGTAGCTCTAATGGAGATAAAAGCAAAAATGCAATATGCGTTAGGTGACCTGCTCAATCAGAGACCAACCAAATCACGAATAATAACAATAACTAAATTGTAAAATCACGTCACAAAACGGATGGAAAAACCGCCAAAAACATCACAAAACATTAGTTGCAAACAAATAGCCGTCTTCATTGTTAAAAGCGATGGTTTTTGGTGAGCATTTTAATTTTTCAAACCTTTTTTTTGGACTTTTTAACGAAAACAGTGACACGGACAAAAAAAATTTCAAGGGATGAAACATGAACAATTTATCATAACCCATGGTTTAAGACTTGCAGCGATTTTTTATCTGTAACCGTTCAATTGTTATATACAAATTAATGTTCCAACATTAACAATTTTTTTTATAAAAGGACTTGCAGATAATTTATTGTGGTTACAATGTTGCATTTTGTTCATAGAACGCAGTTTTTTGTGTCGATAACTCATGTATTCTGCAATTGTTTAAACAAATAGATATTGATAAAAACATTTTGCGTTTGGGGCTGCCAATTATTTATTAATTCATTTTTTAAAAAAATTCTTGCTTCACCCTAAAGATTATACATTTATATAATTCTTAATTTTCGTATGAATCCATTCATGTTTAAATATTTTTTTTATGTTAGAAATATTATTTTCCGAGCTCCATTCCTATCTGATGTATTTAGTGGGATTAGTCGCGTGGCAGCGCTATTCATATTAAAATAAACGGATTTATACGAAAATAATTGAAAATTAATTAAATTAATAAAATATAAACTCTATTTTGATGCTAGAAAAAAAATAGTAAACAAAAAAAATGAAATTTCCTAAAAATAAAAAATAAAATTTCTGTCGTGGCTGAAGCCAGTATCGAACTCATGACAAATGGATTATTAGCGCTCTCTGCGACAAGACTAACCGTGAAAATAAAGAAAATTTATTCTCTCAGATTCCTTAGATATCCCAAATAATATATTATATTTTAATACTAGCAGCGCCACCTAGCATACAGGAGATTCACTGAAGTCTTAAGATATCTATCTCTCTTCATTATTGCAGAAAGACAGTGATAAAAGATAAAGATTAAGATGGGGATTTTTGGTGTTTGTAGTTTGGCATACCTGTCGCGACGCCCCTCTTAATTATACAACGTGACCAAGTACAACTGAATACGTTTAAAACAATTTTGAATCTGAAACCAATTTTATAATAATAATGAAGTGATTTGAGCACCTTTGCAGCGGTTTCCCGGTACAGCCTTGTCTTGCTGACCTTTTAAACCCTGTTTGATTTTTTGCTTTCAATAATGTGGACTGTATGTGTAGGACGTACAAGAATTCTTTCCCCCGTCTCTCCAGTATTACCAATAAAACATCAGGAATTTCATAACACCTTTTATTTAAATTTCTTTAACGAAGAACAAGAACAACACATAAAAACAGGTAATAACATGTACTATAATTAAACTATAAATAACTAGTGTGATACCTCAACTAGTTGAGCAATTCACTGAAGTGAATGTTTAAAAAATGAATTTGGAAATTGAAGTTGCAAATATTCCATCACATCGATTTTGTGCGATCCGAACTGAACGAACGGGGTGTTGAGCGATACTGGTTTAACTTTAATTTTTAATTGCAAATATTTTCCACCGCATCGCTACGATGTGAACGATGAGGCGGGTTGAGAGATACTAAATAAGATTGATTTTGAAATTTGCAAATAATTGATCGCCGCGATTTATGCGATCTGAACTGAACGGAGACTTGAGTGATACTGAAAAATTACGAACAAGCGCGGCTTGCCGGTAGCAACGAAGCATCCAGAGACCAAAGAGCTGGATAAAAAAATTGTTTTTCGGCTGGCTAATATTCTAACCGTCAAAATCAAGGTTGAGTGTCTAGACTGTTTTTTTATTGTTATTTACCGCGTCGGCCTGTGCGAGGTGGCGTGTTTTCACGGCGTTGCCGGATTTATGCATTACTAATAATCGTTATGCAAATTACGATTTATGTTCAATTTTTGATTGAAAATTGAACAAATAATAATAATATTTATTTACTTTAGCTGTTTAATTTGGTTTGTTGTTAATTTAATATTTATAACAAATTTTAAATTTTACCTATATCTTTTTGTTCTTATTGCCTTCTGCCGTAAACTCAGACAGAATGTAATTATTTGTTGGGGATAATTTGGTTAAGCGCCATCTACTATCAAGTAGAAAATTTGAGAATCTTAAACTCAGGAAGTGTTTCTATCGACCGCGTGATTGTAGAAATTGATAATAACGACTCAGTAAAAATATGTAAACATTTATTAATATTCAAAATAAATAACGGTTAACCTTTTATTTTATGTGAAAGAGTTGTTTTCCAGAATAAGGTAAGCGTTATATTTTTGTTATTTACAAAATCAACAATTAGCACAAATCTTGTGATTACTCTCTTACCTTACTCCAATGTTATATTCTAATCTAAGTAATTTAGTTATAGTTTAAAAAAAATCTAACCTATTTAATTGTAAAACTTGTGGCCTTTTTTTATTTTTAAACGTTTTTAAATATCGATATTTAATATAGTAAATTGGTACCTTTAATACGACCTAAACTTTTTTATTCTGATTATTTTCCTAGTCAATTCAAGATGGGATTTAGAACAATATCTTCTAGGAAACCAAAAACAGGAATAAGATAAATTAATACAGGATACAACTGGATCTGGATAGCATAGTCAGAATACAACAGGATCTGGATTATTTAACAGAAACAACGATAGGATAAATAATAAGTTTTCTTGTTTTACAAAAATATAACCCCACTTATTTTGACAGGTAAATTTCTTTGAATTTTTTTATCTTCAATCAGTATTGCTTTGATTTTATTTTCTTTTGTTTTTATTACGAGCATTGATGTGAACGCTTCAAAAGATTTTGGTGAAATGCCTGGCTTGACAGCGCGAAATAGTTTTTATAAACTATCAAATCACAGCTTACTTGATTGGAATTTGACAGTTTTTTAATGTAAATTTTTATAAAATTCAAAAATTATTAATTTTTTTACTACTTTTAATTATCACCATATTATTCTAGAGACAAAAAGAATAATTTTGATGTAATTTCATTAAATCCATGTTGTTGTACCACCAAAATAAGAAACAAAAACAAAGACGAAACATTTTCTGATAGGTACCTTATATAATTATTTTGTCAGTAATTCTTGATATCAATTAGCTGATGTATTTTTGCTCTCGGTGTATTTAAAATCCATATTTTTATTTTGGATTTAAAGAGCGATAAAAAGTTCATTACTTTGAAATGGAAAGGGATAACACCAGATAACTTGGGAGCCAGATATGAAAAGCTTCGTTGTCCAATAGTCTTCAACGTTCTTGGAATGTCAATGGAATTTAATCTAGAACTCGTGTTATATTTATGATCAACACTTTTAGCTTGTGTTATGTTCTTTCGCTGGTGCAGAAATAACGTTAAGGCGAAGACTTGTCGAATGTCCGTCACTTCTGCTTCTATATACATTTATTGTCCATTCCTGTACTGTTTCTAAATTCTTGATTATTGGTGACTCCTCCCCAAGCTATTATACCATTGTTTGGGCCAGGGCATGATAAATTATTTCTATCTAGAAGGCAGAAACTGTCAAATCAATGACACAAAGTTTAAAAGTATGTACTAACATATTAAGTTCATTTAATTGTTGTTTCTTATTAAATAATTTTTATCTTTAGAGTTTGTTTTAATTATTAGTCGTAAGAAAAATATTGTACATAACGCGTTAGAAAGAGATTTGAAATAAGTTACTTTCTACACTTGTTAGGTAATATGCTATTTCAGGTGTTTGAGGCCAGGGATATTTTTTAGAAATTTATATACCTGGTATCTGATTTTTTTATCAGGTTCTTCATATGCGCATTCCATTTGAGGTTACTGTCCAGCGTAATAAGATGATATTTGTATTTTATTACCATTTATGGTCATATGTCTAGAAACTTCCTGTATATATTTTTTTAATACTCTTTTGAATGTTCTGTTGTTATCTATACATTTCAACTTATCAGGAATTGTATTGTACAATGTTGGTGCTAAGTAGCTGAACATTCTCTGTGTTGTAGCTTTAACCATCGAGGGTGGCACATAATGATTTTTTTCCGGGTATTGTAGCTGAAGTATAATTGTCTTATGTCGAAGATTTTAGATTCAGAATTCAGTAAATCGGATGAATATCTGTAATTTTTGGAAAAAATTAGTTTTATAAATCGTCTCTGTATTACTTCCAGTAGGTTCATGTGTGTTTTCAAAGCCCCGTTCCATGCCAGAATTCCAGAATTTTATGGATCTAATTATTTACTGATCTGGCACTATACATAATAATATAATCTGGGGGTAGTTTTCCCTAAATAAAAAAAAATGGAAAAATATGTCCTATGTTTTTAATTAGCTTTAATTTTAGACATTTTACGATAAATTTGCCTTACGACATTCAGGTGAGGCCTGTGCTAGGCAGAGCCATTATTTTGTTTGTTTTTAAGTATATTTTATTGAGTTCAATGTAATACGGTATCAAAATTATTGTAACACGGCTCGTTTCCATCAAAAACGGATATAAAAAGGCAAGATTTGGCGTATTTTCAATTTTTCACATTTTTCAACGCACTCTAGCGGCGTAACTATTGGTCATAGAAAAAATTGTTGTTCATGAAACTTGTGGAAAATATTCTCTCCTTTAATTTTGTATAGAATAGTCTTTTCGAAAGAATACATAGTTACCGAGATTTAGGCCAAAAACTAAAAAAAAATGACAAAAATTGCACTTTTTAGCGAAAAATACAATGTTCCGGACAAAATATCTGTTAGCAAACCTCAAATTCGTGTTCAGCGACCACGAAAACAAAGAATAAAAAGAATTAGGACTGTACCTAAACTTTCCCTGAACTTTACTAAGTTGACAGCCTATTATTGATGATGACGATATGAATTCTTTCCCAATTTCAGCACTATAAACAAAACTTTCCATAAAACCCACTGGAGGAGCGACTTTTACACGAAAGAGTAGCTGATCAACTCCGTATACTACTTGGATATTCATTAGAACGACGCCACATAATTTATAATATGTTTCCTGATATTAATAGATCAATATAGCAATAACAGTTTCCTGTTCTATGTATCATTTAACAATAAATGTTTGCGATGCCGTTTCTTTTCGCAGACACCGTTTTCCAACGGTGGCACAAAGGACCGCAAAGATTATTTATTGGTTTTAATATTGTTAGAACAAGTAGCTACTAAAATTACTATAAGGACGAGCCTGTAGTAATAGGATTTCTTTGTAAAACGATTTGTGGTTGCAGTCGTGGTAAAAATATGTTTATAGATGGAATATTATATTAAGTTTTATATTACTGTTTAAGTATTTCACAACATACTGCTGCATACCACAAGAAATGTGGGTAGTGGCCAAGAAAACATTTTTCTGTATTTATATTTAAAAGAATAATAATTGTGTGTATACATATTATAAATTACTTTGGACTAACTAGATAATTTAATAAAACTTGATCCATAAGTATTTGTACAAAGAAAATAATATAATTATATATTTTCCTTTTGTGCTACTTGATGTAGCACAAGCGTTTGATAAGGTTTGGCATGAAGACTTAATACATAAGCTTTTCCTTCCAAAACAATATACAGATATCCTCCATTCATATATATCGGAAAGATACTTTAGAATTAGACAAGAAGAAGCCTATTCCGATCTTAAAGAAATTAAGGCTGGAGTACCACAAGGAAGTGTCCTAGGACCTGTCGTACACTTACTGTATACATGCCATTCTAGCAGTAGGAAAGAGCAATGAAGAAGCAACCCACAAGCTGCAAATCGTATCTATGACTGGACGAAGAGATGGAAAATTAAACTTAATGTCTCCACATTAATCACTCCACATTAACTTTACAAACAAAAGGATAGATCATATTCCAGTCAGAATAAACAATAACCTGATTCCATATTCAAACACAGCAAAATACTTAGGTATTACCTTACCAAACTCCGATGGAAAGCGCATGTTAAAAAGAAAAGAGAAGAACTTGGACTGAAATATAGAAAAATGTACTGGCTAATTGGAAGAAACCACTCTGTCTCTACATAATAAGCTTATGCTTTATAAGCCGATACTTAAGCCTGTATGGACCTATAGTATCCAACTATGGGGATGCACCAAAGCAAGCAACTTAGCAATCATCAAAAGATTTCAAAACAAAGCACTGAGGAACATAGTAGATGCCCATTGGTACATTCGCAATAGTGATCTCCATAGGGATCTGGAAATGGACACTGCTGACCAGACCATCAAGAAATTAGCCAAGAGTCATGAAGAAAGACTTCATCATCATGTCAACGTCGAGGCTATCCAGCTCCTAGACAATACTGGGTTAGAAAGAAGAGGATCAAGCCCTTTGAGTTAGTTCAGTGTTTTTAGAGCAAAATCAGAGCTTGTGTGTGCACGTTAAAGTTTAGTGCAATCCATTCTACAGAACTTAAGGAATGCTGCTGAGTATACCTCAGTTTTAAGTTTTAAACTCTATTAGATTAAGTTAGAATTAAATTGCTCATTGGTCACTGTTGACCAGATTGTAATATACTAAATGCCTTTATGGGTGTTTAATAATAAAAAAATATATATTTTCCTGTTAAAAAAAGTTGATAATGCTTTTAAGAACACCATTTGTACTGTTTATTTATATCAAAATTAACGATACTTCTATAAATTAAGATGGTTCCAAACTAGCTCCTGTAAAGATTATCCCACCAAAAACATTTAAATATTGAAAATCTAAAAAATGTTAAGTTTCCTGAAACAAATTCACAGTCCAGTATTGACCAAGAACGAATTAAAACTCAGGTTTGAAACTTGGTAAGTTCATTTTCAGACGTGGACTGAAAAGGTCTTCTTCTGGTTATTGTATAATTTTTTGAGATATTCGAACAAAAAAGTATTATCCTGCTGGAGCAGCTATTTATAGGCAATTTTGTCTTCACTAATAATCGGCGATGCATAAAAAATATTGTTGTTGAAAATTACCTTCACGAAAGGACACAGATAGTTAAAATAAGAAATGAATTTAGTAATCCAGTTAAAATTCAAATAGGTGTGCCACAAGGAACGGTCCTTGGCCCTATTCTTTTCATCGTCTATATAAACTCTATGTTAAACTTAGATACAAGTGGTGTTTCAATTTCTTATGCAGATGATACCGTCTAATGTTTGAATAAGGTAAAACCGGGGAGGTGGTAAAATTAAAAGTGGTAAAGGGGGTAAAAATCATAAAAGATTGGCTGGATTGTAATAAGTTGTCATTGCATTTGCAGAGTATTTTTATAATTTTTTCGCAACACCTAGTCAGACCATACAAGACAATACTACCGTCAACTTCATGAATGATAGTTTAATTTTAACTGAATTTACTGAAAGTGAAGCCAAAAACTACAATTTAACCTGATAGAATACCAGCTTTTTTAATTCATGACTATGCCTCCTTATTGGCAGAACCTTTGACTTTAGACTTTACTTTTCAACCTCTCAATAAAATACCAACAGTTCCCTGGTGTTTTGAGACCCTGAGAGTCTAAGTTAAGACCTGTTTTCAAAAAAGGAGACAAGCATGACATCGAAAACTATCGTTAATAATTTCTCAAGGGCTTTTGAAATCCTGCTCAATAAACCACTTTCCAATCATGTAAAAAATCAAATTACAGAGTTACAACATGGCTTCTTCAAAGGTAGGTCAACTACCACCAATCTCTTCTATATTACCCAGTATTCATTCATTCATCACATATTCGATGCCATAAACACGGGCTTCTCCAAGGCCTTTGATAAGCTTGATCATAATATATTACTCGGTAAATTAAATGCCTTCGGGTTCTCAGGGAACCTGTATACTTTTTGTACTTCCCATCTGAGAAACCGCTCCCTCTACGGAGAGTGTCATGGTCAGAATTCCATTTTATTTACACCAACATCTGGCGTCCCACAAGGTTCTGTTTTGGGGCTACTTTTTTTAATTTATTCATAAATGACATTATTGAGGGCCTCGAAGTCAATTGTTTATTATATGCGGACGATTTGAAATTATATAAAAAAATTAACTGCTTGAATGATTGTGCCACTTTACAAAATGCCCTAGATAAAGTAAATACTTGGTTCAAAAAAACTGCCTTCTGTGAAATGCTAATAAGTGCTCAATTGTGACATTCACTCGAAAACAGAATAAAATCACTTACTCAATCGACAATGATATGCTCCATAGATCAAATTCTGGTCGTGACCTTGGTATTACCTTCGATCATAAATTATCTTTCTCAACTCACACAAATAAAGTCACCAATGAATGTTCAAGGGCCTTAGGTTTCATTGTCAAAAATACTCGGGATTTCACGAATAAGAATACTCTGCTCCTGTTATATAATTCGTGTGTTCGATCTAAAACAGAGTATGCATCTTTCATTTGGTGTCCATATTATAATGTTCTTTCAAATAGCCTTGAACGAATTCATAGACGCTTTAATATCTCTCTTTCAAGGAAGATGGTGCCTACCCTTCTATAGAAATACCCAATACAGCTTTATTAGAGAGACATAACTTTACTTCTCTTGCAATAGGAGGAACACAGCTGCTATGATTTTTCTTTATAAGGTGATCCATGGCCAAATCGACAGTAATGCTATTTTGAATATGCTCAATTTTCATGTTCTAAGAGTAAATTCAAGGCAGAACAATCTAATTTATCTCGAAGCCCCTAGAACAAATGTACAGAAAAACTCACCCTTGTTCAGAATTTGCAACATTATGAATGATAGGTGTGACATCTTCTCTTGCAGCACTCTTGACTGAGAATTTCAAGCAAATTAAAAACATAAAAACTCTGAAGTGATCAAAAAAATTATAAGCTATAACTTCCTAGAACTTGCTAAATTGTTATAAACGGTAAATAACCTTATCTATATTGTTTATATTTATAGTTTTACTCTGCACTCTGTTCTTTATTATTAATTCAGATGTATATTGCACACACAGGTGTTATACACCTAGGTGCATAGTACTATATAATTCTAATTTATTACTCTATTATCTTATATTGTAAGTATTTAATGTTTAATGTATAATTAAATAAATTTAAAAAATTCAAGGATATCCATTTTTCATACAGGGTGTTCCGATATTCGACCGACAACGCTTTACAGGTGATAGCTCTTGACAAATGATGAAAAATGAGTTAGGTACATAAGCCCCTAAGATTCTTAGTTTACGAGATATAGGGTGTTAAAGTTGAGAAATTAATATTATTTTTTTGCGATATTTCACCTACCGTTTTAAATATTTTGTTGAAACTTGGCAGTCGATTTACTTTTTAGAAGCTTGACAATTTAACAAAAAATATGCTTGGCATACTTCATCCAGTGGCGCACAATAATGGGTAGTGGTAACTTCGGCCCCCCTATTTTTTACGACACTGTATAAATCGATTTTTTTTTTCATTTTATTTAAATCTTTGGTTATTTATGTTACAAAAACTTATTAACTTTTATTGCGCTAAAATCAACAATTTTAAACTTTAAAGAGAAGTCTACAATTCGTCTTTTCTATCGTCGATATTAAATCTGGATTTTTTTCATTTATAATAAACAGATGTCTGGACCTAAATACCCAATACAAATATTTAGAAAATAGTTCAGCATTGGGCAGACATTTTTGACAATACCAAATAAACAAAGAAACGACATACGCCACTATAGTTTTTAGACAATCTAGTAGGCATATGTCATAAATGTAATTTTACAGTTTATCTGCTTGTTGTCGTGTATTTTATGTTTTAATTCCCGAAATAGCCACGTTTGGGATGAGGAAAACCCCCGTTGTATCCGCCAAAGAGGATTTCAAAGTAAATTTTCAATATGGTAGGTATCGTAGGAGACTGTTTAATCGGCCCATACATTTTGCCAAATAAATTAAATGTCAAGATTTACACTCGCTTTTTAGAAGAAGTCCTAGATGAACTTCTAGAAGATGTAGCATTAGAAATTAGAAACAACTTATGGTTTCAACATGACGGAGCATCCGTACATTTTACTAGAAGTGCCAAAATTTAATATATAACAGTTTTTTGTATTCTTATTTATCACTAATTATAATTTCCTTTAATTATAGCTATTTATATTACAAGTACATAAACAATGGCTCTATTGAACGAATAATTTTATGTCCGAGCGGGCCTGCGAGAGAGGCTATAAAATGATGAGTCCATAAAGCCTGTTTATGTACGCGTTATATACATGATTTTATGTTCGATTGCAATTAAAAAATAATAATAAATTGAAAAAATAAAAAATTGATACGATTTTGGCTGACAGCAGTTGCGATGACACTAGTAAAATAAAGTCCTGTATATTTAAGATATGGTATTTTCAAAAATGTCTGCTCAATGATGAACTATTTTCTAAATATTTGTATTGTGTATTTAGGTCCAGACATCTGTTTATTTTAAATGAAAAAATCTAGATTTAACATCGACGATAGAAAAGACGAATTGTAGACTTGTCTTCAAAGTCAAATATCTCCAAAATTGTTGATTTTAGCGAAATAATAGTTAATAACTTTTTGTAACATAAATAACCAAAGATTTAAATAAAATGAAAAAAAAAATCGATTTATACAGTGTCGTAAAAATAGGGAGGGCCGAAGTTACCACTACCCATTATTGTGCGCCACTGGATGAAGTACGCCAAGCATATTTTTTGTTTAATTTTCAAGCTTCTAAAAAGTAAATCGACTGCCAAGTTTGAACAAAAAATTTAAAACGGTAGGTGAAATATCGCAAAAAAATAATTTTAATTTCTCAACTTTAACACCCTGTCTCTCGTAAACTAAGAATATTAGGGGCTTATGTACCTAACTCATTTTTCATCATTTGTCAAGAGCTATCACCTGTAAAGCGTTGTCGGTCGAATATCGGAATACCCTGTATAATCAACTCATGTAAACTACAAAAATCTGTATTCAGCGATTCATAATAAAGGTAGAGCTGAAATATTCAGAATTTCTTTTCATGCCTTCACTGCTAAGGACATGCAACAACAAAACATTTTATATAATTTATGCTTAATAAAGTTACTTTACTTATACTACAGTTCTGAAAAATATATTCTTACAGTCATTAAAAGAGGTAATTAATTTTGGTTACATTTATTATTAATTCTTGTAAAGTTTACATCCTGCCGCTAGTCTCTCGTTTGTACACCCCGGTGGTCCATTAAATATTTTTGCTACATACACGAGGGTCCTGAATTCTTCACATCGTTACCGGATGGTTTTCGAATACCTTGGTTAACTATTTGAGTAATATTTCTTTTTTTAATACTCACAATTTGTATCTATAAAAATAAAACGCGATATTCATGTATTATATGAAATTCCAGATTGTTTCTTGTTGTGCACCAATGAGTCTTCCTTATATTTTATATTAGTAATTAGTTTAGGATTAATGGTTTGTTTTCTTTTATCGAGATGAGTTATGATATTGTTCATAAACTTTAATGGGTAAAGCAGGACTTAACAAGCTTCTGTTTTGTTCCCTTTTATTATACAAATGCGTTAATCTAATTAGATTGTGGAAAGCTTCTCTAGCATGCTGTTCTTTAACCTTTTTTTTAAGTGGAGAAAATCCTTGATATACACCTCGGCTGGCACCCAGGCAGTGTGAGACTCCCCTTTTACAGGTCTACTCACTAAAAACTCCACCTGAGACCGTATGCTCCTGGAATCATCGTTTCCGACATGCCTTAGATGCTTACAGCGCTTCTTTTTTCTTTATTACTCCCACTATATATTCCTCGCCAGCCAGTCAGTATGTCGGGTCATTTATCATTCCATATATTATGGCGCTCTTGGTTTGGAGTTCCCCAAATGTCATCCTCATCTGGGAGGTTCTCAGCCGGTCGCATTTGCTGCACTCTATTATCGTGAGCTCCGGGCTATCTGGCATGCACCTATCGCTTCTCTTTTCCCCAATCCAAAACAGATAACTAGCGAAACAGCAATGACCTGTACTTGCGTGGTATAGTAGTTCTTCTCTACGTTTGGTATAAGCTTTCTTGTCCACAGAGCTGTTCTCTCAATTCCTTCTGCTATTTTCGCATAGTTTGCTCCCTCAATTCTTTACGCTTTAATTCTATGTTTGGTCTTTCGGTCGCCTGTATGGCGTCTACGGAAACAGTTTGACAAGCAGAACCAACATGCAATGCAGCTTTTCTCTGGACTCCTTCCATAATCCAATCACTGCCAAGATCTCTCCCGCAGAATTTGGTCGACTAAGAATAGAATGCAAACGATTGACAAAGCACTGGTATGATGATTACATTCGTCTCACTGAACTTTCAATCCAAAATAATGCAAAGACTTTTTGGAAATTCTCTAAATTTGTTACCTACAAAGTCAGAACAACCGTACGAAAAGTATGTACTATGAATTGTTTAACAACTGGAAATAATATTGTTATTTTTGTCTTCCCCAAATGTCAACAAAATTTTGCAATAAGTTTTCTATTGCATAAATAAATTTAAAATAAAATAATTTTAAATTGGAACCTTTGGTTTATCAACTAAGTTGAAAACTATCGTCGACCACTCAACCAAAACACAGTTTTAACACACAACTATGTTGGCATCATCAGGAGTTGATGATAGACTAAACACTTAACTATTTCCAACAGCTATTTATACTAAATAACTAACACTCTATCCCCCGGCGGTGCTGGGCACCGTCATCCCCGGTGACCTAATCAGCCAAGGGTGACTAATCAGCCAAGGATGACTAACCCGCCCGTACCTAAAGGATTAAACTAAAAAGCGGACTAAGAGGAATTGGTCCTTTGTCTCTGTTTAAACTAGTTTTACATTTTCCTATTTCTATACTTTCAAATGCGTCCAACAATTTATTATTGGATACATTTTTAAGTAATTTTACATTGTCTATACTTATTTTATGATTTTGATTAAAATCATGTGCTCTTTAAATCTGACCTGTACAGAGCGTCTAGTCTGCCCAACATACTTTCTATCGCAATCCCCACAACTAATTTCGTAAATACCACTTTTTTCCAAATTTTTATCCTTGGGGTTTCCTAATAACTGTTTTAACGTTCGAGCGGGCGCGCTTTTTAGAATTACACGAGAAGGCGCGCCGCGGCAGTCTGCCGCATTTGGTTTTTCAGGTTTGTAGTTTACAAATAACGAAGAAAATTTATTTTACTTAGTAGAATAAGACAAATATGCCATTTATAATCATTTTATTATAGTAAAAAAATATATATAACATTTCCAAAACAAACAATGTAGGTAAACTGAAAAAATTAGTAGTAAATAAAACTTACACGACCGGGCGCGCCAGCGACAATCTGCTGCAAACACGTTGTAGATTTGATCTGGTTTGAAACGTTCGCCAGATGTGTCGATAAGCGGAGTCAATAACATAAACAAGGAATAGCTAACTGCCCAGTTTCGAAGGAATCGTCACATTTTAATTATAACACAAAAACAAAAAGTTGCGGCAATCTGCCGCGGGCGCGCCCGCTCGAAGATTAAAGTGTTGTTAGACTGAAAAACTAAACTTAAACCCGCTTTATTGAACACGCAGGTAATTCCTTTGGTGTAAGTGGGATTATACGGTATTGAAACGATTTTTTCAGTCTGGTTTTCGTGTTGGAAAAACGTGGTGTCACGTAGATTTTTTTAAATTTATGTTTGTTGATTAGTTTGTCAAGTCTTCGTCATAACCGTTTATTGCAGCTATATCCTTAATCAAATTCTTTTCCTTATTAAATCTTTCTTTACTTAATGGGAAGTTAAATAAACGATGTATAGTAGAACCCACCGCTTTATGAGAAAGAAAAAACGCTATAAAAACAGCAAAGGATACCGCCAATAGAAGAATACTGATTGATCTGGACATTTTTGAGTATTTTAATGTCGAAAACACCGTACACTGTCCATATACATAAAAATAAAATGATATCTATTAGGACCACTGTGCAAAGATTCAATAATTAAGTTACTGGAGATCGTTAGGGGTAATTTGCGTAAAATTTCTATATTGATTAACTTCCATGCAAGGTTTAGCCAAAAGTAAATATTCTTGAGTAATTTCGTCACCCAAGTCGTTTGATTTGAGTAATTCTTCAAGATATTCCAAGGTTTGCGTAATCGGTACACTAGGAAACAATGAACTTACATCAAACGAGATTAAAATTTCGCCTTCTTGAATTGAAGTATTTTTAATTTTATCTATGAAATCTAAAGAATTTTTAACAAAAAAATTTTTAAGTAGTGAAGGTAAATTTTCAAACTCGTTTGATAACCATTTGGAAATACTAGGTGTGCTTATTCCAGGTTTGTGTATTTTGGGAAGGCAAAACAACTTTGACATGGTTGGATTGTTAATTGTAAATCTACATTTATTCCGTGGAGTAACAAGGTTGTTACACTTTTTTAAACTTCCCTAATCATTTTTGGCAAAGGATTCTTTTGAACTGACCCGATTTAATCAAATTACTAACTCTATCGTAGTAGTCACTTTTATCTAATATGACAACCTTATTTCCTTTATCTGCTTTCAAATAAAAACAGTCCTCTCTCAACCTTTTAACAATTTTCTTATCCTCTTGGGATGGAGCGCTAATATTGGATACAATATTTTTGGAGATCTGGTTTCGGCATACCTCATGGACAAAACCTTTTGTACTCTCAGGGAGATACTGAATTGAACTTTCAATATGTCCGACCAAGTCACCCAGATCGTCTCTAGGAGGCAGTGCAAAACCCAAACCTTTATTTAAAAGCGCGATTTCAGATTTGTCAAAAGTTTGAGAAGACTGATTTTCCACTATGTTTGGGGTTTCGGGTGAAAATGTTTTCTTTGGTTTTAATTTTTCTAATTTCTTATTTTCTTTGCAAATTTAACTTGTATAACTTTAAACATTTTCCTCTAAAACTCACTTCAATCCTCATACTCTATATTTGTTAACCTAAAAGTTAATTTTTTGCAAAGACTGTAAGCATCTATTTCAAGAATACTTCTTTTGCTGTACAGATATTTGATTTCTAAATCTTGCCATTTTTGTTTTGTACACTTGCCCACTTTATCAGAAATTGATGATTTAATAAAATTTGGAAAAATGTTATATTTTTTGCAAGTTTTAAGAAACCAAATATCTGCACCAACTAACCTAATCTTAGTACTAAATTTAGCATATCTATTTTGTTCCGTTGATAGTGAAGCCATCTCAATTAAATTGGGAAATTGGAACCTTTGGTTTATCAACTAAGTCTATCATCAACTCCTGATGATGCCAACATAGTTGGCGAAACGCGTGTAGAGTGTATTAAAACTGTGTTTTGGTTGAGTAGTCAACGATCGTTTTCAACTTAGTTGATAAACCAAAGGTCCCAATTTCCCAATTTAAATGGTTTTGAATTTGATACCTACTTTCTCAAAATTAATATTTTAATTATATCCGTAATTTGTGACAATATTGCCGGTCAGAAAAAGTTTTATTATTAGCATTAGTTAGTACCCTTACTAAACCATTTACGTGGGATAAATTTAAAACTTTGCTTAGTCACACAGAGAAGATTTTTACTTTTAAAGTCGACGACACACCCGCGCCACCCATCCTGAAGAGGTGTTAGTCACATCTAAAACATCGGAAGATAGTGTGTGTGGTTGTCTTGTAATTCGATAATCGTTTATGTTCCTACGCAGGAATGTCTCTAAAGACATATTTTGTTGATGTAATGAATAAATTGTTACTTTCAGATCGGTTCACTACACGTGTGGTTATTTACCGATATCCAAATTGCCCCCTTCCCAGAGAAGCCATCTGTAGGTTCTATTGGTTACCTACACGAGGTTAAGAGAGTTTATATACCCTCCGCCATATTAGAAATGCTAATGTTAAAATTGCGGGCTTAATATTTAACAAAAAAAAATATTTTTTTGTATCCGCGCTTATTATTCATCGTAGAATGGCGGATGATCACTTTTTTTTATATATTGTGAAGTTAATAATGTTAAATAAGAGTATAGAATAATATTTTAAAAGAGACCAGCATATTATAAATTTAAATAATGTGGGAGAATTTGAAATGAAATTTTAACGTTATTAAAATTATAACATTTAGATGAAATTAAATTAAAAATTAAAGAAAACCAAATACCCAGACTATGCCCAATTCAATATTTCCTCTTAAAAACATCTTGGCAGGTAAATAAAATGACAAACATCACCTAAAAATAAAGAAATAGTATTATAAAAATAAAATTTAAAAGAATAAACAAAATGTTATTTTATTGATATAGAAAAAAGTTAAAGTTTAACTTACCTAAGGGAATGATTTATTGTGAGATCAATATTAGAGTGAAAATCCTTCTTAAAAGCTCTGATATTAACCTAAAAATTAAAACCAAAATTAAATAATATTCAAAATTCAAAATTTTATTAACAATTTATTTTCGGGACAATCTTTATAACAAATTATAATGTCAAGACAACCTGTACAGCAAAATAAAATAAAAGTTTTGACAACTGTTTAAAATGAAATCCAAAGATACCAACTTTGATAACTAAATTAGAAATTAATAAAATGTATAAAATTAGACACCAGAATATAAAGGAGAAGTATGTTAATTGTTATAATTAAAATTATGAAAATCAAAACACATAATAAAATATAATAGAATCAAAATTTTGAAATAATTAGAACAAATTGAGAAACAATTTGGGAGTTTCTGTATGACGTCAGAAGGTAACATAGCAACAGAAAAAAAAGAAGGTAGTAAGTTTGATGAAATGAAAAAAGAGGCTAGTATAAAATTTTAAGATTTTCTTTAAAATTATAAAAATTAAGTTTTAAAAGTTAGTTGATAAAATGGTAAAAAGGAGTTTTTAGTATAAAAAATTTAAGAAGATATTTTATTTAAAAGTTTAAATAAAATTTTGCAAGAAGAAGGTACAAAATTAAAAAGGCATTTATATTCTGGAAGTCCAATTAGTACTGCGACTTTGTTTTATGATTAATAAGTGGATAATATTAAACAATATTTATACAACAACTTACCTGGAAGTTGTTGGGCTTAATTTGTGTATCATCTGGATATTGGTTTCAACAACGTGTTCAATCGAGCATCTATCACTTAAAGAATCAACAGAAATTGGGAAACATCACCTAACTAGAAATCTAGTTGTAACATATCACTGGTTGTACGAGTTAGAAGAGGAAGTAAAACTGATTGTTGAAGGTATAAATTCATTATATCAAATGTAACTTGTTTCATATTAAAAATAACGTGTGGAACGTGCGTTTTGCGGCTAAGACAGATATATCAATTACTGTCATAGGAAATCGGTGTGCCAACCTTAGCTTTAAGAATTTATCGCGCCAAATTCAAATTTTTTTATTTTTTTTTTAGAAATAAGATATCATTGAGTGAATGTGTGGGCGTGCAAGTAACTCATATTATCAAATTAGTCTGATCTTTGTTCATGTTTTTCTATAATCTCTATTAAAATAAACTCATTTAATTGTTGAACCAACATTTTATTTTATTGAAAAGTACAGGGTATATCAGTAGCGTGCATTAAAAGGGAGCTCTAAGAACTTGAACTTACAATTAAATAATCCCTGAGATTAAAAAAAAATTTAAATTTAAGAGATATAACAGCAATTGAGCATAGTCGTGGCGATATTCACAAAAATATTAAATTTAAATAACAAATTATTTATTTTGAAATTAGCTAACAAGATTCAAAAATTTCATATTTCACATTATTTAAATAGAAATTAAATTAAATTTTAAAGTAATAATAGCTAATATTATTACAAGTAGTTTTTTCTAAAATTGAACATTGCTTCAAAATCTCAGAGGGTACCGGGAGGTGCTGCCCAAGACGGTCTTCTTTTAAAGCAATTAAAAATTAAAATTTTACCAGAAGATTTATATTTTGAAAGGTTTGTCTTGTGTGTAGCGGCTCCCGGGACCTCTCGCATTGCGCTCGTGCTCTGTCGGAGTTTTACAGAATCATGGCCAATCAGAAAAGGTCATTGTATGGCGAAACCCGAATTCGAGTTTCGTTAATGCAAACGAGGAAGTTAATTGAAGACAACAGTTATTCTGATTGCATTTATTTACATTGGATTGTTGTGTTGACTTGAATATAGACCATTCCAGGATGACGTAGTTGACAGGTCGGCCAAACACTATGAACAGCCCTGGTCTCATACTGCTTATAGGCTTGCAAACTTTTGTGAGCCTTAAGCTGTTGTCCCGAATAAAAACTGTGAGTTAGTATACAAAATTTATAGAAAAAAGGTTTATATACAAGTTACTCATATTAGTTTCGTTCGCGCTCAAATTGCACATAAACAAACAAACATTACGCGTTTCGGGCAGTTCCAATTAATACCGCTAGATCGCATAAAGTTGTGTTCATGTCAATAGAAATCTAATTTCCATCCCCGACTGATGCTACGTCTAGATGTCGTCCTTATCCGAGAATTGGTAACTATGCAACCGCAAATACACAGATGAATTTCATGCTGCCTCACAATTTCTTTAGAGGGGGGTTCAGCGAAGACGTAAGCGGCGAGGATTTCGAGGTTATGTATGAAATTGACAGAGTTGATGGGTATAGAACACTCTTAAGTGTTGGAAATCCTACCATTTACTTGGAGTTGTGGTTATCATACCGGCAACGGAGATTTATCGTTGTTATAAGTTAAGTAATGAAGGTATAAATGTGTTATTTTTATTTCCGTTTCAATACATAGATTTAAAAGAATTTCCCGTATTATTATCATATTTTCACAAGTCGTAAAATCAAAATTTTGTTTATCTACTAGATAGTCTGCAAATTTTGTCAAATTTACACATACAAGCATTATCGCTATTAAATCTAAAAAGCAATCTCCCACATCTTCTGGAAGTAAGTAAGGCAACAGTGCCGGATGTAAGGGCGGGCAAACAGGGCTGCTCCGGGGCCTCCACAAGAGAGGGGTCTCCACAATAGAAATTTTGCGTATGATGCTGTGCGTTCGAGATTTGGATTTATCAATCACTTAGAGGAGATGAACGCTGCAAGTTTGAATGCTGCAGCAGAAGAATTAGTTAAAGTTTACAAAAGCGATTTAGAACCTAGTCTTGGAAATGAGTTGGTCCAATTTGTATCGTTGAAAGATTTCTACAAAAAGTAATATGAAAAAAGCCAATCTAAGGAGCTGTTCTAGTATCAAATTCTTGAAAATCAAAATTTCAGAGCTACATTCCCAAACATTGAAATTACACAAAGAATGTACTTGGTTTTGATGGTGTCGAATTGCACTGGAGAGCGCTCATTTTCCAAAATGAAAATTGTAAAAAATAGGATGCGAACTACGATTTAATTATTTAAGGTATATCTACTTAGCAGTCGGCGCACAATTTGG
The DNA here is from genome assembly GCA_949320105.2 of Crepidodera aurea. Classification (NCBI taxonomy): domain Eukaryota; kingdom Metazoa; phylum Arthropoda; class Insecta; order Coleoptera; family Chrysomelidae; genus Crepidodera; species Crepidodera aurea. The sequence continues at coordinate 5,214,366 of OX439476.1, read as the reverse complement.
CATGTGCCTAGTATACAGGCCCGTTAAGCCAGTTCAATGGAAGACGTTTGCAGTCCGAGTCCTTCTATATCTACAGGTAGATCTTTGTGCACTAATCCGTTCGCAAACATCAGAATTGGGTTTAGTTTTAACCTGTTTAAGCTTCCACATATCTTTTATTTCTAAGGATAGATCTTGGTATTTCATTATTTTCTCCGTGTAAGCTTTTGCCATGTTCTTATCTAGGGGTACGGTAAGATCGATCAAGGATTGCTGTTTGTTCCTTGATTGATTGATTGATTGATTGATTACTTGTTCTCTTCGTTGTGTGTGTTTCTGGTGGAGTCCATGGGTTGGTTGTTTTTTTCACACGTCTAAGTTTGGACTGATTTTGTCTCCAGAGTTGTTGCCATTGTGCCATTGGGTAAGTATTTATTGTTTAAGATATGATTTAAGCTCTTCTGCTCTGATTGGTACATTTTCAGGTAATTGGTATAATGCTTCTTTGGCTGCCTGATCTTCGGACTCATTTCCTAGTATTCCAAAAAAGTGACTTGGAATCCATATAAAAGGTATGCTCTTTCCTATCGATTCCAGGTAATGTAGAGTAGCTTGAATTTGTTTTTTCATTGGTTCTTGGTTGAATATATTTCAAGGCTTGCCAAATGGCATATAATTCCGCTGTATATACTGACGCGGCTGGTGGTAATGTTCACGAATGTGAGGAGCTTTCCACATATATTGCACTGCTAGTTTTCTCTGTGTTTTTGGATCCATCGGTATAGATAATTTGTTTGTTTTGATTATTATTTATTACTTTTAAGAATTCTTGTTTTATTAGGTCGTTTGGAGTTTCTCCTTTTTTATATTTCAAACATTGATTGTGTTGTTTAAAAGGTATTTCATATTCTTGAACACTAAGAATATCTGTAGTAAGCACATTAACATTTTTTTTAAATTAATTCAACGGGGAACATCTCCCACGAATAACAAATAAATATTTTTATGAATGGCTGCCCTAAATCCTACGTACTGCATTGTTTTAATGAAACAATGACACTAATATGAATTTATAAATAGAAATACTAAATACATGCAAATTACTTGCACTACCATAATGTCCTACTCCCATTTAATTTTACCTACAGGAATAATTAGAAATGCCATTTCTATTTCCTATTTCAACTTTCCCTTACATATCATGATGTATTAAAGGTTATGCATAACGAATGTTGGCTGAATTTTTCTATTAGGAATGCATTAAGTGGCTAATGGATTTCATTGGCAGATAATATTTGACTGACCTCCTAAACCTTAAACCAGACTATACTTTCCTGAAGGTTTTGGACTCACTGAATCAATAAATTACCGTAAATTTGTTTTCGTTTATATTATACTTATGTTTTCTTTATTTCTAAATAATGCTAATCAGTTTTAATTCGTTTATTGTTTTAATACATTTTGTAGGAAACTGAATGACAAAATTTTAAACCGAAAAAATCCCACATCAGAATTACTCCATGAAATGTGGTTTTGGAGATATCCTAACCCAAAGGTGCTATATTTGAGGTTATGTTACATCACACGGTTATTTTTGCTCCATTAAACTCCTTAACAGTTATTTTTTTCATACACAATTGTAAACTCTAAATAACTTTTTCCTAATTCTGAATATTATGTATTTCTCAGTGTAATATGTCCATCAGAATTGACTATACAGAAAATACATTTTTTCTTTCATACAATTTCAAGATAAAAACACCATTTTCGAAAACCCGTTAAGATAATCGAATCTATTAAAATTCTTTTATTATCGTTTGATCTCCTAAATAAAATAAACTTTACATAAAAAAATCTTATCGCCATTGTTATTAATTTCAAATTAGAAAGTGTTCAGAGGTAGTTGTCCACCCACGACGTGTTTATAATATAATTAGTATATTTAACGAATTAATGTTTGATCAAGGAAGTTATGTCACTCCCACATTCACCTTATGTTCAGGACCACAATTTTACGCTTAAATTTCTTTACCATCTAATTAATATTTATTTATTATAACTCATAGGCCGGTATAAAAACCATTTGATGTATTAGCTGGTTCAGATCCGGCTCGAAGTACCAAATTACAAAAGATCTATCTAAACAATATGAATTTTATATATTTTATTGTATCATAAAATAATAGGCAGATGTGTCAATCAAGAGTACCTAGATCCAATATAAGCTGGATCTTCCAATTGTACATAAAAATACTTTTGATATAACTTCCAGGAGCTACATCTGATCTTTTCTTCAACGCATCAAACATCTGATACTACTCTGGAAATCAAGATTTTTCGTTACATCTGTATAGAAAAAAATAAAAACAGAACACATCTTATTGTTGCCTGTTGCTATTCTGCAGCAGCCCCAGAAAAGTTAGGTTAGGGTTCATGTCTGAAGTTAGCTACAAAGTCCTATGTGCGGAACACCGAAGCGCCGTTGACAGATAACATAGCCCCAGAAAAGTTAGGTTAGGGTTCAGGTCTGGCTCCACAGGGGCACTCCAAAAAGTTAAGACTTCTACGACAATGTTAAGTTAGTTTAGGCAATCTCTAAGGGAGCCTCATTTTGTGGCGCCGAGCCCTAAGGGGCTTATTTTCGAGGGTGAAGGCTCGTCCAAAGTAAGGCAATCCCTATTGATATCTCGTATTGGAATGCTGAAATTTCGAATTTAAAGTATTATTTTTGATTGCTATATTTACGGAACTTTCAGTTATCCTGGCATTTTTTCTCCTTTTTAACACTTTATTATGTCTCTTACTTCATACTTTGTTACCATTAGTTGTGCCACTTTTTTTTTAAGTAGATATAATTAGTGAAGAAAATACATTGGGTGTGTCTGATGTTTTTATAGCCTTTGTATAGGAATAAAACATAAGAAGAATCAACGTTCAATAAAACATTACTTGATTGAAGCACAATTGTAATGCACATCCTATATACAACTAGTGTGTCTAGTACGTATAATTGTTACACAGGAGATTTCATTTATATGGATTTAATGCAATATACAGAGTGGTCAAAAATTTTCTTCTAATCGAATCCGTTTGCTGTCTATTTAACAAAAATATTAATAAAATGAAAGATATTGTTTCTTTTTTTTTCAAATTCAAAGCAAAATATAAAATATTATAAAAAACAATACGCAATTGATTTACCTTTTTAATAAGTAATGGTCTTCAAGATTCACAGATTCTCTCACAAAACTCAAAAAACTGCCAAATTAACTGATTTATATTGGGTTTCAGTCCTTTACACTTTAGTAATTGTTTATCCAGAGAGAAAATTTTGTAAGAAAACTCCAGTATGATCTAGAAACCACAAAATCTGAGCCAAATAAGGTACTGTAGGTTTCCTGAACAATTAGAAAACCTATTAAATAAAATTCAACCATAACAGTCTTTGGATTATGTACTATTCTACTGATTCTACTGCAAAAATGGCAAAATGTATTAATCCTACATCTTCGTCGCTTCCTTAGCTTAGAAATATTCTTCATCGTACAGATCCTCCCATAAAAGTGGGCCCAGTGTGGTCCCTTGGAGTACTTCCATTCTGAGCTGTACGATGAAGTACTTAGAACATTTCAACTTTTTTTTTTTTTTTGCGGAGGTGAAGGAAACCCCTTTATGGGGAAGTTATGAGCCTAAAATCTCAAGGTCTACTGTGAGACTCTCCTTTCAAAGCATACTCACTAAAAAACTTCACCCCCTGGTTGGGTCCGTCTAACCGAAGCCTCCGGTGACACTTAGGCCTGTCGGCCCATTGTATCTTCCCTCACTGTTTACAATACCCAGTCCAGTAACTTAGTGTCCTGTACAAGCTTGTACAGGTCCTGTACAAGCTTGTACAGGTCCTGTACTGAGTGGGAGTTGTATAGTTCTGGATCACCTATTGGCTGCCCAAAAATTTGCTGTCTTTTGCGGTCCAGTGCCTCGCATCTACACAGTATATGTTTCACTGTTTCTGTTTCCTTACCGCACAGTCTGCAGGTAAGGTCACCATTGTACAGTCCCATCTTGTTGACTACCTTGGATTATTAATTAGTGGTAATAGTAGTGAAGATCTGACATACAGAGTGAACCGTTCCCTGTTGATTATTACATCGTTGATGAGAACAAGCAAACTGGGAAAATCACTAAACAAAAAGGATGCTATTATTTTGAAGATTCCAAGAAATAAAACGTAGATAAGGTTTACTATAGTAGAAACTGAAATCGAACTATGCAGACGTATTAAATGTCTTGGTATAGTAAAGTTATCGACGTCAAACTTAGATTTACGCATCATATCCTATATTTAAAGTAAGAGGCACAAGGTTGGATATTGGAAGCCCCAGCTCTAGGAAAGGAGAAGTCCTGAAATCATGTGCTGGAGTATCAAAAATACTTACTACCGATCTGCGTATAAAACTGCAAGTAATAGTAGGACAGATTTCGATAGATCATATTATTAAGAAACGATTTCCAAATGTACGAGTGCGAGGATGAAAGAGAGAAAATAAGAGCATCACTTCGGAAGGAGTGGCAATGCATAAGGCGATAGCACAGTGCACCAAATAACTGATACCGTATCTTGTCACCTAGGCTAGATGCAAACTAAGTGAGGGTATTTCCTCAAATTATCTCGGTCTAGCTGGAACAGAGGAAGATACTAGGCTAAATGCAACTCCTTCAGAAACAGTAATGATGCAGAGGAGAGGAGATACGTGTTTTATTCTATAATATATGTAAACATCAGTGACGCCATGTTTTATCCGGAGAAAGATGGTTGGTTGCTATTAAGAGAAACATTATTTCCTGAATTTTTCATTTCACTTTTTTCAGGAACTATACATTGCATTCAAAAGGTAGCCCATGAGAACTGCATCTCCTGCGGGCTAGGAGATATTTTATCCTAAGAAGGATCAGTTGTCCGATAATGGTGAAAAACGGGGAATTTACTTGGGACACGGTGCTTGTACATACCGCATCAGAGTCCTGCACTATCACTTGATAAGATGCTAGTAAGTATTTTTGCCTATAAAAAGACTGTGGTGTCTAATATTAAAAACTGACAAAAAAGACTACAACCTTCAAGGTAAGGTCTGGTATACAGACGGATCCAAAACCAAGGAGGGAGTAGGAGCAGGGATATACTCCAAAAATCTAAGAGTTAGCCACAGCTATGCCTTAGATAGAAATGCTACGGTATTTCAAGCGGAGATATACGCAATTCTGCAATGCGTCAGAGAAAGTAATAGGAGAGGTCTCAAAAACCAACAGATCCTAATCATGTCAGACAGTCAGGCGGCACTGAAGGCAATTTCAAGCCAGGAAGTGACGGCTAAACTGGTATGGGCATGCATCGAAGAACTGAAAGTCCTAGGAGACCAGAACATATTAGTGCTGGCCTGGGTACCTGGACATCAGGGTATTAATGAGAATGAAAAAGCTGATCAACTTGCAAAAAGGGGAGCAGGAGAAATACCCGATACAGAACAGACCCCCGGATTACCGAAGTGTGCAGTCCGACGGGCTATAAAAACCTGGATCAGGGAAAGACACCTTCAACACTGGCAAAATGTGTCAGGACAAAAGCACGGAAAATCCTTCATAGGAAGACCGTGCTCTAAAAAAACATCTTAACTACTCTTACTGAGCAGAAGTAAGCTGAGAGTGATAACATGACTCATGACTGGTCATGCACCAGTAAAAGAGTTCTTAAACAAAATTGGACTGTACAATGGAGACCTTAGATTATGCAAGAAGGAACCAGAGACAGTGAAACATGTACTATGCGATTGCGAGGTATTGGATCGCAAGAGACAAACACTTTTTGGGCAACCAACATTAGACCCAAAAAGTTTTAACAAACACCCAGTAAAAGAACTGTACAAACTAGAACAGGGTACAAAAATACTGGACTGGGTGGAGTAATAGATGGGCAATAAACGCAATAAGCCAATAGGCTTCAGCGATATCGGAGATCTTGTATCAATCGGGCCCAGATGGAAAAAAAGTTAAAAATAAAGTTAGATAGATAGATAGATAGATAGACCACAATAGATCATCCAAGACCGAAGTGAAAAAAATTAATGTAGCATTTTCAGTAATCCCCAATGGAAGAATGTTTGAATACTTATGGGTTCGTGCTTCGCACGCCGCTGCTACCTGTTCAAGTGTAATTATTTTAATAAACGATCATTCTGGTGCAGCCGCAAAAACTTTTTGGCGAATAAATGGATACCTATACCAATTTAGGTGTGTTGAAAAAAAACCGACTTCCTGTTATAAACGTTCATTACAGTATGAAGTAGTTTAAATGAATGAACCTTAATGTTATTTTAGAATCTCATCAAGACCGGTATTTTATGTTATGGTATTTTGAACATAGAGGTAATATTTCATATATGGAATTGGCTTGTATCTCGCAGGTTATATCAAGAGTAATCTTATTAATTATGTTAAATAAAGCTATTTTGCTTTAATATGTTATACGTTTTAGAAAATATAAGTCAGGGTAGCATCCTATCGTTTTATGTCATGAAAAAGTCAAGTCAGTTCCTGTGAATGCTTTGGCAAATTATTATTTCTGATTGGAACCAATACCTGTAGAAACAGTTTATTAATAATAATAACAATGTCAGGGATAAAAACCAGGAGAAGAAAGTTAAGTATAAAGAATTAGCTATAGAAATTCAACAGTTATGGCGCGTAAAAAATAAAGGACAAAGGATAAAGGATAAATGATAAAGGATAATATTTTGATTGACTATGCTTTTATTTGTATATAAAATTGTTTATAATTATTATGTGAGATAAAACAAATTAAATATTTTACTCAACAGATATCCCTCTTCTTCAAAGAATTAAAAATAGACTTGTGCACTTCTTGTACCAAGCTACAGAAATAAATGAATAAATAGACCAACATTCCACAAAAAAATAGAAGAAGTTTATGCCCTTTACGATCCTGCTTCAGCAGTTTCTTATATTTAATCTGACACTTTAGATTTATGTCTAATTTAGTCAAATTGGCGAGTAATAAATTTATATTAAAATGTAAATAGTATCATGAAAGTCGAATCTCTAGTGCCAGAAATCTACTTGTATCACTTTTAAAACAACCTGCTTTACCTTTAAATACCAACTGATTTATAGACAGCGGTAAGCATTTCGTTTAATTAGAACATCTTCAGTCATGTACTTATGGGACTTCTGAGGAATTTATTACTTGTTTCATTACTACATCTAAGCTTTAATGAGCCATAAGTGAAGCATTATTTTTTTTCTGAATATATTGATGACAATTTGCTCTTGTTTATAAGGCAAGTTCATGGAAAACTCGTACTTAAATTTAATAATGTTGTTTATAGTTAGCGTATATCACAAAATAAGTGTCTTGTCGTTACTATAAAACAGCGTTGGATCTATTGGAACACTAATCTTGTCAGTTTCTTCTTGTACTGCATTTCAGATTTGTTTTTTTTTAATTATTGATACTGGTTTAGGACCACACAATTGTGGGATTCTGCTCCAGATCATTAAAGTTGTTCGCGATATCCTTCTAAAAAAACTACGAGTTGTATTCAACACGATACTTTACGATAATCAAATGAAAATATTTTTTTAAAAAGTAATTTTGCCAGAGGGTAAACATACTGCCAATTAATAGTTCAACGATCAATTTTCGAAAGCTAATATTTTCTTTTAATAAATAATTTTTCAATATAATTGGGATCTGACATGGGGACGTTTACAACAGACCCTAGCAAACTAAATTTTAAACAAGCTGAACGCATTTTATAACCTGGATTATTAATGAAAGTGACAGCGGCTGTGTGGACGCAGTGGCTTTCTGTTTGTCAACGTTGAATTTGCGAGGTCATACCATCATATTAATGAGAAAATTGCAAGTGATGAGAATTATTTGTTCTTGTCAGGCTCCTATGTCAATAACGGGCTGATCGTCCTTAAATAAATACTTCTTCCTTGGTTTGCTCACTGGATTATTCAAGTTTGATTTTCTTTGTTTAAACATTCTGATTTCTTCTTCTCTTCTTGCTCTTCTTTCCATTCTCTTCTTGTTTTTCTCGATGATTTTCTTCTCATTTATTATAAATGCACATAATCGTCTGGTACAAAATGTTTAGAGCTTATTTTTGTAAACTTATTCACACTGTTTTTTTTTTCGATTTTTTTTTCTCGAACTCCGAAATGGTTTTGCTTATATACAAAACGTTTATCCAGCTGCAATCCTAAATATATTGTTACGTACTGTTACTTAGTTGTGATAGGATGCTGTTTAATTTATTTTATTTTTACTGCTTTTAATTTTAAATTTTAGTACATAACCTATAAAATTTTGTAGTTTTATTTTTGTATCAACTAACCTCGACTACAGCTCTTTTCCTTTTTTATTTAATTTAATTTATTTCTAATTTACTTACTTTATTAACCAACTTTTCTTTTTAAATAAATTTAAAATTTATGGGAAATATTTTTATTCTTACCTCCTTCGTAAGCTCAGACAGAATGCATTGGGCGCCATCTACTATACAGAGTAGAGATTCTTAACCTCAGGTATATTTCTAATTGGCTTGTAATTTTAAAAATCAATAATAACGACTACTGAGATAAATTCATAAACATTTATTAATAACAAAAAAAATCAGTAACGAAAAACCTTTTAATTGAATGTGCAATAAATATTTGGTCGAATAAAGTAAGTGTATTTTTATTTACTACAAAGAAAAATTAACAGTTACGAGTGAAATTTATTGTTATTTTCTCACCTTATTCTCCAATATTCTAACCTAAGTTATTTATAGGTTAAGTAATTTTTAACCTTAGTTATGGCCTTTTATTGTTTTAAAATGTTTTTACATATCGATATTTAATGAAAATTGGTACCTTTATTTAAGTGGCAACCGGAGTTCTTGTGAGAAGCAAATTTCACTTCTATTTTATGAGGATTTTCTAGTATAAAATTGTATTTATATGCGCACCACCGGAAACACTTGGCGATGGAATATTGCTCGACAGCTTTAAATGCATGTAATGATATGGCAGCACTTTACAAAGATGTTTAAGAAGAAAATGGGAAACCATATTATTTAAAAACTACTTGATATTTATTAAAACAAATAGGAGCAAATGTTCATAGATTTAACGCAGAATGGCGCGAATATTTCTTTTTGTAATTTTCCATTTAAAATTAACAAAATAAATACTTTTCGAAGGCTTACAAAAAAATGAAGGTATGTCCACCCTAAGTTTTGTAATTATTAGTATTTCCTGAAAATTTCACAAAAATCAGACTAAAACTAAAGGCTTAAAAGGTTATTAAAATTTTTCAATAGATTCGGTTTGCTCTTAAGACTAAGTCTTCCTTATTCCTACAGTTATTGTTGTTAAATGGATGTTCTTCAAAAATACAAATGGAACGTTTTTCAAAGCGGAAACTGAATAAATTTAGTCAGGATACAATTCGATCAGAATACTCTGGATCTATTAATCGGGATGCAGGACAGGATGGATAATTGTGGCTTCTTCTCTTGATTTAAAAGTTTTTTTTCTTGAAAAATAGCGTCACTTCTTGACCAGTAATGATTTTTATTCTTTTACTAGTGTTGCTTTGATTTGACTTCGTTTGTTTTAGTCATGCAGAGCGATGTGAACTGTTTTTAGCAAAAAGCCTCTCTTGACAGCGAGAAATAGTTTTTATAAAAGTCCAAGTCATAGCTTACTAGACTGAAATTTGACAGTTTTTTAACTTAAATTTTTACAAGATTCAAAAATTATTAATTTTTATACAATTTTTAATTAGCAACAAATTATTCTAGAGACAAAAAGAATAATTTTGATATAATTTTTGCGCAATTCCTACTTATATTAACTTTATACAAAGACTTTTTATGTTCGTTATTATTGATTTCTTAAATCTCATAAAACTTTATTATTATTGTCTTTTTATTGTATTTCTTCAATTTTAGAAGTCCCAATACTCTATTTCCCCGATTTATACTATTTCCCTTGAATTGGAATTGACTATATTGATGTATCATGATATTGAAATTTCAGGTTAAGTTTAAAATTTCTTTTTCTCCAAACACTTAATATAATAAATGTTCTCATTGTTATTGTGATCGCAGACTTATCTGAGATTATATTATTTTAAATTTTTCTCTTCAGCATTTGCTAGATTATTTGTAAATACCCTAAATCTGTTGATGAAAATCTCTTACGGGATTACCATGTTAAATTTTGACACATGAAATTTTATAGTTTCTTTTACAATTACTATGTTAAAATTAGTTTCAAACATTATTTTTGAAATCACATCCTGTCCTGTGATTACTTAAAGTATAATAAGTATTTATTTTATTGGTATTAATAAAATTATGTGTTTCTTTTTCACTCTTCGTATTGAATATTAAATTTTGTACAGGGTGGCCAAATAAGAATGCGAGGTACTGTATCTGGGAAACTATTCATCGTAGAGGCTTGCGGAAAAAAGTTATCACTAAAACGGCCAAGAGAAAAACCTGGAAAATATTTTCAAGTTTCTGAAATGGCTGCTAGGGGGCGTAACAGCAATCTTGAATCTAAGAAAGTGATGTTTCTGTGAATTCCGCTATATTAACGTAACAAAAAAATACATGATCTTTAAAGTAGAGGATAATCTGAACCTTTTTTGTTTGACAATTTTTACTGTATCTCTAAAAATAAAGTGGTGGGAGGTATTCAAAGGTTTCCGTCAAAAATACCCTGTATATTCGAAACGGCTGAGCCGATTTTAACAAACTTGGGCTAGTTGAAAAGAGCTATTCTTGGGCTACAAATGTTATAATATTTGAAGTTTTGTTAGTTTCACATGTTGCCGCTAGAGGGCTTTTTTGAAATTTCGACAGAAATGTTTAATTTTCTCAAAAAAATTAAATACATTGGTTTTTCATGAAAAAGTAGCTAAATGATGCCTAAACAAGCTCGCGAAAACCGCATCTTGATATCTTGTTCCTAACCTAAAATTTAGGCCAAAGAAAATTTTATACGGAAATCCCTTAAATTTTCATTTTTTAAACTAATTAATTCCTTTTATTATGTAAGTTGTAGCCCTAAAAAGGACCGATTTAAAAAAGAAAGGCTTTTAATGTCCCCGTAAATGCTCTAAATGGTGACCATCACGCTCTATGCATTGCTGAAGCCTCTCATGGGTAGACGAAACTGCAGCTTCAATTTCGGCACTCGGTATGTTACGTAATGCATTACGAATCCAGTTTTTCATATCTCTCTGGGCGTAGGTTGAGTCTGAAAATCAAATCAAGACAAGTTAAGTCTGGTGATGGCGCAGGCCATGGAAATAGACTACTCAAAAATCTCACACCATAGAACCAGAGGCGTCTCTTAAACTATACATGGTGTAAGAAATAACGTAGTTGAAGAGGAAACAATCGATTACTGTGAATATGTTCATGTTTTATTTTGTTTCTCATGACGCTCATGTTATAAAATATCTTGTTCAAGTCAGACATTAATTAGAAATGTAGGTGGTTGTGTTTGTTAGGTTAACATATAGAACCACGTCATATCAGAGGAAGGAAAAAAAGAGGAAGAACGAGGAAAATGGTACGGTGAAGTAGATTTTTATATACTTAACGCAAGCTTTGAGTAGCTATGGATGCGTCAATATTCTAGGAACATCTTATATAAAGTGTGGCAAATGGGAGAGTGACAACATTGTGGAGCATATTCTAAATACAGAAAAGAAAACTTTTATCAGTAATTATCTAATAAAAGACGAGAGATTGTAGCAGGTACAAGTAGTTGACATCGGCAGCCAAGCTGAACCAGGAGTAGTTGGGGATTGAACGTTGCTTCCAATCCACCGCTGTTGTAATACTGCATTAATATGCTCTCGCACAATAATAGCATAATGTGCTGGGCAACCATCCAAATGCAAAAACAAGTTTTGACGTGTTTCCAGTGGATCTTCCAACAACAACGGTAATTTATTGGCCAAAAAGTCAAGAAAGATATTGCCGCTTAGGGATTGCTCGAAAAAATATGGCCCAATAATTCGGCCTCCCAGTATGCCACACCACACATTTAAACTCCAACGTCCTTGTAGCTGAACTGCACGCAACCAATGCGGATTTTCTGCAGACCAATAATGCATATTGTGCAGATTTTAAAGGTGGCTTCATCGGTCCAAATAATTTGAAATAAAAATCCTCCATTATAGTGCGAGAGCATATTAATGCAGTATTACAAAAGCGGTGGATTGGAAGAGGAAGTCTGTTTCCATGGCCTGCGCGATCACCAGACTTAACTTGTCTTGATTTTTAGACAACCTACGACGAGAGAGATATGAAAAACCGAATCCGTAATGCATTACGTAACATACCGAGAGCCGAAATTGAAGCTGCAGTTTTGTCTACCCATGAGATGCTTCAGCAATGCATAGAGCGTGATGGTCAGCATTTACGGGGGCATTAAAAACCTTTCTTTTTTAAACCGGTCATTTCTAGGGTCACAACTTACATAATAAAAGGAATTCATTATTTTAAAAAATAAAAATTTAAGATATTTCCGTATAAAATTTTCTTTGGCCTAAATTTTAGGTTGGGAACAAGATATCGAGATGCGGTTTTCGCGAGCTTGTTTAGGTACTTTTTCATGAAAAAGAAATCATACCAATGTATTTAATTTTTTTGAGAAAATTAACCATTTCTATCGAAATGTCTAAAAAGGCCCTCTAGCGGCGACATGTGAACCTAACAAATCTTCAAATATTATAATATTTGTAGCCAAAGAATAGCTCTTTTCAACTAGCCCAAGTTTGTTAAAATCGGCTCAGCCGTTTCGAATATACAGGGTGTTTTTTACTGAAACATTTGAATACCCCCCCACAATTCTATTTTTAGAGATATAGTAAAATTTGTTAAACAAAAAAGGTTCAGATTATCCTCTACTTTAAAGATCAGGTTTGAGCTGATCAATTTAGTTAACCGTTACAATATGTTCTGATACTGATGTATCACAGTGAAGAAACATTCGAATGTGCAAAAAGTAAATAAACGATCGAGGAATTCCTAAATTACTGATTACCATTGACAAATCCAAAAAAAAACGTCTTCTGGAATTTTTTCCACTGCGTATCTCCACTTTTTTTTTTCAAAGCTACTAATCATTTGTTATTATTGATTGATAGTTTTGTATAATTCGTAGCTAATTTCAACTTTTCTCTTAATGAGATTGTTTGCTATCCATGCTGATTGTCACTGAAATATCAGTTCCTTACAGGCATCATTACTGTACTGGTAAAATGTCTAGTTACTAATGATTTGATTTTACCTAATGAACTTGATGTGAAGTTTTAAATTATGCGATATATTTTGTGGCGTATATCCTAACCTGCTCTACAGAGCCGGCTTAGGACGCAATCAAAACGAAAACGGTTCTAAGATTTGTGTGTAACTAACTGCCTTCCAATAATTTTTCAATTAGAATGCTCCAAACCATAGAAAGACTTTAGGAAAGCTATTATGTTAACACTGCCGTTTTTTTAGTAATAATTAATATTAGTGAAGGTTGCCAATATCGCCATATATGAAATTGTCATTATTTATCCCAATTTAGGGCAGGAGAGGTGATTAGACCCAAAGAAAAGTATAAAATTCATTTAGAGAAACATATTAAATGGGTAATTTACAATTTTATTGACAATCTGGACATGTAAATACTTTTCTCATTGGTCATAATTTGTAATGGCACTGGGAGCTAATGCCACCTCTGGAAATGCTTCACCGTTCAACAGATGGTTTACTGTAGCGTTAAAATCAGCTTTTAGATTTGATGGCGTCATTGTTTTATCCCAAACAGATGAGAAGACTCTTCCAAAGCGCAACTGGCTAACTGAACGCTTTCCTGGAAAAATATTTTACCGTTTCTTCATCCAAGTACCTAATATTCATATGTTCTTCTAAAATATTGGAAAATTTGGAAAAGTGCTCAATCCAATGGAAAAAAGATGTTTGGCTCATACTACCATTTTCCATCACAAGTAATGAACAAACTGACGGCATTAAGTTGCTCCAATCTGGCTCCGATTGGCTTATCACAGACGACAATTGACACTCGTTTGCAACAAGTTGCATCGTTCTCGCTCTTTTTTTTGCAAGCACCTTTTCTTGATGATCTACAACCTTTCGACATTTTATACTCCCTCTAGTTTGTTAATGATACCCATTGCCCTTGTTATTACTTCTAACTATTCCAGAGAGTGCCTGAGAAGGAACCCCAAAGGAGCACATACATGTACAGGTAGCAAAGATGCTCTCAAGGCTCTTCAAACGTACGAGCACGAATCTATCTCCACGTGGGAACGCCGCCAATCCCTAAAGCAACTGACAAGTGGAGCAAACTCGAAGCTGCGGACGAACTAGCAAAGGTGGGCTCAAAAACCCCTTTTGTGCATCCACAACTAACCAATGCCCACATGTGCGAAGAAATCAGAAGGCAGGAAGAGAACACCAGTCCATTTTTCTGGGAACAAACACCAGGACTGAGACAAAAATCTTTATAAGACACTCCTCTTAGAGAGCTAAAGTATTTTTTAAGCTAAACAGGAACGAGCTAAGGACCATCACGTAGCCTCTCTTGTCCAGTGCAGGACATAGGCCTCCCTCAACGATTTCCGTCTGGAACGGTCTTGCGCTTCATTTATCTAGTTGTTTGACACTCTCTTAAGATCGTCGGTCCACCGGGTTGGAGGACGTCCTCTGTTCCTATAAGCATCCTGTCTAGGTCGCCATTCAATAATTTTCTTTGTCCATCTGTCATCTCCCTGTCTTGCCACATGGTCCGCCCAACTCCATTTGATTCTTTCCACTACATCTGTGTAGGGCAGGTTGGAATGTCTGATTTAAATACGTAACGCAGTTTTCCATATGCGGCCCACGCTAAGGTAATTCGTCGGGTAATCTCACATGTTTGGTTGTCGCGACCAATTCCTATCTCATGTCATCAGGTATGTGTAGGATGTTACTTGTTCGATTAGCTTTCCATCAACTTCAATGTTTTGGTAAGTTACCAGGTTTGTTACAAATTGGGTTTTGGATGTGTAGATCTTTAATCCAGCCTGGCCAGATGTAGTTGGTTAGTTTCGCAAGCATTT
Source organism: Crepidodera aurea (assembly GCA_949320105.2). Lineage (NCBI taxonomy): Eukaryota > Metazoa > Arthropoda > Insecta > Coleoptera > Chrysomelidae > Crepidodera > Crepidodera aurea. Next base: position 5,199,185 of record OX439476.1, on the reverse strand, counting down.
CCTTAGCGTGGTCTATGTTGTAAACAATTTTCGAGAGATTGTATCTCCTTGTCTTACTCCACGCTCGATTTTAAAGTTTTTTGTCTCTTCATGTAACTGGATCTTGCCGTTGCATTTTGGAATACGTGGCTAATGAGAGCTGTATATCTATGATCCACCCGACAATCTGCCAGTGCCAGTCGAAGGCTTTGTGGTAATCCACAATGACAAGAACAAGAGGTTTGTTATACTCGACACATTTCTCTACTAAAGACTTGTAGGTGATCATTTGTACCGAATTTTGCTCTGAAGCCAGCTTGTTCTCTAGGCTGGTATAGTTCTAATTTGGAATCAATACGTTTTGTGATTATTTTAGTGAACAGCTTATAAAGATGTGACAAAAGGCTAATGGGCCTGATAAAAATAGTTGGTCAGTTAAGTAAGAAACAATATTCATGTGTCAATATCCAGTTTAAAATTTAATTTAAAATATACCAACTACAGAAATCATGTAGAACTATGCTGCCAGTTTATCTAAGCAAATTTTAATTAGTCTTGCGCTTCCATTATAGAAGCATTTTTATTTGACAACGCCAATATATTATGTAGCCTCCTTTTAAGTAGCAAATTCAAATGAATATTTATGAATTAATAAGGATTCCTTTAACGTTTAACACATCCCACTGGTACGATTAAATCTTCGATTTTTTCGCAATTAATCCGATCAGTAAAAGAAACTAAATTTATATCCTTGTTTTTAGTTTTACGTTAAGACGGCCGAATATGGCAGAAATCTACGTGCGCCTATAGAATTAACATCAGACTTCCAGTAAAGAACAAACGGGGGATATCAATACCCAAGAAAAACTGTTGACATGACATACCAGCAGAGCACAGACAATCTGTCACTGACCTGAGACGAAGACGTGCTCGGAATACGGACGAACTTGTACAAGAACTGCTTTCCTTACTAGGGACATAGATCATTAAATCTTTTTGGGGATTTGTTGAACATTATAATTAGAGGCATTATGTTTCTTAAACAAAAAAAAAACGCTTTATAATTAAAGTTTCTTGAATAGTGTTTAACAATTATATGTTTTACTGATGATTTACTGTAAAAAAGTGACACCATTTACAAGTTTTACAGAAGTTTTAATAGAATTTATATATTGTTTAATTCGTTTCTGGTGTTTTCGTTTTTTTGAAAATAAATATCAATCTTATGTCGGGCCTTTTAATTAGATATTATACTTAAACGTACTGTTTGTTTTTTGGACGTACCTAAATCAGTCCCCAGGATTAAAATTACTACCTCAGTTAATTTCCTACACTTTAAAAAAAGTGTTTTGTGAAATTAGTGTTAAAATCATGGGTTTTGTGGTCCTAGATTTTCACTGTAATCGATTACCTTTGTAGTTGTGAAAGTTTCCAAGAAAATTGAAAAATTCCCCAAGTTCATTGAGAAATCAAGCTGTGAGCTTGAGCAGACTCCAGAATACTTGTAAAATTAATATTATTTATATTTCTATATTATGAAATTACTCGAAACTTGTGAAGTGACAATGTAAAATCACAGTTCAACTAACTTGTTACTTTCACTATAAGTTTGTGAATGTACTCACTAATTATGCATTATGCAAACGTGTTGTGAAATTAAATTGTGGAAATGATTCAATATGGCGAATTCACAATTGGCGATAAAAAGCAATATTGATCAAGTTAATTTGTGCAATAAAAATGGCACAAACATCTAATTATACTCCTGTGAAATTAAAGTGCAATTTAACCGTGCATATGAAAACTTTTTTTTTTTTAGAGAGAATGTGTTTTATAAATATTGTTGTTGTTGTTGGGCGCCATCTGTCTTTATTACGTAGGAAAGTATAGTAGTAAGGTTCTCTAAGAGGTTAGATTTTTATAAAAGTCAATGACAACGAACGCAGTGAAAAATTATAAACATTTATTAAAGAAAAATGAACGATACATTTTATCTATACAGGAACAATTGTTTGGTGGAATACGGTAAGTGTAGTTTTTATTAAAATAATATTTGCAAGTGTGATACGAAATTTTTTTAAACTTCTTACCTTATTCACAGAATTACTTTATAACCTAACATAATTAAACTTTTAATGGTTAGATTGTTTTCAATCTAACTTTATTATTGTGGTCTTTGATAGTTTAAACTTTTTAAAAATCGATATTTAGTAATTAAAATGGTACCTTTTATTCAATTTAAGCTTTTCGTTCTTATTTTAGTTGTTCAAATAAATGGGATTCCATAAAATCGTTTTTCCATATAACACCAAAATCAGGAAACAGGATGGATATTTTTACGCCGAATATTTGGATCTGGATATTTTTATACAGGAATACAGCTGGGACTGGAGATGTCCAAACAGGAACACAGGATAGGATGGATAATTTTGGAAAAAGCCACCTTTTAATATTGTTGTTTTTCTTGATTTATTTTTATTTTTCATTAACCTCACTTTTTCTGACAGGTAACAATTTATTCTTTTAAATCGCGTTGCTTTGAGTTTTTCTTTTGTTTTTATGATACGGAGCGACGTGAACTCTTCAAAAGATTTTGGTAAAAACCCTCGCTTTGACAGGCGAAATGGTTTTTATAAAGTACAAAGTCTTGATGAAAACTTGACATTCCTTAACCTAAATTTTTACAAAATTAAAAAAATTATTGATTTTATTGCAAATTTTGACTAATAACATCTTATTCTAGAGATTAAAAGAAAATTTTTGATATACTTTTTATATAATTTCGAATTATATTAACTTTGTACAAAGACACTTTTTGTTCGTCATCATTGATTTTCTAAATATCATTAAACTTTATTATTATTGTACTTTTTTACTATATTTCTATAATTTTAGAAATCCTAAACTCTTTTTCATTTAATTTGCGATCGTTTCGTTTAACTTAAACTAATTATGTTGAATTATTATTAGATTGAATTTTAAGGTTAACTTTTGATTTTCTTTCTCTGCTAGGATTTGATATAATAACGTTCTTAGTGTTATTGTATCAGCAGATTTATCTGTGATCATTCTATTATGGATTTTTCTATTCAGTTCTACGTTAAAATGTCAGTAAATACTTTAAATCTGTTAATCTAAATTTCTTATGTGATTACAATATTAACTTTTATAAGTAATATTTTGTTCCTATCTAAGTTATTAGTTATACGTTTAAAAAGGAAATGTCCTAACCTAATATCTAGTAGGTATACTATTTTTATAAAAATAAATGTGAGTACTTAATAGTGATAGTTTACTATTTTTCTGTAATTTTAACATTGTCAATCGTTTCTTATACAAAATTAATTCGGCGTAAACCAAGTTTTAATTTTTTTAAATTTTTTTGTAGATTCTAGGTCCATTTATATCCTAAAAAACTCACTTTTTCCCTTAATAATGGCCCAAACCTTTTTTTTTGATAATTTTAACATTACCAATCGTTTCTTATACAAAATTCATTCTGCGTTAACCAAATTTTAATTATTTTGAATTTTTTGTAGATTTTGAGTCCATTTATATCCTAAGAAGCTCACTTTTTTCCTCAAAAATGACACAAACAATTTTTTTCGGTAATTTTGACATTGTCAATCGTTTCTTATACAAAATTCATTCTGCGTAAACCAAATTTTAATTTTTTTGTAGATTCTAGGTCCATTTATATCCTAAAAAACACACTTTTTACCTCAAAAACATTTTTTTTCGGTAATTTTGATATTGCCAATCGTTTCTTATACAAAATATTAAAAATATTATACTACTTAACATTTTAGATATATTTAGGTTATGATAAAACTTCTCTTTTATTAGAGTTTCATTGCACGCCCTTGGTAAACCTTTAAAGATTTATCAATCCGGAATTGATTCCTCTAAAGCGAATGGATTTTGCAGGATCATGAATCTTTTGATAAGAGCAGTTGAAAAGCGTCTCGCCGACCACATGTTAAAATCCACAGTTGAAACAAACTGCTATCATGTGGTAGTGAACATTATTATTTTCCTTAATTAAAATGTTATGTATAAAAACGCTAACCACTAATGGCTCGTGACAGTCAACACAGTTGTATCTGAACTTTATTTTATTCAAGCCAAACAGATTCGTTGATTGAAATTTAAAAAGGTATAACTACAATTTTTTTTTAGTATTATTACATTCAGTGAAATTTCGTTTCAAATCTTTTGAAAAAAAATTTAAAGTAAATAATTTTTAAGGAGGTTCTGCAGTAATTAATGTGTTTTAGTCTTTAGTCGATATTTTAAAAATTTGGGTGTTAAAAAGAGTTGCTTGGCAAAAGAATAATATCATGAGTTTTTTTGCCTTTACTATTGTAATGACCCTATTTTTCTTCGTCAAAGAATCGTGTATCACCCTGTATCGTGAATCTTACATTTCGTTTCCGAATATGTGGAACGGCGCGCGCCACTTTTCAATGAAAGGTAGGAAGAAAAAATGGTGGGGACACTGCCGGTGAGAGTGTTTTAAAATTTTGGAAAAAGAATTCATTTCTATTTTTGCGATTGAAACAATCTAGTCCTGCAAAACCTTTTAAACCGCCGCGCCGTCATCGAATTCCAAGCCGTTCGAGTAAAAAACCTAAGCACCTACTGATAACGTTTTTTCAATATTTTGATTTCATTTTCACTAAATATTCCGTAGTTATTTTGAGACTAAAAATTGTAAAGCACACCAAAACACGTCTTACCTTTATATCTCTCAAAAACAAACTAAAAATGCAAAATGGCTGATCATATCATATCAACAGAAATTGGGGCTCCAGCTTTACTCTACAGCGAGATCCTCTGGCCAGGTTCCCAACAAACAATTACTGGGGGGAAACTGAAGGCCCCGCACAGTCGGGCCAGACTTCTCACTGAGGCCCCACCACTAACTCGGCCGGTCCGGAGCCCACTGGGGTAGGCTCACAGCGGCCGACTGTGGGCTCCGGACCGACAAACTGATACATTTTCGTTGCTCTTTTTGAATAATAAATCCATTCATAAATAAAAAATAATCAAATCAAGTTCAACACTTTTCTAGTTTTCTGATATATTTTAAATAAGTTTCATTCTAGTTTGATTAGTATTTTTCTTAAATTTATTAGGTAAACAACAAAATTAGCTCACAAAAGTTAGAGCTGGATTTTCTGACTCAACGTCATATTTACTGGGCTGCTTTTGTCTTTCTTGTCGAGGATTCTTCGGTAAAGGTGGTACTCTTGGTAAGTGAACATTATCAGAGGAACTAGATAAGTCATCTGAACTTAATTTTCTAGACCACTGACTAGATCTCTTTCCTCTGCCCTCTTCATCAGATGTGGCACATGAGAGGTTTGATTTATCTTCTATTTTTTTCAACTCAGATACTGTTTTCTGATAATCATCTAAAAAATATTGTAAATTATATATTGGTAACTGTATACATTTCCATATAAAAAGTAAAACATGAACTAAACTTACTTGTTTTGTATTTTACAGTTATCAGAATCTCCTTTTTATTTATAATGGCCTTAATATATTATTTAGTAGAGATTCACTTTGTACATGCACAATCGCGAATTTAATTTCAGTAACATAACCTTTCTTCCTCTTCTTATTATTACTCGGGATTTCGTTCTTAGGGAGTGTTGCCGATTACGAGAATTTTACAAGAAATGCGGGTAAAATCTGGGAATTTGACTTCGGCTCTTAAGCACCATAAGTCAAGAACAAGAATGATGAATAACCTTTAATTCGTAAGACATATACTTTTGTGATTGTGAAGTCATCTGTCAGCCAAGATATTAACAAAATTATCATCTAGTGTATTTTCCCTTGTTGGTAGTGGTATTTTGATATGACGAGTCCGGCAACACTGTTCGTAGGATTGTAAAATAGTGTGGGCAACTGCCGGTTTGCCCGTTAATTTGCGTATGTTGGTCCATCATGAATGTGTAACTTGTGGGCCAGCAACAGTTTTGTAGCAAAAGTCAGTTTCCCCTCACTTACACCACAAGGCCAGCAGTTTCCCGGCACTTGATTGTTTGTTGGGTTCTCTTTAGTCTTCTGTTCTCTAGAGGAGCATTGTACAGGTTGGTGATTAGTTCATTGGTATGATTTATGCTGCGGTCCTTACTCTTGATTGCTGACTTCTTAATTATTTCATTTACGAATGGAATATTGAGGTCGGTATTATACCATGGGGCATTAGCTATCATTCGTAATGTTTTGGTTGGAAGGTCTGTAGGATTCTGGTGTTTGATGATTTACTGCATCTCCATAGTTTAATTTGTTTTCTACTGATAATTGTGAGTTGTGCCCAATAAGCCAATACATTTGTCTGACTTTCAGGTTGAGTTGTTGTTTTTTATCTCAATGAAGTCCCAAATATTTAACTTTTACCGGTATTGACGTATTGACAGGTGATGTATCTTGTGATAAACGTTATTCGGGTAGATTTACTGGTGTTTACTTTAATTCTCCAGTTATTCAGCCAGTTTTGGAGTTGGTTAAGGTGTTGTTGGAGGTGTTATGAGGCTTGAATGTGATTTGGGTTAGCTGACATTATAGCAGTATGTACGTTGATTTGTTTGATAAGAAAAAAATGTTATGCATACATCCGTTCTCGACCAAGTTTGACGGTAGGCTTTTTATGTTGGAAACATGTATACCAACATAACAAAAAAATAAAATCGAGAATCGAATGTACGTAGCCCGCGAAATTTGAAAAGTCACCTTTTTTAACGTACGATTAAAAATATTTTCTTTAAAAAGTGGTCTAAGAAGAATATATAAACAAACAAGCGACTATGAGCAACAGAAATTGATCTAAATTTTAACTTCTTTATTCGTTTTTAAAAAAGATATAATAAAACTATAATAAAACTTGATGGCCTCCTGATATTCGCCTCTACATTTTCAGGGCAGTGTGTGGGAGTAAAATTCATTCAGTGCCATGGGCATCGATAATGGGTTCGGTACCACCTCAAATAAATTTAGTTCGTTTAAATTTACATAACTGATGGCAAAAAATGCCTTCTTCGTAACTCAATTTTGCCCTCAGGATAATTATTATAGATAATTATTTAGCCTGGAACAATTTGGTTGACCGTTTAATAACTCGAAAAAATTGATGTTCGTCTACTGATAAATTAAATATTGTGTATGGGTGGGTCTTTTACTCGATTTCTGGGACAAATAATTAACTAGTTTCGGAGAAGTGGTGTAAAAGTTTTATCTCAATTAACATATAAATAATGATGGGCTGTTATTCACTTTAATCATATAAGTAGATTTATGTATGTTTGGCGTTTATGAGTCATTGAGTTCCTAATGGTAAGGGTTTTTTAGCACATATTTTATCAAAGGAAATATTATTTTTTGAATAATTTTGTATTAAAAACAGCGAATATAGTAATTTATGCAAAAGACACTTTGCACACAAAAGTTCAATATTTTCTTTAACAATTTAAATTGAAACATCAAATATTGAGCTGTTATAGATTTAAATACAAGGCCACCAAGGCATACGCGATTGCGTTTGGCTTAATTGGGATAGACTTTGACATTTGTCAGTTTTAAAGGGATTTATGGAGTTGGAGATTTCTGTGTAATTTGTTTAGGTATTCAAAAACTGACTTTGAGTGTTGAAATGAGTTATGTGTGTGTTAAAGCGATTTGAAATAAAGGAATGAACAGGTTAGTTTACAAATACATTTTGAAATTTGGGTGTTAACATAGATTTGCAATACATTTTAGTATAATTATAATTGATAATGCTAAATAAAAGTTGTGAAATGTTTATATTTGACATTTCAAAAAAGGTAAACACAATTTAATCAAAAAACAATTACGAAGAAGCGGTTTTATCAAAGGTAATACCACGAGTCCTCCAAATTTTATCGATTAAATTTTTGGTTTTCACGAAAACGGCTTTATTTGGAAAAACCACGAAAACAAACTGATTGATAAAATCACGAGTCCGCAGGACGAGTGATTTTATCTCAAATCAGTTTGTTTGAGTGGTTTTACCTAAAATAAAGGCGTTTGAGTATGAAGATCAAAAATTTAATCTATAAAATTTCAGAGGACGAGTCGTATTTGAAAGGATTATTTTTTGAATCATTTTGTATTAAAAACAGAGAAAGACACTTTACACTCAAAAGTTCGATATTTTCTTTTACATTTAAACGCCAAATATTACAAACGTAATATAAGTTGCCTATCTAGTAGTAGGCATTTAAGATTATTTATTAAGTGTAACGTTTAGACGTTTTGACATTATGTTAGTTTTAAACGAATTTATGGATGGAGCTGTGTTGTATTGACAATAAACGAATAAAAACAGGTTAGTTTACAAATATATTTTGAAATTTGGGTATTAACATAGATTTGCAATACATTTTAGTATAATAATAATTGATAAATGTTTATATTTGACATCTCAAAAAAGGTAAACATAGTTTAATCAAAAAACAAAAACGACGAAGCGGTTTTATCAGTATAAAACACAATGATTGGTTAGGATCCTGAGCTGTTATTGGCTGAAACCACAAAATCTGACTGTATTGACAGATGAAAAAAATAATCAAAGGTAATACCACGAGTCCTCCAAATTTTATCGATTAAATTTTTGGTTTTCACGAAAACGGCTTTATTTCAGGCAAAACCACGAAAACAAACTGATTGATAACATCACGAGTTCGCAGGACGAGTGATTTTATCTCAAATCAGTTTGATTCAGTGGTTTTGCCTGAAATAAAGGCGTTTGAGTATGGAGACCAAAAATTTAATTTATAAAATTTCAGAGGACGAGTCGTATTTGAAAGGATTATTTTTTGAATCATTTTGTATTAAAAACGGAGAACATAGTCATTTATGCAAAAGACACTTTACACACAAATATTGAAAATTTTCTTTACCAATTTAATTTGAAACCTGAGCTGTTATAGTTTTACATACAGGGCTACCAAGGCGATTTTTTGACTGACTACCCCGCGAAACGGCGCCGTAAATAAAAGCGAAGAAGAAGAATGAAATGAAGTCTTTCTTAATTTAATTAATTTTAAGTTTAGTGTTGAAGTGAGGTATGTAAAAATGTTAAAGGCGTTTTGAAATAAACTAATAAAAACAGGTTAGTTTACAAATACATTTTGAAATTTGGTTATTAACATAGATTTACAATACATTTTAGTATAATAATAATTGATAAATGTTTACATTTGACATCTCAAAAAAGGTAAACACAGTTTAATCAAAAAACAAAAACGAAGAAGCGGTTTTATCAGTATAAAACACAATGATTGGTTAGGATCCTGAGCTATTATTGGCTGAAACCACAAAATCTGACTGTTTTGACAGATGAAAAAAATAATCAAAGGTAATACCACGAGTCCTCCAAATTTTATCGATTAAATTTTTGGTTTTCACGAAAACGGCTTTATTTCAGGCAAAACCACGAAAACAAACTGATTGATAAAATCACGAGTTCGCAGGACGAGTTTGATTCAGTGGTTTTGCCTGAAATAAAGGCGTTTGAGTATGGAGACCAAAAATTTAATCTATAAAATTTGTGAGGACTTGTGGTATTTGGTATTTTTTGAATCATTTTATATTAAAAACAGCGAATATAGTCATTTATGCAAAAGACATTTTACACACAAATGTTCATTATTTTCTTTATCAAATTAAATTGAAACGTCAAAAAATATTGAGCTGTTATAGTTTTAAATATAGGGCCACCAAGGCATACGTGATTGCGTTTGGCTTAATTCGGATATGGAGTTTGACATTTGTCAGTTTTAAAGAGATTTGTGGATTTTTAAGTATTTGGGTATACAAAAACTGATGTGTGTGTGAATAAACGAATAAACAGGTTAGTTTACAAATAAAATTTGAAATTTGTATATTAACATAGATTTGCAATACATTTTAGTATAATAATAATTGATAATGCTAAATAAAAGTTGATAAATGTTTATATTTGACATTTCAAAAAAGGTAAACACAGTTTAATCAAAACACAATTACGAAAAAGCGGTTTTATCAGTATAAAACACAATGATTGGTTAAGATCCTGAGCTGTTATTGGCTGAAACCACAAAATCTGACTGTCTTGACAGATGAAAAAAATAATCAGTATAAAACTCAAAAAATCTGACTGTTTTGACAGGTGAAAAAAATAATCACTGAAATATAACCTATAACTAGAATTCTTCTTCTCGAAAATGAGCCGTTTTGATTCTCGCGCAGACTTCAGTAAATCAGGGTGCCTCGCCTTTGTTACCAGTACAGAAACATATCGAAATAGGTAGTAACATTTTTTTTTAGATTTTTTTAATCATCAAATAATCTGGTTATCCTAAAAATGTTCACCACTAATCGTCTTTAAATATATTGAGTCACTAAAGTTAATGCCCTCATTATTTTTGCTAAATAATTCTTATACCAAATTGTAAAGTCTGAATGAGTAAACACGTTAACTATTAGTTATCCTTCTGTACAAATCAAACAAAATAGTGTTGTTTCACCTGCGATTTGTTCTACTTTGTAAGTACTACTTTTGAAGCTGTCATCAGTAACGTTTCTGTAATTGCTTTTTCATCTAGGTACAGTTATATCTTTTTCTCAGTGCTTTCGCCAGTGCCTTCTCGGGCAAGTGAGTCAGCCTCTTCATTGCCTTTGTAACCCGTGTGGCCTGGTACCCAGGCTAAAGACAGTGAAACCATTTCTGCATTTGGTGCAGCCATTACTCACGATGGATCAAAAACCGCATCATGAGGATGTTTCAATTGAGTGTTTAGCGAAATTTCACAGCAATAAAGTTTTGGTCAGTCCATTGACACCTGCGACTAAGGAACAAAAATGGCCATAAAGGAGGGAATGGGCTCCAAAGAAAGCGAATACAGATCCGTCTGTAAGCAAGGTCATGGCGTCAGATGGTCGTTATGCGCATGTTGCAATTTTGATTAATTATCTTCAGAAAGAAAAAATAATCAACAGCGAGTATTATGTAAACTTTTGAGTGATGAAATTAAGTGGTTAAAGTTGGAATTGATTCCTCTTAAGTTACTTTGTGTGTGGCTAAAGGGCCAGATCCAAAGCCAGTCAAAAAAAAAATATTCTACATTAATTTCTACCCATCTCTCTCTAATTTTACAATCAAAATTAGTGCAAGAAAGTTCTGAGGGTTATTTGAAATATTTTTCATTGGAATTACTCCGTTTAATTGGTTTCAATATTGTATAATCGAAAAAAGTTCATTACACACAAACTTTTACACATATTATACGTTTTCTCATGGTTACTTCATAAAAACGTCTTATTAAGTTCTACCTTTTATCTGTTCAACCGTAACAGCCAAATTACTGACATTCTACGAGATCAAAGTTATTTTATGTTTTTCCATTTTCTATTTTACAGTTTTTATTACCAGAAGTATGTCTAAATTTGGTATAACAAAGTGACCGCCGTATTTGTCTTTATTTTTATGAGATAGTCGTTTTAAAATCAATTTTAAATTGATTTATAGACAATTATTGATAATGTGTGACCGCACTTAATTTAAACATTTATTTTTTTTTATTCCTCTTAAGAGCGGTCGATTACAAATTCTTCTCCCAGTGTAAATTGTTTTATTTACTGAAAATTAATATATATAATAATATTTTAAAGATTCTATAAGGAGGAAGACGAAACGTCTATCCACATTCTTCCTGTAGAATCCAAGGTCTCTGTACCTGATACCATGGGCGATGTGGCCAGCTTGCAGCCACTTCAAATCCAGATTTTCCAAAGGGAAATTGGTTTAGAGAGGTCGCTACAGATGTTGAGAACTTCCTCAGAAACCTCATCGCCTTACAATGACAGAAGGGGGCACTAGAGATCTTTAGGTCGCAGTGTAGTTAACATCATTTGTGTCCAACTTAATCAACAAGATTCTTTTACAGTTCGATGGCCCATTTAGTACATTTAGGCACTGATTATAGACTTGAATTTATCGCGCAATCGAGATCTTCTTCGTCAAATTATCTTCTGAATACTCTCCTGCAACATTACTCGATTCCCAGCTACCAACTTCTTGTAAATGTAAAATGTCTCCAACAACGTTCGATTTAAGTAATTCTTCAAGATAAACGGTACGCAGAAGAGGAGCCAGGCATTAAAATGTCTGAATCTTCGAAAAAATGGTCCTTCTTCATTCTTTTTAAAAATTCAAAAGAATTTTTCAACTAATGATTTGGTTGTTTGGTATATTTTTAAGCTCGTTCAACGTATTATAAGTAATGTTTTTTTTATTATTATTAAACATCCATAAAGGCATTTAGTATATTACAATCTGGTCAACAGTGACCAATGAGCAATTTAATTCTAACTTAATCTAATAGAGTTTGAAACGTAAAACTAAGGTATATTCATCAGCGCTCCTTAGTTTCTGTAGAATGGATTGCCCTAAACTTTAACATGCACGCACAAGCTCTGCTTTTGCATTAAAAACACTAAACTAACTAAAAGGGCTTGATCCTCTTTAGTGTTACAACAGCCTCAATATCTTTAAGATCGGAACAGGCTTCTTCTTGCCTAATTCTAAAGTATCTTTCCGATATAAATGAATGGAGGATATCTGTATATTGTTTTGGAAGGAAAAGCTTGAGCTTATGTATTAAGCCTTCATGCCAAATCTTATCAAACTTTTGTGCTACATCAAGAAAGATAGTAGCACACATGTTTTTTCTTCTAATGATTTCTCTATAATGTTGGTTATTCTATGAACTTGGTCGATCGTCAAGTACTTATTTCTAAATCCAAATTGGTGATCGGGGATGATTTCTCTTTCTTCGATAAGTGGTTTTAGTCTTTTGAGTAGGAGTTTCTCAAATAGTTTCGACATAACAGACAGTAATGAGATCGGTCTGTATGACGATGCCTCATGTGGTAGTTTCCCTGGCTTGGGTATGAATATGACTTCCGCAATTTTCCAAAGGCTCGGTACATACTTCAGTTTGAAGGCAACATTTATAAGGGTAGTTAGTTTAATTATTGCTTTTGTGGGTAATTGTTTTAAAATTTTTCCAGTAATTAAATCAAAACCTGGAGCTTTTTTCTGATTGATATTTTCTTTTATTTCGGTAATTACTTCTCTGGGAGAGGTAAATTCTATTTCTTGATCAATCCGTAGATGTTCTTCCAGAGTGGGTTCTTCATCTTGATCTTCATGAGGTTCAAAGATGTTTTCTAGATGATTTGCAAATCTTGTTGCTTTTTGCTCATTATTTCTAGCCGATTTACCATCTTCCAATCAGGTGGTATTCGCATTATGGGTCTTTTCAATCTCTTAGTAGCTTTTCAAAGTGAATAATCAGTACTACTATCGTCTGTCAATTATCTTAGGTAAATAATAATCGATTCTTCTTTAATTTGTTGCATTTCTCTTTTGACTGTTTGGGTAGCATTGTTGAGTAGTTTTATCTTGTGGGGCTCTAGTTTGCTGCCATTTTCTTATAAGCTTTCTTTTTTCACAGATTAGTTCCCTTATTTCTCTAGGAGAGTTGTTTCCTACCGTCCTTCTATTAATAGCAGGTGTAGTTTCTCAAGCTGCTTGTTGGATAATATCATTAAGCAATTTCTCTTCGTCGTCTAGTTGTTGTTTATTTCTTAAAGGAACAGATAGATTAATTTTTTCTTTAAGGATGATTTTGAAGCTTTTCCAATCTGTTCTAACTCTGGAATATCACATGTGTACAATAAGTATAGAACAGGTCCTAGGACACTTCCTTGTGTTACTCCTTAATTTCTTTAAGATCGGAATAGGCTTCTTCTTGCCTAATTCTAATAAGTAATGTTGATGACATAGATTTTGAGCATGGAAGGCATGGCAATGAAGTAGAGTCAGGATTCATAGCCACTTAGTAAAGTGCATGGGTAAAATCTTTTCTCAGTATTTTATTGTACGCAGTACATTCCCCTAAGATTCAATTTTTCTTGTCAGAATTACATTATATGAACTGAATTTTTTTCTTCCAAATGCTGATTCGTTTGCTATTAAATATGCATGATCATTGACCCTTAAACTGGCGTCAGTGAGCAGACATGATAGGTAAATTAAAAATATCTGAAAACACGGTTAATAAACTGATTATTTTGTGTATATATACATATTTTTTGTATCTTTAAAAAACATCATTTTATGACGGTTGATCAACGGATGACAGTTTGATATAATAAACTATATATAAAATATTTAATATTCATAATATTCCCACGATAGTAAATTGGTTTGCAAATCTCAGGTCGTAAAATATAAATTCTTAATAACAAGGAAAAAATATAAAAGCAAATATTTTTAGAGGAGTTAGAAGTGAAGGCGTATTGTATGTTTTGTATTAATGTAAACATTAAAAGGATAAATATCGTCATTGATAAAATTATTGTTGCGTGGGGCTCTCGTGGGAAAGTAAATATTAAATGTGATATAATTTTTAACCACTTGAATATTGAAATACGATGTGAATGTAAATATTCTAAAATATCGGTTCTATTTTTTAAATCAGGGCATTGTATTGCTTTATATATTTTATATCAAAATATTTTTAATTTTTTGGAAAGGAATGTAGAACAAAAGTAGTAAAGTTAAAAATTAAAAATATTTTAATATAAAAAGTGATTTTGTTATCGAGAAAGAAAAGTATTTCAATAGTACTATATTTCACATTAAAAAATTCCTGATATTAAGTGATTTTATTTTTTTACTTACAAAGGTATCATTGTTATGACTTTTTTTTAATATTTTTAAAAGAAAACCAAAAATCCAACAATAAAAATCATACAAAAAATACGTTATACTGGTACTAGCGCTTACTTGTTGAAATATAAGGTCTGGCCTTCGAGTTCTTTAGAGAGTTGTCAGTCTTACCACAGAAGACCAAGATCCAAAAAAACTTTATTTTCGCCAAAACGAACTCCCCTTAAATCTGAGATCAAACAACAGAAGTTTAAAAGAAATCTTCATTCCCCAGATCATAGATACTGAATCTGAGAGTGGAGACAAAGATTTCTT
This sequence comes from Crepidodera aurea, assembly GCA_949320105.2. Lineage (NCBI taxonomy): Eukaryota > Metazoa > Arthropoda > Insecta > Coleoptera > Chrysomelidae > Crepidodera > Crepidodera aurea. Next base: position 5,184,139 of record OX439476.1, on the reverse strand, counting down.
ATTTGAAAGTAATTTTTCCAAAAATATATCTCAAGCGTTTTAGAAAAAGTAGAAGTAGAACAATCGAAAGTTGAGGGTTCTGCCACCGGGTACAAAGTAGAAACTCCAGCAGAAGACGCTGAAAGGGTAGGCCAAGCGGTCGTAGAAGATTTAGACATTGACCAACTTGGTGATCGATTAGATAATATTTTAAAGGAACTAAATAAAGAATCGCAACATCTTTGAGGTGCAGGTCTAGATGGGTCAGACCAGTAATTAATTCCATTGCCGCTGTTGGTGTTGTTCTCATGGCTCCTGTTATGTTTAAACAAGCCATTCTCTGTATTTGATATAATTTGTGGATGGCCGTTGCTTGTAGAACCTTCGGTCCCCATGCAATGGCTCCGTATGTTAATATGGGTCTTATGATTGCAGTGTAGATCCAGGTGTCTACTCGGGGTGAAAGACCCCATGTACGTCCCACTGTCCTCCGACATTGCTCATAAGCCACATATGCTCTTTTTGCTCTGCTTTGTAGCTGAGAGTTCCATGGTAACTTCCTGTCGAGGGTAATACCAAGGTATTTCACCTCTTGAGTGAAGTTTAATTTGCTTTTGAAGATTTCAGAGGGTTTTAAGCCTGATATTCTTCTTTTCCTGGTGAAAAGGACCATCTCAGTCAGTGACACCATGTTTCTATTAATTTGAGCCCATTCTGCGCTCTATCGCATAGTATGATCTCAAATCTCAAATTTGCCGGTCTGTAAGACAACTATGTCATCTGCGTATGCAAATGTTGAGGTGATTAATCAGGACATCCCCTCATGACCAGGTTCTCACTATGATGTCTTCTACACTGACACTTATTACTCTACTAGAGAGCATCTTGAGTATCTATTGGCTCACTACCAGGGGTACATTCCTGGAGTTGAGTTGCTGGGTAATTGTTGGAAAGGTTGTTTTATCAAACGCTCCCTCAATATCTATGAATAAACCCAGGGTGGATTCTTTATTGTCCAATGATCTTTCAATTCTGCCAACCACTAGGTGAAGGGCCGAATCTGTGGATGTTGGTTTGGATGAAGAGTATTGTGAATTAGCACCTCATCTCTTATATACCTCTCACATAGCCTTTCCATTGTTTTTAAAAAGAACGATGAGAGACTAATTTGTTGGAATGCTTTTGGTAAGGTGTAATCCATCCTTCCTGGTTTGGGTATGAATACCACTCCTACTTCTCTCCACTTTCTGGGAATACACCTCAGAGCTAGAGAGGCTCTGAATATTCCAACCAGCTGCGGCATAAGGATATCCATTCCCCACTGAAGTGGGGCTGGTCTTATACCATTAGGTCCTGGTGACTTGAAAGGGGAAAAGCCCGATATGGCCCACCTTATCTTATCCTCTGGTTATTCCGTCCAGTTCGTCGTTCCAAAAAAGACAAAACCTGGAAAGTGAGTTTCCATAAGGATATCGGCGCTCAGGATGTTGATTCCCTTATGTTGGTCGTTTGAGAGCGCCTCTGTAGCCTAGAAACTTGTGGGAAGTCTTCGACTGCCTCACAGTAGGCTCCAGAGGCTGGCTATTTGTTTTTGTCTACAGACTTTTTTGAACTCTTTGAGGTTGGCTTGGTATATTTCTCAGTCCACTTTGAGTTTTGTTCGTTTTGCCTTGTTAAAGTTCGGTGTCGCTGTCCTTCTGAGGTATTCCAGTTCGGGGCACCACCAGGTATTGGTTTTGCCATCTATCTGGATCATCCTCATCGGACAGGATTCCTTCCTTATAGGCCATGTCTATTTTGTTTTTTGGATAGATACCGTGTACCTTTCCAGTTCCTCATTATTACCAGGAGTCAGCACCTCTGTATCCCGCAGAGCTCCTTGTAAGAGTCTGTTGTAGAGACCTTCTTCGGGTCGCGGGCTTTTACAGTGGTTCTGAGATCCAGGCTTACCGCAGAGGTGGTCTGACATAGAAATGTCATCCGAAACCTGCCAGTCCTGAATTTTGTTTGATATTTTAGCTGTCGCCAGCGTAATGTCTATTAACGTTTGTCTACGGGCGTTAATAAATTTCGGCTCCGTGCCTCTGTTTAAGATTCTTAGATCTTTCTTAATTATGTACTCATATAGAGACTTACCTCGGGCGTTGATATCCTTGCTGCCCCAGCTCAAGTGGTGGGACTTTGAGTCGCAACCCAAAAGAAGCTCCACTCTCTGGTTGAGGCAGTGATCCACTAGTACCTCTATTTCTTTAGTCGGTGAAATAAAATTCTTAAAATCAATTCAGACTCGTGAATTTCCATCAATAGCCGATTTTTCGCTTATTTTCTAATACCTTTAAAAACGAGTGTCGAATATAGTAAAATGAAACCTCAATAAACGCAGATTATCTTTGTTCAGGCAAATTCAAACTAAGTAAATAACACATAACCGCCGCGTATAACTGTCAAACATGGCTATCTAGGATGCGGACGTGATATTTACAGCTAGGAGATACAGAATGAACAATCTGACACTAGAGTAAGAATGAAATACGTATAAAACACATAAGAGACAAATGTTTCAGAATTTTCTTTCAATCTCAAGAACGAGAATGTTTCTTTTCTGTTATTATAAGTGGTTTCAGAATAACTACATTCAGTAGTGGCCGTGGAGAATTTTTTTTTTAATTATTTACTTCTCGTACCTTTCTATAAAGCAGCCAATGTGGCATACCAGGCAAACCCAATTACTGGTTTTATTTTTTCAATAAAAAAAATGTATTCGGTCAACTGTGAATTTGAGGTTTTATTTTATTTTGATTAAAATAATATTATAATGCGTTCTCTGTTTTAACAACCCAACTATAAATTGCATGTTAATTAAGAGCGCAAGTTAATTATACTTGCCAACCTCTATTAACTGCAAACCAGACAATATTACAACTTGACAAACACAGTGACGGATTCATTTCAGTACGTGTAAATGTAATCAAATTGATGTAAACCCCGACTAATTGAAATTGAATATTTTCCGGGAAATCCTGGGTAAATTAAATGGCCTGTCCATTGCACAAACTTTAATTACTTACCATCAATTACATTAGTTCCAGACAGTTTCTTAAAAAAAACAAACGTTTTTAGAAATACGTACATTCAATTATGTTTTGGTGTAAAATTGGCAGTAGTTGAATAAATTGAATATATTATTTTGAATTTATATTTTTATTTTTATTTTATTTTATGATTAGTTTTAAATTCGCTTTGTCTATAAAATTTTTGTAATTTTTCTTTAACAATAAAGCATATTCTCTCTCTCCCTCTCTCACAAATCTACTACGTACCTTTAGAGTCCATCAATACGTTGATATAATTTCTTTCTTCTGCTTGTATTATGGGAATTTTCTGGATTTACCTTTTTTCAAAAGGCAGTGGATGTCCCAGGATGACACTTTGTAAATTAACTGTTAAGTTATATTTCACTAGGTATAACTACCATCCTATTCGCTTGATATACTTAATTACTAGTTATTACATCTTTTATTTGCTAATTTTCAGGTATTTAAATCAGCAAAATTTAATTTTTTTCCCCCAGAAGATTCTGTTTTTTGTTTTATCAACAACCCCCGTGTCAAATTTTTTAATCTAGTAATATTAAAACGGGTTTGACGAATCATGATAAAGGAAATTTGGTTACGTTCTAAAATAATTTGCTTTTGTTACTTAGAAGTAAGTTTATTTTAAATCTTTTTCTAAAATTATACTGAATATTTTCTATGACGTTTTAAGTTTGTTAACCTTTTTACTGTACAGGATGTCTGAATATCCAGAACTACTAAATTTTTAAATTTTAATTTCAATTTTTATTTATTTTAGAATTATTTCCAAATGTATTGTTGGCATTGTTGAAATTAGAATTAGACGCATCAATAATTGTACTAGTTTTCGAGATATTATATTCGTTACGGCCCTTTTCAATCTGTGAAGCTATGTGAATTTTGTTTCTAAAAGAATTTTCTACGTATCCGTCTGCTACATTAGTTGGTTATGCTACCACAACTTTCAGCGAGTAAAGTGGCTGGTTTACGTAGGAAACAGTGCCCCGTGTATTCTTTGGGATTCGGTAATTTAAGAAAGCCAGTAATTGACGTAATTGTGCAGGCGATTTTTCCAAAAGTGTGAATACCAATAGGTTGTACAATAAGTTTTCCGATTTTATAATAAACAAATAATCTACGATGTGGTGCGTTTTCTTGACGTAATGATAAATATTTTTTGTATAAACAAATATTATTTTCTCCAAGGACGACAAAGGTTCTTTCCATATTCGTTTTAGAATTAGGAATTTAAATCACTAACATGACTGTCTTATCTAAAAGCTAAAAAAATTCTTGTTCTTTAAATTTGTTGGCGTTGTTTGGCTTATTTTTTGGTTATATGTAAAATAACCTCATTGATTGTGATTAATTTGTGGAAAGTATGGGAGAATTAACCGATGATTTTCAAGAATTATATTTAAACGAAATGTTTCCAAAACGAGCGAGGATTTTCAGGGAACGAGAAAATCATTTTTTTTAAAGGAATGCCACTTAATTTAGGGATAGATGAAATCAAAAGACACTGTAACTGTGTGTGCAAGAAGAGTTTTTAAAATTGGTCGATTTTCAAGATGTATAGACGCAATAGACTCCACCCACGTCAAAATTCAGTCACCTGGAGGTGGAAATGCTGAAATTTTTATATATAGAAAAGGCTTCTTTTCTTTAAATGTCAAGATGGTGTGTAGGTCTGATTTAACAATTCAGAATGCGGTTTGTAAATGGCAAGGATCTGTTCCTGATGCAACAGTTTTTCTTTAATTGCACAATTTGAAAGCGGAGTATATGGAAATTCTCTGTTAGTGGATGATATTGGATATTGACCAATCATCAAGAACAGGCAAAGCAATTATACAATGAAAGCCAGATAAGAAATCGAAATCCTATTGAATGTTGTTTTCGGGTTCTTAAGAGAAGATTTCCAATTTTGGCACTAGGTATTCGACTTAAGTTGGAGAAAATAGAAACAATTATGGTTGAGTGTGCTGTTCTTCACAATATAGCTTGTCAAAAAAATGAACCTGAGTTACTAGTAAATCAAAATATCAAAATAGTTTGGAAATAATAGAGGAAACTAATAATATTGATTTAATTGTACCCAATGTACCTAGATTTAATATGAATGGCTTAATGAGATATAATTAATTTCACAATAGTTTCTAGGGCTGCTGTAAGTAAAGAAGTAAAGTCTGAAATTGAATCTAACTATCAACAGTACTGCCGTAATATTGAACAGCAACTCAAAACGGACCCAAAAAAATTCTGGCAATTTGTTAAAAAAAAAGAATCATTCATCGGCTCTACCTTTAACTGTGGTCTATAATGGTATAGAACATAATGACCCCGTATCCATTGCAGAGTATTTTCATAATTCTTTCGCAACACCTAGTCAGACCATACAAAACAATACTACTGTCAACTTCATGAATTATACTTTAATCTTAACTGAATTTACTGAAAGTGAAGTCTGTGAAGCTCTCAAAAAAATTAAGCCAAAAACTACAATGGGACCTGACTGTGCCTCCTTATGTGCAGAATCTTTAACTTTACTTTTCAACCTCTCTATAAAATACCAACAGTTCCCTGATGTTTTGAGATAGTCTAAGTTAATACATGTTTTCAAAAAAGGAGACAAACATCACATTGAAAACTATCGCCCTATTACTATAGTTAATAATTTCTCAAAATCTTTTGAAATCATGCTCAATAAACCACTTTCCAATCATGTAAAAAATCAAATTACAGAGTTACAACATGGTTTCTTCAAAGGTAGGTCAACTACCACCAATCTCTTCTGTATTACCCAGTAGGTACATAACCAACACATTCGAAAATAATGCCCAGCTTGATGTCATATACACGGACTTCTCCAATTCCTTCGATAAGCTTGATCATAATATATTACTCGGTAAATTGAATGCCTTCGGAACCTGAATACTTTTTTACTTCCTATCTGAGAAACCGCTCCCTCTATGTAGAGTGTCATGGTCAGAATTCCATTTTATTTACACCAACATCTGGCGTCCCACAAGGTTCTGTTTTGGGACCACTTTTTTCAATTTATTCATAAATGACACTATTGAGGGCCTCGAAGTCAATTGTTTATTATATGCGGACGATTTGAAATTATATAAAAAAATTAACTGCTTGAATGATTGTGCCACTTTACAAAATGCCCTAGATAAAGTAAATACTTGGTGCAAGAAAAACCGCCTTATGTTAAATGCTAAAAAGTGCTTAATTGTGACATTCACTCGAAAACAGAATAAAATCACTTAAAATTACCAATTGACAATGATATGCTCCCTAGGTCAAATTCTGTTTGTGACCTTGGTATTACCTTCGATCATAAATTATCTTTCTTAACTCACATAAATAAAGTCACCAATGAATGTTCAAGGGCCTCAGGTTTCATTGTCAGAAATACTCGGGATTTCACGAATAAGAATAGACTGCTCCTGTTATATGATTCGTATGTTCGATCTAAAACATCTATCATTTGGTGTCCATATTATAATGTTCATTCAAATAGCCTTGAACGAATTCATAGACGCTTTATGAAATATCTCTCTTTCAAGGAAGATGGTGCCTACCCTGCTATAGAAATACCCAATACAGCTTTATTAGAGAGACATAACTTTACTTCTCTTGCAAGTAGGAGGAACACAGCTGCTTTGATTTTTCTTTATAAGGTGATCCATGGCCAAATCGACAGTAATGCTGTTTTGAATATGCTCAATTTTCATGTTCTGTGAAAATTCCATCTTCCGAGATATTTACAAGAAAAGTTAAGCTTTCATTTTATTTCCTAGCAATGGCAGACAACACAGAGATAATATAATCTGTTTGTTATGTCATTTTGAAAACGACTTCTCACTCTCATTCAAGAAAGTCAAAACGTCAATTAATGCCACCTTCTTTTTCTTTAAAATAAGTATTTTTATTTCCATTAGAAGAGAAACTGATAAATATTAGTTTAATTTGTCAGTCTTTGGCATTGTAAAAAGTAGTTAATTGTCATTCATCGATCAGTAACGTATAGTCTCGATACATAATGTTGATCTAGCTGTGGCCGTCGAAAACGTTGGTGGAGTGATGATGGAAAATCGTCATAAAAAAATAACCTATTTTTGTAAATATAAACGTCAAGGTTTGACTTTATTTAATTTCGCCATAATTACCTACAAATTTTGACAACTACTGACAAGCACATCTCTGGGTAAACGTTAAGAATATGTGTCCGGCTGGGATTTTCATGAAATTTTCACAGATGCTATAAAACATGATAAAATCAATATAGCAATAGAAATTTTTGCGCGGAAAAATATTTTTCACATTTTTTAAAATATATTATAATGGTACGTGATTATATTTTTTATATTTATTAAATTTTTTTATTTAATTTACCTTCTTCCGTAAATTTAGACAGAACGTGTTTTGCAAATATTGTTATTGTAGTTGGGCGCCATCTGTCTTATTACATAGGAAATTCTAGCCAATATCTATCTCAGGTTTTAGGGTTCTCTAAGAGGTTAGATTTTTATAAAATCAATGACAACGAACGTAATGAAAAATTATAAACATTTATTAAAGGAAAAAAAATTAACGATAAACTTTATCTGTACAGGAACAATTGTTTGGTGTAATACGGTAAGTGTAGTTTTTATAAAAATAATATTTGTAAGTGTGATACGAAATCTTCTTAAACTTCTAACCTAACATAATTAAACTTTTATAAGTTTAGATTGTTTTCAATCTAACTTTATTATTATGGCCTTTTATAGTTTAAACTTTTTAAATATCGATATTTAGTAATTAAAATGGTACCTTTTATTCAATTTAAGCTTTTCGTTCTTATTTTAGTTGTTCAAAATATATGGGATTTTATAAAATCGTTTTTCCAAATAACACCAAAATCAGGAAACACGATGGATATTTTTATGCCGAATATAGTTGGATCTGGATACTTTTATACAGGAATACAGCTGGGACTGGAGATGTCCAAACAGGAACACAGGATAGGATGGATAATTTTGGATAAAGCCACCTTTTAAGATTGTAGTTCTTCTTGAATTATTTTTATCTTTTCTTAACCTCACTTTTTCTCTGACAGGTAACAATTTTCTCTTTTAAATCGCGTTGCTTTGGGTTCTTCTTTTGTTTTTATGATACGGAGCGATGTGAACTCTTCAAAAGATTTTGGTAAAAAGCCTTACTTTGACACACGAAATGCTTTTTATAAAGTACAATGTCACAGCTTCCTAGATAAAAATTTGACATTTTTTAACCTAAATTTTTACAAAATTAAAAAAAGTATTGATTTTATTGCAAATTTTGACTAATAACATCTTATTCTATAGATTAAAAGAAAATTTTTGATATACTTTTTATATCATTTCGAATTATATTAACTTTGTACAAAGACACTTTTTGTTCGTCATCATTGATTTTCTAAATATCATTAAACTTCATTATTGTTGTACTTTTTTGCTATATTTCTTTAATTTTATAAATCCTAAACTCTTTTTCATTTAATTTACTATCGTTTCGTTTAACTTAAACTAATTATGTTGAATTCTTATTAGATTGAATTTTAAGGTTAACTTTTATAAGTAATATTTTCTTCCTGTCTAAGTTATACGTTAAAAAAAGGCTTAATATTCAATACCATTACAATATATATATATGCATACTCAATCTCCCAAGACAACCAAATTCAGTGCCTGAAAAGTATTAAAAAAGGAAAAAATGTTCATTTGACGGACATAAATAATTTGCTTATCAAATGACAACCATCTCATAAATTCAAAGTTGAAAATACAACGTTGCCAATTCAATTTCAGAAATCATGGATAATTTGGATATTGACAGTAGTGACGATCAATGATAGGTGTGACATCTTCTCTTGCAGCATTGCTTCATTTAAAAAAATCAGATTTTAATATTTTTTTATTTGATTTACTGTTTTATAAATTTCATTTGAATCTGTGAGTTCCCATCCTGTAAATGGATTTCTGTTGGGTGGTGTAAGCAAAAAAAAGGAAAATCTTTTTTATATAAAATAAATTGTGTGTGATTGACTATATTAATAAGTTCTAGTAATAGAGATTTTAATTTTGAACTTTTTTTAATGTGAGCTTCTAATTTTTGTAAATAATTTAAGTATTATCGGGCTATTCCTAATTTAAGATATATTCTTAAGTATGAAGAATCGTTAATTTTGTAAAAAAAACAAAATAGTCTATTCAGCTACCATTATTTATTATATTTATTATTCCCTACCATTACACCCCTCACAGCACTGCCATGTTGGGATTTTTATTTTTAAGCATTGGTGCCAACTTAAATACTTTGGTTACCTGACTATTGGTTGATAATTCGTGTTACAACGAAAAATGACATAACCATTGATTGGAGTTTAACCAGTGGTTCCGTGACCACATGGTTAACTGGATGAGTTACAACGCACCCTGAAAAAAAGTATTTGAACTTCTAGTGTTGATTTAATCCACATTACTTACTCGATCGACTTGTTATCGAATACTTACGGGACACCCTATATATTTTTAATGTGTGATGGTAAAATAAATATTGTGTGTAATTCGAGCGAAAAATTATTTCCTGCTCTCCCAATACAGAGATAGAAATTTCTCAGAATTTAGCGAAATATTGTGCAATTTTTTGAAATAATAATTTCCATGTACTGTCCAAAATAAAATAAACCAACTTAAAAATATATTTCTATTGTTTCCATCTCTAATCTAAATAAATTTGAAGCGCCATTATCTACAGGAAATTATTTACGTCTGATAATAATATCAAACAAAATGCTTCTGTAAATTATTAAAATATGATGAAATATTGTGTTTTATTCCGCAATTAGTTGCAATTGCTCGCAATTACATTCACGTTGATATAAATAGTGTCCCGGCGTGATAAGCGTATCAGTTGCGTTTCAAGTTTTATGCAGTGTATTAGTGTTTGTGCAAAGTGACGTTAGAGGTAAACCGTTTTTTAAAAAGTTTAAAATTGTCGGGTTTTTATTGTTTTAGATAATGGAAACCGAAACTCAAGTTCCGTTAGAGAATAATCCTGCTGGTATATCACATGACCTCGAAGCAGTTATTAAAGCGACAGTCGAAAAAACAATAGCTGGTTTACTCGAAAGTAGTAATTTTGGTAGAAGAGATCGCGACAGATCAAGGTCTCGTTCTAAAGATAGGAGAGGTCGCTCCAGAAGTGGAAGTAGAGGTAGATGTAACATGTCTAAAAGTAGAGGAAGACGTAACAGATCTAGAAGTAGAGGAAAACGTGATAGATCTGGAAGCAGAGGCAGACGTTGCAGGTCTGGAAGCAGAGAGGGACGCTCTGTACACAATTTCGAAGATTATAATCATTTTCATGGACCATTCAGGCACCATCATTTCCACCATCCTCCTCCATGGGCTTTCTACGATGGTCTCGAAATGGGTTACCCTTTTGGAAGAGGGAAATGGGGAAAATTTGGAAGAAGATTTCACAAACGTTTTAATATGAATGAGCCAAACGACCACAGTAATGAAGATAAAGAAAATGCAGAAATAAATAAACGAAATTCCAAAGATGATGGTACTTTTGATACAGAAAAAGAGTTGAGGAATAATTTCGAAAACTTAGATGTCGATGATGCTATTGAAATTAATTGATATTTTGTAAATGTATTATAATATTTTTTAAAGTAAATTATGTTTCTTTTAGTTAAGCTTTATTATAGAATAAATAATGTGTATATTTTTGAAGTTGTAATAAAAAGTATTAAAAAATATTCCTTTTGTTTTTATTTATAGAAAATAAGAGACAATAAGCGATAATTTTCCAAAAAATATTTAGAATAACACAAATTACGAATAAAATTTTTGTTGTGTAACAATTGTTTAAAAGAAAAATTGATTTTTCTATTTTTAAATTTGGAAAATAAAATGTCACCTACCAAGGGGGTGAAGTTTTTAGTGAGTATCCCTGAAATGGAGACTCTCACAGTAGACCTTGAGATTTAAGTCTCATACAAATAAAAAGTACATGTCTATCTTTCTTTAACTGCGAATATCTCGAAAAACAATGACTTTACAACAAACTAACAAGTGTACATTATTGACTTAGAAAATATCAAAAAAATTAAAATAATAGTCAAAATTAAAATTTAGACAGCGGCGTAACATTTAGAAGGGGTACAAGCATTACTTACTCCTGCCGTACGCCACTGGTAGAGCGTACTGAACTGTTTTTTTTACTGTTAGATGCATTTTATGATATTTAACAAGTGTGCCGATTTGAGTAAAATTATACGGTGTATTAAAAAAATTATGGCCATTAATAATTTTTCAGTTTTCAACTTCAACACCCCGTATTTCGGGGACGAGTAACATTTTATCTAAGCATATTTCGCTTAATCGTTTTATTTTGAATTGGAGAATCTGCGGTTGTTCTATGTCCCATTCTTAATGGGACACCCTGTATACAATTTTTTTCAAGAGTAAATAATTTCATTAGAAAGAGCATTTTAGGTTAACTTGAACTGTCAAAGAAATAAAACCATTTGTATGTTATGTTCTTAATTTTCTTTGTTAACAGAAGAACTTTTTCAATACAATTCAACAATATGGTTAATAAGGTTAAGTTATTTAAAATCTCAAACAATGAAGGCGTAAGACGACTCGATGGGTAATTTAATGTGTTTACACTGGAATGCGATAGATGGATACACCTTGACAATGTAAATTAAATGGATTTTCATTATTGTACATTGTACATACATATAATAGATTCCTTATCAATAAATATTTTGATACGCTTGAAAAAAAAATCATTTAAATGTATGTAAACCGATATACGTTAACTGTAAATAGAGGGTACTTAGGTGATTCCAAATAACCTTGGTTACTGGGTCTAACGCCTTTAACAACCGAGATACGGGGTGTTTCGTCCATTTTAGTCAATATCTTGATAAGACGTAACTTTAGAACCACTCTGTAGATTTCTCTCATACTTGGTACAGGTATAGTGTGTTAATCGCCCAATCCTATAGAGTAAAAACTATAATTAATATCCAGATCCGGATTAACAAGAATTTGTGAAATTTGAAAATTCCCAAAACAACACCCTGTATATCAGGTTTTTTAAAATTGGGATGGATATTTGAAAAGAACGGAAAAAAATGAGTTAAAGTGAAATTTTTTTAAGTGCATATCCCATTCTACTACTGGAGTTTTAACGTCAAATTATATCAAATGCATTTTTTTTTCATTTTCACAAGCAGTAACTTTCGAAATACCTGGTAGATTTCTTTCATATTTGGCATAGGTATCATTTTTAACTCTTTCTATCTACAGTTAACGTATGTCGGTTTAACTATGAAACACCCTGTATATTAAAAAATATAGTATTAGGAAAAATAAAAATACAAAAAAATTACACAAAACAAATTATATTTCATTTTTAAAAATCAAATTAGTTCACACGCATTATAAATATATAAAATATAGTACTTACAAAACTTTAATGAATAGTAAACAAAATAAAGCATATTTAAATATTCATTTCTCGAACACTATATATTAGAGCAACTTTTTTCCACTTTCTTTTGAATTTACTATTAATATAATTATTATTAGGTAAATGAATATGTGAATTTAAAACAGGTACAAATAGCCCAGTTGTCAGAGAATTTGACCTCGCACAAAATGTGATCTCGATGAAATTTGGCACTTAAGTACTTGAAAGGGTGTAGAAAACAATAAAAAATCTTTGCTGCTCTAAAGTATATGCTAACTTCACAATTTTCAAAATAAAATCGAAAATTTGGTTTTTTCATTATATCTCGAGAAAAAAAATTTTCGAAAAACTAATAGCACCACGTGAAAGAGCGAAAAATTTTACTAAAAATTATATTATAAGTTATTTTAAAAACAAATTTGTATTACTATAAAAATTTATTAAAAATAAGAAAGCAAATTCGAAAAATCTACGCGCGTCGAGCCGATGAATACAAATATTCAGGCGAGGCGTTCGGAAAAACTAATGTATCTTTGCCTAAAATATACGCAAAGAAAAAAAAAGAAAGCGTTTGAAAGAGGAGACTCTAAGCTTTCTTAGGGAAGTCATTAGTTTTTAATTTTTTTTTGCTCTCTCATAGAAAATTTGACCGGAAGTTATAATTTCTAAACTGATTTTTAGAAAACTGGCATAACAAAAAAAATCCTTGTACATTTATCATCATTATACTTTTACTTTTGATTTAAATATAATTAAAATGATGAACATTATCTCTGTTTAATAAAACTTATATTTTAAAATGATCATTAATTTCAAAATAGTGTTTATTTATTTATATAAATCAATTTCTAAATTATTTTTAACTTTATTTAAAAAATGTATTAATTTCTGATTTATATAAATACTATTTTGAAAATAAAAATTGCGTTGAATGAATGTTGTAAAAAAATGATCATTTTAAAACATACTTTTTATTAAACAGAGATAATGTTCATCATTTTAATTATATTTAAATCAAAAGTAAAAGTATAATGATGATAAAAGTACAAGGATTTTTTTTTGTTATGCCTCTATTAATAGATATCTTCAGTTTTCTAAAAATCAGTGGGAATTTTAGAAATTATAACTTCCGGTCAAATTTTCTATGAGAAAGCAAAAAAAATTAAAAACTAATGACTTCCTCTTTAAAACGCTTTCTTTTTTTTTCTTTGCGTATATTTTAGGCAAAGATACATTAGTTTTTCCGAACGCGTCACCTGAATATTTGTATTCAATGGCTCGGCGTGCGTAGAGTTTTCGAATTTGCTTTCTTATTTTTAATAATTTTTTTGTAGTAATACAAATTCTTTTTAAAATAACCTATATTATTATTTTTTAGTAACATTTTCCGGTCTTTCACGTGGAGCTATTAGTTTTTCGAAAAAAAAATTTTTTTTCGAGATATAATGGAAAAACCAAATTTTCGATTTTATTTTTGAAATTGTGAAGTTAGCATAACACTTTAGAGCAGCAAAGATGTTTTTATTGTTGTAATGGGTATACGATTTGAATTTTAGATGATACAAACCCACCTTTCAAAAACAATTAAAATTGGCAATTGACAGTGGTAAATGACAGTATTGGATCAAGAAATTAAATGCAAGGCAAGTTTTACTGTGCCACTTTATTCCAAATGAAATTTTTGCTAAAGGACACAGAATTCTTCTTGAGAGTACTTAATATGCTTTGAGAATAATGATTTTGATGTGGTGCATCGAAAAAGTTTGAAGACTAACTGAACTTGCAGAATTTATCACGCAACAGTTTCGAAACGTTTGATATCATTAGGAATGATTCAAAAGCAACGACATTGGGTGTCGTACGAGTTGCTGCCGAGGCACATTGAACGAGACGAAATGAAAGGTTTTTTGGATATAGTACTATAACACTAAGAGTAGAAGATCATGGTATAAACCCGGTCTTGTATCAACACCGTCAGCAAAGCCTAATATCCATGGTTCCAAGATTTTGCTACGCACTTGGTGGGATCACCTGAATATAGTTTATTAGGAGCTGCCCAAACCAAACGAGACCATCGCGGGAGATCGCTGTCGACTACAATCTATGCGTTTTTCAGTTTGTTTTTGTTTTGTGTTCGGTTGTTTTCTGTTAAAATAATTTTAAAATGTCTAAAAATGCTTGTTAATCAATATACTGAAAGCACCCTCTTCTTTTCGTGTTAAAAATACATTGCTAATAGGTTTTCTGATTATAAAAGTTTTCAGTATTCTCTCTTCTTCATCTTTCTTCTCCAAAAGTTTTTTAAGTAGCAAAATATGTAGTAACGCTTTATTTTACACTCAGCTCATTCTCACAAAATTTAAAATACTAATTCGAAATTATACGTTTTTGTGGAAAACGGGAATGCGCAGCGTAATAGAAAATACGCTTCTGTCAGTATGAAATTCTCTATTTAGTTCATGCTGCTTATTACATACGTTGCTTAGGAAAACCCGTCCTTAAATAGGAAGTCCTATCTCACCGATTTCATTCCATTACAATTATTTGAACTATTCTTCGATGAATCAATTATAAACATTACACAAAGTGCATTAATTATCGAAATAACGTTTACACAGTCTATGTTTTGATGATGAACATACACGCAACCAAATAAAAATTGATGATGTCAAAAGGCCTATCATTATTCTCCTTATCCTTCTATTGTGCTCAAGTCGATAACCAACTTTAGTTGTGGCCCTTTAACGAATTCTTTAGCCGAATATTGTCCTGGTGTTTTGTCTAAATATTCCTGAGATTGCTATCTTTGGAAGACATAAAAGGGACCTCTCATTGAGGCTCATTGCAGTGATGTCTAGAATAACATTGCTTGTTTGCTTAGTGGGGTCTGTCCCAATACAATATAAAGCATAAATTGAAGACTTAACCCTCTTTGGCAGATTTATCTAAATGATTTGTTCCAGCTTTCTTACAGAGAATAATTTAACTTACTGATTTTATTATATTATTAAACTATAACTCATAGTGGTTTTTTAATATCCTCTCAGTTATTTTGGAAAAATAAAACCACTTATACATGTATTGATATTTTAAATTCTTGCGTTTCTTTTACAAAAAATTTCCCATAAACATGTTACCATTGTGGTCGTTCATACGGTCAATATCATGAAAGTTGAAGTTATTGGGTGATATGACTTTATTAGTATTTTTTTTCTTTTATCATTATCGTTCTTTGAAAACGATTTTCATAAGCAAATCAAGATGTAAGAAAGTAAAATGTGCTTTATATACATAAGTGCCAATTTGAAATATTTAAATTAGTTTTAGTCATAGATATACTAAAATAACATAGAGTTTGTTTACATTTCAGCGCTCGCCAACAACAAGCAACAGTCTAAGCGTTGTGTTATTAAATTTATATCTCAAGTTTCAATGTTGTCAAAGTTATTATAATTTTTTCCGTCATTACCAAAATCTTAAATCTATGTAATAATTATCTTGGAAAATGAGATATTTTTCGTAACTAATAACACAACAAATCATATTGATAGATAAATATTGACTAAGATACTTTACCACGATTTAAGTTTAAACCATTTCTACGGAAATTTGTTAGAAGCGGCAACTCAGCGCTATCAAATGATCTTTCTTTCATATATGTTGTTAAAAAATAAATCACATTTTGTTTTTCTGCCAAACTACCTAAGTATTTAGGTAATATTAATTTTTAATTTAAATAGTTATACGAAGACATGACTTTTAGGTTTCCTGCAAATGTTGAAAGGAGAAATATTTGGTACTCCTTGTTAGGATTTAAGGAAGTGAAGGTCCTACCTAAAAATGGTTTTATTTATTCAAATCATTTCCGTGACAATGACTTTGAATATAAACCAAGTGGAAGGAAATATTTGAAAAAAGATGCAAAAATAAATATATTTTCATTAGTATTTTAAATTTCCTATGTAACCGACGCCGACGTGGTAAAATTAAAATCGTTAAAAAAAATAAATATATTATGTCACATCCCATTTCCCTCTGTAACGGTACGCCCATGCATCGCAGCATAAATTGGACGCCATTTTCACACATTTTATATATCTATGTCACGGAATATTTGAAACTTATGAATAACTTGTTGGGGACGTGTTACTTTTATTTTATGATATAAAATATATTATGCTAATTTGTATAATTCCCTAATTATTATCACTCATATAAATAAAATATGCACTCCAGTTTTACCTGGTCACAACCTACAATCCTAGGATTTCAATATCATCACATACAAGTCTACCAGTCGTATATACATCTTTTACAAGATGTCCTAGTACTAACTCAGTCTATTAGAAATTAATCAAATACCCTGGAAAGTTTTTAAAATGTTCACTCATCAGGATCTTCTTCTAAAAGTACACAATCACAAGCACTAGGATAATTAACGGCTCGTGCTTCAAATTCTTTAGATGTAGCGTTGAAAGTAAGGAGATTTATTGTAGTCTTTTTTTGTACGCATTTTGTCATCATATCATTCGGTAGATTTTCTATTGCACATGGAGCATCATTAAACCTGCAAAAAGCAAAAAACTAGTTAATATATATAGAAGTTTTTAAGGATTCTTTTAACATTGCAATATTTCAGTATTCACAAGAAGGTTCTAATCTATGTTGCCAAATATTTTGTATCTATAGCAATTAGGTCACGTTAGGCTACCCTTATATCAAATTAAATCCTTCTTGAAAGATCGCCATTTCTTTGTTAAACATCACAATGAATACTCGACGTTTTACCCGATTAATGCTGGAGTTGTTGCGTACTTAACCTAAGTTTATGAAGCTCACTTATTGTATATGTCCCCCATTTTTTTTTCCTTTGTGTCTTGTGATCTGTGCTTGAGTATTTCATTTTTCGCTGATTGAAAATGCCAGTTATTTGTTTTGAGTGCGAAAAATTGTACTTGACTCAATACAATCTTAATAAAAACTTAAGAACAGTTCATAATAAAGAACCAAAATGTATTGAATTTTAGAAAACACAAATGGAAGAGTTGATGTAACACATATAAAACCAGTAGAGGTATTTGAAATACATGAAGAAAATCTAATTGAACCTACTAAAAAAAGTATTAAACAAAAAGCTTTTTTTTAGACTTAAAAACCATCCAAATAAACTTGCCAAAAACTTAAGTTTCTCAATGTATTATAAGACACAGACTCAAAAGTTTTAATACATATGACTTAGCCAACAAACTTTAAATTTAAATTTTTATATCATTTATCTATATTTATTTTTACTTACACCTGTGATGACCCAAGTTAATATTAGTTACTTAATAAGAAATAACCACTGGGTTACTTCTTACATTCTTTTGAATAATTGAATAATAATAGATTAATTGGGAAATTAAAAAAAAATCAACTAAAACCTGACAAGTCAAAAAAATGGCAAATAAACTGTCGAAAGTGGAACAAAATCTGTTATCTGTTATCTACTCTTTTAAATTCTGTGATAATTTTTAAGGAAACGCCTTAAATGAAACGAAATATTTGAACATCTGCTCTATTTCAATTTTTTCACGTCTCGGAAATTTTTTCACATTGTAATGTTCTGGGAAAAAAATATCGTGATGAGCCTTCTAAAGGAAAAATTTTATGCCTATCCAATTTTGGTTCTTTTACGGGTATTTCCTCAAGAATTAACATAAAAAAACCATTTATGAGTAACGATAATTTTGTATTTCCCTTTTATGTAACTTTCTAATTTATAAAATAGGACTGTTAGGCAACGCGTATTAACTGGAATCCTTACCGGGTATTGCCAATTCGAAGGACACCTTAGGAGACTTGGACTAGTACAAGAAGATGAGTGTAGATTCTGTGAGGAGGATGACGAAACCTCTACCCACATTCTTGCGAAATGTGTGCCCTTGCAGAATCCAAGGGACCTCAGAGGAAGGCGATCGGCCCAAATCTACAATTTCTCTAGGAAGATAGGCGTTGAGACCTATCCTCATCGGCTTATAGCGATAGAAGCGGGAACAATAGATGTTTTAGATCGCAGTGTAGTTAATACCTCAACGTCAAACATACAGACAGACATAATGGAGAAAACTGTAATAGATCGAAGAAAGGGATTGCTGATACGGATTTAGCATCATAACTATTATACAGATTTTCAATGTATTTTGAACAAGAGCTCATGTAGAAGTCAACCAGCACAAAATATAAGAAATGTGGGCGACGACGTATCAACTATTTAGTTGAACCACTAGAGAGAACAGTATTTGAAGTACTAAGCCACTATGAACTATAGAAATGAATTAAAAAAATTACAGTTCACAACCCAGTCAATCAAATTAGAATTAGAATACTATCAAGCCTTATTTTATATTAATTTCTAGTTTCACTTTAAGATCAATACATGCTGTGGTATTCTAGCAGTAAATGTGTGGTGAATTTTACAATATTGTGTAGTAGAACTAGAAACATTTTTAAAAATATCGACAAAAATTATTCCTAGAACCTTAAAAAAAATTATTTATGAGTAATTCTAATTTAAATCACCTGTGCAATAGGTGATTTAATACTGTATTTCCCACTTATGTGAACTTGGTTTTCAGAAACTAGTACTTATTCATGATTCAGCGATTTGTCATTAAAACGCTGTTTTTAATTACTTTTTTTTTTCGTGGTTCTTTGGCAATGGACGCTAGTCCTTCAGCCACAAATTGTTGAAAGTAATTCATTTTATTTCTTAAATGAAATTAGGTTAAAGTTAAAAAGTTAAATAGCTATATTATTTTTTGTTATATAGTTAAACAATAGATTATAAACGAATTCATCTCCAGTCGCCAGCAATACTTTTATACATGTAGGAAATTGAACCCCAATTTTCCTAAGATCATCCAGTAACTAGAAAAACCCCTACAGCCGAAAAATATGTGATTTAGATCTGCGATCTCGCTATCATGTGGACACAGTGGAGAATCTATTATACCTATTTTATATAAATGAGATGGAAAACACCCATGATTCATTTTCAATCGAGTTAAGATTGTGCTGTATTTTTTATTGACATTATTATTGAAAGTTTTAATTACAGTTAAAAGAAAATATATGAGAGGAAAAATTAAAATCAATTTTCTGATATCGGACAGCGAGCGGTATGGGACAGTGTCTAATTACGGCTAATCTTACATATGACAGCAACTGTCAAAAGTTAGGCGTCTTCATTTAGACGTTTAAAGTTGAATCTTTGCCATCTTGACTCGAAGTACAGGGTGGCCAAATAAGAATGCGAGGTACTGTATCTTGGAAATCATCCATCGTAGAGGCTTGCGGAAAAAAAAGTCATTACTAAAACGACCAAGAGGAAAATCTGGAATCAAGTTTCTGAAATGGCCGCAACTGCGATCTTGAAGCTAAAAAAGTGATGTTTCTGCGAATTCCGCTATATTAACTTACCAAAAAAATACCTGATCTTTAAAGTAGAGGATAATCTGAACCTTTTTTGTTTAACAAATTTTGCTATATCTCTAAAAATAAAGTGGTGGGGGGTATTCAAAGGTTTCAGTAAAAAACACTCTGTATATCCGAAACGGCTGAACCGATTTTAACAAACTTGGGCTAGTTGAAAAGAGC
The DNA here is from genome assembly GCA_949320105.2 of Crepidodera aurea. Classification (NCBI taxonomy): domain Eukaryota; kingdom Metazoa; phylum Arthropoda; class Insecta; order Coleoptera; family Chrysomelidae; genus Crepidodera; species Crepidodera aurea. The sequence goes on along the minus strand of OX439476.1, from coordinate 5,163,917 downwards.
TATTCTTGTGCTACAAATGCTATAATATTTGAAGTTTTGTTAGTTTCAGATGTCGCCGCTAGAGGGCTTTTTTCGACATCTCGTCAGAAATGGTTAATTTTCTCAAAAAAATTAAACGCATTGGTATGATTTCTTTTTCATGAAAAAGTAGCTAAATGATGCCTAAACAAGCTCCCGAAAACCGCATCTCGATATCTTGTTCCTAACCTAAAATTTAGCCCAAAGAAAATTTTATACGGAAATCCCTTAAATTTTTATTTTTTAAACTAATTAATTCCTTTTATTATGTAAGTTGTGACCCTAAAAAGTACCGATTTAAAAAAGAAAAGTTTTTAGTGCCCCCGTAAATGCTCTAAATGCTGATCATCACGCTCTATGCATTGCTACCCATGAGAGGTAGACAAACCTGCACCTTCAATTTCGGCTCTCGGTATGTTACGTAATGCATTAACGAATCCGGTTTTTCATATGTATCTGGTCGTAGGTTGAGTCTGAAAATCAAAACAAGTTAAGTCGGTGATCGCGCAGGCTTCCTCTTCCAATCTACCACTGTTGGAATACTGCATTAATATGCTCTCGCACAATAATAGCCTAATGTGCTGGGCAACCACTCAACTGCAAAAACAAGTTTTGAGGTGTTTCCAGTTGAAACATCTTCCAACAACAACGGTAATTTATTGGCCAAAAAGTCAAGAAAGATATTGCCACTTAGGGATTGCTAAAAAAAATAATTCTGCCTCCCAGTATGCCACACCACACATTTAAACTCCAACGTCCTTGGTGCTGAACTTCACGCAACCATTGCGGATTTTCTACAGACCAATAATGCATATTGTGCAGATTTTAAAGGTGGCTTCATCGGTCCAAAGAATTAGAAATAAAAATTCTCCATTATTGTGTGAGAGCATATTAATCAGTATTACAACAGCGTTGGATTGGAAGAGGAAGTCTGTTTCCATGGCCTGCGCGATCACCAGACTTAACTTGTCTTGAATTTTCAATACCGAGAGCCGAAATTGAAGCTGCAGTTTTGTCTACCCATGAGAGGCTTCAGAATTTCGACCATTTACGGGGACATTAAAAACTTTTTTAATTCGGTCCTTTTTAGGGCCACAACTTACATAATAAAAGGAATTAATTAGTTTAAAAAATAAAAATTTAAGAGATTTCCGTATAAAATTTTCTTTGGCATAAATTTTAGGTTAGGAACAAGATACCGAGATGTGGTTTTCGCGAGCTTGTTTAGGCATCATTTAGCATACCAATGCATTTAATTTTTTTGAGAAAATTAACCATTTCTGTAGAAATGTCGAAAAAAGCCCTCTAGCGGCGACATCTGAAACTAACAAAACTTCAAATATTATAGCATTTTTAGCCCAAGAATAGCTCTTTTCAACTAGCCAAAGTTTGTTAAAATCGGCTCAGCCGTTTCGAATATACAGGGTGTTTTTTACTGAAATATCATGTATTTTTTTGTTAGGTTAATATAGCGGAATTCACAGAAACATCATTTTCTTAGATTCAAGATTGCAGTTACGCCCCCTAGCGGCCATTTTAGAAACTTGAAAATATTTTCCAGGTTTTTCTCTTGGCCGTTTTAGTTATAACTTTTTTTTCCGCAAGCCTCTACGATGGATAGTTTCACGATTGGTTTATCAGTGCGCGTTTTTAGGAACTTTTCACTCTATTTTTGCATATTCTACATGCCCTAAAAATCTGTAACACGTATTCGTTAACACCCTGTATAGCTCAGTGACCGCTTAATTCAAATACCACTTTATTTGTACCTTCGGTAAAAGAACTGCTGGCAATTTTAAGAGGATATTAATGAATTAGTATCAATCATGAAAGTTACCTGCAAGTTTCTATGTTAATTGTTGGTCTGGGATACTTAGTAGTACTCATTATGAAAACTTTAAGGTTGTTATCATCAAGAATACTCATAAGTTGAAGTCTTTTACTGATTTTAGTTTCGCATAATTTACAGTTGCTTCTCGATTTACTTTCGTGTCTTGAAACGTTATCGGTTGACAGTGGAGTTCCTAGAGCATCTAATATTTCTTGTGGTCTACTTCTCCAGTGATCTTGAATTTCTTGATATGGATAAGTGGTGTCTTGATAACATATATGTCCTATGCAGCCATCGATGTCTTCGAAAATTTGCGTCGCCTAAAAATATAATATGTTGATTAGAAGAGTTGCTAGTCAAAAAAAGTAATTTATTATTATCATAATAAGCACTTAAAAAGAGGTTATACCCCAAAATAGTTAACTACACAGAAGGGAAGGCTTGTCTATTTCAGGGGGTCAATTTCATCTGCGCATGTTCGCAATCGCCATGTTCTAAGTGGCAAAACTGTCACGCATTTTAGTCGTTTCGAGATGAAAGTTCTGTTGCGTTGTTGCCGTTGACAGTAATTTATAATGAGAAGTTTGTAAATTATATTTACAAATTAGAAAATATTTATCGGGAATATCACATACATTTTACGACGTAATGAAAAACATACAATTTGAACATCCTTGTCCTAATTTTCCAAAAGCATATGTTTTAAAACTTTTTATCAGGTTATAGTATATTACATAACGAGTGCGGAAAGTGACACTTTTCACACGAGTGGGAAATATTGTCGCACGAGGCGTAAGCCGAGTGAGACAATCTCACGAGTGTAAAAAATCACTTTCGCACAAGTAATGTACAGTATTTTTCCTACGACCACGTTATAATTTTACCAAATATTGTGAAATGTGATAGTTTTATTTGTGTATTTAGTTCAGTTTATATTATAAATAATGCTGTTTTATTTACAATCATTTCTGTAGTAGAATAAATACAAATATTGACAATTAACATTTATTTGAAAACAAAGCAATAACGGTCGCGGTCGGATTATTTAAACTGTCAAACTGACACTCTTTGTAACTATGCAACAAGTTATCGATGTATAACTTGATTATTTTGAAGTACTTACTATTGAAAATAGAAGAAATATCGATGTTTTATTTGACATGTGTGCAAGAAATTAATTTTTTTTACAAAAATGACAAAATTTAACAGGGTGATTTTTTTCGATTACACATTAGATGTTATGGCTCGTGTTATGGTAAAACTACTCTCATTAAAAATCTGATAATAAAACAAACGTGCGGAAAGTACCACCTTCCGTCGGAGTAGAGAGTGCGATATCTGTTACTTTCCTATGTGGTCGTAGGAAAAGAATATTTTATATCCTTAAATATTCAAATCGAGAAATAAAAGAAATTAAAAGGGATAAAAATAACAAAAGTGTTAGAAAAATTAGAATTCTTTCCCATATATAATAAGTTTTATTATCTTTTATATTAGCAATGTATAATGTTTATTTTTTCTTGTTTTCTTTTTATCTAATTGTCATGGGAACTTGTTAATCTGTTTTTTCTTTTTAACTATTAATTTTTTTACTTACTTATATTGTATTGTATTGAAATTTCCTAAAAAATGTGTTAAGATCGTTTAAAAATTTTGTAAAAATGCACATACAGGAGCATCACCTATTATATTTAAAAATATACGAAAATATGTATAAGGTTGTCATTGAAATAAATAAATAAAATAAGAAATTTTCTTTAAAATATTTAATAAAGATTTATTGAAAACAAGTTCTTTATTACACCACTTGTTAAAAACTCTTTCAACAAACAATTTTTGCAACATTGCATCATGTTATCCTTTTCTTAGTGTACTACCAGCGCTACCTGCACGTTTCAAATTTATTCAGTTTTCTCAGTGTAGCTAGAGCCGGCAGCGACGTCGACCGTCATCGAAAATTTGACCCCCACTAGATCAAAGATACCGATACAAGCCTTCCCTTCTGTGTAGTTAATTATTCTGGGGTTATACCAAAACTCATGTTAGACAAATAAAATTTGTAGATACATATTGTAATGAAATAATCACCTTGTATGTGGAAGCTAACCAGGTAACAAGAAAAAATAAAAAATAATGACAGAAGATTTTTTGAGAGTTACTGAAAAAAAATGTCAAAAGGTTTTTCTTTGAGAGATTTGAAAATTTTAGAAAAAAAATATTAATTCCACCAGGAGTTGCAGAAAATTGCAATAGAGAAAAACTTATGTTATAGTTGTTGTTTATTTTATTAAGTTGTATGGTACACGGGAGTTTATAACTAACAAGAACAGTTTGCCAATGTGCGAGGTTTGGACGAGGACTTTTAGATAAGAAGACAAGTTTAATATGGATTAGAAGGACCTTGACATACAGGTCAAAGGTATTTTCAGTGTTTAGTATTAGACTATTTTTGTTATTTTTATTGTTCAATATTATAGTATAGAGAGTGAGTGAGTGTGAATGTTTTATTAATAATTATATTTGCAAATTTCCGGCAATGTTCAATGTTATCATCTAAAATTGTTTAAATAAAATTTATAACTTTTGACATTTCGTATCAAATGTCGCCCAACGTGTGAGGCTCGGTAATCTCACTAGCTGAATTTTTTTAATAAAACAGGGTGATTATTTATTGTAACTGATTTGAAGATTTCACAACATAAAATTTTTTTTAATATTTTTTGACATTGACTTTGAAAAATTAAATAAAAATGAATGTGCAAATTATGAATATTTTACAAAGTATCAATAATAAATTAGAAACACGAAACAAAATTATCAACAATAAATTGGAAACACACTTTGAAAAACAAACTAAATTAATACAACAACTCATCAATAACACTATGGGAATACAACAGGTAAAAATAACAGAAATTGAAGGTAGGTTGGAGAAAACTGATACAGTAGTAACTAATATGAACGTGAATTTTGATCAGAAAATGGAGATAAAACCGAAACGAAGGAAGATAAAAAATCAGAAAATAAAAACTGACATTAGTAACACAGAAGAGAAGAAAAAAAAAAAGAAAAAATTACTGAAGCTAAACAGGCGGAATGTAAGAGTACAGAAACTCGGCCTGAAAAAACTGAAGAATCTGTTAAAGTTGAGGAATCCAACAAACAAGTAAAAAAGAAGTTAAAACAAAATATTAGGAATATAGAGACTAACGGGAATATTAGGAAATATTGTTTAGCGGGCAATTTCATTAAGGAAACAGAAAAAAGATTCGAAATATTAAACAGAGAAATTACGAACTGTAAGAAAAGAAAAAGAAATGGGAAAACGTTTTAACAGGGAGATTTAGTTATAATCAAGATTTTTCCAATTTTAATTTTTATTGGTTCGTTTGTAAAATTATATCATATTGTTTTACTTTATTTAATTAATCATACAGTTAATATTTTGTTGTGAGCGTGAAATTTTGAAATAATATAAGATTGATTTTATAAAATTTACATCAACCTAAGAAATTTTATAAAATAAATCGGGGAAAGTTGTAATGAAATAATCGCCTTGTATGTGGAAGGTAACCAGGTAACAAGAAAAAATAAAAAATAATGACAGAAGATTTTTTGAGAGTTACTGAAAAAAAATGTCAAAAGGTGTTTCTTTGAGAGATTTGAAAATTTTAGAAAAAAAATATTAATTCCACCAGGAGTTGCAGAAAATTGCAATAGAGAAAAACTTATGTTATAGTTGTTGTTTGTTTTATTAAGTTGTATGGTACACGGGAGTTTATAACTAACAAGAACAGTTTGCCAATGTGCGAGGTTTGGACGAGGACTTTTAGATAAGAAGACAAGTTTAATATGGATTAGAAGGACCTTGACATACAGGTCAAAGGTATTTTTAGTGTTTAGTATTAGACTATTTTTGTTATTTTTATTGTTCAATATTATATTATAGAGAGTGAGTGAGTGTGAATGTTTTATTAATAATTATATTTGCAATTTTCAGCAATGTTCAATGTTATCATCTAAAATTGTTTAAATAAAATTTACAACTTTTGACATTTCGTATCAATATATTGAAAGTGATTTTTGGAATAACAGATTTTCTACAAGATTTTAGAAAGTGGTTTTATACAAAAAAAATTGATACAATTATGATACTTGTGACTTGGTTATTCAAAATGTTTCCCATTATTTGCGAAATGGAATTGACGCTGGCCTTAATTTAAGCAACATAGAGCTTCCAGAATTATTTCTTTTAAATCCGTAGGTGAGGCATGGCTTGTTTTAAAAACCCAAACGGAAAATTATTTCCTCTTTCAATCCACTTACTTGGAAATGCAAGCTCTAAATAATCTCGGATAGCACAGGGCATCTTGTTGACAAAACATCTCTAATCCGCCAAAAGAAATGTTTCAAATTTAAAACACAAGATAATAGAAAAGCTATATGTGAAAAAGTAATGTGGTTCACAAACTATACAATTTTTGAGAGAATTCCAGCCGTTTAAAGAAAGAAGGGGCTACGTTGTCCCTCTTATTATTATTTCTAACAAAGATGGGAAAGTCATACGATTATTTATTTCATCGTATTTTATTTTTATTATATTGCTTACATTTTAAATCCCTGAAAAAACATTTTATTTTTATTTGTATCTAATAACTGACAAAGCCAAAAACAGGGTTTGAGATGACAAATCAAATAAATTGAGTTCCTGTAATTAATTATTATATTTAGTAAATTTTTATTCGAGATAATGTTTCAAAACCTTGTGTTGTTGGGTAATGTCTGAGTAGAAAAATTGCGAATATATATTGCCAAAGATAATTATTATGACAAAGAACAAAACGGTAACTTTTTATTACAGATTTTAGTTTTATAAAGTATTAAATTATCTTAATTTGGTTTACCCACCCTATGTTTATATCGCTAAAAATCTCGCACACAAACAAGCATTAAATCTGTTAGAAAATGCGTACCTGCTGTAATGAAGTTTTCGAAATTTTATGAATAATGCGCGTTCATAATATTTTACAGCGGTACGAAGGTGGAATTTTTTTGAACCATAAAAAAACCAAAAAATGACAATGGGAGTGACAAAACTGCACAAAGGATGTGAAATAAAATCACACAAACTCCCCAAGAACAAGGACATTAAAAACGTCCTACACTGTACCAGCGTCTGGACTTCAACAACTACTCCTTGGGCTATATGCCCCACCAGGTATTGAATTACGAAAAACCAGACGTGGTTTGGTGCCCGACCAAGTCGGGGCTTTAAACCAGAAACTTCGATTTTGTTATTAAAGGAGCTTGCCATTCTTAGACCGGTTTCGGCATTATTGTGCCTCATCAGTAAGAAGCACGTGATACATTTTCAGACATCCTTTAGTGACAGGATGTCGAGCTAGCCTGCTTCTTACTGATGAGGCACAATAATTCCACGTCTGGATTTTCGTAACTCAATACCTGGGGGGGCATATAGTCCAAGGAGTAGTTGTTGAAGTCCAGACGCTGGTGCAGTGTAGGACATTTTTAATGTCCTTGTTCTTGGGGAGCTTGTGTGATTTTATTTCAAATCCTTTGTGCAATTTTACAGCGAGTTTTGCTGAATTTTAACATAGCAATCCTTTTGAGCTCACCTAATAATCAAAGTTTTTATGTGAAGAGCTACTTAATCTTAAATTTGTTCTTTTTAACCAAGAATGTTTCGGAACTAAGATGTTTGGAATACTTAACAGTATGTTGTGACAGGCAACTGTTTTTTCGCCTACCAAATAAAAAACAAAAAATAGGAAAATTTAACAAAAATCTTTAATTTTATTTTATTATTTCCAGTTGTTAAACAATTCATAGTATTTTTCGTACCGTTGTCTTGACTTTGTAGGTAACAAATTTAGAAAAACATTGGTAGCTGCTTCTGTGCAAGTCTGGTGGAGTATTCATAAATTCTTCATCACTGTCTGAATTGCTATTCATTTTTACTAATTCACACGATCACAATTATTCAGAATCAGATCGTATTATTTTATAGATTTGTTCTCATGATTTCAGACTTTGATTTACAGTGACGTTTAATGAAAATTTATGTGAAACGTCAAAGTCAAAGGTGTCTAGATAGTGAAAAACTACAAAAACCTGTTATGACTTTAGCAGCCCAAGTGTCGATAATTACTACTTTCGATCTGATTTGTAGGGTTGATATGATTCATTTTCACATATGGTTGGTGAAAAGATGATTTAAATGAGTTCTTATTTGGGCAATTCATTTCACAAAATATTATGGCTACCATACACAAACTTTTACATTTACAAATTAAAATTACAAATTATTAAACTAGGACATGAAATGGTAACAAACTTTGATAAACAGTTAATTAAAAACAGCCTTAACCTAATTTAACTTTTTAAAAGAATTGACTGAGAAATAAGTAATACACTTAAAAATAATATATAAAAAAACAAATTCGTACAGAATTTTGAATTATTCTGAATTAAAAATCTGATCATTTTTTTACGAGCTGTTGGAGAAACTGCGAAAAAACATTCGTATAATTTTCACTTATGACATATTGCCATCTAATAAACAGCGATGGAAAAAAGTTTAGTCGAGATTTAACCATGTTTCTCAAACTGTTAATAGTGCCTAGAACAAATTAAACGAATTTTATCAGTCTAGCCACACTTTTTCTCTTTTGTGTCTACAAGTTAAATCAATTGTGAGAAAATATAAGTTGGGAATTGAATTTAAGAGTCCGCTCTCGCTATGAAAATAGTTGGTCTGTAAGGGTTGCGCTATACACGTCGTTTTTGAAAACGACTTATGATATTGACTTGAAACTAAAAAACACTTGTTGAGAAGAGTTAAATCTAGGTCGACTTAAGATTAAAATTTTGATTTTTGTGAAAAGTATTTATCTACCGCTATGATAACTTTGCGTTTTTTTGATTGATTTAAAAAAATTATTCTCAATAAAATAAAATGTAATTAGGAAAAATCATTCTTAAATCGACTTAGTTTCATCAATTTTCTATCATTTGCCAAAGTTTCAGAAAATTTAATTACGTTTTATAGAAAAAGTACAACGCACATCAGTACCTCTGTTGGAACGGATTTATTACAATTTAAAGCAGAAAATGTGCTGCCGCTGTGACGGAATGTAACACTGAATCCCCGCTTTACATACAATGGCAATTACAGAGACGGATTTTAATTTTACAAACTTTAAATTTGATGAATATTTTTTTTAATTCGTTTTACAATAAATAATATGAACTGGAAGAAAACGATATATTTTGGAAAAAACCATAGTTTTTAATGAGAGTATATTATTTTAAATGATTAATTCACAACTTAGTGTTGCTCTCAAGAGTTCTACAATCAAAATCCTCAGTTTTACGCGTCATTGCTCGGAGATAACGTCGGCTCGCTGATATGGGTGCGCTTCGGGGCTAAAGGGCACAAATATATAGGCCGGCCTAAGGGGTAAGAGCCCCAAAAAAGGCTTAGTAAATATCTCGGCTATTAGTGGGTCGATTTGAATGGGGAAAATGGCATAGTAATGTATATATTGAGAGTCTGCTCTCGCTATGAAAGTAGTTGGTCTGTAAGGGTTGTGCTATATATACACGTCGTTTTTGAAAACTATTTATGATATCGACTTGAAACTAAAAAATACTTGTATTTTTTTAAAATATGTAGAATGTACTTAAAAAAATGAATATAACCTTTTATAAAAAAAATTATATTTAGATGTCAAAATTATAAAATTGTAAATTGGAATACCTACTACCAACATAAATTAAAAAAATTAAAAAATAACTAAAAATTTTGTAACTTGATTTGTAAAAAAAGAGGGATATTGAAAAAAAAATGACAAGAAAAAAATTTTTTGAAGTTTGGAATGCATTTATTCAATTCGGAGGTCCTACTGACAAAACCAAAAGGCAGAAGCCAATCTTGGGATGTTAAATTAGGTAAACTAAATTTCAAACTTGGTATTTTCTCAAGTTCTCAAGTCATAATAAATATCGGTCAGATTTCAAACAGTATGAGCTCCATTTTTTATAAAATCTTCTTATTTGATCAACCTGTCGAGGCGGGTAGTCCGAGGTGTAGTTGTTCAGTTACGGTGCATTCCTTCGATATAATTCGAAGATCTTTTCTGGGGAAAAGTAGAAATAAACAAGTTTTTGATTAGTTTGGCGTCCCCCCCCCCCCCATTCACTTCTGTTTGAATAATTTTGGTTCACCCTCATTTGACTTTTTATTTTTAAGGATAATATCTTATTTTTAGATGGTTTGGCAACCTCGCCTATAAAATATTGTCGGTAGCAGGGGATGTCAAGCAGTTTTTTTTTTTCAATATTATTCATTTTTAACTGATTTGTCTTATTGTCAAGATGTTCAATAAACGAAGTTATTAGTAAGTGTTAGAAAAAATAATACAGAGAACTATACAGTCCACCTTAATCCCGAAAGGGATACGATAGTCATAACAAAACAAATTCTTTTCTCGTACAAAATTGCTTTAAACAGACTTGGTGTTGAAAAAATAATAAAAAGTAAGTCATAAAAAATACATAAGAGTCTTCTAGAAAATTTAAGTTATTTTCAATAATAATCAAAGTAATATTTAAACTTGTGATAAGTAACTGGTTTGATAATTGGTCTTTTTTAAAATGTTGTAACATTTAATTTTATGTAGCACGATTGGATTATATCGTCAAAATATATTTTTTTAATTATCGGAAATCCATATAATTAACAATTGTAACACCTGTCTATTAAACTATTTAAAATAAATTTTGAACGAAAAACAAAATATTATTACGAATTTAATGTTGGAAAAACCATTCATATACCTAAGCAAGTAAGATTTTAAGAAATTAGAATATAGTCCAAGAGCCAGTGACATTTTCGGTACTTATTTTCGCAGTCAGCAAACATGGATTGAATTATAGGGTTAGTAATTCATATATATTTAGTTGTTTAATCAGCATACGTGCTTTCTGAGGTTACGATGTATACAATTTTTCATACAGCGCCAGCAGAGTGGTTTGCTGAGTTTCTAGGTACTGTACTCGGGGATTCCCAAAAAATGTTTGTGACCAGAGCACACCGGTTCACACTTGCGCCCTACACTAAATACAGTCGCACAATTAGACGTTTTTTATTCAGCTTACGACGTGGTCGTTAAAAAAATTGAGACTTTTCTCAGCAAATTAAAACTGATTTAAGAAACATCGAATTTATGAAAAATCGTGATTCTGTGAATGTGATATTACTGATTAGACAAAATAAAACTGAGTTAATAATCATCAAAATTATGATTGAAATGAATATACCTTAAATAAGGGCGGCATTAAACTCGCCAGGAAGCAGGTAGGAGATCTTAATGACACCATTAAACTCGCCTCGACGCAAACTGCGGACCTATAATCCGACCCATAAACTCGCCTCGGAGAGCCAGGTATATTTTCTTCAATATCTTTATCTAAATCTATAATCTTTTACATAAATTGCAATGATTAAGTTTTAGTAATACTCCCCATCCAACCTCAGAATGAAAAAGTAACAAAATTTTCAGACTACCTAGTGGACACTTATATTTCAGACGAATCTAAATTTCCTCCAGAATTGTGGTCTGAATTTTTATTTTTCTCGATGTTCTTCTAACTTTGCAGATTGCAAAGATTTGTCAACGCGTAAAAGACAAAAACTAGTTAACAAAAAAGTAGAAGAATATAAAAATGGTGAAATTTCCAGGTTCGCATTTGTAAAATGTTTGGGTTATTTATGTAATATTAATAATGTATAATTGTATTGAAATATGTTTGTCCAATTATATCAAATACTATTAAACGAGCAAGGTTTGTATGTGTGTGTGTGTGTGTGTATGTGTGTCCAGAGGATCTCGAAATCCACTCGTCAGAATTCAATGAAACTTTCAGGGTAGACTAATTCCTATCTAAATCGGCGAAAAATGTAGGTCCCATGTCTGTGAAAATTCGATCTTCCGAGATATTTACAAGAAAAGTTAAGCTTTTAGTTTTATTTCCTAGCAACGGCACATAATAATAATTTGTTTCTATAGTAATATATACTATAAAGGATAGATGAGTACAGTCAAAGTGGGGATATAACGTCACATTCCATAGGCGTACTTTGCAAAATAAGTTTCTATAATATAAATAAGGTGACAGCATATCAAATATATATACGCACTTCGTAGATTAAATTTTGAAGTTATATTATTTACAAAAAATAAAAATAAACTTTATGCATCCGACACTTTAACATTGAACGAATTAAATTTAACCAATAAATAACAAGGAGGATTATATGTTGGGATTAAATTAAATCTCTTGGCATTAAAAGTAACGCTTCAGTACTTACCTAAACTCAAAGATTAAAAAAAAAGTTAGTTCAAGAACTATCTTTAAAAGTCACTGTCTTCACTAAAACTACTGGCATCACTATAATTGTCTTTTCTGATGTTTATTATTATCGGTTCTATTAAATTATCCATTGATATATCCACTTTCCTAAATGAATTTTCCACATTTTTAAACATGATCAATGCATTTTCCCCAATGTTCTCTATTTACATCTGAAACTGCCTTCAAAAACAAATTTCGCATATCAGGAAATTTAAATGTTTTATTGTTTTGAGAAACATAACCTTTTAATAATTGAGACCAGATCAGTTCAATGGAATTTAACTCTGCGTGGTTCGGAGGAAATCTGAGAATTTTAATTCCTTTTTCTCTGGCCATCTCATCCATAATATATTTTTTGAATTTGTTTTTATGTTGCCTTGCTATTACTAATAATTCTGCCTTCAAGGATTTAGGAGGACTGATAATATTTTTAGAATGAAGCCATTTTGAAATATATATTAATACAAAATTCTGAATCAATTAAAATACATACGATACGGCTATGAATAAATAAAGTCTGACTTATGTCAAAAGAACAAATTTATTACAGTAAAAACCATGGAAACAAGAATCTAGACAAAAACTATATTAGGCCGATCAGATGTATTAAAATTTAAATTTTAACTGCAAATAAGCATTGAAGGATGAGGTAAAAATAAAATTTCTACCTCTTGAACCTGTACTACGTTCTGCAAATTAAATACTGCACTCCTTTCTTCTGTATAGTATAGTAGTAAAAAGGTTTGACTTTATTTAATTTCTGGCGTTTTAATCAGAAAGAATTCAATTTTAAATTTGTCGCTTTATATAAAAATGGAAAGGTTCATTTGACGGACATAAATAATTTGCTTGTCAAATGACAGCCATCTTATTAATTCAAAGTTGAAAATACAACGTTGCCAATTCAATTTCAGAAATCATGGGTTTAGGTAAATATTTATAGGAACATTGAGTAACACTGTTAAAATGGACACCTGTCTTCCCTTCCCCGATAATGTGAGACTACCCCTTACGGCTACTATTTTATTATGCGGACAGTTTTAATATTTAAGTTTTCATGATCAGAGAGAGAGAGAGAGAGAGAAAGAATTTTTGAAAAAATATGATATCAATATCTGCCACACCTCGAGAGTCTGGTCACAGGTATTTGTGGAGGTTTTTACCCAAGTATGAATATCAGACCTATAATTTTCCTTCACTGCAGACCAAAAAATAATAAAATCAATTGAACATAGAGTTTTTCTTATATAGTGATAAATAGAGTGAGCTGAGCGATCTTCTGTTGACGGGACGTGTGCCCTACACGCTGCTGTTGCACGTCCCGGAAACGGGGCCTGTCCACCGTGACAATTCGCGAAGATCAAGCGTCAGTAGAAGTTGCCCTAAAAGGGTGAAATCCCCAGAAACTAGGCAACTTTAATGCATTTAACTAACCTCTGTGACAAGCAGTTGATAAACGTCAACAACATCTGCAGCCAATTGAAAATTAACACTGACAGCTTTTTTAATTTTCCCGCCTACTTTCAAGCCAATCGCCAATCAACTTTTTATTTATCTCCCTATCAGTAGTTCAAGTAGATGTCGCCCACTCCGTGATTTTCGCGAATTAATTAATAATTTGTCATGTTATAAATATACTTAAATTATATACTCATTGGGCTGCTTAAAAATGTAGATTTGAATATTAAGAGCGAAGCTCGGTGACCAGATATTTAGTGTTAATTATGCAATTATTAAGATGTTCTAAAATAAATTAATTTTTTTAGATTGCATTCGATCATTATTTTGGTTCAATCCTTTTCCCGGCGAGTTTAATACTTCTCTTGTACGAAACTAGTTTGTCTGCGGGCGAGTTTAATGGTGGGATTAAAGTAAGGCAATTTAGTTCGTAAATACCTTTCTTATCTCATGGCGAGTTTATGTGAACCCTTAAATAAAATCTTTATTGTTTTATTATTTAAAAATGTAATCCACACTCGGCCTTAAATACTTAAATCCAAAACTTCCATAAATAGTAAAACATTCCAGAAAGATCCAGAAAAAACCCATAATTCAATAAAAGAAATAAAATGAATAGTAAATTAAATCATGTTAATTTTTAAAGGCGGCTATTTCCCTTTGCACCTGGGCGGCTATTATTCAAGGAACGGCCCTGACTCTGGCTAATCTGTGAGTATGAATAATATATCTGGCAGGTAAAAAACTGTAAAATTCTCATAAGTAATATCATAAAGGCATCTAATTTTTCCGAAAAAAACCTAAAAAACTCGTTGCTAAGTAATATTTTAACATTTTGTTAAAAAAATATTACTTTGCATTGTTTTTTCGATTTTTTCAGAGGAAAAATTAGATGCCCGAATGGTATTTGACAAGACTATTTCATGAGTAACAGATTAGTCTGCATACACATAGCTTACAAAACATACTACTTATTATATATGCATACATAATAAATATGTAGGTATTAATTTGAAAACTGAAAAACAGGTAATTTATTTAATCACAAAACACTACAAACTTAATTACTTATGGTACAATTAAAATATAAATTCCAATTTTGGTACACAGTAGGAGTATTGTTTGAAATCTTTGTTAACTCATTGATAACGTTGGGTCCAGCTGTAGAGTGAGAAGCTCGAGGAGTGACTGCAGGATCTTGTTTTCTGTTTTTTAGCTGGAGGTTCTGAGGCGTCACTTCTAAGGGTGTTTATGATGGAATAATGCTCATTATCCATTTGCAGATACGGCTTAATTGAGGTGGCTGAACTGTGGCCAGTAATTTTAATTAATTGTTGTTCACCCACCCCTCCTTTAGCCAGGTTACTGGCTGCTGTCGACCGCATAGAGTGGTTTGTTATTTTTATTTCTTTTGTATTTAATCCTGCCTCCTCTGCTGCTTCTTTAGTCCATTTCGAAAGTTCATTTTTTCCCACTAGAGTTTTTATACCATCCATTTGATTATTATTTGTTCCATGATGGGTTTACTGTTAAAAATAATCTATCAGTTGTTATTCTAGATGCACGTTTAACCATTAGAATTTTAAAAAGACGGACTGGACAAAAGATAGGGTTTTTCGTGTTGTGGACCAGCCATTTACTATCGGCCAGTTTTTTTCTCCATCCTTGGCCTTTTTGTTGAAGAGAGGATTATATTCTACTCTTCCTAAAAAGTAGGATTGTTTTAATCTCAGAATTATCCACTTCCTCTTTAAAATACTGAACTCTGCAATTTACTGCTTCTCCACCTCTCCAGGCAAGTTCTACTATGTGTCTTCGTCCCATAATCAAACCATTGCGTAGTATTCTTACAATTTTAATGAAGCAGATCTCGATTTCCTTTTATTGGCGCACATCTGCGAATTCCTTCGTTTCGCATTACGAGCTTCCCTACTAGACTTGAAGACAATATCTTTAAATGGATCAAAAATTATTTTCCTCTTCATAAAATACATCTCTTGCATTTTTTTGCAACGGTGTTCCACATTGTCTTCACAACTAGTTCTTTGTAATTTTCACCGTTTTGTTTCTTCATATTTCACGCCCAATCTTTCAGGATAGGGTTTAGTTGCTCCAAAAGCTCGTATTTTTTTGCCTTGCAGAATTCCGTAAACTGTTTCCATATTGACGTATGGGTTTTAACGGTATTGTACCTACTGAATCAGTTCACCAGCTGGAGCAATAGGTGGAGGGTCTCATTGAATCCTCAAAAAACACAATTCATCATCTTTAAACATCCGAATTCAAAAAGACCCACCCAGCTCCCCCAAGACGTCATTGTAAACCTCCAGGGAGTCAGGCTCGCTCAACAAAGGGAAGTAGATTATTTAGGTGTTCGATTCTCTCAAACACTTAAATGGTCTCCTGACCTTGACAACACGCTTAACAGAATGCGTAAACGAGCTCGCCTCCTTGGCGCTTTGTGTGGCCGGTTTGGACGGTGCAACACCAAAACCCTCATACACACCTACAACTCCTACATCCGGCCCGTTGCCGAATACAGAGCAGTCCCATATGGCGTACTACCCCCCCATCTAGACCGAAAAATTTCCTCACTCGAGAGACGTATCCTACGACGATGTCAATATCTCCCCTATCTGTTTCCTTCTAGAGAAGTCTACAACAACGTCTCCAGCGCCCCAATTCTCTCTCGTTTCCAACTCCTACGGAAAAAATACGTCTCTCGCACCCTGAATGGCTCAAACACCCACGCCCAAAACACCCTCCTTACCCCTTGGCGACCTCGTCGTCTCCCCCTCTTCAGGAAACCCAAAGCAAAACTCCCACAGCCCAACCTCAGACTTCTGGCTGACGCCCAAGACCTCCCCCTCCCCCCCGAACACCAGGATCTAATGGACTCCGCCCCCTTCACCCCCCACCCACAAACCCCAACCCCCAACATACAACACCACAACAATATAGAACATAATAAATAGAACATAAGAACCACCTGTACAGAATCGTGATTTAGGTTTTCGTGGTTTTCCTAAATCATATTTCCCCCCTTAGATTGGGCACCGTTTTCCCCAAACATAAGGGTGGAAATAGCAAAATTGGCGATTCTTAGATAAATAACTAGGAAACAGCTCCTGCCCACACAGGCCCCAACCAACACACACAAAACATAACACACCAACGCGCACAGAAACCTTAGGAAAAATTAGCTAGCTAGGTTACAAATATTGTAATCAGGGCCTCACCCTGAAAAGGAGGAAAACTCCTATAGCAGGGAATTAGGAAAATGAAATGTCCTAGAAAATGTAATATATACCAAATGAAAATAAATAATAAACTATCACATGATGGCCTATATTATTATAGCAGCTTAAAATACAATCTGGCTAATGTGGAACACCCCGAAAGCCTTACCAGACTCGCCTAGTGATCGTCAGGCGCTCTAAATTCGGCTATTCCACTTCTCGTTTAACTACCTGGCTTGCGAGTCTGGCAGGTCCTTCGTGTATTTTCTATAAAATTGTAGTATAATCTATCATGTGACAAATTCTCAAACCCGATATTGATGATACCGCCAGACTCATTTGCCAATTTCGTAAATCAGCCAGACTTATTTTTAATTACAGTTTATGATTGTATCAATTTATATGCTAAATTTGAAGCCTGGAAAAATAAGGGTTACGGATCCACAAAATCAGTCAAATTTTTTAATCGAAAATTTTCAGCCAGACTCACTTTTCGCTCCCTGAGATAAGCCAGCTTGCTATTTTTATAAACATTATGTTCTACTTGTATTGTCTTTTCATTTTTTGAATTTATCCAAAAATTTTAGCAAAACTCAAAAATTTTGTTTTTTGTCACTACGAAAACAGCTTATTTGTATATATACCGCCTGGGAAAATAAGTACGAAAATAATTCACTGGCTTCTGGGATAATACTGGTACATTAAACCAATTAATTTTGCATACAACGAGAATATTCACTAACTCGGAACGTAATAAAGTGTTAACTTTCTCCAAAAACATGGTTTAAAATATTTTAATAATGTTCCCTCCCAATTTCTACGCAAATGACACTGTGAATTCTTAAATCATCTCTGAAAAGATGTTCTGTTTTCAACTGAAAGAAACATTCAGAATTAATCAACAAAAATGCTTTTCTAAGAATAAGAATGTTGTTGGATTTGCATTCTTTCTCATACATGTTTTATCTTTGCATCTATGGATTTACTTTTACATTTATGGTTTTATATTATATTAATTATTATACTTATTTATTTATACTTATTACTTGCACATTTTATGTATTAACTCACCAATCAACAGTATATGTTCAGAATTCAATAAGTACTGTACTGATTTGGATCTATTTAACTTATCTTTATATAGGTATAAGAAATGTGTCAAATTATTGTTTATTTCTTAGGCTCTCGTAATTTGCTTTCACACACTGTGAATACTTTGCTATTTATAGGTACTAATTTTTTAATTATATGAATTATTCATATTGTATTAGTGGATAGATACTATTTTGGATGCAAACCTGTTTGTATCCCAATTTGTGTAAATAAATAAAATCCACAGAAGAATGTTAGAATTCTTCTGGATCACTCCTTTTATTGTTCCACAATCTTTCAATTGTATGTTGTAATTTATATTTATTTATTCAATAAATAAAATGAATGATAAGCGATAAGTGCTACTGTACTTGTTTCGCATGAAAGGCATCATAAAACATCATCATCAACATTATAAATAGAATTATACCCAAATACCAGACATCTGTATGAACCTTGGCCGATCTTCTTTCCAATTAAGTATTTCCTTTTTTCCAAAACATTTACTTCAGAATTTTGAGGACTCAAAAGCGTCGCCATGTGTATTGTAAATTTACTTTTGGAGCAATAAATACTGAATACTGAATCCTTCCTAAGAACTGATTGAGTGATCAGGTGAATGCTTATAGTTCATCACGAAATTTGTAAACAAACTTGTATAATAAAGGCGTAACGTGAACTCTGGGCCAAAAAATGGATGTCAAGTGTTAATATAAATTTTAATAAAAATTTCTGATGCTATTACAATAATTGTTTAGTTATATTTTAATATTTTTCGAGAATTATTGATGTTATTTTGATCTGTCAGTCTTTATATTACTTTTCCTTCCGACAATATTTTAAATCTTACAGCAACAAATATTTTCTGATCAAATAAAATGTCTTTAAAAGCCACTTAACTTTAAAACAAACGCCAACGGAAAGAACTCGATTTACTAATACCATTTTTACATTACGTTGACGTAGTGAAAGTTAGAAGAAGAAAAAATTCCAAGTAATCTACTATTGTTTTATGTATAATATCGCTTTTAAACAAAATGTGTGTTATTTCAAACAGACAAAAGTATATTTGTTTAAACAATTAAAATCTGACAATGTTCCACTCATTTTTTTCTCGATTGGAACCTTGATGATGTTGAATCATTAAATTTAATAAAAAAAAACAAATAGTAAATCTACGTAGTAAATACTTCTATTGTCCTTGGCTAGCGAAACAACAGTATTTAGTTAGTAGAGTCAAAAATTAAAATATTGGCTTCAAGCTAAATATTTCAAAGTTGAATAAAACTGTTGACGAAACTAGGAAAGAAAATTAATAGATTATTTATTACCATACTTCCTTCAGGACTATAATAAAATCTACCGAGAAGTTTTCAAAAATAATATCTTATTAATGAAAATGAAAATTACTATAAAAAATTTATAAACGAAAAGTGTCTCTAGCCAATAACAATAATTTTTAATTTTATTTTAAAAACTGCTTATGGCTTAAAAAACCTGTGACAAAGCTTTTATACAGAGTGACTCAGGGTTAAACATTCAAACGATCAGGTTTCTTTGTTTTCGAGACGATTCAATGATTTTAGAACAAAAGAGTTTTTATGAATTGTTCAAAAACAATTTGGCTGATTTTGATCAAACTTGGCATGCTTATTTGCGGCAATAAGGGACTTCTTTTAATATCTTTAGTACTAAATTATTAATTCCAGTGCCGTCCCACGAGATAATCTAATTGATATTAGGAGAAATAATTGTACGCTAATGTTTTTTTCTGTATATTTATTACTTTTCTTGGATTAACCAATTGAAAACACAATTTTTTTGCTTCTTCAATTTTATTCGTATCTCGTTTCGTTTTTGAGAAAAAAAATTAAGAGCTCTTTCTCTGCATGTAACAGAAAAAATTATCTAAATGATATTAGAAAACGGGTAACTTTCAGAAAAACTTTGACACCCTGTATTTCGATAACGAAGCAAGTGACATATGCTTATTGGAAATAAAAATCTTATTTTTTTTCCTGAAAAACCGATCCTGAATGTTTGACGGTTAACCCTGGGTCACCCTGTATATATTTTAAAAATTAAAGAAAAATACTGCTTTTTTTAAACTACTAGATTAATTTTACAAAAAGATGTAAAATAAAATTCTACATTTTTGAAAGAATGTTTAACTTTATCAAATTTAAACCAGAATCAAATTTATATTCCTAATAAATTGTTTCTGAAGAGTTTCAAAGAAAATTGTTATAAAATTTTCTATTTGAGAGTAAAATTTATGCCAATTGATGGTGATTTTTCATTATTGGTCCATAAATATTATGCCAATATTATACAAAAATATAACTTACAAGAAATTTAAATTTAAAATGTTAATTATTAATAGTACATTATATTTTAATTAATAATAATACTCATACACAGATTTGAGAATATATGTCATAAAAATTTTTTTTTCATAATTTTATTCGATTTTGACAGTATGAAACATCTTGTTGAAAAGGAATATTGCATATTGTAATATATTTATTGAATTTTTTATTTAATGCTAAAATTACGGAAAAGTTTTTATTGTTGCAACGACGTCATTTTTTTATCCATGTACGTGTTAGGTGTGGGATTTTTATGATTGTTTTCGAATTTTCTAGATGTTCCAAGAGAACAGCTCGTTACCTGTTACTTTGTATGTATTGAAAACTATTTTTTAAACTTTCATAGCTATAGGTACTTTTTTAACATTCCTTAAATCTTTTAACGATTTTTCTAAAATATTTTTTACGCATTTGCAGAACATGCATGTGCTTTACAGGGTATTTTTATAATAAATTGCCAAAATGCCTTATGTAACTACCTCTGCAGATGTAAGACTACAGGATAAAACCTTTGGTCATTACAGCTTCAACAGTAAACGATTAGAAGCAATTCTTGAAAAATCTAGAACATCAGCACAATTTTTGATTAGCCACTGCTAAAACTGGATCATCCTTTGTTCGTTCTTTGGGTACAGAGCCCTGCACATTTCTCATATGCTTATCGCCCTTAGGCTGCTAAGTCATAACAATACGATTTTGTAGTTTTTCACTATCTAGACACCTTTGACTGTCACTTACGTACTTACTTACATACTTACATACTTACATACTTACATTTTACATATACTTTCACTAACTGTCAGGGTAAATCATGGGCGGATCCAGGGGGTAGGCTGTGGGGGCTGCATCTCCTCCCTTTAGGTCATGTTTTTTAATTTAAAGAAAGATTACAACCATTTGAAGGTTAAAAGACTGGATGAGAATAACCATGAGAGAAGATAGACGTAGCTGTCTCTCCGCTGACCTCCGCATAACCTCCCGACCCCCTTCCCAGGTGGAAGACAGCCCCCCCCCCCCCTGGAAAATCGGCTGGATCCGGCCATGGGGTCAATCAAAGTCCGGAATCAAGAGAACATAAGTTTAAAACAATCATACGTTCTGATTCCAAATAATTGTGATTGTGTGAATTAGTGAAAATGAATAGTAATTCAGACAGTGATTAAGAATTTACGAATACTCCACCAGATTTGATAGTTCCACCAGATTTGTTAGGTACTATCCGCAGGGCGCTAAAGCTCATATTATGTCCTTGCGGCACAATTTAGATACTATAGAAACGTTTAGCAATCTTGCAAACGCCAACTTACTGTAAGATTCTAAATCAAGTATAATATGTACCTGTAGTTGTGGGAAACCATAAAACAGATGCAACTAGTTGTAAAAGTATAGTGGCACTCCGAATTGTAGAGTTTAACTGATTTCAATATATGTATGTATTTCAATAACACCCAGTATTTAAACCTCTCTTTTAAAAAGATAAAATATTTTAAAAAATGATTTTACGATCGATATCTTAAAAAAGAATGTGTTAATTTTGTACAAGGACAGCAACTTTTATGGGTAACAAAATTTAATACCTGGTAGGTGATGAAAATAAAAAAAACTATATGGGTAAAAACAACTGTTTTCGTAAAAAATATTTTCCTACAATTAGTTTTTTTCAGCTTAGAGGAAAATTACTTTTTTCCATTTCGGGCAGTGACGTATCCAGGATAAAGTTCTGGGAGGGAGGGTTGCTTAAAGAATTATATGAGTCGTCTTTTTTGAAAATTATAAAATACAGTTTTTGCATTTTTAAAATTAAAACAAAAAAGATTACAGAGTCTTGAATTTTTTATTTGTCCTTCGGTATATTTTTTGTTTACATAAAAATAAATAAACAGAAATGAGAATGGCAAATCGTGTTTCAAAAATAAATTATATAAAAAGCGACATTATAGCTACAAAAAAAAACACCAAAAGATTATCCTGATCTAAATGTGGTTATAATGTTTGAAGAAAAGAAGAGAAAATAATCTCAAAATCGGTAGGAAATTTTGACATTCCAGATAAAATTTCTTAAAGAAAAAGTCCAGATTTCCTAACTGTTAGGAAATATTCATTTCTACATAAATGTGTATATGCATATTCGTACTTTTCTCTTGATTTCTTTGGCAATAATTCTAATGAAGTAGTATTCATTGCCTCGACCAGCTCTGGAGGAGTCCCAGGAATGGAAAATTCATCATCATTTATCATTTTACACTGTTTTGCTTTCGAAAACACCAGCAATTTTTATATGCGTCAAGTTTGACAATTAAACATTAATACGTTTCCATAGTAACGCAACCAATTTTATTACGAATTTCAAAGCACCATTCATTTGTGAATAAAATTATTCGCGATTTTTTCAAAATGAATTAATATCTATCAAATTTTAAACGATTTGCGGAAAAATAGTAGGTTTACCTCGTAGGAAAAGTCACATTACTGGACTCTGTGTTGATAAGCTTCGGCTTGCGCGCCGACTTAGCAATCTTCACAGTCGTCCAGGAATGTAGTATTTTTCCTACCCGGTAAACAAAGTACTATTCCCTCCACTTTCTGATTTCTTACTAAAAAAATCTAAACAGTAATACAAAACT
This sequence comes from Crepidodera aurea, assembly GCA_949320105.2. Lineage (NCBI taxonomy): Eukaryota > Metazoa > Arthropoda > Insecta > Coleoptera > Chrysomelidae > Crepidodera > Crepidodera aurea. The sequence goes on along the minus strand of OX439476.1, from coordinate 5,140,849 downwards.
ATTATAGCAAGTTCAAACACTCCGAATTTGAAAATAACTACTGATTATGTTTAATAAAAATAATAACCTTGTCAGATGTTTGAATTCTTTTGCACAAATAATTTAATTAAAAAATTGACAAGCGCCTCCACTGACAGAATAAGTCAAGCTTTAATAATTTTGCAATGTTTTCGTAGTCTACTTTGAGCGGAGAATAACTAAATATTTGGAAGTTAAAGGTTCATAGAGAAGCCTTCAGTTCAAAAACTACTGAGAACGTTCTTTAAAAAAATATATTTTAAAGTTTACTTTCCAAGTTATAGTAGAAAAAGTGGGACACCCTGTAGAAACTGATATACATTTTGAATTTTGAAAATCATTCAAGATATTTACTAAATGTAATGGGACATTAAAAAAATAATTTTAATATGCTTACCGCATTTCTAAATAAGATACCCATTGTTAACACAAGTGGAACTAGCACTTTCACTTGCTTACACATGATGGATACACTCTTTGTGTCTGTCTCTCAATGAATGTCTCGAACACAAAAGCACAGAGACTTATGAATGGGACGGGTATTTCACGTAAATGGGTTGGAACACTATTCCATAGAAAAACCACAAAATTTTCTCTCTTGAATTCATATTGTATAACATTTCAAAATTAAAACAATCCACTCAACAACCATGGATCTTAGTTATATGACTGAATTCAAACAACTGTGTCAGCAGCATAACGAACAGGTTTGGGATTTCCCCAATGTTTATTTTATATTCATGTCAACGGCAATTATGAAAAAACAATAACAAACTATTCATCTTAACTACTGCTAAAATTAGCTGGTAAATCTATATATGGCATTTAATAACACAAATGCATCACTCTAAATACGCAGATATAGGAATGAAATTTCAAAACTAGTTTACACATAAAATTAAGATCCATTTTTTGGTCCAAATTTAAATAACCCGTCGTTTAATTTTCTATCCCTTCAAGAAAGTCAATTCAAACAATTTAAAAATAATTTAGTAAATTATAAATATGTCGATTATAATGGAAATATTTGTTGCGCAGTTTACACATGAAATTAAGAACCATTTTTGGTCCAAATTTGAATAATCCGTCGTTTAATTTTCGATCCCCTTCAAGAAAGTCAATTCAAACAATTTAAAAACAATTTATTAAATTATAAATATGTTGCTTATAATGGACATATTTGTTGTGCAGCCAATATTGTAAACTTGGGGCAATATTTACTTTCTATATTGGATCAATATCAGTAACAAAGGGCTGGAATGTCCTCTTTCTTGAAGTCCTTAACGTGTATGCGGCTTCAGGGCCCTGCAGATTTTCAGACCTACTGCAACGATTGCAAAAATTATAGACTGGCCTTATCACACTGCGACTTATAACACCAAACGAAGGCGAAGCAGACATTTTTTGAGTGAACGAACTACAAGATTCTACAGGGTGATTCATAACTATTGGGATATAGACTAAGGGCAGGTTATTGGGACCAAAATATGGCGATAGGACCAAATATATCTTAATAAAATATTGCTGTGGAATAAGATATAGGGCGTTAAAGTGAAAAAAAATTTCGTTTTTTTATGATAATTTCACTGTATATTTATCAATTCTTATCAAAATCGGTACAGAGACATAACTTTGTATAAGGAATATTATTTTATGTATTATTTTACATTTTGTTACAGGGGGCGCCACGTGAATGATTGCTGATGATGAAATTAACTGGTAGCTTTTTTTGATGAAACTTTTTAGTGATTTTGATTAGAAAATATGACGTAAACATCATTTCTACATAATATTGGTACTCTTGTTTAAACACGATAATTTCACCCGTTTTCGAGAAAAACGCAATTGAACAGTTCTGAGAAGGGGATTTAAGTGAATAACAGACAATAAAAAACTTGTAACATAAGGCTTCTATTTCAACGGTTTATAAAGCAGAATTAAAAATAATTTAACATAAAAAGAGCAATCTTAAATAAATGTTCTATGTGGCCTCCTCCGACTTCTGTGCCTTTTCTAAAGGATATCAAAGAAAACATAAAATTACCTGTTAAATTGCGTTTTTCTCGAAAACGGGTGAAATTATCGTGTTTAAACAAGAGTACTAATATTGTGTAGAAATGATGTTTACGTCATATTTTCTAATCAAAAACTCTAAAAAATTTCGTCAAAAAAAGCTACCAGTTAATTTCATCATCAGGAATCATTCACGTCGCGCCCCCTGTAACAAAATGTTATATTATGTTATGCCTCTGTACCGATTTTGATAAGAATTGACAAATATACATTATCCGAAAAAAACCAAAAAAAAATTTCAACTTTAACGCCCTGTATCTTATTTCACTGCAATATTTTATCAAGGTATATTTCGTCCTATCGCCATATTTTGGTCCCAATAACCTGCCCTTAGCCTTTGTCCCAATAGTTATGAATCACCCTGTATAAAATGTGTCTGTCCTTGCACAATTTGGTACATATTAAATGAGTATCATCACAAAACATCCTGACCGAAATTGTAGAGCAAGGAAAAACGATGGGATCAGAGATAAACCAAGAAAAAACAAAAATAATGACACTAGGAAATGAGACAAGGAAGTATTAAAAGAGCAACATAAATTTGAAAAAGTCGAAAAGTTTAAATATCTGGGAATCGCAATAGATAGAAGATAGGAAAGACAGGAAACCTGAAGGAACAGAAAAAATTGACACTACAAATAAAAATAAATAAAAAATTATTAAAAAGCAAATTACTTACGAAGAAAACCAAAATGAAGATCTACAAGACAATTAAACCAATATTACTAAACGCAGCAGAAACAGTGAGTATGACAAAGAAAGAGGAATTAGATCTGAGAATCATTAAAAGAAAAATTATGCGAGCAATATTAGTACCAATTAAAATCACAGAAGACGATATAAAATTAGAACAAATCAAGAAATTAAACAAGAAATAATAGAAGACAAAGTAACAAAAATAAAGCAATTTAGAGTTAGATGGTCAGAAAACGGAGCATTGGCTCATTTACTATGGGGTAGAAGAAGACGTGGAAGACCCAGATCAGGATGGCTGAAGGAAGTGAAAGAAGACCTACGTAGGGTAGGATTGAAAAATTGGCAAGAAAAGGATAGAGCAAAATGGAGAGTGTAAAGAGAGTTATAAAATAGTAGAGTTTTTTCACAGGAATAATTAGATGCCCGAATGGTATTTGACAAGACTATTTCATGAGTAATAGATTATTCTGCATACACATAGCTTACAAAACATACTACCTATTATATATGCATACATAATATTTATGGTACAAATATAAATTGCAATTTTGGTACATATTAGGAGTATTGTTTGAAATCTTTGTTAACTCATTGATAACGTTGGGTGTAGGTAAATCATTAATGTTGTTGATGGGTCCAGCTGCAGAGTGAAATGCTCGAGGAGTGGCTGCAGGATTTTCTGTTTTCTGTTTTTTAGCTGGAGGTTCTGAGGCGTCACTTCTAAGGGTGTTTATGATGTTGGAATAATGCTCCTTATCCATTTGCAGATAAGGCTTAATTGAGTTGGCTGATCTGTTGCCAGTAATTTTAATTAATTGTTTTTCGCCCACCCCTCCTTTAGCCAGGTTACTGCCTGCTGTCGACCGCATAGAGTGGTTTGTTTTTTTTATTTCTTCTGTAATTAATCCTGCCTTCTCTGCTGCTTCTTTAGTCCATTTCGAAAGTTCGTTTTTTCCCACTGGAGTGTTTTTGTACCATCCAATTGATTGTTCTTTGTTCCATGATGGGTTTACTGTTAAGAATAATCTATCAGTTCTTATTCTAGATGAACGTTTAACCATTAGAATTTTAAAAAGACAGGCTGGACAAAAGGTAGGGTTCTTCGTGTTGGGGACCAGCCATTTACTATCGGCCATTTTTTTTCTCAACCCTGGGCCATTTTATTGAAGAGAGGATTATATTTTACTCTTCATAAAAGGTTTTTTGAAAATCAATTATTTTAAAAAATATGTAACTATGTTATCTACCTGTTTTAATCCCAGAATTATCCATTTCCTCTTTAAAATAATAAACTCTGCAATTGACTTCTTCTCAACCTCTCCAGGCAAGTTCTACTGAAGCGATATGGTAAAATCTTCTCTGGGGTCTGCAAATTCCTACGTTTCGCATTACGAGCTTCCCAAAGATAATATCTTTAGATAGATATAAAATTATTTTCCACTTCATAAAATACATCTCTTGCATTTTTTTTGCAACGGTGTTCCACATTGTCTTTACTGCTAGTTCTTTGTAATTTTCACCGTTTTCTTTCTTCATATTCCACGCCCAATCTTTCAGAATTAGGTTTAGTTGCTCTAAACTTGTAGTTTCCAAAAGCTCGTATTTTTTTGCCTTGCAGAATTCCGTAAACTGTTTCCATATTGACGTATGGGTTTTAACGGTATTGTACGGTACACTTTTCTCAAGCGCCAGATCAATATTAGTCCTAGAATCACAATTGTTTAGCGTCGTTTTCTGGTGTCCTAGGAGACCATAATTACTTGTTATCAAAGGTATTGTAATTTTTAGTGACAACAGCTGTCAAGTTTTGCCGCGGGTAAACTCGAAAAAACTACCGACAGGAGCTATCATACAGTTTTTTCATCTAGAAACCATTTGTAATTCAAAATTGCGCGTTTTTGATTGGTCGAAATTAAGACGAGGTAAATAGTCTTAATAATTTATTCGGTGATTCTAATTTATAAATATAACGTTACCAGTAAATTGTCAAATGAAAGTCAGTTTTAACAATACCGTGTAAACGTAACCTACGGATAAATATAATTAGTTTTCCCCGCCTCTTGGTTATACAATTTCATAAAGGTCAGGATTGAATAGTAAATACATATGAAAATCCCGGTAACTGAATAGTTACAACAAATTGCGGCATCGTATTTTTTATTTATTTTATAGTATTTATCCGTGTAAACATTTCTATACAGTTATAAAAATTTACCAATATTTTCAAGCATCAAGTAGGTATCAGTATATTATTTTTGTTGAATTTTTAAATTATGTAATAAATGGAAATTTTTTGATATGAATTATCACAATAAACAATATTATTTTATGTTTGTAACATTAAAAATGTTTTAAAAGTATTTTACACATTTAGATCGAATGCTCTCACAAAATGTGATATCGCTGAAACTAGGCTCTTTAGGTACTTTAAAGGGTGTAGAAAACGATAAATTTTTGCTGCTCTAAGTTCACAATTTCGAAAACAAAATCGAAAATTTGGTTTTTTCATTATATCTCGAAAATTGGAAAGCTAATATCGTGAAAGAGCGGAAAATTTTACTAAAATTTATATTATAAGTTATTTAAAAAAAATGTATTACTATAAAAAAAATTATAAATAAACTGATATACTGATATAAAATTAATTTTCAAATTTCGTGATTTTTATCTTTCATAGTACGACCATTGTATAAGGATAATATAGTAGTATCGCATTATGGACATTTATCATTTGGAAGCTGGATGTGCCTTGGAGATGGCAGCACTCCCATTTAGGCCAAAATCCTTGTCTAAAGAATACATAATATAAATAATCTTTAGACAAATTATGATTTAAAATCTTCTTTTTTATTTTCTGCTTGTCTTCTGTTAATTTGTTATTTAGTAACAAAGAAAGGGAATTGGATGTGGATATGACATGTTACAAATTGTAATTTTAGGTCATACCAATTATCGCATTCAGAGAACAACTCTGTGTCATCTGCAAAACATGATTTTACATTTTGTATCTAGAAGGAAGAGTTTATTCAAATATACATTAAATAAGATAGGGCCCAACACTGTCCCCACTGCCCACTTGTGTTTATTCTTGGCTTGTGGTGCTGCCAATTTTAACCTTTTGTCTTCTATCGGTTATGTAGCTTTTAAATAGTTCATGTGGAATCCCGCTTATACCTATATTGTTAAGAGTTTCTAGAAGGATACAATGGTTAACAAATTTAACAAACCGAGTTTCAATATTAAAGTCTAGCATAGACATACGAATATTTAACACAGAAAAAGATGATTAAAACGAAAACTATTACAAATATTTTTAGCAGATTTTGACAAGTGTCCATTTTAACAGTGTTACTCAATGTTCCATTAAATATTTACCTAAATCCATGATTTCTGAAATGGAATTGGCAACGTTGTAATTTCAACTTTTAATTTATGAGACGGCTGTCATTGGACAAGCAAATTATTTATATCCGTCAAATGAACATTTTTTCCTTTTTTAATACTTTTCAGGCTTATTCTATGCGTTTGTATTGGAAAAATATGTTAAATAATTGTTTGTCTTGGGAGTGAGTATCCCAATATATATTTCTTTTTAAAAAAATGTGAAAAATATTTTTCCGCGCAAAAATTTTATCATATTTTTATAACATCTGTGAAAATTTCATGAAAATCCCAGCCGGTCCCATATTCTTAACGTTTACCCAGAGATGTGCGTGTCAGTAGTTGTCAAAATTTGTATGTTATTATGGCGAAATTAAATAAAGTCAAACCTTGACGTTGATATTTACAAAAATAGGTTATTTTCTTATGACGATTTTCCATCATCACTCCACCAACGTTTTCGCCGACCACTGCTAGACCAACATTATGTATCGGTACTACGTTACTGAACGTTGCTTTGGAATACAAAAATATGATATTATTTCCATCGATGATCGATGATTGACAATTAACTACTTTTGACAGTGCCAAAAATTGACAAATATTTATCAGTTTCTCTTCTAATGGAAATCAAACCACTTATTTTAAAGAAAATTGACGTTTTGACTTTCTTGAATGAAAGTGTTGTTGTGCCGTTGCTAGGAAATAAAACTAAACGCTTAACTTTTCTTGTAAATATCTCGGAAGATCGAATTTTCACAGACATGAGACCTGCATTTTTTGACGATTTAGATAGGAAATAGTCTACCCTGAAAGTTTCATTGAATTCTGACGAGTGGATTTTGAGATTCTCCTGACACACACACACACATACATACATACAAACCTTTCTCGTTTAATAGTATTTGATGGCAAGGTTTTTTATACATATACAAAATAAGTATTAAATGTTTCTGCTATTTCAAGGAGATCACAAGTTATTTATAATGTGTAATAATTCAGAAATTGATTTACATAAATAAATAAACACTATAAGATGGATTAAATGTCAATTTCATAAAAACCGCGCCTTGAAGCCTATTTCATCTTTTTTTATTGTAGCTAATTTGGCTTTCCGATAATTCATTTGTGGTAGTGTTTATACTGTAATAAAAATAAATCGAACCACATCAAGGTCGGAGCATAAGGAATATTGGGCAATTAGAAAAACAATAACTGTGGTTCTGCAACTTGGTTCACATGCCAATGAAAAATACAGTAAAGGATGGTCAAAACTTCATCAGAAGCAATGGCTGAGATCAATCGATCGATCAATCAACAATAACAACCGAAGACACTAATATAGAAGTGTTGAATGTAAAAAGTTCGGATATAAAACAGCCTTTTTAACTTAGGTAAAAAATTTTAACATAAACCATAAATAATTCAAAATAAATGATACCAATAAGTTATATTAATATTAGTTGTTTAAACAACATTCCACTTTTAAATATCTTTAAGTCTTAACATAACATCATAAAATGGAAATTGATCTACCGCTAAGACCCTAATTTTGTAATTAAAACTACTATGTACATATAATTATTTATCATCAATATAATTACGTCTCGACAGTAAATGTCTTTTTTTAATAGTTAATTTGAAATTAGAAAATATCCAATCTTTGCTAATTATTGTAAATATATTTGCTTGCCGTTTTAATAATATAATTATTCATAATTCTATACCTCATATAGTGATGCGAGTTCATTTGTAATATAAAAACGTTTTTGATTTAAAACAATTGACAAGTATTATAAAATTTGGAAATAATGTATTCGGCGGATGCATTTGTCTTGAATTATTATGGCTCTGTTATCACAGAGTAAAGACCACCCCTGAACTTTATCTCTAATGTGTCCCTCCAAACTTTTACCGAGGAAGACGCAAGGTAGAAGCTTCTGGAACTTGATTCCTCAAATGCCGCCGTACCAGATGCTGAGATGCATTCTATTTTCCAAAGGTCATTTGATATCAATGGAAAAATGATAAGTTAATCCCAAAATTCAAAGCAGGCGATAAAACTGACGTTGAGAATTATTCGGGAATTTCGTTAATCTCCGCTATTCCGAAAGTTTTTGAAGCCATACTGTCAGATAAAATCTTTAACTGTTATGAACAATACATTATCCCTAATCAACATGGATTCTATAGATGCGGATCCACAGCTACCAATCTTACCATTTTCCAGGAGTTTCTAACTAACTCTATTGAAGGGAGAAATCAAATAAATGTTATTTACGTGGATCTATCCAAAGCTTTCGATAGAGTTTGTCATTCTCTCTTAATTAAAAAACTAATGTTGGAGTGTCAGGGAATTTTCTCAGCTGGATCAAGTCCTACCTGACAAACCAACGGCGACGTGTTTTAATTTGTGGTTTAGTGTCACGCGAGTTGTTAGTTACTTCTGGTGTTCCACATGGTTCGTATCTTGGACCTGTTTTATTTATATTATTTATTAATGAAATTTCTTCGTGTCTCAAATATGCACGTTATCTTACGTAACCAGACGATGAGGGTAAACCGTGAGTTAAATCTTTGTACACTAATGGCTAGTAATGGCTAGTAATAATGGCTAGTAATGGCTCACTGTTGGCTAGTAATGGCTACTAATGGACTAGTACAAAATGGTCCTCGCGGTTTACCCGTCGGCAGACGATATAAAAATATTCCTAGCAGTATCACTAGACACTAATTATCTGCAGTTAGATTTGAACAGTTTTGTCTCCTGGTGTGAAGTTGAAACACTATCGTCGATCACTCAACCAAAACACAAATTTTAACACACTCTACGCGCGTTTCGCCAACTATGTTGGCATCATCAGGAGTTGTTGATATACTAAACAATTAACTATTTCTAACAGCTATTTATACTAAATGACTAACACCCCTTCCCCCGGCGGTGCCGAGCACGGTCAGCCCAGGTGACCTAATCAGCCAAGGGTGACTAATCAGCCAAGGATGACTAACCAGCCCGAACCTAATGGAATTGGTACTTTGTCTCTGTTTAAACTAGTTTTACATTTACCTATTTCTATACTTTCAAATGCGTCCAACAATTTATTATTGGATACATTTTTAAGTAATTTTACATCGTCTATACTTATTCTATGATTTTGATTAAAAACATGTTCGGCTATCAGTAGCATAGCCAAGCCCCCCCCCCTTTGGCTACGCATTGTATACAGGGTGACCCAGAGTTAAACGTTAAACGTTCAGGATCGGGTTTTCAGGAAAAAAAATAAGATTTGAATTTATACATACAGGGAGAGGCGAGAGCGGTCACCTACAGACTTACGCAACGGTCACGACCCATCACCAAACTCCACGGGACGGATTACCAAAGGTTAGAAGAAGAGCTAAGGGCGGATCCAATTACAGGAATGCTCAGCGACACCATGGTAACCAAATACAATTTCAACAGGAAATACGAAGTAAAAGTACTGGAGAGAGAACACTGGGAGGGAGGAGCACCCATCAGTGCAGCAACAATCTGGTACACAGACGGCTCGAAGACCGAAGAAGGAGTCGGAGCCGGAATATACGGGCAAAAACCAAGGATAATGATCCCGGTGAGCCTGTCAAAAGACACCACAGTATTTCAAGCAGAAGTAGCAGCAATACACCTCTGCATAGGAGAAATAAACAGACAAGACAACATAGGTCAGTCCGTTGTTATATTCTCCGACAGTCAGGAACACTAAAAGCACTAAAGGCCACCCAAGTAAACTCCAAACTTGTGTGGGACTGTGCCTGTGCCCTGAATGAACTAGCTAACCGCAAGAAAATGACCCTGGCATGGTTTCCAGGACACAAAGGGCATCGAGGAAATGAAAAAGCCGACGAATTAGCCAGACAAAAAATACATGACTATGAACAGACAGAACCTGCGCACAGCCACAGGTATCCTGACTGGCCACTGTCGTCTACGAAAACACCTCTACAGGATGGGGTTATCTGACACTCCACTGGAAGACGAGACTGTCGAACACATTCTTTAAACGTTAAACGTTGATGATCGGGTTTTCAAGAAAAAAATAAGATTTTAATTTTTTTCTCAAAAACTAAGCGAGATACGAATAAAATTGAAGAAGCAAAAAATGTGTGTGTTCAACTGTTTAATCCAAGAAAAGTAACGAACATACAAAAAAACAGTAGCGTACAATGATTTGTCCCAATATCAATTAAATTATCTTGTGGAACGTCACTGGAATTAATAATTTAATTCTAATAATATTTAAATTATTGCCGCAAATAAGCATGCCAAGTTTTATCAAAATCAACCAAATTGTTTTTTGAGCAATTCATAAAAAACTCTTTTGTTCTAAAATCAAAACAAGTCAGGACCCAGGATTATGGGAATAAAAAATCTTATTTTTTTCCTGAAAAACCGATCCTGAACGTTTGACGGTTTAACCCTGGGTCACCCTGTATATTTACCCCATCCCTGCTGAAAAAAGTATTTATAGTAAGTATTATCTACGAGAAATAGTGGGCCCCCTCCGAAAAAAATTCATGGCTACGCTATACTAGATTTTTCCGTACGGCCATATTTTAAGTGAGCCATGTGCTCTTTAAATCTGACCTGTACAGAGCGTCTAATCTGCCCAACATACTTTCTATCACAATCCCCACAACTAATTTCGTAAATACCACTTTTTTCCAAATCACTGTTTTTATCCCTGGGATTACCTAATAACTGTTTTAAAGTGTTGTTAGACTGAAAAACTAAACTTAAACCCGCTTTCTTGAACACGCTGGTAAGTCCTTTGGTGTAAGTGGGATTATACGGTATTGAAACGAATTTTTCAGTCTATTTTTCGTGTTGGAAAAACGTGGTGTCACGTAGGTTTTTCTTAAATTTATGTTTGTTGATTAGTTTGTCAAGTCATAACCGTTTCTTGCAGCTATATCCTTAATCAAATTCTTTTCCTTATTAAATCTTTCTTTACTTAGTGGGAAGTTAAATAAACGATATACTAGGAAATGTAAGCTAGCCATCTTGTGTTGATTACAATGAAAAGAATCTGATGGGATATGGCGGTATATTTCCTAAAAATGTCAAATTCTAACTTATTCTCGTTCCTGATAACCAAAGTGTCTAAAAATGGTAGTTGTCCGTTTTCTATTTTCTATTTCATAGGTAAACTTTATGGATGGAAATTGAGAGTTTAATTTTGTCACGAAGTCAACTAAGTTAGTTTTCTTAGTATCGAAAACAGCAAATACATCATCCACATATCTGTACCATATCCTTGGGAAATACTCAAATTGTTGTCTAATCTTGGTTTCGAATTTACTCATAAAGAGATTTGCCATGAACGGTGATAGACAATTGCCCATAGCAGTTCTTCCATGTTGTTTAAAAAATTGATTTCTAAATTGAAAATAATTTTGATCCATGCAAAGTTTAGCCAAAAGTAAATATTCTTGAGTAATTTCGTCACCAAAGTCGTTTGACTTGAGCAATTCTTCAAGATATTCCAAGGTTTGCGGAATCGGTACACTAGGAAACAATGAACTTACATCAAACGAGATTAAAATTGAATTGAAGTATTTTTAATTTTTTCTATGAAATCTAAAGAATTTTTACCAGTGGTGTGAAATAAATCTTCTGCAACTAAACGTGTCAAAATGTAAATTGATGAGATTCTATAGATGTACGAACCCTAGTAATATCATTTATTATATAAATAATGGAAGTGGTCTCATCAATTAAAGACCTTGGAGTCCTATTCGACAAGGTCTTATCCTTTAATTTGCAACACTCTCTGTCATTCTGAAAGCTTTTAGGTTACTGGGCCTCGCCAAGAGAAATACCAAACACATACAAGATACTCGGGCAATATTGTGTCTATTTAACTGTTTGGTACAAAGTACTGTTAAATATTGTTCCATAATATGGTCACGATCTTGGAACAGTACAAAATAATTTTTAAACTATCTTCTCTTCAAATTTCACTTTCCACGAAACAAGACTATTACTATGTTTGGTTCAAAATAAAATTAGATTTATAGATAAATAACTTTCCTACAATAGTATAAATAAATTAAAACTGTGGCTAATGGACTAGTTCCGAAGCCATTCTCTCTCTCTGGAACGAAGAAGATAGGAGGCAAGACGGTTCTTTCTATACAAGTTATTACTTAATGGCCAGATGGATTGTGAAGATTTGCTAAAATTAGTCCATTTCTCCATTCCTCAAAGACGCACACGTCATTTAACACTATTTCATATCTGGAATTTTTGTGTTAGAACAGAAATGTTATCGAAGATCTCACATATCAAAAAGTGATTCAATAAGAAAAACCTTTAAATTATATACAAATCTTAGTCAATATTAAAGATCTATGCAGTGCCTTTTTCTTATTTACTGACAACCACATACAATAAAACGTTGTAATATTATTTTTTAAATTAAAATAATCTGTTAATTGCAGATCCGATTAATGGTTAAAAAGCAGATGATCTTTATAGCGGTTCTCTGGTGTTCAGTCAGTAAACTGAGTACTGACAGCGCTGCAGGTGGCAGTGCAAAGAACATTTTTGCCGAAATATAATTTATCGTCTCCTACTTTGCATGTTATAAATCATATATTTTTCTTAAATAGCATATGTTGTAAATTTGTATTAGTCTTTTTTGACGTCTCAAGAAGTCCAGTTCAAACGGGAGTACAAAAGTGATAATCAATCTTCAGTAACAGTTTGTACAAATAAGAAAACGCTTTATATCTGCTTAATTAACTAACTAACAAGTAGACATAAAAGAAGAAGAAAAAACAAGTAGACTAAGTTTCACAAATACTAAAATTCTAAAGTATGAAATTAAGATCAGAAATATGTTGCACTGTTCTTGAAGATGTTGACACTTGATGGTATAAAAAATTCTGTTGGACAAAAAGTTTTGTCTTGATCTAGCTGTTAAATTTTCCTTCTGCAACTTGAACTGGTGTCCTCTAAGTCTTATATCTGTGTTTAGGGTGAAAGTTGATATTAGATCACCAAAATTATATCTTAGTATTCGGAAAGCTATAATTAGATCACCACGTAGTTCAAACGTGGTAATATTGGCCATGGATAATCTTTCTTCATATGAAGGTCTGCACCCAAAAGAAACTCTGATGACTTTCCGTCGTACGTTTTCAAGAATTGGTCTTATATCGTTTTTTTGCTGCTTTGTTTTTCTTTGGTCTTACTATTGCTTCTATTTTTTTTGTAGTTCTCTTTCTCTATTTCTTTGTGTTTCTTTTCTTTGTCTACTTTTCTATAATGTTTCCGACATTTTACAGATGATAATGCACTTTATATTTTATCAGCGGATTTATCTTTAGTATTACTTTCCAGAAAATCTCTCAATTCATTTGTGTGGGTGATGTCATTGCATGTAACACTCTTTTCTTCTGTATAAATGATCAAATTGAGTGTTTTTTTTTCTAGATTTGGATTCGAATTTGACAGCCCCATGGTCTTATAACTTTTCCAGACTTAGGGCACAAAGCAAACTTTGATTCGTCTTCATTAAAAACTGAACATGAGTCTACAAAAATTTCTTATGCGTTTTTTTTCATCTAAAAAAGCTTTTAGATCGTAAAAACATGTCGGAAAATGTGTCTCTTGGTTTGTTGATTCTTCCTACCCCTATTTTCGTAATTTTTCGGTTTACTCATAAGAAAGTTTGAGTACCCTGCTCAGTGGCATAGCCAAGGAGGTAAGGAGGTAGGGGGGGCCAGGACCTCATCCCCCCCCTAATAAGAAAGTTTGAGTACCCTGCTCAGTGGCATAGCCAAGGAGGTAGGGGGGGCTCATCCTCTCCCCCCCCCTCGAAACTTCCATAAGTTTATAAGACAATTTTTAAAAAAAATCTTGAACCAGCGATTCAGTTATATTCAGATGATTTACAAACAATAAACACGGTTATTCTACGCAGTGAATGGGACATTTGAACAGTGAAATGGCAAAAGGAGATTCCTGTCTTCCTCAAAGTGCAGTTGATACTTTAAAGGTAGCAGATCCTTCTTTGTTCTTCTTAGCCGTTTTACCCGTTACCACTGCATCTGTGCAAAGTTTCTCAACGATGAAAAGACTGAAATCATATTTGCGAAATAATACATCTACCAATTGATTAACAGGCCTAGATTTGATGTCAGTGCATTGGAATATAGTTGTCGAAGAAAATGCAATCAAAGACGAATTTTGCAACAGACATACTCGCAGAATTGCGCTTTGAATAAAGCTCATTATATTAAAATTAACAAATTGTTGTTAAATAAAATAATGTATTTAAATAGCCGACATTGCATACAGGGTGACCCAGGGTTAAACCTGACCTGACCTGACCTTAAAAATTAACGGTTTACAAGATTATAGACAAAAAATTTATCGCACTTTTATGCCACAAATGTGGCCTAACTATCGCCCTCTACAAATTACATCGAAGTAGGTACCACATTCTGATTTCTCTTGCCCAAAAACCTCAAGTTCCAAATTTTTATGTATATATAGCCAAAAACGCTAAAGTTATTGCTAAAATTTAACCTTTAACATCCTGTATATTCCTTATTAGCAACATTTTATTAGAGCAAGTTGGTTCAAATCGTAATATTTTAAAGTGAGGAATCTACCATACTTCTACGTTCAATTACTTAAGGACCTGTATGTCTACGAGAAATGGTGGGCCACTAACCCTGCTTCTTCCTGTTTCTCGCCTTTCAATAAATTAGGACCAGAATCTTTATCTATTTTGGGTACTGTATCTAAAAGTGCCTCTAATTAAGGGAAATTAATCACTGATTCTTTGACTTTTCCAAATTATATCCAAAGTAGTAACAAAAAAAATAAGTATGAGCAAACCTTACTTAGTAGGGTCCAGAAAGCCTCAGTTACTGTAGCACTCTTCCAAATAGTATATCAATTGTAGAATGTAACTAGTTTTCCAACCGCTACCAATTAAAAGTTCACTAAAACTAGAAGATTTTAAATTGTTTAATGATTGTTTATTTAATATACTTATTCGCAATTTTTACAATCACTCCCAAAGAAATATTTTTCTTTAAGAGTGTTCTATACCCATCAACACAAACTCGAAATCCTCGCCCCTTACGTCTTCGCTGAACCCCCCTCTAAAGAGATTGTTAGGCAGCATGAAATACATCTGTGTATTTGCGGTTGCATAGTTAGCATTTTCAGTCGTGGATGGATATTAAGATTTCTATTGACACAACTGTATGCGATCTAGCTGTATTAATTTGAACTGCCCGAAACGCGTAATGTTTGTTTGTTTATCTGCAGTTTGACATTTGAGCGCGAACGAAACTAATATGAGTAGGTAACTTGTACAGAAACCTCTTTTCTATAAATTTTGCATAGTAACTCACAGTTTTTATTCGGAACAACAGCTTAAGGCTTACAAAATTTATACAAGTAATAATAAAAAAAATACATAGATATAAAAGATTGCAAAAAATACCTGTTATAAAATGTCTAGAACAAACACATCTATTATTCACTTGGCTTTCAGAAAATGTACCTCGTTTCAAAGCTTTAATCCAAAAGCATTTCTTCATTCACTAGACAACGCATTTAAATGATCCCCTCCGTTTGTCAAAACAGCAGGAAACCGAAAAAATGATACATTATCTCTTTTAGAACGCATTGAGCATTTAATAACACTACAAAAATGTGGCATTTTCTATTTATTTCTTCTGAGTAAAGAACTTAAAAAAAAATCTTTCTGATGTTTACATATGAAACTAACGTTGTGTCATAAAGTTGTGTGCCTCCACTGCCTCCCAGCAAATATGGCCGACCTGTCACCTACGTCATCCTGGAATGGTCTATATTTAAGTCAACACAACAATCCAATGTAAATAAATGCAATCAGAATAACTGTTGTCTTTAAAAGAGGACCGTCGGGGGCACCACCACCCGGTACCCTCTGAGATTTTGAAGCAATGTTCAATTTTAGAAAAAACTACTTACTTTTTTCAAAAATGGTAAATACAAAAGTTGTTCAGTGGCAAATGAAGAACGGCAGATGATAACTTATATACGTATATGATTTTTTTTATATTTTTTTCATGTTATTTCTTTTATGTATATAAAAAAAAGTGATCATCCGCCATTCTACGATGAATAATAAGCTCGGATACAAAAAAATATTTTTTTTGGGTATAGAACCTCCTTAAGTAATTGTAATTGAAATATTTTATTGTAATGGAGCAGATAATTTTTCATCAAAGTCGTAACTGATAAAATCGTCCATCAGGACAATAAAAATACCTAAAATTATTAAAAATCTTTTAAATCAAATAAATAACTATCAATTGTTTTAACGTTTCTTATATTATTCACCATGTATTATAATTTTCAAATAATGTCGGAATATAAATAAAGCTCTTAAAAACTGAATTGGTGTGCCATCTATTAGAAGGACGCCTCACTTTAAATCTTGAAGAAAATGTAAAGTGCAGTACACTGTACTAGAGATCGATGTTGCCAGATCAATGCAATTTCATTAGTTTCGAGAATTTGCGTTAGTACAAAATACGTATTTACAAAGTTAATAAACGAGACCGGTTTCAGCCTTTCGGCTTCGTCAGTTAGGCTTTTCAAATCCAATAAATAAAATTCCAAGCTTGCACAAGTCAATAGCTATATCCGCTATAAGATAAAATTTTTAGATGTGTGTAGATCTATGATTAGAAGAGAGTATTGACAATTTTTAAAGCAATAAATTCCCGATGTATTGGGGTTGCATACACAATTTGCATTGTGTGTTGCAAAGCTTTTATTTGACTGATTCTAGTCAAAATGTCACTCTCTTCTTTCGAATCCCTTTCAGAGATTAATACAAAGTTAGTAAACGAGTAAGGAATTTAATTTATCAGATTCGACATCCTAAGACCGGTTTCTGCCTTTCGGCTTCGTCAGTTAGGTTTTTCGAATCCAGTAAATAAAATTCCAAACTCGTACAAGTCAATAGCTATATTTAAAAATTGTCAATACTCTCTTCTAATCATAGATGGTAGCACATCTAAAAAATTTATCTTATAGCGGATATAGCGTGACACCCCCCAAACTTTTCTCCCGAGTCGGCATTTTCGTCTGGTCGTCATCATGCTCGAAAAATATGTCTGGGAAGTCGGCTAGTTGTAAGTACAGTCGGCAAATTGTCGGAAAATTTTCCTAGACGAGTCGGCAACGTGACTCCCCTCCCCCAAACTTTTGATACGCCCCTGCCTACTGATGACTCGTCGTTGCGAATATAGAGGTACTTATCTACGACTTATTATTGTTTTGAGTTTTAAATTATAATTTATGTATAAAACCAAATTTCGACGACTTATTTTTAGAGTAGTCATTGTCATAATGTCATTGATTACAGGTACAGGCGATATTTTTTTTCCTTACAAAGCCGCGGCGCCCTGGGAAATAATTTTGAAATTAAATTTTGAAAATTGACATAAAATAGTAAGCACGCCAATATATAGTTTGTCCATTTTCAATTGCAGAACAAAATGATTCCGCTTTATACAAGCCAGCAATGCCGACAAAGCGTGAAAGCCACTTGTTAGTTAGTTTGAACTGGCAACAGCGCATAAATCATGTATTGTTATTCAGTTAAGGTCATTGTATAAAGCGTGCCAGTTTTACAAACGTGGACTATCACCTAAGTTAGATCCAACAATAAGATCGTACCGATTTCCAGTTAATAATCCTAAAAGATGTGAAAAATGGATTTTACATTCTGGTAACCTCATCATTTCATTATGTAGTTACAGTGTTTTATAGTAAAATCGCAATCGACACGGAGTTATAAATCAAAATTTTATGGGAGTTTTACAGCACAGGCGGCTCAAACAAAATCTGTGATTTTAAATAGCCGGTAGTTAAAAGGTGTGTTAAAATTATGAATTTTGCCTGTGCCGCCCGGTTTTGTAGACTCTGACGAGCGCACGGTTGGGTAAATTAGGGTGTATTTTTTTGTATTATTATTTTTTTGTTACTATTTTAAACTTGAACCTCAAATCTATTAGAGATTCCCGTAGTTTTGTTTTTCCCATTTTAGGAAAATACGGATCACTATTGATTGCGTCCAAAACCTTGGCAACTGTTGGTATCTCTTTTTTAAAATAAAATTCGTGAACTTTTCTTATTATTCCGCTTTTAATTTGTTCAGTAAATTCCACTTTTTTCTTACCTCATGCATCTTTCTTTGGGGGTTTAACAACTCCACTTTTTCATTCACTTATAAATTTATATATCACTGATTTGCTTACACCATCATATTACTTGTCTTTTCAACAGTATCGTCAACAGAAAACGAAGGATTTTCCATTCTTAGGCAGTTATAAACATTGCTTACAAATATTTTCTCGTCTCTCTGACAACGCACTTTGAACTTGAACAACGCTGCATTTTTCAATACTACTGTCACTATTAATCGAAAATTACCACGTCTTACTATAATAGATAATATAGAAGGCTAATCAAACAGGGTAGGTAATATTGGGAACTGATCAAGATACTAACTGCAACTGCCTATCTTATCTTCATACCAAATCCTAGATAGGTAACCATCTTATAACCCCACCCCCTTGTTATCAGTTTAGTTTTTCCATGGCATTAGTAATCTCCAAGAAGATGATAAAATAACGATTTACCCTTAGATTATAGATTTCTATAATCTAAGGATTTATCCCATTTACATTTTTAATACAATTATAGTCACATTTATAGATTTTGAACCCTCAGATTACTTTCTATAATCTAAGCTAAGCTAAGATTTCCAAGAAGTCAATGATGAATAACGATTTAAACAATTTAATGTAGGTATACCTAATAGCCAAATTTATAGGTCTTGAAAAATATTTGTTATATAGAGAATCCAGGATGACAATAGTTATTGCAAGTTGCAAGGACATATGCAGATACTAGGAAGAGACTATTCCAACAAAATCCTTCGGAAAGTGGTAACAGTAGTGACGAAATATTTGAAGGAAATCCAAAACTTGCTAGTAGGACAAATGGAAAAAGAATCGCAGTTCTGTTGAAAGTGTTGGAGATGAAATTGAAAAACTGAAAATGAAAAGTTAAGAAAAAAAACAATTTACAAACACAGCTAATCAATGCTAAATGTTTTCAAAATGTCTGTTGAATATGTAATTGAAGCATAAAGAACTACTATATTATCCTTATACAATTGTTTTAATGTAATTACAATGGTCCTTTGAGTTAATTAAATAGTTTACAATTTCCACGAGTTTTCTTCTTCGACAAATAGACCTACTTATGGTATAACGAGGCTTGTAGATCTCCTCCAAAATTCCTGAATGTTGGTCACAGAAAATGAGTCCTGTATAATTTTGCCAACAAATTTTCAGTTCTTATAGATCAACTAAAATAATATCTCTTGAAGGTCAATTAGTTTATATTTATTTTAATAGACGGCGACGTCAATAGAACAGTAGTAACTTTTTTTAAATTGGAGAAAATGGATATTCCACAAGACAACACAGAGTTTTTGATTGCATTTGAAAATATTCTTCGCGATTACGATTTATCGAATTTTGGAACTACACTGAAGTTTCTGTGAGCTAGCTCATTCCCCTGAAAGTGAATATGTTCATCCCCTGAATCTGTTCCTGTCTCGATTACATTACAGCAAGTTTGAATGAAAACCATATAGAGGTCACTACCTCACGGGTTGAAAAATGCATATTTTCCTTCGGATCCTGGCAGATGGCGTTAAAAATCGTCTCCAACACTTGATACACAGGTTCAGGTTGTTTGATTAAAATCGGGCGTAGAATAATAGTCGAAAAAATGGAAAATATCCTCATACTAAAATTTTAGAGAAAGCAGGTTGCCTGCTTGCTGGTAACAAGCGCTTTCTAAATGCACTTGTTGCAAGCGCGATCGGCGCCGAGAAATTACCGGGATTAATTTATAATTCTTGGTCGCCTGTTTGGGTATCGAACGTGCATTCCCTTCGAATTATGGACGTCGCACATCTTCGTAGTATGAATGTTAGTTTTAAACTGACCGAAAACCGGCGTTCATTGTGTACTACTCAGATGATTTGTAAGCGCTGCTTTTCGGCTCCGGAAATAGGCACTGATTAACCTGCTTTCTTTGTGTGTGTTTCAACGACGCGTGAACGGGCAAGTTGGGCGCGAGGAGTGCCACTCCACGTGCCGTTGAATCCCGCCTTTAGATTGGGAAACATGTCAAATCAAAAGGCGAAAAATAGTATAGCATAGCCCAAGCTAACGGCCGAAAAAGTATTTTTATATTGATTTAGAACATATAATTTAAATTATTTAATTTCTCTTAAGTTGATCATTCAATCCCATTCTCGTTCTCGTCCTATATTTCTTTTCTCTTCCGTAAACTTATTCAGAAAAACACACATCTACTTATTCAACTCTAGGGCACTGTTTCTAAATCAGTATTCATATCGTCTTTTGTATTATCTAATAAGGTAATGTGCAATTAAAAATGATTTTGTACCGGTGACCTGTATAAAATATGGCCATGGTCATGGTCACTTTCTTCTTAATGGACGTGTTCGATAGAACAATAAGCTATCGGAAAAAAATTATATAGGGTATTTGTTAACTTCATTAATGTATTGAGTGCACAAATTAGTTTAGTTTAGTCCATTTTCAAAAGGTGGGTTATGAATAGTTCATAGTAACTGAAAATGTTGGCGGTTTGAGAGAGGTTAGATATCTGGCAATAATATTCAGTTTATATCGCCTTGAATTTCATACATTTGCTGTGTTGAAAATGTCGAATGCTTGTTGAAGTTTATGGTGGCGCTGCTCCAACTGATAAATCATGTAGAGAATAATTTCGACATTTCAAGGATGACGATTTCACCGTCGAAGTTAAGGACAAAGAATTAGAGGCAAAATGACCTTGCAGAATCATTATGAGTATCTCAACAAGTCGTTTGAATGGAAATGATTCAAAAACAAGGAAATTGGGTGCCGTATGAACTAAAATCGAGAGACGTTGAAAGGCGATTTTTCACTTTCGAGCAGCTGATTCAAAGGCAAGAAAGAAAAGATTTTTTGCATCAGATTATAACTGGAGATCAGAAGCAGATATTCTACGACAAACCCAAAAAGAAAAAATACTACGCTACCCGGTCAATTGTTGCCATCAACCTGAACATCAACACCAAAGCCCAACTTATTTGGTTCGAACAATATAAGAGCATGCTCTGTATCTGGTGGGACCAAAAGAGTGTCGTTTACTATGAGCTAGAAATTGTTAAAAAAAGTGAGAGGGAAACTACAATAAGAGGTGGCAAGAAAGGTGGCTACCTTGGGTAAAGTGTGAGCACAGAAGGCTCGATTACTTCTTGACACAGTTTTTGACTGGACACGGTTCTTTTAAAGGATACACACATAAAATGAAAATTACGCCAGAGAAGAATGAATGCATGTATTGCGGATGGAGAGATACTGCGTAACATACTATCTTGATATGAGAGAGGTGGAAAGAGTGGAGGAAGAGTCTAGAGGCAATTCTACAGAATAATGAAACAACCGATAACATCATAAATAAAGTGATAGAAAGTAACGAAAACTGGACGACTCAAATAAGCCTTTTTATTAAGAAAGTGATGCTTCAAAAAAGTTGGACGAGAAAGTAGGACAAATTCTCCCTAAGAACTTTGGGAATATTACCTGACATACCTGCGATTATGTCATACACTGATTCCAGGTACCTATGTTAGAGGTTGAAGATCGAGGGGTGTTGGTTAGTAAGCTAGTGATAAGATTACTATAGTCCAACACCTCCAAACGCTAAAATTCAATCACTTGTGGTATTACTACTGTCAATATCCTAGTTAAAATCTATTGCATTGAAATGTTTATTACCTTGACAACCACTTGACGTCCAGCTAGTTTGTTTGTAAACAACGCCTTTTAGTAAAATTTTCGGCTGGTATTTGATGTTTGTAGTGGTTATAAAGATTTTAAAAATTGTCAGGAAAATGAGAAATCGGAAAAATGGCAACTTTTCAAAACTTATATAAATAGCATAGTTAACATTCTAAAACTGAAAAAAGAACTATAACCCCAGACAAATGTGGAAAACATTAAAAAAACGTTATTAGTGATAATAATCCTGAAAGTCTAAATTCTATAAGTTTTGAAAGAGGGTCAAGGCAGGGAGATTGTAACAAATAAATTGGAAATTGCGCATAGGTTTAATGAATATTTTGTTGAAAGTATTGAAGATATTGTTCAAAGTATTCAGAATAGTGACAAGTGGAGGAAGGAAAATAACAATTTGTATCTCAACCTCGAAAACTTTGAAATGCTTTCTATGCACGATTTAAGAAAACTTATCAACAATTTGATAACAAATTTTCATTATACTGAACTGTCGAATGATCAAAGAGACTTTTCAAACAATTGGTCATGTTATTCTTAATATAATTAATACATCACTTAATACAGGTAAAATTCCGGAAGCTTTAAAAATTAGCACAGTCATCCCTATTCAAAAAGAAAAAAATACTATTAAAGCAGAAAAATTTCGGCCAATAAACATTCTACCTCCAATAGAAAAAATATTAGAAATGGCCGTTTATGAGCAATTATTAAAACATATAGCTGATAGATCAATTCCAATGAAAAATCAGTCAGGCATTCGTCAGAAATTCTCTTGCGAGTCTGCTATACAGCTGACACTCTGTTATATTGTGGACAGTAACAAATATGTTGTGGCTGTATTTTTAGATTTGAAAAGGGGTTTGAGACTATTGATAGAGAGATAACGTTACCTAAATTAAAACAATATGGCATTAAAGGTAGAGTTTAATGACTATCTAATCGACAGAAAACAAAAGGTCAGATATAAGGATCAAGTTTCATCGGATAGGGCTAACAGGTATAGGAGTACCACAGGGCAGTGTGCTGGATCCGCTTCTCTTTATTTTGTACCTTAATGATATCGAACTTTTTATTGAAACAGAATGTATTAATCTATTTGCGGACGACACATTAATAGCTTGTAGCGATGGCAACCTAGAGAAAGCCATTCAAAAAATGAATAAAGTTCTAGATGCAATAAGAAAGTATTTGGGTAAAAACAAATTAAAGTTAAATGTAAAAAAACTCAAGCAATGATTTTTACTACTAAATATAAACACGATCATCTAAACCTAAACACCTACAATATTAACGTAAATGGTGAAAAAATCCAAATATTACCAGCAGTAAAATATTTAGGATTCCACCTTGATAGTTTTCTAAATTTTGATAATCATTTCAACTATATTCAAAAAAAGTTATTTAAAAAACTATATTTTTTCAGCAGAATTTCACAGTATTTATCAATGGAAAGCAGAATGACAGTGTATAATACAATTATCCAGCCACACTTTGACTACTGCGCATCAGTGTTATTTTTGTTTAATCTAAAAAAAATAAATGTGCTGCAAAAACTACAAAACCGGGGCATGATAATTATTTTAAGAACAAATCGTCGTATCCCCATAAGGGACATGCTAAATACTTTTAACTGGCTGTCCTTATCTAACTATGGTTTATATTTTTAAAATAGTAAACGGCACCTGAATACTTGAGCAGTATATTACTTCAATAAGAATGTTCACTCATACAACACTAGAGGCATAAATAATATTTATAAACAAAGAACAGCATATAGAAGTACTATGAATTCTTTATTTTTTAAAGGTTTTAGCCAATTTAATCTTCTACCAAATAATATTAAAAATGATGATACATTACACAGTTTTAAAAGTAAAATGAAAGAATTCTTACGAATCAAGATATAGCTTCAAAAAACTTCAGAGTTTTTATTAACATAGCTTTCATATTACCTATAGGTATATTATTCGTATTATTCTTTATTTATTTATTTTTTCTAAATGCCATGTTTAACCGTTATTAGTTTTAGTTTCTTTTAGTTTTAGCTTCTTTTATCGCAAAGTGATTTCATATTATGTCATTTATTGTATTATTTATTTATATGTATATTAGGGGCAGATCTGGGAATGATTCGAATCACATAGGATTCGAATCCTTTTTGAGGATCCGAGGCCGGTGATTCGAATCCTTTAAAAAAGGATTTGCGATCCGGATTCGCCGAAGAAATCCTAAAGGATTCGTATTCGAATCACCAATGTTAGATTCGGATCTTTTTACATAGTCGGATTCTCTGTATTCGAATGAAACTAATAATCGGATGGTCATTTGAATGATATCACTTGAATGTTTATTTGGCCGGTTTCTGTGGACCTATCAGTGGCGGATCCAGGGAGGGGACTTCGGGGGCCATGACAGGACCCCCCGAGAGGCTGAAAGGCCCCCCCGAGAGGCTGACAGGACCTGAGGCCTTCAGATTTTAGCTATATGTGAAGACAGGTGTCTAGAAAAGTTAGGTTAGTGTTCAGATTTCATTTAGAACTGCATTGACAGCTAACAGAACCCCGAGAGGGTGACAGGACCCCCGAGAGGCTGACAGGACCTGAGGGGTTTAGTTAGCCTTCAGATTTTAACCTAATAAATATTTTTATCGTATGTAGGATTATAATACAAGATTGTAAGCTAACCTAACCATTTTTACATTTTAAAATCCTGTGTCTGCTCGAGGGTCATCTATTCTATCGATTTTACTCGGTTTTAGCCGGGGTGCTATGAAACAAGGTTTTGGTTGTCATCTCTCTAACTATAACCACCTTTTAAAAAATGCTCTTTTTATTTCAAATCGCGATTGTCCCCTTAAAGACTCATGTCTGCTTAGGGACTTAAACACGTCACTGGTATAGAATTGAAGAAATGAACAGGCTCATTTGAATTATTTTTTAATTCTGCGGTAAAGCACCAAATCAATACCTACCATATACAACAAACTCTTGAATCACACCAGAAGAGTACCACATACTTGATTATATCCCCTCTTCGGCACTATAAACGGAGTACTCGAGTGCACGCTGAGATAGCAAGTTCAAGAACGAGACCGCAATTTTACGGTTTGATTTCAGTCCTCAACATTTCAGTCGGGTTGTACAAACCGGTATTAACACAAGAAAAGTTAAACACGAAAATGAGGTTAGAAAAAAAGTGAATCAAAAATTTTTATTTATATTTCCTAACGATAACCATAGAACTAAGTGCACCGAAGATTACAAACAATGGTAGGAAAAAATACGTTGATTATCTATGTGAGTATTATTTTTTTATTATTTTCTAGTTTTATTTCCAAAATTTTGTTTAAATTGTGTCAATTTTAATTAATTAGGACAACGGATATCGATTTTTTACTTGGTCTCTGCGAAGCCCACATTAGTGTTGAAGAAACAGTTATGAAAAGGTCAATGATCAGTTTATCGGTTGTGTTTATATCTTCTTCTAGATGATATACCTACGTATTCATCACAGGTTACTGCAATAAAGACAGGATTTTTACAGTAATTTACATTTTTTTAAATTACGAAAAATGAATTGTCTTAATTTAAAATTATCCAATTTTCACTTTAAGGGATAAAATTTACGTTTTTTAAAATGAAAAACAATAATAAGTTTTTTAAAACCATAAATGTTGAGTGGAAAATTCATTTTCTTTCAATTATATGTTCTAAAGAATCCTGCATATATCTTTAAAAAATTGTTTCGGTTAATTTACTTTAAATTATTATCTAAGAAGCTTTTTTTTTCATTATGATTATAACTAATTTACGCAGAGCATGAAATAAATTGGTTTCTGCTTCGGAAGCCGTTGACATTAAAATAAAATTAGTCGGTATATTTACCGCCTGAAACATTACCCAAAACAATTACCGAATAATTTTTTTTTAAGTTTTTTCGATTAATTGTTACAATTGTCTTCAGGGATTGACATCCATCTGTCAATTTAATGAATTTATTAGCTTCATAATGCAAAGGATCACCTCTGGTATGAGGGATTAGCAGGAGTGTTTCCTGAGTGTAAAAACAAAAGGTTAACGTTTTAGGGTGCCAGCGCGGCAAATGTGGCCGCTAGCTGCGCTGAATTACTAATACAGTTGCTCATTCTCCAACACTTTTCCACATCACCCAGGGAGCAGAGTTCTAGACACATTTTTTTTACTTGGTATCCCTATCAGGCCCAATTCGATGTCCATGAAGCTGGCAGAGCAATGTCAGCAGGACAAAACATGACTAACTTAATAATTAAGCGCTAATTTAATGACCGAATGAAAAATTTAATACTCCTTAAAAAAAAACGCAAGTTCTGCTGGCTTCAGAGGAACTCAACAGAGCAGACTATTCCAATGTGGTTAAGAATTAATTAAACACGAAGTAAATAAGTTAACTAATTAAATGCAAATTTAATGATCTGATGATAAAGGACCCCGCACCATTCTTATGGAAACGGGAGCACCGTCAAATTGTCTGAATTTTTGATATGTGATAGTACTTGATGTTCTGATCAATAGTGTCCATGGGCCCAATCCTATCCTATGGCTAGATTTCGATATAAAGTTCAAGATCCCGAAATTTTAAAATGTGTACCAAAAAGTCACTGTAAAATATTTTTAAAATATTCTGGCGGATATATGTAGTCAAAATATATACGTAATAAATAAAATCAAAATATATTTCCTTATAGGGAGATTCATGTTTCCACAGGCCTTTTTGTTCAAATTATGTATTTTTAACATGCTGAAATATGGCTTGTTTTCGATTAAACTGTAAAAATATCAATTTCTACCAATAGCAACTTTTAGTAATAAAAAATAAACAAAATATTGTAAACTAAATATTTTTACATACTGTGTTAGATTATATTTCACCGTTACATTAATTGGAGGCAGGCTAAAAATTCATACTTACTGGGTGATCTCACTTTTTTTTAGGAATATTTCACTGATATTTTTGGAGAGTCATATGCAATTGTGGAAAATCGATTATTCCATCGAGTTTTGAAATACCTCCTATTACACCGCCCTATACATTTATTTAATAGCTTTTCTTAATTTTTACGAGAGATTCTTTACATGAAAATTATATTTTTCCTATATAGTTTATTAAATCCAATAAAAATAATTGAATAATCTGAAAAAGCAATACAGTGTATATAATTAAGGTAGGTAGTTTAAAGCTTTATTATGAAATTAAAGATGTTTCTAAAATCATTATTTCATTTTTTTTAATTATCAAAGTATCAAAAAAAATATACTGAGCAACCCTGTATTTATACAGGGTGATTGATTATTGTGACAAAGCTCTGTTATAATAAAAGATACGGAAAATGTTATTTACAAAAATTGTAGGCAGCTTTAAGTTTTACATTTTAAAATTACTTACAATGTTAAAGGGTTTCATAACGCCCTGCCAGATCAAAGTTTTTAATGGAACGCCCGCGCCCCACGTATTTTAACATTTTAAAAATCTCCTCAATGAGCTGATTTCAACGATATATCACTCTTATTATCTAAGGTAAATAGTAAAGGATCTATGTACAGCTACTCAAAAATCACATTTCTATAAATTCTGGTGGCTGCTGTAGCTGTAAGATTAACTTATTAAAAAATAACTAAAAGGTAACAATTAATTATTAATTTTTTGGCAGCTGTTTTAGATTTGTTGATTTTGTCACCTTACAAGCTCAAGTGAGATCACCCTGTAAGTATGAATTTTTAGCCTGCCTCCAATTAATATAATCTAATACAGTGTGTAAAAATATTTAGTTGATGCAGGAGAGAATGGTGTAATAAAGGCTCGAGTCCATGCGTGTGGTTTTTTCCAGCCATATTCTTCTTGGTCTAAATGTTCCACGAGCTGTGCTTGGACTAAATGAGTGAAGACGAGCAAATGAAATAAAAAATAACTTGGCAACGCATCATAAACATCTAATGAAATGTTCAATAAAAAAGCAGGAGCACTTGCTGAATTAATAGAGCTGATGGGTGAGAAAGTGAAGTCAGAAATCATATGTATGTGGTTCGCAACTGATTTGTTTGAGTGCTTTAGAGCGACTTTTCAATAGACACGAAATTGAAAACTGGCACTTAAAAGCATAAAATATTCAACTGGCGCTTAGTATAGCATTGTTATCAGTGGGAATGTTGACGAACTACTTTGTGTTCGAAATTGAATGGCACTTAGAGCCGGTAAAAAAAAATTGATTTGTAAATGCACTCATGGCATGTTTAGTTGTTGCGGGTTAAAATGTGACTTACTATTATTTTGGTTTTTTGCACATATTGCTAAATCTTTTATATTGAATTGCAAATGCCAGTGGCGGCAAACATGTTGAAATTCAACATAAGCGAAAAATTAAAAAATGTTCGGAGCATCCTTGAAAAACAAATTAACTTGGCAATTTTAATTGCAGTGATGCATTGCCAAGTTATGCACTCTCCATTTCATATTTTTTTTTGTACTGAAGATGATAATGCTGCTAACCCATTAGTGAATATTGGTCAGTTCTTTAGCCACTAGTTTCATCACTATCTACAACAATAGTGATGTTTGTATCTAGTGCGCGAAATGCTACTTCGCGCACGTGAAAAAATGGGTCACTTCGCATATTGTTATGGATGCGCGAACATTGTCATTTTTTGACGTTTGTAGAAAAATGTTTTTTTTTTATTTTTTAGTGGTTTGATTTCAACTTAAAGTGGAGTATAGACATGCGAACAAAGAGTCGAACATCGGTCTGTGCGCATGCCTGTGCATGAAGAGCGCAGTCACTAGACGAACAAGGTAGGCTCTGAGTCTGCTTCACCTGTTGTAGGTTTTTTGACCAAAGAATGCTCGGCTCGAGCTACGGACGCTGTAGTTTTCTATAGTTTTGCATACTTTGATTTTGTTGTTAAAGTGAAGATGGCGTTGGGTTCTTCTCCTTCGTGATACACTTGCTATAACGCAACCACTTTTATCAAGAACGAGGCGAGTCGAATTCATTTTCAGACATCCTTTAAAGATAGGATGTCGAGCTTGTCTGCTTCTTACTGATGAGGCACAATAATGCCGAAACCGGTCTAAGAATTACAAGCTCCTTTAATGACAAAATCGAGGTTTTTGGGTTAAAGCCCCGACTTGGTCGGGCACCAAACCACGTCTGGACTTTCGTAATTCAATACCTGGTGGGGCATATAGCCCAAGGAGTAGTTGTTGAAGTCCAGACACTGGTGCAGTGTAGGACATTTTTAATGTCCTTGTTCTTGAGAGCTTGTGTGATTTTATTTCACATCCTTTGTGCAGATCAAAGGTAAAGAAAAAACCTGCTTAATTAACATATGGCGACCCTTTTGAGTCCTCGAAATTCTCAAGTAAATGCTCTGGAATACTTAATTGGAAAGAAGATCGATCAAGGTTCATACAGATGGTGCAGTGTAGGATATTTTTGTGTGATTTTATTTCACATCCTTTGTGCAGTTTTGTCATTCCCATGGTCCTTTTTTGGAATTTTTATGGTTCAAAAAAATTCTACCTTCGTGTAGTCAAATATTTTGGTTTTTTGCTGTGTACGTTGTGTTTTTAAATTAAACATGTTTTTAAATATTATTTTATAAATTATATTTATGAATATGGGTTTAAGACTGGTCTCAGGAGCTTCAGATTCAGTTTGCTGAGGTTATAAGACAGTACCTTGTCTAAATATTAAAATGACATACTAATAACAATAACGTAAATTTTTTATCTGCATAACTCGTGCGAAAATATAAGTTTATGTTCTATTGTATGGTTGTGGATCATCCAAGTGCTGGGCTCGTTTCTGTTCGGCTTGGAGTGTGTTCGTTGAAAACTGAACACTGCTCGTTGCTCGTATGTGTGTACTTGCCTTAAGAATTACAGAAATAAATTGGCATGGGAAATTTTACTTAAAAGGAATATAATTTCGCACTAATGCACAATTATTTCATTTCTGGGTTAAGTAATTCGTTATTAATCATAATTATTATAAAACGTCCTGTAAAGCACTAAATTATGTGATTATAATGCCTTTCATTTAAAACTAAGTGAATAATTTAACGTTTTTTCTAAAAATGCGGTCAACAACGGTATATTCATTTTTGATGAGTAAAATTGTATGTCAAGTTTGCATTCCTTCTTGGAAATAGTCTTATTTCCGTTTTGGAGTAAACATGTTAGCAGTAAATTTACCTATTAGGAAACGATACTGTTATGAAGAACAATTTACACCTACACGTTCACCTTCTTAACACCTTCAGGTCGGTGGCGATCAGGGGCGTAGCATCGAAATTTTATTGGGGGCAGAAAAAAGTTTGGCAAGTTGTCCGCTCGGTTTTACGTTAGTTTTGATACAAAAAAATTTCTTACTCAAATAATAGTAATTTACGTATCAAGTGAATTATAAGGGCCTTAATTCCCGAAGGCAAAGTTTACGTCCCGAGGGCCTCTGGCCCGACGTACAGCAATTGCATGAGGTAATTAAGGCTCATTAATTCCCATGGTACATAGATTATTTTATTTCTGATCGATTTTAATAAAATTTATAACACAAAGCAGCAATGACATTCACTAAATTTAATGAAACACTGACAGCAATATTCAACAAACGTCAAAATATCGAAAAATCGGGAATTAAGGAACCTCTAACGTCCCAAGAGAGTTGTAACCCTCTGCTTATAATATCCCGGTCAGGAATAAAAGATTTTATTGAAGCCAAAACTTCTTAAACTTCTTGAAAAATGGTTGAATCGGCTTCAAAAAGGGGAAAACAAGTTTAGGTAGTATAAATCTTGTTCTGAATCTTTAAAGTCTTCTATTTTAAGTAAACTGAAATAGAATTAAGTAAAAGCTTGACTATTACAGTTAAATTTTTGTTCTATAAATAACCGTTAGGATTATAAACACTCTAACTTAACAGTTAATATACTATCAATGAACTAAATCAAGATAAATCCGTAAATTTAGGTAGGTCTTATGTACCTTATGTTCTCTATTCACACTGCATACGCCTGTAAAGTTTCTGTAACTCGAAAAAATTGCCTCCAAGAAAATATTTTCTAACGTCACGAAACTAGTTAGCCCCCCCCCCCCGTTTTCGAGAATGCCAAAAACAACCACCAAAATGGGTGAAACGCGAACACACCGTCTTATACCGAGAAAAACTGCGCCTCCTCCCGTTTTCGAGGATGCTGCACACGATGGTGGTGGTATAAACTCTTTCTTAGTTGACCATCACCCCCAAACGGCCAAAAACAACCCCCAAAAGGGGTGAAATGCGAACTCACCGCCTTATACCGAAATTAACTGCATCACCTTCCGTTTTCGAGCATGCTGAATAAGACGGCGGTGCTTTTGAATTTCTCCGAGTCAACGCCATATCCCTTAAAAGGCCAATAACCACCCCCGAAAGGGTTTAAACATGAATATACCTTATATAGCGAAAAAACTGCGTCACCTTCCGTTTTCGAGTATGCTGAACATGATGGGGATTCTGAATCTTCTTCCCGAAGTAAACTTAACTGGAGATTAATTGGACTAAACTAATGCTTATCGATAGGAATAAAACAATACAGAAGGAGAACCTGCATAATAAGGCTTAATAACTAACAAGGGAGGATGCGAAGCTGAAATTAGAAGACGAATATCGATTGCTAGAACCGCAAGATCGGAAAAACAGACTAATAACTAAAAATACAAAAGCGACCCTGATTAAAATATTAGTGTTCTCTATATTCGCATACGGCTCTGAGTCATGGATAATCAAGTCCTCCGACATGTGGTGCTGGAGAAGGATGCTCCGAATACCTTGGACGACACTGAGAAATAATGCATCGATAATAAATGAAATAGGAACTCAAGACCGATTTTCCACAATATGGCGAATGCGCACCCTAAGATACTTTGGACACATAACCAGAAGAGGACAAGACAACTTGGAGAAGTTGATTGTACAGGGCAAAATTGAGGGAAATAGTCCGCGAAGCCGGTCCCCGTCGAGGTGGTTGGAACAAATGAAAAACATAACGGGATAATCCCTGCAAATCAACTGCACAAGATAGCAAGCAATGGAAACAACTAAGCAACCATTGTAAATAACAGTGTCACAACTCTTCAGACATGAAGACAAGACTAAGAAAAATATTCAAGCTATCAATAGAGTCGGTCTTTAGCACGATTTTGCACTCGAAACAAATTTTTATTCTACAAAACAAATTACAAATCTACAATCAATGAAACCAAATTAAGGTTCTTATTTTTTTAGCAATTGCAAAATGTTATTGTAAATTGTTGTATGTTGCAAATTGTCAACTGTTTAGGTTTTATTTTTTTAATAAATAAAAAAAACAGACTAGTGAGGCGCCAGTGAGGTAACCAGCAAACTTTCAAATATACAGTCCACTTTTGTTCTGGCTAGAGATAGTCAAAAGCTTAAGGGAGTAAGGCAAAGATTCGAAGCTGTTCCATAAATTCCGTTTATTCCCCGACACATCTACAAAATAGAATTTTTACATGTGAGAATGGATGGAACGTGAATCTATCACAACATTCCAGAATCACATCTGCAATCATCTGAGTGCACAGCAATTCCAAAAATCTGGATTCGTATCAATATAGTGGAGTGAAATTAGACGAACATATTCTGAAAATGGATGTAAGAGCTAAGTCAATTTTTTTTAGTTTTTTCGATTTTATACATAAAGAGAAGCTTGTAAAAAAAATTCAATAAATTTGGGCTGGAGCTTC
This sequence comes from Crepidodera aurea, assembly GCA_949320105.2. Classification (NCBI taxonomy): domain Eukaryota; kingdom Metazoa; phylum Arthropoda; class Insecta; order Coleoptera; family Chrysomelidae; genus Crepidodera; species Crepidodera aurea. The sequence goes on along the minus strand of OX439476.1, from coordinate 5,107,948 downwards.
GCGAGATATGTGCCAAAAACTGCATTTTTTGTAGTTTTCGAGTGTATTCCTTCACTATTTTTTAAATATCTCCGGCTCTAAGAGTCGTGGAAAAATAAAAAAAATATTAAAATGACCGTAATGAAGTAGAGTATCGATCCGTGTATCCTAACTTTAAAAAACTATTCGCACACATTATTTTTTTTACTGAATTGGCAATAAACATCCAAATAATCCTCGAATTTTCTTTAATAACGGAGAAAATATATATTTTTGTGTCGGGAGGACATGGTAAAAATTTTAAAAAAAATGTACTTGTCCAAAATCGGCATTTTTCGAAAAAAATTGAATTGGCCGCCATTATTGGAAAAACAATAGTACAGAAAAAAATTTTATCTTAAAAAGAAGGATTTTGTGTGTCCTTTTGTCTAAGAAAATCCAACATTTTATTTCTTTATTTAAAGGGCTCAATTTAGGGAATAATAAAAAAATACAAATTCGATTTTCATTTTTTGATTTTTGCGAGGGAACGAATCAATATAAATCAATATAAAAAGTGAAAATCGATTTTTTTTTATTATTCCCTAAATTGGGCACTTTAAATAAAGAAATAAAATGTTGGATTTTCTTAAACAAAAGTACACACAAAATCCTTCTTTTTAAGATAAAAAATTTGTCTATACTATTGTTTTTTCAAAAATGGCGGCCAATTCAATTTTTTTTCGAAAAATGCCGATTTTGGCTGGACAAATCCTTTTTTTTACCATGTCTTCCCGACTTAAAAATACATATTTTCTCCAATTTTTAAGAATACTCGAATAGTCTTTGGTTATTTATTGCCAATTCGGTAAAAAAAAATAATGTGCGCGAATTCGTTTTTTGAGGTTAGGATACATTTTTAAAAAAATCCTACTATACGGATCGATACTCTATTTCATCACGGTCATTTTAATTATTTTTTTTTATTTTTCCACTCTTAGAGCCGGAGATATTTAAAAAATAGTGAAGTGATCCTCTCGAAAAATACCAAAAGTGCCGTTTTTGCCCCATATCTTGCGAAGCTCCAGTCCAAATTTATTGAAAATTTTTTTAAAAGATTGTCTTTATGTATAAAATCGAAAAAATTAAAAAAATTTGACTTAGCTCTTGGATCCATATAAAATTCTAATTTCACTCCACTAATATCAGTCATTGTGCATTATACTACGTTCAATATTTTTCAGGCTGATGAACGAAAAAAAAACTTTTTATACAATACGCATTATTTGTCCATCTTGATATTTTAATATCTCATCAAAATTTTCAGTTTTGTTTAGGTACTCGTATTTTGTTTTTAACACAGTTAAATTCAAACCATTGTTACTTGTAATTGTACTAATCTATATGGGACCACTTTCTACTTACATACTTAATTAAAATAAGTAAATGAAAGTATTCTAAGCTTAAACGACATATTGTACTAGTTTATCATATATCACTGTTTAGTGGAATAGACAACCAACGTAGAACGTATATTCTTGTATGCTAAACAACAGTAGATAACGTCAAATTTGTTTTCATTAAAAAAGTGGAAAAACTAGAAATTTTTTTAAAAGAACTGAATGAAAGATGATTAATTTAATCCATTTGTTTTTAACAATATTGATACCACAGATGCAATAATGTTCATTTTGGAAAAAATTGTGTCCTAAGTTGGCAATCCGATAATATCAGAGCTGGAATATTAAGACAGATGAATAGAATTTTTTTACGAGTCAGACATATTTTACATGTAATTCTTTTCTTTTCTGTAGACACCTTTTGCCTTCTATGATTAGGCCTAGTTTCATATTTTGTTCCTCTGTATACTATATATATTGTAACGATTGACTAATGTGAAGAATTAAATAAGGAGAATACAAAACTTATATTCAATATATAGAGAAATAATGAAACAATTAATCAAAACCATTAAATAACACTATTTATTTTAATTTAAATAATCACTATACAGAATGAAATTTAGAAAATAAAGTTTGAAACTAATTTTAGAGTAGTAATTATATAATAGAATATAAAATTTTAGATATCAAATTTTAACATGGTAATTCCATAAGGGATTTTCATCGACAATTTTAGAATATTTACAAATAATTTAGCAAAGAACCAAATAGAAAAAGTTAATCTCAGATAAGTCTGCGATCACTACAACAATGAGAACTTTGTTATTTTAAATGTTAGAAGAGAAATAAATTTTAATCTTAACCTCAAAATGCAATATCTTGATTTATCAATATGATCAATTTAAATTCAGGGAAAATACAATAAATCGAGAAAATAAAGTGTTGGAACTTCTAAACTTAAAGTATTACTGTAAAAAAGGCAATAATAATAATGTTTGATATAATTTAAGAAATCGATAACAACGAAAGTAAAAAGTCTTCATGTAAATTTAATATAAGTAGAAATAGTAAATAAATTATATCAAAATCATTCTTTTTGTCTCGAGAATGATGTGGCAATAATTAAAAAGGGTATAAAAATCAATAATTTTTGAATTTTATGGTAATTTAATTTAAAATTTCGCTGTCAAACGAGGCTTTAGCTCAAAATCTTTTGAACTGTCCACATCAGAGCTCGTCGCAAAAACAAAAGAAAGTTAGAATCAAAGCCATACTGATTGATGAAAGAAGTTAAAAGAAAATTTTACCTGTCAAATTTTAAGTGAGGTTATATTTTGTGAATATTTTGTTCCTGAAAGAGAATCCAGATCCTGTTGCATCCTGCTTTATTATCCATATCCAACTGTATCCCGTAGTAATTTATCCTATATTCCTGATTTGATTCCTGGAAGATATTATATTCGTTACATTTTGAATTTAGAAATGAAGTAACCAGAAGTAACTAAAAATATATAAGTCGTATTAAAGGTACCCATTATTCACTATTAAATATCGATATTTAAAAACGTCTATAAACAAAACAGGGCCAAAAGTATTTCATATAATTAGGTTAGATTGCATTTTAACAAGTAACTAAATTTAGACTGGAATAAGGTAAGAGGGTAATTTTAAAATTGGTATGATTGTTAATTTCATAAATAAGAAAAAACATTACGCTTACCTTCTTCTGTCCAACAAACCCTTCACAACAACCATAAGTTTAACTGTTTTTTTATTTGATTGTTAATAAATATTTCTACATTTACCAACTGAGTCATTATTATCGATTTTTACAATTCACAGCCAGTTACACAAGCACGACTGGGATTAAGACTCATTTTTCTACCGACTGAGTAGATGGCGCCCAACAAATAATTACATTCTGGCTAAGATTACGACAGAAGGTAATAAACAAAAAAATATTTTAGTAAAATTTTAAAATATTAATGAGTTAGAGTTGAGGTTAACTCTATTCATTAAATCTTATAATAATAAAATCAATATTTTTTAATAGGTTGATTACAAAGAAAATAAATTTTAGGTAAACTAAAGTTAAAAATAAAATATTGAATAAAAGTTAAATATTTCTTACATTTTGTTTCACGAACAACTTTGGGGAAATAGATAGTAAGGAACAATATAAACAAGATATATTTGTTCTGTTTTACGCTTTAACGATTTTAGTCATCCTGAATATGTTTTCTCTAATAACATGAATTATTTCCGAAAAATCTACATCTCTAATTCTTCTAGACGTCTTATAGTACATACTTCCACAGTCCACGTTTCTATTCCTTATACAAGAATGGAGTATGTTAAACTTTTAACCAAACTGTAATCAATGTATAGAGACAGTGCGGCGTTCGTGAGCCGATTTTTTATTTTAATAAACACTGACCTTTTATGTTGAATTGGCGCACGGATATCAACTTCATGATCTAGGTCATTGGTTACCCATGAACCACGATGTTTAAACTTTTCGACTGCTTCTCTAAGGTTACCATTTACTTGGGCGCTGGCGTGCAAAAATTTGGATTACCTACCACTTACTATCATGACCTTTGTTTTATTTGTATTCATTTTACTCACTCGTCCGTAGCGTCAACTAGAAGTCGTTACAAACCATCTGCCTTAACTTTTATTACATTTTGGTTATGTTTTAATGCTTTTTGGAAAATACTATCTGGGCTTGATTTGTAGCGTATCTAACATTAATTACTTTGATGTCAGTTTACGCTGCAAAGATTTCAATCCTGTGAGAGACCATCGTTGTCTGGGTTTTCTGGGTTTTCCGACAACCGTAAAGCAAATGCAGTAAGTCGCCCCAGAGCGCCACGGCAAATAATAATAATAATAGCCGTCCCTTCCCCGCAAAAGCTGCAGAGCTTCTGGGGTTCACTCTTAAGAGGGTGAATTGAAGGGAGTTTATTATTATTATAATATAGACCTCTTGGCTCATTTTTCTTATATCAACATCTATTGTAAGACCATCACCCATACGAATTGATGTAGATTCTCCCCAGTACAGATTTAATAATAATAATAATAATAATTTATTTTCTTTGTGACATGCAGAAACATGTATACAATTTGTCAAAGAATACATAAAGAAATAGCTAAAGCTAAAGCTAAAGGCTAAGAAACAAAAATTTGGCAACCATGTCACCATTTAGAACTCTTGCTTGAATGCTTTCAAAGTCACACATGATTTAATGTCGGAAGTTTATTGAAGAACCTTTGCCCTGTCATAGTGGGTGAACTATATAAGAGATTAATTTCTATATCAATTCTATATGTGGTTTTTCGCATGCGCTATTAAAGAGCTTCACTGTACCTACTTCGTACTACTATTATTAATTTTGTTACACATTCTTTACACATTTTTTGTATTAGGGAAAGTTTCTGTGTTAATAAATACTTGTTGTGAATAATAATCATAATTGCTAATAAACAATTTCTCCGACATATGCCAGTCTCGATGAATATATATTAACTTAACACAGTTTCCCATTAAATTTAAAATTAAATAGAAAATCAGTACACCAATCAACAAAGTAGGTATTTTTAGATGTGCCACCATCTATGGTAAGAAGAGAGTATTGACATTAAATTTTGACTGAATCTAGTCAAGATGTCACTCTCTTCTTTTTTATCCCTTTCAGAGATTAATACAAAGTGAGTAAACCAGTAAGGAATTTTAATTTATTAGATTCGACATCCTAAGACCGGTTTCTGTCTTTCGACTTCATCAGTTAGGCTTTTCGAATCCAATAAATAAAATTCCAAACTCGTACAAGTCAATAGCTATATCCGCTATAAGATAACATTTTTAGATGTGCCACCATCTATGGTAAGAAGAGAGTATTGACATTAAATTTTGACTGAATCTAGTCAAGATGTCACTCTCTTCTTTTTTATCCCTTTCAGAGATTAATACAAAGTGAGTAAACCAGTAAGGAATTTTAATTTATTAGATTCGACATCCTAAGACCGGTTTCTGTCTTTCGACTTCATCAGTTAGGCTTTTCGAATCCAATAAATAAAATTCCAAACTCGTACAAGTCAATAGCTATATCCGCTATAAGATAACATTTTTAGATGTGCCACCATCTATGGTAAGAAGAGAGTATTGACATTAAATTTTGACTGAATCTAGTCAAGATGTCACTCTCTTCTTTTTTATCCCTTTCAGAGATTAATACATCTAAAAATGTTATCTTATAGCGGATATAGCTATTGACTTGTACGAGTTTGGAATTTTATTTATTGGATTCGAAAAGCCTAACTGATGAAGTCGAAAGACAGAAACCGGTCTTAGGATGTCGAATCTAATAAATTAAAATTCCTTACTGGTTTACTCACTTTGTATTAATCTCTGAAAGGGATAAAAAAGAAGAGAGTGACATCTTGACTAGATTCAGTCAAAATTTAATGTCAATACTCTCTTCTTACCATAGATGGTGGCACATCTAAAAATGTTATCTTATAGCGGATATAGCTATTGACTTGTACGAGTTTGGAATTTTATTTATTGGATTCGAAAAGCCTAACTGATGAAGTCGAAAGACAGAAACCGGTCTTAGGATGTCGAATCTAATAAATTAAAATTCCTTACTGGTTTACTCACTTTGTATTAATCTCTGAAAGGGATAAAAAAGAAGAGAGTGACATCTTGACTAGATTCAGTCAAAATTTAATGTCAATACTCTCTTCTTACCATAGATGGTGGCACATCTAAAAATGTTATCTTATAGCGGATATAGCTATTGACTTGTACGAGTTTGGAATTTTATTTATTGGATTCGAAAAGCCTAACTGATGAAGTCGAAAGACAGAAACCGGTCTTAGGATGTCGAATCTAATAAATTAAAATTCCTTACTGGTTTACTCAAAGTAGGTATTGTTTGACTTTTTTATACTCTGTTGTTTTAGCTTTTCTCGGCATACTTTCTTACTATTTCACACATAGTTTTAATTTTTTTTCAATATATCCTAAAAACTCTGAACTACTTGTTTTTATAAAAACTAGTTTTATTATCCATAAAAACCACTATAAATTATAGAAATTGAGTAGGTTTATTCTTATATGATATCGATGTATCGATGACGATAGCTCGGTGAGCAAAAGTGACTACACTTCAGTGTGGTATGTACTCGACCTTTGGAAAATTGCGGAAGTCATAATGATACCCAAGACAGGGAAACCACCACAAGAGGCAACGTCATACAGACCAATCTGATTACTGCCTGTTATGTCGAAACTATTTGAGAAAACCTACTCAAAAGACTAAAACCACTTATCGAAGAAAGAAAAATTATCCCTGGTCACCAATTTGGATTTAGAAATAAGCACTCAACGATCGACCAAGTTCATAGAATAACCAACATTATAGAGAAATCATTAGAAGAGAAAAACATTTGTGCTACTATCTTTCTTGATGTAGCACAAGCGTTTGATAAGGTTTGGCATGAAGGCTTAATACATAAGCTCAAGCTTTTCCTTCCAAAACAATATACAGATATCCTCCATTCATATATATCGGAAAGATACTTTAGAATTAGGCAAGAAGAAGCCTAGGACCTGTCCTATACTTACTGTTCACATGTGATATTCCAGAGTTAGAAAACAATACCATAGCCCACCTTCGCTCCATAGGAATCTGGAAATGAACACTGTTGACCAGACCATCAAGAAATTAGCGAAGAGTCATGAAGAAAGACTTCATCATCGTGACAATGTCGAGGCTATCCAGCTCCTTGACAATACTGGGTTAGAAAGAAGACTTAAGAGTATCAAGCCCTTTGAGTTAGTTTAGTGTTTTTAATGCAAAAGCAGAGCTTGTGTGTGCACGTTAAAGTTTAGTGCAATTCTTTCTTACGCTTAGTTTTAAGTTTCAAACTCTATTAGATTAAGTTATTTATTGGTCACTGTTGACCAAATTGTAATATACTAAATGCCTTTATGGGTGTTTAATAAAAAATATAAAAAAACTTCAGTGTGACGCCTAAATCGGTAATATCCGTATTTTAAACTTTTAATTTGTGGCGTACTTGAGATTAATTGCTTTAAGGTTAAGTCACGCTGCGAAGTTTTCAATCCATCGCGTCGGTAATGGTGTTGTGGAGATTCCCAGCTATTCTCTTTTCAACTTTAAAGAGTATGCTCTCAGAGCGCCGTGGCAAATGATAACAACAGCCATTTTCTGACGCGCAAATTTCATCTAGGATTACAGGACCATTTCTAGTGGCAGATAGTCCACCCTTTTTGGTCCGCATTTTGAACCCGCCGAACGGATGAATTCTACTGTATTATATTGAAGAAATGGAAAATATTGGATCGTTGATCATATTGCATATTGTAATTACGATGAGCACTAAATAACAAAAATATCTGAGTCAAATGCTTTTGTAAAATGTACGCCACGTTTATGATATCAATTAAAATTTGTTTTCTTTTCAGATAACGACAATAATCTGTTCGACAATAAATTCTGCCTTATCAAAAATACCCACAAAATGCGAAGGAAGCGTAGGATTAAAATATTTATGGGGAGATGCCCTAATAGATCCTTCTGATTGTCTGGGTCCTAGTAATTTGCCATATCCAACGTAAGTATAAAGTCCGTCGTCCCTAAATTCGAAAAATAAATATTTTACTTTTTCTCCAAGTCTCATAAAAAAATTAAAAACGAAAAAAAAAACTGTGTTTAGCGGTTTTCTCGATAATTTTGATGTTATGTTGAAAAATGATTAATACAAAAGTTTTAGATTTTTTTCGATAGAATGAATATGTCAGCCACAAATCGTAAAAAACCAAAATCCAAACCCTGCTTTGATGTGCCGACAAGTTGCTTTGTCCGCATTGGCGCCTTGTTCTGCAATTGAAAATAGATAAACTGTACTTTTATCAAACATAAATACTCAATGGTTTAGCGCACCTGAAGGTTATTCGACCAAAAATAATAAAATGCATTTATCCTAGCTTAATTCCCTTGAATTTTAAATTAAAAAAATAAATCCAAACCCCTCAACTTGAAGTAAACATTTCCTAGTATGAATAACAAGAAAACATAATGTGCAAAAAAAATTGCCTCACCTTCTTACAGCAAAAGTTGTAATATTCCTTATAACCAAAATACCATACGGGACTCTACAACTAACAGCTAAAGGTTGTGTGGGCCCCAAAACTCACCAAAATCAAAAGACATATCCTCATCAAACACACCAGAAAGGGTCAGGAGCATATTCCCTTAGACAAGTCCAGATTCAGTATCCCGAATCCATAATATCACGTCCAGTACCTGAAAAGGACTGGGACGATTGTTTTCTATCCGGCATATTGTTTATAAGGAAAATTGTTATTTGGGAGCATTAGTGATCATTCGTAGAATTTTTGACTAACTTCTCTGGATTATTGCCAAATTAGATTTGCTAGCACAACCCCAAAGTTCTATGCCGTACACCCATATCGGTTTAATGATTGTTTTGTAGAGTAAAACTTTGTTTTCTAATGGTAATTTGGATCTCCTTCCAATTAGCCACTGCATTTCTTTAACTTTTAAATCTACCTGTTTTCGTTTTTTGGTTGTGCTTTTTCCAATTCATTTTGTGATCTAAATGTATTCCTAAGTTTTTTGTACTTTTAGACTGAGGGATTTGAACACCATTGAGAGAGACTCTGGGACATTGCTCTTTTCTTAAGGTGAAATTTATTTGTGTTAAATCCACACATTTTCATTTCATTTATTTTTGATTTCCATTTTTGTGTCCAGTTTTGTATCTGGTGTAGGTAGTTCTGTAGGTTACTAACTGCTATGTTATAATAATTAAAACGGTTTCTGATACACCTATGTTTTTAAATGCTTTTAGCACTGCCATAGATAGGACGTTTAAGGGATCCAAGCTATGGTCTGGTACCTTCCGAACGGGAAGATCTCAAAAAACCATTGATCCGTTCATTACAAGAAATATGCTTCTAACAGCACATCAACAGACCCAGAATGAAGAAGCTTTTACTTTGTCCAGGCACGGTAAGTTATAATCTACCCTGTATTTTAAAGAAAAACTTGTTTACGTATATGATCAAAACAAATTATTTTCTTGTTTTTTTTTTTGTTTTTTTTTAATGTCCTGTGATATTTTGCCAGTAGTTGATAGTAATATATATCAAAAATCAATTACCAAACATAAATACTCACTATAAAGGGCCTACTTTCGATCAGACCGTGTCGACCTGACCAAGTCTGGCCTGATCTGGGCCCCGATGTTTGAAATGTGTGAGTACAACTCGTCTGCGAGAATGTACCACGTGACCATCTCGAAATCGTGTCAACGTTGCCAAATTTAAATTTAGACAGTTCAACAAAAAGTAGAGCAAAACATATCTTTTAGTTCACTTGAAACCTTCGTACAAGAAGAAATTGAAGAAGTGATTAGAACAGACAGCCAAATTATTGGATTCAGACCAATTATAAGCTCTTTATGGAAATATTAATTCAAAATATAAAACATTTTTCAGAAAAATATTTATTTTTCACAGTTATACGAAGTTTAAATTAAGAAAAAGCTTAATTTTCAATCGAAAAAATTAGTTTATACATTTTCAATTTATAATTTTATCCAGAGCTCATTTGTTAATTATCTAATGGTATATGTCTACATAACTGCCTATCCTTAAAAATCAAATAACTCACTTATTTTTCATCTAAATTTCAACATATTATACATTTTCGGAAAGGGAAAGAGTTCACCTTTCAGATAGAATAAAAATATATAGGGTGTGTCGTTAAAAAAATCGACGTTATTTGCATTTTAAAAAGACCGCTTTTTTATAAGATTTTACTAAATAAACATTTATACTGAAAAAAACTTTATATAAAAAAAGAAACTGTTCAGTGAAAACCGCACCTTCCTATCGTTTCTGAGTTCCGAGATATTTGCAGTTAAAATGGGTCAGAAACTTCTGGGACACCCGGTATTTCAAAAATAAAGGTACTTTATTCCTGAGTAAATTTCATATTTTTTGGCAAATCTCGTATACGACTGAAAAAAATTGCATTTTAGGTTTTTAAATAAAAAACTGTTATAAAAGTCTTTTTAATATAATAATAATATAAGAGTATTTTTTTGTATGAACTTTCTGGTTACCGGTTTTGATATCTGAAATTTCATCAGAATTGATCATAAAAGTATATTACAGGAAATCTTTGAATATGTTGGCAATAAAGTACATTCAAATCTGTTTAGGATTATAATAAATAGGACCTTTTGAAATTTGTTTTAGGGTAAATCGGCATTAGTCTAGGCTTAATATGGCTTATCCCATACACGGAAATTAGTATAATAAAAATAGTCCTGGTTTCCCCTACTTTAAGGGAAAGAAATCTGTAAATTCTCATTTCCAATAAATATTTTATTTATTCCTAAAACAAATAGTGTTTAGTGAATTTCGCAGCCAATATAAATATATTTTTTTGTGTTTACCAATATTTTTCCAGTTTTGTAGATTCAGTCTGGTAAGTTTTAATATATTTTTTATTTGGTGTTTGTTTTTCAAATAGAACTTTTTCATTTTATAGATTTTATTAATTTTAAATATTAATTAATATTTTCAAACAACAATAAGCAAATCAGAAAAATAAACAGCTAATGATTGAGTGCTAACGAAATATACACAAACACTCTAAACAGAAAACTATAAATCACATACCAAACTATTAATATCAAAGATATAGTAATTAAATTAAATTTGACTTGACAGTTACGACACTTAACCAGCGTTGCCAAACTGCGGAGAATCCAAGATGTTTGGGGATTTATTGAAGATTGGCATTATGCGGGGAAAATGCGGGGCATTTTGAAATCTCATCGTTAAACAATATAATAAATAATCAGCAGGATTTAAAATAAAAAAACAGTTCAGATTGGGCATAGAACTAAAGACCATTTGCACAGCAGCAAATCATTTGTCCATTGTACCTACTTTTGTTATAATAAATCATATTACACATAGAGAAAACCTTTCTGTGATTCCCTTAGTTTTAGACGCTTCTAATTTGCTAGCTTTGCTTTAGATAAGTTAATTTTGTATTCTGTCGCGAAATAACGATACGATTTTGTGCAAATATGGATAAATGGTTAATAAAAGGTTAAAACAAAGAAGATAATCCTAAGGTAAGGTACTTAACCTATTGAGGGGAATTTTTGGAGAATCAGCAGATTTTTGTCCCCAAGTTTTGGAAATTTGACTTGGGATATTGGGGAATATGATAAATTGGCATCGGCAACACTGCACTTAACGCCTTCACGGCACTATTGCGCCTGTTTCCTCTCTTACTAAACTCAACTCTACCGGTACAACCCAGTAGAGCACTTCTATGCGAACTTGTAGATGATTTCTCTTGGTTTCAAACATACCGATTTTGTGACGCTGAGAGAGTGAGGAGTGATCACGTGGTACATTCTCGCACACGAATTGAAAATTTATAAACTAACTTTTTCGATTGAAAATTAGGCTTGTTCTTAATTTAAATTCGTATAAATTTGAAAATTAAATATTTTGCTTTGAAAAAATTACTACTTTAATACACAAAAAAGAACGTTTTCACCAGAGGTTTCATAAAAAAATTATTTTTGCAAGAGATAAAATTTAAAAACGAAAAACATGGTTTTATCGTATTTGTATTTTATCTTCTAAAGGCTGATGTTTTAAAACAAATTGTTAATGATGTTTATTAGTACATCAAGAAACGGTAATTTTTTTATATTTTCAATTTCAATTATAATTTTAATGTTATAACTTGTCTACTTTTTCTCATAAGATTAAGAGACTTATTTATCGACAGCAACATTTGGAAATTTCTTTTTTGTGTTTTAAATAACCTGTAATTTTGCCAAGACAAAACAATGAATTTTCGATTTTATATTAAAAAAAATATAATTATTATACTTTTTTTAAACAATATATATTGTTAATTATTAATTATTATTTAATTAAATTATTAATTATTATAAAATAACTTTTTTTTCGATTGAAAATTAGGCTTTTTCTTCGTATAACTGAAAAATAGATATTTTGCTTTGAAAAATTGTCATTTTAATTTTTGATAATTTTTCTAAAAAATGTTTTGTATTTTTAATAAAAGAATTAATATTTCCATAACGGATCTAAAGAGCTTATAATTGGTCTGAATCCAATAATTTGGCTGTCTGTCTTAATCACTTCTTCTATTTCTTCTTGTACGAAGGTTTCAAGTGAACTAAAATATATGTTTTGCTCTACTTTTTGTTGAACTGTCTAAATTTAAATTTGGCAACGTTGACCGATTTCGAGATGGTCACGTGGTACATTCTCGCAGACGAGTTGTACTCACATATTTCAAACATCGGAGCCCTGGTCACGTCAAGCGTTTGGCACCACACGACCCGACCGTCTTCGCCCGACCAAGTCAGGTCCTGATCTGTCAATTCAAAACAAACTCAAAACATAATGAAAATACTTCACTAATGTCAAAACCAGCTGATTGTGCACCCGGCCTAGGGCTGCCAGGTGGGAGCGATCACCCGACACCCGACTTAGGGACCTGACCAAATTGGGCTAGTGCATTCCCTACACACGACCTGATTTCTCACCCGACCTGACCAAGTTGACCAAATCGGATCGTGAGTAGGGCCCTTAAAAGAAATTTGAAATTTGACACATGTTAATAATAAGACAATACTTCTCGGTCAAAGATGGCGTTGATGTACCAGATTGGCGATTAATTAATAAATAAAAGGAAAATAGGGATAAGCAACACCTCATTTGAAAACTAATTTAAAGTTCTATTCAATGAAGGCTTGTATATGTAGTTTGTCAAATTTCTCAAGGCTCTAAATATGCCAAATATTCATTGGAAGCCTATATTTTAATTCGAATTATACTTATACTTATACTTATTTCAACTTTGCTTCAAGGATTTACATTTTTTTATGGATTTCCTATTTTGCTTATTTAAAGTAGGCCTTAGTGTATTTAAATCTAACTTTTAAAAACGCGCGTGTTTTAAAGTTCCCATGACAACATGAACAACCCGAGAAAAGTGAAGTCTAATTGTTGATTCAAATATTTACTAGTAATCAATGTTAGGAACTCATTTTCAAGCAATATACATCTAGTAATAACTTTGGTGATAACAATTAATCTTATGTGACAGATTGCAAATTCATTTTTTTTGTTTTTCTCATTTCCATGACAACGATGTCACATTACGGGTTCAACCATTTTACATTATTAGTTCTTCTTTCCTTCGTGCTCGATAAATCGCGCGTGTTTTAAAGACATTAATATCCACTCATACTTTAATATACTATTTTTCTTAAACGAGTAATTATATCAATAAACTTTTTTTACGGTAAATAAGAAACGGTCAATATTTGTACCCATAACTAATGAACTAAATCAAAAAACGAACACTTAACTAGTACAGTTATCATTGGATCACGACATTTTATACCAGATGGTAGAGTTACTGCGCAAAAATTAATTGGTCAAGTAGGTTCTTACACGATTTTGTACTTGCCGCCATAAGTAACCTACATTAAAACTTTAATCTGATTCTATCTAAACTTACAGGGTGATTTAGTTTCAAGAGGCAATATTTACAAAGAATATTAGCTCACATTGTTTTAAATACAGGTAAACTGTATCGCAAAAATAAATAAATTTGAAAGAAAATTAAAGAATATCGTTTCGTCCAATTCGTCCACGTAAAACCTCCTGATTGGTTAGGAAATCCGTTACTAGTTAAATGCACAGAGAAAGCAACATGTTAGAGAAAGACCGATATATTCAAAAAGCTTGATTTCGTAGCAATTTAATCTAGAACAAATCAGTAGTTCTTCAACACTCCCGCTGACAACAAGCGTCAGCGGTTAATCTTCGGCTTTGAGCGCCAGTTCTCTTGCTGCCATCCTGATATAGTCAGGTTGGATTGGGAACATTCCGAAAATACAGGGTGTTCACTACACTTGTTTTTAATTAACTGAAACTTTTTGGAAAAAAAAGGTCGATAATTAAAAATAAATATATATCTATTTTCTAGGAAGAGCAGCCACAGTATCACCTGCGAACGCGTGTGCGTCGACTCCTTCAAGACTTTGTAAAACAAGATACAATACTACAGCTCCCATGTATGGGGTTTCTCTAACGTCTGGTCAACCAGTAACGATTGTTCAGAAATTTCCTGATCTCCTTCAGCAAGTAGTTTTTGAAGTAAGTCTATTTTCCTTAGTCTGTTATAATATTCATTCTAAGTGGTTGTTATATATTTATTTAGAAAAACTATAGAATATTTCAAAAATACAAAACCGAAAGATTTAACAGTCTTTGCAAAAGAAAATTTCGTGATATTCTTTGTTTAGGGCTAAGCACTCTTTGTGGTCTTGACGGTTGCTTCCAAGTGCGCTAATATCTGCCAAAATATACAAATTAGACAATTTTTGTTTAGATAAAAAATGAAGATCGTATCATTATCTACAAAAATGGTCCCTACCATTTTTTTCGCAACACGAATATTTTTTGCAAAAACGGCCTTCTAGAAATCCCAAATTTTTGCACTGAATAGATATGTTAGTTTCTCACTGAATTTCCACTCGAAGGAGTTAGGAATACATTGATATTCATTTTTTGGACTTTGGAGACCAATTGTAGATGGCGCCAGCGGCATATCTCTGCTCTGCTCTGCTAAATTATGATTGAAAATCTGGGCACCAATCGATTTTTCGACAATTATTGGCGCATTTCACGTGATTGGGGTAGCGATTGGGGTCTCTCAATTGTATTAGCGAACGTTCTGCGTAATTTGAATTGCAAATTTATCAGAAAATTGCAAAAAATTTATTTTTTCATGTGACAGTCTCAAATACTAGTTTTAGAGTGTGATGATTATTCACCCGAGAAGGTCCTTTATATTTTCTGCGTTTTTTGCACAATTTTCGCCAACTTCTATCGGAACAATATAGGTCCAGGATTTCAGAAAAAATAAGAAAGTTTTTGAAAAATTTCTTTTATTATGAAAAATATCTTGAAAATACATAGCAATGTTTAAAGCCGTTTTCGTGAAAACCAAAAATTTAATCGATAAAATTTGGAGGACTCGTAGAAATACCTTTTTTTAAATACTATCAATATTTCAATAATACGGGCAAGCCAACGACTCCAAAAACAACAGAGATTGTATACCAACAAAAGCAGACGACTAATGTGGGCGCGTAGGTACACGTGGTTAGGTTATGTCGCATCTGTATCTCTGTATCTGTAAATCTAGAAGGGTGGGTCACCCCACAGCACGTAGGCCACATTTGGCCCATTGTACGTCCTTCTGAGGTTGAGCCTTCCTTCTAGCTCGTCAGCCAGCCTACTTGTTTAAAGTAGGCGATGACGTCGCCTGAAGGTAGCTCCCTCATGTTGGCATGTGTTAGCCACCGCTCGCCGAAAAGAAAATGTCTCATTTGTGAGAGTGTCGGGCATTCGCAAAGAATGTGTTCGACAGTCTCGTCTTCCTGTTCACATCCTCTACACAGTGGAGTGACAGATAACCCCATGCTTTCGTAGATGACAGTGGCCAGTTAGGATACCTGTGGCTGTGCGCCGGTTCTGTCTGTTCATAGTCATGTATTTTTTGGCTGTTTCGCTGTTCGGATACTGTAATAGTTCCTTGGCTAGCTTGCAACCTGTTTCGTCGTCCCATCTACCCTTAAACTTGTCAAGGGAGTGTTTCTTTAGTAGGTCAGCCACGGCTGATGCCGATAAGCTTATGAAAGTGCCAGGTCCCAAAAGTTTATGGGAGGCTGCTTTCTTAGCTAAAGAGTCAGCTGCACGGTTGCCTTTTGATTTTCCATGACCTTTGATCCAAGCTAAAGTGACCACGTTGTTGTTGCAAGCTTCGATCAGGGCCTGGTGACATTCTAGTACTAGACCTGATGTAATGCGTGGTCTATCCAGAGCTAGTAGTGCCTGCCTGCTGTCCGTGAGGATGTAAATATTATTACCAGTAATGTTTCTTCTGGTAGTCTCTTTTGCGGCGATGGAGATAGCAGTGAGCTTTGTTTGAGCTACACTGGCATTAGAACCCATTGCCCATTTTATATTGAGATTCAGGGATCTGGAATAAATTCCACAGCCTGACCCCTCATTTGTTTTAGACCCATCCAAGGCACCTGCTGCCAATGTAGCCTCTTGTACGTTTTTTATTACTCTGTAGGATCTGTGAAAGGCATATCTTGATGCAATCGAATCTGTGTTGGCTTGTAGCAGTGGGACCTCTCCAAGAACCTCGTGCCATAAGTTACACCTCGACTGACCAGATCCTACGTCAGGTTGTATACCTGTAGAGCGTAGCTGTGTCATGGTAATCACCACAGCCTCCTTAATAAATATATCAAGGGGGGTTAGGCCAAAGATCACCTCCATTGCTCTAGTTGGTGTGGTTCTTATGCCCCCTGTTATGTTGAGGCATGCTATTCTTTGGATTTGATCCAATTTGCGTACGACTGTCCGCTGGCTAGTTTTGACTCCCCAGGTAATCGCACTGTACGTTAGCATAGGTCTTGATTGCAGTGTAGATTCAGGCCGTAACCTTAGGTGACATTCCCCAGGTGCGGCCAATGGTTCTTCGGCACTGTTCATAAGATATGTATGCTCTTTTGACTCTGTTTTCTAGATAAGAGTTCCATGTTAACTTGCTGTCAAAGGTGACCCCCAAATAATTCACCTCTGCAGAAAAGTTCAATTTAGTATTTAGGAGCTTTGGGGCTTCGATGTTTGCAAGCTTCCGTTTATTCGTGAAAAGAACCAGCTCTGTCTTTTTTGGGTTTATTGACAGTGAGTAGTCTTTGCACCACTGTTCTATGATGTTAAGGACCTCTTGCATTCTAGCACAGAGTATTCCTTCAAATCTTCCTGTTTGCAGAATCACTAGGTCGTCTGCATAAGCTATAGTGTAGAAACTGTCATCGTTGAGGCGATTGACTAAGATGTATAGGACCATGTTCCACAGTAGTGGTGAGTGCACCCCTCCCTGTGGACAACCTTTTACAACCATGCCTCTTATGGTGACATCATCTACACTGATTTTTATTGCTCTCTTTGAGAGCATGTTATATATCCATCCATTTACAGTGTTTGTATCCAACAGCTAATCGGTCCATATGCTTTTGGAATGGAGTAATCCAATCTTCCTGGTTTTGGTATAAAGACAACCTTGACTTCTCTCCAGCTTTTTGGAATATACCTCAGTGCCAGGGAGGATCTGAGGATTCCTACCAGGTGCGGCATTAATGCATCCAGGCCCCACTGAAGTAGGGCTGGATAAATGCCGTCAATTCCTGGTGATTTAAAAGGGGAGAAGCTCGAGATGGCCCACCTTAATTTGTCCTCATCGACGATCTGGTCTGCTATTCTCCAGTCATCTTCTGTGAGGTTTTGTTGCTTCGCTTCCTCCCAGATTGCCAGACTAGTGGTTCTGGAGTCAGGGAAGTGTGTTGACATTAGCAATTCAAGACTTTCCTTAAGGTTGGTAGTTCTGGTGCCATCCTCTTTGGTTAGTGTTCCGATATGGCGATAAGGGTCTTTAGAGAGAACTTTTTGGAGTTAAAGAAAAAAGGGATAAAAATGAATTACTAAAATGGTCCAAAATATTGGGAAAACATAAACTTTGACCACTTTTTTCAATGTTCTCGACAGGAAAGAACGGGCTTCAAGGCACATGGATCGATACCTATGGGTATTCCCATTGCAATGAACTTTGAATCATCGAAAAATATCAATTCTTGTCCGAGTTCTGAAACAATTCGTCCGCCCGTTGGCTAATTTGTATATCGTGGCAGATATTAGCGGGAAACCATTTTTTCAGACTTTAGGGGTCATTTTCAGCCCTCTCCCAAGTCGGAATCGTGGTGGAATTTTTCGCCCTTGGAAGCAACCGTCAAGACCTAGAAATTAAGCCACAAAGGAAATCTGGACAGACTTATCTAAAGCTTTGATGTTCCTTCAGTTACTGGACTATCTGGTTCATCTTCTTTATCTAATGTACCATTCTCATCTTCTGACTCACTGTCACTTGACCGAAGCAGATTTCTATTTGCTCCATTCTGCTTGGTGTATGTGTATGATGTATGTATGATGTATGTGTTTTCGGACAGTTTCAATTATTTATTACAGATTTCAGGGCTTTGACGTCCTTTTACCTTTTTAACACTTTTCCTCTTAATCATTGTTTGTAAAAAGAGTCCTATGAATGTTGCTAAAAATTGCAGGACAGGATGAAATAAAAATTGTTTACGTTAAATCTTTGTTTTCAGGTATGCGAAAGTTCAGAGTGCGACGTCGTCCGCGGGGAATGCACGCAAACATACGTTCCTTATTTGTTCTTAGTGATTCCCTTGGGACCAGTTACACTTACAGGACAAGATTACGTTTTAGTGGAAAGTGGTTGTGTTTGTAGACCAAAATATTCTGGCCAAAACAATCCAGACACAAGTGCTGTACCTACTATTCCAAGAATATGAACAAAGTAATACAAGTTTTTCCACTGTTTCAAGAAAAGTCTAAGAAGTTGCGTAGATTATCTGAAATAATTACTAAACGATTTTTAAATATATTTATTGAACTAATTTTTTAAGTGAATTATTGGAAAATAAATAGAAATTAAATTTCGTTTATCGGATTTTAAACAAATTAATGTGGAGGGAAAAAACTGAAAAAATAATTATTTTTATTCTCATTTATACAGCACTGTTTCAGTCTGGTTGAAATAGACTTTTCAATCCCGGTTATTTATCCAAAACATTTGTATAAGCATAAGGTGTTGCGAATATTATCCTTTCTCATATTATCACTTAATGTTCCTTTAAATAAAAAAAGAATATTTTTTTACCATTTTATATTTGCTTGAAATCCAACTAATCCTTGGCGTGATTTTAAACATAGTCTCGACTGCCGAAATTTTAAATGTATTTTATTTGTTCAATTATTTATTAGATTGGTTGGATTTTACCAAAAACCCATAAATTGATTTACTACTTGCTCTTTAAGAAATATTTTAGAGAATATTTTAATAAGTGTATGTGTGTATTTATAAATCTATAGTATTATAAAAATTGTACAGTCTTAAATCAAGTAATCGTGTTAAAATATTTGGCCGGCTTACTACAATAAAGACGCTTGTTTTTGTTTTTGCCGAACTAATTTCTTGATAAAAAAAATTGTAGTGCGCTTGCCAACCACTTTTGAAGATTTTATTTTTCGAGGTGGCGGGAAATATCGATTGATAGAAAAACTACCTGCCTAACAAAATATTTTAATAAATCTCGTATATGTTTGTTGAAGTTTTTTTTTATTTCCTACCTCTAAAACAGTGCCGTGGGCGGGGGCGGGGACACCTTCCCTCGAGAGGAAAATTTCTGTATCTTTACTTGAAATATTAGAAAAAACTTTTCTTATACAAAATTTAGTCTGCGTAAACCAAATTTTAATTTTTTTGAATTTTTTTTGTAGAGTATAGGTCCATTTATACGCAAAAAAACTCACTTTTTCTCTCAAAAATGGCCCAAACAATTTTTTTGGTAATTTTGACTTTACCAATTGTTTCTTATACAAAATTCATTCTGCGTAAACAAAATTTTAATTTTTTTTGTAGAGTCTAGGTCCATTTATACCCTAAAAAACTCACTTTTTCTCTCAAAAATGGCCCAAATATTTTTTTTCGGTAATTTTGACTGTGCCAATCGTTTCTTATATAAAATTCATTCTGCGTAAATAAAATTTTAATTTTTTTGACTTTTTTTGTAGATTCTAAGGTCCATTTATACCCTAAAAAACTCTCTTTTTCTCTCAAAAATGGCCCAAACAATTTTTTTTGGTAATTTTGACTTTACCAATTGTTTCTTATACAAAATTCATTCTGCGTAATCAAAATTTTAATTTTTTTGAATTTTTTTTGTGAATTCTAGGTCCATTTATATCCTAAAAAACTCACTTTTTCTCTCAAAAATGGCCCAAACATTTTTTTTCGGTAATTTTGACATTGCCAGCCCAGAGATTTGGGGGGCAACATCGCCGGCTGTTAAGGCTATATATACAGAAGTTCGTTAAGAAATATCCTCTCATCGCCGGACTTTGAGGGAGGGGGCAATTGCCCCTACTGCCCCCCCTTGGAGCCGCCGTTGCCCTGTTATAAAAAAAGTGCCCAAGTGGAAGATCTAAGCTAGGCCCTAAATGGAACAGATCTTCCATCTGTTGAAGTAATATTAAAATTATGTTCGTGCTGGGGGGAGGGGGTCATGACCCCCCCCCTGGATCCGCGCCTGGAATTAAATTAACCCGGGAATTAATTACAATATTTTAACACTGTAATAAACGCTTGTTTATTTATTTACTTTACTTTTACCTGTTTTAATCAATCATAAATGCTACCGCATTATTTTTCTTTAATAAATATTGTCATCTAAAGCAGCTATTAAAAGCACTTTCCAAAACATGTACAAAAAAACTATTAGTGAATTATTTTTTATTCGGTTTTGTTTGAGCACATTAAATATAATAATGTAACATTCTATTAGATCGCATAACTTTAAAATTCTAAAGAAAGAAATAAATGTCCTTGCTACAAGGCAACAAAATGACGTCACGACAGAAGCGAAAACATTTACAACATAAATCTATCCTATTTACCAACCTTGATAAACACCCACCTCTAGTAACAGTTCCATAATATAGTGATATTTTATCTCAAATGTCCTTGAGGATGTCAAATCGACTACGAGTTTAACCAATAGAAATGATCAGTTCTAGTCATGCATTTTTGTTACTCTTATTACTAAGAAGTATTGACATCTCTCTCAGATTCAACATTCCCACGTGGTATTGATTGAATCATTCTTTTAAGTTGGTAACATTTGAAGTTCTCTTTACGTCTGAAAAATGGCAGACAACACGAGTGCTGTAGTTAATGCTTATATTTTTGATTTTTTAAATAAAAAGAATAAAAAACTAGCTACAACATTTCAGAAGGAAACTAAAGCTGTAAGTGTTTTTTAAAAATAGCATACATTTATTATTCAGGTTGTTCAAAGTTACGTGAAACGGCTAATGTTTTCGAGTATATAGCGACACCACGTGTTTCTGGTAAATTCATTAAAATTATTATTTTTAGGTAGTTTTACCTAATGGGGCACCCAGCATAAATGAAATAGTATCACATTATTTAAAGACAGGACCTAAAGCAAAGCAAATAAAAGTAAATGATAGTGATGAAGACTCGAGTAGTGAGGAAGACGCAACACCCGCACCAAAATTAACGAATGGAGTCGTAAAACAATTAAAAACAAAAAAAGCTGAATCTAGTAGTAGTGAGGAAAGTTCTGAAGATGAAAAACCTATTAAAAAGCCTGTAGTTACACAGCCAGCTAAGCCACTACAAAAAAAAGAAAGTAGTTCTGAAGATTCTTCAGATGAGGAAGAAGTAAAGACTCCATCAAAATCTATTCTTAAACCTGTTCAAAAGCCTGCATCTATACTTAAGAAACAGGAAAGCTCTGAAGACTCTTCAGATGACTCTGAGGATGAAAAGAAACCTGCAGTGAAAACTGTTCCAAAGGCGCAACAACAAAAACCAGCAGCAAAGGTACAACAAAAACAAGAAAGTTCTGATGATAGTTCTTCTGAAGAAGAAGCTCCTAAAAAGACTACACCAAAAACAGCTGTTAAGCCACAAGCAGCAGCTAAGGCAGTTGTGAAAAAAGCTGCCTCCAGTTCTGATTCTGAGGTTAGTATTCTTAACATAATGGCATGTTTTTTGCTAAATCAATTTTGAGGATTTGTAATATAAGTAAATATTGTATTTTTCCACGATATAAAGACAGGTAATAATTACATTACAAATCAAAATCAACGGCGGCTCTAAGGGGGGGCAGTAGGGGCAATTGCCCCCGCCCAAGGTCCGGAAATGAGAATATATTCCTCATATCTGCGTAAACCAAATTTTAATTTGTTTGTAGATTCTGGGTCCATTTATATCCTAAAAAATTCACTTTTTCCTTCAAAAATGGCCCAAACCTTTTTTTCAGTAATTTTGACGTTGCCAATCGTTTCTTATTCAAAATTCATTCTGCGTGAACCAAATTTTAAGTTTTTTGATTTTTTTTGTTTTTTCTGGGTCCATTTATATCATAAAAAAACTCATTTTTTCCCTCAAAATGGCCCAAAATTTTTTTTCGGTGATTTTAACATTGCCAATCGTTTCTTATTCAAAATTCATTCTGCGTAAACCAAATTTTAATTTTTTTTTTATTTTTTGTAGATTCTAGGTCCATTTATATCATAAATAACGTAACTTTTTACCTCAAAAATGGGCCAAACATTTTTTTTCGAAAATTTTGATATTGCCAATCGTTTCTTATACAAAATTCATTCTGCGTACTTTAATTATATTTTTGAGATAAATATTTTATTAGCTTCTAATCGTAATATCAATTTAAATTACTAACAATTTATACAGGAAACATCTGAAGAAGAGGTTCCCAAAAAACCTGTAGTGCAAGCAAAACCTGTCCAAAAAAAAACTGTTGCTAAGGAAAGCAGTAGTGATGATAGCTCGTCTGAAGAAGAAACACCTAAAAAAGGAACACCTAAACCCCCTGTTAAAGCAGCTCCTGTCAAAACAACAGCTGTTAAGCGAAAAGCAGAAAGTTCAGATGATTCAGATTCATCTGAAGATGAAAAACCAGCTGCAAAAAAACCTGCTCTTACCCCAACAAAGAAACCTGTTCCTGCTCCTAAAAAAGCTGAAGCGAGCAGTTCAGAAGATAGCAGTGATGAAGAGGAATCGAAGCCAGTTGCTAAAAAGCCAGTTGGTCAATCTCCAAAAAAACCTGTTGCAAAGAAAGAAAGTAGTTCTGATGATTCTAGTGAAGATGAAGCACCAGCTAAACCAACACCAAAACAACAGCCTGCTGTTAAAAAACCAGTTGTGGCAACTCCAAAAAAATCCGTTGCAAAAAAAGAAAGCAGTTCTGAAGATGATTCAAGTGAAGATGAAGCACCAGCAAAACTAACACCACAACCAGTCGTTAAAAAAGCTGCAAAAGCCGAAAGTAGTTCCGAGGAATCTAGTGATGAAGATGAAACACCAGCATCAAAGAAACCAGTGTCGACTCCTGCCACCAAAAAGGTAAAATCAAATATTCAAAATGTTCTTAAATTGTATTAAAAATATGTATATTGTAAGCAGGTAAGCAAAGAATCTTCTGAAGAATCGTCAGATGATGAAGAAGAGACTGAAACAAAACCAAAAAAATCCAAGAAAAACGAAAATACAGAGGAAGCTGAAGAGGAGTCTGAATTGAAAATTAAAAAACCAAAATATGACAACTTTGTAAAAGCTGGTCAAAATAATAGTTTCAACGGAAATGATAAGGTCAGTATTTTTTATCAATTGATTTTGTCAAAATAATTTTAAATGTACATTCTTGATGTTGAAATTCATTTTCAAAAATTTAACAATATCGCAATTAAAAAAACGTCAATTACATTTTGGCAAAGGCAAGAAATTTCCATAGATTTCCGATTTTAAATACTCAAATTCATAAAAAATTCTTAGCATTATGTGGATGGTTGTCAGAAAATTAAGGGTAAATTATAAGTAAATTAAAAAAATAAATTAGACAAATTAAAAGTTCCGGAAATTGGGTGGGGGTAGCTAATTATACAACTTGATGGTTGGATATTGGTTTTTTACGATTTGTGGCTGAAATATACATCCTATCGAAAAAAGTAAATGTAAAAATTGTAGATAATTAAAAGATGTAAAACTCGGTGAAAACGTTCTTCTGTGTGTTTTAAATAAGCTGTAATTTTTTTCAAAGCAAAATATTTATTTTCAATTTTTTAACTTTATCAGCGCTCATTTTCTTCGTTGAAACCTTGACTGGTATGAAAAAATATATTGTTCATATGGAAAAATATCGTTAAAAATGCAGAAAACCAAAAAACGACATTTTCATAATCGATTTTTCAGTTAATCTATATAATTTCTTATTGCAAATAATCATTGAAATTGATGAAAAAGATTAATTTTCATGTAGTATAATGTCATTTACATTCAATTAACTCTTAATGGTTTTGAAATTACCGAAAACATTTTTTAAACAATAACAGGGTGCCCACCAACCTGGAAAACCTAGAACCCTGAATATTCGAATACTTAAAAACTTCGGCTCTAATTATACAGGCTGTTTTATAGGCAAATGAACATACGCTAACTGTGGATGAAGGGCACTTAGACGAACAAGAAAAACCCAGATTTGATTTGCTTCATTACCGAGTTACAGGGTGTTTTATCAATTTTGCTCATTTCTTTTATCCCCCGTATTTTTGGAGCCACCTTGTATATTTATTTGATATTTGGCAAGCTTGTTCTACTCCATTAAAACAATCAAGAGGCATAGTGACCAAAATTAAAATCAAGGTCCGTCTTCTCAAAAATTTATCGAAATGATTTTGATCTTAAACAACACCCTGTATATAAAATTTTTAAAAATTTGGTAGCATATTCGAAAATAACGGAAAAAGTTTAACGGGAATACAAATTTTTTGAGACTACACATTTCATTCTACTAGTAAAATTTATTATTATGGAATTCGATTATTGTTTAAACAATGTTTTCGGTAATTTCAAAACCATTAATAGTTAATTGAATATAAATGACATATTACATGAAAATTATCCTTTTTCATCAATTTCAATGCGTATTTGCAATAAGAAATAAAAAAAATTGTCTAGATTAATTGAAAAATCGATTATGAAAAGTCGTTTTTTTGGTTTTCTGCATTTTTAACGATATTTTTCCATACGAACAATATATTTTTTTCATACCATCTTAAAGTCGAGGTTTCAACGAAGAAAATGAGCGCTGATAAAGTTAAAAAATTGAAAGTTTGTTTGTGAACTTTTTCGATTGAAAATTGGATTAAGGAGAATTAAGGAGAAATGCTATTTGTAAAATACTTTATTATGATAATGTTCGTCTACTCTTTATCTTGTATTTAAATAATAAATTAAACTTATTTTGTTATACACTCCAATGAAGCTCTTACGAGGAGGTTCAGCTTATAGAGAACAAGATTGTGTACGTAAATATATTTCTGAACAATTTTTCGTCCAGAAAATAACGTTTTGCCAGTGAAAATCGGAAAATGAACGTTAGCGACCGGCTATAGCTTTTTTCTAATACCTCCTTTGAAAATTGACTTTTCCTCCCTAGAATCTGCTTTCCGATCTTGTAAAGTAAATTACTATTGTTAATAGCACCGTTAGGGAACGACAATAAAGATTAGAAATCAGTAGGTAATCATGTGGTTTGTGAGAAAAAATAAAATCCAAAATACCCCATATTTCACCCCTTGGAGAGAAGCGTGCAGTGCGTACGTGCCTTATTTTTTGCCCAAACTAACCATAAAATCCCGCGTATTTTGAATATCCAAGAGCAGGGGAAATTGAGATGCATTAACCAGATGTATCCATTGCTCCAAAATCTCTATAAAATAATATTAGTTTATGATTCAAGGTCGAGAAGTGTTACTTTTTCGAAAAAGAAACGTCTCGTCCGAGTTATCATACAATATTTTTTATTCTAATATAAAAAATATTAATAAAATACAGATAAATTCTACCTAGTTCTTCTTATAGTTTTGTAGTTTGCCAATGTCAATGGAGCTTGTGTTAGAAAGTCTAGTATGGAGCTACACAATTTTAAAAAAACCCGTTTCATTGCATTTGTATAGTGTAAGAAATACTAAAATAAATAAATAAAAAATTACAGCGTATCTAAAACACAAAGAAGAGCGTTTTCACCGAGTTTCTTAAAAAAAAATATTTTTGCTGGAGATAAAAATTAAAAACGGGAAAAACGGTTTTTATCGTTTTTCTCGATAATTTTGAGGTTATGTTGAAAAATAATTAATACAAAAGTTTTACATTTTTGAATTATCTACAACTTTTACATTAAACTGTTTTCGATAGGATTTATAAAAAACCATTATCCAACCCTCACGTTGTATATCTAGCTACTCCCACCCCACCCGGAACTTTTAATTTGTCTAATTTATTTGTTTTAATTTACCCTAAATTTTCCGTCCATTCACATACTGCTAAGGATTTTTTTCGTTACAAAAATGATTGGCCCTGGTCTACATATATAAAAAGAAACTATAAGGAGCTGTATTGATCCTGAAAATTTAAAATTCT
Organism: Crepidodera aurea; assembly: GCA_949320105.2. NCBI lineage: Eukaryota > Metazoa > Arthropoda > Insecta > Coleoptera > Chrysomelidae > Crepidodera > Crepidodera aurea. Next base: position 5,081,265 of record OX439476.1, on the reverse strand, counting down.
CTTAAAAACTTAATATATTTTTAAAAATATGTAATTTTGCTAATAAGAAAGAATTGCAAATCATATTTTAAATTTTATATTCCAAAAATCTAAATTCTCGTTATTTGTAGAAAAAAATATTTTTTTTACCTTTGCCAAAATTTGAAGGAATCATTGACTGATATTTTTAAATTTCTCTTTTTGAATGTTTTCTTTTAACATTGCGTCACTCTTTCACTTACCGTTGTCTTTATTTAGGCAAGAAACACGCCATTCCGCCGTGTCAAAGATGAAGAAATTGACGTTGATACCAGATTAACCGATAACTCCTTTGAAGCAAAGGTAAAATGCAAATCTCATGGGAAGTACAACTGACAAGGCGACTGAAGAAGGGGCCTTAACGATTTGAATTAAATACTTAAAAAAAGTAAAACTTATGAGATTTGCACGTTACCCTTTATAGTTCGCCTTTTCTGTTGTACTTACATGTTTTTTTTTTTTTTTCTTTTTCATATTCTTGCTGCTACATCAAACCAAATTTGTCTCTTTGAATAATAGAATAGAAACTCGTTCGAAAACAGGGGCGGAAGGGGCGGTAGAGGTGGTAACCGCGGGGACAGAGGAGGAGGCGGTAGGGGTGGTTATAATAACCGAAATTCCGATGGAGGAGAAAGAAAAAGTTGGGGCGACGGTAATCGCGGTGGCGGATTTAGAGGAGGTCGCGGGGGTAACCGAGGAGGAGGACGTGGCGGGGGTAACCGTGAAGGTGGATTCGGTGGTGGTCGCGGTGGTTTCGGAGGAGGACGTGGTGGATTCGGAGGAGGGCGTGGTGGATTCGGCGATCGAGGAGGTCGAGGTGGATTCCGAAAATCATTCGAGGGAAACGATAGGGGTGGCGGTAGAGGAGGTTTTGGTAATAAATCGTTCAATCAGAGAGACAGCTTTGGTTCAAAACCTGCAGAAAATAAGAAAATCACTTTTGACGAATAGATGGATGTGTTAATGTTAAATGTAAGTATGATTTTGGAGCCATTAAAAATAATCCATACACTTAAAAAAAAATAAATACACAAGATGTTTTATTGGCCGCAATTTTACTTCATGAACAAAGGTTAAATATATAGTCATGAGTATTTAGCCCAAAAACTGTCCTTTTTAATGTTTAGGGTTTATAAATTAACGTTATTAATTATAATTCTGAGCGAAAAACATGTCAATTTTATTCGTACCTCTTCGTTTTTTTAATTAAAAACTGTTTCCCTACATGTAACAGAAAAAACTATCTGATGGAAAAATTTATTTATTTTATTAGATAACGTATAACTTTCAGAAATTAATAATTTCATTCTTATTAAATCAATAGGAAGCTCTCATTGCCGCAAATGAGCATGCCAATTATAATATATTAATAAAAATACTTATTTTGTTTAAAAACTCTATATCTCGAAGACTAAGCAAATGGATAATTAACTAATAATCATCAAGTATGTGTTATGTTGTTATTTTAATAATAATATGATTGATTCAGTTAATTTTTACCCGAAGCCTCACAGTTAAATATTATCAAAAAATGGAATTTTTTGCGTTTTGATTTAAATAATATAACTATTATTTCAATACTGCACAAAGGATGTGAAATAAAATCACACAAGCTCCCAAGAACAAGGACATTACAAATGTCCTACACTGCACCAGAGTCTGGACTTCAACAACTATTATTTGGGCTATATGCTCCACCAGGTATTGAATTACGAAAGTCCAGACGTGGTTTGGTGCCCGACCAAGTCGGGGCTTTAATCCAAAAACTTCGATTTTGTTATTAAAGGAGCTTGCCATTCTTAGACCGGTTTCGGCATTATTGTGCCTCATCAGTAAGAAGCAGGCTAGCTCGACATCCTGTCACTAAATGATGTCTGAAAATGAATTTGACTCGCCTCGTTCTTGATAAAAGTGGTTGCGTTAGAGCAAGTGTATCACGAACGAGGAGAGCCCAACGCCATCTTCACTTTAATAACAAAATCAAAGTTTGCAAAACTATAGAAAATACACGAAGGTGGAATTTTTTGAATCATAAAAATTCCAAAAAAGGACCATGGGAGTGACAAAACTGCACAAAGGATGTGAAATAAAATCACACAAGCTTCCAAGAACAAGGACATTAAAAATGTCCTACACTGCACCAGCGTCTGGACTACAACTACTCCTTGGGCTATATGCCCCACCAGGTATTGAATTACGAAAGTCCAGACGTGGTTTGGTGCCCGACCAAGTCGGGGGTTTAACCCAACAACTTCGATTTTGTCATTAAAGGAGCTTGCCATTCTTAGACCGGTTTCGGCATTATTGTGCCTCATCAGTAAGAAGCAGGCTAGCTCGACATCCTGTCACTAAATGATGTCTGAAAATGAATTTGACTCGCCTCGTTCTTGATAAAAGTGGTTGCGTTAGAGCAAGTGTATCACGAACGAGGAGAGCCCAACGCCATCTTCACTTTAATAACAAAATCAAAGTTTGCAAAACTATAGAAAATACACGAAGGTGGAATTTTTTGAATCATAAAAATTCCAAAAAAGGACCATGGGAGTGACAAAACTGCACAAAGGATGTGAAATAAAATCACACAAGCTTCCAAGAACAAGGACATTAAAAATGTCCTACACTGCACCAGCGTCTGGACTACAACTACTCCTTGGGCTATATGCCCCACCAGGTATTGAATTACGAAAGTCCAGACGTGGTTTGGTGCCCGACCAAGTCGGGGGTTTAACCCAACAACTTCGATTTTGTCATTAAAGGAGCTTGCCATTCTTAGACCGGTTTCGGCATTATTGTGCCTCATCAGTAAGAAGCAGGCTAGCTCGACATCCTGTCACTAAATGATGTCTGAAAATGAATTTGACTCGCCTCGTTCTTGATAAAAGTGGTTGCGTTAGAGCAAGTGTATCACGAACGAGGAGAGCCCAACGCCATCTTCACTTTAATAACAAAATCAAAGTTTGCAAAACTATAGAAAATACACGAAGGTGGAATTTTTTGAATCATAAAAATTCCAAAAAAGGACCATGGGAGTGACAAAACTGCACAAAGGATGTGAAATAAAATCACACAAGCTTCCAAGAACAAGGACATTAAAAATGTCCTACACTGCACCAGCGTCTGGACTACAACTACTCCTTGGGCTATATGCCCCACCAGGTATTGAATTACGAAAGTCCAGACGTGGTTTGGTGCCCGACCAAGTCGGGGGTTTAACCCAACAACTTCGATTTTGTCATTAAAGGAGCTTGCCATTCTTAGACCGGTTTCGGCATTATTGTGCCTCATCAGTAAGAAGCAGGCTAGCTCGACATCCTGTCACTAAATGATGTCTGAAAATGAATTTGACTCGCCTCGTTCTTGATAAAAGTGGTTGCGTTAGAGCAAGTGTATCACGAACGAGGAGAGCCCAACGCCATCTTCACTTTAATAACAAAATCAAAGTTTGCAAAACTATAGAAAATACACGAAGGTGGAATTTTTTGAATCATAAAAATTCCAAAAAAGGACCATGGGAGTGACAAAACTGCACAAAGGATGTGAAATAAAATCACACAAGCTTCCAAGAACAAGGACATTAAAAATGTCCTACACTGCACCAGCGTCTGGACTACAACTACTCCTTGGGCTATATGCCCCACCAGGTATTGAATTACGAAAGTCCAGACGTGGTTTGGTGCCCGACCAAGTCGGGGGTTTAACCCAACAACTTCGATTTTGTCATTAAAGGAGCTTGCCATTCTTAGACCGGTTTCGGCATTATTGTGCCTCATCAGTAAGAAGCAGGCTAGCTCGACATCCTGTCACTAAATGATGTCTGAAAATGAATTTGACTCGCCTCGTTCTTGATAAAAGTGGTTGCGTTAGAGCAAGTGTATCACGAACGAGGAGAGCCCAACGCCATCTTCACTTTAATAACAAAATCAAAGTTTGCAAAACTATAGAAAATACACGAAGGTGGAATTTTTTGAATCATAAAAATTCCAAAAAAGGACCATGGGAGTGACAAAACTGCACAAAGGATGTGAAATAAAATCACACAAGCTTCCAAGAACAAGGACATTAAAAATGTCCTACACTGCACCAGCGTCTGGACTACAACTACTCCTTGGGCTATATGCCCCACCAGGTATTGAATTACGAAAGTCCAGACGTGGTTTGGTGCCCGACCAAGTCGGGGGTTTAACCCAACAACTTCGATTTTGTCATTAAAGGAGCTTGCCATTCTTAGACCGGTTTCGGCATTATTGTGCCTCATCAGTAAGAAGCAGGCTAGCTCGACATCCTGTCACTAAATGATGTCTGAAAATGAATTTGACTCGCCTCGTTCTTGATAAAAGTGGTTGCGTTAGAGCAAGTGTATCACGAACGAGGAGAGCCCAACGCCATCTTCACTTTAATAACAAAATCAAAGTTTGCAAAACTATAGAAAATACACGAAGGTGGAATTTTTTGAATCATAAAAATTCCAAAAAAGGACCATGGGAGTGACAAAACTGCACAAAGGATGTGAAATAAAATCACACAAGCTTCCAAGAACAAGGACATTAAAAATGTCCTACACTGCACCAGCGTCTGGACTACAACTACTCCTTGGGCTATATGCCCCACCAGATATTGAATTACGAAAGTCCAGACGTGGTTTGGTGCCCGACCAAGTCGGGGGTTTACCCAACAACTTCGATTTTGTCATTAAAGGAGCTTGCCATTCTTAGACCGGTTTCGGCATTATTGTGCCTCATCAGTAAGAAGCAGGCTAGGTTTTGAGAAACGAATTATAATTTTTTATTTGCATTCAATTTATCATTTGAAATTACACAAACTTGAGAATTTGTAGGTTACGAAACGTTTTCTCTTTGACAAATAATCCAAAAAATACATATTCAAGTACTTTTTGTTCTCACGTGTAATAACGCTAAGCATGCGCAGTAATTTCTACTATGCAGTTAAACATCTGTCAAGAACAATAGAGAAACTTCAGGTTTTTAATAATGTGTTTCAAAAATTGACTTTTTGTCGCCTAAATTCATTTCTCAGACCACTGTGCGGCAGCTTGAAAAAAGTCTACGAGATTGAAATTTTCTCATATCTAATTTTAGGTACATTCCTGAATAATCAGGATTTGAGAAAAATAAAAAAAATCATGATGGACTCTTCCTTAAACAAATATTTTTGATTTTTTTTTTGTTTGATATTCCAAATAAGAAAACGTTTATTAATGTGTATATTTGTTTTCAGTTTAATGCGAGAGGATCCTGGGGCGAAAGGGCAAACTATGACTTAAAACATACCAGGGGAAAATCATTCAGACACGAGAAGACAAAAAAGAAGAGAGGATCCTATCGTGGAGGCACCATTGACACATCAATCAATTCCATTAAGTTTGACTAATTTCTATTACTTATTAATTTTTTATATTATAATCGATCGTAGTCTATAAGTGAAATTATATTAAGTTGGCGATAAACTTTTTCAGTACCCAATTTAAACATTTCTTTTACATAAATTTTATGTAAATATTTTTCAATTTGTTTTTTATAGAAATTCTGATAGTGCACTTATAAGAAGAGTCTCAGTATTACAATAGTAAGTGTATTTTTACTTTATATAAAAAAATATCTTTTTAGAAATATTTTCTTTTCAACTTTATAAAAAATTTGTAACCAAAAAGCGTGAAGAAGTTTATTGCATGTCACATATTTCTAAATGGTGCCTTTTCTATCATTTAATCGGTCTATTCAGATTTTGATGTAGATTTTAGATAATATTTCTGTGATTATCTATTTGGACCGATATGTTATTGGAACTTCTTCATTTTAAGAGTAATTTTTATATATGCCATTGACGAAGTTTGTGTTGTAAATTGTTCGTTTTTACTGAAAAATACCTATTGATTTATTTTGAAAACCAAATAAACCTTCTATGATAAATTTGTGTCTCATTCAGTTGATCCCACATTTTTAACTTTCTAGATGTTATATTTTACCTTCTGTCGGGGATTGTGCTGTTCCTGTCCTAATCGCCTTAATAGTAGCCAAGATAAAAGTGGACTGTTTGCTGCCGGACATATTTGTTAAGCGTTATCTTACAAAAAGTATTTTTCCATTGAACATTTAGTTTTGTATTTATTTCAAGGTGTCCGGCTATGTTTAACCCTGTTAATGAAACGCCCATGTCGGACATAGTCTAGCTGTGTTCATGGTAACAAAAAATGATATAAAATAAAAAATGTAATGTAAACCATAAACGTAAAGCGGTGAACACCTAACTTGCCGGATAAATGCGCATATATCGAGTTTGCTCTAATCAGGTTAAACTCGCGCGAGCTCGAAATCTGTACATAGGATTGACTTGGGCCCGTGGACACTTTTGATCGGGATGGGATGACGAATAAATTTCCGAAGTTTGGGAGAAATCGACCGAAAGCCATTTCCCTATCAAAAACTGAGCGGTACTTTTCTCGACTATTGGGTTACTTCCATTTGCTGCTTCCTGTTCGTTCTAGTAGACTTTGAAGAGGTGGAATAAAATGCGACATTTAACAAAATTCCATATACAGGGTGATTCACGACGAATTGTATACAGGCTGATTCATAATTATTGGGACATGGGCTAAGGGCAGGTTATTGGGACCAAAATATGGCGATAGGACCAAATATACCTTAATAAAATATTGCTGTGAAATAAGATACAGGGCGTTAAAATTGAATTTTTTTTTGTTTTTTTCGGATGTCACTGTGAATTTGTCAATTGTTATTAAAATCGGTACCGAGGTATAACTTTGTACAAGGAATATTATTTTATATTTTGTTACTGGGGGCGCCACGTGAATGATTCCTGATGATGAAATTAACTGGTAGCTTTTTTTGACAAAACTTGTTAGTGATTTTGATTAGAAAATATGACGTAAACATCATTTCTACATAATAGTACTCTTATTTATACACGATAATTTCACCCGTTTTCGAGAAAAACGCAATTGAACAGGTAATTTTAGGTTTTCTTTGATATCCTTTATTACAAGAATTAGAAAAGGGACAGAAGTCGGAGGAGGCCACATAGAACATTTAATTTAAGTTTGCTTTTTTATGTTAAATTATTTTTAATTCTGCTTTATAAACCGTTGAGATAGAAGCCTTATGTTACAAGTTTTTTATTGTTGTCGTACACACGCAGACATACAGTATAACATTAGAGCTTTCAAATACTCCTGGAGGGCACGGGCTTTTTGTCCATTGAGACTTCTTTTCAGGCAACCTTGAACTATTATTTTCCGAAGTTTCAAAACTTGACCGAAATTCAATTTCTGTTGGTTTGTGCGGGGTCCTTTGCATTTAACATTTAAAATATTTACACGGCTTCATTATTAATACATATAGTAAACTGTATTTACTGATGCTAAATTAAAAGTTAAAAGAGTTGGAGGTTAGTGGTTTGTCGTTTCTCTTATGAAAATCGGCTATTAAAGATGGTAACAAAGTTCACCGCAAAATGTCATTAGTGACAGTACATTGACATATTTATAATTCAGTTTCATAAAAATTAAAATTGAATGCAACCATCTCCACCAGATGCAGATAATAAAAACACAAGATCAACGCCAAAAACATTAGATGAGTATGAAGATGGGTGTAGGAGTTGGTGGCTTCCATTTATCATACCAATTTTTTTACCGGTAGTAATAAAAAAAAAGAAGTAATTTTCAGTATGTATCAAATATTTAAACTAAATGGCTGAATTGTCTTTACACACAGAAAAAAGTTATTATACCTAACAAATTATAAATGTAAATAAATCAATTTAAAGAAAAGTATAATTTCACTGAACAATAAATAATGGCACCACATAGTTACAAAAGCAGGTAAAAATAAATACAAATTTTTAACTCATTAATGTAGTTGAATATGCATTGAAAGTTTTTTATCGTTACTTTAAATTTCTACAAAAAATTTGAAACTAGTTGGGAACTGGAACCTTTTAAGTAACTTGAATACGAAAAGAATAAGAAAACCATTACTACATCAAAACTATTGCAGGGTGTTCCAACTGAAATTTGAACCCAAATATTTCGAGTTTTGTTCAAATTTTGAAAAAATGCCGAAACAGGTCAATTTTAACCTAGAGGGGACTCAATTTTTATAGTAGGTTCATACTTCTTTTTTTCATCCCTCTAGCGCCCAGAACTTTCATTATCTGATAAATGACTCCTTTTTAAGAAAACCCTGTAGATTATTGTGAAAGAAAACAATAGTAGTTCTAAAACAACAATTTCATTTTAACAAGTGTACTGTTCAATTCAAGGTTTTTTAATTTAAATACCTTTGTATGAATTTTTTCCGATTTTTCCCAGAAGGTTTCCTCAAATGACCTTGACCCTGACCTGATGAGGTCAAGCGGACCTCGCATTCGGATTCAGCGACTTCAAAAACCCCTAGTTTCAGTACTGAAGTTCTTGGCGGAGACAAAATTTTTTTATGGGGCTGTATAATCTAAGCAGATTTCTCAAAAAAGTCATTCAAAATAAAAAAAAAGAACAGGGTTGCATTAGATAATGAAAGCAGCTTCAAAATGATGTGTCACTTAACATCCCTTGCCATTTAATATTTTTCAAGGGGTGGTTCTGGGCGCTAGAGGGATGAAAAAAGAAGTTTGAAACTAAGATAAAAATTGAGCCCCCTCTAGATTAAAATTGACCTGTTTTGGCATTTTTTCAAAATTTGAACAAAACTCGAAATATTTGGGTGCACATTTTAGTTGGGACACCCTTAATACCTAACGCTGACCAAGTCAGCATTATCAGGAACCGATGTGAAATATTAGTAATTTTAATTGTTTTCAAGTTACATATAAATTTCAGCTATACAGGGTCTTTCAAAATTGATAACCGACATTTCAGGGGGAGATTACTGGGACATTTTTAAGATAAAATTGTAAGAACGTAGGTCCGCAAAGGTTAGGTTTCCTTTTGAAGATACAGGACATTTATATAACGTTTTTTTAAATTATCTCAAAAACGCGTTCAAATATTTGACCGAATTTTGCTGAACGTTAGAATGGCATAATTGTGCATTTTTTGGCCAATCCAAATTTTTCCACTTACACCAATGGCGTTCCAGTAACCAAGTGATTACAAATTTTGAAAAGAAAACGTGGTACGCTACTGGTTTTTTTTTAGTCAAAAAATAAAATCATATTTTTGCATGCTCCTACATCAGTATTATTATGGTAATAAATTCATTTAAAGTTGAATTTAAGTAAAATTTTATGTAGATGGACGTGGTTTTTATTTTTGAATTGTAAACGTTTTTGTCTACAAATCTAATCAAATCTAGTAGGATGAATGATTTTTTTGTTAATAAGTGGCATAAATCATTCAGCCTACTAGATTTGTAGACAAAAACGTTTACATTTCAACAAAAAAACCATATCCATCTACATACAATTTTACTTAGCCAAAAAATTGCAGATCAAGAGCACAAAAAACAAATGTCTGATCACGATGAACTTCTGAAAGATAAACAGACACCAGCATCACAAAGAAACGGACTCATACACGCGCGCACAACTCTCAAATGCTCCTGGAGGGCACAGGCTTTTATTTCCTGACTTTTTGTCCATTAAGACTTCTTTTCAGGCCACCTTGAACTATTATTTCCCGAAGTTTCAAAACTATTGACCGAAATTCAATTTCTATTGGTCTTGTGCGGGGTCCTTTACATTTAACATTTAAAAAATTTATAGCAGCTTCATTATTAATAAATACAGTATTCTCATGCTAAAATAAAAGTTAAAAACAGTTGAAAATCATAGTTTCAAAAGTATTTGTTTGGTGGAAAGAGTAATAATAACTATACTTATCCTGTTGGAGGTTAGCGGTTTGTCGTTTATCTCATGAAAATCGGCTATTAAACACAGATGGTAGCAAAATGTCATTAGTGACAGTATAACTTGACATATTGATAATTCAGTTTCATAAAAATTAAAACTGAATGCGACCATCTGCACCAGATGCAGATAATAAAAACACAACATCAACGCCAAAAACATTAGATCAATATGTAGATGAGTGTAGGCGTTATTGGTGGTTTCCTTTAGTCATACCAATTTTTATACCGCTAGTAATAAAAAAAAAGAAGTAATTTTCAGTATGTATAATATAAAATAAATGGCTGAATTATTTTTACACAGAAATAATACTTTTAATAATATAATAATAAGTTATTATACGTAACAAATTACAAATGTAAATAAATCGATTTAAAGAAAAGTATAATTTCACTGAACAATAAATAATGGCACCACATAGTTACAAAAGCAGGTAAAAATAAATACAAATTTTTAACTCATTAATATAGTTGAATATGCATTGAAAAAATTTTATCGTTACTTCAAATTTCTAAAAAAAATTTGAAACTGTCGGGAACTGAAACCTTTCTTTAAGTAACTTATATACAAATTTGAGCTATACAGGGTGTTTCCCAATTGATAGCCGATATCTCACGGGGAGATTCTTGGGATACAGGACGTTGAAAAAACATTCTTTATAACGTTTTTTTTTAATTGTCTCAAAAACGCGTTCAAATATTTGACCGAATTTTGCTGAAGTTCATTTTTTTGGCTAAGCCAAATCCACTTACACCAGTGGCGTTCGTGTAACCAAGTGATGAAAATTTTTGAAAATAAAACGGTTTATTTTTCGAAATAGAATGGTTTTACCACTCTAACGTTCAGCAAAATTCGGTCAAATATTTGAACGTGTTTTTGAGATAATTAAAAAGACGTTATAAAAAATGTTTTTTCGACGTCCTGTATCTTCAAAAGCGGACATACGTTTATATGACAATTTTATCTTAAAAATGTCCCAAGAATCTCCCCGTGAAATATCGGCTATCAATTAGGAAACACCCTGTGTAGACCAGGGCCAATCATTTTTGAAACGAAAAAATTCTTAGCAGTATGTGGATGGTCGGAAAATTTAGTGTATAAGTAAGTAAATTAAGAAAAATCAAGATTACTGAGTAAAAAGTTCCGTAAGAGGTGTGGAGGTAGGTAAATATACCCTCATCACCCTTCCAGAACTTTTACTCAGCTGTCTTAATTTATTTATAATTTACCCTAAATTTTTCAACCATCTACATACTGTCAAGAATTTTTCATGAATTAGAATATTTAAAATCGGTTAGGCCCTGGTCTAATATCCAAATTTGTTCCAAAAACTTTTGGTTTTAAAAAAATCACATCGTTGATTCGAATTCATTTTTAACATGACGATTTAGTAATATTCTTGAGCATCTTGACAGTAAATAAATGGGTCAAATTTTAATATTTTGCAATACATTTACGGTTTGTAAAATATGCTAATAATTTCTTTTTATAGTCAAAAATTAATGAGTTAGCAGTCTAAAAAAACGAAATTGAATTGTACATTTTTAAAGTTTTTTTTTTTTAAATTATGTCACCGTTATTGAACTTTAGTAGTAGTACTGCATTTAACGACAAACAATTTAAAAATAACGCTTCATACGTAATAACTTAAAAAGCCTAAAATATATCTTTACATAATCATTATGTTCACAGGACTCGATGTTGAATTTATAGCTTTATCTTTCCAGGATACAATAAATAATGAATATATTCATTAAAACTTTTAAAAAAATATCTGGTACACAGTTTCTCTTCCTATGAAAAATAGCTTGACCTGGTGGGAAGTAAACTTGAAATACTTCCGGATTAAGTTAAGTTAAATTTTACCCATATTTTAAAACAACCCTAAACGTTAATTTACTTATAACTTTAAATAGTTTTGTTTCCAAAGGTGGAATACTAATAATAAGAAAGAAATTCCGCATTATTCACTGCATTAATGGTACGATACATTATCAGAATTTATTTAGCTACTGTGATATACCACATGTATATCGAGCACCCCCGTATAGTGTATAATTATTATTGTTTAAGTTTACTGTCGGGTCATGTTATTGTTATCAAGACACCGACTTGTAACGGCAAGGTCGGGCCTCGATCTTACGTGAGTGAACTCCAGTTCACTCTCGGATAAAGGTCAATGCATATATCGAATTATTGTAGACATTAGATAAGCTTAATTCATAGATGTCAAGCATTGTATTCATTATTATTATGGGTTAATCCCAATTACAGTTGTTGTTATTATTGGTAGAGTTTACTTTCTCTCCCTCACCGCTTACCATACGACATCTTCACATGCCACACTACCTTTCTACCTTCTCTCTGTGACTGCACAATTCTTTGTAATGTTTAAAAGTCTTGTCAGTCGTAATCCATCGTGGTTTAAATTATTTTTATCATAACCTAATGACGAGTTAATCGTGTTTGTAAGTAACTGATAAAACAAATAACATTTCTTCTAGTTTCAAGGGTACTTATTTCGAAACTGTTCTCGCCTTGTTTTCAAGTAAGGTTTAACAGTTATATCTCATTTTTATTCGAGAGCTAAATATGATGATAAATATGCAAAATTATTATAGAAACTTATTCACTAGTTTATTAATTAAATTAATCGAAATACTTGGAAGGATTCATGACTAGAAAATAGTTTTAAATATCACAATTTGTAAGATAAATCTTTTCATCGGAGACTTCTATAAGAAGTGTAACCACGATTAGATTTCAAAACCACGTAAGATTTTTAACAAAAACCACTTTTTATACAACGCCAAAGGAAAGAAACGAGTCTTATGCTTGGTTTGCCTCCTAGGCATGAGAGAAAAGAGTGACTGATACATTCGATCATTGGTTATGGATTACCCTTTATAAATTGGGATACATAGTTTATATATATCCGCAATGCTTTATTTATTGATAAGTGGCAACAGTCAATTAATTTGAATAACTTGTATTATAACAGACCACTTTTAGAACAGGAACTGCAAGAGATTGCTGACCTTTTGCTTGAGGATTTGTCTCTTGATCATAATGTTCTAACAGACGAGAAAGATGATGATGATGATGACTATATTGGAGAAAAAACTATGCAAATTTTCAAGTTTCCTTGAATGAATTGGCCAGAATCAGACTTTAAACGAAAATCTAAAATTTAATGACACAATTAACCTAATAAATTAAATTGGTAACGATATAATTTGTATGTATGCTCTTGTAACTATGTTCACAAATCAATTTACAATTAAGAATATAATTCATCACCTGTGCTTTCGAGGTCTTATCTGTTCATTTTGTTTTGACTTAGAGTATAGCTTAACAAATAACTTATTCATTTCCTTGTCCGGAAATAAAGTACATAACACTCCCTCCAGTAATACATACAATAGTCTACGGTTTAAAATTGGTCTTTGGAAAAGATCGAAGATTGTAAGTAAACCCCGCCTTGTCGTCTCTGATCCGATAATATGTTTCAGTTCATCTGTAAACAAAAAAAAAAGTATAGTTTTTATTATTGAAAATAAAATTTACGTTATAATTGTACTTTGCTTTACTCTTGTGAAAACAAAGTTCGTTTTTGAAGAAACTTCTGATTCAACTACAATCTCACAAATAATACAACTGGAAGTCAGAACGGCGCCAAGAATGTCATCACCTGGAGGTGTTTCGATCGATTTGGTAAGTAATTTCAGTAAAACTCCAGGAGATGACGTTTTTAGCCAGGTCGCGTGCACCAGATCCACTGGATGTCGATGTCGATGTTAGATCTGGGACGAACGACCCGAAAAACCTCCGGGTGAGGTGTTTCGATCGATTTGGTAAGTAATTTCAGTAAAACTTCATGTATTTAGAAAGGTCGCGTGCACCAGGTCCCCTGGAGGAGGATTTTGATGTCAGAACTGGGACGAGCGACCCGAAAACCCACCGGGTAGTTTCAATCGATTTTTGATGAGTTAACAAGGAACTCCAAGTGATGTTCCTGGCGCCGTCCTGACCTCCAGCTACACAGGGGCTCATTTGGCCATCATATTCAGGTTAAGCGACCCAAAACACCCCCAGGTACTGAAATTCGTATGGTTCGGATGTTTTCTGTGCAAGATATGAATTTTTTCTTCAGCACTTGGAAAGAAGAATACACTTTTTGATTCAACGATGCAATTTCAAAAAAGTACAAAATATACCACAACATTTCTAGACGAGCCAACGAAGCGAATTCAAAAACCCCATCTCAATCCGACTTACGGCACCAAAATTCCGGATTTTTCTGCTATATTTTATCGACTAGTAATCTAATTATACAGTCCACTGTTGCCATTAGCCAAACATTAAGGCGATTAGGGTTTAAACAGCACAATTCCCGTCTAATCCCGACAAATACTTTTTGCACAAATTACTTACAATATTTTATATGCATTTTCAGAAACTACATAAAAATAATTTAATTCGAAAACTAAAAACGCGAAATTAGTGAATCTACAATGGATCAAATCTCAAGTGATGATTCTCAACGTGAAAACTAAAAAAACGTAAGACACTATCTTTGTATGCAGCATTTTTTATTAAATTTAAACCCTTATCATTTGTTCCATCATTAGTGATCCACGTTAATTACATATTTTTTTAACGTCCGTAATAGTTTTTAAGGAAAACATACCTGATAAGCAAGATAGAAGGGCCACTTTAGCAGCAACCCTTGTTCTATTTTTGGTACCATCATCTCTTTCTGATTTCCTATCATTCTTCATACCATTTGGCCAAAAAGAGTGCCTAAATCAATAGAAAAAACGGAATTAAAAAAATCAAAATAAACTATTTTTAATTCAGTTCATTATCTTCCATATTTTCAATGCTAAGAATATGTACAAGAAAAACTACAACAACTAATTTCAGAGTTCCCCATGTTGTATTCCTTTCATTAATTTTAATTAAAAATGTAATGTACTACTTATAATTTTTTTTTGGTAAAATTATATATTATAGTATAATTTTAAACCAACTAGAAAGCAAATCTTATTCTCTATACTTAAAAAATCTAAAACAAGTAACACGAAACTAAAAATCATTAATTAAATACTCACTTGAATATGTACAAGTAGTGCGCAACGTTTTTAGGACTAGTAATAAAAGACACATATTCTAAAATCCTACGATTAACTATATCTCCAAACATGGTCCTTACAATTTGCCTAAGTAAAGTGACTATTCTCCTCCTTAACCACTGATTTCGAGACTTTAAATCGAATACTTCGTCCATTAATAGCAACATTATTCTAAGTGGAATGTTATCATCAGTCTAAAAATACATAATATTAAAATTAGTGTTACCTATTTCAATGTTTGAAATGATTAGTAGAAGAAAAAATAGAAGACATATTTTTGAAAATTCGACAAAGGTTTTTAGATACCCTCCAAAAAATGTAAAATAATTCTTTTACAGAAAATTAATTTTTCTGAAATCGCTCAAGAATGCCTACTTTCTCTGAGCAATTTCAGACCCCAAAATACGCTATTCTAGTATTTTCCCGGATCGAAAACAGTCCGGCAAAATTTTTGCATCCGGACCTATGTGAAAAAGCAGCCTGCAGAAAGGATATATACATGACAATGTCATTGTCATTTTAAATTTTAACACTGATGTTTCTTTTTGTATGTAATTTTTTCTGAATCTCATGTAATTCATCTTGATAAAGAAAATAAACATTTTCGAAAGCTCGAAATCGTACTAATTTATTTACTATTGACTGCTTCCCACTAATTTTATCTACATAAATTACTATTGAACAGTTACGAAAATATCCACATATTCAATAGAGAATATTATAAATACCTCTTCTATTGAAGCACCGACTTTACAGGCTTCTGGGAACCTAAGAGGTTTCGGATGAAATACTTTTGATAAACCGCCCACCACTTCATCCACTGTATTTATCAATTGTTCCGGCATGTTCTTGATGGTTTTCATACCAGATTTTAAGGGATTTACTAACGTATTTATCTGGAATATAAAAAATTACTAATGTATTCGGTAATATGGACATTAAAAATTTGTTCATTCCAGAATTTATCAATAAATTTATAAAAATGTAATAAACAAATTTAATGACGAATCTGGTTTGTTCCGCAAAAAATTATTTAATCAATTTTACTTGATTAGGGTAAATTATTTAAATCAAATAGGTGTCTAATGTTTTAAGAAATAAAACTACTCAAAGACAGACAATATTATATTGAAGAAATTTGTTCAGCGATTACTAGTTTCGGTTATATGCCATCATCAGGCCTAAAATATTACATATAACGTTCAAATCAACTTTTTTGTAAGTTTTAAGTTGATTTGAACGTTATATGTAATATTTTTGGCCCGATGATGGCATATAGCCGGAACTAGTAGCCGCCGAACAAATTTCTTCCATATAATATTGTGGCACACGACTTTGAGTAGTTTTATTTCGAAAATTATTTAGTTTACTTATGTTATTACAAAACTAATTCACAGTTTGAATGTTTTCAATCAGATTATTTTCGGATATTTGAAATGGGGTATAAAATATAGTAAAAGGTAGGAATCACATTGTGACTGCTAAAAAAGAAAATTTTAACAAATTTATGTAAATATTTCTTACAGTGCTTGAAATTGGTCCTCCAGTAGCACGATCATAATCCCCTTGTTCAAGAAAGGTCATTACTAATTCCTTGAGACCGTGGTGAGTCGATATCACATTGATATGACACAGTTCGTTCATATATAAACCCAACATTTTCATCCTTCTTTCTAGTACCGATCTATCCATATTGTGGAATGTTTTCTTTCCAGGAAATGCTAATTTTGAAAGGTCAGGGAACTAAAAAATAAAATAAAAATGTTTAATTTTTTAATTCCATTACAAAAAAAACTATTTGAATATTAGTAGACTTGTTTCAATATTCTGTAAAAGGGAAAAATAACCAAGTGGGAAACTAATACAAGTGAATTAAACTGAATTAATTTTTTTTTAACATTTTTACTTACATACATAGTTAATAGACCATTGAAATTGAAATATTTTATTTGATTAGAAGAGCATATTTACCTTTTCTTTTACTTTACTGCAAAGATCATGAAAGTCACTATATCTTCTATAAATGTGCCATTCCTCTTGATATCCCGTCTCGTATGATCGTGTTACCCTGATAGCGTATATTCCAAAAGTTTTTCCCTTTTCACAAACGATTCCTAAAAATTAGAAAAAATTAAATGTATTCAATTTATCGCTTTTATCACCGATTTTTCAAAATAAAGTGCCGTGCTGTGTGAAAAGTCACATGCATTTCTTCACTCCACTAAAGGAATGTAGACGTACGACTTTTTACCATACGTCCAAATCCGTTGTGTGTGTAAGCAGCGTTATGTTATTAATATTCCTACAGCTACAGTACAAATTAATGAATGCCCTCTTCCGAACTATTGCAGTTTAAGAGCTTTTTAGATTTATAAACCATTAGCAAAATCTACCGTTATTTTATACAAACTAATATTATTTTCTTCACATGATTCATGATAATTAACCGGTGTCTTACCTGTTTCAATAATATTGACATTAAGAACAAAGTCCCCAATTTTTAAAACTTTTTCGTCAATTTTCTCCTCTTCTTCCTTCACAGTTTCGTTATCGTTCGTAGGAGTCCTCGTTTCTTGGCTAGAACTGCGAGGTTTTATTTCCGATTCATTTTTTCCTACTAATAGCGTTACGTCACTTAGCGAACGAACATGTTTTACATTTTTAGTGGTATCAACTGTTAAAAAATCCATCCTCTTACTCACTATAGGCACGTTTTCGTTATTTTCCAGACTCTCGTTGCTGTCAAATTAAAATTATAATAGAATATATAAATCTGCATAACTTTTGTAACTACAAAATGTAAATTCTTTAACTTCAAGTATTCAGGTAATAAGAGAAATAAAGTTAAAAAAATAGAAAAAGTTTTAAATCAAAAAAAAAAAAAAACGAGGATTTATCTTGGAAGCAGTCAAAAAACTGGGTTAGGTTAAAGAATACTCTTTGTTATATGGTCGAGCTTTCGGAAACTTTTATTTCCTTTATCAAGACATCTACAAAAGATTACACAAGTAAGTCACAGATTTAAAAAATGATTATAAAGTACTTACTAACTTGAGATTAAATTGCTAGAAGTACAAAACGTACATGTCAGGAACAACAAAAACAGTTAAAAATTTTCACAAAACATTCATAAAATATGTAATGATTGCAGATTAACAATTAAATTCAATATCATGTTCTTATTTCATTGTTATGTCTTATTAAATTATTAATCGGCAATCATTACATATTTTATGAATTTTTTGTTGTCCCTGACATGTACGTTTTGTACTTCTATCAATTTAATCTCAAGTTAGTAAGTATTTTATAACCATTTTTTTAAATATGTGACTATCACTTGTGTAATCTTTTGTAGATATCTTGATAAAGGTTTCCGAAAGGTCGACCATATAACAAAGAGTATTCTTTAACCTAACCCAGTTTTTTGACTGCATCCTCAAGATAAATCCTCGCTTTTTTCTTGGATTTACAAACTTTTTTCTTCTACTAGCCAGTCAAGACTACCCTTCAGTTTCGTTAAAAAAATATATACATTTAAATTCATTACTGCCTAAGGATGTGAAATAAAATCACACTTGTTCCCAAGAACAAGGACATTAAAAATGTCCTACACTGCACCAGCGTCTGGACTACAACAACTACTCCTTGGGCTATATGCCCCACCAGGTATTGAATTACGAAAGTCCAGACGTGGTTTGGTGCCCGACCAAGTCGGGGCTTTAAACCAAAAACTTCGATTTTGTTATTAAAGGAGCTTGGTGCAGTGTAGGACATTTTTAATGTCCTTGTTCTTGGGAACAAGTGTGATTTGATTTCACATCCTTAGGCAGTTTTGTTACGCCCATGGTCCTTTTTCGGAATTTTTATGGTTCAAAAAATTCCACCGTCGTTGTAGTTTTCTAAAGTTTTGCAAGCTTTGATTTTGTTATGAAAGTGGGCTCTCCTCGTTCGTGATATATATGCTTTAACGCAAACGCTTTTATCAAGAACGAGGCGAGTCGAATTCATTTTCAGGCATCCTTTAGCGACATGATGTCGAGCTCGCCTGCTTCTTACTGATGAGGTACAATAATACCGAAACCGGTCTAAGAATGGCAAGCTCCTTTAATAACAAAATCGAAGTTTTTGGTTTAAAGCCCCGACTTGGTCGGGCACCAAACCACGTCTGGATTTTCGTAATTCAATGCCTGGTGTGGCATATAGCCCAAGGAGTAGTTGTTGAAGTCCAGACGCTGGTGCAGTGTAGGACATTTTTAATGTCATTGTTGTGTGATTTTATTTCACATCCTTAGGCAGCCCATGGTCCTTTTTTGGAATTTTTATGGTTCAAAAAATTCCACCGTCGTTTTAAATTCATTGTTTTCTCTATAAATTAAATTGTAAAACAGAGATAGCCAAAGCAGAGGAAAATAATTGGGGATATAAAAGAACTGACAGGATAGGAAAATTGAAAAATATGGACCATTTAACCCAAAAAACTAAAAATCATAAAGAAATAAACCAAGAAAATGGGTTGTTTTTAACATATAAATACCACTAGGCAGTTGTAGGAGGATAAATGACCGTATAGCTATACACAAGGGTAATCAGGTTTATGATATCATATGGATTAGTGGTGTGGCGGCTAAATACCTTTCAGTCATGAATCATAAGACAGTTGACAGGCATACAAAGACAAACCACCCCCACGGCCGCGTTGGAGGTCATCCTGAACCTACCACCATTACACATTACAGAGAGCTGTCACCTACAGACTCATGCAAGGGTCATAACACATCACCAAACTCCACGGGACGAAATACCAAAGATTAGAAGAAGAATTAAGGCCCGATCCAACTACAGGAGGAATGTCCAGCGACACCATGGCAACCAAATATAACTTCAATAGAAAATACGAAGTCAAAGTACTAGAGAGAGAACACTGGAAGGGAGGAGCACTCATCAATGCAGCAAAAATCTGGTACACAGACGGTTCGAAGACCAAAAAAGGCACTTGTATCGGAGAAATAAACAGACAAGATCCACTGCGACCTATAAGATCTATTGTGTCCCTTTCTGCTGCCCCTTCGTTAATGATGTAAAAAAGGATAGATAGCATATGTCAGTCCGTTGTCATATTCTCCGAGAGCCAGGCAACACTAAAAGCACTGAAGGCCACCCAAGTAAACTTCAAACTTGTGTGAGACTGTGTCCTGAATGAACTAGCAAACCTCAAGAAAGTGACACTGGCATGTGTTCCAGGACACAAAGGACATCAAGGGAATGAAAAAGCCGACGAACTTGCCAGACAAGGCTCGTCAATGGTATTCTATGGCCTGCGACCCTTCTGCGGCAACGCAAAAGCAACAGTTAAGACCGCAATCAGAAAATGGGTGGAAAAAGAGGCCCAATGCTTGAGGGAACAATCCCCAAGACAGAAGCAGAGCAAGGACAGAAGGTCCGTAAAAGCAAAAGTAGGCATGCTCACAGGACACTGTAAAGTCTGGCAGAAGAAACCACATGCAGGTTTTGCCAGACCAAGTCGGGGCTTTAACCCAAAAACTTCGATTTTGTTATTAAAGGAGCTTGCCATTCTTAGACCGGTTTTGGCATTATTGTGCCTCATCAGTAAGAAGCAGACAAGCTCGACATCCTATCTTTAAAGGATGTCTGAAAATGAATTCGACTCGCCTCGTTCTTGATAAAAGTGGTTGCGTTATAGCAAGTGTATCACGAACGCGGAGAGCCCAACGCCATCTTCACTTTAATAACAAAATCAAAGTTTGCAAAACTATAGAAAACTACACGAAGGTGGAATTTTTTGAACCATAAAAATTCCAAAAAAGGACCATGGGAGTGACAAAATTGCACAAAGGATGTGAAATGAAATCACACAAGCTCCCAACGTCTGGACTTTCGTAATTCAATACCTGGCATATAGCCCAAGGAGTAGTTGTTGAAGTCCAGTAGGACATTTTTATGTCCTTGTTCTTGGGAGCTTGTGTGATTTCATTTCACATCCTTTGTGCAAGAAATAACACGTTATGCTGGAGTTACACCTGCTTCATTAAATAATTCTATCGAACTTTATAAAAGTGTATATAAATTAAATTACTTCAATTTAGCGATTATTCAATATTTTTTAATTCATACAAGAGTAAATACTTTAATAAACCATAAACTTACCTATTAATACTGATAATATCATCTTCAGCGTTCGACTGTTGGAAGAGATCGAGTTCTTGTAATAGTTTAACATAAGATTTGCTTTTCTTAAATAGCGGTAAAAAGTTATTTTCCATTTTCTCATAAATCGCTTCTAAAACACCATCAAACCACGTCTCGGAAGGAGTTTCGTTGAGATTTCTAATTTTGAAGTGCAGTGCTTGTACAAGTGCGGATTTCATTTGTATTTTTTGTTCACTTTTATCACCTAAATATTGCTCATAAATGCTAAGAGCCGTTGAACGGATATTTTCGTATATTGGGGTTATACTTTCTGTAGAGCCCTTCATTAGTTTAGTTAGATGGAGGTCGGAGAGTTGTTGTTCCACAGATACCTTCCAACCTGAAAATTGCATTTTTTTCATATTTAACTTAATAATTAAATACCAGAAAAAATAACTATGAGAAAGAAGAAATCGAATATTAACAAAAGTTTAGTATTTTTATCAAAATTTTGTTGTATATATCAGATATTAAAAACATCTTTCAACTAGAAAGTATGGGTACACATTTTAGGAAAACTGGTCATAGGATTACAACAAAATTTTGCTAAGTTAAATACTAAACTTTTGTTAATGTGAAAATGTATTAATTTATAAAGTTGACGGAGAAACTTTAAAAACACAGGGTAGTGCACAAAACACAGCTTTTCTAATTTTTAAAGTTTTTGCAATCAGTTTAACACCCTGTATAACATAGAGTGGCAGATCGTACATTTGTTTAATATAATACAAAAAATTTATGACCTCTGTAACCACATTTTGTGAGTCACCCTGTATAAAATATGATTCATCACCAAGAAGTAATTACTTAAGTGCTAGAAAAAATCGATAAAAAATTAATCATTTTATAAATTAGTTTTATAGGAATTTTAATATTTTTACCTTCAACATTTAAATAGAAAAAAAGATCCAGCTGCTTTTCATGACTAGAAACGAAATCGATAAAGTATGAGAGTGCAATGTTGTTTTTTAAAATTTGGTCTAGACTTAAATCAATTTTTTTAATACTTTCCATTTGGATGTAGTCCAAAGATTGTCCATCTAAAAATTAATGTAATTGTGATTGCATTCAATGTATATAGAGATTTGATCAAACTTCTAGATTAGTTTAAAGGGATACGAAGAAGAGAGTGACATCCTGATCAGAATCGGTCAAAAAACTTCCGCAAATTCCATTCGCAGACCAGGTGATATCTGCTGTAAAGCCAGGATTTCCTTCTATACTGTCAAATCTCAAATATTTATCTTTATTTAGGAATATCCTAATATACATAATACATCATCATTTGCTATTTTCAAAATTTTTTAGACTTTAAATCATAAAAAATTTAAAACAGCAGTACAAAGTAATAAATTAAAAATTATAATTCAGAGTACAGGTAATTAAAACAATACATATATATATATATATATAAAAAAAATAAAATAATAAAAATCACATTATAAAATTTATGTTATGTAAATTATGATGATTATTTCATTCACACATGATCGACTATTTAGGTAAATAAAGAAATATGAGCGGCTATTTTAGTCGATTGTATAAGTGTGCTATTAAGTGTCAAAACTTGAAGTTTTGGTTCATGTTCCACTACGGAAATCAGTGAAAATATAAGCAAATCTATCCCAGAAAATATCAAAAAGAGAAAGGAGTCTGTTTGGAGACAATCTTAGCGACTATGAAATTAATTAAAGAATAACTCCCTCCCAGATTATTAATGTTCATATGGTCTCATCAAATTGTCTCGAAGTACAAGGTACTCTCGATAGAATTAGGCAGAAGATAATAGTCGGCTATTTGTCATAGTCTTGGAATATTACCTTCGACTATTTCCCTCGTCCCAATTTCCATCAATTACAAACGCGCAATTTTGAATTACAAATGGTTTCTAGATGAAAAAACTGTATGACAGCTCCTGTCAGTAGTTTTTTCGAGTTTACCCGCGGCAAAACTTGACAGCTGTTGTCACCAAAAATTACAATACCTTTGATAACAAGTAATTATGGTCTCCTAGGATACCAGAAAACGACGCTAAACAATTTTTCTGATTTTATTGTGAATAAATTTTGTAATATTGTTTTTAAACAGTCCTAGTCAGCTTATGTAGTGAAAATGAGTCGCTTTGGAAGTGATTCTATGACTAATATTGATCTGGCGATTGAGAAAAGTGTACCGTACAATACCGTTAAAACCCATACGTCAATATGGAAACAGTTTACGGAATTCTGCAAGGCAAAGAAATACGAGCTTTTGGAAACTACAAGTTTAGAGCAATTAAACCTAATCATGAAATATTGGGCGTGGAATATGAAGAAAGAAAACGGTGAAAATTACAAAGAACTAGTTGTGAAGACAATGCGGAACACCGTTGCAAAAAAATGCAAGAGATGTATTTTATGAAATGGAAAATAATTTTTGATCCATTTAAAGATATTATCTTCAAGTCTAGTAGGAAAGCTCGTAATGCGAAACGAAGGAATTTGCAGATGTGCGCCAATAAAAGGAAATCGAGCTCTGCTTCATTAAAATTGGAAGAATACTGCGCAATGGTTTTATTATGGGACGAAGACACTCCGGCGGGACTCCAGCGATAATTTTACCATATCGCTTCTGTAGAACATGCCTGGAGAGGTGAAGAAGCAGTCAATTGCAAAGTTCATTATTTTAAAGAGGAAGTGGATAATTCTGGGGGTAAAACAGGTACATAGTTACATATTTTTTAAAATAACCGATTTTCAAAAATCCTACTTTTTAGGAAGACTAGAATATACCTCTCTTCAATAACTTCAACTTCAATAACAGCCCAGGGTCGAGAAAAAATGGCCGATAGTAAATGGCTGGTCCACAACAGGAAGAACCCTATCTTTTGTCCAGTCCGTCTTTTTAAAATTCTAATGGTTAAACGTTCATCTAGAATAACAACTGATCGATTATTCTTAACAGTAAACCCATCATGGAACAAAGAACAATCAAGTGGATGGTACAAAAACACTCCAGTGGGGAAAAACGAACTTTCGAAATGGACTAATGAAGCAGCAGAGAAGGCAGGATTAAATACAAAAGAAATAAAAATAACAAACCACTCCATGCGGTCGACATCAGTCAGTAACGTGGCTAAAGGAGGGGTTGGTGAACAACAATTAATTAAAATTACTGGCCACAGTTCAGCCAACGCAATTAAGCCTTATCTGCAAATGGATAATGAGCATTATTCCAACATCATAAACACCCTTAGAAGTGACGCCTCAGAACCTCCAGCTAAAAAACAGAAGATCCTACAGCCACTCCTCGAGCTTCTCACTCTACAGCTGGACCATTCAACTACATTAATGATTTACCTACACTCAACGGTATCAATGAGTTAACAAAGATTTCAAACAACACTCCTACTGTGTACCAAAATTGCAATTTATATTTTAATTGTACCATAAATAATTAAGGTTGTAGTATATTGTGATTAAATAAATTACCTGTTTTTCAGTTTTCAAATTAATACCTACATATTTATTATGTATGCATATATAATATGCAGAATAATCTGTTACTCATGAAATAGTCTTGTCAAATACCATTCGGGCATCTAATTTTTCCTGTGAAAAAAATCGAAAAAACACAATGCAAAGTAATATTTTTTTAACAAAATGTTCAAATATTACTTAGCAACATGTTTTTTCGATTTTTTCGGAAAAATTAGATGCCCTTATGACATTACTTACGAATAAACCCCAAATAGATATAGATATAGTGTATGTATGTACCATATTTTTTTCCGCAGAATTTGACAACCTAGAAGTTTGATCAAATTTTGATGGGTCACTTTCTATAGAAAGATCGATAATAAAGTTAGTTTTCAAAACTTTTTAATTAAAATTACCTGAACTGTCCATATTTTCCATTTTGGATAACTTATTATCTATTAATTTTAAAACGTAATATAAGCTGCTCAATTTCTGTTTTACAGCGAGATCACTTTCTCCTCCAGAATCACGAGATCTCTAAAAACGTAACATATTTAGTATATAAAAAAATAATCAATAATTAAGTTAAGTAACTCACCAGAGTTTGTATTTCGAGGGATACTAAATCTTTGGTGCTTTTTAATTCATCACAGTTATCTGTTAATCTAAGTGAAGTTAAAAATATGTCAGCTGGCAACTGATTTTCTCGTAAACACTGAAACCAAATATAAAATGTATTTATTCTAAAATAAATTTGTTTAAAATATACGTACCAGCCAAATCATAGCTTGATTAATATAATCTGGATCGGAAACCAAATTAAACAGTGGTAAAATCACCCCGTTGACGAATATTTCTCTTAATAAATAACGTAGTGGTTTGCACTGGAAATCTTCATCGGGAAGTAAAACGTATAAAAGAATTTCGACCAGTTCACACAAAAAATCTACAAACAATATGTGAATAACTTTTGAATTATTTGTATCTAATTTTACCTTTTTCTGTTTCTAAATTTCTACAAATAAAATCTCTTGAAACCACATTATTTTCCATCTGGCATTCTAATTCAAAAAAATTGTCTTCTAAGGATAATTCCTTGTTCTTTCCATCATTTATATAGAATTTTGAATTTCCTAACACTCGATCGGAATCTAAAATAATTGGAAATTTTGGAAAAACAAGAAAAAATCATGTTGAGCAGTAAGCAAAGTTAAAAAAAATTAATAGATTTGATGGTTCATTCACGGCATTTTCGAAAATGGCAAGGTAAATGACAATATGGGAAAAAGTTTAAACTAATAGTCTTTGACTGTAATATTCAATTAGCATTACATACGATTTATAAAAATACCTTAGAACTTCGAAAGAACCAAAAAGCCCGTAACATGGCATATAAGTTAGATCATTGGTTAAATTATACAGCAAAATTTTATAGACAAACCGAATTTAAAACTAATAATAAAAATAAATTACTAGACAAAACAAAACACAAACAAAATATGGATAACAATTGCATTGGACATGCAATATCCGTCACTATAACTTAATGTTCAAATTAAAATTTTCAATTTAACTTAATTTAATTATTGCTCTTATATGCTGCAACCCAAAAGTCTAAGGCACGTTATAGAATTCTGCCACTGAGTAAAATGGTCTTTCTTGAAGAAAAGCCCTAGTTGGTCTTTCCGATAACTTTTGAATGGGCTTGCGAACTAAGCAGACGGATTCAAAGATAAATAGAGCAGGAAGAGTTAGAATTTTGAAATTTTTAAAGTAAATTTCACAGAGTATCCTACTATTTAAACCAAATACATAGCCAATTACTCTTTTTTGTAATTTGAAAATAGATTCGAAGTGGTATAAGCTACAAGAACCCCAGAACGGCAAACCATAACGAATGTGAGATTCGAATAAGGAAAAATAGGTCATTAATGCTGTAGTAGGGGAACTACTCCAGGTTACACTCGTGTCATCGGCAAATAAAGTAATTCTTCCACTTATTTTAAAGTCTGTGATATCGTTGATGAATAATAAAAAATTAAATTGGACCTATTACTGAACCATGAGGTTTTAAACCATTGCAAAGGAGAACCCCGTACGCCATAAATTTGTAGTTTCTTAATTAAGATTTCATGATTAACACAATCAAAGGCCTTTGCAAAGTTACAAACTACTGAAGCTGCACAATAAAATAATAAAAGAAAAGGTATTATAAGATAAAATAAATAATTCGAAAGAAGCTGGTAAACAGATGTGGCAAACGATTAAACAAATTCTTGGTAAGAAAGAAGGAAAATCTTTTTTTTTTCAAGATGGTGAATGAAATTAATAATGGTCATGTGGTTGTTAGTGTTCTTGTAGATTTGGAATGGGCATTTGAAATAAATCGAAATGTACTTTTTAGGAAATTAGAAAAATATGATGTGCAGTCAGTCAATAGAGTTTTTTTTCCTTAGTTAAATGGCACTGGTAATATACACATTAAAACTATTACACTATTAAAAAAACATAAAGGAAATTTCTCAACTCGTCCTCCTTCAATTGATTTTTTAATCTCACTCTGTATGTTTCAATTGTATACTGATTTTTTAGAAATTGTCATTTTGTCATTTTAAATTTTAACACTGATGTTTCTTTTTGTATGTAATTTTTTCTGAATTTCATGCTGTCTTGATAAAGAAAATAAACATTGTCGAAAGCTCGACTTAAAATAAAGAAATCGTACTAATTTATTTACTATTGACTGCTTCCCACTAATTTTAACTACATAACTTATTATCAACTTATTTTTGATAGGATGACTAATTGTGGAATGATTAAAGAAAGATAAAAATTAAAAGTAATATTTGTCATACCGTAGAAATGCTTGATTTAGGAAATATAATTTTCATAAAAAGTTTGATTAAAGGGACAAAATATTTACCTTTCTTTCCTTCACCTGATCTACCACTATACCAACCAACGTCAGTTTCGCTCTTATTCCTCTTGTGAACACTTTTTTTAGGTGAAGTTTTATCTCTCTGGGGTGAACTTTTCTGTTCTCTTGCTGACTCTTGTAGCTTAAGTTTTGTTCTAGCCTGTTTGAATAATCTCAAATGTGATGCTGCATCATCCACAAATTTTTGTGTTAAATATGGTATCCAATCTACCTCTTTTACCCTTGAAATAAAATAATCTATTTTTTAGATTAATTAATTTGGCGGTATTGTGAAAAAAAATGATTAAAAATTTTTTATTGGAAAAAGAAAAAATTGTGGTAACCACTGTCTCTAATTTTCGATATTTTAATCTTTACCATTCCTAATCTAATTATTGACCTGACATGGGTTTGGAATTTGATTTATTAAATTTCAAGCCAGAACTGAGGAAGCCAAAAAGCAGAAAACGACTTTATGATACCAAAGTGATAACATGAGTTCCAAAGTTGTTTTATTTCTTTGTTAAGGAGAGGAGAGCGACACTGTTACCCAAAATGGTCAAAAACTTTGCAACTATGCAAATTGGGAATTTGCTTTGTAAATTGATTTATCAGTTTTGCTGATGAGTGGTGTCACATTTCACTAATTTATCATTTAGTTAATCTAATCATTGACTCATGTTATTTGATTTATTGGATTCGAAGCCCCAGCTGAAATAGCCAAAAGGTGGAAACTGATATCGAATGGAATATATTCTTTCCATACATTTATTATACTCCTCTAAATATGTATCCATTAGATAAAGCTCGAGTAAGCAGGTTTTTAAATATTAAAAAGATTTACTTATCACATATCATTTCTTCTCTTGTTTTTTCCATTTTGCCCCCCTTTTCAAGTTTAAGTAATAATAAAACCGCCAGAATATGCTATTTTTAGATTTTACAAGATAGGTACTAAAATTTACCACAATTATTTATTTTTAGATGTGCTACCATCTAATTATTTAGTAGTGAATATATTTTTTAATTTATTGGTGACCATGTAAGAACTTTTTTTGAAAGTCAAATTTTATTTAAAAATGGAAATTGATTTAAATTGAAGTTGAGTTAAAAGTTAGTTCTACAATTTATTTTTAATTTATCTTAAAGAAACATTTTTTGGAATTTCAAAAGCTATTAAAATTAATGAACCTCAAGATAAATATAAATGACTGCCTTAGAAATAAAATAAATAAATTTTGATAAGAAATCGTTGTGTATTGTGAGAGAGAAATTTTAAATTTTTATAAAAATATTAATGTCTACAAAATCAATATTTAATAATTTTGCATTTAAGATAAAATTGTCATTGAAAAAAAATTTTTTATAGCATTTTTTTTAATTATATCAATTTGGTATCACCCAATAACAATTAACAACAGATTAATGGATTTTTCAAATATTCCTGTAGGTAAATGTTTTAATGGATCAATAAATATTATTAATCAAAGAAATGTGTAGTTGGCGATAATGTGATAAAATTAAATTCTGATGGAAATAATTAAAGAAAAGTTTTGTTAAAGAAGAAATAATTACCGATTAGAAATATTTATAGCAAAAGTTTGTGCTGTTCGTCGCACTGTGATGTCCGCAAACTCAGAATCTCTTGTAATTATGTTGTACCAAGTAGAAACATAATCTCTAACTATATAACCTAAAATCTCTTGTAAGGAACTATCAATTAATTCACTGCCAGTGACTCGGTGATCATGTTTTTGTACTTTTTTAGGACTCTCCAATTGTTTAACAATCTGTTCCAAACCACCTTCTCGGAAATTACCTGATATTAATGGATTACCAGCACATTTTAAATAAAATGTTTCTATGTTGCCCTGTTGAACATACAGTAGTGATATCACCCTAAAAATAATGTATAAGTGTTGTCAAAAAACAAACATTTATGTATATATTTCTTCACAGTAAAGGGTGGTAATTTAATTTACAAAAGATTGCTTAAACCAAACATAAACATCAAATTATTTGAAGAATCTGATATTGATAAAAACATTAATGAATCATTATTTTACATTTTTTGTAATACAAGATAAAAACTGCAAACTTGTAATATAATATACCCAAAAAACATCCTAAATATAGATAACGATACGCAAAAAACTCATCTGTTCTCATATCTACTAATAATTATCTTTGTTATGCTGTTACCATCATGGTACTTACCCTATCACAAATAAGATTAAACTTATTATTATAATTAACAGCCATGATATACCAAAACTTGTTAAAAATAAAACTACAATTAGGCCAATCCATCCTGCAGTGGTTGTTTCCATTTCTATAACAAATTTATGTTGACCTTAGAAAAATCCACGTACAAATTATCAGTTCGTAGACTTACCTTTTTAAATTTGCTTACTTAATTTGTAAACAATTAAGTTAAAAACTAACAATAACATAATCGTAAATTATTTACAATGATTAAATGTGTCGTATGTTTATATTTAATGTGATGTATTGAAATCATATTTTGAGGTTAGTTAAATTAATGTCACTGTCAATTCAGGGTACGTCAAACGGCAGACAGAACAATAAAGTTTTTATAAAATAGATGGCAGAGTCAGCATCGAAAATAAGAAAAACAACTATGATGCATCTCCTCTTCCTCGTACTCATTGAAAAAACGGAGACGGAAACACCAAAATCACAGTAGATACAGTAATTCCACTTCGGCCAATTTCTGGTTATAAGTTTTCAATGCGCATTAGCCAGGAGTTGCGAGTGTTGCGACTCCTGGCTAATGCGCAAACGACGAGTTTAAGAACGACCGGCACTCCTTCCATAGTTGCCGGATTTAAAAAATTTCATCCAATCTACTGTGTAATATATTAAAAGTGTTATAAACATTTCATAAAGTAGTCTCTTATGTCATCAAATTCTGGTTTTAGTAATTTTTATCAATGAGGCGTTAATCCCTATGTATGTTCCACTTATTTCATTGAAAACTGATAATTTTTGTGACAATTCTACAATAGCATCTCGAATTATGATAATTTAACAATTCATATATTAATAAATATCTATCTATCTATGTTTTTATGAGGTGTCATGCATTCTTGGTTCTTGTTTTCTTAAAAAAAATTGTATTGACTATGTACATTGTATGCAACAAATTTCTTTCTTATATATTAGGAATGTGAAATGTCAACTGAAATGGGAAAACTAAATATTCTCGTAATAATCTCTTGCATTTTTTTAACAACGAATATAGAATGGCTGTATTAACTTTTTTAAACAGAATCAAACTATATAAGCACACAACTCAACCACAATTTTGTATTTGCCATATTGAATTTTGGCAGAAACTCCATTCCCAAAAACTCCTTTAAACCACGTTTCAATAGCATCGACCCATAATCATATAAAAATATATGCCAAATCTCAACTCGACTAGAAATGGTTCAAATTTGTACTAATAAACGTATAGATGAAGTTAATATAAGTGTGGCAATAAAGATAATCGTGAGATTAGAAACAAGTTTTCATACTTTTCGGGCCTATATCTCAAAAAGCATTCGAGACCTCCGCTTTTTGACTTTAAATTCTTGTTCAGGAGACAAAAATACGTAAGAATCACCAAACATTTTTTTTTATCTCGGGTGCATCCGATTAAATGAATTTTACCTCATTGAAAACTGCATAATTAATTTTTACTACTTTTCCATGTTTCCAACCTTATTTGCATAGACTGAATTTTAGCGAGCAGTTTATATCAATAATTGATATATCAAGCAGTGTATATGTGAGCATTGTTAGGGATCGTGGCGGGGAGAAATGTCATTACTGTCAATAGTGTCAATACCAGTGCGAATATAAAAAATGAAACTGCTGGACACCAATATCAAAGGTGCCGACGCTAAGTGGAACTACTGTATCTACTGTGCCAAAATTATCAAAACTTTAATTATTAGGATTATTCAGAAAAACCTACACTCATGAGAGGGAGAGGAGCTTTACAACCTCCTAAATATCACTAAACTATCCACAACCAAATTATATTGCTAAAAATAAACTCAAATGCCACAAACAATAAGTCTCTTCTGTGGTGGATTCCATAAAAAACCAGCTTGTCCCCAAATTGAGAAGGCCAAATGCCCCAATCCATATCAGAAATGGCATCTCAGCAACCTCCTACACGCTTTCCAGTCTTTAAAAAAACTAGAATGGCCTGCAATTGATGTTCTATTGAACAATTACATCTTTTATATCATATTACAATCACCCTTTAGGCCTCCCTTCACACATACTTCTCTTGAGAACCTGAACTCCAGACAAGTTTAGAGATCATCTCCAACAGAAATGGTATGTTTATAACCAATCGACTCTTTTACCGAGATACCAAGTGATCTACCATTTTCATGGGCCGCCAAGGATTCCTGTTATGTTAAAGAAGAATGCTTCTGAGGGTATAGCCTGCACAGCACCGTCTCAGTAGAGGCGGTGGCGGTAATCGCCGGGATAACACCTTTGGACGAGATGATAAGGGAGCGATGCAGATTGGCAATGCACGAAAAAATCAAGGATGCAGAAAAAAGAGAAGCTATAGGGAGACTGCGATGGACAGCTGGCAGGCAAGATGGGAAGAGGAGCCAACTAAGGCACACGACATCTACATGTATCTGTTGGGGAGCACAGAGAATCATTTTTGGAGGCAATAATGGGGGAAAGAGTAAATACCAGAAGGTTGGTTGGATGAATGATGGCCAGTAAGGAAAATTGGGAGAAATTTATCAAAAGTGTAATGGAAATGAAAGCAGAAGAAGAGAGGCTAAGTAGGTAAAGCAGAGGCATGGCCGAATCCAGCCGATTTTCACGGGAAGGGGGGCTGTCTTGCACCCGGGAGGGGGGTCGGGAGGTTATGGAATGTCCACTGCTTAGCGGAGGGACAGCTAACAAGTCTATCCTCTCTCATGGTTCTTCTCATCCAGTCCTTCAACTTTCGAAAGGTTGAAAAGGACCTCTCTGCTTCTTCACAGTAAACACAACGATATCCAATGGATGTCCAATGTATATCCAAATCGTACAATATGTACATCCATTGGATGTCGTTTGATGGACAAAGGATGTCCAGTGGATATCCATTGGCCACCAACTTGGACGTCCAATGGATGTCCATTTTTTATTTAATATGAACATATTTTGGACGTGAATTGTACCAAAATGAACAATAATTGGATCTTCGATGGGCATTTCATGGATGTTATCTGTACCTCTGATGGAGGTTTATTGGACTTATAAATGGACATATTTTGGACGTGAATTGTACCAAAATGGACAATAATTGGATCTTCGATGGACATTTCATGGATGTTATCTGGACCTCTGCTGATAGAGGATTATTGGACTTATAAATGGACATAACCTGGACCAGTGATGGACATCTTATAGACTTCAGTTCCTAGTTTTTTGAAAAATGCCTTTCCATCCAAAAAATAATGTAATGCATTCGATTTTCCCAGACGTCTAGCATTATTACTACAATCTACATATAGCTAGATCAATCAGAACCATTTTCAATGTAGGAACTCATTTACGGAATAAAAATCGATTCATATAAATAACAATATATATTCAATTATGAAAAATTTTTCAACAACACAGAACATGAAATAAAAATATTCTAAAATAAATAATTAATTTAAAAATAAAACTGAAATAAACGTACATTTCTTGATATTATGTTGATGCTCGTTTTCTGTGAACTGAGACTGAACACTACCACTTTTAGGATATTTGTTGACTGTTGAACACAATCTTTAATACTTTCCCCAGAATTACTATTATTGAAATCACATATATTGGGATCAGACTGAAAGCTCGAATCAGGTGGTGAAGCAAAAGCAGAACTTGATGGAAGGATTTCTGCGTCACTGGTAGAAGATAAGTTTCTTTCTTCGAGTTCTCTTATATACTTTGTTTAAGTACTTCTTTCGTACGACGTTTTTCTCCATTCTTACCTGGCGATCAAAACACAAATATCTTTTCTTTTTTGAAGAACTTATTAACAATGAATAATGGAACTGAATATTGAATATATTCTAAATCCATTACAACTTAGAACCAAATAAATAACCTGTCAATTGTCAGTTGTGAAGTTGAAATTATTCCCAGGAATGCCAACAGTAAACAATTGGTTAAATTTATTTCGAAGTTAATTGGTCCATCAGAGGTCCATAATTGATCCATAAGAACATGGACCTGAAAAGGATATCCATTGGATGTCCATTAACAGTTATCCATTGGATGTCCATTAATGGTTATCCATTGTATGTCCATGAACGACGTCCATTAGACATCCATTGGACGTCCTTTTCTGGACCAATTATGGACTTTTGATGGATGTCCATCGGATATCCTGTCTTTACTGGGTTTTAATCTTTCTTTAAATTAAAAAACAGGACCTAAAGGTGGGGCTGCCCAAGAGTATAGGCTGCAACTATAGACCGACGTATTGTCTGGAAAGACAGTCCAGGCTTGTAGGAAAACGGGGTGGTTTTAGTGAGTTAACCGTAAGGGGGAGTCTCACACTATTGGAGAAGAGGAGAACCAAATATAGAAAGTTGATTCAGTTATCTTTAGGGTGACCTACTTCTCTATATTTGCATTTACAGTAAAGGAGCCTTATTTCGTCGATACACAGTTATGTCTTCGAATTCTTATCTATTATTGCTATTGACCTTACGTCCGTTTGAAATTTAATTTATTGGATTCGAAGGACTAACTGATGAAGCCTTAGGGCAGAAACTGGTTTTCAAAATATAATAAATAATGTAATTTTTATAATTGTTCTGTTAAAATTCCTTCTGAATGAATGATGTCACAATTGTATACCCTAGAAAAAGGAGAATGATCTGGTACATCGCATTTAAAAACACTTCTGTGTATTAGTAACTAATATAAAATTATTTTTCTTTATTTAGCAAGTTCGTTTAATTTTTATAAATTATTCTAGAGATGTTTAAACACAATTCTAACAGAGCCATATTACAGCCATCTAATTCTGACGCGCATTTCAATACCTACCCAATCTGTCTGTGATGTTATTTTTTAAGTTGCGCTAAGGGTTCTAAAGAAAAAGCTAAAATGCAAGGATCGAGTTCGCTTTTTAATCTGATTGCACGGTATACGAAAAATGGCAAAAATTATTGCGACCATCAAAGCCATCATAACGCGGTTGGTGTTTTCTTCGCACGGTTTTATAGCCATTTGGCAAGTGACTATTTTCAAAAATAATGAGTTTTATTGGTATTTGACTTCGCCAATTTTGTTATTGTTTTTTGAAGGGATTTTCACGTTGACTATTAAGCAAAATCAAGAGTGGAAATGGTGAGTAAATTACTATATATTTAATGCTAATTCGTCACGATAAATCGTATTGCATATTTTGCTAAACTGATAAAGTATTTTGTAGATTTAAAGGATTAATTGTATCAAAAAGTATTAAGAAAATAATAGATTTTAAAGTAAAGAAAAATAGTATTAAGCGAATATGAGATTTTAAAGTAAAAAAAAAGCATAGATCAAAGATAATCGATTACGACTTTAACATGATTGAAAATTATCAATTTACAAATAAATAATTAAAAAATATTGCTTCCAATGGCACTTTTAATTTAATAATAAAGTAAAAAGTATTAAGAAAATATTAGATTTTAAAGTAAAAAAAATAGCTTAGATCAAAGATAATCGATTACGAATTTAACATGATTAAAAGTTAACAATGTACAGATAAATCCAATAGTACCATTAATTTAATATTAAGTACTTAGAAATGCTAGATTTAATTTCTTTTAGAACTAAGACATTTTTAAAAAAGGCCAAAAAAAGCCGAAATAAGCCGAAAAAGCCGAAAAAAGCCGAAAAAGGCCAAAAAAGCCGAAAAAAGCCGAAAAAGGCCGAAATAAGCCGAAGAAGCCGAAATAAGCCGAAATAAGCCGAAATAAGCCGAAATAAGTCGAAAAAAGCTGAATAAGTCGAAAAAAGCCGAATAAGTCAAAAAAAGCCGAAAAAGCCGAAAAAGGCCAAAAAGGCCGAAATAAGCCGAAATAAGCCGAAATAAGCCGAAATAAGCCGAAATAAGCCGAAAAAGCCGAAAATAGCCGAATAAGTCGAAAAAAGCCGAATAAGTCAAAAAAAGCCGAAAAAGCCGAAAAAGGCCGAAATAAGCCGAAATAAGCCGAAATAAGCCGAAATAAGCCGAAAATAGCCGAAATAAGCCGAAATTAGCCGAAAAAGCCGAAAATAGCCGAATAAGTCGAAAAAAGCCGAAAAAGGCCAAAAAGGCCGAAATAAGCCGAAATAAGCCGAAATAAGCCGAAAAAGCCGAAAATAGCCGAAATAAGCCGAAATAAGCCGAAAAAGCCGAAAATAGCCGAATAAGTCGAAAAAAGCCGAAAAAAAAATAAAAAAAAATCAAAAAAAAAATAAATAAAAAAAAATCCGAATAAGTCGAAAAAAGCCGAAAATAACCTAATAAGTCGAAAAAGCCAAAAAAACCGAAAAAGGCCAAAAAAGCCGAAATAAGCCGAAAAAAAGCCGAAAAAAGCCGAATAAGTCGAAAAAAAAAAATAAAAAAAAATATTAAAAAAAAAAATTAAAAAAAAATCCTAATAAGTCAAAAAACGTCGAATAGTCGAAAAAGTTCGAAAAAAGCCGAAAAGAGTCGAAAAAAGCCGAAAATAGCCGAATAAGCCGAAAAAGCCGAAAATAGCCGAATAAGTCGAAAAAAGCCGAAAAAGCCGAAAAAGGCCAAAAAAAGCCGAAATAAGCCGAAAAAGCCGAAAAAAGCCGAAAAAGCCCAAAAAAGCCGAAAAAAGCCGAAAAAGCCGAAAAAGGCCGAAATAAGCCGAAATAAGCCGAAATAAGCCGAAATAAGCCGAAAAAGCCGAAAATAGCCGAATAAGTCGAAAAAAGCCGAATAAGTCAAAAAAAGCCGAAAAAGGCCGAAATAAGCCGAAATAAGCCGAAATAAATTAAGTTAAATAACATTTTTAATGAACCAGCATTTTTATTTATTTAATAATAATAATAAACGTATTTATTGTACTAATTTTTTTTGTGTACATTTAGAGGGCAAGATTTAGTCAATAATTTGTAGCACAAATCCCCTCTTTTGTGTTGTTAAAAAAAATTGATCTGTATCTATATTCTTACAATGTTTGATTTTATTTACTCAGGAAAGAGACAGCGGTAAATTCAATGACAAGTATTTAAAAAATAATGATTATTTGAAGAGATACTCATTTACTCATCGTTTTAGGATGGTCTTCCTTGTTAAACATTTTTTTTTGCATTTCGCATATTTATTGAGCATTTTCTAAAAGTGCCGTTGAATTCGTTATAAGTTCTTTTCTGAACAAAATAAAACAAATGTAATCACAAAACCTTTATAATGGGTCTGGCCTGTCAAAAATTTCCAAAATAATTTTTTTAAATCTTTTTTATACAGGGTGGTCCTTAAGTAATTGTACATAGAATAGAACAACTAAGTTCAGATTAGAATAAGGTAAGAGTATAATTATAGCATTAGTATTATTATTAATTTCATAAACAATAAAAAATATTACACTTACCTTTTTTTTCTTTTCAATAAATTTTCACAATAACGTCAACCATTTTTTTAATTTTATTTTTAATTGTTAATAAAAATTTCTGCATTTACCTACTGTTCATTATTATCGATTTAAAGGGTTTCACGGTTAATTACTGAAGCACGACTGAGGTTAAAGTCTCAAATCTTTCTACCGATTGGTAGATGGCGCTCAACAATACATTCTGACTAAGATTACGAAAAGAAATAAATAAATAAAAAACTTTTTAATGTAATTTTTAAAAACATTAAAGTCAAGATTAAAAAAATACACACAATAAATCTCATAACAATAAAATTAATAATTTTTTATAAAGTGCTTACAAGAAATTAAATCTTAACTTAAGTAAACCAAAGTCAAAATAAAATATTAAATATAAGTTAAGTATTTCTCTCGATTTGTTTGACTATCCAGACTAAAGTAACAGATCGTAACTAACAGTATACATAAAAATTTGGAACTGGGGGTACTTCGATATAATTTGTAGAGGGCGCTAGTTAGGCCAAATTTGTGGCATAAATGTGCGATAAACTTTTTTGATCTCTAAGTTAGCGCTATTTTTGTAAAAGAATATTAAAGCCACGTTACTTTAGTAGAAAAAAGTATATTTGCTATTAACCTTAAAACTTAACGGGTTACAAGATAATAGCATTTTAGGGATCAGCGGAAAACATTTTTTTTTCTGGCCCTGACACCATTCTTGCTGATTCTTATGTAAAATGACCTCCTGAATCCCAATATGAATCAGTTTTCCCCCATCATCCACCGTTTTTTCTTTTTCATTCCTCCAAATTATGGAAAAGTGAAAAAAAACTGGGGTCATATTCGGATTCAGGAGCTCTTTATACATGAGAATCAGCAGGAATAGTGACAGGGCCAGAAAAAAAAAACGTTTTTTTGCTGACCAGTGTTATCATGCAGCTGATCCCTTAAATGCGATTATCTCATAAACCGTTAAGTTTTAAGGTTAATAACAAGTATACTTTTTTCTACTAAAGTAACGTGGCTTTAATATTATTTTACAAAAATAGCGCTAACTTAAAGAGCAAAAAAGTAGCGCCCTCTTCAAATCACCTCGAAGTAGGTAGGTACCAGATTATGATTTCTCGTTCCCAAAAACCTCCAGTTTCAAATTTTTGTGTATATAATATATCGAAAAACGTCAAAGTTATTGCAAAAAATAAATATTAAAATGTAACCTTTAACACCCTGTAGATTTCTTATTAGCAACATTTTATTAGAGCAAGTTGGTTCAAATCGTAATATTTTAAAGTCAGGAATATTTCTATTTACAATTACTTAAGGACATCCTGTATATAAATTAAAAAATTGTCATTGTAAAACTTTGGTAGGTATGTTCAGTAGTGTTAAAAAATTTGGTTTACATTTTTATAGTGCCAATTTTTGGCCACAAGTTTTCAGTTGTCAGAGACTTTGACCTCTCATAAAATGTGATATCACTGAAACTAGACTCTGAGATACTTTAAAGGGCGTAGAAAACGATAAAAAATTCTTTGCTGCTCTAAAATGTATAAAATTTCGAAAACGAATCAAAAATTTGGTTTCTGCGTTATATCTCCAAAAATAAAAAAAATCGAAAAACTAATAGCACCACATGAAAGAGCAGAAAGTTAGCTTTCATATTTTTAATAATTTTTAATAGTAATATAATTTTTTTTAAATAAATTATAATATAAATTTTAGTAAAATTTTCCGCTCTTTCACGTGGTGTTATTAGTTTAAAATTTTTTTTTTGTTTATGGAGAAAAACCGAAAACCAAATTTTCGATTTTGCTTTCGAAATTGTGAACTTAGCATACACTTTAGAGTAGCAAAGATTCTTTATCGTTTTCTACACCCTTCAAACTACCTAAGACCCTAGTTTCAGCGATATCGCATTTTAAGAGAGATTTTGATCAAAATGAGGCCCTGGCAACTTGGCTAATACAAGTAACTTTTGAATTAAAATGTCTTTCCTAAAGCACTGAAAATATGTTTTTGATATTTACTTTCAAAGTAAGTAAATTTTTATTTAAAAACTTCAAATTTTTAACTAGAAAAACCGCCTAAAAAATCGTCATAATATGTCAACGTTTTTCTGATAAACGAATCTATTTTTTACATTTGGCAACCATTACATAACTTCACAGTATAATTTATGGCATCATTTACAGAATTTACAATTTCCTGATAAAAAATTTTAAGAGGAAACTTGATTAAGGTTATTATACATATAAAATTTAAGTTTGCCTACAGATTACAAATAAGTCATCTAAGATAAAATATAACGTTGTGCAAATAAATTGTAAATATTGTCATCAGTACCCTGCTAGACAGAAAAAGCGGATAAACGTAAAATTTTAAAATAGTAATATGAAGAAAAATATTAATTTGATCCTATCAAATTTTTAATTAACGCACGGACGGGTTTTTATTTTTTTAATATGGGAAAACACAGGCTTTTTCGTGCAATTTTTATTCGTTTAGTTTTTATTATACACACTCTTATAGCAATCGGACAAGTTGCATACATGAAAGATGACAAGTGGTACTGGTATTTAAGTATACCTTTAGTTTTGATAATATTAGAAACTGTGGTAACGTTATCACTGAGGCAGAATCTCGAATGGAACTGGTATGTACCATTCTCAATACCTTTTTTCAGTAATTAAAAGAATTATTGTTATAACTTTTTTGGTAAACTGACAGTAGGTTGTAGCGAAAGAAGTTAGTAACATTTTATAAAATGTAACCAAAATAATTTTACATGCACATAAAATTTAAATAAAAATCATGAAATATGTAACAAAAGACATAAAAAGACATGATGTGATTAAGTAAAATAATAAATAATAAGTAACGGTTTTTAAAATAAATAAATAAACACCTCGATACAATGAAAAATTAGTAATAGGGTAATTTTTCAATTTTATTTTTTATTTCTAAGCTTGCTTTATATAAATTTTCAAATCTACTAAGAAAAACTATTATAAAAATCGCATCTCAAGAGCTAAACACTCTCCCAAAGAAACCTGGTCTATTATAAATGACTTAAGAAATAAAACCCGTTCTTCAAACACTGTTAATCCTAGTCCTGATGAACTAAACAATTATTTTGTTAATGTAAGTAAGAATATCAGCTCTAACATAGCTTCGGGTCAGGATGCTCTCTCCTTCCTCCTACGTACTAAAAGGATCACTAATAGTTTCTTCCTAGGACCAGTAGATAAGCACGAACTAGAGCAAATCATAAACAGCATTCAAAATAAATCTTTCTGTGGAAATGATGGCTTGCCCACCAAAATATTTTCAAATCTACCTGATGTAGTAATTAACATGTTGACTTCGCTGATTAATGAATCCTTCGAATCTGGTATCTTTCTGAACTGTCTAAAAACAGCTATAATAATCCCATTTTGGGTGGCGACAAAACCGAAACCTGTAACTATAGACCTATTGCTTTATTATCTACCTTATCGAAGATAATAGAAAGGCTAATAAAAATCGCCTACTGCCCTTTCTTTCCAAACAAAACATCCTAACACCTCATCAGTATGGTTTCCTACCTAAAAAATGCACTAGTGACACTATTTTCCGATCTTAATGAAAAATATACAGCACTTAATGATAAACTTTTCACAGCTTCAGTATTTTGTGACTTCGCAAAGGCCTTTGAATGTGTTATTCATGAAATATTAATTAAGAAACTACACATTTATGGCGTAAGGGGTTCTCCTTTGCAATGGTTTAAAACTTGCCAAGAAAATAGAAATCAGCAGATGCATGCTAATGGTGAGGATTCTTCAAATCTGCCAATTAGCAGTGGAGTACCTCAAGGTTCAGTATTAGGTCCAATTTTATTTTTATTATTCATCAACGATATTACAGACTTAAAAATAAGTGGAAGAATTACTTTATGTTCCATATTTCCGTATCTATTCATTTTATTTTCTATTTTACTGTCGATTTTAAGATAATTATCTGTACTAATATTAAAACAGATAATAACAACTTGGATAATATTTCAATAAATTTTTTCTAATTCTTTTTATAAATCTTGTATCTTATAACAGTAAATTTTATGGTTGTTTTGTTTTGCTTCTGATGTAGTATAAGTTTTAGCTCGTAATTTTATATGCACATCATTAATTTTCTATTCTATTTCTATTTTTATCGTGCCTTTTTGTCAATTGTGGTTCAGGTAGTGAGTGTATAGTTAGTCTTTTAATAAATTAATATTAAAAAAAAAATGGATCCCTATATAAGAGATTTTAAAATAGAAAAATTAACAACATATCCCCTAAAAAATGCAATTGAAGCAAAAGAAGTTTTGTTCATTAATAATAAATTTAATAATTTGAAAATTCTAAATACTAATATTTGTAGCATCTCAAAAAATATAAATGAATTGCAAATATTTCTCAAGGGACTTGAAACATCTTTTGACTGCATAGTTTTAACAGAAACTTGGCAAGTTCCAGATACCTCCCTCTTTAATATGCCTGATTACTTAACCCTATATAATGAAGGTAGATATAACCAAAATGATGGTGTAATTGTTTTCATAAAAGATAACTTGTACCAATCTCATGAACAAATCAAACTTAATGGCAGTATATTATTAAAACTAAAAATTATTAAAGATAAGCATACCCTTAGTATTTTCGCCTTCTACAGATCTCCAGCTAGTAAAGTAAATGATTTTCTAGACCAACTCAACAATATACTAAATGAAGAAAATGTAAATTCTGATTACAATTTATTAGTAGGTGACATTAACATCGATTTATTAAGGGAAACGGAGGATTCAAAAAATTATCTGGACATGAT
This sequence comes from Crepidodera aurea, assembly GCA_949320105.2. Lineage (NCBI taxonomy): Eukaryota > Metazoa > Arthropoda > Insecta > Coleoptera > Chrysomelidae > Crepidodera > Crepidodera aurea. The sequence goes on along the minus strand of OX439476.1, from coordinate 5,039,174 downwards.
GAGTGAATATGGATTTACTTCAACCATAAATACTATTACAAGGGAGAAAACTGGGTCTGGATCATGTCTAGACCACATATTTGTTAAAACAAAACAACAAAATTACAATAATTTATTACCTTTAACTATTTCTACCGCAATCACTGATCACTATATAACATTATTACAAATTGTATTAAGTAAAACAAAAAATGAATTAACTAACACGACTAAGAATAAAAAATATTTTAAAAGGATAGATGAAACATTATTACAAGAAGTTAGTAGTTGCATTAATTGGGAAGCTGTCCTAAATCCAGTGCAGGATCTTGAATCTGCGACAGAAAAATTGATTAACGTAATAAACACCTGTATACATAAATCAACTAAATATATTAAAATAAAAAACAGTGAACGCAAAAGAAAAAACTGGATAACGAAATCATTAATTAAACATGTTAATAAAAAAAATGACTTATATCTCTTATGGAAACAAAATCCAAAAAATGAATATTTAAAAAATAGTTATTTATCAGTTAAAAAAGAAACAGAAAAAAAAATAGAAATGGCAAAAAAAGATTATTATAAAAAATTAGTTGAAAATGAAAAAAATTCCAGTAAAAAACTTTGGAACACAGTAAATGAAATTCTAAACATCAAAACAACAAACAAACAAATAAATAACATAAAAAATGAAAAAGGTGAAATCGTTACAGACCCAAGAATCATTGCAGATATATTTAATGAATTCTTTGCCAATGTAGGAAAAAATCTAGCAAAAAATATAAAAACAAATCCTAACTACAAAAGTAAAAATAGTATAAATAATCATACAATTTTTCTTACACCTACAAGTGCAACTGAAATAGAAAATACCATAAATACGTTAAAAAATAATAAATCCCCTGGGCATGATGGAATTAAAGCCGAAACTTTAAAGATCATTTCAAAATTTATAAGCAAACCTTTGACGGAAATCATTAATAAATCATTTGAAATAGGATACTTTCCTTCAATTTTAAAAAACTCAATTGTAACTCCAATATTCAAAAGTGGAGACACCGAAAATATTTCGAACTATAGGCCTATTTCTGTCTTGCCATCAATTAGCAAAGTTTTTGAAAAAATTTTAAAAACAAGATTAAATGCTTTTTTATCTAAACATAATCTGCTGTCAAAATCTCAGTATGGGTTTAGAGACAATAAATCTACTAACGATGCTATTCATTCCTTAACTAGAAACATTTATGAATCCTTGGACTCAAGTACTCCGTCTATAGCTGTCTTTTTAGACCTAAAAAAGGCATTCGATACTGTCGATCATTCTATACTTTTAGACACACTAGAAGATATGGGTGTGAGAGGTACAGCGCACAAGTTATTTGAAAGTTATCTAACAGAAAGAAATCAAAAAGTGAAAATTAAAAACCAAGTAAGCACAGACACAAAAATTACATGCGGTGTACCTCAAGGAACAGTACTGGGGCCTGTATTATTCGTCATCTACTTAAACAATCTATTCTTACAAGAAACAATCGGTAAAATTATTAGTTTCGCGGATGACACCATTATCTATTACAAAAATGACAACTGGTATTCCCTTAAATTAAACATAGAAAACGATCTCAGTAAACTTAAAGACTGGTTTGACAGCAGATTACTTTCAATTAACTTTGATAAAACTGTATACGTACCATTTAGCAGCCTTGAAACATCTTTACCAGATTACATCCTCAATATCCAAAAAAATTTCTCCATAAAACCTGCAAAAAAAATCAAATATTTAGGAATATATATAGACAGTCACCTTAGGTGGAACTCTCATATGGAGTATCTAACAAAAAAACTCCGCAGCATTTTATTTAGATTCAAACAAATTAGACAATTTGTAAACTACAAACAGCAACAAATTTTGTATCATAGTTTGGTCGAGTCACACCTCAACTATGGCATTATTGGTTGGGGAGGGGTATCAAGAACTTACCTACAAGCAGTTGAAGTCTCCCAAAAACGATTTCTAAGATTAATGCTTAACAAACCTGCAAGATACTCCAGCCATCGGCTGTACTCTGAAACAGAAATATTAGATATTAGGCAATTATATAGTATTCAATTGGGATGCCAACAATATAAAAATAAAAATGAACTTACCACCTTAAACCATCCGTACGCAACAAGAACAAAACATCTACATTGCATACCACTAGCCTCTAAAACGATTGGACAAAGAAACTACTCGTACTTAGCTCCAAAATTATTTAATTACTTGCCAGAAAAAGTAAAAGATGAAACTACCTTAAAACGGTTTAAAAAGAAATTAATAATATTTTTAAAACAAAGTAAACGAACCGATATACACGAAATTATAGATGGTTAAACACATTAAAAAAGGGGCCATGTTTTTCTACTTTAAGTCTCTTGTTACATAAGTTAAAAAAAAAAAAAAAAAAAAAAAAAAATTTCTTTAAATTTTTTTAATTACAGTTTTAAATTATATATTACAATTTTATAACCACAAACAAGTATTTATTATACTTCAGTGGTGATGTTTATGTTTATTTAATCATAGTCGATATATATTCTAAACAATTATATTGTATTGTATTATGTAGATTATGGAATGAATAAACATTATTATTATTATTATATTATTATTATTATGTGCCGCCGATGACACGAGTGTAACCTGGAATAGTTCTGATTACAGACATTACAATCTAGCATAAACAAAGATCTAGTAACTATCAAGTCCTGGTCTGACTCGCATGGGCTTTGTTTCAACACCAGTAAAACCGTAGTAATGTCTTATAGAGGTACTTTACAGCCTATAACTCTAAGCAATAATCCGATTCTAACGGTGAACTCAATTAAGTTTTTAGGTCTTTATATAGACAAATTCCTACAATGGTCCTCTCATATTGATACCTTGGCAAAAAATTACTTATCTTCTGCATGTTTTGCCATTAAAACTGTTTCTATAGAGCTAACCCCTACTACTGCATTAATAACCTACTTTTCCTTATTCGAATCTCACCTTCGCTATGGTTTGCCGTTCTAGGGTACTTGTAGCTTATACCACTTCGAATCTATTTTCAAATTACAAGAAAGAGCAATTCTTTATGTATTTAATTTAAGTAGTAGGACACACTGAAAATTACTTTAAAAATTTCAACAATTCTAACTTCCTGCTCTATTTATCTTTGAATTCGTCTGCTTAGTTCGCAGGTACACTCAAAAGTTATCGGAAAGACCAACTCGTAGATATCTTACAAGAAATTTAGATACTGATGTTTACTTAACTATTCCCACCTCTGACCTAATAAAAAATTCTATTACCTACAATGCCAAACATTGTATAATATCATCCCGATACTGTTAAAATCTATAAATTCATATGATAAGTTCTGAAAATCGACTAGGGCTTTTCTTCAAGAAAGACCATTTTACACAGTGGCAGAATTCTATAACGTGCCCTAGACCTTTGGGTTCCAGCATATAGAAGCAATAATTAAATTAAGTTAACTTGATAATTTTAATTTGAACATCAAGTTACAGTGACGGATATTGCGTAGCCAAGGCAATTGTTATTCATATTTTGTTTGTCTAGTAATTTATTTTTATTGTGATTAGTTTTAAATTCGCTTTGTCTATGTAACTAAGACTTACCACACATTGTAGATTCCCTGATGATGGAAATAAGTAATTAAATTTCCGAAAGCTTGGATCATCTTTAAAGAGTTTTCTTTAGAACCTATTGCTGCATTCCCTATATACATATTTATACACAGGGTGAGTAATGAGCAACTGTACATACCTACTCCTACCTCATATTGAGGCCCCTATGGGGAATAACAAATGACCATTAAAAATAGTTTTGAATTTTTAGCGAAATTTAATTTTTTAGGTTGGTAGTAACATTTTACCAAAATATAAGGCAAATCGAACTTACCGTTCAAAAGTAATGACTGAAAAAATTTCAATCAAGATTCAAAACTCCCTCTGTATATTATTAAACAATGGGAGGAGACACTTTTTAATGGTTATTTGATAGTCCCCATGCTTCAATATGAGGTAGTAGTATGTACAGTACCTCATGACTCGCCCTGTATATACCTTTAAATGATTTTGTAAAAATGATTTACTGAATAAAAATTTATCTTAAATACTGTGTATTGAGGTAAAATACCACTTAAACAGGGTTGGCTAGTTTTAAAACATGGATGTTTCAAAACGTGTTTTTTTCTACTTACATCATCTACAAATTAAAATAACTCGTTTTTAAAATAGTTCAAAATAACTACAAATGTTTGATACTGCCTTCAAAGATTAAAAAAACAATTCAATTAGGATTACCTATTAAAAAAAAAGCAATTTCTATTAGGCCAAAATCACAAAAGGGATTTGTTTAAAAGACCATAGATGAATTTCAATAACAAAAATATTCACGTAATGTTTTGGCCTTGTGTACCGACCTTGACTTTTATTTTTAAGTGAAAAATTCCTGCATTAAAATAGAATTTTGGATGGACTGGAGTGTTGGAAATACATTTTTCTATAACTAGATACTACTAAAAGCTGAATTTTCAGTTGTTAGATAATTAGAGCTATTAATATTTACAAACACAGCAAAATGTGTAAAAAGCCATTTGCCAAAAATTTAGTAAAATTTAACCCTTTGACTGCACCTAAAATATTAGGACAATCCCCATGTGCCCGCAAGGCGGCTCACGCTATGCATGGTTCATTTTATGGTTGTACTATTCATCTGGCAACAATAAAAAAGTCTGTTTGTGTGAAGACACACAATACTGACTGTCTACTGTGTGCCTTCACACAAACAGTCTTTGTTATTGTTGCCAGATGAATATTACAAACATAAAATGAATCATGAGCATGCGGGAGCCGCTTTGCTTGCACATGAGTGAAACTTAACACAACGCGCTAGGCGCGTTGCTGGCAGTGAAAGGGTTAAAAATAATTTTCTTTCTTCTCTTTCTCTTGCGAACCATTTTCCTCTACTTTTTGTCTTCTGAATTCTTTATTATATTATCTATCCATTTCGTTTTTGGTTTACCTATTCTTGTTTTTCTAATCTGTGACTTTTTTAGCACATCTTTTTCGTCCATCCATTGTACGTGTTCGCAATGTCATTCAACAAAAATTAAATGGTCATAGATGATTTAAAGAGTGAAATGTTTAAATTATCGCATGCGTAAAATGCAAACACTGTAATTTTTCAAATAGATAATTTAATTAACTCGTATGTACAGCATAAAGAATAATATTAAAGCAAGAAATTATCAAAAGCTAAAATGAGAAATCCTTAAGCAACAAACAGACCTTGCAAACGGTTTGACCGTGTATTAAAATATAAATATCGTAAAATACCAAATCGGTGTTGCCAAATCATACTAAATTTCATTGAGGTTGCTTTATAGCTTAGGCTGTTTTAAATGTTAATACCTTTCTTGCTTTATTTAATTAATTTCTGATTATCGAACGGATAATATGCTAGTTTGTAATCGAAATTCTCTATTTTTGTGTTTGTCGGATAGTTGTTTTGTGTTACCTTCATCTTTCTTTTACGAAAAATTGAGAACTATTGGAGAAATATTGGACATTTTGCTTAGTTTTTAAAGTATATCCTTATTTTTATCAAATCTTGCTACAGTCTTGCTTCAACCATTTTTTGTCAAAATATGGAATTTGTTTTATCAGTTGCTTCAAATAAAGTGTCTACTTTAGATATTTATTTAATTAAGCAGTACGTAGTAAACCTGGACATTGATGAGTAATTTAATAAAAAATCATAATTTATGACGTGATAAAATTTTTTAAAAGTAAGTAGTCTTGTGATTATCATTATCAGTTTATCTTAACATTGCGTCATCATTCTGCGAAATAACATCTTTAAAGAGATCAATTACCGGGAAAGTGCTGACCCTTTGTCGCACTAACGAAAAAGTGTAAAGCAATTTTTAAAAATCCTTTTACAGGGTGTTCTTTTGAACCTGGAAAAGTTTGCCAATTCCGGAACTGGATTTTTTCTTACAAATATTCTAATCTAAATTACGAGTCGAGAAAGAAATGGCCAAAATTAATAAAACACTCTGTATCTCAGTTGGGAAGATGGTTACACCAACAAGTATAAGTGCAAAGAAATAATAAATAACCATTCGTAATTAAAATAATAATACGAATTCGCTAATTAAGAGGCCAATACGTTTACAGGTTTACTAAAAAAAGGTACAAGTAATAAGAGGAGTAATTAAGGAGCGCGGGAGAAGATTTTCGTGCTAATAGCAAACCGAATAGGCATCTGTCCATCGAAGCTTCTAGAAGTAGTCACCATTGCCTAGCCGTTGCTAACAGGCACGCGTAACTTACAGGAAGATTTTGTGGTGCTATTCAGGCTGCTAACAAGAAGCAACAGTTTATGCACAAACTAAACTAATAAAATAGCTATGTTGAATTGGCAATATTGTTTTGTTCTTTGCGGACCACAACAACAACCATCCTTCAATTTGTAGCAAGGCATTGGCAATGTTTTAAAGGACTATGTTTCCATCTTATGGAAAATAAAAGACCACTCAAATGCGGATATTTTGATACAAACAGATTCATCTTGAAAAATAGAACATTTCATAACATTGCGCCAATGTTGTGAGTTGTATAATTAAGTGACAATTAATGATTTTAATTTTAAAATCACTTACGGAAATTGTATGAGTAAGAGAGAGACGAAATACATAAATGGAGATTTATTAGGTCAGGTCAGGTCATAAATGAAGATTTATTATTAGAGATAAATAACTAACACCAGACAGGGTCGAACTGATTTAATGCTATACAGTTGATCTGCAGTTGTACGAAATTAAGACTTTTAACAGATTATCAGGTAAATAATACTTTAGTTTTATTAAAAATGTAATAAGATCCCTTTTACTAATGACTTTAGTTTTTCCATATACAACAATGTCACTGCAATATGTAAACATGTCCTCAAAGTTATTTTTACTCAAGTTTGTCATAAGTTTAAAGTCCTCGTCATCAAAATTGTATTCAGAGTCAAAATGATCTTTTACAGCATCAACAGAAGCATTTCTTAATGCTCGAAACCATTGTGATATCTCTCTAGGAGATATGACTACGTTGCGAGCATTAGCACGCAGAGCTCCGATTAAATCTGACATCAAATACCCTTCAGTATTAAAATAAAAAAATACAGAACCTTTTGGAACATATATTTCTTTTTTTAAATATATATCTATCCTGGCTTCAAAAGAAATTGTCTGGAGATTTCTATAACCATCGCAAACAAAACACATATTGCGTCTTTGCGGTACACAATTAAACTGACAATAAGTCAATGTCGACCATAATTTGCCTATAACAATTAGTATGAATAACCTCACCATTTTCCATATTTCGTTCCTGTAAATTATTATTCTGTCTGCGATGTTGGGCCGCATTTTGAAATCCCTCTGGAAGATCATTAATTCCTCACAACGCCGAAATCCTCCAGGACGAACTCTAAGTTCACAAACGTAACACTGCATTTTCTTAGTTTTCAAATACTTTACTTTAAAACAACTAAATTAAATACACTTCACGGCACAAATGCACACTTGTAACGCACAGAAGCGAATATTTCTTCAAATCGTCGGCTTAGTGCAAGAAGTCATTATCTGACAAAATCTATTTAAAAACTATTTCTGATACACAAGTCATTAAGTAGGTGTAAAAACAATTATCAAGAAATCATTATTTACAACAAACTTTATTAACCTAATTAAAAAGTAATTTCAAATGTGATTTCCAAATAACTATTTTGTCAGATAATGATTTATTGCACTAAGCCGACGAAATTGGTAATTTGTATGAATATAGTTCTATTATCAACTGTCAGGTTTGTTGTTTATACAGAATGCTAATTAATATGTCCCAAGTCCGACTCTGTTTTAGCACAGCAGGTGGCTAGATTTAAATGGCTAGTTTTTGTAAATCGAATGAAAAATTTCTGATAAATGAACTGATTTTTTGGGTTTATTAATTAAATTATCACTTTGGCGCAATGATTTTTCAAGATGAATCTGTTGGTATCAAAATATCTTCATTTGATTGGTCTTTTATTTTCCATAAGATGGAAACATAGTCCTTTAATTTGTAATTATTATATTATATAATTTTCCTGAATGTAATTATTTCTAAAATAATTTTATCAAATGAATTTGTTTCAATAATTATACTTTTGATGAATCGCACAAAAAAAAGATGCTTGATAATTTATATGTAATAATCAGAATGTTATCATTCCCGCACCCATTTCAGTAACGTGAACTCGTCCCGAATTCGTCAGAAACGATAAAAAAATCAGGTCGATTTGGCAGAAATCGTAACAATAATACGGTAAATTGTCCGGAAATGAAACCTGAGTGCTTGTACCACTTAACTTTTTCAGTGACGGATTGGAATAATCTGTTCATCGGGCCAATAGTAAATCGAACGAATAGTTTCAGTAAAATATTAAATAAACGACCGATTAATAAATAATACGTATTGCTATTATTATTATTATTAGTTTATCAAAACATTGAGTCATAATTCTATGAAATAATATCAACGAAAAATTAATCGACTTTTAGACGAATTCTGACCCTTTGCCAGTGCATTTTAAAAATATACTTCCTGGACACCATATATACTATTCGTCCCATTTCGGCTTCTTGTATTTTTCCTTTCTCACTTTTCGTTAAGATCCAGTTATATCCCCTTATTATAATAGTGTGTATATTAAATGCTAATTGAATTTCTATAGGACGATGCGTTGAACTAGGCGTTATCATCTCGGCCAAACTATTTACCATGACAGAAACGTATTTAATCTGTATATCCCATACATGCCGTTTTCCACAATCAAATCGGTCTAATAATAGCAGAGATATTAGCTAAAGCCCTTTTTGGTCTCATCACTGCGCATGATTTTTGTTTACGTATTGAATCTGTAAGCCTCTTATACAACGATGTCGTCTTTCCCGTTCAAATCGGACCAATAATAATCGAGATATAGGCTAAGGCCCTTTTGACATCGTTACTTTTTGTGTTCCCTTAGCCGAGTTCCCAACATTAGCCGCGTTCCAAATCCCTTGAGTTAGAATCTCCCCTAGTATACGTTGAGTTAGAATCTCCCTAGTTTTAAATGATTTACAATCCCCCTAGCTTACCTGCGGCCCCAGATTCCTACGTATACTCCCAGGTGGCGCGGAGCCACTTGGATTACAACCCGGTTAGTTTTTTTTTGGATTAGAACCCGTGTAGTTTTTTTTGGATTAGACCCCGGGTAGCTTACCTACTTATATTTAAATCGGTATTACGCCATCTACTATTTGTGGATGATATCTTACTAGCGGAATCCCCGAAAACTGCGAGGCATGAAGTGTCAGTAGGAGAAGTCTGAAGAAGGACGTCGAATTCCGCACTAGACTATGCCGAAGATTGTATTAATGTATTAATCTTCATTCTTCCTGTTTGCACTTACGAAACTCGAATACTGACATTTACAAAATATATCATCAAAAAATTTAAAAAAATTCTAAGCACCATGGATGAACTCATGGAAAACCAAAGTTATCGATGTAGCCGAATATGCAGCACAACTGAAGATGGAACAAAGAGATTTTAAATTGGCGCCCTCATGAGGATCAACACGCAAGAAGAATACCACAGATGAGATGGGCAGATGCTGTTAAACGTCAAAGTAATGCGGGTACAAGGTAGCCACGGAAGACGGCAACTGGAGAAGATCTATATTCAGGAGTAAGAGGGGCAATTACTTATTTTAAAGTAAAAGAAGTTACTCCTAAGTCTACGTGTTAATAGTTACGAATTTGTTTATTTTTCTAAATCTGATCTATCTGGTCTGTGATAAGATATGTAAAAAGGATGGTCCTGCGGCCCATTTCCATTGCGACCATTGCAGATCTACTATGCTTCTCTCTATAATTAGATGACTTGCGCGAGCTTCGTCCTTTTAAGGATGTTTAGGATCCCTGACAATGGCTCTTCAACGTTGCTTTCTGCCTCTAGGTATTCATTCCCTTCTGTGAGAACCTTGTCCTATTCCAGATTGTTGCTGCACTGATGGGTGCTCCTTCTTCCCAGTGTTCTATCCCTCTCTAGTACCTTGACTTCGTATTTTATATTGAAGTTGAACTGATCTATGAAGACCACGACTAATTATAATTCTATGAAGATGTTTTATACTGTTATACTAAAATTGGGAACATGTTAGCTTGCGATAATAGGAAGTTAGTTGTCAATGAAATCTTAGGGGGAGTTCATTGATTGATTGATTGATTAAGACGATGTACCTGACTGAGGTTTATAAATGCATGTCAGTTACATCGTTATGTTCAGGTGAAGAGGTTTGTTACCTTTATCAGGCTGAGTAGCTTTTTCACCAGATTTTCTTTTGGAAAGTCCTACTGTGGGTTTACCGGCCCCAGTAGGTTGGTTATACCTCCAGTGCGTGAGTACCTGGCACTCTAGTATAATATGAGAGGCTGTTTCATCATCCTCATTGCATAGTCTGGGATCATCTTGAAAGATGCCCATTTTATGTAGGTGTTCCCTAAGGTGACAATGTCCGGCTATTAGTCCCGTGACATGCCTTATTTGATTTCTGCTTAGATTCAGAATATCACCTGTCAGTACTTTTGATGGCACTTTAACCATTCGTTTACTGTTTTGTTGGCCCGGCACGAGATCCCAGCGTGACCGGTGTTCTTTTAACATCCACCTAGTAAGCGAGAGTCGTACCGAGGATTTATGAATGCCAAACGCCGGTTCAGGACCAGTAAAAACTGTCGCTTAGGCGTCTGCTTCCTCGTTGCCTTTTATCCCTTTATGCCCTGGGACCCATCCAAGTGTTACTTTATTTTGGTTGGCCAGAACAAGCAGGGTTTGTAGGCAGTTCCAGACCAATTTTGATCTGATCTTGTTTGTTACATGATAAGGCCTGTAGGGTAGCTTGACTGTCAGAGTAAATGAGGATTGTTTTCCCTCTATACCCACTGTCAGTATTCTCCCTCAAACAAAGCTCTACTTCTGCTTGAAATACTGATGAGTAATTCCCCAATGATGCGTTGGGAGTTCATGCTATACTGTAACAGTTTTTAGACTTCATTCACATTACTTTTAATAGAAGGAATCTATTAGCGACTTCTATTACATATTTTTTTGGATTAAACTTTCGAGTTTCCTGTAATCCTCGCGCCGATCCTGTTGGCCCCTTACCTTCGTATGAAACGACGCAACATTGTTAGATTTATTAGTATCAACATTATTGTCAATCCTCACCTCACCAGCTAAAATACATATGCTTAGGTCATAGCTACGCTGTTTATACGAATGTACCTTATTTTGACACACATTTATTTTTATAATGATATTGTTTTATTTTATATTAGAATAAAATTAGAGTGAAATAATATTTTGACCCTAAAAAATGGAAGTTTAATACTTGGGAATTCATTTAAACAGACATTTAAATTTGGCAAAACACATTTGGAATAAAGGATTACAAATTACAGCTTGGTCTGTGGTACAGAAAAATGTGCTGGCTCATACGTCTCATAGTAAGAGAGATGATAACCAAGATTTTTGTCTCATAGCAGCCCGTCTGAAAATCACTGTTATAAAGTCGGGTGAGTTGATGTGGAAAAATCAATTTTCAGACAAAAAACCCTTAGATCATATATGCTTCGCTAGATACGGCATCCTGTAGTGTTTGTTTGGTATTAGAGGGGGTGAAGGGGCAATGATACAGTGGTGTACCATTTGAAATATTTTGGTACAGTCTTACACAATCTGAGAGGTTGAATACCATCATCTTGCGCTTCTGTTTATTTCAAATGCTATATCATATAATACGCTTTATGTATCTGGTATTAATTTTTTAGATGTTATATTTATGCCATACATAGTTGTATTATTCATTTGGTAGCCAGCAATAGACCCATATATTTGAAAATAATCGTACATACATTCTATTCAAGTCAAAAAAAATTAATATTTTTTCAAAAAGTACTTTGTACCACGTCCAATACAAATGAATGATTAAATTTTGTCTTAGTGTAAACGATAGAAATCCTAAAATTGACCTATTTTAATAAATATACTGTTTTGGGAAGTTCCAAATAATGTCAAATTTGGAGACCCAAACTTATTAGGCCACACCCTGTAGATGTGCCTGTCCCAACTTATTGTAGATTAAGTTGGCAGAGAGTTTTGATGTGGACTGTATACGTATTTAGGTTGTAGTGAAATTATACTCTGAGTACTTGGATTTTGTGTATTAACGATAACGTAAAACAAAAACACTTTACAAAAAAACAAAGAATATAACAAACTCAAAACTATGTTTGCAATTGCTCAGAAATTTATGAATTGTGAAACGCAAGTGCGTATGTAGTAATATGCAATTTATATAAGTTGAGATTGATGAATTTATTACGTAAGAAACAGTCTGAGTGCGACCTGTTTCCCCGGAGATAGAAGTTCTACTGATTTGATTTAATTTATTCTAGTCGCGTGTGGTCCGCCGATATTCTTCCTTGGCCAATCACGGGTACGTGTTTTCGGCGCTATTGATATCCTTTTTTTTATGCAACTGCCAATCTTGCCCCTGGCCGTGGAGCATCTAAAGGCGGCAGCCTATAAAGAGGTAGCCGATAAGGCGGTTTTTAACTATTGATGTTTATATGGACTATTAATTACTTCCGGGCTCTTAGCTGTGCTCTGGCCTTGATTTACTATGTGTGCTTACACTGTTGCTATGCGCGAGGTTCGTTATTTTATTTCTCTTGCTGCCATGGGCGTAGTTAAAAATGTTCGATTTCGAACATATACTATTATCTAATTTAGAAATCATAAATCATAAATCATAAATCATAAATCGAAATAGCCGATGACATACCTGTGTAGATAATTCGCCGCTGAAAAGCTAATACAGTAACTATTAGAGCAAATCTGAAAATAGAAGAGATATAAACAAGTAATAATAGAAACACGTGTCGTTCCTCTTTTCATTTTATGAATGGCGATTCTGAATGAAGTATTTGCACACTTTTCATATTATCTTGCTTGCTTACTACGAACGAATTGAGCTAAATCGGTTACGTTATATCGTGACGTAAAACTAAATGGACAAAGAAAAAACAAACACTGAATCATTTTAAATATGTGTTAACAGGATGTAGGATGCGAGTTCAGGTTCAAAACAAAATCATTTAAAAATAGATATCCCAATATCAGGACATAAAAGGGAAGTTATTTAGATTTTTAATAGCTTCTGAATTAAATACTTTCGATGTTTATTGATTGTAGTATTTGTATACTACAGCTAAATTTAGAACATTTAGAAAAAAGAAACAAGAGTTCTTGTTTGCATTTGGGAAAGATCAAGAATTATTATACTTCTAAAAAATTTAAAAGAGAGATTTAAAAAGACTGGACATTTATGGTTTATAATTGTGAATTATAATACTAAATAATTTCTACCATTTCTCTCTCTTTCCACTGGATTAAAACCACTTAGTTGTTAAAAAAGTTTTTTTATTGACGTTTCGGCTTTCCACAAAAACTTTTTTAACAACTAAGTGGTTTTAATCCAGTGGAAAGAGAGAGAAATTAAAATACAAACCACAATGAGCTTCCGAAATGAATTTCTACCATTTCCTCATTGCTGAAAAATGAATATATTTCGAGAATCCTAAGCCTAAAAGATACAGGCAAACCAGCGACGTAGATGGAAGTCTTTGTTGACCTGATCGATCAGAAGGGCGTTATCTATTATGTTAAAATCTGGCGAAACCGTTGTCTGAATGCTACTGTAATGAGCAGAGGAATTTTGAGAGAATTAATTAGATTAAAACTTTAGACTTTATTTGAGACACTCGGTATAACTAAATTTATTTAATTTACGATGAAAATTTCAAATAAGTAGGTACGATTTTTCGTATGCAATATCATAAGGAAAAATTAGATTCCCGAATGGCATTTGACAAGACTATTTCATGAGTAACAAATTATTCTGCATACACATAGCTTACAAAACATACTACCTATTATATATGCATACATAATAAACATGTAGGTATTAATTTGAAAACTGAAAAACAGGTAATTTATTTAATCACAAAATACTACAAACTTAATTATTTATGGTACAGTTAAAATATAAATTGCACTTTTGGTACACAGTAGGAGTATTGTTTGAAATCTTTGTTAACTCATCGATAACGTTGGGTGTAAGTAAATCATTAATGTTGTTGATGGGTCCAGCTGCAGAGTGAGAAGCTCGAGGAGTGGCTGCAGGATCTTCTATTTTCTGTTTTTTAGCTGGAGGTTCTGAGGCGTCACTTCTAAGGGTGTTTATGATGTTGGAATAATGCTCATTATCCATTTGCAGATAAGGCTGAATTGAGTTGGCTGAACTGTGGCCAGTAATTTTAATAAATTGTTGTTCACCTACCCCTCTTTTAGCCAGGTTACTGACTGCTGTCGACCGTTATTTTTATTTCTTGTGTATTTAATCATGCCTTCTCTGCTGCTTCTTTAGTCCATTTCGAAAGTTCGTTTTTTCCCACTGGAGTATTTTTGTACCATCCACTTGATTGACCAGCCATTTACCATCGGCCATTTTTTTTCTCCACCTTGGGCCGTTTTATTGAAGAGAGGATTATATTCTACTCTTCCTAAAAAGTAGGATTTTTGAAAATCAGTTATTTTAAAAAATATGTAACTATGTTATTTACCTGTTTTAATCCCCGAATTATTCACTTCTTCTTTAAAATAATGAACTCTGCTGCAATTGACTGCTTCTACACCTCTCCAGGCAAGTTCTACTGAAGCGATATGGTAATCATGGGCGCCGTTACAAAAAATGTCAGAGAGGGGCACATTTTTTCAAATCAAAGTATTGCATTAAATTAAAATGAAGATCCTGTTTGTTGCGAGTCACATGGTCTCGACTGCCGACGAGTGACCGCGAAATCTACCGAACTGTTATTTGATACTCCAGCAAAGGACCCCGCAGTACTCACACTTCTGTCTTTCAGGCAGAGGTATGTGCTATTCTCCAATGCGCGAGGGAGAATAACGCGCGTATTAATATTCTATCAGACAGTCAAGCGGCACTCAAGGCCTTGTGCAGCAAGGAAGTGACGTCGAGACTGGTATGGGACTGCAAAAAGGAACTGAGATCGCTGGCAGACCATAATCACGTCAAACTGATATGGGTGCCAGGACATCAGGGAATTGCAGGTAACGAGAAAGCAGACGAACTCGCAAGAAGAGGCTCGGAAAACCCCCCAAACCATGGACGGACACTAGAGGTACCAAAGCGTACAGCAAGAGTGTCTGTAATAAACTGGATCTGGGACAAACATAAAAATTACTGGGAAAACGTCCCGGGAAACAAACACGGGAAAGAATACATCAAAGGACCGTGCCACAAAAGAGCGGCAGACCTGTTAAAGATGAACAGGAGCCAGCTGAAAACAGTTACGGGACTCCTTACTGGCCACGCGCCAGTTAAGGGGCACCTCAACAAGATGGGACTGTACAATCGTGACCTTACCTGCAGACTGTGCGGTAAGGAAACAGAAACAGTGACACATATACTGTGTAGTTGCGAGGCACTGGACCGCAAAAGACAGCAAATTTTTGGGCAGCCAATAGGTGACCCAGAACTATACAACTCCCACTCATTACAGGACCTGTACAAGCTTGTACAGGGCACTAAGGTACTGGACTGGGTATTGTAAACAGAGAGGGAAGATACAATGGGCCGACAGGCCTAAGTGTCACCGGAGGCTTCGGTCAGACGGACCCAACCAGGGGGTGAAGTTTTTTAGTGAGTATGCTTTGAAAGGAGAGTCTCAAAGTAGACCTTGAGATTTTAGGCTCATAACTTCCCCATAAAGGGTTTTCTTTCACCTCCGCAAAAAAAAAAAAAAAAAATGTTATTTACCTGTTTTAATCCCCGAATTATTCACTTCTTCTTTAAAATAATGAACTCTGCTGCAATTGACTGCTTCTACACCTCTCCAGGCAAGTTCTACTAAAGCGATATGGTAATCATGGGCGCCGTTACAAAAAATGTCAGAGAGGGGCACATTTTTTCAAATCAAAGTATTGCATTAAATTGAAATGAAGATCCTGTTTGTTGCGAGTCACATGGTCTCGACTGCCGACGAGTGACCGCGAAATCTACCGAACTGTTATTTGATACTCCAGCAAAGGACCCCGCAGTACTCACACTTCTGTCTTTCAGGCAGAGGTATATGCTATTCTCCAATGCGCGAGGGAGAATAACAGGAGAGATATAGCTAACGCGCGTATTAATATTCTATCAGACAGTCAAGCGGCACTCAAGGCCTTGTGCAGCAAGGAAGTGACGTCGAGGTATGGGATTGCAAAAAGGAACTGAGATCGCTGGCAGACCATAATCACGTCAAACTGATATGGGTGCCAGGACATCAGGGAATTGCAGGTAACGAAAAAGCAGACGAACTCGCAAGAAGAGGCTCGGAAAACCCCTCAAACCATGGACGGACACTAGAGGTACCAAAGCGTACAGCAAGAGTGTCTGTAATAAACTGGATCTGGGACAAAAATAAAAATTACTGGGAAAACGTCCCGGGAAACAAACACGGGAAAGAATACATCAAAGGACCGTGCCACAAAAGAGCGGCAGACCTGTTAAAGATGAACAGGAGCCAGCTGAAAACAGTTACGAGACTCCTTACTGGCCACGCGCCAGTTAAGGGGCACCTCAACAAGATGGGACTGTACAATGGTGACCTTACCTGCAGACTGTGCGGTAAGGAAACAGAAACAGTGACACATATACTGTGTAGATGCGAGGCACTGGACCGCAAAAGACAGCAAATTTTTGGGCAGCCAATAGGTGACCCAGAACTATACAACTCCCACTCAGTACAGGACCTGTACAAGCTTGTACAGGGCACTAAGGTACTGGACTGGGTATTGTAAACAGAGAGGGAAGATACAATGGGCCGACAGGCCTAAGTGTCACCGGAGGCTTCGGTCAGACGGACCCAACCAGGGGGTGAAGTTTTTTAGTGAGTATGCTTTGAAAGGAGAGTCTCAAAGTAGACCTTGAGATTTTAGGCTCATAACTTCCCCATAAAGGGTTTTCTTTCACCTCCGCAAAAAAAAAAAAAAAAATGTTATTTACCTGTTTTAATCCCCGAATTATTCACTTCTTCTTTAAAATAATGAACTCTGCTGCAATTGACTGCTTCTACACCTCTCCAGGCAAGTTCTACTAAAGCGATATGGTAATCATGGGCGCCGTTACAAAAAATGTCAGAGAGGGGCACATTTTTTCAAATCAAAGTATTGCATTAAATTGAAATGAAGATCCTGTTTGTTGCGAGTCACATGGTCTCGACTGCCGACGAGTGACCGCGAAATCTACCGAACTGTTATTTGATACTCCAGCAAAGGACCCCGCAGTACTCACACTTCTGTCTTTCAGGCAGAGGTATATGCTATTCTCCAATGCGCGAGGGAGAATAACAGGAGAGATATAGCTAACGCGCGTATTAATATTCTATCAGACAGTCAAGCGGCACTCAAGGCCTTGTGCAGCAAGGAAGTGACGTCGAGACTGGTATGGGACTGCAAAAAGGAACTGAGATCGCTGGCAGACCATAATCACGTCAAACTGATATGGGTGCCAGGACATCAGGGAATTGCAGGTAACGAGAAAGCAGACGAACTCGCAAGAAGAGGCTCGGAAAACTCCCCAAACCATGGACGGACACTAGAGGTACCAAAGCGTACAGCAAGAGTGTCTGTAATAAACTGGATCTGGGACAACCATAAAAATTACTGGGAAAACGTCCCGGGAAACAAACACGGGAAAGAATACATCAAAGGACCGTGCCACAAAAGAGCGGCAGACCTGTTAAAGATGAACAGGAGCCAGCTGAAAACAGTTACGGGACTCCTTACTGGCCACGCGCCAGTTAAGGGGCACCTCAACAAGATGGGACTGTACAATGGTGACCTTACCTGCAGACTGTGCGGTAAGGAAACAGAAACAGTGACACATATACTGTGTAGATGCGAGGCACTGGACCGCAAAAGACAGCAAATTTTTGGGCAGCCAATAGGTGACCCAGAACTATACAACTCCCACTCAGTACAGGACCTGTACAAGCTTGTACAGGGCACTAAGGTACTGGACTGGGTATTGTAAACAGAGAGGGAAGATACAATGGGCCGACAGGCCTAAGTGTCACCGGAGGCTTCGGTCAGACGGACCCAACCAGGGGGTGAAGTTTTTTAGTGAGTATGCTTTGAAAGGAGAGTCTCAAAGTAGACCTTGAGATTTTAGGCTCATAACTTCCCCATAAAGGGTTTTCTTTCACCTCCGCAAAAAAAAAAAAAAAAAATGTTATTTACCTGTTTTAATCCCCGAATTATTCACTTCTTCTTTAAAATAATGAACTCTGCTGCAATTGACTGCTTCTACACCTCTCCAGGCAAGTTCTACTAAAGCGATATGGTAATCATGGGCGCCGTTACAAAAAATGTCAGAGAGGGGCACATTTTTTCAAATCAAAGTATTGCATTAAATTAAAATGAAGATCCTGTTTGTTGCGAGTCACATGGTCTCGACTGCCGACGAGTGACCGCGAAATCTACCGAACTGTTATTTGATACTCCAGCAAAGGACCCCGCAGTACTCACACTTCTGTCTTTCAGGCAGAGGTATATGCTATTCTCCAATGCGCGAGGGAGAATAACAGGAGAGATATAGCTAACGCGCGTATTAATATTCTATCAGACAGTCAAGCGGCACTCAAGGCCTTGTGCAGCAAGGAAGTGACGTCGAGACTGGTATGGGACTGCAAAAAGGAACTGAGATCGCTGGCAGACCATAATCACGTCAAACTGATATGGGTGCCAGGACATCAGGGAATTGCAGGTAACGAAAAAGCAGACGAACTCGCAAGAAGAGGCTCGGAAAACCCCCCAAACCATGGACGGACACTAGAGGTACCAAAGCGTACAGCAAGAGTGTCTGTAATAAACTGGATCTGGGACAAAAATAAAAATTACTGGGAAAACGTCCCGGGAAACAAACACGGGAAAGAATACATCAAAGGACCGTGCCACAAAAGAGCGGCAGACCTGTTAAAGATGAACAGGAGCCAGCTGAAAACAGTTACGAGACTCCTTACTGGCCACGCGCCAGTTAAGGGGCACCTCAACAAGATGGGACTGTACAATGGTGACCTTACCTGCAGACTGTGCGGTAAGGAAACAGAAACAGTGACACATATACTGTGTAGATGCGAGGCACTGGACCGCAAAAGACAGCAAATTTTTGGGCAGCCAATAGGTGACCCAGAACTATACAACTCCCACTCAGTACAGGACCTGTACAAGCTTGTACAGGGCACTAAGGTACTGGACTGGGTATTGTAAACAGAGAGGGAAGATACAATGGGCCGACAGGCCTAAGTGTCACCGGAGGCTTCGGTCAGACGGACCCAACCAGGGGGTGAAGTTTTTTAGTGAGTATGCTTTGAAAGGAGAGTCTCAAAGTAGACCTTGAGATTTTAGGCTCATAACTTCCCCATAAAGGGTTTTCTTTCACCTCCGCAAAAAAAAAAAAAAAAATGTTATTTACCTGTTTTAATCCCCGAATTATTCACTTCTTCTTTAAAATAATGAACTCTGCTGCAATTGACTGCTTCTACACCTCTCCAGGCAAGTTCTACTAAAGCGATATGGTAATCATGGGCGCCGTTACAAAAAATGTCAGAGAGGGGCACATTTTTTCAAATCAAAGTATTGCATTAAATTGAAATGAAGATCCTGTTTGTTGCGAGTCACATGGTCTCGACTGCCGACGAGTGACCGCGAAATCTACCGAACTGTTATTTGATACTCCAGCAAAGGACCCCGCAGTACTCACACTTCTGTCTTTCAGGCAGAGGTATATGCTATTCTCCAATGCGCGAGGGAGAATAACAGGAGAGATATAGCTAACGCGCGTATTAATATTCTATCAGACAGTCAAGCGGCACTCAAGGCCTTGTGCAGCAAGGAAGTGACGTCGAGACTGGTATGGGACTGCAAAAAGGAACTGAGATCGCTGGCAGACCATAATCACGTCAAACTGATATGGGTGCCAGGACATCAGGGAATTGCAGGTAACGAGAAAGCAGACGAACTCGCAAGAAGAGGCTCGGAAAACTCCCCAAACCATGGACGGACACTAGAGGTACCAAAGCGTACAGCAAGAGTGTCTGTAATAAACTGGATCTGGGACAACCATAAAAATTACTGGGAAAACGTCCCGGGAAACAAACACGGGAAAGAATACATCAAAGGACCGTGCCACAAAAGAGCGGCAGACCTGTTAAAGATGAACAGGAGCCAGCTGAAAACAGTTACGGGACTCCTTACTGGCCACGCGCCAGTTAAGGGGCACCTCAACAAGATGGGACTGTACAATGGTGACCTTACCTGCAGACTGTGCGGTAAGGAAACAGAAACAGTGACACATATACTGTGTAGATGCGAGGCACTGGACCGCAAAAGACAGCAAATTTTTGGGCAGCCAATAGGTGACCCAGAACTATACAACTCCCACTCAGTACAGGACCTGTACAAGCTTGTACAGGGCACTAAGGTACTGGACTGGGTATTGTAAACAGAGAGGGAAGATACAATGGGCCGACAGGCCTAAGTGTCACCGGACGCTTCGGTCAGACGGACCCAACCAGGGGGTGAAGTTTTTTAGTGAGTATGCTTTGAAAGGAGAGTCTCACAGTAGACCTTGAGATTTTAGGCTCATAACTTCCCCATAAAGGGTTTTCTTTCACCTCCGCAAAAAAAAAAAAAAAAAATGTTATTTACCTGTTTTAATCCCCGAATTATTCACTTCTTCTTTAAAATAATGAACTCTGCTGCAATTGACTGCTTCTACACCTCTCCAGGCAAGATCTACTAAAGCGATATGGTAATCATGGGCGCCGTTACAAAAAATGTCAGAGAGGGGCACATTTTTTCAAATCAAAGTATTGCATTAAATTGAAATGAAGATCCTGTTTGTTGCGAGTCACATGGTCTCGACTGCCGACGAGTGACCGCGAAATCTACCGAACTGTTATTTGATACTCCAGCAAAGGACCCCGCAGTACTCACACTTCTGTCTTTCAGGCAGAGGTATATGCTATTCTCCAATGCGCGAGGGAGAATAACAGGAGAGATATAGCTAACGCGCGTATTAATATTCTATCAGACAGTCAAGCGGCACTCAAGGCCTTGTGCAGCAAGGAAGTGACGTCGAGGTATGGGATTGCAAAAAGGAACTGAGATCGCTGGCAGACCATAATCACGTCAAACTGATATGGGTGCCAGGACATCAGGGAATTGCAGGTAACGAAAAAGCAGACGAACTCGCAAGAAGAGGCTCGGAAAACCCCCCAAACCATGGACGGACACTAGAGGTACCAAAGCGTACAGCAAGAGTGTCTGTAATAAACTGGATCTGGGACAAAAATAAAAATTACTGGGAAAACGTCCCGGGAAACAAACACGGGAAAGAATACATCAAAGGACCGTGCCACAAAAGAGCGGCAGACCTGTTAAAGATGAACAGGAGCCAGCTGAAAACAGTTACGAGACTCCTTACTGGCCACGCGCCAGTTAAGGGGCACCTCAACAAGATGGGACTGTACAATGGTGACCTTACCTGCAGACTGTGCGGTAAGGAAACAGAAACAGTGACACATATACTGTGTAGATGCGAGGCACTGGACCGCAAAAGACAGCAAATTTTTGGGCAGCCAATAGGTGACCCAGAACTATACAACTCCCACTCAGTACAGGACCTGTACAAGCTTGTACAGGGCACTAAGGTACTGGACTGGGTATTGTAAACAGAGAGGGAAGATACAATGGGCCGACAGGCCTAAGTGTCACCGGAGGCTTCGGTCAGACGGACCCAACCAGGGGGTGAAGTTTTTTAGTGAGTATGCTTTGAAAGGAGAGTCTCACAGTAGACCTTGAGATTTTAGGCTCATAACTTCCCCATAAAGGGTTTTCTTTCACCTCCGCAAAAAAAAAAAAAAAAAATGTTATTTACCTGTTTTAATCCCCGAATTATTCACTTCTTCTTTAAAATAATGAACTCTGCTGCAATTGACTGCTTCTACACCTCTCCAGGCAAGTTCTACTGAAGCGATATGGTAATCATGGGCGCCGTTACAAAAAATGTCAGAGAGGGGCACATTTTTTCAAATCAAAGTATTGCATTAAATTAAAATGAAGATCCTGTTTGTTGCGAGTCACATGGTCTCGACTGCCGACGAGTGACCGCGAAATCTACCGAACTGTTATTTGATACTCCAGCAAAGGACCCCGCAGTACTCACACTTCTGTCTTTCAGGCAGAGGTATATGCTATTCTCCAATGCGCGAGGGAGAATAACAGGAGAGATATAGCTAACGCGCGTATTAATATTCTATCAGACAGTCAAGCGGCACTCAAGGCCTTGTGCAGCAAGGAAGTGACGTCGAGGTATGGGATTGCAAAAAGGAACTGAGATCGCTGGCAGACCATAATCACGTCAAACTGATATGGGTGCCAGGACATCAGGGAATTGCAGGTAACGAAAAAGCAGACGAACTCGCAAGAAGAGGCTCGGAAAACCCCCCAAACCATGGACGGACACTAGAGGTACCAAAGCGTACAGCAAGAGTGTCTGTAATAAACTGGATCTGGGACAAAAATAAAAATTACTGGGAAAACGTCCCGGGAAACAAACACGGGAAAGAATACATCAAAGGACCGTGCCACAAAAGAGCGGCAGACCTGTTAAAGATGAACAGGAGCCAGCTGAAAACAGTTACGAGACTCCTTACTGGCCACGCGCCAGTTAAGGGGCACCTCAACAAGATGGGACTGTACAATGGTGACCTTACCTGCAGACTGTGCGGTAAGGAAACAGAAACAGTGACACATATACTGTGTAGATGCGAGGCACTGGACCGCAAAAGACAGCAAATTTTTGGGCAGCCAATAGGTGACCCAGAACTATACAACTCCCACTCAGTACAGGACCTGTACAAGCTTGTACAGGGCACTAAGGTACTGGACTGGGTATTGTAAACAGAGAGGGAAGATACAATGGGCCGACAGGCCTAAGTGTCACCGGAGGCTTCGGTCAGACGGACCCAACCAGGGGGTGAAGTTTTTTAGTGAGTATGCTTTGAAAGGAGAGTCTCAAAGTAGACCTTGAGATTTTAGGCTCATAACTTCCCCATAAAGGGTTTTCTTTCACCTCCGCAAAAAAAAAAAAAAAAAATGTTATTTACCTGTTTTAATCCCCGAATTATTCACTTCTTCTTTAAAATAATGAACTCTGCTGCAATTGACTGCTTCTACACCTCTCCAGGCAAGTTCTACTAAAGCGATATGGTAATCATGGGCGCCGTTACAAAAAATGTCAGAGAGGGGCACATTTTTTCAAATCAAAGTATTGCATTAAATTGAAATGAAGATCCTGTTTGTTGCGAGTCACATGGTCTCGACTGCCGACGAGTGACCGCGAAATCTACCGAACTGTTATTTGATACTCCAGCAAAGGACCCCGCAGTACTCACACTTCTGTCTTTCAGGCAGAGGTATATGCTATTCTCCAATGCGCGAGGGAGAATAACAGGAGAGATATAGCTAACGCGCGTATTAATATTCTATCAGACAGTCAAGCGGCACTCAAGGCCTTGTGCAGCAAGGAAGTGACGTCGAGACTGGTATGGGACTGCAAAAAGGAACTGAGATCGCTGGCAGACCATAATCACGTCAAACTGATATGGGTGCCAGGACATCAGGGAATTGCAGGTAACGAGAAAGCAGACGAACTCGCAAGAAGAGGCTCGGAAAACTCCCCAAACCATGGACGGACACTAGAGGTACCAAAGCGTACAGCAAGAGTGTCTGTAATAAACTGGATCTGGGACAACCATAAAAATTACTGGGAAAACGTCCCGGGAAACAAACACGGGAAAGAATACATCAAAGGACCGTGCCACAAAAGAGCGGCAGACCTGTTAAAGATGAACAGGAGCCAGCTGAAAACAGTTACGGGACTCCTTACTGGCCACGCGCCAGTTAAGGGGCACCTCAACAAGATGGGACTGTACAATGGTGACCTTACCTGC
Source organism: Crepidodera aurea (assembly GCA_949320105.2). Lineage (NCBI taxonomy): Eukaryota > Metazoa > Arthropoda > Insecta > Coleoptera > Chrysomelidae > Crepidodera > Crepidodera aurea. The sequence continues at coordinate 5,014,920 of OX439476.1, read as the reverse complement.
AGACTGTGCGGTAAGGAAACAGAAACAGTGACACATATACTGTGTAGATGCGAGGCACTGGACCGCAAAAGACAGCAAATTTTTGGGCAGCCAATAGGTGACCCAGAACTATACAACTCCCACTCAGTACAGGACCTGTACAAGCTTGTACAGGGCACTAAGGTACTGGACTGGGTATTGTAAACAGAGAGAGAAGATACAATGGGCCGACAGGCCTAAGTGTCACCGGAGGCTTCGGTCAGACGGACCCAACCAGGGGGTGAAGTTTTTTAGTGAGTATGCTTTGAAAGGAGAGTCTCACAGTAGACCTTGAGATTTTAGGCTCATAACTTCCCCATAAAGGGTTTTCTTTCACCTCCGCAAAAAAAAAAAAAAAAATGTTATTTACCTGTTTTAATCCCCGAATTATTCACTTCTTCTTTAAAATAATGAACTCTGCTGCAATTGACTGCTTCTACACCTCTCCAGGCAAGTTCTACTGAAGCGATATGGTAATCATGGGCGCCGTTATAAAAAATGTCAGAGAGGGGCACATTTTTTCAAATCAAAGTATTGCATTAAATTAAAATGAAGATCCTGTTTGTTGCGAGTCACATGGTCTCGACTGCCGACGAGTGACCGCGAAATCTACCAAACTGTTATTTGATACTCCAGTAAAGGACCCCGCAGTTTTTAAAGGGGAATTGGGTTTCACTCAATCTCGCTCAAACCTGTTGAAAAGTATTAGTCATATCGTTCTCATTAAATGTCTCCATGGGCGCAATAAAAAATAATGAAAGGATTTTGAGATACCGGCCGCCGAAGGTGGAGATTTTTTAAAAGTCGAAAATCTTATTAGTGCATTCTGTGAGTCGGAAAAATATACAAATATTTTAAGCAGCATCTGTCGAGGATGCTGAACACGATGGCGGTGGTCAAAATTCTTTTAAAGGTAACCCAACCTCCCAAACGGCCAAAAATCACCCCCAAAGTGGGGGGAATCGCTTATTCCACATATTCCATCGGTAAAATATTCCCTACCCCCCGTTTTCAAGGATGGCGTTATCCAAAATTAGTTTTGACTTGGCTCCACCTCTCAAACGGTCAAAAACCACCCCCACAATGGGGGAATCGCGGATTCCGCGTCTTCCACCGGCAAAATATATCTTCCCCCTCGTTTTCGAGGATGCTGAACGCGATGGCGGTATACAAAATTATTTTCGGCTTGACCCACCCCTCAAACGGCCAAAAATCACCCTGTAGAGGGTTGTTGTTGGCCGTTTGGGAGATATGGCCAAGTCGGTGTACAGATGTAACATCACCATTGTGCTCAGCATCCTCAAAAACGGCAGATGATGCGGTTTTTCTTGTTTATTAAAAAAATCTCATCCTGCAGGGGGTCGTTTGGGGCGCGTGACTAAGTCGAAAATAATTTTAAATACTTCCGTCGTGTTTAGCATCCTCGAAAACGGGGGGGAAGATATATTTTGCCGGTGGAAGAAGCGAAATCCACGATTCTCCCATTTTGAGGGTGGTTTTTGGCTGTTTGAGGGGTGGTGTCAAGTCAAAAATAATTTTGGATAACGCCATCGTGTTCAGCATCCTCGAAAACGGGGGGTGGGGAATATTTTACCAATGGAATATGCGGTATACGCCATTCCTTTGATTATTTTTTATCGCGCCCATGGAGACATTGAATGAGAACGATATGACTGATACTTTTCAACAGGTTTGAGCGAGATTGATTGAAACCAAATTCTCCTTTAAAAACTGCCCTCGTGTAACGGCGCCCTTGATGGTAATATTTTCGCTGGAGTCCCGCCGGAGTGTCTTCGTCCCATAATAAAACCATTGCGTAGTATTCTTCCAATTTTAATGAAACGGAGCTCGATTTCCTATTATTGGCGCACATCTGCAAATTCCTTCGTTTCGCATTACGAGCTTCCCTACTAGACTTGAAGATAATATCTTTAAACGGATCAAAAATTATTTTCCACTTCATAAAATACATCTCTTGCATTTTTTTTTGCAACGGTGCTCAACATTGCCTTCACAACTAGTTCTTTGTAATTTTCACCGTTTTCTTTCTTTATATTCCACGCCCAATTTTTCAGGATTAGGTTTAGTTGCTCTAAACTTGTAGTTTCCAAAAGCTCGTATTTCTTTGCCTTGCAGAATTCCGTAAACTGTTTCGATATTGACGTATGGTTTTAACGGTATTGTAGGGTACACTTTTCTCAATCGCCAGATCAATATTAGTCATAGAATCACTTCCAAAGCGACTCATTTTCACTACATAAGCTGACTAGGAAGAGTAACAAAATAATAGAATTTAAAACAAAAAACATATTGTAAAAATTATAAAGTGTCATGATAGAAGAGCAAAATACCTATTTTTTTAAGGTGGGAAACGCATTTACGTATAGGTTCGGGGGGGTCACCGGCCTCTTCAACCTCTTAGTTCTCTTTCTTCCACTCCTTTCTGTCTCAATACTTCTGTGATGAAGAGATGCCCTTCTCTAGTTTTCCTCCTCATTCAGCATCCGCTTTAGGAAAGCGACCGGGTTCATTTCCTCTAGTTCTATTCCAATGTTCTCTCGATTGATACTCCAAGGCAGCGAGGAAGGGTATGCTCCGGTTCGTCCACCTCTTCTGCGCAGTACACACTCCTCGTGCCTGGGACTTTCCCAATTCTATGGGTGTACTTGAGGAAATATTCGTGCCCAACTGAGTCATGTGGTAGTCTACTTTTTTTTGTTTGGGGGGAAATTCTTAGGCACACCACTGCTCAAGTTCTACCACAAATGGCGAGTTGGACTCCGGGCTCATAGGTCGTTGCACCCGTTCAATTAAGTCGATGTGGCAGGTGTAGACAGGCATCCAGACTATAGCACAGTACTCAAGAATGCTTCGAACTAGAGAATTGTATAGACCCATGATGGATTTAATAGCATGAAAGTGACGAGTGTGACGTTTAATGAATTCGAGCATTCTAAAAGCCTTGCTCGATATGAAGATTGAACGGTGTCGAGGATGATGCCAAGATCAACAATGGATAAGACACTATCTAATGAAGCATCATCGACTTTATAGACATTTTTGGTAATGTTGGGAGATCTTGTAAAGTGAATCGTCGCACATTTGCTCACATTCAGAGACAAACGATTAATTTTGCACCAATCGGTGAAACGGTCCAAATCTGATTGTAAGGCAGAATTATCACTGGTTTTTGTAGTTTGCAATACTCGTAGATATATCCATTTTTTTTATATGTAGTAGTTAAATGTTATGGTATAAATAAGCATCGTTTATATATCATAATGTAATATTAAAAATGGTATTTTGTATCTAACGTTTTGTTTCAGGTTTTGTCCCTCCGTCTTCCTTTATTTAGCAAGCATTGTACCTGCAATATGGCTCCTGGAGCTCGACAAAGTAGAAAGGAAACTAAAAGCTTTGGAGGGAGTATCCATGAATCAAACAACTGGAGGACAATTCAAAGAATTGAATAATTTAATTGGGGTTTGTATTTCGTGTACTTTATAATGTTTCTTACCATTTTTTTTATTAAATCTTTAATCTAATATTGCCAGAGTTCGTGTTTAAAGTTACTTTTCCTTTAACTTGTGATCAGAAAGACACAAACGAAATTTGGCATGTATGCTAGACATATATATGCCGACGACCTTGCAATCTCCATACAGGATAGAACTTTTAGGGATCTAGAAGTTAAATTGGAAGCAGCTCTGAAAACTACATCCACCTACTACCGCGAAAACGCTCTTAAATCCAACCCAGCAAAAATACAAGTTTGCGCCTTCCACAAGGCACACAAAAAAACTTCATGGCAAGGTAAAGAACTCGCCCACGTTGACACACCGAAGTACCTGGGTGTTACTATGGACAGAACGCTATCCTTCAAACAGCACTGCCATAATACTCGGCAAAAAGTGACAGCCAGGAATAACCTAATGAGTATGCTGCCCCAGTATGGCGCCGATCCAAACATGCAAAACAAGTTGACGTTGCTCTCAATCAAACCTGTAGAATTATCACTGGGTACATGAAAGCTACCTTTCTGGAAAAACTCTATAGAGCGGCAGGTTTCTCAACACCAACCGAACGCAGAAAAGGCATTGAACATGTTGAGAAGTTTAAGCAAGTGTTTGATGAGCGCAATATCCTATACAGACATCAAGAACCAATGAGGAGACAAAAATCCAGAAATAGTTTCCTTCAGTCTGCTCCAATCGGAACTTCCCTCATCAGGCTCTACCCTGGACTGGAAAACCTGGAAAACATTAAACCGAATAAGAAAAGGAGTGGCACCAGTGAAAAATAAAATGATCAGATGGGGGATACAGGAAGACCAATCCTTTGCGACTGTGGCGAAGTGCAGGACGAGGACCATATCCTGAGATGCATACAGTGCCCTGCGACATGTTCCACAGATGATATGTGGATTACCAACGACAACGTAGCCCGCTACTGTGCTGAAAGATTTTAGAAGATTCGCACTCGAAAAAGTAAAAAGTAAAGGCATGTATTAACTAAAGCTTAAAAAATTTGTTTTAGTTAATAACTAATGATAGCGTTGCACTTCCATTTTAAAATTTATTTTTTTAATGGTAACAGTAAAGATGGTTCAAGAGTCTATTCAACTGTATTTTGCATTTTGGCATCTGTCTTTTGATTTGTGAAAGATGTCTTGTACTCCCTTTTGTTCGCGAAGTTTCAGGTCGTCTGATTATGTGAATGCTAAGTGTATTGAAGTATGATCCGTTGAGAGGTTCCAATTTTTTTTTGTTGAGTGGACAAACCTTACCTAAGGAGCACTGGTCACCCCTTGATCAGCCAGTGTCGGATTCTTAGCAACTAAAAAATGGTTGAAAGAAAATGTCCTCCAGGAACCACCTGGCGGTATTATTTCGGGATGGATTCCTATTTCTGCAGATGTTGGGCTATTCTCTGTATGTCTTTTCTCTTGTCGGATATAATGTGGCTATTTGTCTTATTTTCTTCAAGATTTCTTCTTTATGTAGCATCTTCGTACCTTTATTTTCTGGGGTTACTCTTCCTATTTAGCTCAAGCCTCAAGCCAAAATGGTGCAGGTATGCCTGGAAGGCTCCGTGTCCAGTTAGTATCTGGATCAGGCAGAAGTTAACCTTCTTTGTCTCCTTCTTCTTCTTCTTTGGCTTCTTTGTGCCTTTGTCCATTCGGCTTTATCATCATTTCTTTCCCATAGTTCCTGCCACATTTCTAAAAGGTGTGCTCTGGCTTCTTTTCTGGACTTTTTATCCTCAACCATCTTTCTTTTTTCTACTAGAAGCTGTTTTGGCGGTGTTCTTGCAATTACAAGCAGCACCTTTACTGCACTACAGAACATAATATGGGTCTTGGGTCTATCACTTTTGGTATTATTCTGCTGATATTAGCCAGTGCATTAGTAACTTTCTCTGCTGCCTTCCTTATGTGTTGTCCCATACTACTATTTCTGTAAAAATATACATCGAGGTATTTCGACACATCTTGACTATTTATCTCTCCCACGTTGATAGTGACGCTTTTCCTTTCTTCCACTTACCAGCATAACCACCTCAGTTGTATGTGGTACTAGCATCAGTTTTTTCCTGTGGATCCAATTGTTAATGTCTTTCAGGACTTCATTTGCTGTCGTCTGTAGGTCCTCGGCGTACCTTTTTCTTAGAGCATCAGCGTATTCTATCAGTTTTACTCTGTTGGGTACTGTTGTTTTGAATACTTCGTCATAGTATATATTCCACAGAGTGGACCCTATCAGTGATCCTTGTGGAACGACGCAAGTGATCTTCATCTCTTTTTTTTCACCAACTCTTAGAAGTCTATCCTCCATATAACTCGCCATTATGTTATAGATATAAGGTTCTAGTTAGATGTTAATGTAGTTTGCAGCAACTCCTTTAAACACAAAAAAGTCCAGTAAGTTTAGTAGTCTGGCAGTCAGTTTATATCAGATTGCCAATATGTGGACTTTCCAGTAGAAAGAGAAAAGAATTAAGCGATGATACTGGACTGAACATTGAACACTAATAGAGTCTTAAATAAAATTGGAAACATTATATAATCATATATTCTGCCAAAAAACAGTTTATTGTTTTAAATCATTTTCAACGTTGCAATTTTAATTCGTTAATTTTAAATAAGTATTTTTAGAAAATCATTAATTTCTTGATAAAACTTTTCAAAAGGAAAAGGCGTAACTTTCATAACGAAAAATAAATTAATACTATTTATTAGGTGGGCATAAAACTGCCAGAAATCTCGTTAAGCACCGAAACTTGGATAACTCTAATAGAACAATTCCTTATGTTGATACTCATAATTGGGAGATGGATGTTGCCAAAAGGTGATCTCACAAGGGACCAACTTAGCCAGCTGCTGCTCGTCTATATTGGTATGTATTTAATTTTAATGTTCTGGGAAATAAAATTTTACGTTTGTCATCGTTTTTGTTTGATTGCCAGCAAAAATATTGACATTGATGAGGAAAAGGGAATATACGTAGTTTATTTTTGATACTATCAAAAAAGGATAAATAAATATTTATTCGGTTTTCCAGTTTCGTGAATTTTACGAATCCAAATTAGTCATGAACGAACTAAATATAATTTCAGTTAATAATCAATTATAGCGTTTGCAAAAATTCATTAGAAACTAATATCAACCTTGCAACGTGTTTCGGCCAAAGGCCATCATAGGGCGAGGTTATTTAGAAAGTCCGAATTGTTACAAAAGCAAAAAACCAATTGGTATTAAGCTAATTAGGAGGTCATTTGTAGAATTTTTGTTACGCTAGTCCCACTTTACAGTTGCTTTTACCAGTTCCGAGAAAACCGCCAAACTGCTAGCTTAATAGCGCTAATTGAGCTCTATTTAGTTAGCCAGGCACTGGCGGCATCATCGTATCAGGTCAGGTCATTTGTAGCTTTTTTGTTATGCTGGTCCTACTTTTGTAGCTTTTATTATTTCCGCGAAAAACACGAAATCTGTAGTAACAGTTATAATTTAACATTTAAAACAGACAATTGTCTCAATTATCTTAAAAAATGTGTTGCCCTAATAAAAATTTCTATCTATCTACACAAAACAAAGTATTTTAATTTATTACATTAAAAATTATCCTTCTAACTTTATTTATCTTTGCAGGTACGGCTGCAGATATTTTAGAATTCTTTGATTCTTTCAAAGATGATAAAATTGCATCAGAGCCAATACTCGTACTTTTAACACTAGCCATATGGTAAGGAATTATAGATACTGTCATTTTAAAGCACTTAAATAATATTGATTTAGGTCTTGGAGTTTGATGCAGTTTACGGTAGTTCTAACCGCAACTAAAGCAAGAAAATCAAGACTTGCAACAACAACTTCGACTATAGAAAAGTATGTACAGTTGTACAGTCTTCTGTTGTTATTTAAAAATTAAACTGACATATTTGTAGCATGTAAAACTGCAATTAATATTTTTTGCATTTTTCAAAACCAGAAGTGATTCCATTATAATTTATTTTTCAGATCTGACAATTGTTGCACAATCGACGTCTGCAGCATTCTTCTTAACATCACCCTACAAGATGCTCCTTATTTAGCTTTCCGACTTCTTCTTATTTGTCACTACAAAATCGTCACTTATATGAACATATTCTTCACCTGCAAGAACACCTTAGTAATTTTTCTGCAGATGTACAGACTGTATGTGGTGTTTACAGAAAGTAATAAGAAGAAACCCGACGATGTTGAGATGGCATCTACTGTTTCTATAATATCCAATCTGTCTAGAAGCGATTTTACTTTCGAACCGAGGAGGCGACGAAGGCCTACTAGGTCCCAACAGGAAAGTATGAGAAGCAAAAGTACTGTCAAAAGCCAAAGAAGTACTAGTAGTAGAAGAAGTGGAGAGACGGAGGGGTCGAGCGATAGCGATGGAAGTGGAACAAGTAGTATCAGAAAAAACAGGTATATAGGAATTTGATAGGCAAATATGTCTTTTGTTATATTTTTTAGAGATAATCTTCTTCTTCTTCTTTTTCTTTTTATAGATCTGTTGATCTGTTAATTTCGAGCCTGCCGTAAAATTTCTTGAGAGGTAGACTGCCAGCTATCTCTCCATCTTTTTGGTGGTCTTCCCAGTGGACGCCTGCCTATAGGGTTTCCTTCTAACACGATCTTCGGTAGTCGGTGTTCCTCCATTCTTCTAACGTGATTGTACCATTGTCTTCTTCGTTGCCTTCCCCACCTTACTATATCCTGGATACCGCATTGCTCTCTGGTATCGGTGTTTCGTATTCGGTCCCTTCTTGTGATGCCCACTATAGCTCTTAATGTTTTCATTTCGGCGACCCGCAGCATTTTCTTCGTTTTACTGGTGTCTTCTCGAGCTTCTATACCATAGGTCATTATAGGTCTAACGCAAGTTTTATAGATCTTGATCTTACTGTCCAGTCCCATGTATCGGTTATCCCATATCACATCTCTCAAACATCCTGAGGTAATTGCTGCCTTGTTAATTAGGCTTCTGAGGTCCTTAACTGGGTCATGGCAACTTGAAAGATCTACACCAAGGTATCTAAACTGTGATAATTGTTCTATTGGTTTATTTTCTACTACGAGTTTGCATCTAATTGGGTCTTTAGAAATTGTGATGGTTTTGGTCTTTTCAATAGATATATTCATGTTAAGCTGTCGACTAACTTGGTAGAACCTAAAAAGCTCTCTTTGCAGGTCATCCTCATTTTCCGTGATTAGGGCAGCATCATCTGCATAGCACACTATGCCCACTCTGCTATTGCCGATTCTGTATCCTAACCTAAATTTTAGAGATAATAAAGGACGAAATTAAATACAGCGTACATCTGTTTACAGATGTTTGAGTATCTTAATTGGAAAAATTATATTATCTTCAAAAGATTAAGTTGAAGCACTATCGTCGACCACTCAACTAAAACACAATTTTAACACACTCTACGTGCGTTTCGCCAACTATGTTGGCATCATCAGGAGTTGATGATAGACTAATTAAATAATATCTGGTCACCGAGCTTCGCTCTTAATATTCAAATCTACATTTTTAAGCAGTCCAATGAGTATATAATTTAAGTATATTTATAACCTGACAAATTATTAATTAATTCGTGAAAATCACGGAGTGGGCGACATCTACTTGAACTATAGAAAGGTAGATAAATAGAAAGTTGATTGGCGATTGGCTTGAAAGTAGGCGGGAAAATAAAAAAAGCTGTCAGTGTTAATTTTCAATTTGCTGCAGGTGTTGTTGACGTTTATCAACTGCTTGTCACAGAGGTTAGTTAAATGCATTAAACGTTGCCTAGTTTCTGGAGATTTCACCCTTTTAGGGCAACATCTACTGACGCTTGGTCTTCGCGAATAGTCACGGCGGACAGGCCCCGTTTCCGGGACGGGCAACAGCAGCGTGTAGGGCATAGTGGTTTCAGTGGGGTAGTTTTAGTGAGTAACAGTAAGGGGTAATTCATTTCGGAAGCTCATAGTGGTTTGTATTTTAATTTCTCTCTCTTTCCACTGGATTAAAACCACTTAGTTATTAAAAAAGTTTTTTTATTGACGTTTCGGCTTTCCAGATCGAAATGACATTTTGATAACGGCTTTCGATCTGGAAAGCCGAAACGTCAATAAAAAAACTTTTTTAATAACTAAGTGGTTTTAATCCAGTGGAAAGAGAGAGACAGTAAGGGGTAGTCTCACACTATCGGGGAAGGGAAGAACCTTTACCCGATGTGCATCAAGCATTACCACCCGCCAAAAAAAAAAAGATTAGCTTTAGGTTAGGTTAGATCTGTGTAATAAATAAAGAAAAGTACGATACGTGTGACATTTTGACATTTGTTACATTCTGACAGGTGTCATATTTTGACATTTGTTCATTTTGACAGTTGTAACATTCTGACACGTATCACATTTTAACAGTTGTCACGTTTTGACAGGTGTCACATTTTGACAAGTGTCCATTTTAACAGTGTTACTCAACGTTCCTATAAATATTTACCTAAACCCATGATTTCTGAAATTGAATTGGCAACGTTGTATTTTCAACTTAGAATTTATGAGATGGCTGTCATTTGACAAGCAAATTATTTATGTCCGTCAAATGAACCTTTTCTTTTTTATACTTTTCAGGTTTATTCTGGTTATAAATTGCTACTTGGGCATTTGTAGAATAAAAAAATGTGAAAAATATTTTTCCGCGCAAAAATTTCTATTGCTAAGTATATTGATTTTATCATGTTTTATAGCATCTGCGAAAATTTCATGAAAATCCCAGCCGGTCCCATTTTCTTAACATTTAACCAGAGATGTGCGTGTCAGTAGTTGTCAAAATTTGTAGGTTATTATGGATAAAAAGCGGCAAATTTAAAATTGAATTCTTTCAGATTTAAACGCCAGAAATTAAATAAAGTCAAACCTTTTTACTACTATACTATACAGAAGAAAGGAGCCAGTATTTAATTTGCAGAACGTAGTACAGGTTCAAGAGGTAGAAATTTTATTTTTACCTCATCCTTCAATGCTTATTTGTAGTTAAAATTTAAATTTTAATACATCTGATCGGCCTAATATAGTTTTTGTCTAGATTTAATCTTGTTTCCATGGTTTTTACTGTAATTAACCTGTTATTTTGACAGATAAGTCAGACTTTATTTATTCATAGCCGTATCGTATGTATTTTAATTGATTCGGAATTTTGTAATAATATATATTTAAAAATGGCTTCATTCTAAAAATATTATCAGTCCTCCTAAATCCTTGAAGGAAGAATTATTAGTAATTCAAATTCAAAATTCAAAAAATATATTATAGATGAGATGGCCAGAGAAAAACTAATTAAAATTCTCAGATTGCCTCCGTACCACGCAGAGTTAAATCCCATTGAACTGATCTGGTCACAATTATTAAAAGGTTATGTTTCTCAAACCAATAAAACATTTAAATTTCCTGATGTGCGAAATTTGTTTTTGAAGGCATTTTCAGATGTAAATAGAGAACATTGGGGAAAATGCATTGATCATGTTAAAAAGGTGGAAAATTCATTTAGGAAAGTATATCCACTATCAATGGATAATTTAATAGAACCTATAATAATAAACCTCAGAAAAGACAATTATAGTAATACCAGTAGTTTTAGTGAAGACAGTGACTTTTATAGATAGTTCTTGAACTAACTTTTTTTTTAATCTTTGAGTTTAGGTAAGTACTGAAGCGTTACTTTTAATGCCAAGAGATTAAAAACAGTTTAATCCCAACATATAATCCTCCTTGTTATTTATTGGTTAAATTTAATTCGTTCAATGTTAAAGTGTCAGATGCATAAGGTTTATTTTTATTTTTTGTAAATAATATAACTTCAAAATTTAATCTACGAAGTGCGTATATATATATATATATATATATATATATATTTTATATGCTGTGACCTTATTTATATTATAGAAACTTATTTTGCAAAGTACGCCTATGGAATGTGACGTTATATCCTCTCTCCTTTATAGTATATTACTATAGAAACAAGTTGCCGTTGCTAGGAAATAAAACTAAAAGCTTAACTTTTCTTGTAAATATCTCGGAAGATCGAATTTTCAGACATGAGACCTATATTTTCTGTCGATTTAGATAGGAATTAGTCTACCCTGAAAGTTTCATTGAATTCTGACGAGTGGATTTCGAGATCCTCTGGACACACACACATACACATACACACACACACACACATACAAACCTTGCTCGTTTAATAGTATTTGATTTCTAACAGCTATTTTTACTAAATGACTAACACCTCCTCCCCCCGGCGGTGCCGAGCACCGTCATCCTCGGTGACCTAATCAGCGAAAGGTGACTAATCAGCCAAAGATGACTAACCCGCGTGTGTTAAAATTGTGTTTTGGTTGAGTGGTCGACGATAGTGTTTCAACTTAGTTGATAAGCCAAAGGTTCCAATTTCCCAATTTAATTTAAAAGGACTCTTAAATCTTTGATTTATTCTTAGCTCTTAGGGTAGATTTATAAAATCAATTAATTGATTAAAATATATTGTTTTAATTTTATTTCTTTAATTTTATCTTCCACCTACATTATTAGGATTTTTACAACATGCTAGTGAGCTGATTAGAATTTGGGGAAAATCGGACAACCGGAAGAGAGAATTTTCAATTTTCGCAATTATTATCGTTTCTATTAAGTTTATGTAAAAATATTAAGAGAAAAAATTTATTTTAAATTAAATTTACTATAAATTTTGTTTAAAAACTTTTTTCAAATTTTGTATTATAAGCGAGTTAAAAATAAAATATGGAATAACATAGTTGCATAATAGCGCAAGCGCAGTAGAAGTGTTTTGTTTCGTGGAGACAATTGTACGCTCTTGCCAGGAATGGCCTGCCTTAAATGTGTACGAGTAATTGGATTATGAGCCCGTAGGACCGTTAAAGTATGGTAAAGTCATGTGCATGGCCTCATCCTATTTTTATATTTTATACCAAGCACTTCACGTTTCTTTTAATGTGGACCTTCCAGCGTAGTCTAGCGTCGAGTGTGATTCCAAGATATTTTGCTGTATTAGCACAGGGAATCTGAGCGTTATTTATTCTTATGGGAATGTGTTGGTTTCGTTTATTAGTAAAGTTAACATGAACAGATTTATTTTTATTTAAGTTGTGGTTAAGGCCCTCATGTCAAACTTTATCAAATGGCTGGACCTCTAAAGACTTTTAATTATGTCTGTGATTCTATGCACCTGGTCGATCGTTGAGTGTTTTTCTCTAAAACCAAATTGATGGGAGGGAATCAGGTCCTTTTCTTCTATTGTAGGTTTTAATCTCTTAAGAAGCAATTTTTCGTAGAGTTTCGAAATAACAGGCAACAAAAAAATGGGTCGGTACGACGTTACTTCTTGGGGAGGTTTACTTGGCTTAGGTATCATTATAACCTCTACTACTTTCCATAGCTTAGGTACGTATCTCATCCTAAATGATGCATTGATAAGGTTGGTCAGTTTGACAACAGCTTTACGTGGGAGTTGTTTCAAGATTTCCCCGGTAATGAGATCAAATCCAGGGGCTTTTATAGGATTTATATTTGTTTCGATTTCCACATAAACTTCTTTTGGAGAAGTAGGTCTAACGACTGAATCTTCCTGTTCTGGTTCCTTCCAGTCTTGGGTCTCTTCACCATCGTTGGTCTGGAAAGTCATTTCTAGGTGTTCTGCGAATCTGGTTGTTTTTTGTATATTATTTCGTGCCCAACTCCCGTCTTCCTTTCTAATTGGTGGGTTATGTGTAATAGGACTTTTTAATCGTTTGGTTGCTTTCTAGAGTGAATAATATGTACTGCTGTCATTAGTTAATTCGCTCATTATTTAAAGCTGTTTTATCAGCTGGTGCTCTGGACTGATGCCATTTTCTTCTGATTTTTCTTTTCTTTTGGATAATTATTTACTTTTGTTTTGTATTTAAGATCAGGGGTGTTCTCCCAAGCTGCTCGTTGAATATCTTTGACAGAACGTTCGATTTCCTGATCTAGTTGTTCTTCTGTTCTCAAGGGAACCCACTACATGCCATTATTCTTGATCTCATGTAATTTTCTCTATTGATATTCACATCTACTTCCTTTTTTATTTCTTCTTTTAGCATTTTCTATATTGGATTATATTTTTCCCTTCAATATTTTGAAATTTTCTTCCTCTGCAATGGCCATATTTGTTCTTAAACCTTCTTTGCTATTTTCCTCTAATTTTTCCCTTATTTCGTCTTTGATTCTACCTTTTTGTTCTTCAACCTTTATGCTTTATTCTTCTATTCTGTTGCTTTGTTCTTCTATTTCATTATTTTCTCTTCAGTCATTTCCTGTTGGTCTTCGATCCCTTCAAATTTATTTTCATATCGTAACGTATTTATATTTTGTTTTTGATTTTGATCTATATTGTCTATCTTTTTTTCCAATAATTTCAACATTTTCCATATATCATTTTCATTTTTATTTATTTCTATTTCTTCTTTTTCCGCCTGTTTATCAACGTTCCTTTCTTCTTTGAATTCTAGAACCTTTAAATCGTATAATCCTTTTCCTGTTTCTTCCTTAATTTTTCTTTACCTTTACCTGTACCTTTGGCAATTTTTCTGACCCCCTAAGGGGTACGGGAGTCGAACCCACTGAGACCAGATTCGATCAACGACTCTCTTACACGACATAAAGTGGGTGCGTGGTTTGTTGCTAATACTCTTTTGTTATCGTTCTGGCTATCATTTGTCCCTGATTGCAGATTTTGGGGATTTCCCATAATTGTAAAGCTTCGACACAAGTGTGAATAATAACCAGTGTATTATTTTTTAGAAAATCGACAAACACCAGGAAAGACACTGGTTACTCCACGGCCAGCTCTCAAACAAGCACTAAACACCACATTCAAAAGCATCAACCTAACTCTTCTCTTGACAATATGGACCGCGAAACTAGAAGAATGATGAGACAAAAATTAAAACGTACAGACAAAGACACAAGAGGTAAATTCATTTATAAAATGTTTCTATAGTCTAAAAAAAAGAATACTGCTGTTAAAGTGGCGAGGTAACGTCACATTCTGTAGGAGTAGATTAATTTATTGTTAAATTTAATTTTTTAGGAAGAAGAAAACTGGAAGACGTATTCTCTGAAGAAAGCGATGCGACATATACCGAAGAAGAACATCGAAAAAACAAAGTTAAAAAGGATCGCAAAAGAGACCGTCATACGGATAAAAGTTATGATAAAAATTCGACAGTTACCGTTAGTGATCAGTCGTCCGACTGACGGCATCAACTGGCCATCATGGCTATATTTTGCTTGTATCTATTTATTTTTATATGCTGTCTATTTTTTATATACTGTGGAATTAATACAGAAGGTCTCATCATTGCTAGAGTTAATAAAAGGAATACAACTGCATAGCCACTTAGGTAGAGGTGCCTACTAATTTGTAACCACGTTACAAAATGGAGGAATTATTATGTATAAACTTTAGTTGTACAGAAAAGAAACACTAGATGTCTCTCCACCAGAAGACGGTTTATTTAAAATTGGAAATGTTTCGAAAATATTTTAAACTCTTTATTTCATAGTAAAACTACCTAAAATACAATTAAGACAAAGATCACTTTTAAAATATAGTCATTGTTCAGAAATTTAAGATAGGCTTTTATGAAAAACGTGTAAATTAGCAGTAACAGTTTAGGATTCCGTTTAATGTTCTTACGTTTTTAATAAAAAAAATGCACAACTATTTTTTTCAATCGGACAACAAACGGTCCCTCTATAATGTCCTTTTAAATATACAGGGTGGTCCTTGCTGATTCTTATGTAAAATGAGCTTCTGAATCCGAATATGACATCAGGTTCCCCCCATCACCCACCGTTTTTTTCATCCCTCCAAATTATCGAAAAGCGATAAAATAGGTGGGGGGGGCCACCCCCCGAAAACGATGAGTGATGGGGGAAAACTGAGGTCATATTCGGATTCAGGAGGTCATTTTACATAAGAATCAGCAAGAATGGTTTTAGGTCCTACCATTGTAATCATGCAGCTGATCCCTAAAATGCGATTATCTCGTAAACCGTTAAGTTATAAGGTTAATAACAAGTATGCATTTTTTCTACTAAAGTAACCTGGCTTTAATATTCTTTTACAAAAATAGCGCTAACTTAAAGAGCAAAAAAGTTTATCGCACGTTTATGCCACAAATGTGGCCTAACTAGCGCCCTCTACAAATTACATCGAAGTAGGTACCAGATTATGATTTCTCGTTCCAAATTTTTATGTATAGATATTCAAAAACGCTAAAGTTATTGCAAAAAATATATCTTAAAATTTAACCTTTAACACCCTGTATATTCCTTATTAGCAACATTTAATTAGAGCAAGTTGATTCAAATCGTAATATTTTAAAGTGAGGAATCTACCATAGTTCTATGTACAATTTCTTAAGGACCACCCTGTATAAGTATGGGTATGTCTTAAAGCAAAATTATTTTTCTATTTCAATGGCCAGTCAATGACTAAATTATTGAAATAAACAGTAAATGATAGTATCCAGCATCTAGTCCAGTAACTGAACTGAAGGGTCAAACCTGGGAATAAGTCTGGCATGAGTTTTTTTTTTTTTTTTTTTTTTAGTTTATTATTTATTTTCATTTGGTATATATTACATTTTCTAGGACATTTCATTTTCCTAATCAGGCATGAGTTCCCACATAGCGCATTTTATAGGTCACCGCAGGTGTTTTAACATGAGAAAATCCTTAACGCGTTGTGGTCAAGGGGAGGGGCTGAAAATGGGCCCCAAAACCTGGAAAATGGGTTTCCCGCTAATATCTGGCTAAATATGCCAATTAGAGAATTTTTGTTCAGACAAAAAATGGAGATCAGCTCATTCTCTACAAAAATGGTCCTTATCATTTTCTTCGAAAATTCAATAGTTTTCGAGATAATGGCACTCAAAAGTCCCCTCATTTCAGCTGCTGCTCTACCTTCAGGAATTCCGCTTTCTATGAATTAACGCGTAACCGGGCGGACGAATTGTTCAATATCTCGGGAAAAAATTAATATTTTTCGATGATTCAAAGTTCATCGGAATGGGAAAACCCGTAGCTACAATTCCATGTGACTTGAAGTCAGTTCATTAATTTATTCATATTTTCTTTAAAAATAGTCAGAAATTTTTTTGCAATACTTTTCTGGCGTTCTCATATACAATTGATTTGTTTATTTGCATATTTTAGCCGATTTCGGAGTTCCAGAGAATTTTCGGAACAAGCGCGAATTATAATCTTATGATCCGTTATATTGATTTCCAATGCACATCATTTCAAAGCTTAGATGGTCTACTTTTCGAATATATTTTTTTATTTTTAATAGTCTAATAATTTTCGAGAAATGAGGAAAATTGGTCACACGAGTCAAAACCGGCCTTTTTTTGTTTATCCATTTCTTGTTCCCCGCTCTTTATTTCTTGAGGATTAATAATTAGATGAAAGTAAATTTCTGAGGTCATTCAAGACCCCCTAAGGTTCCATTATCAAGGCAAAATTAGAATAAATGACTATTTTTAAAGAAAATATGAATAAATTAATGAAGCAAGCAGCCTCTAAATATTGTTGAAAAAAACTTTGACCGCTTTTTTTAAATATTTTTGGTAAATACGAACTGACTTCAAGTCACATGGAATTGTAGCTACGGGTTTTTGACTTTTGTCACGAGGCGAGGCGAGTCGAATTCATTTTCAAACATCCTTTAGTGACAGGATGTCGAGCTAGCCTGCTTCTTACTGATGAGGCACAATAATGCCGAAACCGGTCTAAGAATGACAAGCTCTTTTAATAACACAATCGAAGGTTTTGGTTTAAAGCTCCTACTTGGTCCGGCACCAAACCACGTCTGGACTTTCGTAACTCAATACCTGGTGGGGCATATAGTCCAAGGAGTAGTTGTTGAAGTCCAGACGCTGGTGCAGTGTAGGACATTTTTAATGTCCTTATTCTTGGGAGCTTGTGTGATTTTATTTCACATCCTTTGTGCAGTTGATTTAAGGAGATAATAAGGCTTTGCAGAAGATAAAAAAGCAGAATTGACTTCTTTTTTACAATTTTACAATAGTGGAGAAAAAAGTAATAGGACTGTTCGAAATCGAACATTTTTAACTACGCCCATGGCAGCAAGAGAAATAAAATAACCGAACCTCGCGCATAGCAACAGTGTAAGCACACACAGTAAATCAAGGCCAGAGCACAGCTAAGAACCCGGAAGTAATTAATAGTCCATATAAACATCAATAGTTAAAAACCGCCTTATCGGCTACCTCTTTATCGGCTGCCGCCTTTAGATGCTCCACGGCCAGGGGCAAGATTGGCAGTTGCATAAAAAAAGGATATCAATAGCGCCGAAAACACGTACCCGTGATTGGCCAAGGAAGAATATCGGCGGACCACACGCGACTAGAATAAATTAAATCAAATCAGTAGAACTTCTATCTCCGGGGAAACAGGTCGCACTCAGACTGTTTCTTACGTAATAAATCCCTCAATCTCAACTTATATAAATTACATACTACTACATACGCACTTGCGTTTCACAGTTCATAAATTTTTGAGCAATTGCAAACCTAGTTTTGAGTTTGTTATATTCTTTGTAAAGTGTTTTTGTTTTACGTTATCGTTAATACACAAAATCCAAGTACTCAGAGTATAATTTCACTACAACCTAAATACGTATACAGTCCACATCAAAACTCTCTGCCAACTTAATCTACAATAAGTTGGGACAGGCACATCTACAGGATGTGGCCTAATAAGTTTGGGTCTCCAAATTTGACATTATTTGGAATTTCCCAAAACAAGGACATATACAAAAACATTTACATGTATTGTATTTCAGAATAAGTTTTCATTCAAATTTGAAAAAAATTGTTTATTTCTTTTTAAAAACAACAAAGTTATTTTTTATGAAATAAAATATTTTAACTATTAAATCTTTTAAACTGTTTTGATAACCAAGTTGGAATCGTCAAAAAGTGATTGACTTTATAGTTTCATAATTTGTTGGTGATGCCAAACTTGATTAGCTAAATGTGAAAGTGTCCTTTTCTATCCCTGATATCGAATAAAGGAAGTGTGAAAAGGTGAAGGCAAATTCTCAAATCGCTATTTGTTATCTAACATATGAGTATAGCGACTATATGTATACCGAATAAGTAATATACAGTCATCAGTTGTCACTAGGGATAGTTAGGTAACAAATAGTGATTTAGAACGAAATGTTACCTCGTAACTAGTAGACGTGTAGATCACGTCACTGAATGACGTGATTTCGCTGTGACATATTGGCGTCATATTGACGTCTTTTTCACGTCGATAATTTGGTCATTTCGACGTACTTGGTGACGCGGATTTGACGTGAAAATGACGTCACTCTGCTGCCTGGGTTTTGATAGAGTGGCAGAATCTTCGCTGTGTCCTGCATCGCGTTCAGGAATCACAATTTACACTTCTGAACTGGGATAATTTGAATAAATTTTAAAGATTTAAAGGATTGTTAATCCAAAAAATAAACAGGTATATAGAGAAAAAATTTATTATTTACAAAACGAAACGTATTTACAAATTTATGGCACACTTTTGAACTGAAACTAACGAACATTAATACACATTTAATAAAATGTAAAAAAAAAGAAAAATTTTAGCTTTTCGCTTCGCTATCAACATTTAACAACTTAAATTTCTCTACAACTTCATTCTGGTCTAAATTGTTTACTATAGCAAATAAAAATGCTTGGTTCTTTAAAATCTCTAACTTATTTTCAAAACTACATATTTCTGATTTGGAAGAAACCAAGTCTTTATGTTTTTTACTATTAATAAAAAAACCTTTTAGCATATCAGTGGCCGTATTAACCAAAGGTTTTAATTCTTCTATGGATACTTTGTTTCCGTCACGTGGTGCACGAGTTCGTCTTTTTTTAACTACTGGTTTTTTCTTTTGGTTTTTTCGTGTCGTCATTGAATCAGTCTTTGGTTTTTTAAAATTAGGAACATTTTTTTGAATCTCCCGTATGGTATAATCGAAAGATTCGATTTTATTTGTAACTGCGTTGTACTCTGGTCGCTCGTGAACGTTTATCGGCCATTCTTTTGGAAGTATGACAGGTGTTAATGTCTTTTCGATAGCCTAAAACATAAAAAATTGGTTCTTAATAATAATCAGAAAAGTCGTATACAAGCACTAAGAAAATCTCACAGAACATCCAGAAAACTCCAGTCCTAACCAGAAAAGAGGACAATTTGACATATAATATACATAGGTAAGGTATTATACAGGGTGTTTCATAGTTAAACCGACATACGTTAACTGTAAATAGAGGGTACTTAGGTGATTCCAAATAACCTTGGTTACTGGGTCTAACACCTTTAATAACCGAGATACTGGGTGTTTCATCCATTTGGGCCAATATTTTGATAAGCCGTAACTTTAGAACCACCCTGTAGATTTCCCTCATACTTGGTACAGGTATAGTGTGTTAATAGCCCAACCATGTAGTGTAAGAACTACAATTAAAATCCAGATCCGGATTAAGAAGAATTTGTAAAATTTGAAAATCCCCAAAACAACACACTGTATGTCAGATTTTTTACAATTGGGATGAATATTTGAAAATAACGGAAAAAATGAATTAAAGTCATTTTTTTATATATGCCATTCTACTACTGGAGTTTTAACGTCAAACTACATCAAATGCATTTTTTTCATTTTCACAAGCAGTAACTTTCGAAATACCTGGTAGATTTCTTTCATATTTGGTACAGGTATCATTTTTTAGTAGCCCAATCGTATAATGTAACAATTACACTACAGTTAAAATTCAGATACGGATTAAAAAATTTTTGTAAAATTTGAAAATCCCAAAGCAACACGCTGTACATCAGATTTTTTTTAATTGGATCAGACATTCGAAAGGAATGGAAAAAATTGAGATATTCTGAAATATTTTTATAAATGCACATCTCGTTCTACGTATTACTAAAATTTTAAAGTTAAAATTCAATTAATGCAGTTTATATAAGCCATAACTTTGGAAACACCCTGTAGATTTCTTTCATATTTGGTACAGGTAGATTGTTTGAATATCCCAATCGTACAATACAAGAACTACATTTAAAATCCAGCTCCGGATTAAGAAAAATTTGTAAAAGCATCCTGTATATCAGATTTTTTTAAATGTAATCGGATATCTATTTAAAAAAAGAAAAAAGATGTGTTATACTGAAATATTTTTATAAGTGTACAAGAGCGTTCTAGAAAAACAAAATACACATTTAATTTTTCGGATTAATTCCGGATACAAAACTCATTAAACTATCAAGTAGGCTTTGGCAATAACACATCTTTTTTCTTTTTATTTTCTTTTTCAAATAGGTATCCGGTTACATTTTAAAGAATCTGATATACAGGCTGCTATTTTAGATATTATCAACTTTTACAAATTTTTCTTAATCCAGATCTGGATTTTAACCTTAGTTCTTGTATTGTACGATTGGGCTATTTAAACAATCTACCTGTACCAAATATGAAAGAAATCTACAGGGTGTTTCCAAAGTTATGGCTTGTGAAAATGACAATAAGTATTGCATTAATTGAATTTTAACTTTAAAAGTTTAGTAATATGTAGAATGAGATGTGCATTAATAAAAATATCTCAGTTTTTCCATTCGTTTCGAATCCAATTTAAAAAAAATCTGATGTACAACGTGTTGCTTTGGGAATTTTAACTGTAATGTAGTCCTTACATTATACGATTGGGCTACTAAAAAATAATACCTGTACCAAATATGAAAGAAATCTACCAAATAATCCAGTAGTAGAATGGAATGTGCACTTAAAAAAATTTCACTTTAACTCATTTTTTTCCGTTCTGTTCAAATATCCATCCCAATTTTAAAAAAATCTGATATACATATGATTTTACAAATTCTTCTTAATCCGGATCTGGATTTTAATTGTAGTTATTACACTATAGACTTGGACTATTAACACGCTATACCTGTAGCAAGTATGAGAGAAATCTACAGGGTGGTTCTAAAGTTACGGCTTATCAAAATATTGGCCGAAATGGATGGAACACCCCGTATATCGGTTATTAAAGGAGTTAGACCCAGTAACCAAGGTTATTTGGAATCACCTAAGTACCCTCTATTTACAGTTAACGTATGTCGGTTTAACTATGAAACACCCTGTATATGTAATAAAAATGTATTTTGGTCATTTTTGAAAATCAACATAACGCCGCCCCTGTGCTCAAAAAGGGCAATCAAAATAAATAAAACTATTCAAGCAAATACCAAACAAAATTCAAATTTTCCGTTTTTTTTCGAATACGCAACCCATTTTTTAAAATTGCAATATACAAGGTGTTGTTTAAGAGCAAAATTATTTCGATTTCGACTTTTTGAAGCCGGACCTTTTAATTTTTGTTCTAATGGAGTAGAACAAGCTTCACAAATATCAAATAAATATACAAGGTAGTTCCAAAAATACGAGGGATAAAACAAATGAGCAAAATTGATAAAACACCCCGTGACTCAGTAATGAAGCGAGTTAGATATATCAAATATGGGTCTTTCTTATTCGTATAATTGTCATTTACCTATGAAACACCCTGTATAATTAGAAAGAAGTTATATGAAGTGATTAAGTATTATTAACAGGAGTATTAACAGTTAATTGAATGCCAATTTCATCAATTTCAATGCTTATTTGCAATAAAATATAAAAAATTGTTTAGATTAACTAAAAAATCGATTATGAAAAAGTCCTTTTTGGTTTTCTGTATTTTTAACGATATTTGTCCATACGAACAATATATTTTTTTCATACCACCTTAAAGTCGAGGTTTAAACGAAGAAAATGAGCACTGATAAAGATTAAAAAATTTTCGATTGAAAATTAGGCTTTTTTTAATTAAATTCGTATAAAATCGAAAAATAAATATTTTGCTTTGAAAAAATTACAGCTTATTTAAAACACAAAGAAGACCGTTTTCACCAACTTTTATAAAAAAAAATATTTTTGCGGGAGATAAAAGTTAAAAACGAAAAAAAAACGGTTTTTATCAAGTCAGGCTTACAAGAAAGGAGGGGAAGTAACTTAGGGTTGGGAAGGGGGTAGAGAGGGAGGCGCCGACTTGTTATTATTGGACCCCTTCATATTGGTCAAATAAGCGTTTAGAGGGATAATGGAGAAACGATCAGTATATGCGTATATATTGATCCAAATTTAAAATTTCGGTGCTCAATGAACTCAAAATTTGATGCTTTACAACTTATATTTTACCAGTGTTTCACATAGAGTAGCTGTTTTTAAATCACAGTATATTGCAGTTTTCAAAAAATTTGCTAAAAATTGGCTTTTTTCGAATGAAGATGGCGACCTTATAAATTTTGAGGTTGGAGTGTTAGGGACATCATTCAACTTTGAATACCCCAATGCGTCGTTTGCAAGAAATGAGCGGAAAACCGGAAAAACTCCGAAAATTTCCTAAGTTACTTCCACTCCTTTTTTGTAAGCCTGACTTGAAGACGTATGTTTAATTTTCAGATAATTAAACATGTAAACTCATATTCGTTTATTCGTTCAACCGGCAACGCCGCACCAAAATACATTTGCAAACGGCATTCAAACCAGGAAGCGGTTTCATCAAAGATAATTTTTTGCTCTATTTCATAATGATGGTATCAAGTCGTAAATTTAACCGTCGCGTCTAGACAATAGAAAAAATCTTACACTTGTTTACGCGGCTCACGTTAAAGAATCTTTCGAGAAGGTGTTGCGCAATCCGGAAAGAAAGATTTTGAAGCGACGGAGGTTCGTCGAATTTAAAATCAGTGTGTTGCTAGCCGCGAATCAGGCTAGACCCTCCGTTGACACCAACTCAACGTAAGAATGTTTCGTTTTGCACAGTGGTACTTAGCTGCGTATCAGGCGGTCCACTTTATTTTTCATTTTATATTTAAATCTAAACTCAGTGCTTCGTAGTACAGCAAAATTAATATTTTCTGAATGATGTGGTCATTTCGTTAAATTAACTATAATACTTTGTTCACGATTACTAGTTTAATGTAATCTTTGTTACGTTGTTGTTTTTGTTCATTTATTTATTTAACAAGTCTAATAAATGGTTAAATAAAAGTGTCCATTGTTTTTATTGGATGAAGTTGAGAAGGCAAACCTACTACAGCACATTTCTTCAATCTAAAAGTACAGTCCACTCGAAATTCGAACTACGATGCAGTTTAAAAAGGCGGTAACACATTATTGGCCGTCCTGGGAAACTGGCACAACATAGGGCTTATTCCAGAGCCCTCAACAACGTATTATGTAGATTTAATAAGAAGTAATTAGTGCCCATTTACAAAAAAATATTATTTATTACATTTAAATTTACAAGATAAAAGAAGTAATTTTTCAATATATATTGGAGGAAAAATCATGGAAAGACCAGGAAGCTGAAAAAAAGTAAGTTCTATACTGTATTTGAAAATCAAGAGAGAGTAAATTCCCAGAATAAAAAGTAATTCGGTATGCAAAACTATAGTACAGTACGTGCGGTAAAACTTCAATATTTGTAATGCATTCTAAATTGTTTTTGTTAATTTCAATACAAAATTTATTAAATTTCTTGGACTATCACATTATTTTATGATCTTTCATTGTTACTACAGTAGGCCTAAGAGGATTAACGTGCGTCATAGGCGTAACCAGAATAGAAAGGGATAATTGTTATTTAACGACCTCCGAATGGCAACAGCTTCTAATGACAGATATTTTGACTTAAATAGTTTCTAGAAATGCAGTTATTTGATTTTCGATAAACGTGACAAATAGTAGTGACTAAAAATGGAAGCAGTTTGTGAGTATACGCCAGTGAAAAAATTAAAACTAGACCATTTATCGCTCAATGAAAAGAGTGCTGTAGTGAATGTGTACCACTATTTTAAACATCAAAATCCCTCAAACACTATTGACAGTGTAGTTGAAACAACATCTAAGGCAATGGGATATGGAAAATCTACAATATATAGAGTTCTAAAGGAGGAAAAATCAGGTGGAGTAACCTCACCAAAGCCGAAACCAGGTAGACCAAAACTATTAAAAGTCAACGTGGACGAGTTTTTTAAAAATGCTATTCGTAAGCTTGTTCACTCATTTTTTATAAACAAGCAAATACCAACTTTAGATAAAGTTTTGCAAGCCATTACGAATGATGTTGATTTACCCACAATAAGCCGGGATAAACTATGGAAAGTGTTACATGAGTTAAACTTTAAATTTGAAAAAATAGGCAGACACTCAATGCTAATTGATTCTGAAGAAATTGTATGTTGGAGAAGACAGTACCTCAGAAGAATACAACAAGTTAAAGCTCAAAATAAAAACATTTATTATTTAGATGAAACATGGGTTAATGAAGGACATTGTGTAGGAAGAGTTTGGAAAGACAAAAATATAAAATCATCCCATCAAGCTTTTCTAGAAGGATATACTACTGGTTTTAAGGAACCTATAGGAAAAGGTAAAAGATTAATTATTTGTCATATAGGCAGTACAAACGGTTTTTTTGAGAATGGTTTACTCTTATTTGAATCAAAAAAAAACCGTTGATTATCACGAAGAAATGAATGGAGACGTGTTTGAGGAATATTTTGAACAGATGATTCAATTCATACCAAAAGGATCGGTTATTGTAATGGACAATGCAAGTTACCACTCCAGATTACTTGAACCTTTACCAACCACTAAATGGAAAAAGGGTGAAATTGCAAAATGGTTATCTTCTAAAAATTTAGCCTTTGACAATACAATGCTGAGGGCAGAATTGTTAACTATTGCTAAAAAACATAAGCAAAATTATAAAAAATATAATATTGAGGAGATAGCCAAAAAACGAGAAATTAAAATCCTTCGTTTACCACCCTACCATTGTGAGCTGAATCCGATAGAATTAATATGGGCTCAAGTTAAAGGTTATGTTGCCAGAAATAACACTACTTTTAAATTATCAGATGTTAAAAATCTCTTCAATAAGGCAATATCTGAAGTAACAAGTGAAAATTGGCAAAAATGTATTAGACACGTTACAGAAATAGAAAAAAAAATGTGGGAGCTAGATAACATAATTGATATTACTATAGAGCCCATTGTAATTTCTCTAGAATCAGATGGTGAATCTTCTGACACAGAGTGCGAGGAACCATAACTTTAAAATTATTAATTTATGTACTTTAATTTTATTTTTAGATTTTTATTTTTTAAGATTTAATATTGTCGTATTTTTTGCATGTTGCTCGTCAAATTTTATCCTTGCGGTTGGTTTTTTTTTTCTCATATACCTACTTAATTGTTTTTTTAGCTCCTCATATTAATTTATAAATAATTGTAATTATCTGTACATATTATATAAATATTTTGTAAATAAACATATGCCTAAAACAAAATGTCTAAAATAATATTGACTTTTTCTTCATTTTACCCAAATTAAATTACTACTTACGAATTATGTTTATCTATCTAAAATTGGTAATCTAGGTATAAATAACTAAAACAAATTAAATATTTTTATTTCCATATTAATTTAATTTTGAAAACGCACGTCTATGGTTTACTGCCTTTAACACTGATAACTGCAAAACATTTCTGGGAATTTACTCTCTCTTGATTTTCAAATACAGTATAGTATAGTGTGAAGATGCGATGTATGGAAAATACCTGATAGCAATATCCATTTTATTTTACTCTCCTTCGTTTGGCTGGGACTATGGACGGTCCGAGCGTAGGGTTGAAAAATTACTTCTTTTATCTTATAAATTTGAATGTAATAAATGAGTAAATATTTTTTTGTAAATGGGTACTAATTACTTCTTATTACATCTACATACTTAATACTTACAGGCTTACAAAAAAAGAAGGGGGGCGTATATATTGATCCAAATTTAAAATTTATGTGCTCACTGAACTCAAAATTTGATGCTTTGCAACTATTATTCTACCACTTTTTCATGTAGAGTGGCTGTTTTAAATTAAAGTTGTCTAACAGTGCATGAGTATATTGCAGTTATCAAAAAATTGGCGTTTTTCGAATGACGATGACGACCTTATAAAGGAAGTTAGAAAGTTAGGGAGGTGATTTGATACTGAATTTTATGCTCTTCAACTTTGGATATCGTCATATTTTCCGTACCATGCGTCGTTTGCAACATAAGAGCGGAAAACCGGAAAAACTCCGAAAATTTCGAGATTTTTTGCGTTTTTGGGCCTGTTCCGGTCCTGCTACGAGGCAGAAAACTTCAGATTCGAAGTCAGCACCCCAAAAAATATATAATTCCGTTGAAAAATTTTCTACCGCTCTCATGTTTTTGAAAAAATACCATTTAACTAGGCTATTGGTCAAATAAGCTTATATATTGATCCAAATTTAAAATTTATGTGCTCACTGAACTCAAAATTTGATGCTTTGCAACTATTATTCTACCACTTTTTCATGTAGAGTGGCTGTTTTAAATTAAAGTTGTCTAACAGTGCATGAGTATATTGCAGTTATCAAAAAATTGGCGTTTTTCGAATGACGATGGCGACCTTATAAAGGAAGTTAGAAAGTTAGGGAGGTGATTTGATGCAGAATTTTATGCTCTTCAACTTTGGATATCGTGATATTTTCCGTACCATGCGTCGTTTGCAAGATAAGAGCGGAAAACCGGAAAAACTCCGAAAATTTCGAGGTTTTTTGCGTTTTTCGACCTGAGCCGGTCCTGCTACGAGGCAGCAAACTTCAGATTCGTTTCAGCAACCCGAAAAACATATAATTCCGCTCTGTTTTGGCACTTTTTAACACCATTTGACTATAGTCCATTGAAATGTTGCAATTTAAGGACCGAATATTGCATTAGAGGACGCAATTTTATTTTTGGGACATGTGTGGGGGGTCAATAGAAGCTTAACCTCAAGTTTGTGGGGTCGCCACCCTTGTCCCCCGGCCGCCATCTTGGAAAAAGGGGCGAAAACACTTTTTTCGCGATATCTCAGAAACTATACTTCTTACAAAAAAATTGTAAAGTCATAATTTGTAGCAAATTGTTTTGGCTACAAATATGTTTATATAACTTTTTGCCCTAAATTAAAAATTAAAGAAGTTATAAGCAAAAAAGTGAGAAAATTTTTATAAAAATTTTCTTTTTTGCTCTATAATTTTTTTTTATACATTTTACAAAAAAATTGCCTTAGACCAATCTTGTAGATGATCTTTTGAGGAAAATTTTTCCCTATAATTTTTCTTAATTTCATTCATTTAAAACGCTGTTACAGCACTCCAAAGTTAACCGGGTTCGTCAATGCTCATGAGAATATATTCTTACAAAATTTTTGTTAAATTCGTACAACTTTACTTATTCATTCCTAACTCTTTTCCCCGCCACCTATGAGGTAGAGTCTGTAGGCGCGTTTTTTTTACGTGCTATCCCCAGTAGGCCTACTCCACGGACATCTTGCTTTATACGGCGGTAATAAAGACGACTCACTAGACTGCTTGCGATTTGCCAAGACAGTGACTAAAAATTCCTTTAATTTATCATCGCTGCCTCCAACACAAGATGCTGCTCGTTTTCACAGTCTCCGAGTATATCACCAGATCCAGTCGTGGCTCGGAAGATATCAAAATCCTGAAGACTGGGGCTGGAAAAAGCATGCAAACATTTGGATTCCAATACAAACTTCCAAGCTCCAGCACCCCCTGATCTCATGAAATTAATTTTCTGCAGATGCAAAGGAAACTGTGGAAGCATGTGTGGCTGCAGAAAAGCAGGCCTGAAATG
Organism: Crepidodera aurea; assembly: GCA_949320105.2. Taxonomy (NCBI): domain Eukaryota; kingdom Metazoa; phylum Arthropoda; class Insecta; order Coleoptera; family Chrysomelidae; genus Crepidodera; species Crepidodera aurea. The sequence continues at coordinate 4,986,491 of OX439476.1, read as the reverse complement.
CTCTACAGTATGCCTCCATTGTTCTGGCGAAACATGCAGCAACATTATGGAAATATCAAAGTTAATGGAAGAAAATGAATTTGAAGATGAACTTCCAACTGTGACTCCAATTTTAACTCCTGTCATTCCTCAAACTTTCACATTTGACGTTGATTTAGATTCTGAGCCACAGCCTGGACCATCGAAGAAAAGTCGATTAGAGTAGCTAGCTAATAAGTGATTAAAAATATTATGATGTCGAGGATTACCTTATAAGCAAGATGTCCGTGGAGTAGGCCTACTGGGGATACCACGTAAAAAAAACGCGCCTACAGACTCTACCTCATAGGTGGCGGGGAAAAGAGTTAGGAATGAATAAGTAAAGTTGTACGAATTTAACAAAAATTTTGTAAGAATATATTTACAATAAAAAAAAATCAAAAATAAGTTAAATAAACATTTCGTTTCGACCGGATTCTCATGAGCATTGACAAACCCGGTCAACTTTGGAGTGCTGTAACAGCGTTTTAAATGAATTAAATTAAAAAAAATTATAGGGAAAATTTTCCTCAAAAGATTGGTATGAGGTAATTTTTTTGTAAAATGTATAAAAAAAATTATAGAGCAAAAAAGAAAATTTTTATAAAAATTTTCTCACTTTTTTGCTTATAACTTCTTTAATTTTTAATTTAGGGCAAAAAGTTATATAAACATATTTGTAGGCAAAACAATTTTCTACAAATTACGACTTTACAAATTTTTTGTAAGAAGCATAGTTTCCGAGATATCGCGAAAAAAGTGTTTTCACCCCTTTTTCCAAGATGGCGGCCGGGGGACAAGGGTGGCGACCCCACAAACTTGAGGTTAAGCTTCTATTGACCCCCCACACATGTCCCAAAAATAAAATTGCGTTCTCTAAAAAATGCAAAGCTCATGTAACATTTCAATGGACTACTAGGCTATTAGGTTAGGTTATCTTTAGGTTAGGTTAGGTCAGGTTAGCTTTTGTAATTTATGAAAAAGATTAATTTTCATGTAATACAATGTCATTTACATTCAATTAACTGTTAATGGTTTTAAAATTATCGAAAACATTGTTTAAACAATTCCATGAAAATTCGCAATTCTTAAGTTTGCTTTTAAAATTTTACTAGAATGAAACGTGCAATCTCAAAAACTTTGTATTCCCATTAAATTTTTTCCGTTCTTTTCGAATTTTTAAAATTTTTATATACAGGGTGTTGTTTAATAGCGATATTTTTTTAAGCCGGACCTGGATTTTAATTTTGGTCACTATGTCCTTTGATTGTTTTAATGGGGTAGAACAAGCTTGCTTACAGTGTGGTTCCCAAAATAGGGGGATAAAAGAAATGAGCAAAATTGATAAAACAGCAATGAAGCGAGTTAGATATATCTTATTGTTATTCATCTAAGTCTCCTTTATCCACAGTTAGCGTATATTCATTGACCTACGAAACACCCTGTAAAATAATTAGAGCGAAGTATTTGATTATTGTTTAAACAATGTTTTCGGTAATTTCAAAACCATTAACACTTAATTGAATGTAAATTATATTATACAGGGTGATTCTTTCGGAAATGCTCATAGAGTAAGAGTATATGGAGGACACCGACGTGCTTCTAAATAACCTATATTTTATGTGTCTATCGTTCATTATAACCAAGATACAGGGTGATTTATTCATTTTCCCCATTTTTTCAATTAATCATAACTTATGAACCACCGTATACATTTTTATAATATTTGGTTCATATGTTCTATGTCCACAGTGGCGTCGATTGACATAATAAAAAAGTCTTATTAGAGGTCCGTCCTTAAAAAAATTAATAAGTAGGTTACGAGTCGAAACAACACCCTGTATGTCAATATTTTAAAATTTTATTTACAAATTTGGAAAGAGCAGAAAAAAATAAGTAAGACTAAATGAATTTGGTGTTTCCCCATACAATTTTTTTACTTATTAACATGAGTCAAATCTAGATGTTTCGATAATGAGATGGCACAAAATTTTAAAAAAAATAAATTTTCTGCTCCAAATGGTACTTTTCCAGCTTTAATCCATAAAATCATCAACTATTTCTTTTTCTCCTAATTTCTGGATCCCAACCTTATTCAAAACCGAGAGGACAGGTCCGTATTTGGGACAAATTATTATTATCAATGACTAACATTCAAACACCCTGTATGCGTATAAAAAATATCAAAAAATTATAAAAATGAGGGAAAATGCCTATTCCGAAAAAAACATAACTTTACTTTAAACAAAAATAATGTTGCAACAAATTGTCTTAAGTTAAACGTTGAGTAAACTTTTGATTTTAAATAACCCCAAACATGGTAATCGATTGGATTAAAATCGGGCCCCCTTGCTGGCCAGTTGTCATTTGAACAAAAATAATGTTGCATCAAATCTACCTTTTAAAGCTTAAACATAACAGAAAATCAAAAAAGACGGCATATCAAGTTGGAGCAAGATATTCTTAACCTTGTACAAAATTATCCAAAATTTAGTATGAGAAGAATCAGTCACGCCAATAATGTTACTCAATCTACCGTTTGGAGAAGATTAAAGATTAAAAAATTTACAGCAAGTTCAGAGGCTACAACCAGGAGACGAAATTGCTCCATTGGCTTTTAGTAAATCGGTATTACAAAATATACAGAAGTGTTTATTTAGCAATGAAGCTCAATTTACCAGAGACGGTGTTAATAATTTAAGGAATTCTCATGTTTGGGCCGAACAAAATCCATTCGCCATAAAACAAACACATTCTCAAATCAGGTTCTCCTTTAATGTTTGGTGTGGAATTATTAATTGAACCCCTATATCCTACCTCATCTACTAACGGGTGAAGCGTATTTGGAGTTCCTGCATGTACTTTCAACATGATGATGCTTCACCTCATTTCAGGGTAATAGTGAGAAAGTTTTTGAATGACAACTTCCCAAATCATTGGATAGGCAGAGGAGGACCTCACAACTGGCCTGCACGGGGGCCCGATTTTATTCCAATCGATTACCATGTTTGGGGTCATTTAAAATTAAATGTTTATTCAACTGAAGTAAACACTAGAGAGGATCTTCTACGGAGAATTGTGGACGCATGCGAGGAACTGAGAAATGACCAAGGTATGATTAGAAAGTCAATTACAAATCTTACTTCAAAAGCAAAATGAAGGCCACTTTGAACAACTGTTATAAGTTACGTTGTATATATTTTTTGTGTCTAATTCTTTTCGTTTAACTTAAAATAATTTGTTACAACATTATTTTTGTTTAAAATAAAGTTATGCTTTTTCGGAATGGCATTTTTCCTCATTTTTATAATTTTTTGATAATTTTTTTACGCATACAGGGTTTTTGAAAGTTAGTCATTGATAATAATAATTTGTCCCAAATACGGACCTGTCCTCTCCTTTTTGAATAAGGTTGGGATCCAGAAATTAGGAGAAAAAGAAATAGTTGATGATTTTATAGATTAAAGCTGGAAAAGTACCATTTGGGGCAGAAAATTTATTTTTTTTAAATTTTGTGCCACCTCATTATCGAAACATCTAGATTTGACTCATGTTAATAAGTAAAAAAATTGTATGGGGAAACACTAAATTCATTTAGTCTTACTTATTTTTTTCTGCTCTTTCCAAATTTGTAAATAAAATTTTAAAATATTGACATACAGGGTGTTGTTTCGACTCGTAACCTACTTATTAATTTTTTTAAGGCCGGACCTGTAATAAGACTTTTTTTATTATGTTAATGGACGCCACTGTGGACAAAGAACATACGAACCAAATATTATAAAAATGTATAGGGTGGTTCATGAGTTATGATTAATTGAAAAAATAGGGAAAATGAATAAATCGCCCTGTATCTTGGTTATAAAGAACGATAGGCCCATAAAATATAGGTTATTTAGAAGCAACTCGGTGTCCTCCGTCTACCCTTACTCATTTCCGAATGAATCACCCTGTATTACATGAAAATTAATCTTTTTCAGCAATTTCATATAGCATTGAAATGCAAGAAGATAATTTTCCGTTGTCTACACCTTATAGTTTCACAAAAAAATCGTATAGTTAGTGTGCGAATTTTTTAACAGTAGATATTTGTGTCAAAAGTGAAGTTACTTTTAAAGAAAATTTCAAATCAGCTTTGAAAATGGAAATATAAAATTAAGGTAAAATTACCAAATATATATATTCTATATAGCGAGTATATTTTTATCTGGTTTTATAGTATTTAAGGGGGTACTTTAAAATTTCGAAAAAATCGATTTTTTAAAAATTTGTTTATAAAGAGTGGGGTTTCACGAGCATTTTGTCGCTACATTCAAAACTCGCGCCGGCAGAGCCTGGGGAGTGGGGCGATGCACACGCTTTTCAGAATGGCTGAATTTTAGAAAAACCTCATTATCTCAAAACATAGTTTTCAGAGCTTCCGCACATCATATCTCAAAAACCGTTCCATAAAATTTGATGAAACTTTTACGATTTCTTTTGTACTATCCATACCTTCAATGTGACATTAAATTTATGCCTAAATAATTATTAGAAAAAGTTCAATTGTCAAAAAATAGCCATTTTTTTTAAATTTTACTTTCAAGAATTTTTTAACCAGCTGATATATAGGCTCTTATGGGGGCCTATTTTTTTTTGAAATTGTCAAAATATTCTTGAAAGTTCTATTTAAACTACAGTATTAATTTCAATGTATGAAGTTTTTTAAACAATCCAAAGAATTCCCCAAAAAACAAGTCTTTTTGGAGGCTCTAGAGTACTTAACCCCCTTAATTTAAGAAATTATAATAATTAACTTTAACGCTAAAAAATGCCGAATTTTAAGGAATAACTTCACAAATTCACATATACATGATTAAAAAAAATTTATGTATAGATTAAAAAGGTCCAAATATAGCCTACCTTATTTTCTTTCTCTTCAATTTCATCATCGCTTGCATCCAGAAATGCAAAATCCTCTTCAAACAGCAATTCCTTCGAAAGATCCCTGGATTTATTCCTAACCGTTCGCACTGGATTCCTCCTAATATTACTTTCAGCTGTGTTTGGCTTAATTAAAGTTCCTGAGTTGTCATCAACAGTTTTCTTGTACTCTTTCACAAAAATAACCTCATCTTCACTTAATTCGATAATATCACAAGCATTACTGCTGCTCGACTTCTCCGTAAGTTCTGACAACTTGCTAATGTATAAATTCAGGCTTATCGTGTTCGATATTACTATAAACTTCCAATGCAGCTAAACTTTCGTTGACATGATTTTTGGGGCTAAATTCAAAATTTTTGGAAAAGTCAAACACCGTTTTGGGACTGTCTTGTCCATCTTCGTATTGGAAATACTTAGCATCTAATACTAAATCAGGTAAATTTTGAGTAAAGTTGGTATCTTTGCAAGAATTCAAAACTAATGAGCAATCATTTGAGTTTGAAGGTGAATAAAGCATCATAGGATTATTTACGACTACGATTTGGCCGTTTTCGATCATTTTCGGAAATTCGTAATGTTCTTTTATAGATATATTTTTTAGAGCCATGTTTCACGTAAATCTGCAAAAACAAGTCAATGGTAGTGTGATATACAGTGATCAAAATGGTACTGTCTAAAGCGTTACTTAAAAATAAATCCCAAAGTATCAAAAACTATAAATTTTAAATTATTTTCTTTAATAGATTGGAAATATAATAGGAAAATATAAAGAAACTTACTCGAAATTGTAAAAACGATGAATTAAAGAGTGCAGGATCCAAATGTCACCTAAATAGTTACTTTTTTCCTGGGTATATAATATCACAGTCGTTGCTTAGATACCGAAAACTGAAAGGAAGGTTGTTGAATTGTTTTTAATGTGAACGACAATTTCTTAAATATTAATAGAATATCACAACAAGCATTTTTAGGACATTTAGTATGCCAATGATATTTAGTATAACCATAAAAACTAGACATAGTTATTAGAATTCACTTTCAAAATAAAAATTTGTTAGAATGAAAAGTCATTTTCATAAATTCAATAGTCCAGGAACCGAGACAAAAATTTTAAAAAGTTAACTCTAATTTGCTGTTATCTAAGATTGTATCTATTTGTGTTTAAAAATCGCTGTGTCTAAAACGTCATCATTGACCATGACGTAGTCGTCTTAGCGTGCACCTTTAATTGCATACAAAATTAACATCGTGCATTGTAATTAAACAATAACTTTATTCTTATGAAATACATAATAATAGGTAGATATATTAATAATGATGGGACGGGATTATTTATTAGTGCGTTTCCGTTTGAAACTTTGACTTGTTCGGCACCTCTTGATCTACCTTTTGTTTTAATTTTTATTGCATAATTTTCATTTTGTAATTGAAGAGACTCTTGGAAACGCTTGCTAAAGGCCCCCCCCCCCACCATTTAAATGTAAAAAACGTCCCGGTCAAATGACTGAAAATTTCGTGAAAAATTCTTCAAACCTTTCTGATTAAAGAATATGATGTCCGAATAAAATCATATGACTCAATTTTTTATTATAAGCATCAGAAACCTTGCAAAAATGAATAAAAAACACAAATTCCTAATTTTTCGACTTTGACAACTTTGGGCATCTACTATGAAGTTGGGGACTCAGAAGGCCATTCTGAAATCAAAATCCGACGGTTGGCCAGTTTTTTGAAAATATACAACAAGTATACAGTATCCCGTAAACCTCTGTCGTATATCTATTAACTCTTATTCAGTGGCGTTGCCAGGAATTTTTTTCGGAGGGGGGCCACTATTTCTCGTAGATAATAGTTACTATAAATACTTTTTTCAGCAGGAATGGGGTAAATATACAGGGGGACCCAGGGTTAAACTGTCAAACGTTCAGGAACGGTTTATCAGGAAAAAATAAGATTTTTTATTCCCATAATCCTGGGTCCTAACTTGTTTTGATTTTAGAACAAAAGAGTTTTTATGAATTGCTCAAAAAACAATTGGGTTGATTTTGATAAAACTTAGCACGGTTATTTGCGGCAATATTTTAAATATTATTAGAATTAAATTATTAATTCCAGAGACGTTCCACAAGGTAATTTAATTGATATTGGGACAAATCATTGTACGCCACTGTTTTTTTGTATGTTCGTTACTTTTCTTGGATTAAACAGTTGAACACACAAATTTGCTTGTTCAATTTTATTCGTATCTCGCTTAGTTTTTGAGAAAAAAATTAAAATCTTATTTTTTTCCTGAAAACCCGATCCTGAACGTTTAACGTTTAACTCTGGGTCACCCTGTATACAATGTAGGCTATTTAAATACATTATTTTATTTAACAACAATTTGTTAATTATTAAGATAAGATTAAAAGAAAACTCCACTGCTCTTATTGTATAAAACTTACAGATTTATTTGAAAGGTATTTTCATGTATACAGAGTGGTCTAGTAAACTAGGCAAATGACTTAATTTTTTTCATTGGGAAAAAGGTTGTTTTCCCGAGATTGCTGGGAGTTTTACAAAGCAATTTTGGGGGTGTATAGCACTAACTATGTCGCAGTGTAAAATGTTTGCTTTTAACCACCATTAATAAGAGTTAATAGAACTACGTCAAAGGTTTGCCGGGCCCTGTATACTTGTTTTGTGATATTTTCAAAAACTGTGACCAGCAGTCGGATTTTGATTTCAAAAAATTGAAAATTAGGAATTTGTGTCTTTTAACCTATTTTTCCAAGATTTGTGATGCTTGTAACAAAAAAATAAGTCATATTCGGACTTCATATTCTTTAATCAGAAAGGTTTGAAGAATTTTTCACGAAATTTTCAGCCAATTTGTTGTCAGACAAAGATCTCTTTTTCCTTTTTTGGCTTACAGATTTTACATTGCTGATTTCAGTATCTATTATTGACACTACCAGCAAACACTCGTTGATTTTCCAGGTACAATTCTTTTGTCCATGTTTTGTGACACAAAGGAACTAAACACCTGATTACAACGAATAATTTGAATGCATAATTATACTCTCATAAGTAAAAGTCAGCACAAACGAACATAAACATTTTAACATTTATACTGAACATAACCTCATTTATTTAACGTGCACGGTTGAATATCTGAGGCGCGGTAAATCGGTGCACGCTAAAAGACTACGTCATGGACAATGATGATGTTTTAGCGTGTACCTAAGTTTTCTATTTTGTACACGTTAGCGTGCACCTAGACACCGCGTATAAAAATCTTATTGGTATGTTTTAAGAAGAAAATATTCCAAAATAAAATATGAATAGAGTTCCGGAAAAGATTCATTTATATTCTTTAAAAGAGACCCAAAAGAAGCAGGTTTTGATTCTCTCTAGTTTCGTATTCTTATATACCGGACGTCCCACTTTTTTTAATAGCCATTTTTGTAGGATAATTGGACGATAAATGGAACCTTCTGTCATATTTTTAGTGACAATGGCCTCATAAGTTTTATAGCTAAAATGTAGGATTGTTTAATGTACATTCAATGATATAACATAGTGGAGGGTTCTTAAAAAATTTGGGAGAGTTTTTAGATTTTATTATACAAAATATATTAAACACAAAAAAAGATTTTTTTATCAACTTATATGTTTCAATTGATAAGCACAATAATTATTATGTTTGTTTCCATATAAATTTTGGGGTTATCAATATTCAATTAAACTTTTTGGATTTAATTTCCATTTAAAATCTAAATGAATGCCAAAATAAGAAAAGCATTTATTTTATGCCTGTATCCGTTGCTAATTGGCCCCTGTATTCAACAGTCAACAAGATTTAAGCGTTGCAAAAGAATCCTCAAATAAAACCTTAATAAATCCTCAAATAAAACCTTAATAAATGCTCAACATACTCCAAAACTTGGCATTTTTACGCATTTAATGCTTCGGTCTAGCATTATTTGTCTGTAGCCGAATATGTGTTACCTTCTTGGGTAATTTTGTGGGAAATGATATTTATAGCAATTTATTACTTGATTCTAAATATAGCAGAATTATTTTATGGTAGTAGAAATAATTTTACTTACACTTTATACACAAATTGAATGGTAAATCACACATATGTATAGTAAATACAAACTTTTACTAACAGATAAAACTTATTCCTATGGTACTCTTACAACTACAATAACACTTTAATTTTATATGTTAAACAAGAAGCAACAACTAAATCAGTGACAAAACTGGCAGGTAAGTGACAAGATACTGAAGCCCTATCGGGTACTTAAAACCTGAATGTCATAAAACCCTTATTGTTGTTGTTATTGCTAGAGCAATCAAAACAAGCGTTAGTAATTAAATTGTAATTAAGTATGAAATATTGGCTTTTAGTTTAGCTATTTAAAACCAGTTAAATAATTTGAAGTATTTGGATCAGAAGTTTTCATGTAACAATTAGGTATACTCATTGGTGAATAAATACTTCCTAATAATTTCGTATTACCTATACAGGGTGGGTTAACAATAGTGAGATGTAAGGGAAGGTTCAGACGGTCAATATAATTTCCTTTAATATATTGAGTCAATATAATGAAAGATTTAAAGTTGAAAGTCTCAGTTTGTCAGAAGTATGGTGGCTCAAAATGTAATTAGCGAGATTTTTTATTAATTGTATAACGTTTTAATTAATATTATACGATCTAATGATCTAAATTTGTGATTTTTAGAATTTATGTTGCAATCATATTTCTCTAATCAATCAAAAATATCTAATTATAGGTTCGTATTTAGGATAACATGTAACATAGCCTAAAAATATTAAATTCTCTTAGCACGTGCTTTCACCAGTTACCAGTTCGACGTAAGTCTGTAATAGGAACTGTTGATTACTTATTTGTTATTGTCGAATGTGAATTTCTGGATTGCTGTTTGCTGTGTAATTTTTTTAGTTCTTAACTATTTGTGTGATTTTAGTCTAACCATTTGTTTAAATTTTCCGAAAAAACTTAACTCAGAGTATTTCGGGATAACATTAGAAATAAATGAGTTTATATTTATATCCAAATGTCACGGCCGTCAGCTGATTCAGAACACTGTCTGGTTGATTCTTAATCCTTGTAGTACTTTCTACAAAAAGGTTCCGAGAAAGAGATTAGTAAATAATTTTATAATTTTACTTTGAAGGTTTAGCTTTTGTGTTTCAAAAGTCTCGACTTGAAACATACTTAACAGTTTTTATAATTGCACACATTAATAGGGTACAATGGACATTTTTTTATCTCTGATACCTATTAAATTAATAAGAACATTTTTAGTAATATTTTATAAACTTTCTTTGGTTTTTTTTCCTACAAATATAAATTCAGAGTTTAACGTCTGGAATAATAAGTCACAAAATGGAAAAATTTTGGAAATGTATTCTACTGGTCATACAGTTTCATATGGGCCAATAATAGGCATTGACGCAAAATAAGTGACTTGAAAAGTAGCCAATATTTTCACATTTATATATCAATAAGGGTTTATTTTTAAAAATACCTAAAAATAATATTTATTAGATATACAGACATCGAACCGAAAAACCAATATTTTCTATAAAGCTATATTTAAGTATCGGGTTATATTTTTGGATCTAAGATCTATTTTTAAAAACGGAAATTTACGAAATAAATAAGTTACCTACACCTGATCTTGAAACTTAAAAAAAAAACAAATCTATTTTACGGGGTAAATTCGAAGAAATTATGAATATTTTTGTAATACACATTTATAATTTGACTGATTTAGTTTAGTCCCTTTTAATCCCAAGTGAGTAAAATTAATCAAAATCTCATCTTAACTAAAAAGTCATCATAAGAAACCACTTATTAGCTTTAATGTATCAGCTTCAGCAGCAGCTCGGGTTGAGCATACAATATTTCAGATACTTCACATACACTTTTAGCACCCTATATACAGTTCGAAAAATGAAATTCGTCCTGCTTGAATTGGTTTCCTTTTATTTTTCATTTGTAAACGTAAACACCCTAGTGCCCAGTGGGACTAGAAGTTCTTGGAGTTCTACTGGTAGAACCTCCGCTCCTTTTCAGATTTTTGGGCATCGGACGTAGCCCTGGTTTCCCTAAAGATGGTGTTTTGCGCCGCTTTTATTTTTTTGTGTTCGTTTTTTTATGTTAATGTCACTGTATATTTATGTATCTTTTATGTATTATTTCACATTTTATTACAGGAGGCGCCACTTCAATGAATCCTGATGATGAAATTAAGTGGTAGCTTTTTTTGAAGAAACTTTTTAGTGATTTTGATTAGAAAATATGACGTAAACATCATTTCTACTTAATATTGGTACTTTTGTTTAAACACGATAATTTCACTCGTTTTCGAGAAAAGCGCTATTGAACAGATAAGAGCCTCAGAAGGGTATTTCAGGTGTAATAATTTCTGATGGACGTATCCCATTAGTCGGAGAGCCTGAGAGTGTAAATACTTTTAGTTTTTTAATTTTTTTCAAAGGAAAAAGTAGATGCCCGAATGGTATTTGATAAGACTATTTCATGAGTACAACATTATTCTGCATACACATAGCTTACAAAACATACTGCCTATTATTATGCATATATAATAAATATGTAGGTATTCATTTGAAAACTGAAAAACAGGTAATTTATTTAATCACAAAATACTCCAAACTTAATTATTTATGGTACCATTAAAATATAAATAGCAATTTTGGTACACAGTAGGAGTTGTTGTTAAAAATTAATATTTGACAAGCAAGGGAAATAATCGAAGGTAATATCCCAAGACTATGACAAATAGCCGACTATTATTGTCTGCCTAATTCTATGGAGAGTACCTTGTATTTCGAGACAATTTGATGAGACCATAATAATCTGAATAACTCCAGAGAGCTTTAGCTCGAGGGAGTTATTCTTTGATTATTAAAGTTCATATGGTCGAATTGAATTGTCTTGAAATGCAAGTTGCTGGAGATGAATTAAAGAAAATAATAGTCTCTATTTGTCATAGTCGAGTGATATTCAGGAAGATTATTTCATGAACCCCACCAAATCATTCGCTAAGATTGTCTCCAAACAGACTCCATTCTCTTTTTGATATTTTCTGGGATAGATTTGCTTATATTTTCACTGATTTCCGTAGTGGAACATGAACCAAAACGAGACATTTTCAATTTTAAGTGAATTTTACGTCAAATTTTGACACATAATAGCACACTTATACAATCGACTAAAATAGCCGCTCATATTTCTTTATTTACCTAAATAGTCGATCATATTGCATATCATGTGACTAAATTCATGACTTTTCATTGGCGCAGCCATGTGTGAATGAAATAATGGCAATAATTTGTAGAACGTAGCAATTACGAATATTTAATCATTTGACTCATACTCTTCTGTTATTTTTGTCTACCTATGTACAACATTCAATATAAATTAAAAAAATACAGCAGTTTGAGAAAGAACTTGAAATAAATTACTGTTACTTTAAATAACGAAATATTTGGCTCAAGTAAAGAGAAAATTGCATTTTCCCTACTCCAGAGGAGTATTTATGTTCTCGTTATTAGAAATTTGTACTTATCATCAAAATCTAACACGTGCGTTGTTGATTAATGTGTTTCAATTAACGAACAACCAGAAGCAAAGTGAAATAGCAACCAAATAATTGTAAAAATTATATCTTGCGTAATTTAAAATGTTTTCATTTTGAATAACAGGTTTAGCTTAGAATTTTTATTTTAACGATTTTACTTATATTATGGCACTTTTCAAAAAAATTATTATTAAATTTTTAATTTAAAGTTTATTAAACAAATATTTGAGATTTTTACTAAACACTTTTTTAAATATTTTACTAATACACGCCACTGAAAGTACAGCATCTGGAATGTACGATTTCCGAATATTTCAGCTCATCGCCATAAAACAAGCCACACCCGGTTATGACATGTTACGCGAAGTATAACGTCAACTATGACGAAATTTAATCTTCTTAAAATAATCAAGCTCTAAGACCTTTTTTCCTGCATTAAGGGCATCGACTGCTAGCCTAGTTTCCTGTGACACTGCCGGCGTACAACAGACTACAACTGCTACATGTCCACGCCTGCCCAAGATCGGCGCGATCCTCATGCCGTGAGAACTGTCAAATTTGGCGAGAGGAGTGCCACTCCACGTGCCGTTGAATCCCGCCTTTCTGGAACTACGTTTTAAAGCATAAACACGTTAGGCGTAGTCACAATCATCAGAAACACTTGAAGAAAACATTCTGTATCTAAACAAAAGTCAGCTATCATTGCTAACAGGTCACAGGTCATTGTACTCTAAGAAACAAAATGGGGATATATAGATGAATCCATTTGTAGATAATAAAGAAGCGAAACGAACAGGCTCACGGGCGATTGTTTAGTGCCAAGCAAGAACTGGATATACGCTTTTCTGGGAGTAACAAATCCTCAAGAGGAGTTTCCGAGAGAAACATTTAACTTCGCTGGGAGTGCCTAGAGAATCTAAACGAACTAGGCAAGAACAACACTGTTACCCTACTATGGGTTCCGGGACATGCTGGAGTGGAGGGTAATGAAATAGCAGACGTACTCGCAAAAAAGGGGCTGAAACACCATTTCTGGGACCTGAACCCTTCTGAGGAATAAGCACCAGTACAATAAGTACTTGATGAACTTGGAAAAGAAGTAAATAAGAAAAGATCCCAATACTGGATAGGACTACAAGGAATGAGGCAGGCCACTACTGGGGAACTATAACCAGAAGAGATCTGACGACTGGATCAGTAAAAGTAAAAATAAGATCAGAATACTAATGGGTATCCTAACAGGGCACTGCCGTCTGAGAGGCCACCAAAAGAAACTCGAAAGAAGAATGCAGATTCTGCGAGGAAGAGGAGGAAACCTCTATCCACATTCTCTCAGAATGCATTACCCTGCAAAATCCAAGGGTACGATACCTTGGAGAATATCAAATATCTACCGACATGAAAGCAATAGGACTGGAGGAACTGCTCTATAATCGTTGAGACATCCTTAACAACTAGGCAGCAGTAGGGGGCACAATAGATTTTATAGGTATCGACACCCCCATCACAGATAGATAGAACTTCACTTACAGCAGTGCATCTTGTCACAGAATGAGCTCAAAGGCTTTCAGGCTCAAACTAAACGACGAAAACAGAAATAGTATGTATCTACCGTATTTATGTCATATCTTTTGTATGTGTTAAAATTTCTGGCCAAATTAAAATATTAAAAAACGTTTGGGATTGAAACGAAGGAGAAATTCCTTCTGGAAGTAAGAAATTGAGGATTGACCCTGTGTATAAATACCAACTCTTGATAAAAATTAATGTGGAATGTGAATAAAAATAAAATTTCAAGTTCGCGTCTGCTAGAAATAGATAGCTTTCAAGAATTTTAATTGATACAAAGCGCGTGTTTAGAGTTTCTGTTTATTGATGTGTAAATTTAATATTTATTTTTCGGAAACGTTGATGGATAGACAACAAAAAATAACTTTGAGATATTTTTGCTCGTTCCCAATCCATCAAAATCGTTCGTGAACAGTGTAATCCGTATAAAAAATTATTTCATTCATTTTCTTTATTCCACGTTGTATATGATAAATAATGAAATAGTAATAGTAGTAAAATATACAGGGTCTTAATCAATACGCGTTAAAGATTTTTAGGGCATGCAAAAATAGATTGAAAAGTTCCAGTTCTTTACAACTTCCTTATTATCTCGTATGACAATTCTGTTAATTTGTACGGGTGAAATTTATTCTTTTTTATTGTTCTTCTACTAATGTCCAATTCAGTACTAAGTTTTCTAGTACTTGTATTAGGATTGTCAACCAAATGTGTCATTACTAAAAATTCGTTGTCCTCATTGAAAATACGTTTGGGAAGAGTATGAGGTTGATAGGAAACATCACCTGATGTGTCGAATCTTTCCTCAAGTTTTAAGAAAGCTTTTTTATTTGGATGTCTTCGATTGGGATATCTTTCACGATATACTCTTGAAGCGAGTAAACAATTTTTTTAGCATTCTCCTAAGACGTAAATCATATTAATCATGTCTTCCTGTGGTAACTTCATTATAGTTATTTATTATTTAAACCTAAGAGCAAAAACGAAGAAAAATTTCTTTAACATTTATTAGTAGATACTATTTTGACACTAGCCTACTTGGTAAACGAAATCTAGCCTACTTGGTAAAAGAACATATGGCTTGATTATATTTCGTTTACCAAGTAGGCTAGTGTCAAAATAGTATCTACTAATAAATGTGCTCTTAGGTTTAAATAATAAATAACTATAATGAATTATGAATTTACCACAGTAAGACATGATTAATATGATTTACGTCTTAGGAGAATGCGCAAACCTAAAATTTACAGGACGATCCATTTGAAAATTTTGAGATATTGCTTGATTTGAGTTCAGTTTCAAAAGTATTAAAAAAGCCACAGATAAACAAAGTAATTAATAGTGAGCAGTTACTTAAGTTGCCCCATATAGAAAAGTTTTTTATTATTAGTGTTACGAAAAAAGTTACTCTTTATAAAAAGTTCTGCATCTTGTAAAATCCTTAATGGATTTTCGGCGCAGTTCGGGTGCACCCCACAATTCAGAGCTAGAAGTGAACTTTATACGATGAATTTTAGGGTTTCTTATACGTCAAATTTAACAATAATGACTTAATAGTTTCTGAAAATGTTGCCTATGACCCAAATACATTTTTAATATAATTCACAAATATGCTACAGTTTGTTTTATTTTATAATAAAATTTATTACAAACATTTTGTTTTCAAATGTCTGAACGAAGTATTTTGAAGGTGATTTTAAATTTTGATTTGCACCACGTCAACCTCAAGAAAGCCAATGACATAAATATTTTTTAAAATTTAAATAAATCACTATAATTTTTTTTGTCAGCAGACAAATTCATCATGGCGATCTATTTTTGTTATATATATATTCAAGTGTACATCCGGTCAAGTTGAGCCCAAGTACACTAGCAAAATTGGCAACAAACTATGTCTGGCAATTTATAAAAAATAACTACATTTTATTTAGGTTACAAGAGAACGGTTTCCATAGTGCATGCCAATGTTTAGTCTAATACATATACTTAGAAGACAAAAATTTATTTATCCTAATTTAAAAAAAAAGTCAAAATAATCATTTATCTCGCCGGAGATATCGAGTAGCGTTCCAAATTTTTTAATAGGTAAAAATTTGCCGTTAGAGGGCAATACTATGTATATTTCGACTCAAATCTTCGAGTTGAAAGGCGTGACCTTCAGGGCCTCAGAAAATGCACCTAACCTGACCAATCTACTTGTTTTGAATTGACATGCCCTAGTGAGATATAACTCAAATAAAAAAAACATAACCTAAGATAACCTAACGTAGGCTTATTCACTTAACCGTTTTCTTAAACAATATTTAAATGAAACACATTAAAAACTCTCAATCTGAATTTTTTTTATTAACTTGATATGATGAACGCACAAAAGAAAATATATATGTACTTATCTATGGAATGTATGTTACACCCCTCCATATAATGGTGAAGAGTATAGCGATAAGGACAAACCTACAGAATGACCAGAGAAGGATTCACCAAACGCAAGTTTCGACTCCTTCCTGCAAACCACCAAGTGAAAGAATTCAACACAATGCTAAGTAACAAAAGGGAATGAGACAAAGAGACCATCCCAAAACTTAAGAGAAGTGCCATTAAATGGTACACAGATAGTTCCAGAACAACCGAAGCACTGGAACCAAATATTCCGAAAGTCTAGGCAAATCTCCGAGCATTTTCCAAGCTGAAATCTACGCCATCGGAAAATGTATTAAGGCAGGAGTACCCCAAGGCAGTGTACTAGGTCCAGTACTCTACTTACTGTATACCAGTGATATTCCTAACCTTGAGCACGATGCTATTGCAACATTTGCTGATGATACTGCCATTCTGGCTGTTGGAAAAGACCACGAAGAAGCTAACCGAAAATTACAAACATCTGTAGACCAGATTAACACCTGGACTAAAGAATAAATAACGCTCAGATCCCCTATGCTAATACAGCAAAATATCTTGGAATAACACTCGACGCCAGACTTCGCTGGAAAGTCCACATTAAAAAGAAACGTGAAGTCCTTGGTATAAAATATAAAAAGATGTATTGATTATCAGGAAGAAACTCCAAGTTGTCCACACATAACAAACTGCTCCTCTACAAGCAGATATTGAAACCCGTTTGGACGTATGGTAGCCAGCTTTGGGGCTGCGCCAGTAAAAGTAACACTCAAGTTATCCAACGTTTTCAAAATAAAGTATTAAGGAACATCGTCGATGCACCCTGGTACTATCGTAACCTAGACCTAGATGTAGAAACTGTTGACAAGACTATATCTAATTCTGCCAGCAGCCATGAACAACGGCTGCTCTAACATGGGAACGTTGAGGTCATCCAACTCCTCGATAATACCAATTTAGTAAGAAGACTCAAGAGGACCAAACCTTTTGAACTAGTTCAGTGACAGTGCGTATAGTGCGGATTTTGTATTACACATTACCGGTAGTGTTACTAGAATTATCAGACCCTAAGGTACACTAGTGAGTAGGACCTTAGTATTTAAGAATTCTAGTTAAGTTAGGTTAGAACAACATTGCTTATTGATCTTCATGATCAGATTGTAATTATAGAAAACATTCCCACAGAGTGTTTTGCTACGAAAAAAAAAGCGGAAAATGTGTCCAGTTCAACATAGAAGGAATTTTTCGTAGACAAGAAGATCATCATCATATCAGACAGACAGCCAAGCAGCCATTAATGCTTTCAACTCCCACGTACTTTATCGACACTCCCATCAACAGATAGATATAAAGGATGTATGTTTACATATACATTTTGGGATTCGGAACTTTCTGGATTTTACTTCCATTTAAAATCTAAATTATTAAAAACAAATAAATTAACCATGTATCAAATGTGGTCCAATTGAAAGAAAATCTCGAAGTCCGGCTCAAAATATACTAAAACTGAGCTTGTTTTCCGCATTTAATGCTTCATTATTTGCTTGTACTCGAATATGTGCTACTTGGATAGTAACTGACGTTAAAATAATTAAAAATATTCTAAGCACGCAAAATGTGGATGTTGAAAATGAAAATTTTAATTAATCACATTGTTGTTAGGAGTCGTTAGCAGTTGTTGGCATTGGTACTATCTGGACACTACAAGCTGATCAACAATTGTCAAAATTGCTAAATTTGGAATCGTCTGTCATTCGGTTCGACTTTTGGTCTTGGCACTTTTCATTTTTTGGCATAGTTCAGTGAAATCGATTGCATAAAACGTATGATGCAATTAAAGCATCTAGACGAGCAAAACATTTTTTAATTGCCCAATATCACAAAATATTTATATAATTTATAATTTTTTAGTACTCAAATTTTCTGTTATGTAGTGATTAAGAAACATATCTCACAAAACCATTAACAGAAATGTAGTAAATATATAAAATGATCCAAATAGTTTATTAACTTGGCAACTTCCACTTAAATAATTTGTAAGAATGTGATATTTAGATACAAACTTCTGATATATTTTATTATTATTTGAACTTGTAATTTATGAGCAACAAGATAAAGTTATAATAATATGTGAAATATAACATTTAATGTTATATGGGAATTTCATAGTTAAATGATGATGTATTCAGGAAGTATAAGTTGCCAAAAACTATATTTCTAATCCAAAAATTTTTGTTTTTTATTTTGCAACTTCTTAAATATTGAAACATGCTACCATCTATTATCGAAAGAAAGAAACTCGTTTCCTTACTCTTTTCTTAAAATGGCTCTCGGTGGTTTTTATTAAAGTATTTTCTCCTGATACTTTTATATTCAGAAAATTAACTGGCTTTAATTTTTAACCAAAATGTAACCACGCATTAAACCTTGTCATCGAAAACACTGTTTGGGGTAGCAAGGACACCAACCAGAGAGGTGAGCAATTATTAGAATTTATTTTTGAAAGAAACCGTATCGTACATAACATAGGGAATACTCCCACGTTTGTAACTAGGGTAAGGGAAGAAGTATTAGATATTACAGTACACCGAGCCTAAAAGATCTAGAGATGAACTGGAGATTATGGAGTGAGCCGCCTTTGTCTGATCACAGAATAATTACGTTCAGACTAGAGACAGATCCACCTGAGCGAATCCTCAGAAGGAACCCTAGACAAACAAATTGGGAAATATTTAACACCAATCTGAAAGCAAATTCTGTGAGGATATTGACTCCACACCTGCTGCCGCTAGACTATAGAGTCATGTCAAAAGGTAGAGTCGATAACGCAATGGCTCTAAAGAAGCCCAGCTCTTACTGGGCACTCACTTCCCTGGGAATGAACCTATCTCTATAGGGCACACTCCAGAACGGTATAGTAGACCTACCAGAGAAGATACGGCAATGGCCAGACATATCTGCAGCAATAGACGCATAAGATGGGCCTTGAACACCTTCCAACCGTTTAAATCAGCAGGAGCTGATGGAATATCCCCCCCCCCCTACTCCAGCGCGGACAAGAAGAAATTCTACCACACCTAGTGAGTATGTGTCGTAGCAGTCTAGAACTGGGATATATACCGGAAGTATGGAGAAGGGCCAAAGTCACCTTCATTCCTAAAACAGGGAAAAGCGATACAACCAATCCTAAATCCCTTCAACCAATTAGTCTCACTTCGTTCGTTCTGAAAACGGTGGAGAAATCAACTGATAACTATATCAGAACAGAAATCCTGGAATGGGTGCCTCTACACCCCCATCAGCATGCGTACTAAACGTGCAAATCCACGGAGACCACATTGGTGCAATTGATAGATGAAATCCAGGATGCACTAGAGAACAAAGAATCTGTAGTATGTGCCTTTCTAGACATAGAAGGGGCTTTTGACCACACACCACACGAAGCCGTCAAAAGAGCACTAGAAGAAAGAGGGGTAGACAACACGACAACCAGATGGATGTCGCGACTATTGTCTACCAGAATAGCAGAGACTAAAATGGGACAAGACACTGTTTCCATCTGCACAACCAGAGGATGCCCACAAGGAGGAGTGGCCATCCCTCTTATGTGGAGCCTAACAGTGGATCGACTCCTCTGCGATTTGACCGAGATTGGTATATCGTGTCAAGGCTATGCAGATGGCATAGTCATAATCGCAAGAGGAATATTCGAGAATATCCTCTGCGATATAGTTCAAAGAGGCCTGGACTATACTAAAGAATGGTGTCAATCGATAGGACTTAGCGTCAACCCCACCAAGACTACCTTAGTTGCCTTTACACGGAAAAGAAACATTAACCTCAAAACCATCGAATTGGACTGGAAAGTTATTGAATGGAAGCAAGATGTCAAATATCTGGGACTAATACTAGATAATAAACTCATCTGGAAAAAGCACGAAAAAGAAGTAACCAGCAAAGCCACGAAAGCTCTAATGGTGTGCAGAAATTTTGCGGGAAAAAACTGGGGATGTAACCCAAAGATCCTGCAGTGGATGTACACGTCAATAGTGAGACCGGCCATCACTTATGGAGCGGTAGTCTGGGGCAGCAGAACTAAGCTGGCCAGAACAAAGGCAAATCTAGCGAAAATGCAAAGACTAGCCTGCGCATGCATAACAGGTGCAATGAGAACGTGCCCAACGGCCGCCATTGAGGTAATCCTAAGCCTTACACCCCTCCATATAGTAGTGGAGAGTATAGCGATAAGGACAACCTACAGAATGACCAGAGAAGGATCAACCAAACGCAAGTTTCGACTCCTTCCTGGAAATCATCAAACCTGGGACATGTCCCAAGATGAGATGACAAAGAAGTTTAGCTTTGTGAAAGAATTCAACACAAAGCTAAGTAACAAAAGCGAATGGCACAAAAATACCATCCCAAAACTCAAGAGAAGTGCCATTAAATGGTACACAGATGGTTCGAGAACAACAGAAGGAACAGGAATAGGAGTATATGGGCCTGAAACCAAATATTTTGAAAGTTTAGGCAAATCTTCGAGCATTTTCCAAGCTGAAATATACGCCATCGGAAAATGTGTCCAGTTCAAGATAGAAAGAAATTTTCGCAGACAAGAGATCATCATCATGTCAAACAGCCAAGCAGCTATTATTGCCTTGCACTCTCACGTAATCAACTCCCAGATGGTTTGGGAGTGACTAGACAATCTAAACGAACTAGGCAAGAACAACACCGTTACCCTTCTATGGGTTCCGGGACACACTGGAGTGGAGGGTAATGAAATAGCAGACATACTCGCAAAAAAAGGGGCTGAAACACCATTTCTGGGACCTGAACCCTTCTGCGGAATAAGCACCAGTACAATACTTGATGAACTTGGAAAAGAAGTAAATAACAAAAGATCCCAATACTGCATAGGACTACGAGGAATGAGGCAGGCCAAGACACTACTGGGAAACTATAACCAGAAGAGATATGACGACTGCATCAGTAAAAGTAAAAATAAGCTCAGAATACTAATGGATATCCTAACAGGGCACTGCCGGCTGAGAGGCCACCTAAAGAAACTCGGATTAGTAGACAAAGAAGAATGCAGATTCTGCGAGGAAGAGGAGGATACATTTATCCACATTTTCTCAGAATGCATTACCCTGCAAAATCCAAGGGTACGATACCTCGGAGAATATCAAATAGAAGAGGAAGATCTACCTAACCTGAGGCCTACCGACATCCTGAACTTTTTGAAAGCAATAGGACGATTGGGCAGCAGTAGGAGGCACAATAGATCTTATAGGTCGCAGTGTATCGACACCCCCATCACAGATAGATAGATAGAATCCAGACCCTCCTCGTAGAATTAGCAGGCGTTATGGCCATAACGCCCGCTCATTATGCCCTAAGGCATTATGAGTGTATTTATAGCAACCGTATCCAAGGTAAAATAAGCAAATAATATACAAGTGAAAAAGAAAACTATAAAAACAACAGCTAGCACATTGTTCATTCTACAAATATCGCACTTAGCAACAGTTTGAAGGCGGGAAACATTCTTGCATCAGATAACCTACCCTAAAACATTTTGATTGGATCAGGTGACCCGTTACCACACAAATAACCCTTATTAGAGAGGGAAACGAAAATAAGGTCAGATATATGTCATTAGTCTGTTAGAGTAACTTTTTAATTTTAAGACTTTCGTTTCATTTCTGAAGTCACAACGAAAACATTGCTCTTAATACCATTTTTACAAATCACATTTGGTTTTAGGCCTTCGAGTGCCAATTTCAATTATTTTAAAACTTAAACTTTAACGATACTTTTTACTTTAACCGATCGCTTGTCTTTTCCGGAGACCTTTTCGGCCACCCAGCCAACTATTGACTCCGCAGCCAACAACCAACTCCTGACTTTCCCCGTCGCAAAAGAGTTTTTAGGAAAATTTCGCTGACAGAGACAGAGTTCATAGTTTCAATAAATTGTCCCACATTTATCTCGGTAATGGCCTCTCAATTAGTCTGCACGGTTAGCGAAATTTTGCAATGAGAGCTGGTTTGATTAAATGTTTATATTTTAAGTTTTCTATTGTGCAAATAAGTTTAAACTAAAATAATTTTGGTAAATAAAATTCTTAAATGTTTTTGACTTTGTTACCTAGTTTTTCGGAAATTAATATTTTAAATATATATGGGATTCGTGAGAATATTTCAATTGGTTGTAGTTAGTACCTATAGAAATGGTTAATTCACAATTCTGAGCAAGCGTCGACACAAATTATATGTAATCTGATAGTTAAGTGTTTTCTTTTGTACAATTGAAAGCGTAATCTTTTCTCAACGTTCTACCGTCTAGGGAAACTTTTAGGAATTTCACCAGCGCCACAAATCATACAGTCCACTCTTGATACCAGCTAATTGATTAGTTGGATAAGGGAATGTTTGTGCATTTCCCGTCAACTTCTATTTTAATTTTGGATAAAATCATTCAGCTTAGTTTATTTCTACTCATAAAATATTTAATTACGGCTCTGCCTGAAAAGCTCCGTCATCGAAAACAAGAAAGAGGTATGAGATCTTCGATACAACGAAAAATTCATCATAAGACGCGCCTCTAGCGGAGTAAATAAATTTTGAGGTTATGTAGCTAGAGGACCCTTAATAAAATTTTTAAGCTGAACAGACATCTATCAATCCAAGACCTATTGATTTTTCAATTAAGTCCCAGTTCGTATTTGTTATTAAAGAATTTCTTGTTATTTAGCGAAATACTGATACTTTAACCTTCTAAACCTATGGTTAAAATTCTGTATGAATTCCCAGTATAAACAAAATCTTTGACAGCGATAATTTATAAAAAGATATTTTGACAGCGTAATACCGCCGTTATTTGTGTTCAATTTAACACCTTCACTGGCCAACAATAGTATTATTTACAACGAGTATTTAGTGGAAAAACTTGGAACAAATCTATAGCGGAATTTTTATCACCACGACTTAAAACTTTAAATTCGCACGTATGACGTCAAAAGCAATAATTTGTGCACAAAAACATGCTTGACATTTTTAAATCCATTTATCCTTATTTTTTAGACGATATATCAAGGCTGAAAAGTTTTCGCTTTTGCAAAATTAATAATATATCAACAGGCGCCAGCCACTTTGCCCACTTTTTAAGCGCACAAAAAACTGGAAGAAAAAATAAATTTTGTCTCCATTTTATTTATAGAATGATTGCACAACAAACATAGGCGTCCAAGTTAAAAAAAGTGCGTGTTTACCAACTTTTTTATAATAATATATTAACATTTTCAGTTCTAGAACTGCTGGAAACTGTACCTTCTGCGTAAAATTATTAAAAATCTCTTCTCAGTAAGTGCCTACGTATTTGCAAAACCTTTTACTGCAATTTTCCTATATAAATCTATATAAGAAAATTTAAGGTCCAATCTGAACTTTTTACGGTCTCAAGGTCATGTGTTGACTCAACGTTATCACCTTGTAGGTAGACTGCGATTATTATTAGTATTATCTCTGCCGATACTTAATTTTTAGATTCTTGTATTTCAGAGTTTGTGTTAATATAGATAAATTATTTAGGTTTTCTCATATTACTAGTACATTTTTAAGATCGTTAAAAATGGTAATACAATATTTTAGTTTATTTTTGTATTTGTTTCATTTTGTCTTCTTCGGCAAATGTTGATACTGTGCATAACATAATTTTGAAGAATCGACAAACGAATAGCTTCATATGAATTAATGTATTGGGCATGTAAAAAATCTGATAAATGAAAAACAACTCAATACTAATAAAAAATATCACAGAGTGACACATTCCATGAAACCTTGCGGCCTTTTGAGAGATATTTCAAAAAGATTATAATCAAAGTGAACAATCGGACTTCTTTTGTTCTAAGAGACGTCGTGTGCAAAAATCAATAGAAAATAACCCCGCATCAGTTTTATGGAACATAAAAAGAATTAGTAAACCAGTAAGGAATTTTAATTTATTAGATTCGACATACTAAGACCGGTTTCTGTCTTTCGACTTCATCAGTTAGGCTTTTCGAATCCAATAAATAAAATTCCAAACTCGTACAAGTCAATAGCTATATCCGCTATAAGATAACATTTGTAGATGTGCTACCATCTATGGTAAGAAGAGAGTATTGACATTAAATTTTGACTGAATCTAGTCAAGATGTCACTCTCTTCTTTTTTATCCCTTTCAGAGATTAATACAAAGTGAGTAAACCAGTAAGGAATTTTAATTTATTAGATTCGACATCCTAAGACCGGTTTCTGTCTTTCGACTTCATCAGTTAGGCTTAGTCGAAAGACAGAAACCGGTCTTAGGATGTCGAATCTAATAAATTAAAATTCCTTACTGGTTTACTCACTTTGTATTAATCTCTGAAAGGGATAAAAAAGAAGAGAGTGACATCTTGACTAGATTCAGTCAAAATTTAATGTCAATACTCTCTTCTTACCATAGATGGTAGCACATCTACAAATGTTATCTTATAGCGGATATAGCTATTGACTTGTACGAGTTTGGAATTTTATTTATTGGATTCGAAAAGCCTAACTGATGAAGTCGAAAGACAGAAACCGGTCTTAGGATGTCGAATCTAATAAATTAAAATTCCTTACTGGTTTACTCACTTTGTATTAATCTCTGAAAGGGATAAAAAAGAAGAGAGTGACATCTTGACTAGATTCAGTCAAAATTTAATGGCAATACTCTCTTCTTACCATAGATGGTAGCACATCTACAAATGTTATCTTATAGCGGATATAGCTATTGACTTGTACGAGTTTGGAATTTTACTTATTGGATTCGAAAAGCCTAACTGATGAAGTCGAAAGACAGAAACCGGTCTTAGGATGTCGAATCTAATAAATTAAAATTCCTTACTGGTTTACTCACTTTGTATTAATCTCTGAAAGGGATAAAAAAGAAGAGAGTGACATCTTGACTAGATTCAGTCAAAATTTAATGTCAATACTCTCTTCTTACCATAGATGGTAGCACATCTATAAAAAGAATTAATTTAGAAAAATGCGTCGCTTAAAAGGACCGCATTAGTATTTCCCGATTTACTTTTAAACACACTCCATCTAGATTTTTCTTTTTCGTTTCCTCTTAACCAATAGTAAACATTTCCCGTTTAGTTAAACAAATCGGATAAAAATATTTTATAGTTATCATAAATCTGTTTGAAGGTTTTCTTTCTATGCTTGAATTATTCTTAATATATCGTGTATCCTCTTTGTAATATAAATTTCGCAGTTGAAAACATGCCAAACTATAATATAGATACCTCATAAAATTTTCGTTTTACTTTGAAACTAGACAATTCTTATTTTAAATGTACTGTAAAAAAAGCTAAAAACCACTTTTATACGAATAATATACAGTTAATAGATATTGGCAACTAGTGAGAAATACTTTTGCCAATTTTACAAACATGTATATAATATTAATACCTTCTTTTTGAAATAATTAGATTTACCTACGGCCACTACAGAAAACAGGCAAAAACACACGACACACAGCCTCAGTATATAGTTCATTACGCACGATACACACAAAACCGTGCGATTTGTTTACCGTAAACAAATCGCACGGTTTTGGTAAACAAAACACAGAGTTTATACATATAGTTGCCTTCAAAATAAGTTAGACAAATTGTTTTGATCGTTTTAACTTACTGGCCTATTCCTTTAAAAAGAAAGTGTTTTTATAAATCGTTATCTTATCCGTAGAAAAATAATGTATAAAAAAATATATATGAATGGCATTTCTTTAGAAATAAAAAGGTAAAATGGTCAAAACAATTTGTCCAACTTATTTAGAAGGGCAACTATAAGTAGGTAGTAATCGCGTAACCGCCCGTCATCAGCGTTGCCATAGCGACTGTCAAAATCAAAATAATAGAAACAAACTTTTTGAAAGACAAGTAAGTTTTAGATAATAATTATAAGATATGAATATGTCAAGTGATAGTGAAAACGAAAATTTAACTCCTCCCAACGACATGGAAATGGCAAAAATGGCAACGAATAATTTACTGCCAAGTAGAAAATTGTTACAGTAGATTCATGGACTGGAGACTAAAAAATAAGGTGAATTTTTTCTCCGAAAATTTTTTGGGATGGATTTAAAGAGACATGGTGGCTGGCAATCGTCTTCAGTAGCGGAAGGATATGTTGACGATTCATTAAAAAACAAAGAAAGAACCGCTATTTTACATTATACAACCTCAACAACAGCAACACATGAAAATTTTACAATGACATATGATTCAACAAATCGAGATACTTCCAATATATTTTTAATAGATATGTACAAATTTCTCTCTCTTTCCACTGGATTAAAACCACTTAGTTGTTAAAAAAGTTTTTTTATTGACGTTTCGGCTTTCCAGATCGAAAGCCGTTATCAAAATGACATAAAATAAATAAATTTACTAGAAACAGAACACTTGATAATCTTGCAAAAATATGACATCAACATAGTATACATAGAATAAGATTTTGAGATTGAAGATGTCAAAATCTGTTTCAATCATATTTTTGTGACGTTTCTGGGAACGAATTTTTGAAAGGATAGCGCATTTGCATATTATAAGAGAATTTATACTTCGTCATAAATGAAGTTTTCTTATTAATATTATCATAAGAAAAAACCAGATAAAAACTTATGATACTATCCCGATATAGAGGGTATCCTTTTTGCAATTAACTCTTTTTGTAAAATAGGTATCCAAATTTTTGAAATATCAACCGAACAATTAGAAACACATTCGTTATTATTTAAGCATATCAATGCTGCTTCTTTAACTTTGCGGTTATAATTATTCGGTTCTTTTAATAATCTAGTTGAAGAATTCCATTGTATTTTATGACCAAAATCCCATGCATGTTCACATATTTTAGATTTTTCGAATTGTTTATTTTTAATGTACGATTGGTGTTCATTAAGTCTAATATGAAAAGGTCTAGATGTTTCTCCTATATAAAATTTATTACATTCGCATGGAATTTTGTAAATACAATTTTTTGTGTTTTGAATTTCATTAAAAGGTTTTGTATTTACTATTAAATATTTTAATGTATTATTAGTTTGAAAAACTGTTTTTAAATTAAATTTATTGCCAATCCTTCTAATTTTTTCGGATAATTTTGGAATATAAGGGATTTTTACTATATTTGAAAGAATTATTGGGAGGTTTAAATTTTGATCTTTAGTTTTGATGTCTCGGTAAAGTTCACGATTTATAAATTTACTTGGGTAGTTGTTCTTAATCAAGACAGATTTAACAAGTGATAATTCATTATTTAAGATATTGTCATTTGAACAAATTGTTTTTGCTCTATCGGAAAGAGATTTGACAATACCTCGTTTAACACAAATTGAGTGGTTTGAATTAAAATTTAGATATCTATTTATATGTGTTTCTTTTCTAAAAACTGATGTATCAAAACAATTGTTGTTATTGTGTATTAGTACATCAAGAAACGGTAATTTTTTATTATTTTCAATTTCAATTGTAAATTTAATAGTAGGTTCCGAATTATTAATAGTATATAAAAATGTATCAATATTTTCCCTATCGTGTTGCCAAATTGCAAAGATACATATCTAAACCAGACAGAAGGTCTTAAATTTTGTTTGTTTACAATTTCCATTTCAAAATTCTCCATGAAAATATCACACAATTTTGGTGATAAGGGAGAACCCATTGCCATGCCAAAATTTTGCTGATAAAAATCACTATTTAATTGAAAATATGTAGTTTTAATACATAGTTCCAATAATTCTAGAATTGCTGAGACGCTTAATTTAGTTCTATTTATTAATGTATTATCATTTGTCAACTTTTTTCTCACAAGATTAAGAGTTTTATCGACAGGAACATTTGGAAATAAACTGACTACATCAAAACTAACCATTATATCTGAATTTGTAATTTTGATTTTTGATAATTTTTCTAAAAAATGTTTTGAATTTTTGATAAAGGAATTAGTATTTCCTGATAACGGATCTATTATTTTAAGTAGAAATCTTGCTAAATTTTGACAAGGTGAATTTATAGAACTTATTATTGGTCTTAATGGTATTTGTTGTTTATGAATTTTGGGTAAACCATAAAAATGTGGAGGTTTACTATAATGAGAAGTAAGAGATCTTCGTTCTTTTTTTTTTTTTTTTAATTGCAAAAAGGATACCCTCTATATCGGGATAGTATCATAAGTTTTTATCTGGTTTTTTCTTATGATAATATTAATAAGAAAACTTCATTTATGACGAAGTATAAATTCTCTTATAATATGCAAATGCGCTATCCTTTCAAAAATTCGTTCCCAGAAACGTCACAAAAATATGATTGAAACAGATATTGACATCTTCAATCTCAAAATCTTATTCTATGTATACTATGTTGATGTCATATTTTTGCAAGATTATCAAGTATTCTGTTTCTAGTAAATTTATTTATTTTATGTCATTTTGATAACGGCTTTCGATCTGGAAAGCCGAAACGTCAATAAAAAAACTTTTTTAACAACTAAGTGGTTTTAATCCAGTGGAAAGAGAGAGAAATTAAAATACAAACCACTATGAGCTTCCGAAATGAATGTACAAATTTATTAATCTACCAAACAGTTGTTCAATAAAGTTTCAATGTTAATAAATAGAACAAATTATGCTATATGATAATACATCCTCTATAATTTTGTAAAATTGTTCGAAATAAAATTGTTAAAAAAATCTAAAGATGCAATAACTAAGTCCAGACTTTTGGCACATTGTATATGGCCGTAGATAAAGTATAGTACGTAATGCGTGTTGTAAAGCAATTACGCACTCATGGAATTACTCGCAATTTTTCCATTCGTGCGTAAAATGCTGTTTACAACACATATTACGTAATATACTATTATACATATGCAGCTTGTAGAAAAATCTTTAGAATATTTAAAACGTTGATATCATCTATTGAAACAGGATTAACAATAATGTTTCTTGAGGATACCGTCCTACAATTAAAACTGATGGATTCCCCTAATATTAAATATTCATACAGGGTGGGCCAAACTTATGGCAGTTTTTTTTAGTTTATTATTTATTATCTTTTGGTAGTGTGTTTTTTCTAGGGCATTTCATTTTCCTAATTCCCTGCTATAGGAGTTTTCCTCCTTTTCAGGGTAGAAGTGCCCTGATTAGAATAATAAGTAACCTAGCTAGCTAATTTCCTATGGGTTGTTTATCTAAGAATCGCCAATTTTGCTATTTCCACCCTTGTTTGGGCAAAACGGTACCCAATCTAAGGCGGGAAATATGATTTAGGAAAACCACAAAAACCTAAATAACGATTCTGTACATAGTGGTTCTTATGTTATATTAGATTATGGTATGGTATGTTGAGGGCGGTTTACCTTATGGTAAGAGGGGTAGAGGGAGGGAGGGAGAGACCTTGGGCGTCGGCCAGAAGTCTGAGGTTGGGTTGTGGGAGTTTGGCTTTGGGTTTCCTGAAGAGGGGGAGAGGAGGGTGTTTTGGGCGTGGGTGTTTGAGCCATTCAGAGTGCGAGAGACGTATTTTTTCATTAGGAGTTGGAAACGAGAAAGAATTGGGGCGCTGGAGAGGTTGTTGTAAACTTCTCCAGAAGGAAACAGTTAGGGGAGATATTGGCATCGTCGTAGGATACGTCTCTCAAGTGAGGAGATTTTTCGGGCTAGATGGGAGGTAGTACGCCGTATGGGACTGCTCTGTATTCGGCAACGGGGCGGATGAAGGAGTTGTAAGTATGGATTAGGGTTTTGGTGTTGCACTGACCAAACCGGCCACATAAAGCGCCAAGGAGGCCGGCTCCTTTACGCATTCTGTTGAGCGTGTGACCATTTAAGTGTTTGAGAGAATCGAACACCCAAATAGTCTACTTCCCTTTGTTGAGCGAGCCTGACTCCCTGGAGATTTACATTGACGTCTTGGAGGAGCTGGGTGGGTCTTTTTGAAGTCGTATGTTTAAAGATGATGAATTGTGTTTTTAGGGGATTCAGTGAGACCCTCCACCTATTGCTCCAGCTTGTGAACTGATTCAGTAGGTTTTGGGTTCGGATGCTTAGTTGTTTAGAATTTTGGGCTACCGAAATCAGAGCAGTATCGTCGGCGTATAGAGTTGACGATGGGTGGTTTAGGGGAGGAATATCGCATGTGTAGATGAGAAGGGCCAGGGCGGAGCCCTGGGGCACTCCAGCGAGGGGAGTGAAAAGTTCGGACATGGCGTTGCCTACTTTGACTTTGATGATTCTGTCCGAGAGATAATAGTGGATGAGTTTGGAGATGTTATGGGGGAGACCTATGTTCATAAGCTTTTTAATTAGTCCGACATGCCAGACTTGGTCAAAGGCTTTTTGAACATCCAGAAGAACGGCTGAGGAGATTTGATTAGTGTTAACTGCCGTAGCGGCAATTGTGTGGAGAGAGGAGATTGCGTCCTGTGTGGAGTGTGGTTTCTGAATCCATGTTGGGATTGAGGGATGATATTTCTCTCTTCACAATAGGTCCATATCCTTGAGCGTTCAAGGAATTTTTCGAGGACTGATATGATATGATATGAACTTATGACATCGGAGGATTACGTCGTTGTGGGAAGAGATAAAACTTTCAAATTTTGTGTGAACTAGTACAGTTACTGCACATTTTGAAAATAGTTTCGATTATACAGGGTGTTCCAAAAACTCGTGGCAGCACAAACTTACATTTTTTTAAATGGAACATACTATATTTTATTCAAGAATCGAAAACATCTCACCGAGAGCGATAAAAAATATAGCGTGGTAATATATTATATGGGTGTTTCAAAAAGATATGGCAAATTATTAGCAAAAATGACCCTATCTTTAACACTCTGTAAAATAGTAAATCAAAATAAATCAACAGGTCTTTGTATTCAAATGTATTCTCATATCGTTGGCTGTGCTAATTATTATTCT
Source organism: Crepidodera aurea (assembly GCA_949320105.2). Classification (NCBI taxonomy): domain Eukaryota; kingdom Metazoa; phylum Arthropoda; class Insecta; order Coleoptera; family Chrysomelidae; genus Crepidodera; species Crepidodera aurea. Next base: position 4,954,961 of record OX439476.1, on the reverse strand, counting down.
ATATTACTTTTTTATCTGTGGCTTCTTTAATACAGGATGAAACAGAACTCAAATCAAGCAATTTCTCCCTGTATTAAAGAAGCCACAGATAAAAAAATAATTAATAGTAAGCACAAACAACGATATGAGAATGACATTTGAATACAAAGACCTGTTGACTTATTTTGATTTACTGTTTTACGGACAGTAAACACATAATGATAAAACTTCCGATCAATCAGGTAATTACAAATAAACCAGGACCGGATCATGGCCAAACAACATAATATTATTTTTAAGGTTTAGAAATTACTAATGCAATTGTTGTAAAAAAACGAAATTATATTGAAAAAAACCCCAAGAGTCGGTATCTTACACTTATGTTAATTATTTTGGCGCCAAAAAAATTCGGATAAGGCTTAGGATTTGTCTACTGAATTTAATTACATCCTGGAATCGGAGAATTATCAGATTATCCTGTTCTGAAAATATAATATAAAAGATTTATTTTCCTCGATTGTTTATATTTCCTTCCTACCTAATATCCGCAAAAATAGTGAAAAATACCTAAGGAATGAGTGGTCTCGACGTATACCAGTTCATCAGCGCCAACAAAATTCAAAAATATGTCGAAAGTGTGACGTCAGACGATGCTGAGCGTCGTTCACATTTATTCGCTTTATTTTTGCACATTCCAACGCGGCTCAAATATAAACGTAGTTTGGTCATAAAACGTTACATTCATAATTTTACCGGCTGATCAAAAACATCGAAAAATTTTTATTCTAACAAAAATTATAGTGTCGATAGTGTTTAACTCTTTGTGAAGTGATTGGACTAATTCTCTTAAGTTTCAAAACAAAACTCGAAATGTCAGCGTGTGTCAACGAAAGAGTTTTTGTGGTAAGTCAAAAGTTTTTAAAAATACAGAGTAACCGGTGCAAAACAATTTTTACAACCTTATGAATCATTTTGTTAATTTTTCCGCCATCCACTATTAGTGGAGTGAAATTAGAATTTTATGTTGATGTAAGAACTAAGTCAAATTTTTTTAATTTTTTTCGATTTTATACATAAAGAGAAGCTTGTAAAAATTTTATATATATAGCAGGGTTTTTTTAAAAATGCACCCTAACCTCAAAAAACGAATTCGCGCACATTTGTTTTTACTGAATTGGCAATAAATAAATAACTAACCAAAGAATCCTTAATTTTTCTTAAAAATTGGAGAAAATATGTATTTTTATGCCGGGAAGACATGGTAAAAATTAAAAAAAAATGTATTTGTCCAGCCAAAATCGGCATTTTTCGAAAAAAATTGAATTGGCTGCCATTGTTGGAAAAACAATAGTAGAGAAAAATTTTTTATCTTAAAACGAAGGATTTTGTGTGTACTTTTGTCTAAGTAATACAACATTTTATTTCTTTATTTAAAGTGCCCAATTTAGGGAATAATAAAAAAACTAAAATTCGATTTTAATTTTTTTCCAATTTTTTTATCGCGATATTTATGCTTGATTCTCTTAGAAAAACAGTATTTCAGTCCAAAAAATGTTTAAAAAAATAAAAAAAATATTTCAGGTTGTGATAATCTGGTTCACAAGTGCCATTTCCCTCGAAACCTGATCGCCACCACCAATAATTATGATTTTGGGCTCGTTCGTTCGATTCGTAATTGCATCTAGAACGTTCTATCAAAATTCCAAAAGGAGCTGAAAAAAAATGCAAAAGTTATAAACAATTAAGTAAAAATATAAAATAAGGGTTTGGTTTTTTTGAAATATTTCAAAAACTATTTGAGATAATCGAAATTTGAAAAAAAATCCTTAAAGAGCAGGAAATTTCCTAAAAAAAAGTCCTACCTCCCGGAACTGTACCAACCACCCTTATAATTTTAATTAAGCGGTAAAAACGCGTAGTTCGGCTGCCGCGTGCATCGCTCCAATCAGACACTTGAACTAAAAAAATTATTTTAACTGATTAAATATTAATATTAAGGAATAAAAAAATTTGGGTACTAAGTAGACATATCAATAAATAATAATCCGTCAACAAAAAATTTTTATCACAATTTTTTTATTAGTTATGCTTTTGTTAATTAGTTAATTTTCACCATTTTAATGTTAACATAAAAACGCTGATTATTTCAAAACAAGAAATCTAGAATTTTTTTTGATTTTTTTGAGCTAATCTTAAAAGAGTTTAAAAGAGATCCCCGTTGGAAAAATTAAAAAATTTTGATTTTTCGTTTTTTTATTAACAATCAAAGGCATTAAAAAATTATTTATGTAAATAAAGCCATTAGGAAATTTTTTTTTTCCAATCATTGTTAATATTTTGTTTTCTTATTGATAAAAGCCATATAACAATAATTTTTTTTTATTTTTAACTAACATTATTTAAATACTTGTTATAAACAAATGCATTGTTTATAATATTTTTGAAAACTTTTTCTTTGGAATTTCATCCTTGATGAAAATAATGATTTTAAAAAAAATCGTTCCTTAAAAAAATTTTTTTATTAACAAAAATCGCACTTGTTAATTAACAATTTTTTTTTGTTACTAAATATTAATATTAAGGAACAATTTTTTTTTTAAATCATTATTTATTATGTTCTTTCGTATTATAAAAAAAATAATTTTTTTATTAACTTTTCATTTGTTTATTAAAAAAACAATTTGTTATAAACAAATGCAATTTTACGCAATATTTTTTTTAAATACTAAAAAATATTACAAAAACAACCATATATATTTTTTTATTGAAAAAATTTTTTATTATTTTTTATTTAACTTTTAAAAATATTGTACTTTTGCACTTTGTAGTTTTCTTTCTGTTTTTACTCATGCCTTTGATTGTTAATAAAAAAACGAAAAATCAAAATTTTTGAATTTTTCCAACGGGGATCTCTTCTAAACTCTTTTAAGATTAGCTCAAAAAAATCAAAAAAAATTATAGATTTCTTGTTTTGAAATAATCAGCGTTTTTATGTTAACATTAAAATGGTGAAAATTAACTAATTAACAAAAGCATAACTAATAAAAAAATTGTGATAAAAATTTTTTGTTGACGGATTATTGTTTATTGATATGTCTACTTAGTAACCAAATTTTTTTATTCCTTAATATTAATATTTAATCAGTTAAAATAATTTTTTTAGTTCACGGGGCGAGGCACGCGGCAACTGAACTACGCGTTTTTACCGTTATTTTCGCCGCTTAATTAAAATTATAAGGGTTGTTGGTACAGTTCCGGGAGGTAGGACTTTTTTTTAGGAAATTTCCTGCTCTTTAAGGATCTTTTTTCAAATTTCGATTATCTCAAATAGTTGTTGAAATATTTCAAAAAAACCAAACCTTTATTTTTTATTTTACTTAATTGTTTATAACTTTTGCATTTTTTTTCAGCCCCTTTTGGAATTTTGATAGAACGTTCTAGATGCCATTCCGAATCGAATGAGCCCAAAATCATAATTTTCGGTGGTGGCGATCAGGTTTCGAGGGAAATGGCTCTTGTGAACCAGACTATGAGGGAACGAATCAATATAAATAAATATAAAAAATGAAAATCAAATTTTTTTTTATTATTCCCTAAATTGGGCACTTTAAATAAGGAAATAAAATGTTGGATTTTCTTAGACAAAAGTACACACAAAATCCTTCTTTTTAAGATAAAATTTTTTTCTCTACTATTGTTTTTCCAAAAATGGCGGCCATTTCAATTTTTTTCGAAAAATGCCGATTTTGGCTGGACAAATACATTTTTTTTTTCAAATTTTTACCTTGTCTTCCAGACATAAAAATACATATTTCGAGGATTCTTTGGTTATTTATCGCCAATTTAATAAAAAAAAATAATGTGCGCGAATTCGTTTTTTGAGGTTAGGATGCATTTTTAAAAAACCCTACTATACGGCTCGATACTCTACTTCATCACGGTCATTTTAATTTTTTTTTTGTTTTTCCACGACTCTTAGAGCCGGAGATATTTAAAAAATAGTGGAGCAATCCACTCGAAAAATACCAAAAATGTCGTTTTTGGCACATATAATTTTTACAAGCTTCTCTTTATGTATAAAATCGAAAAAATTAAAAAAAATTGACTTAGCTCTTGAGTCATTCCAGCCCAACTGGGCCGGTCGATTGGGGTCAAATTTTTAAAACAATCCGGACTCATCGCATTGTATTGGGGTATCAAAAATATAAATTTTCCCCAAGTTTGAGCTTAAAAAAATGAAAAGCGCGCCCGCAGTGGTCAATTTACCATTGTATGTCAAAAAAACGGAGTGCATAGAATAAAATGGTTTTTCGTGTGCTATCCCGCAATTTTGACCAAAAAAAATGACCAAACCTATATATCCGACGTAAAATTTCCCGTACAAAACGATCCCGTCATTAGTTCTCCCTCATTTCCCCGAAAAATTTCGGAAAATCGGAAAAATAGATTTTTTTTTGAAAATTCATATCTCGAAAAATGGTATTTTTTTTTTCACCAAACCAACGGGAAATTCTCATAAAAGGTGGGTATTTTTTGAGGGTATACTTGGAATTTTGTGGTTCAGCCCAAAATGTTTCGAAAATCATTATAAATGAGCAAATAAATTATTTGTAATACTACAATACGTGAGTGATTAATACGTATCCTGATTGGGGCTGATACAAGGATGACACATATTCATTTTGGGGCAGGTCGGGTATGTTTATACAAAAATTTTTTTGGAATTTTTTTTATAATTTTTTATAATTTTTACAATGATTAAAAGAGTCAAAAGTAACACAAATGTAAGAGAGACATGATGTAAAATAAGAAAATGTTGTGTTAGTATTTTGAACGGAAAAATTCGTTTTAGGCTAAAACCATTTATTTTAAGAACATTTTACTGCATGATTTCCATAATATTTATTGACTTACTGATAAATTATTTTAAAAATTTTATTATTTGGAAAAAAAATCGTGATAGTAAGTTCCACATTCCACATTCAACAATAATATAATATAACAAAATACAATTTTAAATATTTTTTCCCAATTCGATGGCGCATACAAATGTGCCTGATGAAGTGTTTATTGTATATGACGAGGATAAAAAACATTCTAACCCCTGCTTTTTTTAATAAACCTAAAATATTTCAGTTATAACAAATGATACTTAAAAAATTTAAATTCTGGTAATTTATGTTTACCAACTGTCTATGAAATTAAAAATAAATTTTAAAAATATAGCCCAGTTGTCAGAGACCTCTCATAAAATGTGATATCGCTGAAACTTGACACCTAGGTACCTGAAAGGGTGTTCTAAAGTGTATGCTAACTTCACAATTTCGAAAACAAAATCGAAAATTTGGTTTTGCGTTACAATTCGAAAAAAGAGCATAAATGTTTACTAAAATTTTAATTTTAAGTTATTAAAAAAAGCTTTTAGTACTATAAAAAATTATTAAAAAGAAGAAAGCGAATTCGAAAACTCTACGCGCGGCGAGGCGTTCGGGTAAAAACTAAATAGTACAGTCACTGAAGGTTTTCACATCCGCTTTTACCCTGGGGGTGGCTGCCACCCCTTCTCGGGGGTCAAAATTATTTTATTAAAAATAACCCCAGGAATTCCAAGTAAAATATGTTATATAAAGTTATTAAAATAAATCAATACTTTTTGAGTTATTAAAGATCAAAGATTTTGATTTTTCGTGAAAAAAATGCATGTTTTAAAGCGGTTTTTCATAAATAACTCAAAAACTATAAGTTTTTACAAAAAAGTTGTCACTACCAAAATTGAAGCTAATAAAAAATCGAATAAATTCCTTACTTGAAAAGCCTTTTAATATTAATTCAAAGTGAGTTATAGGTAATTGAATGTATATTTTTTTTCGACGAGTACTCAAATCTAAGTATTAAAACTTAAATAACGGGAAAACGATGCATTTTATAAAATATACTTACTGAAAACTTTTTAAAGTACTCAGAAATACCTATCAAATAAGCTCTAGAAGAAGTTGATAGCATCAAAATTAAGCAAGTTATGATGAAAATAAGAGGACCCTTTCGAATTTTTTAGGAAAAAGTGAAAAATAAAACATACGCCATTTCCACAAAAATTAAAATTTATAGTAGTAATTTTGACCGGTAGAATGCATATTTTTGCAGAATTTTTCAAATTTTTGTAAATTTAATTTTCTTTTGATAACCCAAAAAATACTCGATATACGTAAAAAATGGTAGAGAACGAAATTTGAGTTTTTTTAACAAAGATTTAACTTTTTTTAATTTTTATAGGATAAAAAATAACCGAGGTAGAAACGTTTAAACCCTAAATTTTACCCTTTAACCTTTTATCTTTTAAAAAATAAGGGATTTAAAAGATTAAATTTAATACAATGTTATAGCCATTGAAATTACCTTTTAAATGGTTTTTGGATGAAACTGATATCATAAAAATTAACGGAGTTATTGTAAAAAAACCAATAACATTTTTTTGGAAAAAGTAGATGTGTCGATAGGTACATGCTCACAAATTATACATGTGTGGGTGTGTGTATGTATATTTTGAAGATAGAAAAAGTGAAAGGAATTCTGTACATCTGCTCTTTCATACATCGAGATTATCGTCAACAAAACTAAAAATTAATAAGTAAATAAAGGTTAGATTTTTATTAAAGCTGATAAAAAAAAAATTTCCATTATTTTTATGGCAAGTGGTAGTTTTTAAAGGTGGAAAATTTCGCAATAAATAAATAACGATTTTAATACTCAGTAAATGAGATTTCAATTCAGTAATGTAACAAATGATTAAAGTTTCTTGAAACCAATTTTTTCAATGATTCTGCTTTTTTTTCAATGATTCTGCTTTAAGGGGGTGGTTTTTAAGGGTTGAAATTTCAGTCAACCAAAAATTATATCATAAACATTAAACAAACTTTTGTGTAATGTTAATATGCGATTTCATATTTCAGAAATATAAAAAATGATTTTTTCATGATTTTCGATTTGCTAAAAGGGTTTAAAAATTAATTAAAATCATAAATCATGCATATAAATGTTGAAAATATTTATTTTATTTAATTAAACGAGATTGCTTACGCCAGAATGCTTAAATCTGCATTTTTTACCATTTTTAACAAAAGGGGTGGATTTCACCCCTAAAATGTAAAAAGCGCAAGTCGAGCATATGTCATTTTTGAATTTGAGGGTAAAATATATTCAATCCCAAATTTTCATGCAAATCGACGAAGGTTCACCGAAATCGGAGGAAATAGTTGATTTTTTATACCTTCAATCACTGTAGTTTTGCCTAAAATGTACGCAAAAAAATAAAATAAAAAGCATTTTAAATAGGGGACTCTAAGCTTTCTCAGGATGCCATTAGTTTTTATTTTTTTTTTGTTTTCTCATAGAAAATTTGACCGGAAATTATAATTTCTAACATTCTCACTGATTTCTATAAAATTGAAGATATATATTAATAAAGGCATAACAAAAAAAATCCTTGTTCATTTATCATCATTATACTTTCACTTTTGATGTAGAAATAATTAAAATGATGAACATTGTCTCTGTTTAATAAAACTTATGTTTTAAAATAATTTTTTCTACAGCATTCATTCGAAGCCATTTTTATTTTCAAAATAGTGTTTATATAAATCAGAAATTAATTTTTTTTTAAATAAAGTGTAATAATTCAGAAATTTATATAAATCGAACGCCTTGCTTGAATATTTGTATTCAGCGTAATTTTCGAATTATCTTTCAAATTTGTAATAATTTTTTATAGCAATACAATTTTTTAAATACCAATATAAATTTTAGTAAAATTTTCCGCTCCTTCATATGGTACCTACTATTAGTTTTCCGATTTTTTTTTCATTTTTCGAGATATAACGCAAAAACGAAATTTTCGATTTTGTTTTCAAAATTGAGTAGCATACACTTTAGGGCAGCAAAGATTCTTTTATCGTTTTCTACACCCTTTAAAGTGCCTAAGATCCTAGTTTCAGCAATATCACATTCTAAGAGAGCATTTAAATGTGGCTCTGGCAACTGGGCTATTAAGAGAATGAGATGAATATAAATGACGCAATTATTAGAGCAGGTGTCAAAAAATTGACTGACTGATCTTCCGTGTTTATCAATCCTTATTAACGATAGCTTTTCAACCAAACTATTTAAAACTTCTAGTATAAATATCCTATTTTTAAAAGTTCGTTCCTATTATCTCATAATCAATGTAGGTATCCAAGAAATTGATGATTTATTATTTGGGGTACTTACATTTAAAAATATGCAATAATATATAAGACCAACATAAGAAATTATTCGAATTTCTTTTATATACATATTTTATGAGGTTCTCAATTTATCAGATTAAAATTTTTCATAATTACCATTATCGATAGTATACTACTGATCTTTTGATTGCTCGCAATTTTATTCACAATTGCCCTTTACTCACAAAATTACTTATAGACTAGTGAAATACTCACAAATTGGCAACCCTGGTTTCTCAGAGGATTATTAATTATTTTTGGCCTTCAATTCCATATGTCTTCCAATTCCCTTTCTTTGTAACTAAATAACGCATTAACAAAAGACAAGCAGAAATGAAAAAGAAGATTTCAAATTATAATTTGACTCGAGCAACGACATGACCTAAAGACATGACTTGTAGATACAAGGAGTGCTGCCATCTACAATCCGTCTACATTGTCCTACTGATAAAAGTCCGTAAGGCGATACTACTATATTATCCTTATACAATGGTTATAGCCATTACTAGGAATGGGGCGGATGCAAAATGCAGACCAAACTTGCTGAAAGCATTCCAAAGAATTATATATGCAAAATGCGCACCAGACAAGGAAATTACCCCCAAAATGCGTACCAAAAAGGGTGGACTACCTGCCACCAGGAAAGGTCCTATAATCCTAGATGTAATTTAAGCACCTTTATGATTTTGAATGGAAAAAATATTAGCTCAGTTAAGTTTACAATGAAAAAGTTTGTATTCATTTATTAAAAAAGTATATACAAGGTAATTAATATTACATTGTACCCTATTAATGTGTGCAATTATAAGTATTATAATTAAAGGATTAAAAAAATTAAAAACTGTTAAGTACGTTTTAAGTCGAGACTTTTGAAATACAAAAGATAAACCTTCAATGAAATTATAAAATTATTTCTTTCTCGAAACCTTTTTGTAGAAAGTACAACATGGATTAAGAACCAACCAGACACTGACCTGAATCAGCTGATGGCCGTGACATTTGGATATAAATATAACCTCATTTATTTCTAATGTTATTCCGGTTTATCTTTAAATGTAAACAAATAATTACCCTAAAATCACACAAATAGTCAAGAAATAAAAAAATTACACAGCAATCCAGATGTGTACATTCGACAATAACAAATAAGTAATCAACAGTTCCTATGACAGACTTACGTGGAACTGGTGACTGGTGTAAGCACGTGCTAAGAGAATTTAACCCAGAAATGACAACGTCGACGAAATTAATCATTTAGAATTTCCGATCTAGTGGTAAGCCTCATTATTATACTGGTTGAGTTACCAATTAGGCTATAAAATTTACAGCGAATATAAGAAAATCTAGTTTGGCAACGTTGTTTGAAGATAGATTAGCAGAGATAAATCTAACCATCTGTGGCCTTTTCAGATAAAAGGAGATTCAATCGTTATTTAAAGTTCCTTGGGAATTACTTAAATTGTATACAGCCAGTATTAAACATTTTGGTATTGTCACAGAGATATTTAATGTTTCCCTTACTTTTCAAACATTCGTCTTTTTTCTAATATTGATTTTAAAACCTATACGAAAATAATGAACATTATGTAATAAATGAAAACCTAGAACAATAGAGGATTACAAGAAGCCGTGAGCCCGGTTTTGATTATATAAGACATAATGATAAAAAGCAATCAAAATACTAATAGTTATTTATGCACCAATATATATAGATCCTAACGCCCGGAGGGAAATATTCAGCCAGAGGGCCTCTGACCCGAGGGAAGAATGTTGCCCGATAAAAGTAATGGAAATAAATATCGATTTTCCAAAAAATATCAAAGAAAATATGCACCCAAAGCAACCAAAAAATTATTGCCGGAGTAATCCAGACCCTCCTCGTAGAATTAGCGGGCGGGTGGTATCCAAGGAAAAAAAAATATACAAGTGAAAAATAAAAATCTTCATGTACGATTAAAGCGAGTAGAAATATCGGAATCTGCATTTGGTTAGCAACAGGAAAAGAAAACTTGAACATAACAGAACGTTTCTAATACTTATGTCATGTAATCATGGAAGGAAAGGAAACCTAGACCATTACACTCTTCTATATGTAACGAATAAAATATATCGTCACGGAAACTCCAATATACATTTTAATAATAATCACAGAAGTTAGCAAAGAGCGGAAGCATTCACAAATGTTTTAAGCCAGCCCTGGCTCGAGCGTGTAATAAAATGTCTGCCTCGCCTCTCACCGCTACCCCTCAGCACAAATTCTGAAAGATGCAGAGCGGAGCCTTAATGAGAGAATAGAACAATCAAACAATAAACAAGAGTTTTTGATATTATAGTTGGATATCATCAGGTTTAACCTTACTTTTAGGTCGTTCTTCGATCGAGCAGCGTCCCAACCAGTCAAGCAAATTACGTTTCTTCTACCCCTGTTACACAGTCAAGTTTTTTTTTAAATTTAACACTTCTTTAATTTGCAAAATTAATCGGGACTCTTATGACGGTAAAAATAGTTCGTAAAGTTAATATTATATTTGGTAATTCCTGATTCAGTAGTATGTTGTTATTTTCTAGCGATGACGCAGTATCCCAGTTTAAATTTTATTATTGTCTCACTAATTCATACATATTTCAGTAAATTCCCTCATTAAAATAAAAATAACCATCAATAAAAGTTTCAAATATTTGAATAAACCACAAAAAATAAATACGTAGTTATATAGATCTAGGATTTTAGTCTAGTACTTAAAAAATTGGCTCCTTATCAAAAACACGAAATAAGTAATTTAATGTTTAAAAACATTTTCTAATTCCAAGGATTTACTCGAAGAAAATAACGATAAAAAAAAGTTTTAACTTTTAGGTATCATTGAAAATGAAATAAAGTAGTTTATCTACTAATGTCAGATAATAAACCAAAAATCAAACCGGAATTTGAACTTCATTATTCAATAGTGTGTTTGTAAAATTCAACACTTTTAATAACCAATAATCATAAGCCAACTAAATATAACCAATCAAGATCAAGAACACATTTACATTTACTATGCAGCACGACGTTTAATTTATACGTCAATGTCAAATTCAGTTAATGCCAATAAAAGTAATTCACTAAAAACTATCAAATTTGTTGAAATGGATATTTTACTAATAGAATTTTACATCAAATCGATAAAAATAATACTAATAATCCAACAACATATGCTAGTTCTAGTAATTTCATATCAAATACAGATCATATTATGCATTTTGGTGTTGCAGATACAACAATTAATTTCCCGAATTGCAGCAACATAACTTTAAATTTTAATAACAAATAATTTATTATATATAAGAAATAATTTAATATAAATAAGTATTTATATTCGTATAATAGTTTCTTTAGCATTTAAAAATATTTTGTTCTTGATTTGATTTAATAGATATTTTTAAGGTATAAATAATTTATTATTTCTCGACATTAGTAGATAAAGTATTATATTCAACTCAAAGACAAATAATTTGCCATTGTCAATGGAGCTACACGATTTTTAAAAAACGCGTTTCATTGCATTTGTATAGTGTAAGAAGTACTAAAATAAATAAAATATACACAATACTTTTCGAAGCAAAATAGCAAGTAGAATTTATAAACAAAAAGTTTTGAGTTATGATAAACTATACCAGTGTTAGTACCTACAACTTTCTCATTGAATTTGAGGGTTGTAAAAAGCAAAAGAAGGTACTATGTGAAATATACTTGATGCTATTGGTTGTTATTTAAATAAATTCGTCTTATAAAATATCTGGATGCAGTTATTGCTAAAATAATTTGTACTTCTTAAGATTATCACAGTTCTTAAGCTGAGAGAAAAATAACAACTTCTGTTAAATGCCAGTTACTTCTGTAATTAGTTATTTTTAACTCTTCTAATTTTATAATAGGCCATTCCCTTGATTCACGATGGCATGGAACAAATAAAAGCCATCGTCTTTGTATTCATATCCTAACAATATTACTATGAAATACCCGCTTGCTATCAGATTCTTCAGAACTTGGATCGTTGATTTCGAAGTATATTTTACCTTGTTTTTTTGCAACTTTTTGTTGTATTTATTTGAGGATTAACTATATAAGAATTTTCGTTTGTTTTAAGACATATTGAGGGTGTTGTTTGCTCAACCAGGGGCGCTCTAAAAACATTTAGAAAAATGTTAAAGCAATTAAATATTTTATATTAAGAATTTGAAAAGATTAGTCATTTAAAATCTATACAGATTTTATTTCAACTCATATTGTTATAAAGAATTAATGGTGCATAGAATTCAACTTTGAAGTAGTTAAAAAAGTGGTCAGATCAACCTTATTGTACATTAATGAAAATATTTTAACGTAAAGACATAAAAGAAAAATAAACGCGTGCTATGTATGATTCATTTTATGGTTGTAATATTCATCTGGCAACAATAACAAAGACTATTTGTATGAAGGCACACAGCAGACAGTCAGTATTGTGTGAAGGCACACAGCAGACAGTCAGTATTGTGTGCCTTCACACAAACAGACTTTGTTATTGTTTCCAGATGGATATTACAACCAGAAACCTAACACAACGCGCTAGGCGCGTTGCTGACAGTGAAAGGGTTAAATTTATCAACGATGAAAGAGGAGAAGGGTAGTCAAGAAGTTTTATCATATTTTGAAACCAGAGTATAAGTAATTAAAAATTAAAGACCAACAAAAAAAATATATAAGAAGAGAGAAATATTGAAATCAATGTCAATTTTTTATTGTATTATTTTCATGATAAAATTTTTGTGTACAAAAGAATAATCATAAAATATTTTTAAATGTGTCCTTGCTGTAAAAATTCATGTTTGATTACTGAAAAGAAAAGTTTAGGATTATAAATAGTAAATTCGTCCTTCCCAGGTTTCCCAACATAAATTTCCGGTAAGAATAATAAAAAGCATCACTTTTGATGAACGTGACCTTAGTCGTATCGAAGTTAACAGAGCGAAAATAACTGTCCTAATTTTTCACACAAACGAGACCTTTTAGTGAATGAAAACTGAATATCTCCAGAAAAATCTAATTTTGTTGTTTGGTATTCACATACAAAGTGAGTCGTAACATACAAATATTTATCGCGCTTTATATAAGGATCATTTAAAAAATTATACAAATGGAGAAAAAGTTTATCTTACATTTCACAAAAAAAATTATTCTTGATAAAAAACTCTGCATGACTAGTTGATCCATAATCAGGTACAAAATCTTTAAAATAAAATCATTACTTTTTGTTTTCCCTATATTCCATATAATTATGGATCAACAAGTCATGCAGAGCTTTTTATCAAGAATAATTTTTTTTTGTGAAATGCAAGATAAACTTCTTCTATTTGTATAAAACTTTTTGGGGCACACTGTATACAGGGTGAGTCACGGTATACGCGACGGTCCATTGTGGCTAAACGGTTAATATTTTGAAAATTTTGCTTATTCATGGATATGTGGGCTGATAAAGGCTACATTTTAAAATTATTTTGAATTATACAGGTTGTCCCAAAAAAGTGTGGCGTATCGAAGTTACATCATTTCTTATGGAAGACCCTATATTTTGTTGAATTTTTAGATTATACCTAAGCTTTTTACCTTTCGAGATATTTTGATATTTCTAAAAATGGAAGCACTAACAAGAAAACCAATAACTTCGAAACCTATTGAATCAGCCAAATCCAATTTTAACTTAAAAAAATTAGACTAATAATTGAAAGCAACAATGTATTTAGAGTTTTTTCAAATTATACAGGGTACCTAAAATGGGGCGATTCTGTAATGATATATTTAAACGACAATATCGTTCTTATTTTAAATAGGACACCCTGTATTTTATAAATTCCATTACCTTTTAAAAGTTATAAAGGTCTACTATGCCTAAATCTATTAATTTTGGAGTTATTTTTATTTTTGTGAACTTTTACATTATTTTTCCACCCTAATGCCATGTCTTTGATCAGCTTAGACTATTGCAACATCATTTTTTGTCTAATATCTAATGATACATTTTCCAACAGTTACTTTGGTCACCTATAATTCCACCGTATAGATTAATGTTCCACCGGTTCTGATGATCTATTGTGTGGAACAAATGCTGGTTTTGAGTATCATAATAATGAAAGTTATGACGGTTAACTAATCAATTATTACGAAAAGTGGACTCATCTGTAATTTTTTAGATCATAGTCTAAGCTGATCACATACAGGGTGTTATATTCATTTAACAAAAATAAAAATAATGTAAAATTTAACAAAAATAAAAATAACTCCAAAATTAATAGATTTAGGCATAGTAGACCTTTATAATTTTTAAAAGGTAGTGGAATTTGCTATATAATAGGATTATAAAATACAGGGTGTCCTATTTAAAATAAGAACGATATTGTCGTTTGATTATGTCATTAGAGAATCGCCCCATTTTGGACGCCCTGTATAATTTTAAACAACTCTAAATACATTACTGCTTTCAATTATTAGTATAATTTTTTTCAGTTAAAATTGGATTTGGTTGATTCCATAGATTTCCGAGTTATTGGTTTTCTTGTTAGTTCCATTTTTAGAAATATCAAAATATCTCGAAAAGTAAAAAGCTTAGGTATAAGGGATACTTAAAGTTTATCTTATTTTTAATCTATAAATGCAACAAAATATAGGGTCTTCCATAAGAAATAATAGAACTTTGATACGCCACACTTTATTGGGACAACCTGTATAATTCAAAATAATTTTAAAATGCAGCCTTTATCAACCCACATATCCGTGAATAAACAAAATTTTCAAAATATTAACCGTTCAGCCACAATGGACCGTCGCGTCTACCGTGACTCACCCTGTATATAAAGTACAGAGCTAATGCGAAATTGTGTGACAAAATATAATGATCTCTACCTGTATAAATTTATTCTTTACCACACTTGGACTTGATTGACAGGAGTCAGTATGCAGAATTAATTAATTAGAACAAATCTTGCACCGATGAGAGGCTAAGAAATCTTCAATCAAAATTTAAATTGATTTTACGACTATTATGGTCTTTAGTCTAGAGACTCGCTCTTTAACTCACTGGTATTCGTAAAAAAAACAAACAGAAAGTTCAGAAATGTTCAGTTTATTTAATACACATTAGGCACATTTTGCAACTACGATGTTTTGGTTATTTAAACTAATTTAATATGGCTAATGGTTAATTTTTATAAAACGCAAAATAGAATATGGCATTATTCCAAAAGTAACAAGCCGAGATCCGCCAAAATCTTGAAAATCGCTCGTATAAACATTTCAGTTTCAATGTTAAATTGGAATGTCGTTAGGGGTCATTATCAGTACCAGAATATTCAAACACGATTTATTATTCAAAGTTATAGCGATCACAAAGATCTTGGCCGCAGCTGCTCATCTATTTTATAGTATTAATGTGGGATTGGAATGTCCACCTACAAAATTTCCAATTTTTAAAAAAGTGTGCAAATATAATGTATCACTTTTCGCTGAAAACGACACACCAAATGTTATTTCTTAACAATATTAAAATGCTGGAAAACAAACTTCACATTTCTTTGCAAAGATTCAATAACCAACTGGAGATCCTAATAGGGGTGAATGGCGTAAAATTTTTATATTAGTTAACTTTCATTCTCATAAAGCAGTGGGTTCGACTATACCACCAAAGACATTGATAAAACTTAAGGCTTCATAAAGGAACAGGTTACTAGTGAATATGAAGTCTGTTACATCATCGCTCTCTGTCTGAAAGCCTACTTGCTTTACTACAATTTTAACTACGAAACTTGTTAATCCTTGCTCCGTAATAAGTGATTAGAGACAATTTTAAAAATAATATATTTTTACAGGACTCTCCTCTCGCCTCTAAGGTAGCCCTTTTCAACAAAGTTGCCAATAAACACATTGAAGGTCAAGCTGTAAATCCTTTCTCAAATGGAAAACAAACTGGAAGCTTGCCAAGGCCATCAATATCAAAAGAAGAATATGGAAAGTAAGTTATGACCAATATTAATAACGTTTTATAGACATCTTATCAGTTTATTACCCATTACGAATAAGGGAAATTTTGAGAAAAAACATACACTTAACTACTTTCAAATTTGTTTATTAACATTTTAAATATTACTTAATACAATATACAGGGTAATAATGTTTAAAAGGATACTTAGCTTTTGTGCTACGTGCATCACTGATGCGCCTGCCTATCTGAATGCACTTAACATTGCACTACACCCCTATGAATAGGGGCTCTTGGACCACGACTTTTACTTAGCAATTTTTGGAGTTCTGAAGGGTATAGTCCTTTATTAGCAATTCATTATTTGACTGTTTTTGTCGAACTATAAGGGCAATAATTGATCTAAATGAAAAATCTTCTTGGTTTTAAATTGTGTCTAGTATTCTCTGAAAAAACAAAGTCAACTTTGTCTGTCATTATTTGCGGTCTTTGTTTGTTTGTAGATTCCAATGACCTGACCGAGAATCTAGAACTAGGACATTTCATTTTCCTAATTCCCTATTATAGGAGTTTTCCTCCTTTTCAGGGTAAAGTGCCCTGATTACAATAAGTAACCTAGCTAGCTAATTCCTAAGGGTGTCTGTGCGCGCTGATGTGTTATGTTGTGTGTTGGTTGGGGCCTGTGTGGGCAGGAGCTGTTTCCCAGTTATTTTATCTAAGAATTTTGCTATTTCCAACCTTATGTTTGGGGAAGACGGTACCCAATAGGTATAAGGGGGGAAATCTGGTTTAGGAAAACCACGAAAACCTAAATCACTATTCTGGCCCTTCCACCCTTCACACCTGGAGCTATTTGGGGGATCGTACTTTATGTCTTCTAGTTGTGGTTGTTTAAATGACTTGTTGTTAGGTCGTTGTGAGCTGTTTTCTCTGATAAGGGGTGGGTAATTTTCATTCTGGCGTTTTTCCAGGGTTTTTTATATTGGCGCTTTTATAAATATCTTTGATTTATCTTCGTTGCTCAAGGCTTAGATGTTTTTCTTGGTTCCCAAATGATTCTGGTGTTAAGCAATGCCCTAACATTTCTGTTAAGGTAACCAAAGTAATCTCGGGATCTGTTTTGATGGTCCTTGCCGATGTCCTGTTGTAGCGTTGTGACCTTAAGGTATGAGGTTTTTTTGGTTGATTCGGATTCGCGTTCAGCACTTAGAAACACTGTGTAATTTTTTAAAATTTTCATTCAGTTGTTAGTTACATAACAGATGAGTCAAAGTTAGTCTTTCAAGACGTGAACATTTATGGTGCCAAATTTTATTTGGTTGATTCAAAATTAATGTACCATTGATTCAATTTAGTCTTGCCAACATACCATTTATTACGGTATCGCGTTAGTTTGAACGAAATTTTCCGTTCAAACAATTTTAGAAACCTCATAAAATATTTTAATTTTGTTTTAAAAATCTGTTATGAATTTGGCACTAAGAGTACAGTAAAGGTTTATTTAAACAGCGCAACGTTTTATTCAGCATAAAACATACGATTTCATGAGATGGACATTTTGTTTGTAAATGTTAATTTAAAATTAAATTATAAATTAGATAAGTTTTCAGTTTTTTATTTTAAATGATACGCTTTGTCTATTGCCCTCTTTTTCCTAGATTCTGGGGTTATAAAATAGAGAGAAAAGTATATAAATAGGTCGGGATCATTTTATTTTCTTGGTTAACTAAGTAGGATATTTTGGAGGAAAACACCTAACATAAAAGTATGGTAAAAGCCGCATATGCATAATTTTTTATATTCCCGATGAAGTTTCATTACATTTGTTTCAAATTTAGATGTTACCTCTTGTTTCTTACAAATATGGCATTTGGCAGAAGTGCTTTCATTCGGTAAATGTATATACAAAAAGTGAAATTTCATTCGTATAAAATTTCGCACTCGAAAGTGTCGAAATGTGTCCTTCCTTTTTTTATCGTATTTAAAGTTTTGAATAAGAATAGTTATTAATCCACATTTTATCATTAATACTTTGTAATCTGAAAACTTATCACTGAACAAATTGTTCGGTATCTGAATTCGATCTGTGTGTATGTTGATTCTTTGCAAACTGTTAATAGAATGATTTTATGAACTGGCAAATGCACTAGTATGCAAGTCATAACCGAAGAAAGAAGAAGAATATTGTGTTTTTGCTATCATAGTGTTCTGAATTATCCGAATAAATATTCAATCTGACACATAGACTGCTGACAGCCTTCAAAGTGGGTTTTAAATTAGCGTGCGACTCTATCTCTGTCTAATTTCGTTTGTCTTATATGACCTACCTATTTGTAACTCTCTAATCTGTGGTACTACCTTAATTTGTTTACGGGTAAATCAAAATATAAATACAATATTTTATGTCACTATCGAAAGATACGATTATTATATTTTTATTTTTTAGGGATTTCCTACACAAATTTACTATTTTTAGAGATTTTTAATTTTTTCTAATAAAAATAGAAATTAGGTATCTTTGTTTGATACATATTTTATTTTTAGGCCACCTAAAGGATCTCTATCAGAAATTAGAGCATTTAAAGCCACCATTCACGTCAGCAGGGAAATGTTGGAACTTTGTGACGTCATAAATCAATTTGGAGAACGACTTTTTACGGAAAAAGAAAAACCCGATGATCCCAGATTAGTTATCAGTTTTGGCGAACTTTTTTCGGTAAGCATACGTAACAACAAAATACTTCTCTTTAAAAAAAAATAGGTGTATATAATATGTAATAGGCCAATTGAAATCAAATGTCGAATACACACAGTTGCAACAGCAACCTAGACAAATTTATTTGTGTCACAGGAAACATTTTATGAAAGTATCAGGTTTATATAGCCATACTTGACGTATAAATCGTGATTCTATTCATTGTGTAAATTTTACTTCTGGCATTAACAAGGTTAATTGGAACGCTAGCCAAAACAAGGGAAAAACAAATGTCGACGTTGGATGGGATGACTCCGATTGGTCCAGCTACGATCATACAATCATAAGAAATTATGGCACTTGCGATTATTGCATCACGTTATCTATCACGTGGTCCACGCATGGCAACAAGGCGAAACAGGGGTAACGGGCGCGGGAGGTCCAAGGTCCAAGGCATCTTTGTCACTTTGTCACGTAGCCATTACTTGTTACTTACTATCTTACTAACCCCGGTCGCGATATAACATACCTATTACCTAATAATTTAAATTACATGCGTATTAATGTAGTAATATATTGACTATTCGTGTTTCTATCTCCAAACGAATCCCGAATTGTCCGTAAACCTTTTTTTCTTTGCCCACGTATTATGTACAAAATCGTTTTGAATAAAAATATATTAAAATGTCCCTATTCTGACACTCGTTTAATGGCAAACAAAAAAAGGAATTACAAATCTCCTTGTTAATTATAATAATTAGAATACAAGGAACAAACAAAACAAGATTAGTTTTTATAAAAAGTAAGTCACAAAAAAGTAACTGAGCTACTTAAGTTACTTTTTAGTTCCAGTGGCGGATTTAGGGAAGGGGCGAAGGAGGTTTCGCCCCCCCCCTGCCCCTTCTGGCGAATCGCGCTTTATTATTCAGTAGTATTCAGACTACTAGTAATATGTTTTAGTTAATTTTCTAACTATATTATGTTATTTTGTGTTTTTTACAATATATGTAGTATGTTTCACTATTTAGTTTCTATATTAAAGTATTAAAATTTCGAAAATTATTACTGTGTCGCCCCCCTCAGTTCGGAAATCCCCCCCCCCCCCCCCAGAAAAATCCCAGATCCGCCTCTGCCTAGTTCCCAATTAATTTTCGCTGTTTGTATAAATTTCTAAAAATGATCAAGTAACTGTGTGGATGTGTGGCTAGATAAAAAATTGTAAAGGTCAAAAAAAAATCAAAACCGCTATTTTTGAGTATACCTAATGTTAAAAACAATAGGGTTATATCCTTCGTAATACTAAACAAGTTGTTTATTTTTGTTTCTACGCCTATTTATAGAATATATTTTATTTCAGATATATACTGCTATCTCAGATAAAGTTGTTGGAATATTACTACGAGCTAGGAAATACAAATTAGTTGATTTCGAAGGAGAATGTTTATTTCAAGTAAGTATTCAAATTTGTTTGTACCGGTACAGTTCAAATAATTAAAAAATATTTATTGACTTACCTTCAAATATTTATAATATGGTCTAACACCTAACTAAATTATACTTTTTGACAGAACAATACTTGACTAAAAGACAAATGATTTTTAAAACTAGTGATTGGTGTGTAAATCAGGCATAGCCATCTATTACATGGTGCACACTTATACACGCACGTGTTTGTTAGCTATAAAGACTCGTTCAGATGACGAATGACGACACCAATGACGCGACCAATGACACTGCAGTATATACCTAGTATCCTAGTATGAACAGCTGATGTTATGACATGACACTTCAATCCTGTGATATCTAGTGTCATCCATGAAAACTTTTTGATATTGTGGCACTGAGTATCAGGAAACAGCCATTTTATTGTTTTTTGTCTTGTTTTTTATAAACGTTTTATTTTTTTTATAATTTTTCAACATTAAGTTTAAAATTAAAAATCTATAAAATGGCTGCCAAGTTAGCAGAGGCGGATTTGAAGATTTGCCGCCCCTGGGCTATCCACAATAAATTTTTCAAATATTTTTAATTTTTGGAATAATTTGTTTATTTTTACTTTTTTACCAAAATTTGCCGCCCCCTGAATTCTGCCGTCCTGGGTTATAGCCCGTATGTAAATCCGCCTCTGCAAGTTAGACAGTTTTAGATTTATCAAATTTTATATAATTGATTGAATTTTTTATAACCACTGTCATAGAACATAGAAGTACCTATGTGGCTGTGTGAATAGCTCATGACAGTCAGTGTCATGCAATGTCGCAAGTCAGCTCCATTCCGCCCCGTTTTTTTTATGGCACCATGGAATTTTAAAAAAGGAACATTTGTTCAATCCCATTTTGCCGCCCCCTGGACGTGCAACCCGGAGAAAAAGCCCCCTTTGCCCCCCCCTCAATCCGGCACTGCCACTCACTGCCTCGACATTGGAATCGCCGTATGAACGAGCCTTTAGTGTGACCTTGGTTTTTTGTTTTGATATTTTGATTAATAAAAATACTGAGGAAATGCAGATTTTAGATAATTTAAAATATGCTTACTTGTTAAAAAATGGACTTTCTTAATAAACATATATCCATCATATAAACCATAAACGTAAAGCGGTGAACACCCAACTTGCCAATAAACGCGCATGTATCGAAATCTGTACATAGGATTGACTTGGGCCCGTGGACACTTTTAATCGGGATGGGATGACGAATAGATTTCCGAAGTTTGGGAGAAATCGACTGAAAGCCATTTCCGTATCAAAAACTCATGTATATTGAAAGTTCTACGATTTTCAGGAAGTTTCGCCTCAAATAATTACATACATAATGTTCGTACTATCGTAAAAAACAAGGTTTAATTTAAATCTCCTTAAGAGGGGCCGTGCCACAGGTATGCCAAACTACAAACACCAAAAATTCCTGCGAAATCCCCATCCTTCGCGTTCATCAATCGACAGTCACTTTGCCAGTATATCACTGTCTTTCTGCAATAATTAAAAGAGATTAAGACTTCAGTGAATCTCCTGTGTGCTAGGTGGCGCTGCTAGTATTAAAATATAATATATTATTTGGAATCTAAGAGAATAAATTTTCTTCATTTTCACGATTAGTCGAGTCGCAGAGAGCGCTAATAATCCATGTGTCATAAGTTCGATACCTGCATCAGCCACGAGAGAAATTTTATTTTTTATTTTTAGGAAATTTCATTTTTTTGTTTACTATTTTTTTTTCTAGCATCAAAATAGAGTTTATATTTTATTAATTTAATTAATTTATTAATTTATTTTTTATTTTTAGGAAATTTCATTTTTTTGTTTACTATTTTTTTTTCTAGCATCAAAATAGAGTTTATATTTTATTAATTTAATTAATTTTCAATTATTTTCGTCTAATTCGATTTATTTTAATATGAATAGCGCTGCCACGCGAATAATCTCATTAAATACATCAGATAGGAAGGGAGATCGGAAAATAATATTTCAAACATAAAAAAATGTTTAAACATCAATGTATTCTTACGAAAATTGAGAATTATGTAAATGTATAATCTTTAAGGTGACGCAAGAATTAAAAAAAATTGGAGGCCCCAAACGCAAAATGTTTTATCAATATCTATTTGTGTAAACAATGGACCTTTACATTTACGAAAAATACATTCCAAAACTAATATAAGTCGATGGTATTTCATATGAAACGTCCAATTCACTTAGAGTGCCTCCACATATTTTTCATTTAAAAAAAATATCGCTTTTGAAAGTGTACCCTCGACGTCACGTTCATTGGAAACACCCCCCTCCATAATCTACGTTCAGAAATACGCATCACTGTTCTTCCCAAAAATAAAGCTCACTCTTGATATACACCATTAATATATAATTGAACTCTGTCAATTGATCGACTCATCTATAAAATTCCATATTTTAGCTACTGTTTTCTTTACCTAAAACATTCGAAGTTTCTGAACCTACCTACCTTTTCACGAAGAACGATCATTGGCAACACCGCAAATCCTAAACACAGTTCTCACGGAACAACAGTTGTCAGGTGTATGCTCAGAGCACCGACGTAACTTTAAACTAGACGGATAATATCCATATGTCTACCACACAAGAAACTCATCCAATTGAACATTCCAAAACGTCTCTCTACGAAATTGATATTGTTTCAAAACCAATAAAATTTAAGACACCATTACCAGGCAAAAAAGTATTTGAACATGTATTTGTATTGATATTAATGTGACATGTATTAGCTTTGGTTAGTGACTGGCAGCTATTGCTATTTTTTAATTTTATGACTTGAGAATTTTCTTTTTTATTTTGTAAAAAATATACAAACTTCCTTCATCCTGAAATATATATTCTATTTACTTGTATTTCAATTATTCCTTTCAAGCAAGGATAGGCTTTTGTATGATTTCTATGTAGGAGCCTTAAGGAAAATTGAAATTCCAATCTACTTTTTCGCAAAAAGAAAACTCAAAAATAGTTATTTAGATGCAATTTTTACTTACGCTTAAAGGGTCATGTTTTTTTGGTGGTATCAAAGGAGCCGCC
The DNA here is from genome assembly GCA_949320105.2 of Crepidodera aurea. Lineage (NCBI taxonomy): Eukaryota > Metazoa > Arthropoda > Insecta > Coleoptera > Chrysomelidae > Crepidodera > Crepidodera aurea. The sequence continues at coordinate 4,931,492 of OX439476.1, read as the reverse complement.
TTTTAAAGCTTATAAATTTAGGATACTATATGTCTTACTCGAACTATACAGCTATTTATACCTATACTATACTATTTTGCAATAAAAAACATTATGTTCCAATCAGTAAATGAAAACTCCAACCTAAATCCTAAATTGTTTTCATCCCAATCATTTTCCCTAAGGTGCGCCAATGTCAGAACATAGACTTTAAGGTTATGTCGGTGAATATGACAAACACAATGCGCATGCCTTCTAGCAGTCTAGTTTAAGGTTATGTCAGGTTATGTTATGGCTCAGAGTAATAAAAGTTGTATGATGCACGAGATTAGAGGTTAACGTTTGTTTTTGTTTTTAATAACATTACACATTACATACAATTTCTTGTTCCTATTATTATCTCGTCTAAGATAATTGTAAGGAAAGAGATCTGAAGAGAGACAAAAGATTTACAATATTTTGCTCCGTGCAGCATACAAACGAACCTACAATTCAGATGTAACTGCAATTCGAGGTTTCATTGTGCACAACTCGCACACCGATACCAAATCTAATTTCGATGAACGTGACGTAACAAACACATGTTTTTCCATATTATGGAAAAAATAGCTATCAGAGAATTCAAAAAACAAAATTCTCAGTGATATTAGCACATATACTTTCTAATTACAGTGTTCCCTCATAGTTCATGGAAAGGTCCATTGTAGAATTTAGACAGTTGCCTTTCACGTAATAATGCAGTGATACACCTTAAAATTCATCTCTTCAGCGTGGGGATTAAATATTATTTACTCTATAAAATTTGAATTTTGTTTTTATGTAAATAGAGAAAAACTACTATGAAAAATGTATATTAATTTGTTATTTACTTGTTCCAGCGACAAGATGACCACGTACCAATAATTTTGACGAAACCCATTAAAGAAATCAGAAGCTTTTTACGCGAGAGAATAGAAGAAGCTACAAAGGCGTTAAAAGAAAGTGCGGAGTACCTTAACTAACAACCCAGTTATACGTGAATACGCTTAACAGAACAATGGACCAGACTCTTCCACTAACGCAAGTTAACTTTCCATAAATTATTTGTAAAATAATGTTTCTATTGTTTCATAGAAAATTTCCGATTTTACATTTAGAACTAGCAGTAAGTTAGGTATAGGCTATGAAGTTGTACATATCACTCATCACTCATTATTTATTTTTATTTGAAAAAAATTCATTACAAATTTTAAATTAATTATTAGTTTTGATTAATTGTAAATAATCATCGTTATTTATTTTTTGTTACATGAACATTTCAGTATTTCAAAATCTATTTTGTATAGTTAGGAAAAACTTTTTATGAATAAATTATTTCAAAAACGACCTCTCTATTTGATAGTGTTCTTGTGTCCCTAAAATAATGAAAATCCACCGTATTCTCCGAATCTGGCTCTCAGTGACTAAGTACCTGTTTGCAGACCCAAAAAATAATGATCCAGGGAAAAAGATTTGGCTAGAATGAAGAAATGATTACCAAAACTGACGTCAAAGATAAATCGTCCTACAAACTTATTACGTGATCAAGTGAAAATTTTAGTCCAGAATGTTTTACTATTAATTTAATTTTCCTTCCCCTCCAGTCCAGAAAACAAGTTGTTGTTATTTCGCCACCGATTCGAGTGGGTTAATTTTGAAACTAAAAGTAAAATTTTCATTTAACTTAGAAAAAACATTATGAAACCAATTTTCTTTAACAATTTCAAAAATTCACTTCGCGTCATTTACCTGTTTCTTGTTTATTCGACTTCAAATATTTTTACAGTGTACCCAGTGCCGGCCTAAGAGCAAATTGTTGTGTGTGTGCAAGAATGAAAATGGGTATAGAAAACCCTCCAAAAAATGGTATTTGTGCTTTAAAACGAATTTGTTTAGAACCAGTTGAAAAAAGTTATGCACATATTCAAATGGCTAATTTGCATAAAAAATTTTACCGAATTATTTTTTCATGTTTTTTCTCATTTCGGCGCCCATTCCCAAGTCGCACGCACACGCCTTATGCCGGCTCTGGGTGTACCTGCAGGTCCGTACTTAGGGGAAAATATTAAATCAGGTATTTATTTTTTAAACGCCCTGTATAAAGTAAGGTGAGACAATAAACGCTCATAGTAAAAATAATAAACATTTATTAATACTTAACGAAATTGTTCAAAATGTCCACCATTTTGTAGTATGCACTTTCGTGCAAGTTGAATGATGTCCCTTAATGATTTTCAAATAATACCGGCCTGGATTGTCTCTCAGTTCCTCGCAGGCTTCCTCTATTCTTTGAAGTAGTAGTTCATCTCTAATATTGATTTCCTGAGAATACACTATGGATTACAGGTATCCCCATACAGCATAATCCACTGGGGTAAAATCTTGGGATCTTGAAAGAAAGTTATGCAGTCCACCTCTTCCTATCCACAAATTGGGAAAGTTGTCATTTAAAAAGTTTCCCATAATAACAAATTTGAAATGCTGATTGTGCAACTCATCATAAATTTAGCCAATAGCAGTTGCAATTTCTACTTAGTTACCATGTATTGATAAGCGATTATACCCTTGACGACGTGGTATAATCGGTTTTTACTCGTGCGGGATAAGTCAGCGGCGGCTCCGGGGGGAGGGGGGGGACAACCACCCCCCCCCCCCCCCCCAAATTCCGGCAATGAGAGGATATTTCTCATATCTGCGTAAACTAAATTTTAATTTTTTTGGTAGATTCTAGGTCCATTTATATCCTAAAAAACTCATTTTTCCCCCAAAAATGGCTCAAACATTTTTTTCGTTAATTTTGACATCGCCAATCGTTTCTTATACAAAACTCATTCTGCGTAAACCAAATTTTAATTTTTTTGTATTGATAAGCGATTATACCCTTGACGACGTGGTATAATCGGTTTTTACTCGTGCGGGATAAGTCAGCGGCGGCTCCGGGGGAGGGGAGGGGAGGGGAGGGGGGACAACCCCCCCCCCCCCCCCCCCCAAAATTCCGGCAATGAGAGGATATTTCTCATATCTGCGTAAACTAAATTTTAATTTTTTTGGTAGATTCTAGGTCCATTTATATCCTAAAAAACTCATTTTTCCCCCAAAAATGGCTCAAACATTTTTTTCGTTAATTTTGACATCGCCAATCGTTTCTTATACAAAACTCATTCTGCGTAAACCAAATTTTAATTTTTTTGAATTTTTTTTGTAGATTCTACGTCCATTTATATCCTAAAAAACTCACCTTTTCCCCCAAAAATGGCTCAAACATTTTTTTTTTTGCTAATTTTGACATCGCCAATCGTTTCTTATACAAAATTCATTCTGCGGAAACCAAATTTTAATTTTTTTGTATTTTTTTTGTAGATTCTAGGTCCATGTATATCCTAAAAAACTTACTTTTTCCCTCAAAAATGGCCCAAACATTTTTTTTCGGTAATTTTGACATCGCCAATGGTTTCTTAGACAAAATTCATTGTGCGTAAACCAAATAATATTTTTTTTTAATTTTTTTTGTAGATTGTAGGTCCATTTATATCAACAAACCCAAAATATTAAACTTTTATATATACAGGGCGGCCCATCTATCCTCGCTCGAACCATAGCTGCTAGGCTGATGAAGATCGAGAAAATTTTTTTATTGTATTTTATTGGAGGCTCGATGTGCTACTTCTTAAAATTATTTTCGAGTATAGAGAACATGAATCACCCTATATATTTTTTCAATTTTAGAATATCTCTCATGTGGACTTTACATACCCCTTTTGTTTTTGAGTGTCACATGCAACGTTGTCAAGTTATTTACATTTTCATAAAATTTTATGAAAAAATATGAACGAAGAAAAATCTTCATAAAAACGACATTTTTAAAAATTGATGGAGAAAACTGGATATGCAAGTACCAAAAGTATGTGCAGAAACATACACATCATTTGGGTTCATTCAAAAAATACAGGGCGTTTCGAAAAAAGGACCAAATTTCCCCAACTTCAAATTGCCGAAACTCATTTTTTTCAAATGGATCACCCTATATATGAATTCATAATTTGAAGGTCCATTCAATGACCTTTCCATATGGACCATATCCAATGATACTTTTCGATAGGTAAATAATCCATTTGAAAAAATGAGTTTCAGCAATTTGAAGTTGGCGAAACTTGGTCCTTGTTAGCAAAATTTTTAAATAAATTTTACATACTTTTAAGAGATTTTAATTTCTCAAAATTACAAAAGATTTTCTCCGTTGCTAAATTCAAGTATGTACAAGTCACGCAGTCTTTTCTATATTTAATTATTTCCGTGTGACAAGTAAATTTTGCGTGCGACAAAACCGACAGCTATTTTTTAAAAAATTATTTTTTAGATAAAACCAAAAGTGCTAAAATAAAATTATACAAGGCGATCGAAAAGTAATCAATTTAATATATTTTTTTAAGTAAGGATGATCTGCAATATTACTGAAAATGGTGTTAAAACGGACAAATAATATAGGACTGTTTAAATGTCGAAAATAAATCCATTTTGAATAAATTCTCCAAAGTTTTACTTTCATTTTCAAAATTTTCCCATTAGAATCGGTGGCGGGATAACAGCAACAACTTGTTTCAATTCAGTTTTTTCCCATCTATTCAAATCTAAAATGGAAATATAAAAATTTGTCCTAAAGCCGAACCTAGATTTTCATATCTTCCAATAAAATACGTTCTTTGTGAGAAGTGTAAGCTGTATGCCAAAAACGGAAAAATATACCAAGTGATTCAAAAATTCTGGCCAAATGAATGAAAGGCATGATTTATAAAACACCCTGTAACTCGGTTATGGAAGCCAAGACACCCTTTATATATGGGCTATTTACAACTCCATATGTGATCTCAAACTACCTTTAAAATATTTCGCTTTACCTACCTGTATACCGGGTGACAATGAGACTAGGACCATGCCTATATCTCCTTCACTTTTCAACCGATTTGAAAAAAAATTGGTACATAGATATGAGACACCATTTTGGATTGACAAACGTATAAAAACAAAATGTCCGACTTCCGGTTTCGCCAGAAATGTCACCAACTTCGATTTCTTAAATGGAACACCCTATATATTTGAAATTTTTTGGATTATATGGCTCAAATCACATACGACAGTGTTGCCAATTTTTTTATTTTTCAATAAAAAAATTCAAATTCTAAGATTTTTTTTTTAAGAAATGATTATGTTTAGGTTTTAACAAAAAGAAAATGGTACATAATGTATATCAATAAATTGGTAATTAAATTCTTTATCGAATGGCAAAATGGCCCTCGGTAGGTACCATTTGAAAAAAACGATTTATTCGTTAAAAATGAATTCAGAAAATTTAAATTCTTGCTGTTATTGATCTTATCGATGAAATAACGATTATAATGAATTACTGATATCAATTAGACTATATTTTAACCTGATCAAGATCTCCTGTGCTAAAAAATCTGGGAATTTGAATTTTTTTATTGAAAAATAAAAAATTTGGCTGTCGTCTGTAATTTGAGCCATAGAATCCAAAAAAAATCAAATATATAGGATGTTCCATTTAAAAAATAGAAGTTGGTGACATTTGTGGCGAAACCGGAAGTCGGCCATTTTGTTTTTATCCTTCTGTCAATCCAAAATGGTGTCTCATATCTATGTACCAAATTTTATTCAAATCGGTTGAAAAGTGAAGGAGATATAGGATATAGACATGGCCCTAGTTTTATTGTCACCCGGTATAGTAATGATTATTGAATAAATATGAATAGGGTTGTCTACAAGTCTATAGTGTTTCCAAATCCGAGAGGCCAACGAGATCATTGGCGGATCTGAGGGGGGGGCCAAGGGGGCCATGGCCCCCCTCCTAGGGTTCTGAATAGTTAATATTGGTTCAACAACTAGTAGTCTAATAAACGAAGGTGCCAACCCGGGCATCAGGTCTGTCCGGCACCATTTTTTTTTAATTTGCAGGTATTCATGGGTACATTCACCGCCGAAAATCTCAGCTGTCTGAAATTTGTGGAAGGGAAAATGGCCCATTGGTCTCAAAAATGTGTTTTTTTTTCGCCTATTTTCGCCGATATTTCCGAAAATATGACACTTAGAGAATTTTTTTTTGGACGAAAATGAAGATGAGTTCATTACCTACAAAAATGATCATCAGCTCCAAAGCACGCTCTAAAGGAATGACACTCCCAAGCGGAATACAAATTTTTCAATAAATCACGTAAAAATTAATATTTTTTTATAATTCAAAGTTCAGTTGAGAGAAGGAACCTGTAGCTATAATATCATGTTACTTCTCCTTTTATCTATTTCTCTGAATTATTGAATAAAACCGGGCCAAAGTTTGTTTTTGCTCGATATTTTGACCCTCCTATAAATTTATTCATAATTTTTTTATCAAGACTAATTTCACCGAATCCTTTTGGATTATGGGGCTTTGCAAGGTCTTAAATGTGTTCAGAAAGATTCAATAAATTATTTTTGTGTATTTTCATAAACACCATGTTTTTTTATGGCTTTTTTTTTTGGATTTCCAGAGTTTTTTCGAAAATGCTCGGGTCTATCGGGAATTAATAGATAATCATGGACCATATCGGTTTTCAACGTACATCATTAGAAAGCTCAGCTTGTCCCTTTGTCGATGGCATTTTTCTTTTTTTTTCATATTTTTTGGTTTTTCGGAAAATTGAGAAAATTCTCACCCCTCGACATTTTTTTTTGAGGATTATTTTCTTTTCGTGCTAAAATTTTTTGGGGTTAGGAATTGTACTAAATAAAAGATCACATTCTGACCTTTTCATCAATAGATATATCAAGTATTTTACTAAGTGTACGAGAAAAAACTCTGCCTTGAAACTTTCTCAAATTGGATTTTTTTACAATAAATTTATTAATCAAGTGCAAAAAGTGAAAAAAAGTTGGTTATTATTGCTTTATCTATCGGGAGGATATTCAAGTTTTGGGACGATATTCAAATTTTCCGTTTTTACCACAATAATTTTGAGAATTATTAAATGAAATTTTGAAACGCCGTTTTTGCAAAAAATATTAGTATAGGGAAAAAAATCATAGAGACAACTTTTGTGTAATGAACTGCTCTTCATTTTTTATCTAAACAAAAATGCTCTAAGGGTCATATTTCGACAGATATCGTCGGGCTCGATATTTTGACCCTCCTATAAATTTATTCATATTTCTTTTATAAAGTCTAATTTCACCAAATACTTTTGGATAATGGGGCTTTGCAAGGTGTTAAATATATTCAGAAAGATTCAATAAATTATTTTTGTGTATTTTGATAAAAAACATGTTTTTTTAGGGCGTTTTTTTTTTATTTCCGGAGTTTTCGAAAATGCTCGAGTCTATCGGGAATTAATAGATAATCAAGGTTTTCAACGCACATCATTAGAAAGCTTAGCTTGTCCCCTTGTCGATGGCATTATAAAATTTTTTCAGAAATAGAATATTATTATTAATGAAATTAATTGAGAACTCTGTAGAAAAACATTAACATTAATTACCGAGTCTTGTGGCTATAGATATTTTTTATCAGGACTGTCAAAAGTACAACATATTAAATTTTTTTTTGAAATATTACACTTTTAAAATAAAATTTATGAGTACGTCTCTGCAACGTTTACGCTGGCCTCTTCGATTTGAAAACACTATAGACAAATCTTAGCAAATAGCAAACGAGTCGGTTTTAAGTTTTTCGAATGTAGTGAGGCTTACCACTATGTCGGAAATTCTAAATGAATGAACGCAGAAACGATAAAGAAGGGTGTTTTGGGCTATACAGATCCCCTGTACATATTGTAAACCTTTGTAGAAGACACCCTGTAGATGTCCATGTTCCCGTTTAATTGGATTTAAACGAGCTATGATTGCTGTGGACTGTATATCTCTTGTTGATGACGAGGTAGCTTAAAAAACACTCAACACTTGACTAAACTATGCATTAAATTTTAACAGAAAAAATTATAAATTTATCAAAGTAGAATGATTACAGTTTACATTAAATTAGTTCATGTTAACTCATGAACGCAATCAAAAACTATTTTGTGTTTGCTTTATAAAGCCCGACTTGGTCGGGCACAAAACCACGTCTGGATTTTCGTAATTCAATACCTGGTGGGGCATATAGCCCAAGGAGTAGTTGTTGAAGTCCAGACGCTGGTGCAGTGTAGGACATTTTTAATGTCCTTGTTCTTGGGGAGCTTGTGTGATTTTATTTCACATCCTTTGTGCAGTTTTGTCACTCCCATGGTCCTTTTTTGGTATTTTTATGGTTCAAAAAAATTCCACCTTCGTATAGTTTTCTATAGTTACTTTGTAGAAGACACCCTGTAGATGTCCATGTTCCCGTTTAATTGGATTTAAACGAGCTATAGTTGCTGTGGACTGTATATCTCTTGTTGATGACGAGGTAGTTTAAAAAACACTCAACACTTGACTAAACTATGCATTAAATTTTAACAGAAAAAATTATAAATTTATCAAAGTAGAATGATTACAGTTTACATTAAATTAGTTCATGTTAACTCATGAACGCAATCAAAAACTATTTTGTGTTTGCTTTATAAAGCCCGACTTGGTCGGGCACAAAACCACGTCTGGATTTTCGTAATTCAATACCTGGTGGGGCATATAGCCCAAGGAGTAGTTGTTGAAGTCCAGACGCTGGTGCAGTGTAGGACATTTTTAATGTCCTTGTTCTTGGGGAGCTTGTGTGATTTTATTTCACATCCTTTGTGCAGTTTTGTCACTCCCATGGTCCTTTTTTGGTATTTTTATGGTTCAAAAAAATTCCACCTTCGTATAGTTTTCTATAGTTACTTTGTAGAAGACACCCTGTAGATGTCCATGTTCCCGTTTAATTGGATTTAAACGAGCTATAGTTGCTGTGGACTGTATATCTCTTGTTGATGACGAGGTAGTTTAAAAAACACTCAACACTTGACTAAACTATGCATTAAATTTTAACAGAAAAAATTATAAATTTATCAAAGTAGAATGATTACAGTTTACATTAAATTAGTTCATGTTAACTCATGAACGCAATCAAAAACTATTTTGTGTTTGCTTTATAAAGCCCGACTTGGTCGGGCACAAAACCACGTCTGGATTTTCGTAATTCAATACCTGGTGGGGCATATAGCCCAAGGAGTAGTTGTTGAAGTCCAGACGCTGGTGCAGTGTAGGACATTTTTAATGTCCTTGTTCTTGGGGAGCTTGTGTGATTTTATTTCACATCCTTTGTGCAGTTTTGTCACTCCCATGGTCCTTTTTTGGTATTTTTATGGTTCAAAAAAATTCCACCTTCGTATAGTTTTCTATAGTTACTTTGTAGAAGACACCCTGTAGATGTCCATGTTCCCGTTTAATTGGATTTAAACGAGCTATAGTTGCTGTGGACTGTATATCTCTTGTTGATGACGAGGTAGTTTAAAAAACACTCAACACTTGACTAAACTATGCATTAAATTTTAACAGAAAAAATTATAAATTTATCAAAGTAGAATGATTACAGTTTACATTAAATTAGTTCATGTTAACTCATGAACGCAATCAAAAACTATTTTGTGTTTGCTTTATAAAGCCCGACTTGGTCGGGCACAAAACCACGTCTGGATTTTCGTAATTCAATACCTGGTGGGGCATATAGCCCAAGGAGTAGTTGTTGAAGTCCAGACGCTGGTGCAGTGTAGGACATTTTTAATGTCCTTGTTCTTGGGGAGCTTGTGTGATTTTATTTCACATGCTTTGTGCAGCTTTGTCACTCCCATGGTCCTTTTTTGGTATTTTTATGGTTCAAAAAAATTCCACCTTCGTATAGTTTTCTATAGTTACTTTGTAGAAGACACCCTGTAGATGTCCATGTTCCCGTTTAATTGGATTTAAACGAGCTATAGTTGCTGTGGACTGTATATCTCTTGTTGATGACGAGGTAGTTTAAAAAACACTCAACACTTGACTAAATTGTGTATTAAATTTTAACAGAAAAAATTACAAATTTATCAAAGTAGAATGATTACAGTTTACATTAAATTAGTTCATGTTAACTCATGAACGCAATCAAAAACTATTTTGTGTTTGCTTTATAAAGCATGAAAAAATATTTCTAAAGTTATAAAACTTCCAGCTACTACGAGTCGACGTGAAAGACTGACTTAAAAAAACCCTCATATGTTTTCAGAGGTCACGTACGTCCTGTGACGTAATCAATCATTCGATCGTCTTGTGAGACCTGTACCTGTAAGTGACTGAAGATTTTAGCGTACTTCCGGACAATTGGACTTTACTGCATAAGTGCATAAAATGCGAAATGTTTTACATGCGAGTGTGAATATCTTTTCATTTCTTTTTCTACGCCCACGTCAGTAAACGTTAAAAATCGCACTCCTTGTAAATGACATTTAACAATAACATGAACGTAATGAGATCTCCTAACATACACGTGCTTTTTGATAAGAAAACTTAAATTTCTTAATATAATTAAATTGCAATCAAACTTTTACCTAGGTACCACTTTATTTGGACTATTTACATAAATTTAGTCAATTGAAAAACATAAAACTTTTAGCATTAGCGAGATACATTTTGAATTAAAAGAGTGATGTACCTAAATGTCGGCAACACATACAATTTTTCAAAAAATAACCCGTGTTTCTATAGAAATAAACGTCATGCTATTTTTCATATTGTCACAAAATATTGTATCCGGAGATTTTCTTAACTTTAGGAAGTGAAAGTGATGAAATTATGAGCACTCCACCGGAGATTTTAGAAAAAGCTCAAGCTGCCACACATAATTTGTTACCGCTAAAATCTAAAAAAAGGTACGAAATTACCTATCGAAAATTTATGGACTGGCGACACAAGAATAACGTTAAATCCTTTTCGGAGAATGATTTGCTTGTGTATTTTGAGGAAACATCAAAAATTATGAAGCCATCTTCTCTATGGGCCATTTATTCGATGCTGAGAACTACACTAAACATTAATAATAACATTAACATAGCAGATTATCCAAAACTAATGGCCCTACTGAAGCGGAAATCGGATGGATTTAGAAGTGAAAAAGCGAAAATCCTTTCTCCAGAACAAATTAATAAGTTTCTGAAAGATGCCCCAGACGATAATCATTTGTTGTCAAAGGTAACGAATTAAAATATTGTGTAATTATCATCACACAAAAATGAGTTTTTGTTTTCAGGTTATCCTCATTATGAGTGGGGGTAGAAAAAGTATAGTACGTTACCCTAGCATAGACGAGGGTTTTTAGAATTGACTTCTTTTATTTAGTTAACATAGGCGTAGAGCTTCGCAGGGTGTTGTTATTTCAACAAAGGGGATTTAATGTTTCTAGGTAAAAATAGCTCAAGATATAATTACCCGTTTCCAGAGATTGTAATTTAAAGAATAATTAGTATTAAATCTCCCGGGTAAATCTAACCAATGGCGGGCGATGTTGTCATTTCCGGGTTAAATTCTCTTAGCACGTGCTTACACCAGTCACCAGTTCGACGTAAGTCTGTAATTCTGGATTGCTGTGTAATTTTTTTATTTCTTGACTATTTGTGTGATTTTAAGTGTAATTATTTGTTTAAATTTAAAGATAAACCGGAATTTATATCCAAACGTCACGGCCGTCATCTGATTTAGGTCAGTGTCTGGTTGGTTCTTAATCCATGTTGTACTTTCAGAGGTAGATTACAGGATTCAGTGAAACACCATATTGATAATAATAATTTATATTCCTTATAATTTTAACAGACAAAATGTCAAAATAATCTATACATTTCCAGGTGGGACATAGTATAAACAAAGCTTAAAAAATTAGCACCATAAACGTTTAAGCTTTAAATTTATTACAATTGATGCAACACAAAAAATATTGTCTAAGTGATGAAACTTACTATACAAAAAAAGAAGAAATAAAATACATATTTGTACACCTAATATAATATACTCATAAAAATTAATAATTCAGCAAAAATATATAAAAATACACAAATATAATACCTAATCTGAAATCACGAATTTAAATCACAAAGGGCGCAAAACTTAAAATTTAAAAATGCTTGTTCTTTGGAAGAAATCAAACTAGAATACAAATAAGGAAAACTTAACATTTTTTTTATATATATAAATAGAAACATTGGGGTATTTTCGTTCGATTTTTTTTCTATATTTATACACATATATATTTCCAAATTATATAGACTTTTTTATAGTATAGAGGTATATATATTTTAATATACAATATTTTAAAAATTTATAACCGTCAATAGGACACATTCTGGGTAAAAAATTAAAATTTATAATACTGATAGAATTTATGGATTTTCTCTCAATTTTCAAATACCCCGTAAATTTAGACTACTATAACAACTTTAAATTTACTGGGTAAGATAAAACTTACGTATATAATTTTTAGTTTTTAAAACTTCAATTTAAGACTGCCATAAATGTTATTATGAATAGAGTAAATAAACAATGGCGAAGTTAGAGTATTGATAAGCGAATATACTCTTGACGACGTGGTATAATCGTTTTTGTAATTTCTTCAAAACACCACTCGAGCTATGCTCTCGTGTTTCGCGAAATACGTCTCGTGAATCGGAAGTATAATCGATTATTTTCGATGCTCTTGTGATATATTACTACTGGAAACGTTATTAATCTATTTTGAATTATCTGAAGAATAATATGTCTTAAACATTAAAAAAACTACTGACGATAAAATTAAAAAAATTACAAATAAATATGATCTTAAACTTTCAATTTTAAGTCAAAAAAACCCGTCCATCTCGTCCTATCTGAGAGCTTGTCATTGATATGTAAATTAGGGATTCCCGAAATCTATGGTCTATTTTTATGCATGAGAGAGTAATAAAACAGCATTTCTAATGCAAAACTTAGTACGGTCATTTTAAATATTTTTACGGAATAATCTAAATATTTCCTAAAATTGTCATAAATGTACCTGAGCTAATACAAGTTTTGCGTCTTTTATTGGTCTTTTATAACCATAAGTTGTACAGAACAATAGAAAAAGGTTTAGACAGGCCAAAAGCCCTGTGTATTAAAGATAACATAGCCGTATCTTAAGATTATTTTCAATAAGTACCTATTTGCCAATTTTGTTTTATTTTAATTCCAAGAATTTCTTACAGTAATCGAATTATAAGTAGATAAATCCCTTACCAACAAATTTCACCGAAAATGCGATTGTAGGTTTTCCATTGAGTAAGGAGGTCCAGTTGTGTATTCTTGACAGCTTACTAAATGTCGTTTAGTTGCAACATGCAAGGTGCAGTGTGCAGTCTATTGTGAATTCTAGTGTGATCATGGAAAATTTGGAAGTACCGCGTAAACGACAAAAAATCGGTCCTTTAACAGTTAACGAAAAAACATTAATATTTAATTGTTTTAAATCATTTACAGACAAACATTTATGTAAAAGTGTTGATGACACAGTGGAATTAGTTAGTAGTACGCTTGGTGTTGGGAAATCTACGATTTACAGAGTTGTTAAAGAAGAGAAATGTGGCGAGTTTCAAACAGCACGTAAAGCTCCAGGAAAACCAAAATTTCAAATAGAAAATCATTTGAAAGAAAGACTTCGAAGGAAAGTGCATGCGTTCTTCTTTAGAAAAGAATTTCCGACAGTAGACAAAGTTTTTGCCACGGTTCGAGATGATACCCTGAAATGAGTCGAAGCACACTATGGAAACTTTTAAAAGAAATAGGTTTTCTATGGAAAAAGCATTCCAGAAAGTCTATTTTAATAGAAAGAAGCGATATTGTAGTATGGAGAAGAAATTACCTAAGGACTATAAAAGAAATGAGAAACCAAAGAAGAAATATATTTTATTTAGATGAAACATGGATCAACGAGGGACATACACCAAATAAATTTTGGCAAGATGAAACTGTTACAAGTCGAAGACAGGCTTTTTTAAATAATTTATCTACTGGTTTAAATCCACCATCAGGAAAGGGGCGCAGACTGATAATAGTACACATCGGTAGTTCAAACGGTTTTGTTAAAGGTGGTTTATTGACTTTTGAATGACTACCATGAGGACATGAATGCTGATGTCTTTAAAGAGTGGTTCGAACAAATGATAGATCTTCTTCCTCAGAACTGTATAATAGTAATGGATAATGCAAGTTATCACTCGAGACTTACAGAAAAAATGCCCACAACCAAGTGGTTAAAAAAAGATTTACAGAATTGGCTAAATTCAAAGAATATTAAGTTCCATCCCGGTTCTGTGAGAAGAGAACTGTATCATTTGTGTTCCCTTCATAAAGAGAAATTAAAAAAATATGAAATTGATGAAATTGCAAAAAATCGTGGGATGACGGTGGTTAGATCACCACCATATCATTGCGAAGTAAACCCGATTGAACTGATATGGGCACAGATAAAGGGAGAAGTTTCAGGAAAAAATAATTCTTTTAAAATGAGTGATGTTAAACAGTTGTTTTTGGAGGCTGTAAATAATGTGAAGCCTGAAAACTGGGAAAAGGCAGTAAATCATACGATTAAAGAAGAAGAGAAAATGTGGAAGTTGGACAATATTACTGATGAAATGATCGAGTAAATATTGGTTGCGACAGTTCATCTTCTGATTTCGATTCTGATTTGGATTTGTAGGTAAGAAGTAGTTTTTATATTAAAATTATTATTTATGAACGTAACGTTGTTTAAAAGTCAAAGTTTAAACCCTTATACCTACATAGCCCGTTTGACACAATGTTCTTAACATACCTTGTGGAAAAATAAAATATTTTAGAAAAAATTGCACTTTTTTACATTCAGCTGCTTAGAAGTTATAAGCAGGTTAATTAGGTGAAAATATAAGTGTACACCCGATATATTTATTATATTTATACAAAGATTATTTCATACGAAAATACTCTCTCATACATAAAAATAGACTATAACATAGGTAAAACTGGTGGAATTTTCGAAACATTGCTAAAATTCGTAATGGTATAGTAATGTTTTGAAGTAAATTTTCTAACCAAATTCCGTGTCAACTATAAAATCCTGACTTGTTGGAAGAAATTTTGAGCAGTTCAAAATACATAAAGATATAATGATGAAGCCTCTGGGACAAGACACTTTTGGTGTTTTGCGGACCTATAAAAATATTGGTTTTAACTATCCCGCTCATTTAAGAATAAGACAGATACGTTGGATTAAACAACTTGTTATCGTGCAAATGCTTAGATCATATATGCTTCGCTGTAGTGTTTGTTTGGTATTAGAGGGGTAATGATGAGAGGGGGTGAAGGGGCAATAGCGTACTATTTGGAATATTTTGGTACAGTGTAATATATTGTCATTTAAACACATATTTTATTTTCTAAGGAATGAGTGACTTCCATGTAGGTTACAGTAAAATGGGAATTAATGTGAACCAAAAATAAATAAAATACCATGAAGACTACGAAAATTGTTTGAAATGGGAATAATCTGAGAGGTCGAATACCATTATCTTGCGCTTCTGTTTATTTATACACTCTATGTATCTAGTATTAATTTTGTAGATGTTATGTTTATGCCATACATTATTCATTTGGTTGCCAGCAATAGACCCATATATTTAAAAATAATCATACATATATGATCTAAGTGCAAATGAGTCAATTTTTACTTAAAAATATATTTAAAAAATGGTGCCAAGTAAATTTTACAATAAGAATTTAAAAAATGAAAGGACTCTTTTATTGATATTTGGAGGAGATAGAATACTTAGAGAGTGATCAAATGATCAAGATGGCTAATGAAGAAAGAAGCAAATGTTAAATACCTTAGTTTATCTTACCCAATATTTAAATGATTAGTCACAATTTTTTTTTGATAAATGACTAACCTTATCATAAACATTACTTTCTGAAAAGTGCTCGTTAAGAATACTTAATAAATATACAAAATTTTAGTAACAATTTTGTGCAAATAAAATATAATTTTTTTTTGTATTTTAGAACCCACTAATATTTGATTAATTCTTGAACTAAAATCGAAATAAATGTTCATCTAATGATTTTATTTTATTCAATCACTTTTTATGTTCTGCAAAAGATCTTTTAGATTTAAAACTTTTATGTGTCGGCGGTAAACAATGAATTCCGTCAATCCCGACAAACTAGTTCAACTATTTTTCCAGTATACTTTTTCCAATCTCAGTTGAATATTTATAACTTCAGCTCAATATACAGGGTGCGCCAATTATTTCCACTCGATCTCTAGCACCGAAACTAAAAGAGATATCAACAAGATTTTTTGTAGGGGTAGACAGTGTCACTCGGACTACAATTTTAAAATATTTTGATGTATACAGCGTGGCTAATTTTTGTGGAATGAAAATTAATTTGGTTTTTTTAAATTGAACACCCTGTATACGATTATGTCTTCTGATTCTACTTAATATTAGATTTACGGTAGTTTTTTGTATTTGTAAATCCGACGCGGCGTTGACAAGTTATTCCTATTTTAAGCAGATTTAATGAAAAAACAGCACTTCAGAAATATTAGCACAAAAACCACATTTTTTAAAAAATTCCTCTAAAAAGCTACTATGATGTAAATGAAACATGCACCTATCACAATAATCACACAACATCTTCACCTGTTGCACAGGGTGTTTGCCGATGGCGTGCCAATAGTCTAGTTTTCAAATGGCAATAACTTAATTTTTTCAAATGGGACACCCTGTATATTTTTCTTCAGTTAGAAGCTCTCCCTAATACGCATTAAAAAAATATAGGGTTTTGCACATCTAACTTTACCATTTACTTTAATAATTGACGTTAAGTGACAAACAACACAATTTTTAATAAGAAATCAAGGTACCTATGAAAATGACAGTAGGTATATTTTGTTATGGCATTAATTGTCAACATAAAATTTTGTATTGTATCACGTCTACTATATTTAATCGGTATTGTGTATAAAAAATGGATTTTAATAAGAATTATAGTGTTCAAGAAAATATTGATATGATATGGATACTGGGTGAATGTCAAAAAAATGCGTTTCTTGCTAGTAGGGTCTATCGTCAAAGATACCCAGAAAGACGTCATTCACAAAAGAATACTTTTGAGAATTTAAAGAATAGATTTGATAGAACAGGAACCGTCAAGTATGAATAGAAAAGTAATTGAATTGGTTTTTTACGTGAAGTCTAAATGTCAACTATATAATTATTGATCTGGCAGGAGTACCTTGTATCAAATAATATCTTACTAACAAAAGTTTCAAAAGCTTTATTCAAGTTATCAATGTTAGAAATCATTTTTAAGCAATGTACAACCAGTAACAACTGTGGTGACAACAATTAATCTTATGTGACATATTGCAAATTAATTTTTGTTTATCTCATTTCCATGACAACGAAAATACTGATCTCGCATTACGTATTCAACCATTTTACATTATTAGTTCTTATTTCCATTTTTGAAGTAATAATACCTCAGTATTTACCCTATATCAAAACATCGCGCGATTTAAAGACCTTAATATCCATTAATATACTATTATACCGGTTTAAATTCTGTACAAAGTTTTACTAAACAGAGATAGTGTTCATCATTTTAATTATATTTAAATCAAAAGTAAAAGTATAATCATGATAAATCTACAAGGATTTTATTGTTATGCTTCAATTAATAGATATCTTCAGTTTTATAAAAATCAGTGAGAATTTTAGAAATTATAACTTCCGGTCAAATTTTCTATGAGAAAACAAAAAAAAATTACAAACTAAGAGAAAGCTTTAAAATGCTTTCTTTTTTTTTCCTTTGCGTACATTTTAGACAAAGATACTTTAGTTTTTCCGAATTTATTCCACTCGATCTCTAGCACCGAAACTAAAAGAGATACCAACAAGAGTTTTTGTAGGGGTAGACAGTGTCACTCGGACTACAATTTTAAAATATTTTGATGTATACAGGGTGGCTAATTTTTGTGGAATGAAAATTAATTTGGTTTTTTTAAATTGAACACTCTGTATACGATTATGTCTTCTGATTCTACTTAATATTAGATTTACGGTAGTTTTTTGTATTTGTAAATCCGACGCGGCGTTGACAAGTTATTCCTATTTTAAGCAGATTTAATGAAAAAACAGCACTTCAGAAATATTAGCACAAAAACCACATTTTTTAAAAAATTCCTCTAAAAAGCTACTATGATGTAAATGAAACATGCACCTATCACAATAATCACACAACATCTTCACCTGTTGCACAGGGATTTGATAGAACAGGAACCGTCAAGTATGAAAAACATTCACGTGAAACTACAGCTGTTACTATTGACAACGAATATAAGGTAATGATCAGTATAGTTGAAGATCCCAATATAAGCACAAGGCAATTAAGCAATCAGTTAGATATTTCCAATACCACAATTAGACGCATAATAAAAAAGAATAAATATCACCCCTATCACATCCAGCTTCACCAAGAATTGTTACCACGTGATTTCGCGCGTAGATGGTTAATAAACAAGATAAATACAGAGCGTAACTTTTTAAACAAAGTTTTATTCTCCGACGAAGCCACGTTTCATAAGAACGGTTGTGTAAATAGACACAACTTCCATTATTATTCGGACCACAATGAACATTTATTTAGAACCACATCACAGTATCGATGGTCTTTGAATGTGTGGGCGGTAATAATAGGTGATTATGTAATTGGTCCCTATTTCTTTGATGGGACTGTAAATGGAGCTATATTTTTAGATTTTTTAGAACATGATTTTCGCAACTTATTGCAAAATGTGCCTCAAAATTATCGCAACGGAATGTGGTTTCAATTAGATGGTGCCACACCACATTACCTATTAGATGTTCGCAATTGGTTAAATAGGAAATTTCAGGATCGTTGGATAGGAAGGGGAGGACCTATAAATTGGCCTACTAGATCGCCTTGCCTGACACCTTGCGATTTTTTCTTGTGGGGTTTTATTAAAAATATTGTTTACAAAGAAGAGGTTACCACAAAAGAAAATATGAAAGAAAGAATTACTGCAGCATTTAGACAGGTGACCCCTGCAATGCTAAGAGATGTGCGTAAATCAATGAAAAAAAGGGCAAGAAAATGTATAAATGAAAATGGAAGACATTTTGAACACCTACTATAAATTTTAACTTTCACTATTGTAGTTTTTTTACGATTAAACTTTGTAAAATTTTGTACTTATTAAAAATTGTGTAAAATATGTTGTTTGTCACTTAACGTCAATTATTAAAGTAAATAGTAAAGTTAGATGTGCAAAACCTTATATTTTTTTAATGCGTATTAGGGAGAGCTTCTAACTGAAGAAAAATATACAGGGTGTACCATTTGAAAAAATTAAGTTATTGCCATTTGAAAACTAGACTATTGGCACGCCATCGGCAAACACCCTGTGCAACAGGTGAAGATGTTATGTGATTATTGTGATAGGTGCATGTTTCATTTATATCATAGTAGCTTTTTTTAGGAATTTTTTAAAAAATGTGGTTTTTGCGCTAATATTTCTGAAGTGCTGTTTTTTCATTAAATCTGCTTAAAATAGGAATAACTTGTCAACGCCGCGTCGGATTTACAAATACAAAAAACTACCGTAAATCTAATATTAAGTAGAATCAGAAGACATAATCGTATACACGGTGTTCAATTTAAAAAAACCAAATTAATTTTCATTCCACAAAAATTAGCCACCCTGTATACATCAAAATATTTTAAAATTGTGGCCCGAGTGACACTGTCTACCCCTACAAAAAATCTTGTTGATATCTCTTTTAGTTTCGGTGCTAGAGATCGAGTGGAAATAATTGGTGCACCCTGTATAAGGTAAGTTCAAAACAATAGATGGTATACTAACGGAAAGTTAAATTAAACCAATCAGTAATTGCACTGACCGCCTATTACCATAAATCACCGTACATTATTTTTATGACTATTTGTCGTCTGGAGTTATTTATGACATACATAACAGAAGCGTACCGTGTATAGTATTTGTTACACTATTTGTTATCAAATTGGTTAAGATGTTTTTATAGTCTTGTGGTTAATAGTCAGACATTTATGATGGGACAGAATTTGAAATATTCTGTACAAAATGGGTTCAATTTGAACCAGCAGCTTAGAAATTTATGTGGGATACATATGTCCCGATAAACTTCAAAGGGTTAAATGCCACTGTAGACAAAGGATGTTTATATTTTTGAAAGTTAAAGAGTATCCAATTATGGTGTGCAATCGCCTCTATTTGTGAACGTGGGACAGTGGCTCTTGAGGAAAGGAAGAGGACAATAATGTCCATATAGCCAGACCCGGCGCGGTGAGGTTTTTGACTTTGTGCTTCAGTTTTAGAAGAAGTTGTCTTAAAGAGGGCGGTGGTATTGGTGTGGATTGTTATTAGTAAATGGGAAGGTCATATCTAAAAGAAAGTAGGTAAATAAATTTCTTAAATAAGCCACAAAATACTATCCCTGAATGTAAAAGAAAGAAACTTTACAGATTATTGAATAAAAATTAAACTTGAAAAAGAAATTAAACAAACGTTAGTGGGTAGTAAATTTTTTTTAAAGAACTGAACCTAAGAAAAAAGCATTTGAATGTAAAAATAATATTATTACGAAAAAATATATTTACCGATACACAATTTAAATTTCTCTTAACATTTTATACTTTAGGTTTTTACAGCACATCAGGAAGGTATGATAAGTATAATTGGAATTTAGACCAAACGTTTTTTGGTCACGATGGTTTCCTTGGTGGAGGAGGAGGGGCGGGACAAGATGCTGAACCGGGTGGATTTCCGGGAATGTTCTCGTATAAAGTAGGTTTCACCAAGTCATCAGGAGGCCTGTAAATAAAAAGGATTTTAATTATTAACTAGTAAAATGAGATATATGGAAACAATAACAGTATCCACAATATTTTGTAGTATTATTAGCAACAAACATTGTTTTTCTTTACAGAAAGATCCTAAAACCATAAACCAGATAAGTAAATTTTTGTATTTCATTTCGATAACAGATCTAATAATGGGCGAAAGTGTATAGTGGGTTTTAAAATCTTCGATATTCATTTATGTTGTCAGTAATCCCAGAATTCCTATTTTTAACTTTTAAGCCAAGGAAGATATGAGAAATATCGAACATAATATGGTTTAGAGCAGTGGTTCTCAAACTGTGGTACATGTACCACTGGTAGGACATTACAATATTTTTAATGGTACTGGGTGGCCAAATAAGAATGCGAGGTACTGTATCTGGGAAACTATCCATCGTCGAGGCTAGCGGAAAAAAAACTTATCACTAAAACGGTCAAGAGAAAAACCTGGAAAATATTTTCAAGTTTCTGAAATGGCCGCTAGGGGGCGTAACACAAAAATACCTGATCTTTAAAGCAGAGGATAATCTGAATCTTTTTTGTTTGACAATTTTTGCTTAAGTTCATTTAATTTTTGTTCAGGGTTTGAGGGTTGGGCTTTGAAATATTGATTTTCTTTTGAGTTATAAATATTACTAAGCAATACACGTGTCACGTTATTTTCTGGTTTATATTCACAGACCTTACCTCTTTTCAGTGCTTTTATATAGTATATAATAAGTTAAAGTATTGAGTCTGAAATCAACAAGACCCCTGGAGAATACCGTATCTCCATCTGAAGTTACCTGTGCCCCTAAGAGGCCGTTTCTAAGGGTTGAAGGTTGAAGGGTTAATAAAGTGGCGCCTGAGCATTCTCCGTATTAAGGCGTCGGCAGATTTTTCTTTGTGGCAAGAAAAGGCCTTACAGTGATAATCTTTCTTCTCTTTTTATTTTGAAAATAAATTTTATTTTTGTTTAGCAATAATAGGCAGAAATGCAAATTTGGAATTTATGCAATGTTTAAACTTATTTGTCCGCTTCATTTACCAGTTTTGCTGATATATGGTGGTAGCAAAATTGTGTAATTAATGGGTGTGTTTGATTTCATTTTTGACCTTTATTTTTGCATAAATTCGTAAGCATAGACTGTTATTTCCAGCAAATATGCATTAAATTTGTCAAACCCCTTCCCTCCATATTCCCTTTAGTATCAGAATTCTATTGGTATCTGACATCCAGCGATACGCCATCTGGCGCTTTGTTTTCGAACACAAAGTAGGGTGAAGATTCCATAAGAAAAACATTACGTCAAAGGGGAGAATCGATTTTTGAGATAAATAATGACCGAAATTGTAGTCAAACACCGTGAAAAATCGAAAAATAAAGTATACCGAGCAGTACCAGGATATTATAATAACTCTAATAAATGTCATTATTTTACGGAGCCGGATAAACATTTTGTACATAAGCAAAACCATTTCGGAGTGCGAGAAAAAATTGATCAACACGAAGGGCAAGAAGAGAAAAAAGAAATAAGTGATCAAAGCAAGGAAGAAGTACGTGCAGAATTTAAGGACGATCAGCCCATTATTGACATAAAAGTCTTGCAGGAACAAACAACACTAATCACTGGTCCATCTCCTGCAACTATCCCATTAATTTGATAGGGATGACCTCGCAAATTCGACGTTGACAAACAGAAAGCCACTACGTCCACACAGCCTCTGTCACTTTCATTAATTTTTCTCCAGCATTTAATCAAGTGTCTAACGTATACAATGAGTTCAGCTTGTTTAAAATTTAGTTTGCCATTCGCAAATATTTAATTAATTTAAATTAAGAGAATAAATGTGTTTGACAAAAGAATGAAAGAAGGATATTTGTAAGAGATCCATTTTCTTTATTTAATGCCTCACTACGCGTTTATTAAACATGACAATACTGTAACGAAAAAGACGAATATCCTAAATTAAAAAAAAAATAAAATCCTAAATATAAGTATGTTTTATGTTATTGAAAATACAAGATTGATGGGATAGATACAGATGATAAAATATTTATAAATACAAAATTGTTAATGATTAGTTTTACCTGTTCACTCAATAAGTTTATAGGATGATGACATATAGATGGTACAAATCCATATGATTTTTATGAATTACTGACCTTCAAATTAGACGTGTCAAAATTTCATGACAATCTGACGCTTAGTTCACAAGTTATAGTTTTAGTAAGTTTCAAAACAATGGAACATCTAAATTTTGCGTGTTGATTAATGGGAAAATATACCGCTTAAGTGTTATTCAGACTCTCTTTCATCGAGTCAAATGGTGGGGAGGTGGTTTGATGATTTTAAACGCAGCCATACAAATACCGATAAGAATGAACGCTCAGCAGTTTCCAGATAACAAAAAAGGGACATTCTTTAGTATAGGTCCTAAAGCAGTTTTCATGTCAGTTGAGATTCGTTTGACGTTTGACAGCGACCTCGAAAACATAAGAGGGTGGTACTTTTTTTAACGCAGCAATTACGAAAGATTACCTTTTTAAGTAGTAAATAATGTTAAATTCGTGGAGCTTTGGAGCTCCGTAGGAGCCAAAATACGCAAAATTGAGACTTTTGCTCAGGATGCCGAAACGAACAACATCCAAATTTCAGCCAATTTGACAGGGAGCCAAGATTTGTGCGGGGTCTTTGTAAATTAAGTGTAATAACCTGTAAATCGCTAGTTTTGTGGCTTTAAATATTCTTTAGGTCCTACACTAAAGAATCCCCAAAAAAAGTTCAGCAAATTATTTTGGCCAATTATATAAATTGAAGTTGTGTGAGACGCCACTAGAAGTGGGTACCGCGTGTGCTCACAGTCGATCAAAAACAAAAATATGTCGACGATTCAGAGCGCTGTTTGAAGCTTATTAAGCGCAAATTACCTCCTTCTTATTCCTACGCTAAATTGCACTTGGAGCTTCAGAAATCTGATCTCAGAGCACTCACAGGAATTCTCACTCCGATACCATCTCTGTAAGGTGGGCTAAGTGGACAGTGAAACATGCAGATAAAAAGGTAGAACATATTGATTTAATGATAGGATTATTTGTTCTATAGTTGCCTTCCATTCTGTGGAGGAATTCGTTCCACGATTGATGTTTAACAGCATTGTTGGAGGTTTTGTACTTCTATTCCTGTTTGGTCTATTTTTTAACTTTTAATTGTATTTCATTTACTTTTCTTTTAGTTTAAATTGGTGGTTTTTGTAATGCCGCAACTTTCTTTTACTACATTCTCTTTGGAACGCTTCCATATGTTTTCTGTTCCTTTTTCTATGTTCTATGTTCCAATTTGTTGTGTAAGTTCCTTTTAGTATGCAGGGTAATTGTTCGATAATGCCTTTGTTTAATTTTCAGATAATTAAACATGTAAACTCATATTCGTTCAACCGGCAACGCCGCACCAAAATACATTTGCGAACGGCGTTCAAACCAGGAAGCGGTATCATCAAAAGATAATTTTTTTACTCTATTTCACAATAAAATATCACGCCATAATCTACAAACGCAATTCTAACCGTTTCGTCTAGACAATATAAAAAACCCACGCTAACGAACTTTCTAGAACAATTGCGCAATCCGGAAGGGATAAATCTGAAACCGACAAAACTTCGTCGAGTTTAAACAGTGCGTCTTTAACTGCGAATCAGGTTAGACCCTCCGTTGACACCAGCTCAACGTAAAAATATTTCATCTTCACAGTGGGACTTAGCTGCAATCAAGCGGTCCATTTTATTGTTCATTCTATATTCAAATCAAAACTCAGTACTTCGAGAATTTAAAGTGTGTCTCTAGCTGCGAATCAGGCTAGGACCCTCCAGTGTTATTTCATCACTCATCCAGAACACACAAAATATTTTCTGACTGATGTGGTCCTTTAGTTTTTTACCTATGTGCTAGTGTTTGTTAAGCACATATGGTACTTATAATACTTTGTTCATTGATCACCAGTTAATGTAATCACTTGTTACGTTGTTGTTTATTTATTTATTTATTTATTTAACTTAAAATAAATCGTTAAATAAAGGTGTTAGTTGTTTTTTGTCAAATGGAGTTGAGGAGGCAAAATGTTACAGTCCACTTAGAATACAACGATGCAGTTTAAAAAGGCGGTAACACATTGTTGGCCGTCCTGGGAAACTGGCACAACATAGGGTTTATTCCAGAACCCTCAACAGCCTTAAATACCTCGAACAGACCTTTCTCCAAAATTGATAATATGCTTCTTCTCAGAAGCCTAGATCTTTTTGACTTAAACATAGATGTAGGGTACACACAAAAGATCTCGCACTGTGACAAGGCCAATCGACCCCCCTTGTAATCTACAAGTGCAATACAAATAATGTTTACATGCCGTATATGACAATGCAAAAACGAAAATGAAAAGCGAATATTATATGTCTATGTTGGTGCGTTTAAAGGAAGAAATAGCGAAAAGTGAAGAAGAAAAAATACTCCAAGATAATGCACCGTGTCACAAGTCGGTCGCAACAATGGCAAAATTACACTTTCACTTGTTTCCGTATCCACCAAATGTGTTTGCAGATTTAAAAAGAATGTTCCAGAGAAACATATTTGCCTCCAATGAAGAAGTGATTGCCGAAACAAAATCTATTTTGAGGCCAAAGACAAATCGTTATACAAAAAAGGCATCGAAGCGTTGGAATGAATGTATCACTCGAGACCATGTTGATGAATAAAACCTAAAATTTGTTGTTTTATTAGTCATCCTACGAACTTATTGAGTGACCGAGTAACGTCTTCTAAAGTGTTGCACTTACGATAATTCTGACACTCTACATCATAGCTGTGAATTTTTCGCCAGAACTGTAGGGACAACGTAGATACTGGTAACTATACATAGCACTCTACTTGTAACATGGTCCTGTAAAAATATCCCATCATGCATATTTAACAATAAATTTAGAAAGGCCTTTTTTGACTTAAACTAGAATACTTTTATGGTAGCTAATAATAGTGTATTACATAATAAAATCATCGGGTGGTGTAACATTTTCAATTTTCAAAGCTGATTTCAGTGAAATATTTTCTTTGCCAGGTATTGTGCCCCTAAAACTTATCTTGTATTGTGCTCCTAAAAATTGTTTTGTATTGTGTCCCTAAACGTTGTCAATGCGCCCATCAACATTATTGTTGCCTTGTATTGCGCCACTAAACATTGTCATTACCTTGAACTGTATCAATAAATAATGTCATTGCCGTGTATTGTGCACCTAATGTTGTGTACCTCGAAAGTGTTGCTAAATAATGTGATGTTCATAAAGCGTGTTCTACAAACTGGCGCAGTCGTCGAATCTTTTAGTCTAGGTTTTTATTCCAAAATTTGCAAATCTATATCTTCCTGCGATTTTTTTTTTAAATATAGGTAGGTATCTAATTATCATGCTTTGACTGGGATAATGGGGTACTACTGGTAAGAGTTGAGGAAGATGATTTAGACTTGAAAATTTTGTAAAAAAAATACACTCAGGAGACCTGAGGAAGCTGTTTCAGAATTAGTTAAAACTCCATGATACTTAGTCAGAATGAAATAATTATCATGTACGCAAATGTGCTACCACCTATCAACAAGAATAATAAATGAAGCAGAGTAAATATTACACACAACTAAACAGTCATTGCACTGGATGTTGCAAAGACTTTCACCAAATTAATTAAAGTGCTGTTCTCTTCTTTGTATCCCTTCAAGAAACAAGTTTGGAACTTAATCTATTTGCGCTAAAAGGCAGAAACTGGTCTTGGGGATAACAAATCAAATATATTGAGTTCCAAACTAATCTCCTTAATAATAATGATAATAAAAATCTTTATTTATTCTTCTGAAGTTTACAAGAAGTGTATAAATAAACAAGGAGAAAGACAGTTTTTTTAATAAAAGAAAAAGGACGTAATTTTGCGATAAAACGAATTCTAGAATTAAAAAAAATTATTTGTTAATTTAAAATAAATAATTATCATAAAACTGAATAAAAAAGGAAAATTAAAAAAAACACCTCTTTCACTAAAAATACCAGATCCAAATCAATGACTGCTTCATATTTCAAGAGCTTATAACTTTTAAACGAATAAAGACAGAAACATGCGGTTTTCAATGAAATACTTCACAATGATACAAGTTTTGTTTAGACTCATAAAAGTTCTTTTTCTCACTTCCGGTTAGGCAAAAAACAAAATGGGGTTTTTCAATTTTTGTTTGTTTGCTTTTTGTCGAAACAAAACTGTGAAGTATCTGTCTTTATTCATTAAGCTCTTGAAATACCAGAACATATAATGGGATACCCGGTGCTCTAAGACTTCAAACACTCAAACACAGCACTTACCTGGGTAAAGAAATTTCCGAGAGGGCTCTAGCTGGCTTCTTTGTTTCTTGCCTTAAGGTAACCGTGTTAGGGCTGCCAGAAGGAAATGTGATGTTAACGGTGCTGGATCTGTTGCTAGGAGATGTAATGCTTCCGAAGCCTCCAGGTGTTGTAGGTGTCATACAACTATTTGCTATATCGCTGCTGTACCTAATGTTTGTATATTCCCTACCAAGTTGCAATGATTTCTGAAAAATTAAAAAAAAAAAAATATTTTAGGTTTTGTCGAATTTTTTTTTCGCCATCGGATGCGGAAATTTTTTCCCTACAACAACTCGATCTGATAATCAGGAAGGATGGGCGGGGGCTGAAAGCGTTTTTCCCTGTAGAAGCGCTTCGGGCCGGGCTCATTGTCAAGGGCAATCATTTGTCTTTCAAGACTTTTTTACCCCGAAGCTCTAACTGCATTAGGGCCCGCAGGTGCGCGTGATACATTCATAAAAGCGAAATGAGATGCTGGGGGAGGAGCCTAGCGCTCCCTCATCACTCTTCTCTCTGACAAATACTATTCAGGCTTAAGATTAATCACCCCCTAATCAACCTAGCAACTTGGACAAAGTCATGACTATCTATCGGAGGAAAAAAATCAAGTCTCTAAGTCAGTTTCTTTCGCGCGAAAAACGCGAACACGGCTCTCGGAGCGTATATCTTCAAATCGCAATATCTCGAGAACTGCTAGACCATTTTTTTACGGGTCAAAATTCAGTTTATGTCTATATAAACCGTTTCGAATCTGTGAAATACAAATCGAAAAGAGCGAAATCGGCATCAGCTGTGGCTGACCTACTGAAGAAACACTCCCTTGACAAGTTTAAGGGTAGATGGGACGACGAAACAGGTTGCAAGCTAGCCAAGGAACTATTACAGTATCCGAACAGCGAAACAGCCAAAAAATACATGACTATGAACAGACAGAACCTGCGCACAGCCACAGGTATCCTGACTGGCCACTGTCATCTACGAAAACACCTCTACAGGATGGGGTTATCTGACACTCCACTGTGTAGAGGATGTGAATAGGAACACATTCTTTGCGAATGCCCGACACTCTCACAAATGAGACATTTTCTTTTCGGCGAGCGGTGGCTAACACATGCCAACATGAGGGAGCTACCTTCAGGCGACGTCATCGCCTACTTTAAACAAGTAGGCTGGCTGACGAGCTAGAAGGAAGGCTCAACCTCAGAAGGACGCACAATGGGCCAAATGTGGCCTACCCTTCTAGATTTACAGATACAGAAGAGCGAAATCTAAAAGGAACTCAGAGACTAAATGCAAAAACGAAAAACGAGGAGGAAGTAGCGAATACGCCGAAGAAAAGAGATATTCTACGTCAATGACATAAAGAGGCTGAGAAGAGACAGAAAAACACAAATCGACTAATAAATTCACTTACTTGTTCAGCCTTCATTCTTTCAGTAGTAGTTTCTATATGATGTTGTACTGCTAAATAGACAAATTTATATTGTGCTTCAGTCTGTACCATACCGGAACGTTGAGATCTAACCATTTGAATTGTACGTTGAATGTCAATTTCGCAGTCAAGACCTGTAACAAAAAAATGATAAAAATGTTAAAAGTTTCTTTCATGTTAAAGAAATTAAATTGTTATGCTTCACTTTAGAAAAAAAACTGAAGAATAATACTACAGTTTTAGACAAAAAAACTTACCATATCTCTTTAGTTGGTCTAAAATCATATCAATGACTATAAAGGTGCCTGTCCTACCAATACCAGCAGAACAATGTACCAAAATAGCACCTGGGGGTTGGTGAGGCGATTCCAACTGTAAGGCTTCCTGTCTCTTATTAACTTCATGCAGGAAATTTAAAACACAGCCAGGGTCTGAGGGTACACCATGATCTGGCCAAGCCTAAAACAAATTGGGATAATAATTTTCGTTGAATGAAGGACAATCATTTATGTCTCGAGTGTAGATAAATGAATAAGGAAATAAAACACAAAATCTGTCAGGGATTTTGCTGTTCCAGCCCTAATCGCCTTAATAGTTGGTTAATGCCTAGACAAGACAAAATTGGACTGTTTGCTGCTTCCTGTTCGTTCTCGTAGGCTTTGGAATAAAATGCGACTCAAAGTGAATATGACGGGCGCGAAATTATAACGTATATAATAAATACCCTAATTTGAATTACCAAAGCATGATATCCCTGAGCTAAACAAGAAGATACCAGATAAATAGTTTTCCGAACCGATAAATTTCCTTCCCCAGTAATATATTAACTTAAAATTACTTTTTGTCATATGAAGCTCTAGTAAATTAAAATTTACTCGTTATCGCTTAATGCTTAACTAGCAAGCAATTGCTCAAAAAAAACGAACTCATAATGAAAAATGATAGGTTCACATATAATCTAATCTAAAAATTAAATTTTTATTTGTTCCGACTTCGCGGTCTATTCAAAATTACCGACTTTTATTTGGCACAAAAAAAGTATAAATTTGCGGGTAAACGGAAAAACTGGTTAACTGGCCAAACAATCGAACTATGCTTCTGGAGTGATTAATGAAAAATTCGGGAATCAAAATGAGATAAGGAAAATGAGTTCTCCCAACTTCCCAAAGATAAAAAGGTATTTCAATGTTGTACATCAGCTGTAAACTCTCAAGGTTTGAAGATGAACTACATTCTTACCTGAAAATGATAATGGTACACCTTCCTTTCAGAATTTGATCCTTCCATACTAACTAAAAATTCTCTTAAGGTATAGTGGGGTGTGTGTGATTCCATTAAACTACGAACCTTACTTTTACCATATTCTTTTGTACTGCTAACATCTGGCCAATATCTGAAAAAAGAAATAAAAATTTTTGTGTTAGCCCTCATCTAATATATTTTGTTAAACCTGATCTACTGATACTTCTGTGGGCAGTTTACGTGTTAAAAAAAAGTTACAGAGAAAATACCAGAAGAATGGTTTAGAAATTGGGGATTATAACCAAATTTCTAGAAAAGTTCGTTTTCTATTAATTTAAACAAGATAACACAGTGGCGGATCTAGGGGAGGGGCGAAGGAGGATTGGCGAAACGAGTTTTATTATTCAGTAGTATTCAGATTACTAGTAATATGTTTTAGTTAATTTTCTAACTAAATTATGTTATTTTGCATTTTTTGCAATATACAGGGTGTAACAAAAAGGTAGGTCATAAACATATTCTGGGGTCAAAAATAACTCTATTGAACATAACTTACCTTAGTAAACCAGTAAGGAATTTTAATTTATCTTAAAGGGTTAAAAAGAAGAGAGTGACATCTTGACTAGAATCAGTCAAAATTTAGTGTCAATACTCTCTTCTAACCATAACCATAACCTTAATGCAAATGTGCATACAAAAAAAGTTACAGCCCTTGGAAAGTACAAAATGAAAATCGATTTTTTCTAATATTTCATGAACTGTTTAACATTTTGTAATGAAAATGGATACATGGCTTTCTTATCGTAAGAGCATCTTTTTCATATAAAACCACGAATCTGTACAGCCCGTAAAACTTTAGGGGGGTTTTGAACCCCTAAAACCCCCCAAAATTTTCTATGCGTACAATTAAATTAGTGTTGTGACACCATCGGTTTAATACATCATTTTTGAAATTTTTTGCCTCTTAGCACTTTATCAAAAAGTCAGTTTTTATCGAGATACGGCATCTTTTTCATTATTCTTAATTCTTTAGTTGGCTATTCAACAACCGATCAAGAATTATTAGATGAAGATTATCCTAAATGAACGGGATTTTGCGACTGGTTCTTAATGCAAAACAATGGAAATATCAATTTCATTAATCATATTTTGTTTACCGATGGAGCTTCATTCAATAGGAATGTCATTACGAATCACCATGGGCCGAAAGAAAATTCTCATTACCAAAGGACTTTTAAAGTAAATGTTTGGGCAGGCATTGTGAATTATTATTTAATAAAACCAGTATTTCTTCCAAATAATTTAAATGGTGCAAGTTCTTACAAAATGATTTTCCAGAATACTTGGAAGAGGTAAATTTGTATGGAGCTCCTGCGCATTTCGATAACGAAGTTAGGGAATATCTTTTGGGTCTGTACCCTGTACGTTGGATTGGAAGGGACCCTGATGCATCTATTTCTTGGCCAGCCAGAAGTCCAGATCTTAACCCTGTTGACTTTTGCTTCTGGTGTTTTATGAAAGAGGACGTATTGAAATGGAATTTAATATTTTAAAATGAAATAGAAATTGAACATTATCAAAATTATAATATTCAGGTAAAATTAAATTATAAATTGAAGAAAATAAATACCAAGACTATGCCCAATCCTATGTTTCTTCTTAAGATTATTTTGTCAGCTAAAAGAAAACGAACGTCACCTAAAAATAAAGAAACCATATCATTTAAAATACAATTTAGAAAAACAAACAAAATAATATTTTATAGATAAGGAGAAACGTTAAAGGTGAACTTACCTAAGGGATTGATTTATTGTGAGATCCTTATTATTAGAAAAATCCTTCTTAATAAAGCTCTGATAGTAACCTAAAAAAATTAAAATCTAAATTAAATCATATTCAAAATTCAAAATTTTATTAACATTTTAATTTGGGACAATCTTTATAATAAAAAAATAATCATAGGACAATCTGTATAGTAAAATGAAATAAGGGTTGTGACAACTATTTAAAATGAAATAACAGCATACCAACTTTAGTAACTAAATTATAAATTGATAAAATGTAGAGAATTCAACACCAGAATATAGATGGAAAGTACTTTATTTGTTATAATTGAAATTATAAAATTCAAAAAACATAAAATCGTAAATAAAGTATAACATAATCAAAAGTTTGAAATAATTTGAAAATTTCTGCATGACGTAAAAGGGTAACATAGCAACAAAAAAAAAAGAAAGTTAGTTAGTTGGGAGAGAGTTAAAAAAGAAAATTAGGAAGAGAGTTTTTTTTCTTGTTAGAAAAAATTAAGAAGATTTTTGAATTCAAAAAGTATATAAAAAAATTAGTTTATCTGAAGAAATGGTAGAAGGAGTTTGGTAGGAGAATTTGAGAAAATTAATTTTGAAAAAAAAACTTACCAAGAAAAATTATAATATTTGGAAAAGTACGTTTATATTCTGGAGGAAAATTATTTCGGCGAATTGTTTATATTTAGTAAGTGATTGTATTGAATAACACGTAGACAACTTACCTGGAGGTTGTTTGTTTGTTGCGGAAGTCATTGGAACATCAATTTCGTTAAGAAACAACACATAACTATAAATCTGGTTATAACTCATCACTGTTGTGAGAAGAAGGAATAGGCACATTCACAAGGTATAAATTCATTATAATTAAGTACAACACACTGCAGATCAGAAACAAACAGTGTGGTTAAGTGAGGTTAAGTCTGACATTCTTATTACTGTATTTCGGGTGTACCAACCTTCACAAAGTTAAAATTTATTGCGTAAAATTTGAATTTCTAGATATAAGATATCATTGAATGTGTGTGTGGTGTGAATGTAACTCATAATAGTAAATAGTATTTGGTGTAAATAAATTTTTCTTCGAATCTATATAAAATAAAATCATTCTAAATTTGACACTTTATTTTTTTTAAATACAGAAACTATCAGTAGTTAGAAAAACTTTAACTCACAATCAAAGAATCCCTGAGATTGGAAGATTGACAGATATAAAATTGAGCATAGTCGTGGTGGTATAAAAAAAAATTTATTATTAAAATTATTAAAATTTTACATTTTTTGAAATATAACAATATTATCTAAAATTCTAAATTAGAACAATAACCAAATAAACTTATTAGTAAAACATTATTTAATTAAAAGTTACGATTTCGAAGAATCATAACAAAAAAGTTACGATTTCTGACGAATCATAACAGTATATTCTGTTGAAATAATAGACGAACAACAACTGAGGCATCGAATCATTGAAAGTGCAAACCGATTTCGTCAGAAGTCAATGATCTTCCAAAAAATTCGGTTTTTCTTTTTAAAACGGTGATGTATGCGTATTCATGAAAATGGAGGCCACTTTGAACATTTAGTATAGCAAATACTACACATTTGTACATATTTTTTATACCTGCGATTCCTGCGAATAACCTCAATACTCAGTTATAACTTACTTGTTGTTACTCAATATTTTTGAAGGATAATGAAAAAGAGGCCGCATCTCGATAAAAACTGACTTTTCGAAAACGTGCTAAGAGGCAAAAAAAATTCAAAAATGATGTATTAAACCAATGGTGTCACAACACTAATTTAATTGTAACGCATAGAAAAGTTTGGGGGGTTTTAGGATTTCAAAACCCCCTAAAATTTTTTATGGGCTGTACAGATTTCGCGGTTTTATATGAAAAAGATGCTTTTACGATAAGGAAGCCATTATAAAATGTTAAATAGTTAATAAAATATAGGAAAAAATCGATTTTCATTTTGTACTTTCCAAGGGCTGTAACTTTTTTTGTGTGCACATTTGCATTAAGATAAGTTATGTTCAATCGAGTTATTTTTCACCCCAGAATATGTGGTTCCATTTATGACTTACCTTTTTGTTAGAGTCATTAAATATTGCATAACGACAAATCTTTTAATATTTTCAATTTGAAGTTCAACCTAACAGTGTATTGAATAACATCCAGTGGCGGATCCAGAGACAAGCTCTGGATGGGGCCTCGTATAACATGCACCAATTTTTTTGTTTACTTGTTCTCGCGTTAACTTTCCCTTCTTTAGAGACTCATGTTAGTATAGAAACGGTAAAATAATTTGTGATCCATTTAAAGATATTATCTTCAAGTCTAGTATGCGAAACGATGAAATTTGCAGATGTGCGCCAATAAAAGGAAATCGAGCTCATTAAAACTGGAAAAATACTACGCAATGGTTTTATTATGGGACGAAGACACTCCGGCGAAAATTTTACCATATCGCTTCAGTAGAACTTGCCTGGAGAGGTAGAGAAGCAGTCAATTGCAGAGTTCATTATTTTAAAGAGGAAGTGGATAATCCTGGGATTAAAACAGGTGCATAACATAGTTACATATTTTTTAAAATAACTGATTTTCAAAAATCCTACTTTTTAGGAAGAGTAGAATATAATCCTCGATTCAATAAAACGGCCCAGGGTCCCCAGCATGAAGAACCCTACCTTTTGTCCAGTCCGTCTTTTTAAAAGTCTAATGGTTAAACGTTAATCTAGAATAACAACAGATTATTCTTAACAGTAAACCCATCATGGAACAAAGAACGATCAAGTGGATGGTACAAAAACACTCCAATGGGAAAAAACAAACTTTCGAAATGGACTAAAGAAGCAGCAGAGAAGGCAGAATTAAATACAAAAGAAATAAAAATGACAAACCACTCTATGCGGTCGACAGCAGTCAGTAACCGGGCTAAATGCAAATGGATAATGAGCATTATTCCAAAATCATAAACACCCCTAGAAGTGACGCCTCAGAAGCTCCAGCTAAAAAACAGAAAACAGAAGATCCTGCAGTTACTCCTCGAGCTTCTCACTCTACGGCTGGACCCATCAACAACCCCCCGGGCTCCCTCGTCTCAATCCGCCACTAATACCATCACGATCTTTTTAAAAAATTTTGTATTCGTAATTTTCTAGATTTTTGAGGATTAACGGAAAAAAACAAACAAGTAATTTTCCATTGAAAATATAAAAACTAAAAGTAAAATTTGAATTTATCGGTAAGTAATTCTCGAGATAATATACATACCTGGCACATTTGTTCTTTCCCCTTTCCGTTTCTTTGGTCGTCATTACAATCACCCGACAATTTTCCTGCCATACCATTTGCCAAAAATCGGCGATCGTTGAAGGTAAACACCCTTGCGTGGCAATGTACACTTTTCCGCTCGGGTCATTTCCCAACTGTTCACAACCAACACCTTCATCAGATTTCCATTTAATATAATTGGCATTAATGTAATCGCTGCCGGCTACTTTTGGGTCAACGTCTTTGAGTTTCACCCGAGTATCATCGACTAAAAATCAAAC
The DNA here is from genome assembly GCA_949320105.2 of Crepidodera aurea. Lineage (NCBI taxonomy): Eukaryota > Metazoa > Arthropoda > Insecta > Coleoptera > Chrysomelidae > Crepidodera > Crepidodera aurea. The sequence continues at coordinate 4,896,154 of OX439476.1, read as the reverse complement.
AAAATATATTGTTATGGTGTAAAAATTGATACAAGATTATGGAAGGTGTATTTTAGGGGAATTGAAATAAAAAAATTATATAATAATATGTTTGTTTTTGTTTTTTTTTTGAGATGGGAGATTTCTTTACAAATGGCGCCCAACGTGGGGCTAAAATTGAGTTAACCCAAAAAATGGATGAAACAAGTATAGAAGATCGATTAATGGAATTTTTGATCAATATGAGGGAAGATATGAATAGAAAATTAGATGAAAATCGGGAAGAAAGTCAAAGAATGAACAGGAAATTAGACAAGAGTCTAACAAATAGAAAAAACTAAAAAGGAACAAGAAGAGCAGAAGGAGCAAATCAAAAATATACAAGAAAACATTAAAGGAAAAGAGAAAAATTTAAGAGAAGAAATTCAAGAAAATGGTGTTAGAATCAGACAGGACATAGAGAATGAATGGGAAGAGAAGATATGTCAATTAGAAGATAAAATAGATGAAAATTTAAAAGGTCACATACAAGGAGAAGTAGAGGAGAAATTGGCAGATTTTCAAAAAGGAATAGAAGAAGTGAAATTTCAAACTAAAGCTAATGAGGAAGGTTTAGAAGGATTTAAGGTAAAGGTCGATGGAGAACTTAATGTGACATGATTTAGAGATAATTCTTAGGATAAAAAAATATTTTTAAATAATTTTCACTAATATAATTAATTAATTATAACGTGAAAATAATTTGGGGGAAGTGTATTTTAAACGAAGAAAAAAAAATAATTGAAAAGGACTTAATTACAATATATTATAAATAAATTCGGAATTCTCTGAATTGGTTATTCAAATAAAAAAACTTTAGGATAAGTTTAATAAAACTTACATGGTAATATATTCTTGTATCTATTTTTATTTCTATTTTCAGGCTTTATTCCCTCTTTTCTCTGGTATAAATGTTTAAATTCTTGTTGTTGTAGTGACTCGAATTCTTCCCAAAATCCTGCTTTTCCTAAACTGTTTGGTCCATTTTCACACTGAAATCAAGTTTGTGTTTTAGAAATACTGAATAGGATCACATTTTCAGGAAAGTGGTAAGATTATATTTAATTGGTATTGTGGACTCAAAGGTTTTTCCAACTCGACCTTTATATGCGTACCGTGGTTACCATTAACCTTAAGAGCAATCCGGAGCTCTTGTGAAAAGCAAATTTCACTTCTATTTTAAGAGGATTTTCTAACATAAAATTGTATTTATATGCGCCCCACTGGGAACACTTGGCGATGGAATGTTTCTCGACAGCTTTAAATTTCTGAAACGATGATGCAGCATTATGCAAAAATATTTAAGAAAAGGGTGGGAAAGCATCAAGGGGACTCCACCCTAAGTTTTGTAATTATTAGTATTTCCTGAAATTTTTACAAAAATCAGACTAGAATGATTTTAAAATTTTTGGCAAACCATCATAAACTACTATTAACGCCCCACAGTGATAGTGTGAGAACATGAAATAAGTGTATCTCGAAGTGTCAAAGAAATATCATTTGTCTATGAAAACAATTGAGTGAAATAAATAAAAAAAAAAACAACAATATTTTGAGACATTTGTTGTTGATAACCTCCAAAATTTACAAATATATAAGCGTAAAGAATTATAAATTCCTTAAAAAATTACGTCAATGGAAACATATCATTTCTGGATTTTAACGACCTAACGATTAGTTTTATTTTGAATTATACATTTGTTGTATCCTACCAGAATGTATCTGGTCGATTACCATATCATCAAGGAACTATTTTCTAAATAAGGCAAGGGAACATCTGTTAACTAAATTAACGATTTGTTGACATTGAGGAATAAATGTTATGGAATAATACTGCCAAACATTTCTTTATAAACATGTAATGGAAAATATTTTACAAGTATTTTAATAGAAACATTTTGGTTTGTTGTCTAACTTTATACTCAAGGTGGTCCACAAAGTTTCATATACTTTACAGTCCCGAGGAAATTAATTTAACTTTTATAGATGTAAACGTATAATTAGGACTGGGTGATACTTTTAACACTTTCACTGCCAGCACCATATCAGTTACTCAATATTGGTGCCAGCTATATATTGAGTGACAATAGTAGGGGGCCAATGTCAAGGCATTCGACACTTTGAATTCCGGGGAATCCCATATTTGTTCCCAGTGAAGTACCTATCAGAACTGTCTAGGGCATTGAAATAAATAATAAAATTATGAATTGCTTGGTAAATAAAGTAAAATTATGCTCTGCTAGTGCATATTTAGTACAAATGCTGTAACCTATTTAAATTTCACAGTTTGTGAACGTCTCGAGGCGACATCAGCACCAGCCGAGAGCGAAATAAAACGCCATTGGAGTAAGAAAGCGCCGTAAGGCGACGACTAGCACTGAAAGTGTTAAACTCTTATGTTTTAGAATTTGAGTTAGACATACATTTCTAATTAGTCTTCTGAATAGGTGCAAAAACTTCTCTAAAGAAATATACAATTCCAAATGTATTTTATATATCATTCTAATATATTAGAAATCTTAAAATCAACATAATCTTGACTTTTTGCGGAAGACAGCTAAAATTCTATAAGGAAATAATTACTAATTAGAAACAATTAAAAGTGAGAAAGTGTTTTATTAATTATTTTTTATGGATCGTCAAAAGAAGTAAGCATTCAACATAAAATACACGGCAATGAAATATTGAAGAAATTTATTAACAAGAAGCTTTACGTGGATGTATAAAAAAATTTAAATAATTTTAATGAGTCAAAAGAAAGTAGGGAGGAACACGTTTGAATATTTGTTTTAAAACAAGAGTATTATATACAGGGTGAGTGATGAGGAACTGTACATACTCCTACGTCGTATTCAGGCCCCTATGGGGAAGATCAAATGCTCCCATTGTTTAATAATATACAGAGGAAGTTGTGAATTTTGACTGAATTTTTTTTGGTCATTACTATTGAACAGTAAGTTCGATTTTTGTCATATATTGGTAAAACTTTACACTACTACCACCTAATTAACTGATTTTATACAAACTCAAAAAAAATCAGGTCCGGTCTTAAAAATTAGTTCGTATTGTTCATATAAAAAAGTTCACCCTGTATATGATTTTTGAAAACTCTAATAAGGATTTTACAAAGTACACAAATAGAAAACAAAAATGGCGTATTTATTTTTTCCCCACACGATTACTCAATTTCTAATAAATAAATCAAATTTGACTATAAATTAAAAGTTTAGCAAAATAAACCATAGATTTGCAAAAATGTAACTTTTCTTTTTTATACAAAAATTTAAACCAAAAGGAAAATTGTTGACATTTATAGCAGATTTTCGAAAGAACCAACCTGGAATTTTTGACAATTGACATGACCCACGCTACAAAATGACGCCAAGCCTCTCAGAGATGTGTGAGTTTGTGAGTTTAATGGCTATAAATAATAAAAAGGTAGTGATTAGCAGATTTGGTTATCCAAGGTAATATCAATAAAGTTTATAGATATCATTGGTACAAAATTTTATTTGAATTTTTAGATTATACATCTTAACCGGGGAGATTGAGACATTATTATTAGTTTTTGACGCTTGAGAGGAAATATGAAAAAATATTCAGTAGTTTTGAGTTTTCTGAGGGATTGGCATTTTTTTTTTTTTTTGCGGAGGTGAAGGAAAACCCTTTATGGGGAAGTTATGAGCCTAAAATCTCAAGGTCTACTGTGAGACTCTCCTTTCAAAGCATACTCACTAAAAAACTTCACCCCCTGGTTGGGTCCGTCTGACCGAAGCCTCCGGTGACACTTAGGCCTGTCGGCCCATTGTATCTTCCCTCTCTGTTTACAATACCCAGTCCAGTACCTTAGTGCCCTGTACAAGCTTGTACAGGTCCTGTACTGAGTGGGAGTTGTATAGTTCTGGGTCACCTATTGGCTGCCCAAAAATTTGCTGTCTTTTGCGGTCCAGTGCCTCGCATCTACACAGTATATGTGTCACTGTTTCTGTTTCCTTACCACACAGTCTGCAGGTAAGGTCACCATCGTACAGTCCCATCTTGTTGAGGTGCCCCTTAACTGGCGCGTGGCCAGTAAGGAGTCCCGTAACTGTTTTCAGCTGGCTCCTGTTCATCTTTAACAGGTCTGCCGCTCTTTTGTGGCACGGTCCTTTGATGTATTCTTTCCCGTGTTTGTTTCCCGGGACGTTTTCCCAGTAATTTTTATGTTTGTCCCAGATCCAGTTTATTACAGACACTCTTGCTGTACGCTTTGGTACCTCTAGTGTCCGTCCATGGTTTGGGGGGTTTTCCGAGCCTCTTCTTGCGAGTTCGTCTGCTTTCTCGTTACCTGCAATTCCCTGATGTCCGGGCACCCATATCAGTTTGACGTGATTATGGTCTGCCAGCGATCTCAGTTCCTTTTTGCAGTCCCATACCAGTCTCGACGTCACTTCCTTGCTGCACAAGGCCTTGAGTGCCGCTTGACTGACTGATAGAATAGTAATACGCGCGTTAGCTATATCTCTCCTGTTATTCTCCCTCGCGCATTGGAGAATAGCATATACCTCTGCCTGAAAGACAGAAGTGTGAGTACCCAATGAGTAGCTGATGCCAGTCTGCGGGTTCCTAGAGAACACACCCGAGCCCGCTCCATTCTCAGTCTTGGATCCATCTGTGTACCAGATTTTGCCCTGTAGAATGTTCCTGAGCTGTGAGTCGTTCCATTCAGTTCTATCTGGCACCACTACTTTGATTGGGTTGTTGAAGTCGTATCTTTTCGGAATATGATCTGGTCTCGTCCCTAGTACGTCCCCGGTCACTATTCCGACGATGGATTAGCATTGGTGCCATCAGTTTGGTTCAAAAATGATAAATGCATTTATCCAACCCACATAAAAAGCCAAAATCGCCTAAATAAGCCAATTTTGGATCAACAAATACCATCTGAGGGAGAAGAATGGCAGCAACACAATATAATTAGGATATACGGAACATCGGGTGAGTTTTTGTTACTCAATACAGCAAATACTTATTTACTATAAATTTCTTTTTTAGACTCGTATGAAAATTGCATGAGAAAACTACAGGCAGCTGCAGAGACCTCAAATGTTGACACTGATGGCAACAAATGGTTGACTCAAGCCAAGTTCGTGCCTCCAGCGAAGTGGAAAAGAAGAAGAAAAGAACTGAAAACTGCTCTGTAGAAAGTGAATAAAAATATTTATTGTGTCTACTATTTTTTAGTGTGAGTTGACCTTATATGCAACATCTTACAATATTACAGAACTATTTCTGCAATATTGTGACGTTATCTTTTGCAATATAACAGAGAAATTCCATAAATATTACAAAATAATTCTGCAATATTGTTACGTTAGGTTATGGGGCGGACATTTGGATGTTTCTGCAATATTCCTGAAATATTTCATATATCTTTTCCAGTATAACAAAAATATTTCAAATATTTCCGAAACATTGTTCCTGCAATATTTCAGAAACGAAACTGTGCTGTGTGGGATGGTTCATTTTGCTAAACTTTTAATTTATAGTCAAATTTGATTTATTTATTAGAAATTGAGTAATCGTGTGGGAAAAAAAATAAATACGCCATTTTTGTTGTATATTTGTGTACTTTGTAAAATCCTTATTAGAGTTTTTAAAAACCATATACAGGGCGAACTTTTTTATATGAACAATACGAACTAATTTTTTAAGACCGGACCTGTTTTTTTTAGATTGAATAAAATCAGTTTATTAGGTGGTAGTAGTGCAATGTTTTACCAAAATATGAAACAAATCGAACCGTTCAAAAATAATGACCAAAAGACATTTCAGTCAAAATTCACAACTTCCCCTGTATATTATTAAACAATGGGAGTAGACACTTTTTAATGGTCATTTGATATTCCCCATAGGTAGGAATATGTACAGTTCCTCATGACTCACCCTGTAAACAACATAACAAATAAATTTGATATTTTTTTTAACTTTTAATAATAATGCAATAAATTTTGATTTTTAAGACGAGAAAGTTTACTTACTAAAATGTAAAATACCCAACACTAACCTGTAACTGTTTAACCCTAGAATGAATCCCGGATGCGTTTATCCTTGTAGCATTGAAAGGTTGTTTGAGATGAACTACAGTACCAGACGTCTCAACCATAGGATTTCTCTTGTAATGTTCTATTAAATCTGCTAAACTGTTGAATTGTTCACCACCCCCGACATCATATCTATTATCCTATAATCAGAATTAAATATCTTCAGTATTATAAACGCTCCAAAACTGATGAATAAAGCTTTGAAGTGACTTTTGACAGCTTTACAAAGCAACGAATTCCCAACTTGCATTGGGGTTGCATACTTTTTTGACTGATTCTGGTCAAGATGTCACTCTCTTCTTCGTATTCCTTTAACAGTTCGTACACTGACCAATATTTGTGTGCTTGTAAAGCGCTAGAAAATCTACTATTACTGCAAAACGGTGACGAGAATGAAAAAACGTTATAAAAAGACAAAGGATGCCGCCAATAGAAGAAATGCTCATAGATCTGTCCATATACATAAAAATGAAATAATATTTTGGCTATTAGGACCACTGTGCAAAGATTCAATAACCATATTAGCTGGAAATCGTAATAGGGGTAAATGGCGTAAAATTTCTATATTGGTTAACTTTCTTTAATATGAATTTAGGTACATTTGAATTTCTATAACGCATATTAGATTTGAATAGAGGATGCCCACTCCACCTGGCCCATAGCTTCATTTTCTGATCTCTTGTGAGATTCACAAACGTTACTAATTAAAATTTTGTTTTTAAATTTTAATTTAAATAAACTGTGGGGTGTGAGGTTACATTCATAAGAGGTGGTTATAGTTTTTCGTTTTGTATTGCAGAAACAAAATTCTCAGATGTGCCGACAGGATACTTTGATCGGCTTTGGCGGCTTGTAGATGTGCCGACAAGTGGCATTGTCGGTATTAGCGACTTGTACAAAGCGGGATCATTTTGTTTTGCAATTGAAGTAGGAAGTAGGAGTTAGACAAATATTGTCTTCAGTAGTGGGGGCTAGGAAAATATCCATACAATGATACACTGTGCTTGTGTTCGCACTTGATTTTTGATTTAGTGAATAGTATAAATGTTTATAACAATATTGTTACTTCCGAAGGTGAAAGGAGTGCCATTGAAAAAACATCTCTTTTAACAAATGTTCCCATTAGCACTCGGAGTCGGAGAAGTCGGAGATTCAGGAATTTTTAAGAAATCATGATCTTTATTTCCAAGAAAATTATACAAAAAAACAATTGGTTGAAGTATTAGGCACACAATCATTTGAAAAAAAATTCTTTATTGATGAAATAAAAGAGTAAAAAGAACTAATAATAGAAATTTTACGCCATTTACCCCTATTACGATCTCCATCTAAGTTGGTTATTGAATCATTGCACAGTGGTCCTAATAGCCAAAATATTATTTTATTTTTATGTATATGGACAGTGTACGGTGTTTTCGTCATTAAAGTACTCCAGATCCATGAGCATTTCTTCTATTGGCGGTATCCGTTGTGTTTTTATAGCGTTTTTTCATTCTCATAAAGCAGTGATTTCGACTATAACACATTTGCGAACTGTTCATTTGTTATTTCTCTGTTTGGTCCATTGTGATGATTTTTGTCGACAATATTAATTTTTAAATAGGATTGTTACACAACGCACATTTCGATATTTAAGGAGCGATATTAGTATAAGATGTTTTTGTACTGTATGTTGTATCTGTATGGTGGCGCATAAGTGTTTACTATATAAAGTAAGGTTGCATAATGATATTATTATAAATTTTAATTGTTTTTCACTGGAATTCCTATTGCTATTTATATATTGTGAAATCTAATTAATGGAAATTGAGTATTTTATTTTAAATCGTTTAGAAAAATAATAAAATGGTAAATAATTGAAAAATTTCATATAGGACTTCAACACGTGTGGTACTCTGCTGACTTTTTAGAGAGAGAAAAGTATTGTGTGTACCGTTAATCCATACAAGGACGTCTAAGCAGAACTGCTGTCTGAGTTTATTTTTCTAAATCTGGGTAGCACGGCAAACATGTGATATAAATATTTTTATTCTATTTTCTAATATTATAGTCTATTTTTATGTATGAGAGAGTAATAAAACAGCATTTCTAATGCAAAACTTAGTACGGTCATTTTAAATATTTTTACGGAATAATCTAAATATTTCCTAAAATTGTCATAAATGTACCTGAGCTAATACAAGTTTTGGGTCTTTTATTGATCTTTTATAACCATAAGCTGTACAGAACAATAGAAAAAGGTTTGGACAGGCCAAAAGCCCTGTGTATTAAAGATAACATAGCCGTATCTTAAGATTATTTTCAATAAGTACCTATTTGCCAATTTTGTTTTATTTTAATTCCAAGAATTTCTTACAGTAATCGAATTATAAGTAGATAAATCCCTTACCAACAAATTTCACCGAAAATGCGATTGTAGGTTTTCCATTTAGTAAGGAGGTCCAGTTGTGTATTCTTGACAGCTTACTAAATGTCGTTTAGTTGCAACATGCAAGGTGCAGTGTGCAGTCTATTGTGAATTCTAGTGTTATCATGGAAAATTTGGAAGTACCGCGTAAACGACAAAAAATCGGTCCTTTAACAGTTAATGAAAAAACATTAATATTTTCGTTTTAAATCATTTACAGACAAACATTTATGTAAAAGTGTTGATGACACAGTGGAATTAGTTAGTAGTACGTTTGGTGTTGGGAAATCTACGATTTACAGAGTTGTTAAAGAAGAGAAATGTGGCGAGTTTCAAACAGCACGTAAAGCTCCAGGAAAACCAAAATTTCAAATAGAAAATCATTTGAAAGAAAGACTTCGAAGGAAAGTGCATGCATTCTTCTTTAGAAAAGAATTTCCGACAGTAGACAAAGTTCTTGCCACGGTTCGAGATGATCAGGATTACCCTGAAATGAGTCGAAGCACACTATGGAAACTTTTAAAAGAAATAGGTTTTCTATGGAAAAAGCATTCCAGAAAGTCTATTTTAATAGAAAGAAGCGATATTGTAGTATGGAGAAGAAATTACCTAAGGACTATAAAAGAAATGAGAAACCAAAGAAGAAATATATTTTATTTAGATGAAACATGGATCAACGAGGGACATACACCAAATAAATTTTGGCAAGATGAAACTGTTACAAGTCGAAGACAGGCTTTTTTAAATAATTTATCTACTGGTTTAAATCCACCATCAGGAAAGGGGCGCAGACTGATAATAGTACACATCGGTAGTTCAAACGGTTTTGTTAAAGGTGGTTTATTGACTTTTGAATCTACTCGTACCGGTGACTACCATGAGGACATGAATGCTGATGTCTTTAAAGAGTGGTTCGAACAAATGATAGATCTTCTTCCTCAGACCTGTATAATAGTAATGGATAATGCAAGTTATCACTCGAGACTTACAGAAAAAATGCCCACAACCAAGTGGTTAAAAAAAGATTTACAGAATTGGCTAAATTCAAAGAATATTAAGTTCCATCCCGGTTCTGTGAGAAGAGAACTGTATCATTTGTGTTCCCTTCATAAAGAGAAATTAAAAAAATATGAAATTGATGAAATTGCAAAAAATCGTGGGATGACGGTGGTTAGATCACCACCATATCATTGCGAAGTAAACCCGATTGAACTGATATGGGCACAGATAAAGTGAGAAGTTTCAAGAAAAAATAATTTTTTTAAAATGAGTGATGTTAAACAGTTGTTTTTGGAGGCTGTAAATAATGTGAAGCCTGAAAACTGGGAAAAGGCAGTAAATCATACGATTAAAGAAGAAGAGAAAATGTGGAAGTTGGACAATATTACTGATGAAATGATCGAGCCACTCATTGTAAATATTGGTTGCGACAGTTCATCTTCTGATTTCGATTCTGATTTGGATTTGTAGGTAAGAAGTAGTTTTTATATTAAAATTATTATTTATGAACGTAACGTTGTTTAAAAGTCAAAGTTTAAACCCTTATACCTACATAACCCGTTTGACACAATGTTCTTAACATACCTTGTGGAAAAATAAAATATTTTAGAAAAAATTGCACTTTTTTACCTTCAGCTGCTTAGAAGTTATAAGCAGGTTAATTAGGTGAAAATATAAGTGAACACCCGATATATTTATTATATTTATACAAAGGTTATTTCATACGAAAATACTCGAGGTATAACTTCACAAAATATTTTAACTGTCTACTAAAAGAAGTGGTACGCCTATGGATTACGAACGCTTTATTATTTTAATACTCTCTCATACATAAAAATAGACTATAGATGCATATTATTGTGACAGTATAAGCATGTTATGTCGATGTGGATGTTGTAATTTACTTACCGGCGTACATCGAATCATGACGTGCGTCACTTTATCATCTGTACGTACTGACAAAACAAAATCTCCTGGTTTTGATTGACTTTCTCTGACTAAAAAACTGCCATTTTTACCTCTATCCAATATAAGCTTTTCGGCCTCTTTTCCAGACAAATGTCCGTGAAACCACCTGCAACAATGAAAACAGAAATATTTATTTATATAAGAATACAAACAGGACGAGCCCAGTACAGTATTCACTGTTTACTAAACTAATACAAAATGGATAAGTCCGTATTAAATGTTGTTTAACAATAAAAATAAGAAAAAAAATCTGTTGTGTCGCCACAAGACTTTACCGGCAGTTATAAAATAAAAATTAAAATTAATTTGGTGTTAAAAAGTCCAAATCAAATGAAATTTGGTATCCCAAAAAAAAAATCGTTTCGATTTTTTAAAGTAAAAATGACATTTGAAATATTATAAAAGGAAAGACATTTCACATGTCAAAAAAAAAGTAAAAGGGTCGCAATTTTGTTTAATGTCATTTGGATTATTAAATTTTAATTTTTTTTCCATTGTTTAGTTTTAAAATTAAGGAATGAAAATTTCAGGATGTATGTACAAGCCAATAAGGCACCTAAATGCCAAATAAAAACTATAGGTCTTTTATTTTTTTGTGATGTACATAGGGCTACTGCGCCCCCTGGTGAGGAGATTTCAACCAAAAACAAACGGATTCATTCCGCGATGATCCGGTACCCACATACCAAATTTCAGCTCAATCGGATCAAGCGTTTGGACGCTAAGGGTTGTGTTTAATTTTAAGACAATTAAACATGTAAACTCATATTCATTCAACCGGCAACACCGCACTAGGATGCATTTGCAAAAACAGTGCTCAAACACGAGACATCGACAAATAGTTTTTTTTAGTCTTTTTTCCCATTACGCTACGATTGACACGTAGGCCAATATTTACCGCGCAGAATCTATAACGAACTTTCTAAGATTATGCTACTAAAGTCACGTCCGCCCTGAGATTCATGATGACGTAATTTGAGTTAATCCTGGTCTTCTCAAGCGGGAGAGAGAGACAGCATAAAAAACTTACAATCTTTCTAGAAGTAATCGTGCGACCCGGAAGGGATAAAAATTTGAAGCGACTGAGCTTCAAGATTTAAAACAGTGTCTATTCATCACTCATGCAAAAAATATTTTCTGACTGATGCGGTCTTTTTAGTTTTTTACTTATGTGCTAGTTTTTGTTAAGCACATAAGGTACTTAATACTTTGTTCATTGATTACTAGTTTAATGTAATCCTTTGTTACGTTGTTGTGTTATTCATTTATTTATTTAACATTTTAATAAATAGTTAAATAAAAGTGTTCATTGTTTTTGTCGAATGGAGTTGAGAAGATAAACATACAGTACACCCATAACCAATATAAGATACTACAGTCCACTTTACGAATACCACGATGCAGTTTAAAAAGGCGATAACACATTGTTGGTCGTCCTGGGAAACTGGCACAACATAGGGTTTATTCCAGAACCCTCAACAGGGTTGCGATTTTTTAGTTTAAAAAAAAATTTTTTATTTATTAAATCAGAAATTAATTTTTTTTTAAATAAAGTTAAAAATAATTTGGAAATTGATTTGGTAAACGGAAATATTTTAAAGGTAGGTAGAGGTCACAAAGGCGATTCTAAATAACCCATATACAATGGGTCTCTTGGCTTCCATAACCGAGTTACAGGGTGTTTTATAAATTATGCATAATTATTCATTTGGCCAGAACTTTTGAATCACTTAGTATATCTTTTCCATTTTTGGCATACAGATTACACTTCTCACAAATAATGTATTGAAATATTGAGAGATACGAAAATCCAGGTTCGGCTTTAGGAAAAATTGAAACATATTAAAAATATCAAAACAACACCCTGTATAACACAATTTTAATATTTCCATTTTAGATTTGAATAGAGGGGAAAAAATTGAATTGAAACAAGTTGTTGTTTTTATCCCGCCACCGATTCAAATTGGAAAATTTTGAAAGTGAAAGTAAAATTTGCATTTAATTTAGAAAAAAACATTATAAAACTCATTTCTTCTTTAACAATTTTAAAAATTCGATTCGCATTATTTACCTATTTCTTGTTTATTTGGATTACAATAATTTTACACTGTGCTGGTGTACCTGCAGGCCCGTACTTAGGAGAAAATATTCAATTAGGTATTTATTTTTTAAACGCCCAGTATAAAGTAAAGCGGGACAATAAACGCTTATAGTAACTAATAAACATTTATTAATAATTAACGAAATTGCTCAAAATGTCCACTATTTTGTTTTATGTACTTTCTTGCACGTTTAAATGTCCCTTACTGATTTTCTTATAATAAATGGATTGTGTTGGGTTCTAATTAACAGTGCTGTTCCTAAAGTGGCGCTGGGAAACAGTAACAAAGCCTACACAGAACACGAGGCTAATGACCAGAGTAGTCGATGCCGTTGACACATAAGTAAAAAAAAAAAAAAAAATGGATTGTTTCTCAATTCCTCGCAGGCTTCCTTAATTCTTTGAAGCAGTTCTTCTCTATTGTTTATTTCTTTAGAATACACCTTGGATTTCAGGCATAATCCACTATGCTAAAATAAAATTATACGAGGTGATCGAAAAGTAATCAATTTAATATTTTGTTTAAAGTACGGATCTGCAATCTTACTTAAAATGATGTTAAAACGCACAAATAATAAAAATATGAATAATATAGGACTGTCTAAATGTCGAAAATAAATCCATTTTGAATATTAAACGATAAAAAAATAATTTCTCTTTTTTTTTTCTCTAAAATTTTACTTTGTTTCAAAAAAAAAGAGAGTGCATAAAACAAAATAGTGGACATTTTGAGCAATTTCGTTAATTACTAATAAATGTTTGTTAGTTACATAGTTACTATGAGCGTTTATTGTCCCGCTTTACTTTATACTGGGCGTTTAAAAAATAAATAAGTACGGGCCTGCAGGTATACCAGTACAGTGTAAGATTATTTTAAGCCGAATAAACAAGAAATAGGTAAATGACGCCAAATAAATTTCAACAACAACAACTTGTTTCAATTCAGTTTTTTCCCCTCTATGCAAATCTAAAATGGAAATATTAAAATTGTGTTATACAGGGTGTTGTTTTGATATTTTTAATATGTTTCAATTTTTCCTAGAGCCGAACCTGGATTTTCATATCTCTCAATATTTCAATACATTATTTGTGAGAAGTGTAATATGTATGCCAAAAATGGAAAAGATATATTAAGTGATTCAAAAGTTCTGGCCAAATGAACAATTATACATAATTGATAAAACACCCTGTAACTCGGTTATGGAAGCCAAGAGACCCATTATATATAGGTTATTTAGAACCGCCTTTGTTTACCAACGGGACACCCTGTATAAATAAATAAACACTATTTTAAAAATAAAAATTGCGACGAATGAATGTTGTAAAAAAATGATAATTTTAAAACGTAAGTTTTATTAAACAGAGATAATTAAATTTAAATCAAAAGTAAAAGTATAATGATGATAAATCTACAAGGATTTTTTTTGTTATGCCTCCACATATCTTCCGTTTTATAAAAATCAGTGAGAATTTTAGAAATTTTTTATGAGAAAACAAAAAAAAGTAAAAAACTAATGGCTTCCTGAGAAAGCTTAAAATGCTTTCTTTTTTTTTCTTTGCGTACATTTTAGGCAAATATACTTTAGTTTTTCCGAATTTGCTTTCTTATTTTTAATAATTTTTTTATACTAATACAATTTTTATTTAAAATAACTTATATAATATATAATATATTATAATATAATTTTTAGTAAAATTTTCCACTCTTTCACGTGGCGCTGTTAGTTTTTCGAAATTTTTATTTTATTTTCGAGATATAATGGAAAAACCAAATTTTGGATTTTATTTTCGAAATTGTGAAGTTAGCATACACTTTAGAGCAGCAAAGATTTTTTTATCGTTTTCTACACCCTTTCAAGTACTTAAATGCCAAGTTTCATCGATATCACATTTTGTGGGAGCTTTTGGTCAATATCCTTTTCTGGCAACTGGGCTATATGGTCGATAGATAATTCAATTATGACGATTGAAAGTTTCACATTGTGAATTTTTAAAACATCAAGACATAAGATTGTGCCAGATCAGCATACAATTAGATCCATAAAATTAGTTTCAGATTTAAATAATTTTTTTAAGGAAATTGTCTTCTAAGAGGTCAAATTTTTGAGAGAACGCTTGAACGAGATGACAATGAATATATCTCAGTCAGTATTTCTTTATCAAACTTAAGTGTCAGGACATTACAATGGCTACTATATACTATCTGGCAAAATATTAACGGAACATAGGATTTTCAATGCATTTTGGACAAGGGCTCACATAGAGGTGGACCAGCACAAAATCTAAGAAATGTGCGCGAAGGCGTATTAACTATTCAATTGAATCACTGATCCCCTTCGAGCAACTAGCACGTGATACTTGCCACTCAGTCTACTTAAAGTCAATCGCAGTAGTATTAATTTTGCCATTTTGTATAATAAATAAAATAAGCAAAACCTTTTATAGTTTTTCATTTTTCTGTTATAATAAAAAAAATATACACATTAAAACGTCCTATTTATTTATTATTATTTTTTTTATTTAAACTACAAGCGGAGCCAGGGACTAATCGTATGGACTAAAAAATTTAAATAAAATGTTTATAAAAACTAAGATAATTTAATGACGAACGATAAAAACACATTTTATTAAAGTAAATAGATGTTTATGGTATAACCTCATCAAATTATTTATTTATTTATGGATCGACATTATATTGTGAAAACAATAATTATTTCAAGCAATAACTATTTTCAGTACACACGATGACGTTAATTCAAACTATTTTACAAATTTAATCAGAAATTATTTAATAACAACAACAAAGGATTGTTACATAAGAACAATATTTATCATAAAAAAATCGTCGTTTTGTGACCAGATAACACCTGAGGCATTTTTATTTTTAATTGTATCATTAAAATTAAAGTGGCGGAAATGTATTATAATTTAAAAAAAATATAAATATAGCATTTCGTTCTGAGTAAGGTCAATATCAATTTTCCTACCAATTTGTGGTGACAATATAAGTGTATGGCTATTTATTAAATTATATGTTACGCAACATTAAAGTAGTAGATTATCTTTTAAGTATATGGAATAATACGAAACAAAAAAAAATGTAACACAACCAGAAACGACCCCTTATAATAATATAGAAATTATGAGTAGGTCAACAACCTAAAACGGTTTTGATTGTTTTTACCACATTGACAACTTGAAAATGATACTAGAAGACTTTGTAGAAGTAAACAGTGTGAATAAGTTTACAAACTAGTTGGTGGAACAAAGATCTTGCTAAACTCAGGAAAGAAACGCTCTTTTTTTTTCAATAAAGCGAAAAGAACAGGTGAATGTACTAAGAGCGGTCGGGAAATACTCAGAATCTGGCAGGGAAACTCTGGAGGCACTACTACAGACACATCTGCCAGACTCCAAAGCGATAAAAGAAAAACAGGCGATCCCGAACATTACAAACACCAATCATAGGGCCACAAAAAGGGATTGGAAACTGGCCAACAGAGTCATAACCCAAAGCAAAATTAGCTGGGCAATAGACCTATTTGAACCATACAAATCATCTGGCACGGACGGGTATATTCCCTGTCTTCTTGCAACAGGGAAAGAAAATGCTGGTACCGGTGATATGTAAGCTTTTAAGGGCAAGTCTACCTACTGGTTACATTCCAGCTAGCTGGAAGAAAGCTAGAAGGACAAAACCTGGGAAGGACTACTCTCAGGCTAAATCATTCAGACCCATTACTTTATCATCTTTTATGATAAAGCTAATGGAAAAACTGGTTGAGATACATGTCAGGGAAAGAAAAGTTTCTAAAAGAAAGGCCACTTCATAAAAACAAGCATGTTTATCAAACCGGAAAAAGTTTACAAAAATATGCTCTAAACATTTTGCACCAGACAATTATATACATCCAAGTGAGTAGAATCTGAGTTAGTACATCTGTATTCAAAGTTAATATTCCTTATATTTGTTAATTTTTTTATAAGTTGTTTATTTATTTATATTAATTAATTTGGTAAACAAATTATTAAATTTACAAAAAATTATTTTTTAATTCTATATTTCTACTCTTGCACTTTCAATATAAATTAAAAATTGCGACAGTATAAAATAAGATACTTTTTATAATCGAACAGTAATAGTACAATTTCGAAATATGATTTTAGATGTTGAGGGAGTGAAGAAATTTCTGAAAAAGTACGCCTTGTCATCACGTAATTTGCCAAAAGTGGATCCAGTTGAACATGAGAAGAAAATCGAAAAAAATGAGAAGAGACTGAAAAGAAGAACAAGAACAGAAGAAGAAATCAAAATATTGAAACAAAGAAAATCAAACTTGATGAATCCAGTGAGCAAAATAAGGAAGAAGTACCTGCAGAATGAACAGAATTTAAGGACGATCAGCCCGTTATTGACATAGAAGCCTTGCAGGAACAAACAACACTCATCACTTGTCCATCTCCTGCAATTTTCCCATTAATTTGATGGGTGTGACCTCACAAATTCGGCGTTGACAAACAGAAAGCCACTACGTCCACACATCCATTGTCACTTTCATTATTTTTTTCCCGCATGATACCGATTCGCTACTAGTCCAAAGTGAATTCTGCTCAGCTATATTTGGACAATGTGATTCTGGGCTATGAGATTCTGGACCGTGTGATTCTAAACTACGATTCTGTACTGTGATTCTCGACTGAGTGGCATGGATATCCATGCTGTCACTGCTTCTACTACTGTGGATGAAAGCGTCCAATGTTTAGGAGCTTCTTTCGCAATGCGAAGTCGGCACTGCCGTATCGAATTTAGACTCTCCCTCGTAAGTGTTTGAACGAGAAATAATGTTTGCGTAGTATTTAGGCTCCACCCACTAGTATCGAATTTTATACCTGTGCCTCTCCCGTTGCCCCGTTTGTAAAATATCACTACCCCTTAACTTAAGCTTTGATATGCGAAGCATATAAAGTAGGGTAAATAAATTCGTATATACGAAATTATTTGAACATTTTTAAATAATGGATAAACAACTATTAAAAGAACAATACAAATCGCAATTATCTTTTTATCACTTTATATGCGAATTTACTTAATACACAGGTACCCTTGCGCCATATTCGTAATTACTATGTGGGTGTCGCTGGCTTTCAATTTGAAATTATTTGTTCCAATTAAATATCAAATATAATGTGTTTGTACAGGTTATAAAGAAAATATTGTCAGGCATAAAATTTTATCAAATAAATAACTATCGATATTGGAAAAGTAGAAATAATAAAATGTTTTTATTGTTCCGAAATATGGTAAGATAGAAATCCTTGAATTATTTAGTTAACAGGAGTAAACTAAAAATAACATTATTAGTTTATATATTTTTTTGCTTTGTGTTGAAAGAAACAAAAAGAAATTTTTCAGTAGAACTATACGGACAAACAGTAATGGAATTATCAAAGATGGCAATGAGGAAATTATGTAAAAAAAATTTTTAATTAAAAAACGATATTCTGGGAAATGTGTGGATAGTTTTAGAGATCATTCAAATGTCTAGTTAAATATTTCTCTTTTAGGACCACTAAAGGTTAATATAAACTTATGTCTATCTACATCTACAATCAGTCGATGGGTAACTGTAAAAAAATTTTATCAAATTAAACAGCAATAAATTAAATTTATTTTAGACTAACCAAATGCAAAGTTACTGATATTTTCAGGATTGTCTTGGTCAAATACCTCTTTCTACCCTTGACAGATAAAAAATATTTTATTGTCACCTTACATATGTATTTAATATTGAATATGCATTCAACAAATTCAATTCGTGAAGGTTTCTGTTTATTCAATTCTTAAGGTTGGCGTTTACGCTCGAATTAATATTTATAAAACATAATCAACTTTTGTCGTACCGTTAAGGTCTCAAAAATTTGACAAAAACAGTTTTCTAGTTGAAAGACACGTCAATAGGGCAACTATTAGTGCATTCTGTGAGTCTTAAGACAAAATATAAGGCAATAATTAACAACTTTTTTTCACTTTTTGCACTTTATTAATAAATTTATTGTAAAAAAAAAACAATTTGAGAAAGTTTGAATAAAATACTTGATATATATATTGATGAAAAGGTCAGAATGTGATCTTTTATTTAGTACAATTCCTAACCCCAAAAAATTTTAGCACGAAAAGAAAATAACAGAGGGGTGAGAATTTTCTCAATTTTCCGGAAAACCAAACAATATGAAAAAAAAAAAAAAGAAAAAAGCCATCGACAAGGAGACAAGCTAAGCTTTCTAATGATGTGCCTTGAAAACCGATATGGTCCTTAATTACCTATTAGGAAATCCAAAAAAAAGGCGCCCTAAAAAAACATGTTTATGAAAATACACAAAAATAATTTATTGAATCTTTCTGAATATATTTAACACCTTGCAAAGCCCCATTATCCAAAAGGATTTGGTGAAATTAGTCTTGATAAAAAAAATATGAATAAATTTATAAGAGGGTCAAAATATCGAGCAAAAACAAACTTTAGCCCGGTTTTTCAATAATTCAGAGAAATAGATCAAAGAAAAAGTAACATGATATTATAGCTAAAGGTTCCTTCTTTTATCTAAACTTTGAATCATGAAAAAATATTAATTTTTACGTGATTTATGGGAAAATTTGTATTCAGCTTGGGAGTATCATTCCTTTAGACCGTGCTCCCTAAATGCAGGGTAGGAGCTAAAAATGGGGGTTTTGGAGCCGGTTATGTCGAAAATTATCATATTTTTGACAAAAATGATGAAGACCATTTTTGTAGGTAATGAACTGATCTTATGGTCTATTTTTATGCATGAGAGAGTAATAAAACAGCATTTCTAATGCAAAACTTAGTACGGTCATTTTAAATATTTTTACGGAATAATCTAAATATTTCCTAAAATTGTCATAAATGTACCTGAGCTAATACAAGTTTTGCGTCTTTTATTGGTCTTTTATAACCATAAGCTGTACAGAGCAATAGAAAAAGGTTTAGACAGGCCAAAAGCCCTGTGTATTAAAGATAACATAGCCGTATCTTAAGATTATTTTCAATAAGTACCTATTTGCCAATTTTGTTTTATTTTAATTCCAAAAATTTCTTACAGTAATCGAATTATAAGTAGATAAATCCCTTACCAACAAATTTCACCGAAAATGCGATTGTAGGTTTTCCATTTAGTAAGGAGGTCCAGTTGTGTATTCTTGACCGCTTACTAAATGTCGTTTAGTTGCAACATGCAAGGTGCAGTGTGCAGTCTATTGTGAATTCTATTCGGTCCTTTAACAGTTAATGAAAAAACATTAATATTTAATTGTTTTAAATCATTTACAGACAAACATTTATGTAAAAGTGTTGATGACACAGTGGAATTAGTTAGTAGTACGCTTGGTGTTGGGAAATCTACGATTTACAGAGTTGTTAAAGAAGAGAAATGTGGCGAGTTTCAAACAGCACGTAAAGCTCCAGGAAAACCAAAATTTCAAATAGAAAATCATTTGAAAGAAAGACTTCGAAGGAAAGTGCATGCGTTCTTCTTTAGAAAAGAATTTCCGACAGTAGACAAAGTTCTTGCCACGGTTCGAGATGATAAGGATTACCCTGAAATGAGTCGAAGCACACTATGGAAACTTTTAAAAGAAATAGGTTTTCTATGGAAAAAGTATTCCAGAAAGTCTATTTTAATAGAAAGAAGCGATATTGTAGTATGGAGAAGAAATTACCTAAGGACTATAAAAGAAATGAGAAACCAAAGAAGAAATATATTTTATTTAGATGAAACATGGATCAACGAGGGACATACACCAAATAAATTTTGGCAAGATGAAACTGTTACAAGTCGAAGACAGGCTTTTTTAAATAATTTATCTACTGGTTTAAATCCACCATCAGGAAAGGGGCGCAGACTGATAATAGTACACATCGGTAGTTCAAACGGTTTTGTTAAAGGTGGTTTATTGACTTTTGAATGACTACCATGAGGACATGAATGCTGATGTCTTTAAAGAGTGGTTCGAACAAATGATAGATCTTCTTCCTCAGAACTGTATAATAGTAATGGATAATGCAAGTTATCACTCGAGATTTACAGAAAAAATGCCCACAACCAAGTGGTTAAAAAAAGATTTACAGAATTGGCTAAATTCAAAGAATATTAAGTTCCATCCCGGTTCTGTGAGAAGAGAACTGTATCATTTGTGTTCCCTTCATAAAGAGAAATTAAAAAAATATGAAATTGCAAAAAATCTTGGGATGACGGTGGTTAGATCACCACCATATCATTGCGAAGTAAACCCGATTGAACTGATATGGGCACAGATAAAGGGAGAAGTTTCAGGAAAAAATAATTCTTTTAAAATGAGTGATGTTAAACAGTTGTTTTTGGAGGCTGTAAATAATGTGAAGCCTGAAAACTGGGAAAAGGCAGTAAATCATACGATTAAAGAAGAAGAGAAAATGTGGAAGTTGGACAATATTACTGATGAAATGATCGAGCCACTCATTGTAAATATTGGTTGCGACAGTTCATCTTCTGATTTCGATTCTGATTTGGATTTGTAGGTAAGAAGTAGTTTTTATATTAAAATTATTATTTATGAACGTAACGTTGTTTAAAAGTCAAAGTTTAAACCCTTATACCTACATAGCCCGTTTGACACAATGTTCTTAACATACCTTGTGGAAAAATAAAATATTTTAGAAAAAATTGCACTTTTTTACCTTCAGCTGCTTAGAAGTTATAAGCAGGTTAATTAGGTGAAAATATAAGTGTACACCCGATATATTTATTATATTTATACAAAGGTTATTTCATACGAAAATACTCGAGGTATAACTTCACAAAATATTTTAACTGTCTACTAAAAGAAGTGGTACGCCTATGGATTACGAACGCTTTATTATTTTAATACTCTCTCATACATAAAAATAGACTATAATTTTCGTCCAAACAAAATTTCTCTAAGTGTCATATTTTCGGAAATATCGGCGAAAATAGGCGAAAAAACCACATTTTTGAGACCAATGGGCCATTTTCCCGCCCTTCCACAAATTTCAGACAGCTGAGATTTTCGGTGGTGCCGGACAGACTTGATGCCCGGGTTGGCACCTTCGTTTATTGGACTACTAGTTGTTAAGCCAATATCAACTATTCAGAACTCTAGGGGGGGAGGCATGCAAAAATGTCATGTTTTGACACATTTCGCAATTCCGGATCAAAGGGCGAACAAAAAATTCGAATCCGGCAGGTCATTTTACATAGGATTTCATGTTTTTTAGGTGGATGTTCGCGAGTTGTATAGAGGTGGTCGAATTCAGCACCTCAGATTCCCAACTATAATAAAAAATATAAGAGGGAAATATATTTCTTTCTGTAATTCTCATAAAAAACCTCTCTTTAGGCTCTTGTAAAATCCGATATTTACCTGAAGAAGTAGATAACCTGAAATCACTATTATTAAAGACACCTAAAACATTTCCAATCGCAGACCGAGCCCTCAAGAAGAACTAAAACACCTTTGAATCATATTTATGGCTGAATTTGTGTCGAACCATCCATCATCCAAAGTAGAAAATGAAAGTAAAGGCAACAACTACGCCATCATCACTTTTACAACGTAGAAAACAACTATCGCGATTACTAAGATGACTAAATATGTATAAAATGCAATAAAAATCCCATTACCATAACTCACAATCTATCGTGTAGCCTACTCCAGCCAGATAACTTGCAGACCGATATATCCTTGACACTTTATACGAGAAGAAAAAAATCGACCACAATAACCATAAATCTAATTAATTAACAGTTAAATCAATTCAAAATTTCAATGAGTAATAACGAGAATATGTTTTAAAACGACATGTTGCAGAAAACGGATTTGATGTTGTCGATTAAAAAAAATGCGACTACTAAAATCCCGACCGCTTTGCGACTAAAGAATACCTTAACTGATAGAATTATTGAAAATATGTTAAAGTTGAAACGAGTCGGTACGACGCAAGGAAAACCATTTAAGTTTATTTACGGCTCGTCGAGGTTAATTATAAATTTAAATTTGTTAATCGGCATTTGCCACCGAGATATCAATTCGAAATATGATGGCACATAAAATATAATTGGCAAAGTAATTAGAGAAAATTGATTTCAGGAAAATATAGGTTATGGCCTATCTACCTACATTTTCCCCTCCTAAAGAAAATTTACCATGACAACGATTAAATTCATGGAACCATGTCACGTAAAGATTAAAAAGAATGCGTTTTTGAAAGAGTTGTCTACAAATAAAATTAATGCAGATTCATAAATCTATACAGATTCGGACAAAAAATATTTGTGGTATTACGGTTTACCGAGAGCATAAAGAAAAGCTTGTTAAAAGTTGAGAGAGCATTATAATTTCTCCTCAATCCACGAAACATGTTATCAAAAATTAATAAACTGTAACAGATTAATAATTCACTGAAAAAATATTTGTACTTAAAATCAATAAAGTATAGTCGTCATTTCTTGGATATTAATGCTATGATTCGGTGATTGGGAGAATAATTTCACGTCATAAAACAATTAACTAGTGCATTAAAACAATAACCAAAAAATCTTTAAGCAATAAAAGCAAAACATCAAAAGCTCGAGAAGGCGCCTCTAGCAGACGCACAGTTTGGGTTCAGGAAAGGGAAATCCACCATTCAAGCAGTCGAGGAAATAATGAAAGAGGTTTCCAATACCCGACTAAAATGGTGCGCGATGATAGCACTAGACATCCGTAACGCCTTCAATACCGCATCGTGGGCATCCATTATGAATCAGCTCAAGGACAAAGACATCGCTGACTATCTCAGAGCTACCCTTAATAGCTACTTCACTGGGAGAAGGATCTTGATAGACCGCAAAGATGTTAAAACCTCTTGCGGAATCCCGCAAGGTTCGGTACTGGGCCCCACGTTGTGGAACTTTATGTTCTCCGAATACAGTTGCCAGAGGGATGCATATCAGTGGCATACGCGGATGACTTGGTGGTAATAATCACGGCAGTCGATAAGGAAGAGCTCATACACAGGGGAAACTTGGCAATACACCGCATCGGTAGATGGATGAGAAATAACTGACTGGAGTTAGCAGCAGGCAAGACAGAAGCTATCGTGCCCGAGGGCCCGAGGAAAAGGGAAGGCGTAACGTTCGACGTGGAAGGGAAGACAGTAACCAGCCAAAGGCGAATTAAATATTTGGGAATTTGGCTAGACGATAAATTGACATTTGGATACCATGTCCAAAAGACGACCGAGAAAGCTACTAAAAGCGTAGGGGCCCTCACCCGTATCCTAGCAAGTGTAAGCGGACCCAAAGAAGACAGAGGAGGTCATTGAGCGGCGGCGCACCAATCTGGTACGGAGCAGTACGGATGGAGAAATATAGGAACCTACTCCAAAGGCAACAAAGGGTTACGGCTGCATATAGAATGGTCTCGGCGGAAGCAGTCCAAGTGATCGCTGGAATCCCACCGATAGACTTATTAATAACAGAGAGACACGCGATATACGAGGACGCCGAAGCAGAGCGGCAAAAAAGACCAGAGAGGACACCATGGTCAAGTGGCAGGAGAGATGGGAGGCCTTAGCGGATAAAGGACAATGGACGAAGCGCCTTATACCCAACATAAAGAGATGGGTGGACTGTAAACATAAGGTCGGGAACTATTATTTGACCCAGGTACAATCGGGTTACGGGTGTTTTCGCACGTATACTAAGAGAATCGGCAAAACGGACGACAACTGCGCTTACTGCAACGAAGTCGACAGCCCGGAGCACACACTATTCATGTGTCCAAGATGGGAAGGAGCCCGAGCCAGGTTAAGAACGGAGGTAGGCCCTGTAGATGGAAGCACGGTGTGCGCAGCCGTCACGAAGATCATGCTGGAAAAGAAGGCAAAGGAGCGCGAGAGGGAAGGGTGATAAGACCAACAGCACCCTGAAGATAAAGCCCACAATCTAGTGCCAGAGTGCCGAAGGAGGCGAGAAGAAGGGGTGGTTTTAGCATACAGGATAAGGTGCTCTTGTCGTGTAGAATCCTGCACACCTGGGACATCTTCCAGAAGTCTTTCGAAGATTTCCACCTCTTTAAAAAAAGGTCAGCTTAGCTCAAAAGGATAATGTCCAAACTAATGTTTCAAGTATTGACATTTGGCAACAACGTGGGCACCCGAAAAAGGGATCGGACGTAGACGCTAGTGTTCGCTGTCGTTTGTCTCCGTGACTCCGTGCGAAGTTGAAGTCACTTCAATAGCTAAGTTGGGTCTACAGAGGGGAGTAGAGCATTGCGTCTCTCTCGGATATATGACCTTATACTCTCCCTCGCGCTATGACGCACTAATGACACCTGTTGACGATTTGATGGAACTAAAGTTTGAGCGCCAAGTTTGATTTTTTAAATTTTGGTCAGGATTTTCCCCGATGCAGCCTAGTGTGCGACGATGCCAATACACGAAGAACAATTATAGGCATACAGAGTGTTAACGCTATTTACTCAGTATCTACCGTCTAAACTGAGAAAAACGACGCAGAAAATTCGTATCCATTGGATAGTCAAATTTATACTGGCAAATCAATGACTGGTCGCACAAAAACCAAGGTGAAAAAGTAGTAAAAGATTTAGTAGCACAATATAAAAATCAAGAAGAAGTATTACAATGAATTATTTTTTTACCACTCTATCTTTAACGAAGCATTTATTGTCGTGTTATTGACATAAAGGTTATTGAAAAATTTTAAGGTTAATTAGATGAAATATTATGTACTTTTATATAACACGTCTTGCTTGAAGTTCAAATAGCGCTAAAGTCAAAACGCTTTTAAGTAAAAAACTTACTTCAACAAATTATTATTCACTACTGACCATTGTTTTAAAAACTTGCCCATTTTTAAACATCACTTAAACAACATAAGCTTACGATCTACTCGATAAACATTGTCAGAATAATAATTTGTATGTGCGAAATTTTTTCATCCAAAAAACAACTTCATTAACATCTTGGTAATATTTTTAACACATTTAACATTTATTACAAACATATTAACATCTGCTGCTTCCATCACAATGCTAATAAAAAGATTTTTGACTCGGTTTTGTTGACGTTTTGTAAATAATTGTAATTTGAATTCCAGTCGGCTTCTTTACGTTCAGGATATTTTTATTAGTGGTTCCAAACTTTGAGATAATTTGTTTTTGTTCCTTAATATATTGGACCATTTTGAGTAAAGAATAATATTTTGAGTTCTGTATTTTCACAACTATCGTTCGTTAAGGATAATCCTATTGCTGCACTTAGAAAGTCAACCAAATATCTTGAAACGAACTATACCCCATCAAGTTAACGATGGCCTAGGTAGGTAAGTCCAGTGTTTTCTGTAGATATAGTTTCTTTCGATCGAAAATATATATTATTGGTATCTTAAATATGTCTCCGAGAGATGCAAACACAATGTTTTTTTCGTCCTTGTCGCATTAATTTGTCACAGATCATGCCAAAGAGAGATTTGTTAATTCAGCTCACTAGCCCCAAATACCTCAACCATAGAGCGGTAGCCATCTATGAAAAGGAAACAACAAACCACAGTGGGAGTATTCTACGATGAAGTCCTCAGACTACAACTAAATGAGGGAGTTACATCTTATGGCTTTGCAGATCACCTGGCTATCTTGGTAAAAGCAAGCGATACAGAGGAACTAAGACACAGAGTAAAGACTTCGCTGATAAGAATTGATGAATGGATGAGAGTCAATGAGCTGCAATTAGCGGCCCAAAAAACAGAAGCCATGGTCATCAAGGGACTTAGATGGAAAGCCCAAAGACAAAGGACGAATTTTGAGTTCAACACCAACAGCAATTGTAAAATACTTAGGTAGCTGAAATTAAACTAGCAAAACTATCAAAAATAATGCCAAATATAGAAGGTCCCTCGTTCTTGAAAATGAAGCTGCTGCTTGATGTAGTTCACTCCATCCTGATATACGAAGCACCATTGTGGGAAGAAATCCTGGCAGTGGACAAATATAAAAAGATCATGGAAGGTGTCCAGAGAAAGGCTGCATTGCGTGTTGGTTCTGCCTATCGGACTGTCTCCGTAGAAGCCATACAGGTGATAATGGGCACAATATCTGTGCATCTCCTCGCCCAGGACAGGAAAAACCTATATGGTACCGACAGAGCAAACATAGAGCTAAAGCGGAGAGAACTCAGGGAGGAAAGCATGAGGAAATGGCAGAGGGCATGGACGTCTTATGAGGGAACTGCTCAGTGGACGAAAACGGAGTTACTAGATGTAGAAAAGTGGGTACGATGTAGGCACCGCAGGGTAAATTATTACAACACACAAATATTGTCAGGCCATGGCCTGTATCTGTATCAGATAGGAAAAAGACGTAGCGACGAATGCACAGACTGTGGTATGCCAGATAGCCCAGAGTATGAGAACTCAGATGAGGAAGACACTTGGAGAAGTCCAGACAACGAGCGCCATTAAAAAAAAAATGTGAATGACCCAACATACTGGTTGGCCGGCTAGGAATGTATAGTGACAGACATCAAGAAAAAAGATGAGGAGGAAAGACAACAGACAGAGGAAGGAGAGATAGCCGTTTAGCCGCTGTACGCGTCTGAGGCTGGTCGGAGACGTTGATTCCGGGCTCATATGAGCTTAGGTGGAGTTTTTAGTGACCTGCAAAAGGGAGTCTCACACTACCTTGGAGCAAGCCGAGGTGTCCATAAAGGATTTCCTCCAATGAAAAAAAAGCTCACTAACCGAGCTGATGAAGCCTGTTACGTAGAAACAGCGTTATTTTGGGATGTGAGTTGAATAAACAAAAATCTCTAATGTTTTCTAGTTTTAATATTTCGTAAAAACAAATTATGGTTCCAGATTTTGATATAATTTGTTTTGTTTTTATTGGTTTTTTCAGATCATTCAATTGAGTTTGGGAAAACTATAACATAGTTTTTTTTAAATAATCTTTTAAACATCTTTAAGTTTAATTTTATATTATAAATAATTAAAACTTTTGCCCATATTATGATTATGAGAATACATCATTTAATGTTTCGTTACAGAAATGTTAATTCTAAAAATCACTTTGTTTATTGTTTAAAATATGCGAATTACTCAATAACAATATTTATCTTTTTTTGCACGTGTAATTACTTAAGTGCTTTTTGAAATGAAAACTTGGATTTAATCTTATAGAACAAACGCATTTTAACTTTTGTTTAATTTTCAGATAATTAAACATGTAAACTCATATTCGTTTACTAATTCAACCGGCAACGCCGCACCAAAATACGTTGGCGAGCGGCATCGAACCCGGAAGCGGTTTCATCAAAGATAATTTTTTGCTCTATTTTAATGATGGTATTAAGCCGTAAATTTAACCGTCGCGTCTAGACAATAGAAAAAATCTTACACTTGTTTACGCGGCTCACGATAAAGAATCTTTCTAGAACAATTACGCAATCGGGAAGGGATATATCTGAAACCGATGAACTTCGCCGATTTTAAATTCAGTGTGCATCTAACTGCGAACCAAGTTAGATCCCTCCGTTGACACCAGCTCAACGTTAAAATATTTCGTTTTACACAGTGGTGCTTAGCTGCGTATCAGGCGGTCCATTTTATTTTTCATTTCATATTCAAATTTAACACACGCAAATTAATATTTTCTGAATGATGTGGTCATTTCTTTAAATTAACTATAATACTTTGTTCACGATTACTAGTTTAATGTAATCTTTGTTACGTTGTTGTTTTTTTTGTTCATTTATTTATTTAACAAGTCTAATAAATGGTTAAATAAAAGTGTCCATTGTTTTTGTTGGATGAAGTTGAGAAAGTAAACCTACTACAGCACATTTCTTCAATCTAAAAGTACAGTCCACGAAATTCGAACTACGATGCAGTTTAAAAAGGCGGTAACACATTGTTGGCCGTCCTGGGAAACTGGCACA
Source organism: Crepidodera aurea (assembly GCA_949320105.2). NCBI lineage: Eukaryota > Metazoa > Arthropoda > Insecta > Coleoptera > Chrysomelidae > Crepidodera > Crepidodera aurea. The sequence continues at coordinate 4,867,567 of OX439476.1, read as the reverse complement.
ACATAGGGCTTATTCCAGAGCCCTCAACAACTTTGATATTAAATCACCGACAAGTACAGTTTGTCATAAAATAAACATTATTTAACAATTGGGTAACAAAAAATTTGTAACTTTAATAAATGTATATTTACATTATTTTTACTAGTGTGGTTTCTCTGCCTTAAAACAGTTTTTTAGTAATTCCTACTGGTAAGTCTTTAAATCGACGGGATACCCTCGCTTTCTATTTTCGAAAATATCCTCCCCTTTGTTTTACTCCGAGAGCTCTAGTACAATCATCTAAACCAGTAGTTCTCAACCTTTTTTTGTCACAGCACACTTTTAACGATTTCAAAATTTGACGGCACACAAAGAAAAAGATAAGTTTAAAAATAAATAAAAAAAGCATTATAATTTTTACTATATACATTTCTAAAATTTGGCGGCCACAATGATCTAAATTTTGACTCCTAATTGCTAGTTTTATACTGAGCGGAATAATTACAATATACAGATTTTGAATAGACATCGAGAAAACTGTTCACAGAATCGTTAAGTAATTCGAAGCTAAGGTTATTTTCGAAAATAATTCGAAGCTAAGAGTATTTTCGAAAATATATCGCGAGGGAATCCCTGTATTTGAAGGACTTCGAGTAAAAATTTTAATAAAGGTATTAGTTTGCGGGAAAGATAAAAGTACTTTAGAAAATATGTACAACAGAAATTCTTCTCCTAACCGTATCTGTATTAGTCAGTTTTATGCAATTTCTAAGCTCAGCTTGCAATGAATATTTACCTTTATCTGATTATAGAAATGTGAGAATGAATCTCGCATTTTTATTATACAAATACAATTAGAGCTTGTCCAATATTTGTCATTAAACAAAATAGACGATTAATTCACATTTTTTAATTAGGAAAAAATCATTAATTTGTAGTAGTCATATTTTGAAAAATATATTGTTCATTTTTTACGAAACCATTGCAGATAAAGCCTCAATCTTAATAAAATTGGGTATCGGTACAAATAAATAATAATAATATATAAATAATGGGCATTCAAGTTGAACACAGTATTGGAACAGATATTTCTTTGTAGACTCTCTCTAGAAAACATTGATACTTTACATGATATGATTTTGGAAAATTGACGAATTATACAGGTTTTCCGGTAAACCTTGTACAATATTGAAACTGGTGATAGACCAGGTCATGACTATTAGAATATCAGAATTAAACGTCAGTAAAATCTTACCGTTTTCGAGATAATAGACATTTTTTTAATTTCTGGAAATTCGCTAACTCTCCTTAGACTTTTGTGTGCCATGTCTACAAATTAAGACTAATTCAAATATATTTGCTGCTGAAGATTAGTTATGAGTAATGCTTTCAGACGTACAGAACCGTTTTTCAGAAATTAATACAATTTTTCGAGAAATGTGGGCAAAATGCCAGATTTGAATCCAACCAATTTTTATTAACAAAAGTTTGACATTATTTTCTGAAAAAACAACCACGTGGAGGTGAACATTCATTACAAAAGAATGCCCATTTTGTCCAGACTCTACCATGGTATAAAACATACTATAATTTCCAGAAATTCAAAAAATGCCCATTATCTCGAAAACGTTGAGATTTTTACTGAGGTGAAATTCTGAACACGTGGTCTATCACCAGTTCCAATATTGTACAAGCATGGGCGCCGTTATTTAAGGGCAAGGGGGGGGGGGGACGCCTCCCCCCCCTGGATTTTAGATTTACTAGTCGCCGCGTGAGATGCGATAAACTTAAATTTGCTGGAGTATCAAATTTCCATTTCGCAATGTTTTTTAAACCACACTCGTAGTAAGTATTGTTCAAAAGGATCTTCATATTTTTTTTGCCTATTTTCGACGAAATTTCCGAAAATATGACACTTAGAGAATTTTTGGTTAGACGAAAATGAAGATCAGTTCATTACCTACAAAAATGATCCTTATCATTTTTGTCAAAAATATGATACTTTTTGACATAAGCGGCTCCAAAACGCACCCCTATTTTTAGCTCCTGCCCTGCATCTAGAGAGCACGCTCTAAAGGAATGACACTCCCAAGCGGATTACAGATTTTTTAATAAATCACGTACAAATTAATATTTTTTCATAATTCAAAGTTCAGATGAAAGAAGGAACCTGTAGCTATAATATCATGTTACTTTTATCTATTTCTCTGAATTATTGAAAAACCGGGCCAAAGTTTGTGGCTTCCCTTATAATACGTTTTCTTTTATTTTGAATTCCCGCTATGACTTTGGTGAAAGTCTTTCTTACATGTTCCGCTAGTGAAGATGTGGTTTCCTGCTTTATCACGGCGTTGCGATGTTCCTCTAGTCGAGCACTGATTTTTCTATTCGTCTGTCCTATATAGCTACCTTTACAATCTTTACAGGGGATTTCGTAGACGCCTTGTGTTTCCAGTGGTATTTTGGATTTGGCATTTGGCAATATCTGACCAATCTTACGTGCTGTACCGAAAGTGGTTTTTATGTTATGTCGAAATAGAGAAACGTCCTGACAACTTAAACACCAGAGACGACACACAAAGACTTCCCGCGACGTGGAAATTCGACGTTACCCCCACCCCAAAATAGAAAGCCCCGCGCGCCCCCGCCAACAACAGACCTGTGTGCAGTAGACCGGAAAACGAAGAGGGTACATAAACCTTCGACAACGCTAAGAGAAGTCAATTTAATGCGACTAACTAGAAGCAAAGCAGCAAAACTAAGACCTGAAGATGGCACATGAGATTGTGCCAAAACGTCGTCAGTATGAATAGCTGGGCTTCCGGGATCTGCTCCGTGTTGTCACTGGTTGATTCTCAATAGAATCGTTCAACTGACGACGTTTCGGCACAATCTCATATGCCATCTTCAGGTCTTTGCTTCTAGTTAAACTGACTTCTCTTAGCGTTGTCGAAGGTTTATGTGCTCTGTTCGTTTTCCGGTCTACTGCACACAGGTCTGTTTGTTGGCGGGGGTGCGCGGGGCTTTCTATTTGTGATCTCCTCCCCGTAGAGTAGAGTTATGTTCTGCTTTAGGTTCCCACGGGCATTATATGAATAGCTGGGCTTCCGGGATCTGCTCCGTGTTGTCACTGGTTGACTCTCAATTCAACTGACGACGTTTCGGCACAATCTCATGTGCCATCTTCAGGTCTTTGCTTCTAGTTAAACTGACTTCTCTTAGCGTTGTCGAAGGTTTATGTACTCTCTTCGTTTTCCGGTCTACTGCGCCGAAACGTCGTCAGTTGAACGATTCTATTGAGAATCAACCAGTGACAACACGGAGCAGATCCCGGAAGCCCAGCTATTCATATAATGCCCGTGGAAACCTAAAGCAGAACATATATATATTTTTTATTGTACGAGAAAAACTCTGCCTTCAAACTTTCTCAAATTCGATTTTTTTACAATAAATTTATTAATCAAGTGCAAAAAGTGAAAAAAAGTTGGTTATTATTGCCTTATCTTTTGCCTTCAGACAAAAACGGGAGGATTTTCAAATTTTCCGTTTTCACCAATATAATTTTAGAAGGAAGCGCCCTATTTGCAGATTTTCAAAATTGCGAATTTTTGAAACGTCTTTGCAAAAAATATTAGTGTAGCGAAAAAAATCATAGGGATAACTTTTGTGGGTGATGAACCGCTCTTCATTTTTTGTCTAAAGAAAAATGTTCTAAAGGTCATATTTCGGCAAATATCGTCGAAAAACGGATTTTCGGGAACTCTAGAGCCATTTTCCCACACTTTCACAAATCCCACGTAGCTGAGATTTTCAGAGGTAAGTGTACCTATGAATACCTGCAAATTAAAAAGGTTTGGGGTTTTTGTGGCATTAATTTTCTGCAATGCAATGATTTGATTTGAAAAAATGTGCTCCCCCTGACATTTTTTGTAACGGCGCCCATGTGTACAAGGTATACGGGACACACTGTATAGGGGACTTTGAAAGAACGCTTTTTTCACACCGTACTTTGGATTTGCAAAAGAATCATGGAAGGAGGAGATGTTACTTTTTAGATCGTAATTGTAGACATAGAGATACATAATTATCGAGAAACAAAATTGCAACCAAAGAAAAAAAACACTATACTCTGAAAATGATTGATAGCAAAATGTTTATGACCCAGAAGGTAAACCCCAATATAACATCATAAATCAGTGGTGGATAATTTCTAAAATAAAATGTTTAGCATTATTTGTTCCAAAATGAAATCTTGGGTTTTCTTCCTAAAATAATTAAAAATACCAATTTATTGCAATTCTTGTCTTAAATTTTCTAGTCATTTTAATCAACAAGAATATGGTAAGTATGTAATCTCTACAGATAGAAAATATTTACAATTCAAGCCTTCAACTTTCTTAGAAATGATTAAAATTTCTAATCGGCAGAAAGAAAGTATTTTAGTTAAAATTTACATTTCTGTTTGTGTAGTCCTGTGATTGTAACACGCAGAATTGTTAGTTCTGTAATAAAAAGCAATATTGATCAAGTGAATTTGTGCAATAAAAATGGCACAAACGTCTAATTATACTCCTGTGAAATTAAAGTGCAATTTAACCGTGCATATGAAAATTTTAGTGTTAAATGTTGCGTGCAAAGGCCCAACCGACGGGTTGGAAGTCGAATCGAATCAAATAGGTTGAATTCCTTATTAAAAATGTGTTCCAAAATCAAATACTATTAAACGAGCAAGGTTTGTATGTGTGTGTGTATGTGTGTGTGTCCAGAGGATCTCGAAATCCACTCGTCAGAATTCAATGAAACTTTCAGGGTAGACTAATTCCTATCTAAATCGGTGAAAAATGTTGGTCTCATGTCTGTGAAAATTCGATCTTCCGAGATATTTACAAGAAAAGTTAAGCTTTTAGTTTTATTTCCTAGCAACGGCACATAATAATAACTTGTTTCTATAGTAACATATACTATAAAGGATAGATGAGTACAGTCAAAGTGGGGATATAACGTCACATTCCATAGGCGTACTTTGCAAAATAAGTTTCTATAATATAAATAAGGTCACAGCATATAAAATATATATACGCACTTCGTAGATTAAATTTTGAAGTTATATTATTTACAAAAAATAAAAATAAACTTTATGCATCCGACACTTTAACATTGAACGAATTAAATTTAACCAATAAATAACAAGGAGGATTATATGTTGGGATTAAATTAAATCTCTTGGCATTAAAAGTAACGCTTCAGTACTTACCTAAACTCAAAGATTAAAAAAAAAGTTATTTCAAGAACTATCTTTAAAAGTCACTGTCTTCACTAAAACTACTGGTATCACTATAATTGTCTTTTCTGAGGTTTATTATTATCGGTTCTATTAAATTATCCATTGATATATCCACTTTCCTAAATGAATTTTCCACATTTTTAACATGATCAATGCATTTTCCCCAATGTTCTCTATTTACATCTGAAACTGCCTTCAAAAACAAATTTCGCACATCAGGAAATTTAAATGTTTTATTGTTTTGAGAAACATAACCTTTTAATAATTGAGACCAGATCAGTTCAATGGAATTTAACTCTGCGTGGTTCGGAGGAAATCTGAGAATTTTAATTCCTTTTTCTCTGGCCATCTCATCCATAATATATTTTTTGAATTTGTTTTTATGTTGCCTTGCTATTACTAATAATTCTGCCTTCAAGGATTTAGGAGGACTGATAATATTTTTAGAATGAAGCCATTTTGAAATATATATTAATACAAAATTCTGAATCAATTAAAATACATACGATACGGCTATGAATAAATAAAGTCTGACTTATCTGTCAAAAGAACAAATTTATTACAGTAAAAACCATGGAAACAAGAATCTAGACAAAAACTATATTAGGCCGATCAGATGTATTAAAATTTAAATTTTAACTACAAATAAGCATTGAAGGATGAGGTAAAAATAAAATTTCTACCTCTTGAACCTGTACTACGTTCTGCAAATTAAATACTGCACTCCTTTCTTCTGTATAGTATAGTAGTAAAAAGGTTTGACTTTATTTAATTTCTGGCGTTTTAATCAGAAAGAATTCAATTTTAAATTTGTCGCTTTATATAAAAAAGGAAAGGTTCATTTGACGGACATAAATAATTTGCTTGTCAAATGACAGCCATCTTATTAATTCAAAGTTGAAAATACAACGTTGCCAATTCAATTTCAGAAATCATGGGTTTAGGTAAATATTTATAGGAACGTTGAGTAACACTGTTAAAATGGACACTTGTCTTCCCTTCCCCGATAGTATGAGACTACCCCTTACGGCTACTATTTTATTATGCGGACAGTTTTAATATTTAAGTTTTCATGATCAGAGAGAGAGAGAGAAAGAATTTTTGAAAAAATATGATATCAATATCTGCCACACGTCGAGAGTCTGGTCACAGGTTTTTGTGGAGGTTTTTACCCAAGTATGAATATCAGACCTATAATTTTCCTTCACTGCAGATCAAAAAATAATAAAATCAATTGAACATAGAGTTTTTCTTATATAGTGATAAATAGAGTGAGCTGAGCGATCTTCTGTTGACGGGACGTGTGCCCTACACGCTGCTGTTGCCCGTCCTGGAAACGGGGCCTGTCCACCGTGACAATTCGCGAAGATCAAGCGTCAGTAGAAATTGCCCTAAAAGGGTGAAATCCCCAGAAACTAGGAAACTTTAATGCATTTAACTAACCTCTGTGACAATCAGTTGATAAACGTCAACAACAGCTGCAGCCAATTGAAAATTAACACTGACAGCTTTTTTAATTTTCCCGCTTACTTTCAAGCTAATCGCCAATCAACTTTTTATTTATCTCCCTATCAGTAGTTCAAGTAGATGTCGCCCACTCCGTGATTTTCGCGAATTAATTAATAATTTGTCATGTTATAAATATACTTAAATTATATACTCATTGGGCTGCTTAAAAATGTAGATTCGAATATTAAGAGCGAAGCTCGGTGACCAGATATTACCTATGTAATGCTAGCAACAGTTGTAAACGTAGCTTGTATTTTTTTTTGGTTGAATTAGTTTTTATTTTTGTCAATGATTTATTTCGATTAAAAAAACGGGCGTTAGCAATCTCTACCCACCTACATTTCGCCTTATAAACAAGAGGATTAATTATCTTCTAATAAAATAATTTACAACGCAAAAGATACGAGACGAGTGAGTCAGGTGGGTGGTCAAGAAGCAATCGCTTTTAGCAAATAGTACATATAGTGAAAGGTGTGGAATATTTACTTTGCTAATAGACGATAATAATGTTGTTATCTTCGGAATTACACAAAAATTAAATATTAAAAAATTCCGAATGACAAATCCATGGATTACTACGTTGCAGTTGGAATCTTACCGATGACGAAAGACTGTGTTTCATAATATGAATGAAGTCGATTGACTGATTTGTACTGTGCGAACCTCGAAATGGACAGGCAATGAAAATATTCAGGTTTTCAATTTTTATTGTCAGTTTCAGGATTTGATTAGTGTGTTTAATTTTCAGATAATTAAACATGTAAACTCATATTCGTTCAACCGGCAACGTCGCAGCAAAGACGTTTGGAAACTGTGCTCAGACGGGATAGTTTTTTTTGCTCTATTTCACAATAATATCGCGCCATAATTCTAACCGTTTCGTCTAGACAATATAAAAAAACCCACGCTAACGAACTTTCTAGAACAATTGCGCAATCCGGAAGGGATAAATCAAAAACCGACAAAACTTCGTCGAGCTTAACTCAGTGCTTCGAGAATTTAAACAGTGCGTCTCTAACTGCGAATCAGGTTAGACCCTCCGTTGACACCAGCTCAACGTAAAAATATTTCGTTTATCACAGTGTGTCTCTAGCTGCGAATCAGGCTAGGACCCTCCAGTGTATATTCATCACTCACGCAGAACACACGCAAAAATAATATTTTCTGAATGATGCGATCATTTCTTTTTAATTCGTTTTCATTAATATGTGTTAGTGCTTGTTAAACACATATTAATTATAATACTTGTTCATCGATTACTAGTTTAATGTAATCTTTTGTTACATTGTTGTTTTATTCATTTATTTATTTAAAGTTTAATAAATGGTTAAATAAAAGTGTTCATAGTTTTTGTTGAATGGAGTTGAGAAGACAAACCTACTACAGTACACACATACTCAATCTAAAAAATACAGTCCATTAGAACTACGATGCAGTTTAAAAAGGCGGTAACACATTGTTGGCCGTCCTGGGAAACTGGCACAACATAGGGTTTATTCCAGAACCCTCAACATAGTGTAATTAACATAAATTATTTAAAATTGATTTACGCTGATTATTTCGCTTGCCTGTCAAATATCAATTTTTAACCAATCACGTGCTTGGAAACTGATTTGATGCAGCCAATCAAAACAAAATAAATCGACTATTCACCTTGGTGGTGAATAGTCGGCTATTTGATCATCGTCCTCAATATTCACCTGAAGGACGGTATCCAACAATAAAGAAGTCGCCCGTAAATTTCAAATAAAACCTATACTAATGGTATTATAAAGTTGCTTATAGTTGCTTTTTTGAGTCGGGAAATAATCTTATTAAATATAACGCGACCTTGACAAATTAGCTACTATTTTTATTGCTACTAAAGTCGTATATTTTACAATTTGTCTCTACATAATTAATAATCAAATACTTTTAATGCCAAACTTAAGTCTCGACGAATTGATCCTAAAATAAACTCAAAATTTAGATGCAATAAAAATAGTCGGCTATTTGTCAAGGTCTTGTTATATTACTGTCGACTATTTCCCTCGTCTTAATTTCCACCAATCACAAACGCGCAATTTTGAATTACAAATGGTTTCTAGATGAAAAAACTGTATGACAGCTCCTGTCAGTAGTTTTTTCGAGTTTACCCGCGGCAAAACTTGACAGCTGTTGTCACCAAAAATTACAATACCTTTGATAACAAGTAATTATGGTCTCCTAGGACACCAGAAAACGACGCTAAACAATTTTTCTGATTTTATTGTCAATAAATTTTGTAATATCAAATACTATTAAACGAGCAAGGTTTGTATGTGTGTCCAGAGGATCTCGAAATCCACTCGTCAGAATTCAATGAAACTTTCAGGGTAGACTAATTCCTATCTAAATCGACAGAAAATATAGGTCTCATGTCTGTGAAAATTCGATCTTCCGAGATATTTACAAGAAAAGTTAAGCTTTTAGTTTTATTTCCTAGCAACGGCAACTTGTTTCTATAGTAATATATTATAAAGGAGAGAGGATATAACGTCACATTCCATAGGCGTACTTTGCAAAATAAGTTTCTATAATATAAATAAGGTCACAGCATATAAAATATATATACCCACTTCGTAGATTAAATTTTGAAGTTATATTATTTACAAAAAATAAAAATAAACCTTATGCATCTGACACTTTAACATTGAACGAATTAAATTAAACCAATAAATAACAAGGAGGATTATATGTTGGGATTAAACTGTTTTTAATCTCTTGGCATTAAATGTAACGCTTCAGTACTTACCTAAACTCAAAGATTAAAAAAAAAGTTAGTTCAAGAACTATCTATAAAAGTCACTGTCTTCACTAAAACTACTGGTATTACTATAATTGTCTTTTCTGAGGTTTATTATTATAGGTTCTATTAAATTATCCATTGATAGTGGATATACTTTCCTAAATGAATTTTCCACCTTTTTAACATGATCAATGCATTTTCCCCAATGTTCTCTATTTACATCTGAAAATGCATTCAAAAACAAATTTCGCACATCAGGAAATTTAAATGTTTTATTGGTTTGAGAAACATAATCTTTTAATAATTGTGACCAGATCAGTTCAATGGGATTTAACTCTGCGTGGTACGGAGGCAATCTGAGAATTTTAATTAGTTTTTCTCTGGCCATCTCATCTATAATATATTTTTTGAATTTTGAATTTGAATTACTAATAATTCTGCCTTCAAGGATTTAGGAGGACTGATAATATTTTTAGAATGAAGCCATTTTGAAATATATATTTTATTACAAAATTCCGAATCAATTAAAATACATACGATACGGCTATGAATAAATAAAGTCTGACTTATCTGTCAAAATAACAGGTTTATTACAGTAAAAACCTTGAAAACAAGATTAAATCTAGACAAAAACTATATTAGGCCGATCAGATGTATTAAAATTTAAATTTTAACTACAAATAAGCATTGAAGGATGAGGTAAAAATAAAATTTCTACCTCTTGAACCTGTACTACGTTCTGCAAATTAAATACTGCACTCCTTTCTTCTGTATAGTATAGTACTAAAAAGGTTTGACTTTATTTAATTTCTGGCGTTTAAATCTGAAAGAATTCAATTTTAAATTTGCCGCTTTTTATCCATAATGACCTACAAATTTTGACAACTACTGACACGCACATCTCTGGTTAAACGTTAAGAAAATGGGACCGGCTGGGATTTTCATGAAATTTTCGCAGATGCTATAAAACATGATAAAATCAATATACCTACTTAGCAATAGAAATTTTTGCGCGGAAAAATATTTTTCACATTTTTTTATTCTGCAAATGCCCAAGTAGCAATTTATAACCAGAATAAACCTGAAAAGTATAAAAAAGAAAAGGTTCATTTGACGGACATAAATAATTTGCTTGTCAAATGACAGCTATCTCATAAATTCTAAGTTGAAAATACAACGTTGCCAATTCAATTTCAGAAATCATGAGTTTAGGTAAATATTTATAGGAACGTTGAGTAACACTGTTAAAATGGACACTTGTCAAAACGTGACAACTGTTAAAATGTGATACGTGTCAGAATGTTACAACTGTCAAAATATGACACCTGTCAGAATGTAACAAATGTCAAAATGTCACACGTATCGTACTTTTCTTTATTTATTACACAGATCTAACCTAACCTAAAGCTAATCTTTTTTTTTGGCGGGTGGAAATTCTTTATGCACATCGGGTAAAGGTTCTTCCCTTCCCCGATAGTGTGAGACTACCCCTTACGGTTACTCACTAAAACCACCCCACTGAAACCACTATGCCCTACACGCTGCTGTTGCCCGTCCCGGAAACGGGGCCTGTCCGCCGTGACTATTCGCGAAGATCAAGCGTCAGTAGATGTTGCCCCAAAAGGGTGAAATCTCCAGAAACTAGGCAACTTTTAATGCATTTAACTAACCTCTGGGACAAGCAGTTCATAAACGTCAACAACACCTGTAGCAAATTGAAAATTAACACTGACAGCTTTTTTAATTTTCCCGCCTACTTTCTATTTATCTACCTTTCTGTAGTTCAAGTAGATGTCGCCCACTCCGTGATTTTGACGAATTAATTAATAATTTGTCAGGTTATAAATATACTTAAATTATATACTCATTGGACTGCTTAAAAATGTAGATTTGAATATTAAGAGCGAAGCTCGGTGACCAGATATTTGTTTTTAAACAGTGCTAGTCAGCTTATGTAATGAAAATGAGTCGCTTTGGAAGTGATTCTATGGCTAATATTGATTTGGCGATTGAGAAAAGTGTACCGTACAATACCGTTAAAGCCCATACGTCAATATGGAAACAGTTTACGGAATTCTCGCAAAGAAATACGAGGTTTTGGAAACTACAAGTTTAGAGCAACTAAACCTAATACTGAAAGATTGGGCGTGGAATATGAAGAAAGAAAACTGTGAAAATTACAAAGAACTAGTTGTGAAGACAATGTGGTGCAACGTTGCAAAAAAAATACAAGAGATGTATTTTATGAAGTGGAAAATAATTTTTGATCCACTTAAAGATATTATCTTCAAGTCTAGTAGGGAAGCAGTAATGCGAAACGAAGGAATTTGCAGATGTGCGCCAATAAAAGGAAATCGAGCTCTGCTTCATTAAAATTGGAAGAATACTAAGCAATGGTTTTATTATGGGACGAAGACACTCCGGCGGGACTCCAGCGAAAATTTTAGCATATCGCTTCAGTAGAACTTGCCTGGAGAGGTGCAGAAGCAGTCAACTGCAGAGTTCATTATTTTGGGCGGCATTAAACTCGCCAGGAAGCAGGTAGGATCTATAATCCGACCCATAAACTCGCCTCTGAGAGCCAGGTATATTTTCTTCAATATCTTGTTTCAATTTTTCGTCAATTTATAATCATTATTTAACTCGTGAACTGCCTAGAGTGGGCTTTAATTTCTGAAAGTTTATTATAATAAAATTATACATATAGTATGGAACCAGTTGTGTCATATACCCAGCGTGGACAAATTTCCTTAATTGTGGAGCCTGCCAGTTTTGTTGAAAGTGGTGAAACATAATGGCGCTGTTCACATCGTACCTGTAAAGTTAAACTATAATTTTTCTCGACCCTAACGAGGTTGGGGTTTTGTATTAGACTTACTCCCCATCCAACGTCAGAACGAAAAAGTAACAAAACTTTCAAACGAATCTAAATTTCCTCCAGAATTGTGGTCTTAATTATCTGATAGCATTAACAGAAACACTAACGCATGCGAAGCGTTTCATTCAAAATTTAATAGAAGCTTTTATTCTACGCATCCCTCAATTTTTATTTTTCTCGATGTTTTTCTAACTTTGCAGATTGATAAATATATAAAAATTCAAAGCCTTAATGAACCTGCTAAAAACAAAGATTTATCAACGCGTAAAAGACAAAAACTAGTTAACAAAAAAGTAGAAGAATATAAAAATGGTGAATTTTCCAGGTTCGCATTTGTAAAATGTTTGGGTTATTTGTGTAATATTAATAATGTATAATTGTATTGAAATATGTTTGAATAGCATGTTTGTCCAATTATATTAGTGTTAATTATGTAATGATTAAGATGTTCTAAAATAAATTAATTTCTTAAATTGCATTCGATCATTATTTTGCTTCAATACTTTTCCAGGCGAGTTTAATACTTCTCTTATACGACCCTAGTTTGTCTGCTGGCGAGTTTAATGGTGGGATTAAAGTAAGGCAATCTACTATACAACCCCAAATTTTTTTTTGTAAAATCCCCACTCATCTCAAAAAAATTTTAATTTGCACATCCCTTTTTCAAAAATCGCAACCTTTTCTGATTTAACGCTAACGCTTTAAACTTAAGAATGTACAAAAACAAAGGACTGAAGATTGTTTTAGACTCAGTTTGGAATATTTATTTTGTACAGGGTGGTGTAAAATAAATTTTACATCCCAAAACATTCCATTAATGTTTTTTCAGTTTTTTTCAAATGTAACACCCTGTATAGTTATTCATCAATGGATACTGAATTTTATCCCCTTCAACTTTGCCAGTAATTTAGAAAAAAACATTTTTGGTAAAAAACTAAGTAGGCTGTGCTCGCTTAATGGAGCGTCAGAATGTTTATTGTTTCAATGACAGTTCAGATTTATTTTTGCTGTTTTTATTATGTTTTTTAAGCTTTGATCACCTTTTATAAAATGAAACTGGATAATTTTCAAATAAATTAGAATTGTTGTTTACACTAGCCTTTTATTAAAAGCATGTAAAATTTCTATCTTTAAAACAAACATTGTTCATTAAGACTTGATTGATTATCTACTTTTGATTCAAAGCGAGAACAGCATACTTAGATTTTTATCAAAAATGTGTTTTTCTAAATAACTTAAACGACGATGATAAATATTTATACAGGGTGTCCCATTTAAAAAAGCTGAAAAACCTTCAATGGAAGTTGTTTGAGTGTAAAATTTATTTTAGACCACCCTGTATAAAAAAAAATCATCAGTCTAAAAAAATCATGAGTCCTTTGTCTTTGTACATTGGTAATTTTAAAGTTTCAGCGTTAAATCTGGAAAGGTTTCCGAATTTTTTAAAAATTCAAATATTTTTGGGAAAAAAGTTGTTTTCTTCGAGATGGCTTATGAATTTAACAAAAAAAATTTGGGGGTATATAAAAAATGTAAAAAAAGTATATGGCATTCCATTTGAAAAAATATAAGTCTAGTTTACTACTGGACCGCCCTGTATACATGACAATAATTTTAAAATGTTTGCTTTTAACCACCATTAATAGATACCTTTCAAATAAATTTTCAACTCATCTTTATCAACTTTTAAACGCCAGATTAGACTCATACATTTTTAACTCTTCTTTTTCTTAGGTTTGTTTCTTTTTTACATTCGATAATACTAATGCTTATAATGCATGTTTCATATTTATATATTTATACAGGGTACTTCATAGTTAAACCGACATACGTTAACTGTAAATAGAGGGTACTTAGGTGATTCCAAATAACCTTGGTTAATGGGTCTAACGCCTTTAATAACCGAGATACGGGGTGCTTCATCTATTTCGGCTAATATTTTGATAAGCCGTAACTTTAGAACCACCCTGTAGATTTCTCTCATACTTGGTACAGGTATAGTGTGTTAATATCCCAATCCTATAGTGTAAGAACTACAATTAAAATCCAGATCCGGATTAAGAAGAATTTGCAAAATTTGAAAATCCTCAAATCCTGTGTATCAGATTTTTTAAAATTGGGATGGATATTTGAAAAGAACGGAAAAAATGAGTTAAAGTGAATTTTTTTTTAAGTACACATCCCATTCTACTACTGGAGTTTTAATGTCAAATTACATCAAACGCATTTTTTTCAGATGTGCTACCATCTATGGTAAGAAGAGAGTATTGACATTAAATTTTGACTGAATCTAGTCAAGATGTCACTCTCTTCTTTTTTATCCCTTTCAGAGATTAATACAAAGTGAGTAAACCAGTAAGGAATTTTAATTTATTAGATTCGACATCCTAAGACCGGTTTCTGTCTTTCGACTTCATCAGTTAGGCTTTTCGAATCCAATAAATAAAATTCCAAACTCGTACAAGTCAATAGCTATATCCGCTATAAGATAACATTTTTAGATGTGCTACCATCTATGGTAAGAAGAGAGTATTGACATTAAATTTTGACTGAATCTAGTCAAGATGTCACTCTCTTCTTTTTTTTCCCTTTCAGAGATTAGCCGATGGTAGCACATCTAAAAATGTTATCTTATAGCGGATATAGCTATTGACTATATTGACGAGTTTGGAATTTTATTTATTGGATTCGAAAAGCCTAACTGATGAAGTCGAAAGACAGAAACCGGTCTTAGGATGTCGAATCTAATAAATTAAAATTCCTTACTGGTTTACTCGCATTTTTTTCATTTTCACAAGCAGTAACTTTCGAAATGCCTGGTAGATTTCTTTCATAGTTGGTACAGGTATTATTTTTTTAGTAGCCCAATCGAATAATATAAGGACTATACATTTAAAATCCAGATACGGATTAAGAAAAATATGTAAAATTTGAAAATCCCAACGCAACACGCTGTATATCAGATATTGTTTAAAAAACGGAGATATTCTGGCATAAATTCACATCTCGTTCTACATATTACTAAACTTTTAAAGTAAATTCAATTAATGCAATACATATTTTTATTTTCATAAGCCATAACTTTGGAAACACCCTGTAGATTTCGTTCATATTTGGTATAAGTAGATTGTTTAAATAGCCCAATCCTACAATACAAGAACTAAGTTAAAATCCAGATCCGGATTAAGAAAAATTTGTAAAAGTTGGTAATCTCTAAAATAGCATCCTGTATATCATATTTTTTTAAATGTAATCGGATACCTATTTAAAAAAAGAAAAAGAAGATGTGTTATAATGTGTAATTTAATTTTTCGGGTTAATTCCTGATACAAAACTCATTAAACTATCAAGTAGGCTTTGGCAATAACACATCTTTTTTTTTTCTTTTTTCAAATAAGTATCCGATTACATTTTAAAGAATCTGATATACAGGGAGCTATTTTAGAGATTAAAAACTTTTACAAATTTTTCTTAATCCGGATCTGGAGTTTAACTTTAGTTCTTGTATTTTACGATTGGGCTATTTAATCAATCTACCTGTACCAAATAAGAAAGAACTCTACAGGGTAATTCCAAAGTTATGACAATAAGTATTGCATTAATTGAATTTTAACTTTAAAGGTTTAGTAATATGTAGTACGAGATGTGCTTTTATAAAAATATGTCAGTATATCTCAGTTTTTTCCATTCGTTTCAAATGGCTGATCCAATTTAA
Organism: Crepidodera aurea; assembly: GCA_949320105.2. Classification (NCBI taxonomy): domain Eukaryota; kingdom Metazoa; phylum Arthropoda; class Insecta; order Coleoptera; family Chrysomelidae; genus Crepidodera; species Crepidodera aurea. The sequence goes on along the minus strand of OX439476.1, from coordinate 4,851,435 downwards.
AAAAAAAACTGATGTACAGCGTGTTGCTTTGGGGATTTTCAAATTTTACAAATTTTTCTTAATCCGTATCTGGATTTTAACTGTAGTGTGTTTATATATGGTGTATATAAGATGTGAACGCTAAGTATTTAGTTTTTTCTATATTCAAACTTAATATATTTAATTGAAACCACTTTCTTATTAATTTAAAATTATAGTTTTTAGTTCATTCCAATTTGCGGCTGTATATGTTACTACAGTGTCATCTGCGAAGCTTATAATATTTCCTTTAGAATTAAAGTCAAGCAAACTGTTTATATATAGAGTAAACAATAGTGGCCCCAGTACCGTACCCTGAGGAACTTCATAAGAAACCGTTCTCTGACCACTACGTATCCCCTCAACATCTTCATATTGAATCCTAATTTCTGGATAACTTTTTAATAAATTAAATATTTTTCCGCGTAAGCCATAACATCGAAGTTTATCTAACAGACGATATACAGTATCGAAAGCTTTAGAGAGGTCGACGATGGAAATCACGACGGTTTTTGAATCCAAAATTTTGTATAATTTTGTTGTTAACGCATATATTGCATCTTCTGTCGATCTTTTTTCTCTAAAGCCATACTGGTTTTCAGATATTATATTGTAATTATTTATTTTTGTTTTGATTACTTTTTCAATTATTTTTGAAAATACTAATAATACTGACACGGGTCGATAATTTTGCATTTGACTCCTGTCTCTATTTTTATAGAGTGGTTTTATAATCCCAGTCTTTAAACAGTCAAGGAAGCATTGGTTATTCATACATTGATTTATAAGGATAGTGAGAGGTTTGATAATTTCATTTTTAATTTTCTTTTTGATTTTTTTGAAAATTTAAAAAATTAAAAAATATTTCAGATAATAACACGACTTTTTTCAAAAGTGTATATAATTTTGTCAAGTGGCTACATATATATTTAATATTATTAAAAAAAAAGTATATCATTTCACCAAAATTTAAACATGTAGAGATTCCTAAAAAATATATTTCGTGTGTGAATTCTACAGGGCCAGTTTTCGAAAAATTTTGTTTCTAGTAATCAACAAATGTTTAATTACGCTATGTATAGAGTTATAATTGGTTTGGACTTACTTATAACTGAAATACACGAAAGCCTTTCTGAATTCATTTAAAGCGGTGCTAATAATAATAGAGGCAGTAGGAACAGCCAAAACTGAAGGATCACTTCTCTGCTGCATACTTTTAGTCATTATAAAAACACTTGAATCACTTAATTCACACACATCGTTTCTACAATTTATAACATTACTACTACTATCCTGTCAGCGAAGCTCAAAGAAGATACGAATATCCGAAAAATAAACAAAATAGTAGAACTTAACGTGTAGTTTCGATGATCGTGAGAGTTAGTTGAAAACTAGAAGGCTGCGTGACATTACGAGAACTCATTTGTTTATAATAAATAAAGGAGGTGGATATGCAGAGACGTGGGCGGTTTAGTAAGTAAGAGGGGATCCTTCCTTTAGATGACTCAAAGAGTTAAAGTCGTTGATTCTTCGGCTTTTTGTCACCTTTCGTGCGAAGATTCGATTTTTCGTGGTTATACCGCGCAAGCTATTTAATTTCTAATCCATATTTGGTTAGGGAGACCTGCCGGTGTTATAAATTGCTTATAAGACAGGATGTGACTGGGTTCCCGATTTCGGCATTTGTAATAAATCCGGAATTGATGCCGTCATCGATAACCTGGATCTGCTTCAAAACCGGTAACGTTGTACTTTTGTGCATTTAATCGAAAAGGTAGCAAAAAATCGTTTTTGTCAACAATAAAACCCGAGTTGCACAGAAAAAAATATATTAAAAAAAGGTAAAACAAGTTTATTTTACTTAAATCCTATGATATTTATTCTACATGAAATTACTAAAAAATTATTAACTTTCACAAGTAAGTAACAGAAAAGAAACATTCTCACTCTTGAGATTGAAAGAAAATTCTGAAACACTCGTCTCTAATGTATTTTATGCGTATTCCATTCTTACTCTAGTGTCAGAATGTTCAATATCTGGTCACCGAGCTTCGCTCTTAATATTCAAAGTGTGGGCGACATCTACTTGAACTACTGATAGGGAGATAAATAAAAAGTTGATTGGCGATTGGCTTGAAAGTAGGCGGGAAAATTAAAAAAGCTGTCAGTGTTAATTTTCAATTGGCTGCAGCTGTTGTTGACGTTTATCAACTGCTTGTCACAGAGGTTAGTTAAATGCATTAAAGTTGCCTAGTTTCTGGGGATTTCAAACTTTTAGGGCAACTTCTACTGACGCTTGATCTTCGCGAATTGTCACGGTGGAGAAGCCCCGTTTCCGGGACGGGCAACAGCAGCGTGTAGGGCACACGTCCCGTCAACAGAAGATCGCTCAGCTCACTCTATTTATCACTATATAAGAAAAACTCTATGTTCAATTGATTTTATTATTTTTTGATCTGCAGTGACGGAAAATTATAGGTCTGATATTCATTCTCTCTCTCTCTCTCTCTCTCTCTCTCTCTGATCATGAAAACTTAAATATTAAAACTGTCCGCATAATAAAATAGTAGCCGTAAGGGGTAGTCTCACACTATCGAGGAAGGGAAGACAGGTGTCCATTTTAACAGTGTTACTCAACGTTCCTATAAATATTTACCTAAACCCATGATTTCTGAAATTGAATTGGCAACGTTGTATTTTCAACTTTGAATTAATAAGATGGCTGTCATTTGACAAGCAAATTATTTATGTCCGTCAAATGAACCTTTTTTATATAAAGCGACAAATTTAAAATTGAATTTTTTCTGATTAAAACGCCAGAAATTAAATAAAGTCAAACCTTTTTACTACTATACTATACAGAAGAAAGGAGTGCAGTATTTAATTTGCAGAACGTAGTACAGGTTCAAGAGGTAGAAATTTTATTTTTACCTCATCCTTCAATGCTTATTTGTAGTTAAAATTTAAATTTTAATACATCTGATCGGCCTAATATAGTTTTTGTCTAGATTCTTGTTTCCATGGTTTTTACTGTAATAAATTTGTTCTTTTGACAGATAAGTCAGACTTTATTTATTCATAGCCGTATCGTATGTATTTTAATTGATTCAGAATTTTGTATTAATATATATTTCAAAATGGCTTCATTCTAAAAATATTATCAGTCCTCCTAAATCCTTGAAGGCAGAATTATTAGTAATAGTAAGGCAACATAAAAACAAATTCAAAAAATATATTATGGATGAGATGGCCAGAGAAAATGGAATTAAAATTCTCAGATTTCCTCCGAACCACGCAGAGTTAAATTCCATTGAACTGATCTGGTCTCAATTATTAAAAGGTTATGTTTCTCAAAACAATAAAACATTTAAATTTCCTGATGTGCGAAATTTGTTTTTGAAGGCAGTTTCAGATGTAAATAGAGAACATTGGGGAAAATGCATTGATCATGTTTAAAAATGTGGAAAATTCATTTAGGAAAGTGGATATATCAATGGATAATTTAATAGAACCGATAATAATAAACATCAGAAAAGACAATTATAGTGATGCCAGTAGTTTTAGTGAAGACAGTGACTTTTAATGATAGTTCTTGAACTAACTTTTTTTTTAATCTTTGAGTTTAGGTAAGTACTGAAGCGTTACTTTTAATGCCAAGAGATTTAATTTAATCCCAACATATAATCCTCCTTGTTATTTATTGGTTAAATTTAATTCGTTCAATGTTAAAGTGTCGGATGCATAAAGTTTATTTTTATTTTTTGTAAATAATATAACTTCAAAATTTAATCTACGAAGTGCGTATATATATATTTTATATGCTGTGACCTTATTTATATTATAGAAACTTATTTTGCAAAGTACGCCTATGGAATGTGACGTTATATCCCCACTTTGACTGTACTCATCTATCCTTTATAGTATATATTACTATAGAAACAAGTTATTATTATGTGCCGTTGCTAGGAAATAAAACTAAAAGCTTAACTTTTCTTGTAAATATCTCGGAAGATCGAATTTTCACAGACATGAGACCTACATTTTTCGCCGATTTAGATAGGAATTAGTCTACCCTGAAAGTTTCATTGAATTCTGACGAGTGGATTTCGAGATCCTCTGGACACACATACACACACACACACACACACACACACACACACACACACATACAAACCTTGCTCGTTTAATAGTATTTGATTCTGTAACACCTAGCTGTAAATATCACGTCCCCTTCTTAGGAAGCCATAAAGGACCCCGCACTAAACTTATGGGAATTGGTTCCCGGTCGAATTGGCTGAAATATTAGTACTGGGTGTCCCATTTTAATCCGCCAGTAGCGATAATTCTGAAACATTGCATTGAATCAAAAAGTGTTCCAAATGAAAAGTTAATGGTTCTGAGGGGGACATCTGATGCCGTAGACTTTGCCCCCCCAGCCCCCCAAGGGGGGCGGGAACAGGGGTCAACTTTAAAATCTTAAATGGAAACCCCTATTTTTTATTGCAGATTCTGATAGAGGGTTAAAAAGTATGTAAGTTTTATCCGAAACATTTTTTTATTGGTCGAGAGATGGCGCTGCAAATGTAAAAATTAGGTTTTTTGTCAATTAAATTGCGAAAATCGTCACGTAATTAACTGTTATTATTACTTAAGACTTACTCACAACCTTACAAGGTTGTTTTTTTTCTCAGCCTGCCCAAATACTACCCCCCCCCCTACAAAGACGTAAAGTACTCAAAAATAGCGATTGAGTACTTATTTTTCAAATTAAATAATGGTAAAATAATTCAAAAAAGAATGTCATTTTTTTTTCAAACAGTGTTTGACCGGCCCCCCCACGTGACGATTTTCGCAATTTAATTGACAAAAAACCTAATTTTTACATTTGCAGCGCCATCTCTCGACCAATAAAAAAAATGTTTCGGATAAAACTTACATACTTTTTAACCCTCTATCAGAATCTGCAATAAAAAATAGGGGTTTCCATTTAAGATTTTAAAGTTGCCCCCTGTTCCCGCCCCCACTGACTTTTAACTTTTGCGATTTTCTCCACTTCAACCCCCATTTCCACCTCCTAGAAGGGTCGTAGCTCAAAACTAGTATCAAATTCAGATAGAGAAGACAATTTAATCCCGAGTATAGCATTTTCAGCCTTTTTTGGCCTGAATATATACTTTTTTCGAGTGTCCGTTTAGTTCACCGTGCGCGTTCATGGGTTTTAAAACCATTTGCGACCCTGTATCTCTGAATATGAGCATTTCCGGACTGTGTAGCTAAAGTTTTTATTAGGTATTTAGGTGCCTTATTGGCTTGTAAATACAACTCGAAATTTTCATTCCTTAATTTTAAAACATTTGACATGTCAAAGAAAAAGTAAACAAAATTCCGACCCTAAAAAATTGTTTTAGTTTTTTTTGATATGTGAAATATTTCAAACGTCATTTTTACTTTCAAAAAATTCGAAACAATTTTTTTTTGGGAAACCAAATATCATTTGATTTGAACTGTTTCCATCTTATGGAAAATAAAAGACCACTCAAATGCGGATATTTTGATACCAACAGATTCGTCTTGAAAAATAGAACATTTCATATCATTGCGGCAACGTGATAATTCAATTAATAAACCCAAAAAATCAGTTCATTTATCAGAAATTTTCCATTCGATTTACAAAATTTTGCCATTTAATTCCAGCCACCCGCTGCGCTAAAACAGAGTCGGACTTGAGACATATTAATTAGCATTCTGTATAAACAACAAACCTATATATATATATATATATATATATATATATATATATATATATATATATATATATAATAGAACTAATAAGTTTTAACTATATTCATACAAATTACCAATTTTGTCGACTTAGTGCAATAAATCATTATCTGAAAAAATGGTTATTTGGAAATCACATTTGAAATTATTTTTTAATTAGGTTAATAAAGTTTGTTGTAAATAATGATTTCTTGGTAATTGTTTTTACACCTACTTAATGACTTGTGTATTAGATAGAAGGTATGATAACAATAAATAGTTTTTGTCAGATAATGACTTCTTGCACTAAGCCGACGATTTTTTTTAAAAAATTAATACAAAAAAATAAAATAATAAATTAATTTCGTCAAAGAAAAAGTAAACAAAACTCCGACCCTAAAAAATTGTTTTACTTTTTTTGACATGTGAAATGTTTATCCTTTTATAATATTTCAAGTGTCATTTGTACTTTAAAAAAATTCGAAACGAATTTTTTTTGGGGATACCAAATATCGTTTGATTTGGACTTTAATAAATTTGAACACCAAATTAATTTTTTTCATTTTTATTTTATAACTGCTGGGAAAGTCTTGTGGCGAAACAACAGATTTTTTAGATTTATAAAGGTTAAAATATTTTTCTTCAATTGTCTTCTACTGGAGTTAGTGGATCCAAGACCAGCAAAGGGATGGAAATAAGGAACAATTCCCGACAACATCTGAAGATTATTGATTGAAATTCCAATAAATCTCGATTTTTTCTACCACGTTTATTTTATTCTACCATTTTCTATTCCATTATTTTTGGGTTATAATTTATCGATTACTATTTTAAATCAAGGGTACCTATCAATGAATAAAATTGCTTAAAAAAATTAAAAATAAGCTGCAATAAAAATTTAAAATATTTTGACAAAAACAAGATTTTATAAAATGCATTGAAGAAAAATAATTTCTTTAATTGTTAGACCTAGGTTTTTCTGTGAGTAACAGATTCAAAATCTTGCATTTTTGTGTGTTGAATCGAAGAAAACATACCACAATTAATCATTACCTTTTTATTTTAACATCGTCGGTAAATTTCCTTAATATATGTATGTACAACGTATGTTTTTTCCAACAAGCAATTCCGTAAATATAAATAATTATATCTAAATATATATTGTGTTTTACCACATTGAAACGCGAAAAGTATCCAAGCATATCATTGAGGTAAATAATAGCAAAATTAAACCGTAAACGTTAGAAAAACAGTGTAAGTAATAAAAATTTCCCCATTATTAAATCAATTTGATTTAATTAGTATAATAAATAAATCTATTCTTATTACAATGTATCATTGTAGCATATTAAAAGTACTACAAATGAGCCCAAATATTAAATCCAGAATAGTTTTCGAAATTTTTTTAATTAATATTTTTTTCTACAAAATACATATTTCGCGCACTGCATATAAACTATATAAGATTTTTGTATTTTAACCTTTATGGTCCTCAATCAAGCAAAAATCCAAGAAATCATTTATTTTTAAATGTTTAACAATAACTTTTTAACACTTTTCAAATTGTGACAAAATTTTAAAAAAACATTAATGGTGCAGCCAGTATCTACACGAACCAATATTCAGATTCAGCCCGTGATATTGTAGTTTTGGGGGTTGGAAGACTATCCATTTTTGACGTCACAATCATCCTTGAAGAAAAAATTAATCTACCTGTTCCTTTAAGAAATAAACAACAACTAGACGACGAAGTGAAATTGCTTAAAGATAATATCCAACAAGCAGCTTGGGAAACTACACCTGCTATTAATAGAAGCGCGGTAGAAAACAACTATCCTAGAGAATTAAGGGAACTTATCTCTGGAAAAAGAAAGCTTAGAAGAAAATGGCAGCAAACTAGATCCGCACAAGATAAAACTATACTCAACAATGCTACCCAAAGACTCAAAAGAGAAGTACAACAAATTAAAGAAGAATTGATTAGTATTTACCTAAGAGAATTGACAGACGACAGCAGTACTGATTATTAACTCTGGAAAGCTATTAAGAGATTGAAAAGACCCATTATGCGAATACCACCTGTCAGATTGGAAGATGGTAAATGGGCTAGAAATAATGAACAAAAAGCAACAAGATTTGCAAATCATCTAGAAAAAATCTGTCATCCTCATGAAGATCAACATGAAAAACCCACTCTGGAAGAACATCCACAGATTGATCAAGAAATAGAATTTACCTCTCCCAAAGAAGTAATTACCGAAATAAAAGAAAATATCAATCCGAAAAAAGCTACAGGTTTTGACTTAATTACTGGAGAACAATTGCCCAAAAAAGCAATAATTAAACTAACTAACCTAATAAATGCTGCCTTAAGACTGAAGTATGTACCCAGCCTTTGGAAAATTGCGGAAGTCATAGTGATACCCAAGCCAGGGAAACCACCACATGAAGCATCGTCATACAGACCGATTTCATTACTGCCTGTTATGTCCAAACTATTTGAGAACTCCTAGGCAAGAAGAAGGCTATTCCGATCTTAAAGAAATTAAGGCTGGAGTACCACAAGGAAGTGTCCTAGGACCTATCCTATACTTACTGTACACATGTGATATTCCAGAGTTAGAAAACAATACCATATCCACCTTCGCCGACGACACTACCATTCTAGCAGTAGGAAAGAGCAATGAAGAAGCAACCCACAAGCTGCAAACAGCTGTCCACCTTATCTATGACTGGACGAAGAGATGGAAAATTAAACTTAATGAAACTAAATCACTCCACATTAACTATAGAAACAAAAGGATAGATCACATTCCAGTCAGAATAAACAATAACTTGATTCAATATTCAAACACAGCAAAATACTTAGGTATTACCTTAGATGCCAAACTCCGATGGAAAGTGCACGTTAAAAAGAAAAGAGAAGAACTTGGACTGAAATATAGAAAAATGTACTGGCTAATTGGAAGAAACTCCACTCTGTCTCTACATAATAAGCTTATGATTTATAAGCAGATACTTAAGCCTGTATGGACCTGTGGTATCCAACTATGGGGATGCACCAAAGCAAGCAACTTAGCAATCATCCTAAGATTTCAAAAAAAGCACTGAGGAACATAGTAGACGCCACTTAGTACATTCGCAATAGTGAACTCCATAGGGATCTGGAAATGGACACTGTTGACCAGACCATCAAGGAATTAGCCAAGAGTCATGAAGAAAGACTTCATCATCATGTCAATGTCGAGGTTATCCAGCTCCTTGACAATACTGGGTTAGAAAGAAGACTTAAGAGGATCAAGTCCTTAGTTTTTAAGTTTCAAACTCTATTAGATTAAGTTGGAATTAAATTGCTCATTGGCCACTATTATTGACCAGATTGTAATATACTAAATGCCTTTATGGGTGTTTAATAACAATAATAATAAAAAAATGTTCGTCCGTGTCACAGAATGCAGGTGAATTGACTGCAAAAATGCGACTCTATATGTAATTTCATATAGCTGCGTGCGGTAGAAAATGTCAGTTCGATATTTTTAATTAATATTTATGATATTCTTTATAATTTAAAAATGTTTCAATCATGTGTCTGTAACTTTTTCAGACCCTTTTTCCTCCAACTTTACTATCTATTGTTGTAATTATTTGTTGTGTAAAACTTTTGTCTGTGAATTCATGCCTGTTTTTACATATTTAATAATAATAAATCAACACTGACGTGTGGGAATAAACAAAACGATATTTTTTTTACAGACGGAAAATCGTTTACAAGACCACCGTCTAACTGTAGAACTTTTTGCCATGGGAAAATCTTATTGACGGGTTTATGAGAAAACACAAAAATATATACCCATACAATATGTTGCTCTTAAATATCGGTATGAAAAAGTACGATTTTTTTTGGAAAAACTCGAGAATCCTCAAACCAAAGTACATGATTTTAATCAAGCTATAAATTAAAACTATATTCAGGAAACAGAAGTATGGAAAATCCACTTAATTATCCTTTAGTAGAATAAAAATAGAGTATGTACCTTTGTGGCTATTCAGGAAACAGAAGTATGGAAAATCCACTTAATTATCCTTTAGTAGAATAAAAATAGAGTATGTACCTTTGTGGCTTTTTATTTTACACGAATGTTGTTAGGTGCATATCATGAAAAAGTTGCTTCGTCAAAATACCATGCGAGGTAAATATATTTTTTATTAGTTACTATTTATTTCAATGCGTCTTTTTTTGCTTATAAGAAAAATAAAGCATAATGTTCTTCTTCTTTGTAAATTAATGAATAACGATTAGTTATAATAATCAATCATCTACATACGTTTATGGACGTGATTATCTTTAATAAAAACAGAAACTTACCGTATAAAAAATGGCTACTATATTGATGTTATTTATTGCTTCGATTTCCCAATGTTTTTTAAAGCAATAACACTTTCAGTTCCCCATACACCCACCTTACCCTAATTTTGAACCAGTTTTTAAGTATTATTGATTTGTTTGGTATTGAATAATCAAATCAAAATTTGGATTTCGGATGTTGGTCATTAACAAAATCGTGACTATTTTGAAAAATATTTAGCGACATTGGCCTCAAATATTTGCACAATTTGGTAAACATTTACATAAATTTGACATAAGTTAATGTTTGTCCTTATTTAGACGAAAAGAAATGTTGCAAAAACAAGGAAACCTGATTTGGTTTTTAAATATATACATTTTGATGAAATTGAATTTATAATAAATTTATATAGCCCAGTTGCCAGAGAAGGATATTGACCAAAAGTTCGCACAAAATGTGATATCGATGAAACTGGGCACTTAAGTACTTTAAAGGGTGTAGAAAACTTCACAATTTCGAAAATAAAATCGAAAATTTGGTTTTTCCATTATTTCTCGAAAAAAAAATTTTTTTCGAAAAACTAATAGCACCACGTGAAAGAGCGGAAAATTTTACTAAAAATTATATTATGTTATTTAAAAAAAAAATTGTATTAGTATAAAAAATTATTAAAAATAAGAAAACAAATTCGAAAACTACGCGCGACGAGCCGCTGAATAGAAATATTCAGCCGAGGCGTTCGGATAAACTGCAGTATCTTTACCTAAAATGTACACAAAGAAAAAAAGAAAGCATTTTAAAGAGGAGACTCTAAGCTTTCTCAGGAAGCCATTAGTGTTTATTTTTTTTGTTTTCTCACAGAAAATTTGACCGGAAGTTATAATTTCTAAAATTCTCACTGATTTTTATAAAACTGAAGATACCTATCTATTAATATAGGCATAATAAAAAAATCCTTGTACACTTATCATCATTATACTTTTACTTTTGATTTAAATATAATTAAAATGATGAACATTATCTCTGTTTAATAAAACTTATGTTTTAAAATGATAATTTTTTTACAACATTTATTCGACGCAATTTTCTGACTGTTTATAGCCAAAGAACTTTTGATCTTATTTTATGATTCAATACAGAATCAAAAAATGTTTTGTATGGACTTATGTCAGCATTAGAAACAAAGGGTTTTTAATAAATTTAAAGGCATTTAATTAATTTAAATGGTTTTAAATAATTTAAATTGTTGTAAATAATCTAATACATCTAATAATTTAAAGTGGTTTAAATAATTTAAACGATTTTAATTAATTTAAAGGCTTTTAATTGATTTAAATGGTTCTAAGTAATTTAAATGGTTTTAAATAATTTAAATTGTTGTAAATAATTTAAAGGCTTTTTAATTAATTTAAAGGCTTTTAATTAATTTAAATGGTCTTAAAAAATAATTTAAATTGTTTTAAATAATTTAAAGTAGGTAGCACATCTATTAATTTAAAGGCTTTTAATTAATTTAAAGGATTTTAATTCATTTAAAGGCGTTTAATTAATTTAAATGGTTTTAAGTTATGTTTATATACAGACTTAATTATTTGCATTTCTATGAGTATTTAATGTTATTTAATAATTAATGATATGACAATAGTAAAAAACTTCGGTGTGAAACATTGACACTTTTCCCTTTAATCGACATGGATAAAAGCATAAATTATATTTTATTATTTTTATTATCATTCTAAACAATCGAATAAAATGACAGAACCTCACTAGATGCTGCAGTTTTTTACAATTGTCATATTATAAATTGTTAAATAACATTAAATAGTCATAGAAATGCAAATAATTAAGTCAAATAGAGTGTTTTATGAAATGTATGTACCTATACAAACATTAACAGCGAAAAAATAGTATTCGTCCCCCTGAAATTTCTAAGTGACTAAAAAATATGAAGTACCTACAAAGTCATTTTTTCCAAAACATTTAGCTGCCCCGTTCGAAACTGCAGCTTATCAAAAAAATGTATTTTTTTTTGTATAATTAATCAATGTTTGGATAAATAATGATAAAAGTGATGCAAAAATTTATTTAAAAACAATACAAATCTTAATTTTCATAATATAGTAAAGAAAAACCTAAAAAAAAAAAAACAAAAAGTACAAAAATGGAAAACTCATTTTTTCTGTCTTCGACAAAAAAGATAGTTTTTTTAAATATTGTTAATAGTTATAATTATTGTCAATACAGAAATCGAATTGAACCAGAATTTTAGATTTTCGGGCGCCATATTGGATCGGCTATTTTGAATTTTTAGAATTTCCAAAATGTCACCTCAGATTCTTATTTAGGAATCCAAAATACGCCTATACGCACCATATGGATAACTTTTTTATTAAGGGTTTCTCGACAAAAAGTTATTCTTGATAAAAGTTTGTGAATCGCCTAAAACTAAAGATGCACCAACAAAATATAGTAAAACACTCGTAATATACGAGGAGCCTTCAAAAAACTTAGGTGCAAGGAGCCCTCAAATAATTTTAATTGTTTATTAACCCCGATTTCTGGTTAAAACATTTGTAAATTATTTCGCACTGTATTTATGACCTATTTTTATTTAAATAAATAAATATTACGATAATGACTTATGCAAAGTTTTGTTTAAATAGTACGTTCCGATTCTAAATTTGTGTATGATTTTAATCTCAACCTGTTTATATTTATCCACCGATTATATTTTTCTTCCTTGTGTTTTTCACAGTAATACTCATAATAGACCTTGCACGAGGTTGCCATACATATATTGTTAACATTTATCGTACACCTTGTTGTTGACATTGAAAACTTATGTGGTCTGAATAATCTTCACATTTCTAAAAAATGTTGTCTCTGTGTGCGCCATCAGCCAAATGTATAATAAAACTTTAAATTAACCAGTGACGTACGCAAAAATCAAGTTAATTTATACTAAGTGTAACATTTGGATTTCTTTTAACCAGTTACCAGAGGGCATTTTATCCTTACAGTCTAATCGCGGCTTAATTCCTGAAAATTTAGTTAATTGTTAATAACATGTAATACTTAAGTGAAAAATATATTCTTCTACCTTTAGACTTGTGAAACATACGACTAGTAGAATTATTTTTCACTTCTATAGTATTAGTTTAAAAAAATCAGCCTAACTATAATTGAAAACACGTGCTGAGAAAATTTTTATACAGTCCCTGGCTGCTTTTCTGTCGACTTCGTTCGGTTTCGTTCCGTTTTTCCATTTGTAATTAGCGCAGGCGGGCAAGATACTGACATGGCAAAATAATAAAATGAATAAATGGTTAGAAACCTTTCTCGTCTTTCTTTTGAGCTCGGTTAGAACCCCCTACTCTTCTCCATTCTCCCGCTATATAGCAAAGACTTTTCCGGCCCTTAGCGCCCTTCCTAATTATTGCAACTGATAGATTTTGTTTTTCCCCATATCTCCCCCATACTTGTCGCACCACCCCCACCCTCCGGCACTTAAAAATACTCGTTATTACCGTTTTATTCACAAAAAATTGACGCCCCATCTCCACTGTCTCTCAAGAAATAATTAATTAATTTTTTTCATTTTTGCAATTTCAAATCGCGATAATTCGCGAACTAATTGAGTTATCGGGTTCAGGTTGGAAAGAGATTACGTGTTTTGTCAAGCTCTTCAGATTTGGTAAGAATACCTTTTTGTGGGATCAAACCCGGCTGAGACTTGTCGGAAAAACCGTTTTCAAGTTCTTTAGAGAGGATTTCCCACTCATCTACCGCCGCCTGGGTCGAACATATCATGCAGGATTGATGGGGGGAACTAATTTCATCGATTGGGAAAAAGAAATTACTCAATTTCGTCAGTCTGTTTTCGAAAGCCAGATCGGCTCCACTATAGATTGCATAATATACATTCATCGATTTAATCAAAGTTTGTTTTTACCAAATTACGTGCGTCTATGTATATTTTAAGGAAATGAACCCACTTATTCTTGAGGCGAAACGTTTACTGTAGGTTGTAAACAAATTTAAAGTTATGTAGATTGCGGTTATGTCTTGAAAGTTAATTAATTTGATTGTTGTCATTGTTTTCGTTGCGGATGATATATTAAACCCTGAAATTTGCCGTATTTTCTGTGCGCGTACGAAAGCACTGCGTCATGTTTTTTTACTAATTGGAATACGTGAATATTAAAAAAAATGTATAATTAAATTTGTTTTAAAACGATCATTTTGCACAAAATTTAAGAAACTATTCCAATCTTGTCATTTTTGACAGTTTCGTCCCTAACTTTATGACTAATTGGCGAAATCAGCAAATCTCTGCAGCAGACAGAAACTGACAATCTTCCTTAAATCACTCCATGCAATCAATGAAGTATAGAAGTGTTGACAGTATTATCTTGCTTTTTAAAATATCTGGGCGTCATATATAAAAAACTTGGGCAAAACATGCAACAAAGCCTCTGCATTCGCAGAAGAGTATGTGGAAAATCTTGGGGACCGAACCCCAAACAGATGAGTCCTCCTACAAGCTACAGTTTGGTCCTGAAGGTTCAGGTCCTGACCTGACCTGAAGGTTCAGGACCAAACCTCAGGTTTGTAGAGTGACATATCTTATATAGTCAAGTCCCCTAATTTCATTTGGAAAAGCCTCTACGTCTTTATTCTCGAGAGAGAATTATGTTTACTGATGATTCCAAGACCGCAAATGAATCAACTCCCAGATGGTTTGGGAGTGCCTAGAGAATCTAAACGAACTGGGCAAGAATAACACTGTTACCCTCCTATGGGTTCCGGGACACACTGGATAGCAGACATACTCGCAAAAAAAGGACCTGAACCCTTCTGCGGAATAAGCACCGGTACAATACTTGATGAACTTGGAAAAGAAGTAAATAACAAAAGATGCCAATACTGGATAGGACTACAAGGAATGAGGCAGGCCAAGACACTACTGGGAAACTACAACCAGAAGACATCTGACGACTGCGTCAGTAAAAGTAAAAATAAGCTCAGAATACTAACGGGTATCCTAACAGGGCACTGCCGGCTGAGAGGCCACCTAAACAAACTCGGATTAGTAGACAAAGAAGAATGCAGATTCTGCGAGGAAGAGGAGGAAACCTCTATCCACATTCTCTCAGAATGCTTTACCCTGCAAAATCCAAGGGTACGATACCTCGGAGAATATCAAATAGAAGAGGAAGATCTACCTAACCTGAAGCCTACCGACATCCTGAACTTTTTGAAAGCCATAGGACTGGAGGAACTGCTCTAATCGTTGAGACATCCTCAACGATTGGGCAGCAGTAGGGGGCACAATAGATCTTATAGGTCGCAGTGTATCGACACCCCCATCACAGATAGATAGATAGATAGATAGACCGCAAATGACGTAGGAACTGGGGCATTCAGCAGAAAACCTAGAGTTAAATTATCTATAAGCCAAGGTACATTCGTTACCATGTTTCAGGCAAAGGTTTCTTCCATACAATTGTATGTTAGAGAGAATTAATGAATTATCCTCTCTAGCAAACCAAAAAAACCGTATTTTATGGATGGACAGGTCAATGACTAAGTGATAACACTTAATATTAAGGAAATACAAGATTAAATAGTGGTCTATTCTTTGATCAATGCATGTTTATCAGTGTTCTGGTAGATGGCAACAAAGACGAGTATTGTTCAGATTAAATGGTGTTGTTATTAGGCCCTGCGCGCTTGGGAGATTGAAATGTATTTACTCTTCTTCTTCTTTACTTTTACGAGCTCAGTAATTCGACTATTAACTCAGTACAATATTTTTATTATTACTAAAACAACAGGATTTCATTTAAGAAAGTCTGGTTACCCATATCCTGTTGTAGACAATTAGTTTCATGACTTTTTATCCTCTTCTAAATACGTTATTCAATTCTTATCAATTACTTTTTAAAAATGCACTTATATATCAATAATTTATTGTGTTTTATTCTTTGTAATACGTTTGCTCGATATTGATTCACTTTTGCAGTAATTTATTTATTGAAAATATATAAGATGTCTTAGATGTTTTAAGATTTGAAACACGATGCAGGCTGTAGCAAGAGGTGGTGTATCCGGGATGTAGGCTGTGAGCTCTATGAATTTATGGATGGATCCTGCAACAGGACAAGTGGCAAATGTGGTTTCGGCATAGAAAAAATGACATTTGTGCTCTAGATCCATCGATTCTTCATATTGCATCAAAATACTTCCTGGGGAGCTTGCTTTTTCTCGTAATTCGTTTCCAAAATGTTGATTCACTTTCACACTCAATTATTTATTGAAAATATATAAAGATGTCTTAGATGTTTCAAGATTTCAGATTCAAACAGACAACATGACCATATCGCTTCATCGACATGGCGGAAGTATTTATTTACTCAATTCGAAGTCAAAAAGTAGAAACTAATCTGATTATTAATTTCTTAAGTATTTTACATTATTTTTTAATGTTCGGATTACGAATCGAATTAGTTAATAAAGTAGTAAATTAAATAGATCTATAATTAATTTTAATTTCTCTGAAGTTAGTTCTTGAAGCGTATAAATGCAATTGTTTCACGGTCAAATTTCAAGTATACAATATTAAATCCCCCAGTAATAGTTTCTCTATTAAAGTGGTTTTATGACTAAATAAGGAAATAATTTCAAATTAGAGAATTTATGCAGAATAACTCGTGCCCAGCTTATACCGGGTGTCCCAAGTTATCGCTTATTTGACGAGATAAATAAAAAAAACTTCTTTGAATGGCATTAAAGTACCTTCCTAATGCCTTATAAAAAAATTGATTACATTTGACAGCCCTGTGGTAACTAACCCTCACTTTTTATTTTCAAATGGCACCCCCTGTTTATTGTCATTGATAATTGCGTGTCATTCTATTTGGAATACATCGATAGCGCATACTTGGTATTTTTTACTAATAACAACAAAAACATTAAACATTGTGTTGTTTTTAAAAAATTCACAGAATAGAACTTTTTCCCAACGGGTGTATTGGTACTTATGGACCTACAGCTTGGCCTCCCCGCTCACCAGATCTAACACCACTGTACTATTTTTTGTGGGGTTATCTTAAAGAATTGGTTTATCAAACACAACCTGTGGATTTACATGATCTTAAAGGGTTTTGAGAATATTGGCAGGAGACTTATAGGTCTGTATGATGACAATTCGTGTGGCTTCTGTCCAGTTTTTCAGATATCTTCCACTGGAGAGGAAAGCAGCATTTAATGGAAAAGATCTGGCGAAAAAAACGGCTCGAAAACAGACTGATGAAATCCAGAAAAAAAATTTCCCAATCGATGAAGTCATTCCTGCATGAAATGTTCGATCCAGGCGGCAGTGGAAGAGGGGGAAATCGTCTATTTAAAGAACGTGAAAACGGTTTTTTCGACAAAATATTCTTACCAAAATTGAAGAGCTTGACAAAACACTTACCATAATTCCAACCAGAACCCAATAATGAAAAAAATGTATTAATTATTTCTCTCATTTTTGCAACTTCAAATCGCGATAATTCGCGAACTAATTGAGTTATCGGGTTCAGGTTGGAACGAGATTACGTGTTTTGCCAAGCTGTTCAATTTTGGTAAGAATATTTTTTTATGGGATCAAACCCAGCTGAGATTTGTCTGAAAAACAGTTTTCAAATTTTTTAGATAGAGAATTTCCCCCCCTCCTCCTCCTCCGCCGCCTGGGTCGAACATTTCATGCAGGAATGATGGGGGGAACTGTCTTCATCGATTGGGAAAAAAGATTACTCGATTTAATCAGTCTGTTTTCGAAAGACTGATCGACTCCACTAATTGGAAATATGTAGTATGGCAGTAATGCCTGTATGAGGTAAATTTTGCAAAATTTGTCCGGTTATAAGGTTAAATCCAGGTGCCTTTTTGGGGTCAATATCTTGTAGTATTACATTTTTTATTTCATTGTGAGTAAATCTACGTACCGGGAAGTCCAATTGGTAAGGGCTGCTAAGAAGTTCTGCGGCATCTTCTCGTGATGTTTCTATATCATATACTTGAGACAGGTGCTCGGCAAATGGAATTGCCTTTTCTTTATTAGTTCTTACCCATTTTCCTGAGTTATTTTTAATATTGCGAGTGTTAGTCGTTTTAGTTTATTTGTGGCCCTCCACAGTGAGTAATCGGTAGCTTCTGTAGGTGACAATTTTATTTTTGGTATTTTTGAAGTAATTGATTTCTGATATTATTCAATAGTTTCTATAGTCGTATACAGCAAAATGTACATGAAGTTTAACCAAGTTATTTTCGTATAACTTGTAAACTTTTTCCCATACAAGTCATACACTATATCGTGTTAATAATGTATGAAAGAAACTTGTACAACTGATAATCAAATAATTTGCATTTAAACAGTTACGTGATTTTTCGAAACAATTATTATTTTCTCTGAGAATATCTTTATTAATACAAAACAATTTCTAGGTTAGTGTCCAACAATTTTACAACACATTTTAAATTTCATTTAATTCGTTTGGGTAACGATGTTTATGTTGGGAAGATTCATTATTAGCATAATTTGAAAGTGAGAATTTCTTCATATAAATGTTTTTTATTCTAATTAAGAGTAGTTTCTCTTGCGTTTCATTAGACAATTAGACAAATAACGTGACGAAGGCTTTACCATGGACAAAAGTTAATAATTAGTAATGGATACAAACATAATTGTTTGGAGCACACATTTGAAAAGTTTTTATGTAAAATACGTGCAGTCGTACACTTTTCTAAATACTCGATACTAATGGATATGTTCATTTTAATTTATAACCATTATCTTCTCTGGAATTCGTTAAGCATATCCTCTGATCTTTCCCGCAAACAAATAATGTAACTTAAGTCCTACTAGAAGGCCTTTAAATCACCGAAATCTCAGGCTAAATTTCTGAAAATAAAAGTCTCATCCTCCCTTTATACCTCAGTCATATAAACCTGAAGGATCAAAAATACTTTTAAACTGAACATTCATCTTACATCAAATGTTTAAGACATATTGTTTTTCAAATCGATCCACTGCTTCGTTCCAGACGTAATAATTAATATTTGTTAATTAAAAATTTCAAGAAATTATCTCTGCTCAGTTATTTTGGATTTTTGCGGTAGCAAATTTTGAGTTATGTTATAGGCATATTTTTTATTTCTGGAGGAGAGGAGACAAGTGTTTCAGAATTTTCTTTCAATCTCAAGAGTGTAAGGCTTTTTCTTGCCACAAAGAAAAATATGCCTTACAAGTGACGCTTTAATACGGAGAT
Organism: Crepidodera aurea; assembly: GCA_949320105.2. Lineage (NCBI taxonomy): Eukaryota > Metazoa > Arthropoda > Insecta > Coleoptera > Chrysomelidae > Crepidodera > Crepidodera aurea. The sequence continues at coordinate 4,831,997 of OX439476.1, read as the reverse complement.
TGCTCGAGCGCCAGATTATTTAATGTGGTTTACTCCACAGCCCTTAGAAACGGCGTCTGAGGGGCACAGGTAGCTTCTGATGGAGATACGGAATCTCCAGGGATCTTGTTAAACTCCAGTCTCAATTATTTTTTTAACTTATTATATACCTTTAATAGCCCTGAAAAGAGGTAGGGTTGGTGAATATAAACCAGGAAATTAACGTGACACTTATATTGTTTTTAACTATTTTTACAAAATAAAATTCGTTTTATATCAAAGCCCAACCCTTAAAACCCTGAACAAAGAATACTATGTTAAAATAAACATTCGATTTAGCTCTAGTGACTAACGGCGGTTACTGTCGGACTATAATTAAATTTACCAAATTATTAAATTAAACGGAAGAATTTATTAAGTTAAATATTTCTATTAAAACGAAAGAGTTATTTAACCTTATTAATTTATAAAATGAAACGACGGAGTTTATCAAAAATTAACGGGAGAGTTAGTTAACTTCATCAACTTTAGAAATTAATCAAACTACAATAAATAAACTAATTCACAATTACTTATGTTCAGAAAATAAATAAATAAATTCGGGAGAGTGATTATATTTAAAATACAATCTAACGGGTGAATTGATCCTACTTTTCTACTCTGAATTTAAACGGGGGCGCGACCGATTCCTAGACTTTCAGCTTAGCCGACATTGACAGTCAATACGATTGACGCCAATGCCCAACTAGCGTGAGTAAGGGATTGAAATTGCCTAAGTGGTAATGGGGAGCCTAAATAGAGCTAGATCAATCCCAAAGTTGTCGGAATTTAATACAGGTTTACGGACGAACTCCTAAACTTTCAGCATAGCCGACATTGACAGCCAATACGATTGACGCCAATGCCAAACTAGCGTGAGTAAGGGATTGAAATTGCCTAAGTGGTAATAGAGCTAGATCAATCCCAAAGTCTTAGAATCTGGAGAGGTAGCTTGTTTTAAAATATAAAATAAATAACTGAAAGCAAAAATGTAATTTCAACTTTCAATTAAATAAATCAATTTCAAAACCACTACGACCAAAAACAAAAATAAATTAAATAACTAACGTCAAATTAAAAGTGCAGAAATAATTAACTTAGTTAACGAAGAAATACTACTATTCGGTAATTATTATCAAAGATTAAAATTATATTTTTAAAGGAAATTCTGTATTTAACGTAAATAACTCTCCAAAAGAAATTAAGACGTTACGGACTGAATGCAAATACCGAATCTAAATTACTAATAAAAATTACAAGCAAACTAACTCATAAAACAAAAGAACATTAATAAACCGGCAAACAATAAAAAAACTAAAAGTGAAAATCTTAATTCCAAAATTTAAATAACTCTCCGTATAAAATAAAACAAATATTATTCCCCACGAAATAAATTTTCCCAAAGAAAATGAACGGAAATCAAAAAGATTAAAACTAAAAGAATTTTTTTCGGCTGAAATTTAGTCCCAAATGAACACGGTGATAAATTAAATTCAAAACACGAAAAAACAATGTTATCAGTTGTATACCTAAGGTTTTTATAACGGCGGCGGAAAAAAAATTCGGACTACTGAATACTTTAAATCGACTTACTAATTAAATGTTTCATAAATCTTATTATAGTCTTGCTTTGATCTCTCCGGTAGCAAATTCATTGTGGATGAATGATTGAGCAATTTGTTTAATTTCGGGAGGCGTACATATTAACTCTTCACTATCGCTACTGTTGTCCATTTTGTTCTTTATATATACGTAAAATTATGATTATATGGTTATTTTGACGTTTCAAACAACGGGCTGTCAGAAGCGATTTAGTTAGGTATTTGACGTTTTAAAAGAGACGATTTGATTGATTCATTTTAGCGTGATTTCTGATAATCATAGAATGTGATTGGTTAACGAGAGTGAATTCTTTTTCATTCTTCACTGGTGTGAAGAATTTATGTCATTATTCAACTAAATATGTAAAAATAATTTGTGCATTATTATATAGTCGTGGAGAAAAAAATATACTGCATAGATTTCGGGCGAAAATTGCAAAATTTTACTTATCCAAAAGAAGTAAATATACCTTCTCCTTACTTATTTTTAATTCAGTGTGAGATTTTTTTTTTCAAATAAAAGATAGAACACATCAGATAGTACAATGCATAAAATTGATTAACATCTGAATTGGCAGGCAAATATAGCAAACAATGTGAGCGGATTTCCTATTTGAGAAAAGGATGCGGCAATACCATCATTACTAAAATATTCATGACGAGAATTTGCTTTTAGGTACTCTATAGTGATTGAACTTCTAAAATTGCCTTTATTTGGTTCATTTTTGATAGCCTAGTTCGTATTTCGTTTCATAAAATTTGTTAAACAAACAACAATGGAATAAAATTTCCAGAGTCTTCTGCCTTTTAAATATACAAATTATTATTAGTTATCTATATTTTAAATTAAAGATTTTACACTACTAATAAACATTATGTAACAACGGTTTATGCTTTGTGGTTTATTTGTATTTTATTACTTGCAAATTAGCAATATTATTTTTTTCATTATTGAAATTTATGCACTAGATACTAGACACTATACAAAAGTCTAGTGGTTATAAAAAATTAAGAAAAAATTATTAAAGAAATCCAAGAAAAATATTGTTGGTTATTTCATTAATAAAAGATATTACAGACTTCATAAAAACATTAAATATCTTAAAAACCACAAGATTTTCGGTATGTAAAGGTTATTCGTTTTTTACTTGAAAACTGTTAAGCAATACAAAAAAAAATAAAAATAGCTTCAAATACCATGGCCGTAGAAAATGGTTGGGAAAAGGGGATATACTCTAACTGCACGCCACTGGATCTAGATATGAAACATGATTTTTTACCAAAATGTGTATTTTTACATTTAAAAACGACCTGCTAAATTTCAAATTAATATATTAATCCGTTTTAAAGTTTTTAAATAAAAACATTTTTTTTTTAACTTTAACGCCCTGTATTTCGAAAAGTAATCGAGTTGGACCCCTCATTCCTTATATCATTTTGTCCAATTTTACGAGAGGTATCTACAGCCAGACGTTGTAAGTGTCATTTGGAAACACCCTGTATAATACCCGTAAAATAAGTTGGCGGCGAACAAGTAACAAGGCAGTAAGGCAGGTTGTCATGCGTTTAAATTAGGCAGTTTTTTAATATGTAATCTTATCATGCAAGTGGTAGAAAAACTGACTTTATTTAGTGTAGATCAGGAGTCAGAATTTGGGGTTATTTTTCCTTTTTTCCGGACAGGGCCAATTTAGTCCCCCCCCCCCTGTTTTCCAGGTCGTTGAAACCGAAACTGAGGCTTTTTACCCTCGGCATCCCCTTCAAAACGGCCAAAAACCACTCCTAGACACGCTTTACAAGGTTTCACTGTAGAAAAACACACTTTCCACTCATATTCAAGGATGCTGAGCACGGTGGCGGGGCTGAATATTGCTTCCCACCCCCCACCAACCGCTCCACCGGTCAATACTCACCCCCGAAAGGCTTTTTTGATATCAGCGACAAATATATACGGTTATTGCTGCACACGTACACATCTAAATTGGAGACAATAGTTTCGTACTTGACGAAACTTTGTTTTATAACTTCAAAGACAGTTGCCTTTTGTAAACTATCAATTAAATATAAAAGTATTCAATTTCTAATTCAAAGGACACCATATAAGTATACTGGGATCATTAACGAGTACAGTTACTAACATTTCCAATAAAAACTTACTAATACTTTTATTGGAAACTGCCTACAACTAGTAATAAATATTAATTTTCTATGTAAACAATAAAATTAATTTAATGTATTAATACCAAAAAAAAATCCACTGAACAAGAAATAAATGAGACAAGACACCACGCAATTCTTAGTGTCTGGTTCAGAGAAAAAACTAAAATGGCAATAGATACTAGGTCAGTCTTTTAAACTATCACTTATATGAATAGGTAGAGCAAAATAAAAAACTGGACCATTATTAAAACTCTACATTTCTCTTGTTTAAGCAACAACCTATTTGGTAATATTATGTGTATTAAAGAAAGGCATAATCTCAATGACTATTTCCCTCGTCTTAATTTCCACCAATCACAAACGCGCAATTTTGAATTACAAATGGTTTCTAGATGAAAAAACTGTATGACAACTCCTGCCAGCAGTTTTTCGAGTTTACCCGCGGCAAAACTTGACAGCTGTTGTCAACAGAAATTACAATACCTTTGATAACAAGTAATTATGGTCTCCTAGGACACCAGAAAACGACGCTAAACAATTTTACTCATTTTATTGTCAATAAAGTTGTAATATTGTTTTTAAACAGTGCTAGTGATTCTACGATCAAATACTATTAAACGAGCAAGGTTTGTATATATGTATGTGTGTGTGTGTCCAGAGGATCTCGAAATCCACTCGTCAGAATTCAATGAAATTTTCAGGGTAGACTAATTCCTATCTAAATCGGCAAAAAATGTAGGTCTCATGTATGTGAAAATTCGATCTTCCGAGATATTTACAAGAGAAGTTAAGCTTTTAGTTTTATTTCCTAGCAACGGCAGATATAATAACTGGTTTCTATAGTAATATATACTATAAAGGAGAGACGAGTACAGTAAAAGTGGGGATATAACGTCACATTCCATAGGCGTACTTTGCGAAATAAGTTTCTATAATATAAATAAGGTCATAGCATATAAAATATATATACGCACTTCGTGGATTAAATTTTGAAGTTATATTATTTACAAAAAATAAAAATAAACCTTATGCATATGACACTTTAACATTGAACGAATTAAATTTAACCAATAAATAACAAGGAGGATTATATGTTGGGATTAAACTTTTTTTAATCTCTTGGCATTAATAGTAACGCTTCAGTACTTACCTAAACTCAAAGATTAAAAAAAAAGTTTGTTCAAGAACTATCTTTAAAAGTCATTGTCTTCACTAAAACTACTGGTATCACTATAATTGTCTTTTCTGAGGTTTATTATTATAGGTTCTATTAAATTATCCATTGATATATCCACTTTTCTAAATGAATTTTCCACATTTTTAACATGATCAATGCATTTTCCCCAATGTTCTCTATTTACATCTGAAACTGCCGTCAAAAACAAATTTCGCACATCAGGAAATTTAAATGTTTTATTGTTTTGAGAAACATAACCTTTTAATAATTGTGACCAGATCAGTTCAATGGGATTTAACTCTGCGTGGTACGGAGGCAATCTGAGAATTTGAATTCCTTTTTCTCTGGCCATCTCATCTATAATATATTTTTTGAATTTGTTTTTATGTTGTTTTGTTTTGTTTATTACTAATAATTCTGCCTTCAAGGATTTAGGAGGACTGATAATATTTTTAGAATGAAGCCATTTTGAAATATATATTAATACAAAATTCTGAGTCAATTAAAATACGTACGATACGGCTATGAATAAATAAAGTCTGGCTTATCTGTCAAAAGAACAGGTTTATCTAAACTATATTAGGCCGATCAGATGTATTAAAATTTAAATTTTAACTACAAATAAGCATTGAAGGATGAGGTAAAAATAAAATTTCTACCTCTTGAACCTGTACTACGTTCTGCAAATTAAATACTGCACTCCTTTCTTCTGTATAGTATAGTAGTAAAAAGGTTTGACTTTATTTAATTTCTGGCGTTTTAATCAGAAAGAATTCAATTTTAAATTTGTCGCTTTATATAAAAAAGGAAAGGTTCATTTGACGGACATAAATAATTTGCTTGTCAAATGACAGCCATCTTATTAATTCAAAGTTGAAAATACAACGTTGCCAATTCAATTTCAGAAATCATGGGTTTAGGTAAATATTTATAGGAACGTTGAGTAACAGTTAAAATGGACACTTGTCTTCCCTTCCCCGATAGTGTGAGACTACCCCTTACGGCTACTATTTTATTATGCGGACAGTTTTAATATTTAAGTTTTCATGATCAGAGAGAGAGAGAGAGAGAGAGAGAGAGAGAGAAAGAATTTTTGAAAAAAATATGATATCAATATCTGCCACACCTCGAGAGTCTGGTCACAGGTTTTTGTGGAGGTTTTTACCCAAGTATGAATATCAGACCTATAATTTTCCTTCACTGCAGATCAAAAAATAATAAAATCAATTGAACATAGAGTTTTTCTTATATAGTGATAAATAGAGTGATCTTCTGTTGACGGGACGTGTGCCCTACACGCTGCTGTTGCACGTCCCGGAAACGGGGCCTGTCCACCGTGACAATTCGCGAAGATCAAGCGTCAGTAGAAGTTGCCCTAAAAGGGTGAAATCCCCAGAAACTAGGCAACTTTAATGCATTTAACTAACCTCTGTGACAAGAAGTTGATAAACGTCAACAACAGCTGCAGCCAATTGAAAATTAACACTGACAGCTTTTTTAATTTTCCCGCCTACTTTCAAGCCAATCGCCAATCAACTTTTTATTGATCTCCCTATCAGTAGTTCAAGTAGATGTCGCCCACTCCGTGATTTTCGCGAATTAATTAATAATTTGTCATGTTATAAATATACTTAAATTATATACTCATTGGGCTGCTTAAAAATGTAGATTTGAATATTAAGAGCGAAGCTCGGTGACCAGATATTATATATATAAATAACTATTTCCTATTTCCAACACCTCACTACGACTATGGATTCATGATTCTTACAACTGCTTTTATAGATGCCTCACTATGTGCCATCTGATGCCTGGTTTAAGTCGATGCTTGAGGCGAGGCTTGGTGCGAGGCTTCACTATGTTTTCACCCTAAATGGACTAAAGAAGCAGCAGAGAAGGCAGGATTAAATACAAAAGAACTAAAAATAACAAACCACTCTATGCAGTCGACAGCAGTCAGTAACCTGGCTAAAGGAGGAGTGGGTGAACAACAATTAATTAAAATTACTGGCCACAGTTCAGCCAACTCAATTAAGCCTTATCTGCAAATGGATAATGAGAATTATTCCAACATCATAAACACCCTTAGAAGTGACGCCTCAGAACCTCCAGCTAAAAAACAGAAAACAGAAGATCCTGCAGCCACTCCTCGAGCTTCTCACTCTACAGCTGGACCCATCAACTACATTAATGATTTACCTACACCCAACGTTATCAATGAGTTAACAAAGATTTCAAACAATACTCCTACTGTGAACCAAAATTGCAATTGATATTTTAATAAATAATTAAGTTTGTAGTATTTTGTGATTAAATAAATTACCTGTTTTTCAGTTTTCAAATTAATACCTACATATTTATTATGTGTGCATATATAATAGGTATTATGTTTTGTAAGCTATGTGTATGCAGAATAATCTGTTACTCATGAAATAGTCTTGTCAAATACCATTCGGGTATCTAATTTTTCCTGTGAAAAAACACACCAGCACTCATGCTTCTTGTTGAAATATTACTTAGCAACGTGTTTTTTCGATTTTTTTCGGAAAATTAGATGCCCTTATGATATTACTTACGAAAATTTTCGGCTTTTACATAATTTGATTTAAACTTAGTTGATTTAAATCGTCGCAACTCTGGATCCACGTAAATATTGAAAACAGAGTAACAGAAAACGTGACCAGAGTATTGTTTCTTCAGACAAACATAGTACCTACAAAGTAATAGTTTTCTCCGAAGGACAAAACTTTTTTGTAACGTTAAACAATGGGCTTGTACTTTTCTCCAGACATCGAGTTTCCTGCGTGACTCAGAGATTTAATAAAGACCAAGTTCGAAACGCAACATAGGTCCCTTTTTGCATTTTTAATTCGCCTAGGCATTGTGTTAAGTGGTCACCTATACACCAATAAATGGGTTTCAGGGACGGGCTTAAATCAATTTATAAAAATACACAGAAAATGAGAGGGTTGGAAATTTTTGTAATTATAAAAAAACATATATATACATATATAAAACTTTATTTTGGAAGTTACTTTTAATAGAAAAATTTAATAGTATATTACATATCAAGAGAGAAATTTCCACTTGTGTTACGTACTATACTTCATCTACGCCTCAACAAAAATATATTTTTTTTAAATATAAATTTTAAACACTGACATTTAAATAATAATTGAGGTTTCTAATTAATTTCATTTAAAAGTGTTTTATATAATAATAATAATAATAATAATAATAATAATAATAATAATAATAATAATAATAATAATAATAATAATAATAATAATAATAATAATAATAATAATAATAATAATAATAATAATAATAATAATAATAATAATAAATAATACAATTTATAGAAATAAATGTCAACGTTGCCTAAATCGATTTATTTGTACTAATATTATTTAGTAGGAGTTGCCTCGGTTCCGTGGACCCTCTTCACTCCACTTTTAAGCCACGCCCCTTCTGTCTTCTGTCAACAGGGTTGCCAACATGGTTTACGACTACTCGACAAATGACATCGTTATACTAATGGTTTAAACTATTTTTGTACTTGTTTTTATTGCCTCTCATTGCGCATCCACACAAACGAACGTACGTAGTACGCTCAAACGAACGTACGCAGCGTTTTCCACAGTTGGCAACCCTGCTGGCACCACCGACACTCAGGTGGCACTGATTCCCCCATTTCCTCATCCCCCATATTGGCAAACCTGTATTGTTAATTGTCAAATGTCAAACTTTTACAGCGTTCTTAGCAGATTCAAATTATATAATGTAATGTGTGTTTATATCATTTATACGTCTACGGAATCTGTAATACTCTTAGCTTTCGGTCTGTTCAAATCTTTTTCTATTGTTCTGGGTTATAAAAAGACTACTTACTACATTTTGCATAGGAAATTAGGTTTTATTACTCTGTAATATATAAAAATAAACTAACAAAATTGTATTCCTAATATTTTGCAATTAATATTATCAATAATTTATTTCTATAAACAGTTTAGATGATCATTTACTTTAAAAACTAGTATTAGGTAATCATGTTGTTTGATCCTACAGGTTTATAGTTTGTTTAAAAAAAAGGAGAAGTAAATGCTGTATAAAAATGGATTTTTAAGTTTACTTCGTTGTTGGAAAACATCCAACACGACGAATTTATTGCCTGTTACAAATTTGTCCAAAACGCCGAGCCTTCAACTCGCAAGTGGCTAAACCGGCCCCTATTGGTCCGGTTAAGATCAGACGATCTATTGCAGCTACCAAATATACAGTCCACTTTTGCAACGACTAGCAACGATTCTAATTCATAAATCACGTATACTCCCCGACATTCGATATATTGAGAATGGAGCTGCAATGGGCTTTCATTATTTTTTTGATCCGTTCAGCTCTCTGACACTTTTTAATGAATCTGTAGAGCTGTAGAGCGATTAAAGTAAATGACAGATACAGCGTTAATTAATCTATTTTTTAAATGTCAGTAACTTTATGTTTAAAATCAAAGAGATGCTGAGATCACTTTATTATGTCAAAGAATACAGCATCTAACAAGATGCGAAAGAAAGATGTTTTCCTGGTAACAAATTTGTATGCGCATGCGCGATTTAACAACTAGTTTAATTGTCAATGTCAATCATCATTGAGAAAGAAGAAATGAGAAATGCTGCCAGGAAATATCTGAACTAAGATCCTTGAAAAAAAAGTGTTTATTCAATAGGTATAGACCAAAATAATAAACTCTTCATTTTCTCAGAAGTTGTAAGGAATACTATACTAAAATTATGTATGCTGTGAATGCAATCATTGGTCAAAAATTAAAAAAGTTACCTCAAGCCAAAGATTAATTAGTGTATGTCCTCCCCCTCTCCCCCAAATTAAACTAGCGACTTGAAATTTGGACACAATGCTTGGGTCATGACTATCTATCGGAGGGAAAAAAATCAAGTCCCAAAGTCACTTTCTTCCGTGCGAAAAACGCGAATACGGCTCTAGGTGTGTTACTTGCTGCGGCGAAAATCCCTATACTTTCAAATCGCAATATCTCGAGAACCGCTAGACCGATTTGGACCGGTTGAAATTCAGTTTACGCGTTTTCGCGAGCCCTGTGGTGTGTACTATTATTCACGGAACAGCCCTACATTTTCGAAATTAATATTTTTGCAATCCCAATGAACTTTATCATGTTCGTTCAAACCCTTACCTACTCTCAAAATCACAAAATTTTGTCTATTTGACTGTTTAATTGTGATTTTTAACCGCGGTTGTGATAATGTCATATCAGTGTGGGTTAAATGGAATTTTATTTAGGCTCTTGTTTAACTATTTCAAAAACTTTTCCCTCAATAATTTTAGTTCGTTTTGCACAGGGAGTTAATACGATCCTGCCGGTACCAAACTAAAAAACAGGATATGATGATTGTTCTCCAAATACAGTAGATGTGGACGTGGCTACAGTCATACAATCTGTCGTATTAATATGCAACTCGTTTGACCGAACGAGCGCTACCTGAATTATTAAGAGGTAAATTACTTGAATAATTATTAATAAACAACATCAATGGTAAAAATGAGGTAGGAATTCCTATATACTAATTATTATCGCAAGGTAAAAGTTTGAAAAACAATTAATAAGAAACCCATTAATTCTTTAGCTATTTTAAATAAAAAAACTCAATACTACAAAGAAATACGTTATTGCCACTTACAAATTTGTTTCATAAATGTGTTTTTATAAAGATAAAATTGTAATTTGTTTCAAGTGCTATTTTAGGGTAATGAAATATATCTTAAGATTTCACAGAAACGATTCAATTTCAAATATAATTTATGACATTATACAGGGTGTTTCATAGTTGTTCGAAATCGAACATTTTTAACTACGCCCATGGCAGCAAGAGAAATAAAATAACCGAACCTCGCGCATAGCAACAGTGTAAGCACACATAGTAAATCAAGGCCAGAGCACAGCTAAGAACCCGGAAGTAATTAATAGTCCATATAAACATCAATAGTTAAAAACCGCCTTATCGGCTACCTCTTTATCGGCTGCCGCCTTTAGACGCTCCACGGCCAGGGGCAAGATTGGCAGTTGCATAAAAAAAAGGATATCAATAGCGCCGAAAACACGTACCCGTGATTGGCCAAGGAAGAATATCGGCGGACCACACGCGACTAGAATAAATTAAATCAAATCAGTAGAACTTCTATCTCCGGGGAAACAGGTCGCACTCAGACTGTTTCTTACGTAATAAATTCATCAATCTCAACTTATATAAATTGCATATTACTACATACGCACTTGCGTTTCACAATTCATAAATTTCTGAGCAATTGCAAACCTAATTTTGAGTTTGTTATATTCTTTGTTTTTTCTTTGTAAAGTGTTTTTGTTTTACGTTAACGTTAATACACAAAATCCAAGTACTCAGAGTATAATTTCACTACAACCTAAATACGTATACAGTCCACATCAAAACTCTCTGCCAACTTAATCTACAATAAGTTGGGACAGGCACATCTACAGGGTGTGGCCTAATAAGTTTGGGTCTCCAAATTTGACATTATTTGGAACTTCCCAAAACAATAGTTAAACCGACATACGTTAACTGTAAATAGAGGGTACTTAGGTGATTCCAAATAACCTTGGTTAATGAGTCTAATACCTTTAATAACCGAGATACGGGGTGTTTCATCCATTTCGGCCAATATTTTGATAAGCCGTAACTTTAGAACCACCCTGTAGATTTCTCTCATACTTGGTACAGGTATAGAGTGTCAATAGCCCAATCCTATAGTGTAAGAACTACAATTAAAATCCAGAGCCGGATTAAGAAGAATTTGTAAAATTTGAAAATCCCCAAAACAACACTCTGTATATCATCTGATATACAGGATGCTATTTTAGAGATTACCAACTTTTACAAATTTTTCTTAATCCGGATCTGATATTTAACTTTAGTTCTTGTATTGTACGATTGGGTTATTTAAACAATCTACCTGTACCAAATATGAAAGAAATCTACTGGGTGTTTCCAAAGTTACGGCTTATGAAAATGACAATATGTATTGCATTAATTGAATTTACTTTAAAAGTTTAGTAACATGTAGAACGAAATGTGCATTTATAAAAATATGTCAGAATATCTCAGTTTTTCCCATTCGTTTCGAATGTCGGATCTAATTTAAAAAATATCTGATCTACAGCGTGTTGCGTTGGGGATTTTCAAATTTTATAAATTTTTCTTAATCCGTATCTGGATTTTAACTGTAGTATGGTCCTTACATTATAGGATTGGGCTACTAAAAAATGATACCTGTACCAAACATGAAAGAAATCTACCAGGTATTGCGAAAGTTACTGCTTGCGAAAATGAAAAAAATGCATTTGATGTTAAAACTCCAGTAGTAGAATGGGATGTGCACTTAAAAAATTTTTTCACTTTAACTCATTTTTTTTCCGTTCTTTTCAAATATCCATCCCAATTTTAAAAAATCTGATATACAGGGTGTTGTTTTGGGGATTTTCAAATTTTACAAATTCTTCTTAATCCGGCTCTGGATTTTAATTGTAGTTCTTACACTATAGGTTTGGGCTATTGACACACTATACCTGTACCAAGTATGAGAGAAATCTACAGGGATATTAAAATATTGGCCGAAATGGATGAAACACCCCGTATCTCGGTTAAAAAAGGCGTTAACTTAAAGAGCAAAAAAGTCTATCGCACATTTATACCACAAATGTGGCCTAACTAGCCCCCTCTACAAATTACATGGAAGTAGATACCAGATTCTGATTTCTCGTGCCCAAAAACTCCAAGTTCCAAATTTTTATGTATACATATCCAAAAACGCTAAAGTTATTGCAAAAAATAAATCTTAAAATTTAACCTTTAACACCCTGTATATTCTTTATTAGCAACATTTTATTAGAGCAAGTTGGTTCAAATCGTAATATTTTAAAGTGAGGAATCTACCATACTTCTATGTACAATTACTTAAGGACCACCCTGTATGTGTCAACGTTATTTTCTGGTTTATAATCAGAGTCCTTACCTCTTTTCAGAGATTTAAAAAATATATACAGGGTGCGCCAATTATTTCCACTCGATCTCTAAAAGAGATATCAACAAGATTTTTTGTAGGGGTAGACAGTGTCACTCGGACTACAATTTTAAAATATTTTGATGTATACAGGGTGGCTAATTTTTGCGGAATGAAAATTAATTTGTTTTTTTTAAATTGAACACCCTGTATACGATTATCTCTTCTGATTCTACTTAGATTTACGGTAGTTTTTTGTATTTGTAAATCCGACGCGGCGTTGACAAGTTATTCCTATTTTAAGCAGATTTAATGAAAAAACAGCACTTCAGAAATATTAGCACAAAAACCACATTTTTTAAAAAATTCCTCAAAAAAGCTACTATGATGTAAATGAAACATGCACCTATCACAATAATCACACAACATCTTCACCTGTTGCACAGGGTGTTTGCCGATGGCGTGCCAATAGTCTAGTTTTCAAATGGCAATAACTTAATTTTTTCAAATGGGACACCCTGTATATTTTTCTTCAGTTAGAAGCTCTCCCAAATACGCATTAAAAAATATAGGGTTTTGCACATCTAACTTTACTATTTACTTTAATAATTGACGTTAAGTGACAAACAACATATTTCACACAATTTTTAATAAGAAATCAAGTTACCTATGAAAATGACAGTAGGTATATTTTGTTATGGCATTAATTGTCAACATAAAATTTTGTATTGTATCACGTCTACTATATTTAATCGGTATTGTGTATAAAAAATGGATTTTAATAAGAATTATAGTGTTCAAGAAAATATTGATATGATATGGATACTGGGTGAATGTCAAAAAAATGCGTTTCTTGCTAGTAGGGTCTATCGTCAAAGATACCCAGAAAGACGTCATCCACAAAAGAATACTTTTGAGAATTTAAAGAATAGATTTGATAGAACAGGAACCGTCAAGTATGAAAAACATTCACGTGAAACTACAGCTGTTACTATTGACAACGAATATAAGGTAATGATGTATAATTGAAGATCCCAATATAAGCACAAGGCAATTAAGCAATCAGTTAGATATTTCCAATACCACAATTAGACGCATAATAAAAAAGAATAAATATCACCCCTATCACATCCAGCTTCACCAAGAATTGTTACCACGTGATTTCGCGCGTAGATGGTTAATAAACAAGATAAATACAGAGCGTAACTTTTTAAACAAAGTTTTATTCTCCGACGAAGCCACGTTTCATAAGAACGGTTGTGTAAATAGACACAACTTCCATTATTATTCGGACCACAATGAACATTTATTTAGAACCACATCACAGTATCGATGGTCTTTGAATGTGTGGGCGGGAATAATAGGTGATTATGTAATTGGTCCCTATTTCTTTGATGGGACTGTAAATGGAGCTATATTTTTAGATTTTTTAGAACATGATTTTCGCAACTTATTGCAAAATGTGCCTCAAAATTATCGTAAGGGAATGTGGTTTCAATTAGATGATGCCCAGTGCCGGTCCTAGACATTTTTGTAGTGGATGCGAACAATTTTCTGGCGCCCCTCATACCAGTGGGGTAGATTGGCGAGGGGGCGTAATACCGGGCGGTCTGGGAAAATTTTTGAAATTTGGACTATTTTTTATTACATTACATTCAGAAAAAACAAAATTTTCAAGCTGTGGCGCCCCCTGGCCGCGGCGCCCGCCTGCGACCGCATCCTTCGCGTACGCCTTAAACCGGCCCTGATGGTGCCACACCACATTACCTATTAGATGTTCGCAATTGGTTAAATAGGGAATTTCAGGATCGTTGGATAAAAAAGAGGAGGACCTATAAATTGGCCTACTAGCTCGCCTTGCCTTACACCTTGCGATTTTTTCTTGTGGGGTTTTATTAAAAATATTGTTTAGAAAGAAGAGGTTACCACAAAAGAAAATATGAAAGAAAGAATTACTGCAGCATTTAGACAGGTGACCCCTGCAATGCTAAGAGTTGTGCGTAAATCAATGAAAAAAAGGGCAAGAAAATGTATAAATGAAAATGGAAGACATTTTGAACGTCTACTATAAATTTTAACTTTCACTATTGTAGTTTTCTTATGATTAAACTTTGTAAAATTTTGTACTTATTAAAAATTGTGTAAATGTTGTTTGTCACTTAACATCAATTATAAAAGTAAATAGTAAAGTTAGATGTGCAAAACCCTATATTTTTTTAATGCGTATTAGGGAGAGCTTCTAACTGAAGAAAAATATACAGGGTGTCCCATTTGAAAAAATTAAGTTATTGCCATTTGAAAACTAGACTATTGGCACGCCATCGGCAAACACCCTGTGCAACAGGTGAAGATGTTGTGTGATTATTGTGATAGGTGCATGTTTCATTTACATCATAGTAGCTTTTTTGAGGATTTTTTTTTTCATTAAATCTGCTTAAAATAGGAATAACTTGTCAACGCCGCGTCGGATTTACAAATACAAAAAACTACCGTAAATCTAATATTAAGTAGAATCAGAAGACATAAACGTATACATGGTGTTCAATTTAAAAAACCCAAATTAATTTTCATTCCACAAAAATTAGGCACCCTGTATACATCAAAATATTTTAAAATTGTAGTCCGAGTGACACTGTCTACCCCTACAAAAAATCTTGTTGATATCTCTTTTAGTTTCGGTGCTAGAGATCGAGTGGAAATAATTGGCACACCCTGTATAATACATTAATAAACTAAACTGCCTGAGGTTGTGAAATAAAATCACACTTGTTCCCAAGAATAAGGACATTAAAAATGCCCTACACTGCACCAGCGTCTGGACAACAACAACTACTCCTTGGGCTATATGCCCCACCAGGTATTGAATTACGAAAGTCCAGACGTGGTTTGGTGCACGACCAAGTCGGGGCTTTAAACCAAAAACTTCGATTTTGTTATTAAAGGAGCTTGCCATTCTTAGACCGGTTTCGGAATTATTGTACCTCATCAGTAAGAAGCAGGCTAGCTCGACATCCTATCGCTAAAGGATGTCTGAAAATGAATTCGACTAGCCTCGTTCTTGATAAAAGTGTTAGAGCACGTCTGAACTTTCGTAATTCAATACCTGGTGGGGCATATAGCCCAAGGAGTAGTTGTTGAAGTCCAGACGCTGGTGCAGTGTAGGACATTTTTAATGTCCTTGTTCTTGGGAACAAGTGTGATTGTATTTTACATCCTCAAGCAGTTTTGTTACGCCCATGATCCTTTTTTGGAATTTTTATGGTTCAAAAAATTCCACCTTCGTTGTAGTTTTCTATAGTTTTGCAAGCTTTGATTTTGTTATTAGAGTGAAGATGGCGTTGGGCTCTCCTCGTTCGTGATATACGTGCTCTAACGCAAACACTTTTATCAAGAACGAGGCGAGTCGAATTCATTTTCAGACATCCTTTAGCGATAGGATGTCGAGCTAGCCTGCTTCTTACTGATGAGGTACAATAATACCGATACCGGTCTAAGAATGGCAAGCTCCTTTAATAACAAAATCGAAGTTTTTTGTTAAAGCCCCGACTTGGTCGGGCACCAAACAACGTCTGGACTTTCGTAATTCAATACCTGATGGGGCATATAGCCCAAGGAGTAGTTGTTGAAGTCCAGACGCTGGTGCAGTGTAGGGCATTTTTAATGTCCTTGTTTTTGGGAACAAGTGTGATTTTATTTCACATCCTCAGGCAGTTTTGTTACGCCCATGGTCCTTTTTTGGAATTTTTATGGTTCAAAAAATTCCACCTTTGTTGTAGATTAATAAACTAGCTTGAAATCAACAAGACCCCTGGAGATTCCGTATCTCCATCTGAAGGTACTTGTGCTCCCTAAGACGCCGTTTCTAAGGGTTGTGGAGTAAACCACGTTAAATAATCTGGCGCCCGAGCATTCTCCTTTACAAGACGTCAATCGTAAGGCATAATTTTCTTTGTGGCAAGAAAAAGCCTTGCAATAAATAGTGCATCCACAGAGATATAAAGGCATTATTGAATATGTATTAATTTAAAAAATAAGTCTTGCCGCTACTCTTTAAAAAAAAAATTAACAGATAATTTTAGAAAACAATAAATCTTAATGCAAAAAACTTGTACCTACTTAATTCTCGTACTCTCTAGCTGTAAGTTTAAGTGTTTGAATACCCGTTGGAAATAAATATAAACATATATGTAGTCTTCAACCTTGAAAACTCGTCCTGTGTTTTATATAAAATTGTATGTAATGGACAATAATCCTCATATTATACGGCATTTATTTTTATGAAATCCCAATCAGGATGTTTGAAGACAAGATCTCATATAATGGTGTTTTATAATAAGTCAATAAATCACATATTAACGTCAATAATAATTTATCTTTCAACTTATGCTCATTATAAGTATTATATAACTATTTATTAATTAGACTATGAAGTTTTTATAAGCAGTTTTCTTAAATCTTGAGAATCTCTAAGGTTTTTTTTCTTATTATGTAAAACTTGGTTATATCAATGGGAAATAAATAAAGTAATTTTTTAACATTAGTCAAAAACAGAACCAAATGGTATTAAATTTCGATTTTAATATGGATTTAAATCGCTAATTTTCAAAGATGGCGCTGGTGCAATATCAACTTTGTAATTTTAAATAATAACGTAAGTCGATTCTCTATCTAATAGTATATTACGTAACAAGTGTGGAAAGTGACCAATTACGCACGAGTGCAGGAAATGCACTTTCCAACGAGTTATGTACACTATTTTTCCTACGACCCCAACATTTTTAATATTCTAATTTTATTTTTTCTATAAAATATTAGTTATTGGGTATATTAATTTTAGGATTTAAAATAAAATTTTAAAAATAATCTTTTATTGTGCTTTTAAGAAACATATTTACAAACTTAATTTAAATAATATCTTCAGAAAAAGAAGCTTTAACGAATTTTATATTTATTTATTTATTTATTGTGACGATAAGAATATACAATTGACAGAATTTTCTAAATAAAAAGGGGTATTTAAACTTTATAGTATAGTCGAACCCACTGCTTTATGAGAATGAAAAAAGATATAAAAACAGCAAAGGATACTGCCAATAGAACAAATGGCGATGCATCTGGACATTTTTGAGTACTTTAATATCGAAAACAGCGTACACTGTCCATATACATAAAAATAAAATAATATTTTGGCTATTAGGACCACTGTGCAAAGATTCAATAACCAACTTAACTGGAGATCCTAATAGGGGTAAATGGCGTAAAGTTTCTATATTGGTTAACTTTCTTTAATATGAATTTACATTTTAATTTCTATAACACATGTTAGATTTGAATAGAGGTAACTCCATCTGGACCATAGCTTCTTTTTCTGATCTCTTGTGAGATTCACAAACGTTACTAATTAAAATTTTGTCTTAAATTTTAATTTAACTAAACTGTGGGGTATTATGTTACACTCATAATAGACGACAATGGAAGTATGGTTATAGTTTTTCCATTTTCAATTACAGAATGGTATATTCTGTAACAAGGTGGAGGAACCACGAGTGTCGGATTTTCATTCCAACAGAGTAACAGACTGTACTTTCTCCACGGCCACAGAAAGTAGAAATTAAATATAGTAAAATGAAAACCTCAATCTCTCAACATTGTGTAGTATTTTTATATTCAAGCTTGGATTTTTGCGGTAGCAAATTTTGAGTTATATTATCGACATATTTTTTATTTCTGGAGGAGTATTTTCAAATTCTACATCTAAATTGTTTCATTTTCTTCTCCTTTTTAATAAATTAAAAGTTTTTACAACCCTATATTAAGACCACGTCAACTAACACTGACAGTTAATTTGACATACATGGCAAATCTTATTTTTTTAAACAATTACGGAAAGAAGATTCTATCTCTAGTGATAGAATGAAATACGTATAAAATACATAAGAAGCAAGTGTTTCAGAATTTTCTTTGAATCTCAAGACCGAGAATGTTTCTTTTCTGTTAGTATAAGTGGTTTCACAATAACTACATCCAGTAGTGGCCGTGAAGAATAGTATATTCTGTAACAAGGTTAGAATGAGAATTCGACACGAGTGGAGGATTCCGAACGCGAGCGAACCTTAATTAATTTATAATATTTATGACTTTACTCACCGTGTTTTTAATTTTAGAATTAATTTTGAGACAAAATTTTAATTAGTAACGTTTGTGAATCTCACAAGAGATCAAAAAAGGAAGCTATGGGCCAGATGGAGTGGTCAACCTCTATATAAATCTAATAAGAAGTTAACCAATATAGAAATTTTACCCTTATTAGGATCTTCAGTTAAATTAGATATTGAATCTTTGCACAGTGGTCCTAATAGCCAAAATATTATTTTATTTTTATGTATATTCACAGTGTATGGTGTTTTCAATATTAAAGTACTCAAAAATGTCCATATGCATCATCATTTGTTCTATTGGTGGTATCCTTTGCTGTTTTTATATCTTTTTTTCATTCTCATAAAGCAGTGGGGTCGACTATACCGTTAAACGCTTTAGTACAGGCATCTATCGAGTGTTCTACTTTAATGTACAGGGTGTCCCACGACGAACTGTACATAGTCAAACCATAAATACTATGGACCGAGGCCATTTCATATCTGGCATTAAAAAATGCCTTGTTGTGTTTTTGACGGATATACAGGGTGATATTTGAAAATATGAATTATTCTACGTTAAGTATATCCAAAAACAAAAATCTCACGACAAATAAAATTTGGCACATGGAGTATATGCTCTCTGGGCTCAATAAAATAGGTTTTTAAAAAATTTTAATTTCAGGTCCGGACTTAGATTTTTATTGGTTTTTTTTAAAAACAACACCCTGTACACAAGATAAGACAATTTTTATTTTTCTCACTTTAAAGCTTAAGGATGATACTAAGCAACAGTTAAAAAAAATTGAACGCAGAAAAAATGTTTGTTAATTTTAACGTCTCTTTTCTGACCTAATGGCCTAAACTACAGCTTATCGTGGGCTCCGAACCAGTAAGTGTGTAATTGTGTCACCAACCCCTATCAGTTCCACGAGATATCCGATTTCATCCGGGATGTTTACAGGCGTGAACGCAGAAAAAATAAAACTTTGAGAAATGGTATAATTTTAATGGATTTACATTCTTCTTATGACTGATACATAACCATTGAAATTCCAGGGCCGTATTTATTTTTTTAGTTTCTATTGATCCTGTAAAAACAACACCCTGTAAAGCGAGTTGAACAAATTTTCCATAATCGTCCTTGCATCATAAACTACTATTAGACTATCAAAGGCAGTGTTGAAAAAAATTATTTAGAGTTATTAGTTTCACAACCTTATAAACAGATCAATTGGAAAAGTAAAATTGTAAACAAAATTTTGAAAGAAAAATGAAAAACTGTTGTATCATCCTTTTGAAACAACTATTAGTAATTATAAATATATATGAAGAATCCGCCTTATTTTTTCTATAAGAATAACATAAAAATTCGTCCGAGAACATCAGGTGTGACAAAGCCAACCCTGGAGAATCTGATAATTTGTAATTGTCTACTAAGAATCATTTATTAATATTGTTTTAAATACTTATCTTTCTTACTAGACACAAAAAACATATTTATGATTAACTTTGCCTAATAGACCGAATAACGGGTAAAACGTAGTAAATTGAATAATTAAATTAAAAACTCACCTCTCCGTTGTAGGATCTGCACAATTTAATGGATATTTCAGTTCTATAATCTCTCCATTCTTCTCTTTTAACTGCCCCTGTTTCTCCATGTAATATTGAACCAGTTCTGATAAAGTTGCAAATTTCTCTCCCCCATACAAATCATAGAAATCACCAGAATTTTGGATTTTAATATGGGTGACTTCGCCATTGCGCCTAATAAAATAATTTTACATATATAATTGGTGTAAAAGTACTGGCTTAAAGTGCTTTACAATTAAATTAAATAAGTTAACAATTGGTGATATATTGTAATAACTTTTTTAACCCACTTGAGGCCAAAAGTAGACTTTCCCTTCCTCAAATTTATTGTTTGACCTTTTTTGTCAGGGGTAACAAAATAAGTAAGTAGGTACAAGGCAGAATAAAATAAGCAGCAATGATTGAAATTGCCTGAGGTAATTAAGGCTCATTAATTCCCGAGGTACATAAATTACTATTATTCCTGACCATGCTATTATAAGCATATATCATCATGGTTACGCTATCAATAAACAGGGTCATAACTCCCTCGGGAAATTAGAGGTGCCTTAATTTCCCGTTGTCAGGCTTAATTCCCGGTGTTAGGATATTTTGACGTTGTTGAATATTGCTGTCAGTGTTTCATTATATTTAGTGAATGTCATTGCTGCTTATTTTATTAAAACCGATCAGAAATAAAATAATCTATGTGGAATTAATGAGCCTTAATTACCAATTACCAATTGCAGTCCCTCGGGCCAGAGGCCCTCGGGAATTAAGGCCCTTATAATTCGCTTGATACATAAATTACTATTTATTGTTATAGACATCAGTATTATTTAAAATTTACTTAATTTATTTATACTGAACATTCATACTGGTTGTGCAATTTAATACTTCATACTAGACTTTAAAAAAGCCTTAATATAACTGTAATGTATCAGTATAATATAGTAAATACTCTGTATATCTTCTTTTGTAAACATATCTTGTTTCAAATGTATTCATAATTTTTCCTGTCACAGTGTAAAATTCCAATAGTTCAAAATACTTTATTTATCTCTAGACACATGACATTAATTTCTTATTTGTTTATTATATTGCTAAAAAGGCAGTGTCATGTTTAAGAATTGTTTATTCAAAACAAGATAAGAGTCTCAACATTTAAGTTCTGTTTTTCAGAGACAAGCAGAATAGAATAGACATAACGTTCATTAAGAATAGTTAACCCATTTGTGTATTTGTAGTTTGATAATTCATACAAAATATTTAAAATCAAGTGTTTCCATATCAGACCCAAAAGGGGGACATTGTGGAGTGCAGAAAATCGCATTAATTACATAACATTTAAATAAAATTGTGTTAACTTGTAATGAAGATACAAAATAGATTTGGACTAAGAATCCCAAGAAACCTTATTGTATCTCTTAACCTTTTAACACATAATCTAGGTTTATGTTCTAAGGAAGTGGGTATACAATTTTAAAAAGTTAATTTCATTTTATCTACTCAGTATTATAACTTATATTTGTTGTTCTAAGAAAAGTTCTGATATAAAAAAATTACCAAAGGGTTAAAATACATAATTAAGGACTTACCTCACAGAAAGAGTAAAGTCGCCGGGGTTTGAAGAACTAGGTCGAGCCAAAAAACTGCAGTCCACCCCTCTTTCCATCAACAATTTTTCGGCATCAATCCCGCTGATCGTGGGCCAAAACCACCTACAAGATTTTGAAAATGTACTTTAATTATTTGACGTTAAAACAAAAACGAGATATTGCTTCTTAGCAAGTTAGGTACATAAAATTTTTATTTTTTTTAATCGATTTTCATGAGCTAATCTTTTTTTATGTTGATATAACACCATGACACAATATCTAATAAGGAAATATTTCAAATTAGTTACCTTCTGGAACTCATATTATCTAAATCCGAAAGAAAAAATGTGTAAATATACAGAAACAAAATAAATTAACATCCAGAACTAACTTCCAAGTTTATCGCCATCTTGAAAATACGAGGACTAATCAATCTCAAATCGTAATACTAATTAATTATTGTTTAAATATACTGGGTGTTTAAAAAATCAGATTTAAAATTTTAAGATAAAAACATCTTTGTGAATAATCGAAATATGCTATACAAAAGGAACAGTTAAAAATAATTAGCAAATTTAATGTTTCGCTATTTATATATTGACAAATCCTCATATAATTGTACCCCACCTTATTTATCAAAGCTCGCTCGTCGATTCTAATTATTTTCAAATGAACTATTTTTTATAGAAAAAAATATTGGAGAAATAAGAAAGAACATGTATTCTAACGTAATTTATTTACAATTAGGCGGTATTACATAACAATTACTAAGATACTAATGTGGGTGCAGTGTCCGGGGAAAGACCTTCTGATAATAATTTTTGAGATTCCAAAAGCTGCTTTTGTTCTCTCTCTGGTTTAACTTTGGTGTAATATTGATAATAATGCCATCCAATCTCCGAACCAGCATATAGGGTAAGTCCTATGCAAGACCATACAAAACCTTTGTGTAATTTATCTAATATTACATTTGTAGATGGAGACTTCTTCATGTTTCATACAAAAAATTTTGCATAAGTTCATAAAACGATTTTTGTATTTGTTTTGGATTGTTTTTGTATTCTTAAAAATATAACCTCACTCTAATTTGTCATATTATACTTAACAATCTTGACATTTCTTTCTACTTCTTTTTTTTATGTTATACCTCAATATATTAAGATCAATTGCATATCGCTATTAATTTATTTTGTTTGTTTACTGCTTTGACCTCTCAATATAACGTATTTTATATCTTCCTGTTTTCCTCTTAAAAGAGTTTTGAAGAGGTAATTTATCGTTATTAAAGATAATATTAATTAAGGATGAATTGGCAAGAAGAAGAAACAGATATTTGAACCGCCTGTGTTGAAACAGTTCAACAGTTTTCTTCCCAATATTTAGATTTTCACACAAAGATGTCGCTGTAATATGTAAGGTTGTAAAACTTCTAGGAATTCGTTTACGTGAACCCAACCCAAAAGTGCAGTTTTATTATAGTTTGTATCCATTTTTAGGTTGTTTTTATAATATTTTAGTAGCTAAGGTGTGTAGAATTTTCATATTATGTTACTTTTTGTAAATACCGTTGAAAACAGGTATAAAAGTGCTTCCGGAACTATTTTATTCACGTGAAATGACGCTTGGAATGCGCTAAAAATGGCAGATTTACAAAAAAAATCCTGCATTCTAACACGTCTTGACACATTTTTAAGCTAGTTGTGTTTTCAAAGTAGTCCATAATTTATATAAAGTACATTTTAACTTGAGTAGGTAGTGACCACACTGATTCATAATTTTCACATTTTAATGTGTCAAATTTGACAATTGATATAGATATTCATTTTGCAGTAATTAAAATGCAGACGATCAAGTGTGTAGTGGTCGGCGATGGAGCTGTTGGTAAAACTTGTTTGTTAATTAGGTAAGTGAACATAGTTTTAGTTTAGAATTAAATTAAAAGATTGTGTTTATTTCAGTTATACTACAAACAAATTTCCTTCCGAATATGTCCCCACAGTCTTTGACAATTATGCCGTAACTGTTATGATAGGCGGTGAACCATATACATTAGGTTTATTTGATACTGCAGGTAAGAGAAAAAAGTACTTAATGTAGATTAATTCATGCTTCCACTTGTCTTCTGAACAACCCACTCAACCACTTTGGTACATGTTCATTATGAATCAAATATGTACATAATCAGAATCCTCTTATTACCCCAATGGGTGTTAAGGTTACAAAGAATTCTATGTTTCTAAAATTCAGTGCTATAAAATGTTTAAGAATAATTTTTCTCTCATAAGATAAACATCTTTTGAGTCATTGATTTTTTAAATTAAGTGTTTGAAGTTAGGCGAATTTATAAATGAACGGCTTTTCTAATTATTTAAAAAATCTATACATTTGTTGTTTCAGAATAATAGTATATATATTTTTGAATATATGATAAACAAAATTTATTGTTATTTATCAAAACTGCAAAAAGTATACAAATGTTTTATGTAAATAATAATTACCATTAAAAGTTTTTTTACGTTACAACAGCATGTATTTTCCTTTGATGAAAAACTGATGGAAAATCTCGGTCTTCCAAATTTGTCTGTAAAAATTTGACATTTTAAAAGACGTACAGTGAAAGTCATAAAGTAACGGACATTATTTTAAAAAGAAAAATTGTACATTTATTGATTATTTAAATTAGAGGAAATACAAAATCCTCGATTTTCACAAAAAAACTATTGCAAAATGCTTTTAAACGCTTTAAACATCACTGCAAAATCCGAATTTTGATGAGAAAGTTAGCTAATTTTATTTTTTCCGTTTTTCAAAAGATTTTTGATGCTGTTATTGACAATCTTGATATTAAATATAAATTGAACAAAAGTATATCCCTTTAAAGTTACCAGAGCCACTTGCAAAGAAATCGCTGAAACTTATTCTAATAATTGTTGAGAATTTGTCGCGCTATTAGTTTTTTTTCTAGGGGGTGGCTCTGCTAACTTAATATTAAGTTAGCAGTGCCACTCACAAACAAACATCAAATATCATCACAATTGTTAAGTAATTGTCGAAGTGCATCTGACGAAAAAAAAATGCAAAAAATCCATTCCTTATACCTTTTTTTTTGGGATTTCCTGGTTTCTGGGAAACATTCGCATTTTTGGCAACAGCGCATTTGTATAATGATATTTTACGGTTTTTTTGGTGTCATTATTGACAAATATAAAGTTTTTTATGGAACCATACATCACAGTAATACACCCACGCAACTTTGTTGATTTATTATGTTTTCATCCAGAAATGAACTGAACAATTGTCGAACGACCGAAATGTATTTGTTGTGAACACAGAAAAAATGTTGCGATCTTAGATTTTTTCTAGGGGGTAGCTTATTAAGTTTTTGCTGCTAACTCATTAAGTTAGCAGAGCCAACCGTAAAAGATCATTATACAAATGCGCTGTTGCCAAAAAATGCGAATTTTCCCCAGAAACCAGGAAATCCCAAGAAAAAGGTGGGCCAAACCTCTATCGTCGGTTGATTACGTCGTTGTGGTAAGAGATAAACCTTTCAAATTTTGTGTGAGCTAGTACAGTCACTGGGTGCACATTTTGAAAATAGTTTCGATTATACAGGGTGTTCCAAAATCTCACGGAAAAATCACAAAAAAATAAGTAAAATTTAGCCAAACTTATTAATGTAAAATTTCCATTTTATAAAAATGTCCGTTACTTTATGGTTTCCACTGTCTGCAAATATTTCAGTGATGGTATTGTGACTGAGTTTTACAAAGACAAATTCGAAAAAATATTTAAAAAACGCAGTCAGATTATTTTACAACTATGGCCTATGGTCGTATACTTTTATTTATCGAAATATTAATATTTAACTTTAATTGTAGGTCAAGAAGATTATGATAGACTTCGCCCTTTGAGTTATCCTCAAACTGATGTCTTCTTAGTATGTTTTTCTGTTGTTAGTCCGTCCTCATTTGAGAATGTAAAAGAGAAGGTAATATTTTTGCACTTGTAATTAAAATTTCTGTTATCACTACATACAGACTCATGAGCCCAACTCCTAGTTTCATGTGACATTGTAAACTTCAGTCTTGACTAACATTTTGAAACACATTTATTTTATTTGAAATGTACTTCTTAAGAAACAGGACTCATAGATTAAAAAAACTGCTGAAATCAGGGTTGCATTCTCCTCCACACTATAGAAACTGATCCTTTGTTCCCCATGAAGATGTTAGACTTACTAGATTCTATATAGTTTTACAAAATCTTTCAGTTTTAACTCGTTTACACATTGAGTAAAAAATTCTATTGTAAAAATATTATTTTGTGCTTTAATTAGTTTACAGCCTGCGAAAAATTCCACCTAACCCTTTCACTGCCAGCAACGCGCCTAGCGCGTTGTGTTAGGTTTCACTCATGTGCCAGCAAAGTGGCTACCCGATGCTCATGATTCATTTTATGGTTGTAATATTCATCTGGCAACAATAACAAAGACTGTTTGTGTGAAGGCACACAGTAGACAGTCAGTAATGTGTGCCTTCACACAACCAGTCTTTGTTATTGTTCCCAGATGAATATTACAACCATAAAATGAATCATGCATAGCACGCGCCAGTTGCGTTGCCGGCACATGGGGATTGTCCTAATATTTTAGGTGGCAGAGTCAAAGGGTTAATGGTTAAAAAGTTTTGGTGTAGTTAAAAACAGTAACACTGACATATCCCTAATGTAGAATTTTATGAAAATGTTACGATAATATGAACTTAATGTTATAAATATATAAAAACTATTTGTCAAATAATATTCAGACATGACAACTTTGCCTAGACTTGGATATATTAACAATTATCACGCATTTAGGTTTAATGAACTAACCAATCAAGGATGAACAAATTAAATTGTCTTAACTGATTACCTCCCATATTGCCGAAACTTTTTAATGATATAAGTGTCATGTCTAGTTTAAATCTATTTCTTATGGAAAAAAATGTATATTATTGACACAAAAAATACTATGTACCTGTCCTAACACCTATTTGAAAAGTGCTTGTTGATTGCAAGTCTTGACTGGTGATGTAGCCTTTACCTCACATGTATTTGCAAAAGCTCGGTTTCTGACAAAATAGTAGAAATAACTATTTACTAATTTTATTTCAACATATAAATTTACATTTTAGTGGGTACCAGAAATTACGCACCACTGTCAAAAAACTCCTTTCTTACTAGTTGGGACACAGGTTGATCTTCGTGATGATGGGGCCACTATAGAGAAATTAGCGAAAAATAAACAAAAACCCATATCAATTGAACAAGGTACGTGTATATGAAAACATTTTAGATCAATATAAATTTTTTTATTTTAAGTTTACAAATCTCACAAAACTAAAACTGAATACACTATGTTCTTCACACATTGTGCATTTTGACCTTCTTGTAAAATTTTCCAAAAACCCAACTTTTTTTAGATTTTGTAATTGTACATTTCAACTATTTCAATTTTTCGCTCTTTTGAGAATTTGATCATTTTTTTGGTTATAGGAACTCCGATAGCAAAATTATATCAAATTTCAATCATTTCAAATCCTTACTAGCGATACTTGTAATTTTTTTTTATTTTTATTTATTCAATAAATACAATGAATGATAAGCACTCGTTTCACATGAAAGGCATCATAAAACATCATCATCAACATAATAAATAGAATTATACCCAAAGACCAGACATCTATCTGTATGAACCTTGATCGATCTTCTTTCCAATTAAGTATTCCAGAGCATTTACTTGAGAATTTCGAGGACTCAAAAGGGTCGCCATATGTTAATTAAGCAGGTTTTTTCTTTACCTTTGATCTGCACAAAGGATGTGAAATAAAATTACACAAGCTCTCAAGAACAAGGACATTAAAAATGTCCTACACTGCACCAGCGCCTGGACTTCAACAACTACTCCTTGGGCTATATGCCCCACCAGGTATTGAATTACGAAAGTCCAGACGTGGTTTGGTGCCCGACTAAGTCGGGGCTTTAACCCAAAAACTTCGATTTTGTTATTAAAGGAGCTTGCCATTCTTAGACCGGTTTCGGCATTATTGTGCCTCATCAGTAAGAAGCAGGATAGCTCGACATCCTGTCACTAAAGGATGTCTGAAAATTAATTCGACTCGCCTCGTTCTTGATAAAAGTGGTTGCGTTAGAGCAAGTGTATCACGAATGAGGAATAAATAAAATCATTTGCCAAAGTTGCAGAAAATTTCCTTAAGATTTATAAAATAAATACAGCGCACATCTGTTGGAACGGATTTCTTACAATTTAAAGCAGAAATGTGCTGCCTCTGCACCGAATATATGACTAAATTCTCCCTTCACATACAATGGTAATTACAGGGACGGATTTTAATTTTACAATGAAATTGTTTTTTTTTTTAATTCATTTTGCAATCAATAATATGAGATTCATTTAGGCATTGTAATAAAACTTTATAATATTCAAATCAAGACTAAATATTTTATATATTTTTTTGATTTATGAAAATAGATTTTAAACGAAATTTTTCACTTTTCCATACAATTTTTCAAACATTTTCTTTCATACAACCTTGTCCTGACAATTACAAACAACAAAAAAAGCATTAGCCAAAGAGGTGCAGCCATTCTGAAGTGAAGCGCTCAAACATTCGGTAAATATTTGATATTGGCGGTGATCTAAAAGCCACGCCTCCAAGCTCTGGAAATATTCGTTGGTTATGTACAAATCGACACTGTCAGAGTGTTAAGGTGAAACAATATTTCATGTGAGTTTAATTTTCTACTTTATTTTAGGTGAAAAATTGGCCAAAGAACTGAAAGCTGTTAAATACGTTGAGTGTTCTGCCTTAACCCAGAAGGGACTCAAAAATGTATTTGATGAAGCCATCCTAGCAGCTCTAGAACCTCCAGAACCAGTCAAACGTAAAAAGTGCGTCATTTTGTAAACCTGAAATTTTTACAACTCCATCTTCAGAATTATCAAAAGTATTTCTCTTAAAATGGGGCGAGAGGACCCAGCAAGAGACAATTTTTTTTATATACTTATCAAACAGCTTTTTGGAAGCGTTTCAAAATTAATGTGGATTGTCTAAAAATGGTATACATATATACCTTTTTACTTTTACTTCTTCCAGTATGCTCAAAAAAAATCTGTAGAGGAATTGAAATTAACTGAAGAGGATGAGTGAAGCATGACAGAGGTTTTATCGTGCCTGCCAACAATAAATGTCGAACAAAGGTATATATATATATAACGGTAGATATTTGAGAAAAGTCATTTTAAAGTTGTCTCCTCTCATTCTCTTCACGGTATAATAATTTTGGAAAGCCGTTTTTCTATAACCATGTATAATTTTATCTCCGGTATCAAATTACTATTTGTATTTTCAAAATTTTCATAATGTTTACTTCGAAGGTATTAAAAAAGAATCTTGTTGCATTTTGTCTAACAATATAATTTTTTATTATTTATTTAGTAAACAACTGTTAAATTGTATGCATGGTCCTTGCCGACCAACTAAATTTAGACTTATTACTTCCTTAAAAAGGTTTGGCATTGAAGAAGGAATATTGGTAAAAATTGGTTTATATATGAAAGGTCAAAAAAGCGCAGTTTTCAATGAGAAAATATATCTAACCTAACCTGTCACCAGTCAAAATGTGACGTCTGTCAATATATGATAACTGTCAAAATGTAACACCTAAAATGTGAAACTTGTCAACGTGATACCTTTCAAAACGTGACAACTGTCAAAATGTAACACCTGTTAAGATGTGAAACTTGTCAAAACGTGACACCTGTCAAAATCTGACAGCTTCATTCATTTGTGAGATACTTCTTTGTATTTATTGAATAAAGATTATTATCTCGAATTTCTTCAGCTCCTCTCTCATAAGTATTCCCTCTGAGGTGCCAAAACATTTAAGAGTTAAACAAAAGTTTAAATTTAATTTTAAAGCAAGGTTCTCATGTGGAACATTTTCTACCCATCTGATGTTTACTAAATAAAAACGATTTACTGGATTGTGATCAGCAATCAAAGAAATCTCGATAAATCGGGCGTTGAGAAACACTTGATGAAGCTTAAAAGCAGAATCAAATAGTTTCTTTCTTAAAAAAAAAAATGATAGAGAAAGTGCAACCAGCTAATTAAAACAGATTTGTTGCACAAGAAAATATGAAGGAAACATTGGTGAATATAAAAAAAATAGATGATTTAAAGTAATTGTTTTAAATGTATTATTGAGGTTAAGGATTATTTTTAATTAATGCTTGATTTTGTTCAGAATGGATTTTTATTTAGGTTTCATTTTATGTAAAAATGGTGCTAACACATTTGAAGAGGGGACAGATATATTTAAAACAATTTAACTTATTACAGGGCGTCTAAAAAATTAAAATTAATTTTAATACGATTGTAATAAAAAAAAAATAATAATGTGACTTCAATTTTTTGGGTCCCCTGTAGTACCACCAATCTCAAATTTACATAAAAATGTATCAACCGTTGAGTAATTTTTTACGCTAGAGCATAATATTTGTATATAATATATATTTGGAAGGATGGTCATGAGCGAGTGTGATAATTTGTATTTTTATTTATCTGCATTTACGTTTGGATTTTGAAAAAAAAAAATGCAAAAAATTTCCAGATTTAGTTAGTACTAATTTAGCATTTTATTGTGTGTACAGAATTGTTTGAATGTTGTATAATCTAAGTATTCTACTATAAAGTTATTTAATACAAAAAAATAAACATTTATATGTAAATATGTTTTTTTTTGTTAAGAGTTCTTCACCTACACACTGCTCGAGGATATGTCCGGGTCGCCGTGAGAAGGATCTCAAGCGATCCCCACTTCACCAAATTTTGTAGCACATATTTAAAACATTTGACGATTTTCGAATACCTATTTAAAGTTAGGCATCGGTATAAATGAACTATTGCTGGCTTTGTAGGATGAAATATTAATCTATATGTAGATTTTAAAAGTGCTTTTAATCTTCATAAAGCTCTTCTGATTGGTCGACACATTGACACGAAAAATATAAATAAAATTATTCACACAGTACGGGCTTAAAAATACCCTACTTTCCATGTTCCATGTTTATCGAGTAATTAAAGTATAAATTTTAATAAATGGCTCAAAATTTAACATGATGATTTAAAAAAAAATTCGGATTAGAGTTTTTTCGTTTCTTTGCATTTTTTGAGAACATTTACCATAGTAATGTATATTTTTTTACACCATCAAAAAGTAGAGATTTCAACGAACAAAAAGCCCACCGAGTTTTTTAAAAAAGCAGATATTTTGACGTGAGAATTTTCGATTGAAAATTAGGGTGCTTATTCGATATTAAGTCAAAATAAAGTGAAAAAATAAATATTTTAAACCAAAAAAATTACAGCGTGTTTGGGACATAAAAAGGTAAGTTTTCACCAAATTTCGTGAAAAAAAAATTTTTTTTTGTAAAAGATAAAAATAAAAAACCAAAAACTTGGTTATTTGAATTTTTCACATACATTTTGAGGTTATGTGAAAAAAGTGTAAATATAAAAGTTGTAGATCTTTTTATTACCTACAACTTTGCAATTGAACTTTTTTCCATAGGACTTGTAGATTTGCCCGAAATCGAGATAAACAGTTTTTTACCCTTAAAAACTCACCCCCTTCCACTTCCCGACCTCAGATCGCCCGTAAATTATTTTTCTTTTCATTTTTGTTATATTCTCTTCCTTTTCCAATGGGTTTCATCATATTATTTCTTTTTGGTTTCAAAAATTATCGACCCTGGTCTATTATTAGGACAACTGAACTGGTAAGGTTAGTGAGCATCGATCTAATAACTAAGCAACACTCGCAGCGGTTAAACTATGGATGGGTGAACACTGACATGCGGATCGTGTTGTACTGTAAGCCGTGCTGGGAAATCGTACATTAAAAGGTAAGGCCCCGTTTTGCTTAACTCGGACAAGTCTCCTGTTGGCTTTTGAGGTTTGCTCGTCGGGGGGACAACCAGGATGACGGTAAAAGACAATTTTAGATAAATCACAGAATTAAATTTACAAATATTAAGTTTTAATAAAGTAAAACAAAATGTTTAAAGAAACAGTTAAAACTAAATTATTTATCAGATTAAACAAAACAAATGCAATATCTCATAAAATATTGGCATCGTTGTTTTTTCCAT
Organism: Crepidodera aurea; assembly: GCA_949320105.2. Classification (NCBI taxonomy): domain Eukaryota; kingdom Metazoa; phylum Arthropoda; class Insecta; order Coleoptera; family Chrysomelidae; genus Crepidodera; species Crepidodera aurea. The sequence goes on along the minus strand of OX439476.1, from coordinate 4,799,463 downwards.
TGTGATATTTTAAATAAATTTGTAGTTTATTTGTGTTTTTTCAGTCTTTATTGGAAGGTTAATATTTAAAAATAAGAATGTAAAATACAAGTTGTTCGAAATCGAACATCTACGCCCATGATAAAAGGGGAATAAAAATAATATTCAAATAAAATAAAAATAAAAGAAACGACAATCACGCTTATGTGTTTGGTAGCCTTGAAACAAACTCAACAGCTATCCATATCTCCATAGAAACAGTATGGGGGATTTGGAATCGCCCAAAACATACATACAAACATACATTTTTTATCTTCACTAAAAATAAAAGCGAACTTTTAAATATTGATAAAGAAAAAACAATTCAAGTGCCTTTTTGTGAGAATAATTCTTGGAGAGGATCTACATAGATTGTTTTTATCCATAGAAGCTTCAAGGGGAATTTGACAATGAAGGAATAACAGAGTATTATATGTATAAGTACATATTTATTTGATAACCTCTTCAGGCAAGATCTGAATGGATAGGTGGAATTTACTTAAATGGGTCTATCCAGCCACAAAGAAGTGGTAATCGAACAAGTGGCGGCTACTTGACCAACTACATTTCACGCTGCGGTGACTGCGGACGCGACATTGTCTTATCACAGCGCGCTTCATTTGAATATCCAACCAATAGGATGAGTCGGGTCCACGTGGACTCAGACTTTTAGATTTCAGTGAAGTTGCTTTCGAAGTCACCAATATTGCCGTTTACGCTTAACCCTTTCACTGCCAGCAACGCGCCTAGCGCGTTGTGTTAGGTTTCACCCATGTGTGCCAGCAAAGTGGTACCGCATGCTCATGATTCATTTTATGGTTGTAATATTCATCTGGCAATAATAACAAAGACCGTTTGTGTGAAGGCACACAATACTGACTGTCTACTGTGTGCCTTCACACAAACAGTCTTTGTTATTGTTGCCAGATGAATATTACAACCATAAAATGAATCATGAGCATGTGGGTTACTTTGTTGGCACATGGGTGAAACCAACACAACGCGCTAGGCGCGTTGCTGGCAGTGAAAGGGTTAAGAGGTGCCGGCACATGGGAATTGGCCTAATATTTTGGGTGGCAGCCAAAGTATTAAAGGGTCATGTTTTGGTAGTATCGAAGAAGCCACATTTTAAAGCCGATAATTGGGAATACTATATCTCCTGTCCTTACTACACCTGGATGTAGGAACAAATGTATAGGTATGGTCATAAAAAAATTGTGCAATATAAAATTAATTTTAATATGGCGGAGACAAATCATGTTTTTAAAACGCCAGATCAATAGAAGTAAATATTACTGAAACACAAATTAATACCGGTAGTGGTCTGGTTTGTATGGCCCTCCTACTGGAACTCCTAAATATTTTGATTGCTCAGGCGTCAACGTGGTCAATTTGACGCCCAAATGTTTCAAATGTAATCTTGCAACTTCTTCATCTAAATGTTTGGGTAACATGTGCACGCCGATGGGATAAGCTCCGGGCTTCGTCCAAAGCTCGATTTGTGCCAATACTTGGTTGGTGAACGAATTTGACATTACGAAAGAGGAGTGACCAGTGGCGCATCCTAAGTTCACTAGACGACCTTCTGCTAAAACTATTACGTGGTTTCCGGTTGAAAGGAGATAACGGTCGACTTGCGGTTTGATTGTGATTTTTTCTTTGGCGTTCTTCTCTAACCAAGCGACATCTATTTCGCAGTCAAAATGACCAATGTTGCAAACGATGCTGTCATCTCTCATGTTAAGAAAATGAGACCCTTCGATGATGTCTTTACAGCCAGTAGTTGTTACGAAGATTTGACCTTCTTTGGATGCCTCATCCATGGTGGTTACTTCATAACCTACAGATAAATTATAAATATTTTCGTCAGGTATACAAAGAATTGGTTAAAATATTCGCAAATCATCAAGCTAAATTTTTTCCACTTTGCTCTCTCAATAAATAATTTCATTAACAAGGTTTTCTATGGTTCAAAATATAATTTATATTTAGAGGAATTACTTTCTTATGAACATTGAAATAATGAATGAATGAATAATAATAATAATAGTGAAAATAACAATATTACCTTCCATTGCAGCTTGAAGTGCAATGATGGGATCAATTTCGGTAATTAATACCCTTCCTCCAAACGCCCTTAAAGATTGTGCGCAACCCTTTCCTACGTCACCATAACCAGCTACTACACATACTTTACCGGCAAGCATGACATCAGTGGCTCGTTTGATTCCATCAATAAGTGATTCTCTACATCCATATAAGTTGTCGAATTTACTCTAAAAAAAAATATTTTTGTTTAGCAAAGCGATTTCTACTAGATTTTAGTCAAGACGTGCTGAGTGCTAGGCTTAGAGAAAAACAAATCCTAACTCAGCAATTGATGGGGTATTTATGCATGCACCATGTGAGAAGTGGATACAAAATGTCACGAGTTGGGATAGTGTTTACAAATAAATCCAAATATCATAAAAAAAGTTTTTCATAAATGTGATTCTGACCAATCCGAGTCAGCAAAATGGCAAACTCTTCCATGCGGACACTGCTAAAGGATGTATTAAAGAAACTGACAAATGGCGACAGAATTTCGGATTTTACAAATTTTATTTTTCGATTTTCACAACGAAAGAATAAGTGGGGAAAATTTTTTATGCCCCATCGGTTGCGGAATTTTTTTCTCTTTAATTTGAGCCCTACAAGTACTCGAGTACTACAAGTACAGGAAGAAAGATAGGGGGGTGAACGCATTATGCCCTGTAGAAGGGCAAATAATAGGGTTAGTGACTTCGTGCTAGGCTCATTTTCAAGGGCAATCAGTTCTCTTTCAAATTTTTTTTACCCCACAGCTCTATCTATAATAAGTCCTGCAGGAGTGCGTGATATATTTATAAATACCGGAATAGTACTTGTGAGAGTGCAGAGGGATGATGTGAGAGAGACGAGAGATGAAAGGGAGCGCTTAGCTCCTATCCCGGCATCTAATTTTATGGCGGCTCAGCGAGCGCACTCGCTTTTATAAATATATCACGCACACCTGCAGTCTCAGAGCTTTGTGGTAAAAAAATCTTGTAAGAGAACTGATTGCCCTTGAAAATGAGCCCAGCACGAAGTCACTAACCCTTTCCTTTGTCCTTCTACAGGGCAAAACGCTTAGACCCCCTTCCTGATTATCGAATCGAGTTCTTGTATTGCTCAAATCAAAGAGACAAAAATTCCGCAACCGATGACGAATAAAAATTTTTCCTCACTTTACTATTTCGTTGCGAAAATTGAAAATTAAAATTTGCAAAATCCGAAATTCGGTCGCCATTTGTCTGTTTTCGCGAAAAACATAATCTTCTTAATACTTCCTGTAACAAGGTCCTCGAGAAAGAGTTTGCCATTTTGCTGATCCGGATTGGTCAAAAATTAAAAAAATTACCTCGAGTCAAAGATTTCCCTCACTCTCTCCCCCAAATTAAACTAGCGATTTGAAATTTCCTTGTGAAAAACGCTAACACGGCTCTAGGTGTGTTCTCGCCACGGCGAAAATCCGTATACTTTCAAATCGCAATATCTCGAGAACCGCTAGACCGATTTAGAGGCGTTAAAATTCAGTTTATGCGTTTTCGCCAGCACTTTATTCTATATATAGAAGTCGTTTCAATCCGAATAAACCTCAGCAAGTTACGTGCGAAATACCGATTTTCCATATCTTTACATGTTATTTTACTCCCTTCCAAACCTCCCTTTGCTTTCATAGTACTTCGTTTGTCGGGTTTTTTTTCGTAAAATAGTAGATTAAATATTGTTTAAACATACCTTTGTAACAGAATCGTTTACATTAATAGCAGGCACCTTTAAGTTACCCTCTTTAAACATCTTGTATAAATTGTGGACTCCTGTGGTCGTTTCCTCACTTATTCCTCGGCATTCTTTCAAGTACTGAGGGTATTTGGTATGTACTAGATTGGTAAGATCTCCTCCATCATCTAATATCATATTGAAAGGTTTACCATCTGGGAAAAGAAGTGTCTGTTCAATACACCAAATATATTCTTCGTCAGTCTCTCCTTTCCAAGCATAAACTGGGACGACTCCAGTTTTTGCAATTGCAGCTGCGGCATGATCTTGTGTACTGAATATGTTGCAGCTTGACCACTGAACCTAAAAATCAAATATTAACAGAAATTATCTTTTTCAACACTGAAAAGAACAATGCATTGGTACATAAAGTCTGACAGACGTAGCTGTAGCTTGTGCAAAATTGAAAACAGAGATACGGTGAAAGCTATTATTACTCTGATTAGACTAAGAAGCTCCAAAATTTTGAATTAAATGAGCTCTCTCCCTACTACTTATAATTTGCCTTGGCAGCTACAGCTAGGCCTGTCAAAGTGTAAGTACTTGTTAAATAAGATTGTAAAAATATGATACCTTAACTAAAATTTTTAGAAGGTACTTAAAAAAATAATTGATAATTTAAAAAATTGAAGTAAACTTCTTAACTACTGATAACCATAATGAGGTAATTTTTAACCATGAATGGAAAATGTGGATGTGAGTAAAAGTAATATTAAAAATTAATTTTAATTACCCTTGATTTTTAAAGTTACATTACAACAACCACAAATACCACAGTCTATCAATATAGTAAATCGACTTTCATTTTTTCCAAGAACATATTTTCTAAAATTCAAACTATTTGAGTAAAAATAGACAATAATATTAGTTCGGTACCAAATAGTAATGAAAGACCATTGTTCCTATAGAATCTTAGTAAGTTGAAAAACCAAAGGTTCCAATTTCCCAATTTAACTATAGAATCTTGCCAAGATATAACCTTTCCAGATCAAAGAAAATATTGTTTTATTTAGAACGAAGGTGGAATTTTTTGAACCATAAAAATTCCAAAAAAGGACCATGGGCGTACCAAAACTGCCTAAGGATGTGAAATAAAATCACACATGTTCCCAAGAACAAAGACATTAAATGTCCTACACTGCACCAGTGTCTGGACTTCAACAACTACTCCTTGGGCTATATGCCCCACCAGGTATTGAATTACGAAAGTCCAGACGTGGTTTGGTGCCCGACTAAGTCGGGGCTTTAACAAAAAACTTCGATTTTGTTATTAAAGGAGCTTGCCATTCTTAGACCGGTTTCGGAATTATTGTTCCTCATCAGTAAGAAGCAGGCTAGCTCGACATCCTATCGCTAAAGGATGTCTGAAAATGAATTCGACTCGCCTCGTTCTTGATAAAAGTGTTTGCGTTAGGGCAAGTGTATCACGAACGAGGAGAGCCCAACTTTCACTTTCATAACAAAATCAAAGCTTGCAAAACTATAGAAAACTACAACGAAGGTGGAATTTTTTGAACCATAAAGATTCCAAAAAAGAACCAAAATTCTAAGGACCATTACTGTTTATAAATCGTTAGTTCCCTAAAAATATGCACGATTCTTATTAAGTGTACTGTGCTCAAGCAGTTTTCGCTTTTTGCCAGTGCTTGGCGCAGTTCTGAATCATATTCTATTTTCTTTTTTAGATTTTCAATAAAAGTTAAATTGTTATTTTACAAATATGGAATGTTGCATCATTTTTAATGCCCTTATCGCTAAAATATGTGGGGAAATATTGAATACAAAATTTTAATTTTTGTTTCATATTTATTAGTTTAATGTTAAACACAAAGTTCCAACAATTGTTTGCGTAAATTTTCAAAAAGATTATTCAACCAAAGAGACGAGATAACCTTTAACTTATGAAATATTCATGTTTATTTAAAACAAGTTTAAAAATAAGATTAATTTTTATAATAGAAATATTGCAAAATTATATGCTGTTTTTAACTAAATAATTTTGTAAGTTGTGTCAATAAATCAAATACATTAAGCTGAAAAAATTACCTATTGTGATTTTTATGTCATTAAAAAGGCAACAGATAACATTGCTTGGTAACAATAATTATCTCAATTGTGATGTTTTAAAATAAAGTAGAAATAACCACAGTAGTAAATATAAAAACGGGGAGAAAACTCATTTAAATGGGCAAATGTGTCAAATTTTGGGCATAAAATAGTTACAGAAAAGAATTTATTAATATTTTTAAATGATCTACTTAATAATTTATGTTTTTATATATATCTGAGAAAGTTAAAAAATTAGGCATTATACTCATTCTTCTGGAGAAAAATAGGATTAATGTGCAGACATTGAAAGTAAAAATATTTTATTACCTCTGCTCCCAAATCGACTAAAGTTTCAATTAATACTGCAGTTTGTACAGTCATGTGGAGACATCCAGCAACTTTGGCACCCTTTAAAATTTTGTTATTTTGGTATTGCCTACGCAAACTCATTAAACCAGGCATTTCATTTTCAGCCAAAGTAATCTCCTTGCGTCCCCATTCAGCCAAGTTCAAATCAGCTGAAAATAGAGTATTAAATATTAAAGAAACGTGATGCTAGTACATAAGTACAGTTTGATATATTAGCTCATGTTCGAAAATCTACGAAAATGAACTACATCCTTCATAAAAAGCAGTTTTTCAGTAAACATCTACAGACGATGCATAACTTTTGAAAGATAAATAAGCGAAGACCGCAGTTACAACACCTTATCTGGGTTTCTGCAACGTTGGAAACTCCAATTATTTCAAGGTTTTCCATATAAATTGCATAGATATACTAGAAATTACATATTGGAAATATATACTACAGTAATACAAACATTCATATAAAAATAAATTACTGACAAAACCATGTTTTTTTCAAATACTTTTAAATATAAACTAAACAATATTAAAAAAACACAGTTTTTAACAATTAAAAAAGATTAAAAGAATATTGAACAATTTTAATTTTATAGCCATCAAGTTATAAAATTCTGTGGATATTTTTTTGGACCAAACAACAAAATTTGATTTTTTGAAAAACTTTCGATCAAAGTAAAGATTACTATAATTTTGATTTCAAAAAACAATTTTTAACCCTTCATTACAAGCGTTAAAAGTACATATGACGTTTCATAAATTATTTTGACATTTAGTACTCAGAAAATATGATGTTAACAACCAAAAAGCCTGTGAAATTAAGTAGTTTGAAGAATTGTCGTGTTTTTTAAATTGAGTATGTTATTCATTTGCTATTTTTAATGATTTGTTTTTATTACAAGGTATAATTTCCTTCTAAAGTGTACATGTATTTTTTTATTTTTTACCATTCAAACTATTTTTAATTTATGATTTCTAGAACAAAATATAATTTATAAAAAATAAAAACCAAATTAGATAATTGATAATGGGCCATTTACTAATGTATGGTGTCAGGGACGATTGTTAAATATTTCTTATTTTAATAAGGCAATATGTTTATTTTGTGTTTTTTAATATAACCAAAACAATGATGATAAGGAGTCTTTCTATAAAAAGAGTGATTTTAATTTAAAATTTAAGTGTCCCGACTAAATGACAAGGTGACCCCTACCCAAAAATAATAAATATATATTCCTACTTCATGAATTTTTTTCAAATTCTCTAATTTTTCTGAAAATTTCAGTACGTATACAGCTTTTGACTGACATTTAATTACATTGCATTAATACCACTCAAACAAATTCATCTAAGAGAGAGTGTAATTAAAATTATTCAACTGGTTGTTTTTCTTTTAATAATTTAGTAAATCTTTGAAGTGTTTATTTTTACCTTGTGACTGAAGATTTCGAAAATGGTAAAAACGTTTACAAAAGAGGCAGTTTACCTAACCTAAAATTACAAAACACGTGTAGTTTAAGTACTTACCAACTTTAAAAGGTGGTTTTCCGTTGGACATTTTGTTACAAATGTTTTGTTCAATTCTAAATTAAATAACAATTATTGTTAACAGTGGCACAAGCAAACCAACAACTTATCCCAACGTTTATAAGGAAGAAAAAGATCAGTTCCAACGCATAAGCGGCCTATTATGATGACAGTGTTGCCAAACTTTTCCAAAAAAATATTTTATATTTTTTTTATTATAAAAATATTTTTTTACGATATATACAAAATAATTGATAGCATTCATTGTATTAAATTTTACAAAATTATTCACATAATAAAAATGATTTACGTCAAATCGTACCAGTACAGTACGTAATTTTTATAGATTTATAAAAGATATTGGAAAATTAAAGTAAGATTGAGGCCATCTGACAACGTTAGATATATCATATGCCAACTGTAGAGATGGGAACCAAAGGTTTATTTGAATTCCAAAAAACAGTTTAACAACACGTCCTTTGCATCATTCCTTGCTCAATGTGTAATATTAATGGTGGTATTAATCAACAGTTATTAAAATGATTTGCTTGACATCCCTATCTTCCACTGGTTAATGGGATGTATTCTTTTTACTGAAAAAAAAAAAATCAAAATCAAAAGGTAACTCCCATCTCTTTAGCATAATTACCAATAAACATTCTGTCAAGGTGACATTTGTCAAAAACATATGGTTGTGGTTTTGAGGTTATGTCTATTTTCATACTTGACTTTTTTTCAACAAAATGATTTTAACTTTTTTCTAGGAATTTAACCCTATCAATAATTAAAACGTATGAATATTGTAAATGTAGTATGAGTTTTTTAATTAACGCTTTAAAAAATATTTTACATAGAATGTTACAAGTATTGTCATTTGGGAAGAAGACTATAACGAACTCGCTTAGTATTTACGTAAAACATATTGGAGGTAATACTCTTACTGTGGAATTGGATCCAACTTGGGACATTAAAAATGTTAAAGAAATAGTAGCTCCAAAACTGGGTTTAGAACCAGATGAAGTTAAAATTATATTTGCTGGAAAGGAATTAGGTGATGAGATTAAAATTGAGGTAAATATATCATGTATTTTATTTCTACATACTTATTTCAAAAGAGGCAAAAATAAAAACTAATATTGGACATTTCAGGAATGTGATTTGGGCCAAAAAAGTATTCTTCATGCTGTTAAAATCCGAAAAAAGCGACATAAACTACCCCAACCAATTGGTAGCACTTTTACTGAAGAAAATGAGGATCAAAGTAGTAAACCTCTAAGTGAAACCTTAGATGATACTATGTTTTCCCATGAAGATAGTTCATCTAGTAGTACAGCTTTAGAAAAGGATAATTCACAAAATGAAAGTAGTAAGTATGATATTATGCTAAAAAAAGATTTGTTTGTTTCTAAAAATATTTATTTTCATTTTATAATTATTGATTGTTAAGTTAAGCATAATTTTAGGTACAAGCAAATCTAGAGTCCATTTTTATGTTTTTTGTCCAACTTGTAAAGAAATGAAGTCGGGGAAAATAAGAGTAAGATGTCATTTTTGTAAAAGTGGTGCTTTTACAGTACATTCGGATCCACAAAATTGGGATGATGTTTTGAAACCAAAACAAATAACAGGATCTTGTGAAAATAGTCCAGAAATGTGTACAGAAGTGAGCATTACCTTTAAATCTTAACTTAAACTATAACAAAAATTTCGCAACTTTCAATTTATTTAACATTTATTTTAGCTTTTAAACAATCGAGAACCAACATTTGCAGAATTTTATTTTAAATGTTCAGAACACACTTCTTTGGGCGAAAAAGATGAAGCAGTACCTCTAGATTTAATCAGACCAAATTTGAGAGATGTACCTTGCTTGGCTTGTGCAGATGTTAGGTACGTTTTAAAAATTTACACATTTTAATTTTACTAAGGTCTTTTTACAGTTTTTGCATTCCCATAATTAGTATTAATAAAAATAGTAATCGCCCATCGGCGATTCCCAACTCGTGCTCGTCTTTACCTAAGAGTTTTAATTAAAATATTGGAAAAGTTTTCCATTATCTTCATCCAAAAAAGTTATTACGAAGACATACTGAAGGTATATTAATATATATTCAAAATAAAACTAGTAAATAAATATATATAAATTTATTACTTATACGAATATAAAAATTTCAAACTTAATATTATTTATTACTATTATACTATTATTTTAACTAAATTAAACGTTATTTTTTTATTTTTAAAATTATCAAGGGTAGATTTTAGAAAATCTTGTTTTTTCTACAAGACGAATTTTTTACAATTTTATGACAGTCTACACTTCAACATTTTATATAGGTCTCTTCTTGAATTTTTAGTAATACTTCAACAAAAACAAATAATGAGGGATGTGAATTATAAAAGGAACTATTCAAATGGCTATGAAATGATTCGCATGCATTTAAATATATGAATTTATTAGTTCCTAGATTTAAATTAGATTCGATACTCAGGTATTTTTTTCAAACAGGTACGAGTTGGGCATACGGATTATAGAAACCTTTACGCTTTTACCTTTTAAAGGATTAGTGGGCACGAGTTGGGATGTGCCCATCTCCCACAAATGTTGAAAGTGTAATTGCAAAATTTTTAAACAGCTTATTTCTTAGAAATATTTTTACAGAATTCGTTTGTTTATTGTAGCGATCCCGTAATTGTATTTCCATGTCCTGAAGGACATGTTACATGTTTAGATTGTTTTCGGCAATATTGTGTTACTCGGTTAATGGAAAGGCAATTTTGGCAACATCCTGAACTTGGTTATACTTTGGCTTGTCCAGCAGGGTGCGCAGATTCTTTTATTAAAGAAGTGCACCATTTTAGATTACTTTCGGAAACTCAAGTAAGTTTATTTTAGTACAAAACAATCCCTTTAGAAGCGTGAAAAATAGATATTTTTCGGTATTTTTTTAGAGAGGATAAAATAATCGAATCATTTTCAAAGTACCCCACAGTTTTTGATATAGAAACGGCTTTCGGTCGATTTCTCCCAAACTTCGGGAATTTATTCGTCATCCCATCCCGATCAAAAGTGTCCACGGGCCCAAGTCCATCCTATGTACAGATTTCGAGCTAGCGCGAATTTAACCTGATTAGAAAGAACTCGATATTTGCCCATTTATCGGCAAGTTAGGTGTTCACCGCTTTACGTAACGCACCTTAGATATGCGTTACTCTTCCGGGTAACTTCTTCGAATTCCTCATTTCAATCGGTCTTCATCTTACAAAAAAGAGTAATCAAATAGTTGTGCAATGCCGTCCAATTTTTTAATAAATAATATAGTCTACCCCCTTTATTTATCTCTCATTTATTGAATGAGTTTTAAATACATACATGTTTTATTTACTTTAGTCGAGACACTATGAAATTCCTTGTTCATAAGTTTGTTTGTTAATTTTGTAGTACGCCCTATATCAACGTTTTGGAACTGAAGAGTTTGTTCTTAGATCTGGAGGAGTTTTATGTCCACAACCTGGGTGTGGTATGGGGATTTTAATTGATCCGGGATGTAACAAAATTGCCTGCGTGAATGGATGTGGTGTAAGTTTAAGTAACAAATAATACATTAATTAACAACTTAAAACGGCACTGAATTATTTAAATATTGGAGCCTGCTTTGGACTATTATTTTGGGGTTATTTAGCAAAAAATAATTTTAACCACAATGACAAGTTATTTTTCTTTTATAGTACGTTTTCTGTCGACTCTGCCTACAGGGTTATCACATAGGTGAATGTAGACCTGCTGATATGGAAAATAATGTTAATTCTGAAGGATGTTTATACAGCGTTGATCCCAACAGGGTATCGGAAGCTAGATGGGATGAAGCTTCGAGGGTTACAATAAAAGTATCAACCAAACCCTGTCCAAAGTGTAGGACACCTACTGAACGAGATGGTAAATAATTAATTTTTTTATTTACTTCATAATTCACTTGATCATTATTAAAATCATATATCGTTTTAAGGTATTACAGTTACGCCACCGACCGGAAATAATAAATCAGTCGATACAGGTAAACCCAATGTCACATCATCCCCATTTCTTGAGTTTTTCGTCTCACCACTGGGAGACGATATTGAGGATGAACCCCTGTCAAATGATTATGCTCCGGAAGCAATAGAAGAGATATTCCATGATAGTCTCCCTATGCCATGTTCTCCAACTAAACGTAAACGTGAGGCACACAGTTTTTGGGCAACCAACATCAGACCCCGAACACCCAGCAAAAGAACTGTACAAACTGGTACATGGTACAAAAATACTGGACTGATGGAGTAACAAAATGGACAGGAAACGCAACAAGCCAATAGGCTTCAGAGATATCGGAGATCTTAGATAAGACGGGCCCAGATAGAAAAAGAAAAACGTAAACGTGCCAAATGCAGACGGAGGAAGCACCGACACAGTAGCCACTCGAAAGAAGGCAACTAAAGAGCGTCCTGGAAGAGTTTCGGAACCTATTTGAAGATCATGGACCTCCTACTCCATGGATGGAGCATAGAATAAACACCGGCTGTTCCATATCGTCTTAACGCGACTAACCAATCAATTTTACGCTCCAAGCTCGACGAGATGCTGGCCCAAGGGATCATCGAAGAAAACGAAACACCCTGGACCTCTCTAGTAGTGCTGGTACCCAAGAAAGATGGCGATATGAGTTTGTGTCGATTACCGACGTTTAAACGCAATCTCCGTCCCGGACAATTACCCACTCCCTCGCATAGACAGACGACCTTTTACATGCCGCCAAGAGCAAGCCTACATGACCACATTATATCTTAAATTAGGATACTGGCAGATAAGAATCCATGATGAATATAAAAAGAAAATTGCCCCATCTACCTTCCAACGACTGATGATTTAAAATTAACCTGAGTCACATATCGCTCCTTGTTTATTTGGATGATTTAATTATTCGTTGCTCTACATTTACATGTGCAAAATATAAATCAAAGTTTTTAATAAAAAGTAATGTTTTTATGTTTTATTGGGATCTGACATGGGGACGTGGCCGATCCAAGATGGCGTCAATTAGGGTGAATATTTGAATGTGACATGAGTGCTAGTCGCGTATTAAATATAAAAAATGAACCTCACGATTGACCAAATTTGCGAATGGGCTACAACACACCCCGGCAAACTAAATTTTAAACAAGCTGAACTTGGTTAAATGCGAGAAAAAAAATGAAAGTGACAGTGGATGTGTGGACGTAGTGGCTTTCTGTTTATCAACGTCGAATTTGCGAGGTCGTCCCCATCAAATGAATGGAAAAATTGCAGGAGATGGACAAGTGATGAGTGTTGTTTGTTCCTGCAAGACTTCTATGTCAATAATGGGCTGATCGTCCTTAAATTCTGCAGATACTTCTTAGTTGCTTTGCTCACTGGATTCATCAAGTTTGATTTCCTTTGTTTCAGTATTCTGATTTCTTTCTTCTCTTCTTGATTATTTATCTCAAAAATCGATTTTTCCGTTTGACGTAATGTATTTCTTATGAAATCTTCACCCTACTTTGTGTTCGAAAACAAAGTGCCAGATGGCGTATCGCTGGATATCAGATCCCAATATGAGAATTCATCTGAAATTCCGCAATAAAATAAAATTATATATATAAATAGTGAATAAAAAATTAAATGGTAAAATGTAACAAGCTAATTAAATTAATTTGATGATTTTTAGGTGGATGCATGCATATGGTATGTACGCGAGCAGGCTGCAAATTTGATTGGTGTTGGGTTTGTCAAACCCCTTGGACAAGAGAGTGTATGGGGAGCCACTGGTTTGGTTAAAAATATTTCTTTACAAAATATGAAACCCATTGTGATATATCTGTGTGACTTTGATTATTAGCTGAAATTGCTCTATTGATATGTAAATTAGGTCAAGATATTTATGATAGACTTAAATATTATTTATAATTTAAGAGTCATGTAATATTTTTAGAAATAAAGCTCTGCACAACTGAGTAATACTACTATTAAGTTTATTAGTCAGGTTTTATTTTTTTCTAGTATCTATTTTAATAAACTTGTAAAAAGAAAAGTGGTTTAATATAGTCCTGTCTTTCGGAAGGTGCTGATGAGGAGGGAGATAGTTCAAACAATCGCACAAATCTTCAACTGTAACTTTTTACTTATGACCAAGAGATTTGGGAGTGACCAGGGCGTAATATTTAATTTTTCTTCAATCGCCTGGAATTTTACCAAATAAAATATGCATTTTGTAAACTGTTGGAAAATTGTCCAACATATTTAATTAATTAATTTCTATGGTTCATAGTGGTTTGGTACTTCAAATACTCTTCTGTTGATATAACAAAATATATAGTAATAATTTTTTGACAACGTCTTTCGAAGCAAAAGTCGAAAAGTTAAAATTAAAAACTTTTTTTAAATAAATAAGTGATTTTAATATCCATCGAGTAGAGTACTGTTCCGTATTCTTCGAGATATCGTCTATTTCTCTCGCGCAAAATTCTAAAACGTGGCAACGTTGCTTTTTCCTCGAATAAGACTTTAGTACTTGTATGTAGAGTACATTGAACAGAACAAAATTTAATTTAATTAAATTAAAGAACGAGTGTTTAAATTTTGGATCGACATAGTTTTTTTGTTTTAAGAAAGACATTTTTTCTTATCCCCTTCATCCTCTCCTAGCCAGCCTAGCTAGAAAATTACATCAGCGATACATTGGGTAAGTTGAGAATTCTTTCACCTTTTTTGGGTAATATTTTCAACAAGTATATTTAACTAATCTAAATAATAGAAGCCAATCCTGTACACTAAATAAAATCAAATCGAACAAAATAAAATAATTAAATTTCTAATAAAGATAAAAACATTACGCACGCCCATGGTCATTTGCAAATCAAACAAACAATTCACAGTGACCGTGAGATCAAGGCTCGGGTTGGTCCGGTTGGATATAATTAGGAAATGTTCAACACAAAGAGTTTCCGGTAATTTGAACGGATCTGAACCAATAAAAACCGATAATATAATTTAAATATTTTCGTAATCACTATGTATTTTTTTTTTCTTCAGTGTCAACGGCATCGACTACTCTGGTCATTAGCCTCGTGTTCTGTGTAGGCTTTGTTACTGTTTCCCAGCGCCACTTTAGGAACAGCACTGTTAATTAGAACCCAACAGTGAATGGTCGAGTGGGGAATCACACCTGGTATATGAAAATGAATTTCTAAATTTTTAATTAATTAAAAGTCAGAAAATGATTTCTGCCGTCGGCGGGATTCGAACCCACAACCCTTGGATTATGAGTCCAGTGCTCTACCACTGAGCCACCCATTCCCTAATCACTATGTATTATCATAATTTTAAGATTTCTATAGCAAATCATTGTCGTTTTGGTCTAAATAAAATATTTTTCTGTACAAGTCTTTCGTATTGAATTTTGTTTTTTCAAATTTTGACTTCAGATTCGTAATCAGCGACCCCGAAAACCCCCGAGTACAGACTTTCACCCCAATTACATCTGTTTTTGAGTAAATTTTTGGTCGTATGGCTCCGCCATTTTGTTTTTTCAAATTTAATTTGGGCTACTAACCTTTAGAGGAACCAAAAAAAGCCACTAACCTGATGAGATCACAGCAAAAAGACCCAAGAGCTTTCAAACTGGAGATTTATCCCTAAAAAAGGACCTAACTGTAGACCGAATGGGCTTTACCCCTTAAAATAAATAACATACGCCCCACTAGTTACATTATAGTTCAATGGAGTGATCTACCATGTGGTTCCCCGGGCTTTTTAGAGGACCACAGGTGACAATTTCTTTTTTGGGAACTCTAAAGGTTGTTAGTCTATTGTCGGTCAGCTACTTTTTGGAAGATGTTTGAGCCTTTTTGGCGGCTCAAAGAGTCCTTTCTGGTAGCCCACGGTTTGGCGGCCCGTGGGGTCCTTTATTTTTTAAAGTTTCGGAAAGGACATTTTTCCTCATTTTTATATATTTTTTTAAATGTAGGGCAATGAACGAATGTTTTACGCATGCAGGGCGTTTGAAAGTTAGTCATTGATAATAATAATAATTTATCCCAAATATAAGGACATCCTCTCGTTTTTAAATAGGGTTGGGATCCAGAAATTATGAGAATAAGAAATAGATGATGATTTTATGGATTAAAGCTTGAAAACTATCTTGGTTATAAAGAACGATGTACCTATAAAATATAGGTTATTTAGAAGCACCTCGGTGTCTTCCATCCTACCCTTACTGTATGCGCATTTCCCAATGAATCACCCTGTATATACTTCTGTCCAGATGAAAAACGTCTGCTCTATGAAAACAAATAGATATACATAAATAATTAAGACAAAGAGGGGTATTTTATACCCACAACAAGGTCAATCGATCTTTATGGCCAAATATGAAAATTATTACCTACTTAGTTTGAAAGGAATAAAAATGGTTTCCTTGAGAATTTGCGATATCTACGATCGAGAAACTTTAAAACATTGCTGAATCAACTTAAAAATAATAGAGATATCTTTTCTATATCCAACATATTTTATCAATTTTCCCCCTTCTACGGTTGGACCAAAAAACGACAAAATCCATCTATACGGTTGGACCAACACTACAACAATGTGTCCAAGGTTGTCTGACTATACCTTTATGCAGACAAGGACCTAACTTAACCTTTTTTTTTTCAACTGGGCCCGTCTGATCCAGGATCTCCGATATCACTGAAGCCTATTGGCTTATTGCGTTTATTGCCCATTTATTACTCCACCCAGTCCAGTATTTTTGTACTCTTGAATTAGTTTGTGCAGCTCTTTTACTGGGTGTCTGTTAAAACTTTTTGGGTCTAATGTTGGTTGCTCAAAAAGTGTTTGTCTCTTGCGATCCAATACCTCGCAATCGAATAGTACATGTTTCACTGCCTCTGGTTCCTTATTGCATAACCTGCACCTAAGGTCTCCATTGTACAGTCCAATTTTGTTTAAGAACTCTTTTACTGGTGCATGACCATTCATGAGTCCTGTTATCACTCTCAGCTTACTTCTGTTCAGTAAGAGTAGTTCGGCTATTCTTTTAAAAACGGTCTTCCTATGAAGGATTTTCCGTGCTTTTGTCCTGACACATTTTGCCAGTGATGAAAGTGTCTTTCCCTTATCAAGGTTTTTATAGCTCCTCGGACTGCATAATTCGGTACTGCGGGGGGTCTGTTCTGTATCGGTTATTTCTCCTGCTCCCCTTTTTGCAAGTTGATCAGCTTTTTCATTTCCATCGATACCCGGATGTCCAGGTACCCAGGCCAGCACCACTCTGTTCTGGTCTCCTAGGACTTTCAGTTCTTCGATGCATTCCCATACCAGTTTAGACGTTACTTCCTGGGTTGAAGTTGCCTTCAGTGCCGCCTGTGCCGATGCAGTCTCTCCAAGTATGGTTGCATTTATCACCCGATTCCTTAGCATAGACAAGATTCCTCGATTCCTTTATATTTTAGATCTTTGGTGATAGAATCCAAGGAAGTGTTTTCAGAAATGCCGCTAACATCACCTCCTTGTTTGTAATTGTGTTCTCCGCTCTCTCAACGAGTATGTGAAGAGCTGTTTCTGTTGAGTACCCTGCTTTATATGCATGCTGTTCTTGATGTAGTGGGTTTGTTGCCAGTACATCATCCCTTATATTCCTATCTAGCAGTTTTTCTAACGTCTTTAGTACAAAGGACATAAGACTAATTAACTTTTCCGGGTTTCGGAATGACAGTCACTCTAATATTTTTCCATGCTTTTGGTATATACCCGAAGGGGGGGGCTAAACTGCTTCTGAGTATATTACATATTTTGCGATACAGAAGTTCCGTGCCCATCCATCCATTCCCGGTGATTTATACGGCTCAAATGAGTTTATTGCCCATTTTACCTTCTCATAGTCCACCACTTTCTTGGATGTCTTCCAGTCTGATTTTACGGCTCTAATTTAAGCTCTTAGTTCTCCTGGATCCCAGTCAGTGTGTGGTTGGATTATCTGGACCCGGGGAAGTGCACCTTAAAGATTAAAGAGTTCCCATAAGGTCTCCCCCCCTCCCGTTTTTGTATACTCTTCCAGATCATTCTTGATAGAGTTTATTGGTTACGTTTTTTCCTTAGAGAGTACACATTGGAGCCTAGCATATTCGTGAGTGCTTTCTACTTCCTCACAGTGTTTTCTCCATGTATCTCTTTTGGATTTCCTTAAGGCTTGTTACGTTATTGTATTCTCTCAATGTGGTCCTGTAATCTTTCCACCCTGCAGTTACTTGGGCCTGTCTGAATTTCTTTCTTACATGTTTCCTCATCCCGGAGAGTTCATTCCTGGAGAATTTCCTCTCTGTCAGAGGACATGCTTCCTGAAAGGCTGATATGACTGTGCCATTTGGTCGTTCCACAGCCATTTCTAAATCCAAAATGGTTCTTATCGTTTCTTTTGTCCTCGGCAGATCATTTTCTAGGACTGCTACATAATAAGCTTCCCACTTAGTCCGTCGAGGATTCCGATAAGATTCTTTGGTGATTTTCCCCTCTAGGGTAAAGTTTATGTGTCTGTGGTCTGAGCCACTCTGATATAAAATTACTCAAAAAATTTGAGGCTAATGTTAACTTAACCTTATTAGCAAGTTTGCGGGCTCGGCGTTTCGCCTCGGCTGCGAACTCTGGGTTTAGCTTTAATAGGAGATTTCTCAGCCTGTTAGGTAACATACTATTTTGTTAACAGAAAAGTCCGACGTGAAGTTTTACGTACGAATATTTATGGTGGAATTATCAATACAAATACGATTTATTTTTATAATAAATGACGTAATCAAAAGTGCAGTTGTTACGCGGACTAATAGAATTATTGTACCCACCTAAATATTGACGGTTTATTTTTTGACACTTTCAAAATTACGTTAAAATGTCTAACAATCCATCTAATTTAAAATCAGACATAGGATCAACTAGTCTTATAGTAAAACCGTTAAAAGTTGGAAATAAATTAACGCCAAATAAGTTTAAATGCAGCCAGTCTGAGAACAAATTAAAAATTGCCAGTAAAGGGATCAAAGAAAAGATTGTAAGCAAAGTTAGATCTTGGAGCAGTAGGGATAAATTTCAGTTAAATGAAAACGTTAGTGTCGATTTGCATGTACTGAAAAATCAAAAAGGGGAAGATATAGAAAACGAATCTATGGAAAATATAGCAGATTCCAACCTCACACGTGCTAGAGGTAGTTTAGAAAACCTTCTTAAGGACGATCTAACGACTAATGAAGAAATTAAAACTCGCTCAACATCGTCCACTGGGACAACACTACCGAAAAATATCCCTGAATCGCCCAAATCTTCACCAGATACTTCCAAAAGTGCTGCGAAACATTTAATCTGGGATCCGTTTGACAAAAAGGGTAGAAAAAACAGAAAGGAGCAGGGAAGAAAAAAGAAGAATAAAAAACATAATATGGAACAACCCAAACAAGAATGTTCCACCATGCCAGTAGAAGGAAAATCATGTTTGGTAAAAGCACGTGAAGAAAAAGAAAATACAAACGATACTGAAACAGTAGAGGAAGAGTATACTTATAAGTACAAATATTTTCCAAAAAATAGCAAGTCGGTTGTATTTACAAATGAAGTGTTTGTGGTGTACTTTAATGATAATGATGTATACGAATCTAAAGAACCCTTAAAAAAGGACGTTGAACAACAGGAGAGAAATAAAGAAATGAGGCAAGGGCACCTGCTACGAACGCAAGAAAAATATAACCTATGTCTTTATTAAATTTTGTTTTCTTGGCGTCTACTCTGAATATAAATATTAAATTAGTATAAAACTTTTATTATTTACTTACTATTTAAAGGTACTTTTAGACGGTCAGTTCAGTTTTCCGTTCAGTTTCAGTTTCAGTTCCGTTCTCAGTTCAGTTTCGGAACTCTGCCGTTGTTAGACGATCAGTTTAGTTGTCAGTTGATAACCTAATTGCGGTCGCGTTGTGCTTAGCACTAAAAAAACCTCGAAAAAACTGATACCTGAACGGACAGGTTTGTTTAGACATCCGTTTAACTGACAACTGATACGATAACTGATGGAATTCCCATCGAGCCACGTCTCCGTTTCAAGGTATTTCTCCGTTCTCAGTTCTCAGTTCAGTCTCAGTTTCAGTCGAACTGTCAGTTATTTGTATGTGTAAATACGAAGAACTGAAACTGATACGGAGACGTGGCTCGGTGGGAATTCCATCAGTTATCGTATCAGTTGTCAGTTAAACGGATGTCTAAACAAACCTGTCCATTCAGGTATCAGTTTTACTCCATTTACTTTTCTTTTTTCGTGTTTTTTTAGTGCTAAGCACAACGCGACCGCAATTAGGTTATCAACTGACAACTAAACTGATCGTCTAACAACAACAAAGTTTCCAAACTGAACTGACAGCGGAACTGAAACTGAAACTGAACGGAGAACTGAAGTGACCGTCTAAAAGTACATTCAGTCTCCGTATCAGTTACAGTTTTTCGTATTTACGTATACAAATAACTGACAGTTCGACTGAAACTAAGACTGAACGGAGAACTGAACTGACCGTCTAAAGGTACTTCTAGATGGCCAGTTCAGTTCTCCGTTCAGTTTCAGTTTCAGTTCCGTTGTCAGTCCAGTTTGAAAACTCTGCCGTTATTGGACGATCAGTTTAGTTGTCAGTTGATAACCTAATTGCGGTCGTGTTGTGAGCACTAAGAAAACCTCGAAAAAACTGATACCTGAACGGACAGGTTTGTTTAGACATCCGTTTAACTGACAACCGATACGATAACTGATGGAATTCCCATCGAGCCACGTCTTCGTTTCAGTCTCCGTATCAGTTTCTGTTTTTCGTATTTACACATACAAATAAATGACACTTCGACTGAAACTGAGACTGAACGGAGAGCTGAACTGACCGTCTAAAAGTACCTTTACATAGTATAATGAAAGATATATATTCACTTAAATGTAGAAGTTTTCGTTAGTCAGAGAACCGATAAAAAACACTTCTGATGTGGATGTATGTACAAATAGTTATTTATGTGCCAAGGATAAAAAACTCTATTATAGTATAGTCGAGTCTGCAAATTGATAGCCGAGGCTAGCAAGCAGGCGAGACAATAGACAGTTTTTCGCCGAGGCGCATATTACTTTTTTTCGTCGACCTCTACAAAAACGTACTAATTTCCGAAAGAAAAAATCGACAATTTTTGAAGGCAAGCATTTTTCGTCCGCAAACACTTTTCCTCCGCTGTAGTCACTAGGATACGGCACGGTGCATGCTCGCTGTGGTCGCTAGGATACGGCACGGTGCGAGTCATTTGAGGACGAAAAGTACTTGCCTTCAAAAATAGTTGACTTTTCATTAGGAAATTAGTACGTAAAATGTAATTTTTTGTAGAGGTCGACGAAAAAAGTGTTTATGCCTATTTGATGTCAACGATGATTACTAATTGTATACCGTAGCCAAAATGGCCTGTTATGGCCACAAGCTTTTTTCAAGACATTTTCTACCGCACGCAGCTACACGAAATTACATATAGAGACGTATCTTTGCAGTCAATTGAGCTGCATTCTGTGACTCGGACGAACATACAAATAATTTTTCACGCCCCCAAAGTACGTCCCTCCCATGGGCGGAGTTATGGGGGGCATTGGGGGGGGATAGAAGGGGGAAGGAATAGAATAGGAATAGAAGGAATATTTTTTTTATTTAGAAGTTATTGAATATAACGATGAGTTTTCTACGTACCTATTCTAATAATAAATTAGAATTCAGAATTGCATGAATGCAAAATGATGATGTTATCACTTAATTACTGATCCCATCCCGGCTGGAGCTATGCTAGCTCGTTCGCTGCCGCTCGAAAATATGGGCTTACGAGCATAGCCGATGCAGTTAATTATATTTTCTGTTCTGACATTTTCAGTAGTAATACCCCTAGGGCCTTGATAATACCGAGATAATTTTGTCATAGAGAATGCTGTAAGCGTGTTGCTTGATAATAGCCCGAGGCCGAAGGCCGAGGGCTATTATCCTCAAGCAACACGCTTGAAGGATTCTCTACAAATTTTTGAGGATTTATCAAGACCCGAGGGGTATTCGATAAGATAATTTTTTACTTTGTAGATTTAAACATTTTTAAACTAGTTGTCAGTTTGACGTTTAATTAATTTTTAATCAAAAACTTGACTTGTTGAAAACACCAAACTGAAAACACCACATGTAGGGTGTTATAGCTGATTGGATGAAATTTGACACATGACTCTAAATTAAGTAATTTGATTGGTTACTATAGTTAGTAAAAAATTATCACACTACTACCTAACATAAAAACCGCGCAAGTAAAAAAAAACATATCCACTTTTCGATCTCACAGGCCGCCACTTATTTAGTGAGTGACTTTAAAATTTCATATCTACACTGTACAGTCCTATCCCGCTCCAGGCCTTTCGAGCAATGTCTGTATCCCGCGTTAGCGCGGGATCGGCAGCGAACGAGCTAGGCTGAAAATAAAGTGTGTCCCAAAAAGTTTTTTACAAATGGACAAAAAGTTTATCTTGCATTTCACAAAAAAAATTATTCTTGATAAAAATCTCTGCATGACTTGTTGATCCGTAATCAGGTACAAAATTTGACCTCATCAGGTCAGGTCAAGGTCATTTGAAGGTCAAATTGAGGAAAAATTTCTAGAAAAATCTGAAAAAATTCATACAAAGGTTTTTAGGGACGCTGAATCCGAATCCGATGTTCGCTTGACCTCATCAGGTCAGGTCAAGGTCATTTAAAGGTCAAATTCAGGAAATTTAGAAAAATCTGAAAAAATTCATATATAGGTTTTCAGGGTCGCTGTATCCGAATCAGAGGTCCGCTTGACCTCCAGGTCAGGGACAAGGTTATTTTACGGTCAGATCTGGTCGGTGCGTTTTGAAGCTTCAAATTTTCATAACATTTTCCGGACCCCCCGCTTCACTGGAGGGTATTCCATACCCCTAAGGCCCCCCGGTACGTTTGCCCCCCAACATACAAGCCCTAACTCTGCCCATGGTTCCCCTCGTTTTCGAGGATGCTGAACACGATATGGCTTGGGTTAAAATTATTTTCGAGTCGTACTTTGGGGGCATCAAAAATTATTTGTGTTTTTCGTGGTTTTTTCCAACTCACAGAATGCACTAACGGCATCAATACACACTACGGAAAATCAGTTTGCTCACACGGGGGTGGTTATAAATATCAGTTCCAATTTTTTCATAATAAAAACCAATACCTCAAGTATCAGCCCCCAAAAATAAGCATAATTTAAAATCAATAAGTCGCAAGTGCGCCAATGTTCATATCTTTTCGTAGTCTAGAATCATATAAAATAACCGATAATCAATAGAACTGGGAGGAGTGGGTGGCTCATCGGTAAATCACGGGACTCGTAACCCAAGAGTTATGGGTTCGAATCCCACCGACGGCAAAAATTAATTAAAAATTTAGAAATTGATTTTCATATACCAGGTTTGATTCCTCACTCGACTATTCACTGTAAGGTTCTAATTAACAGTGCTGTTCCTAAAGTGGCGCTGGGAGACTGTAACAAAGCCTACACAGAACACGAGGCTAATAACCAAATTTTCAACCTATGGGTAATTTTCAAATTTTAATCCATTAGAACCTGGCGCGGTGTGTCAGTTCTCTATTTTTTTTCAACACATTTACTTCCATCTATTAAAACCACAAAAAACTAACCAGTTTTTATACGAAGTTGGAATTTTTTTGAACCATAAAAATACCAAAAAAAAGGACCATGGGAGTGACAAAACTGCACAAAGGATGTGAAATAAAATCACCCAAGCTCCCAAGAACAAGGGCATTAAAAATGTCCTACACTGCACCAGCGTCTGGACTTCAACAACTATATGCCCCACCAGGTATTGAATTACGAAAGTCCAGACGCGGTTTGGTGCCAGACCAAGTCGGGGCTTTAACCCAAAAACTTCGATTTTGTTATTAAAGGAGCTTGCCATTCTTAGACCGGTTTCGGCATTATTGTGCTTCATCAGTAAGAAGCAGGCTAGCTCGACATCCTGTCACTAAAATGAATTCGACTCGCCTCATTCTTGATAAACATCCTTTAGTGACAGGATGTCGAGCTGGCCTGCTTCTTACTGATGAGGCACAATAATACCGAAACCGGTCTAAGAATGGCAAGCTCCTTTAATAACAAAATCGAAGTTTTTGGTTTAAAGCCCCGACTTGGTCGGGCACAGTACCGCGTCTGGACTTTCGTAATTCAATACCCAGTGGGGTATATAGCCCAAGGAGTAGTTGCTGAAGTCCAGACGCTGGTGCAGTGTAAGACATTTTTAATGTCCTTGTTCTTGGGAGCTTGTGTGATTTTATTTCACATCCTTTGTGCAGTTTAATCAGTTTTTGTTAAAGATCAATTCCGACCTTTTGGATGACTAAAAAAATCCGTCACCCTCAACTTTTTTTCTCAATTTTCCGAGAACTGAAAATTCTGTGTGGTAATAAGTCGAAAATTCTGGTTACGGTATGCCGTACTATTATATACGAGCATGATCCAGTTTGCTAGATCTAGGGATCCTGTTATTTTTTCTTTTTGTGATTGTTTCTTGTCTAAATCAGTGTGACAAGTATAATTTGTTTTTAATAACAAACAGTGAACGGTCAATGTCAATTTTTGCAACAATTTTGGATAATATTGCTAATGACAAATAACTTATTGAACTACTGTATAAAGCAAGGTAAGTTTGAACAATAATGAACAAATAGTATTTCTCATAAATTTTATTTTTGTTACACTTTCTTTTTTGTTAAATTTCATGGTCTTCAATAGGTAGTTGCATTAATTAGTATAAATCTTAAAGATAAAGATGGAACCTTGTTTTTTCTTTTTACTTCTAATTTATATAATCTTTTATAGCCCGGGAGATAGTGACGATTTTAGGTACTTATTTTCGTATTCAGCAAACATGGATAGAATTGTAGGGTTAGTAATTCTAAGCAAAATTTATATTTATTTAGGGGGAAAACACTGTTCTTTTTTTTGCAGTGATACAAATAGTTTTAGTAGTAAGATAATAATAATCACCTGTTTATCATTTTTTCTGTTTCTGTTTGGATTGTGCCTTACGTTTAACAAAAGCAATTTTTTTATAGAAAATGTGAACTTTCTGGAAAATCCTAAAATTTGCACAATGTCTAAAATTCCTAGACCACCCAATGCGTTTATGTTATATGCTACCGAAAACAGAAAAGTGATGTCCCATAAATATCCCGCAGATTCGAATAAAGTTATCAGCAAAAAATTGGGCATTAATTGGAAAAATTTGCAGACAGATGAGAAAAACCAGTATTTTGAGAAAGCTCGGTTTATCGCTTTAAAACACAAAGAAAAGTATCCACGTGAGTAAAATTTTATTTTATCTTTATTTTCATATGTGAAGGCTCTGCTCCGCGGGTACGCGGAATTGGCAATTTAGGCTTTTTTGGACAGCGTTGACTTTTTTTGCTTATAAATATATGAGAAATTTAGAAATTGTCCAGCAAAATATGAATTTTTTGGCCAAACATTGACAATATTCGAGTGGGTATAAACAATTATAGTAGGCCTTAAATATATTTATAAGCATCGAAACAACCTTTCCCTATAAGCTCGTAAAGAAAATTTCAAAAAAAAATATGCCGTTGCTGAGAAAACCCTTACAAGTCCATTTTTATCGGCAAAAAAGGTCACTTTTCTATAACGATGTGATTAAATAAAAATATCTTAATTATTATCCCAGTTGCCAGAGCCACATTAAGATCAAAAGGTCTCATAAAATGTGATATCGCCGAAATTAGGCTCTTAGGTACTTTTTGGATGTAAAAAACGATAAAAAAATCTTTGCTGCTCTAAAGTGTATCCTAAGTTGACAATATCGAAAATTTGATTTTTTCATTAGATCTCGAAAAACTAAGCGGAAAAGTTTACTAAAAGTTATACAGGGTGTTTCATAGTTAAACCGACATACGTTAAATGTAAATAGAGGGTACTTAGGTGATTCCAAATAACCTTGGTTACTGGGTCTAACGCCCTTAATAACCGAGATACGGGGTGTTTCATCCATTTCGGCCAATATTTTCATAAGCCGTAACTTTAGAACCACCCTGTATATTTTTCTCATACTTGGTACAGGTATAGTATGTTAATAGCCCAATCCTATAGTGTAAGAACTCCAATTAAAATCCAGATCCGGATTAAGAAGAATTTGTAAAATTTGAAAATCCTCAAAACAACACCCTGTATATCAGATTTTTTAAAATTGGGATGGATATTTGAAAAGAACGGAAAAAAATGAGTTAAAATGAAATTTTTCTTAAGTGCGCACCCCATTCTATTACTGGAGTTTTAACGTCAAATTACACCAAATGCATTATTTTCATTTTCACAAGCAGTAACTTTCCAAATACCTGGTAGATTTCTTTTATATTTGGTCCAGGTATCATTTTTTAGTAGCCTATTCGTATAATCTAAGGACTATACAACAGTTAAAATCCAGATACGGATTAAGAAAAATTTGTATATTTTTCTTCCGTTAGAAGCTCTCCCTAATACGCATTAAAAAAATATAGGGTTTTGCACATCTAACTTTACTATTTACTTTAATAATTGACGTTAAGTGACAAACAACATATTTTACACAAGAAAACGAAAAACGTCAAAATATACAGGGTGTCCCATTTAAAAAAACATAAGTTTGCATTATATTTCCTTAGTGAGCCCCCTAAAAAAAATAATCTGTGCGCCACTGAACTCTTTAATATTATATCTATCAAAAGTTTTTATAACGTTTTTTTATATTTTTCTTAATTAAGAAGTTATAGTACTTTGTAGTTTTCGACAGTTTTCAATAATCGCCCTGTATCTTCCAACTGCAGGGAGTTATTAAAGATTTAATTAGGCTATCGTTACTTTAACAAAAAAAGAAGTCATAACATCTTAACTGCTTTTCTTCTATCTCTTCTAGTTTACGAGATACCCTGCAAAACGCACCAATTTGGAACACCCTGTACAGCATGTTGCTTTGAGGATTTTCAAATTTTACAAATTTTTCTTAATCCGTATCTGGATTTTAACTGTAGTGTAGTCCTTACATTATATACGATTGCATTACTAAAAAATGATACCTATACCAAATATTTCGATAGTTAGTGCTTGCGAAAATGAAAAAAATGTATTTGATATAATTTGACGTTAAAACTCCAGTAGTAGAATGGGATGTGCACTTAAAATTTTTTTTCACTTTAAATCATTTTTTTCCGTTCTTTTCAAATATACATCCCAATTTTAAAAAATCTGATAAACAGGGTGTTGCTTTGGGGATTTTCAAATTTTACAAATTCTTCTTAATCCGAATCTGGATTTTAATTGTAGTTCTTACACTATAGGATTGGGCTATTATCACTCTATACCTGTATCAAGTATGAGAGAAATCTACAGGGTGGTTCTAAAGTTACGGTTTATTAAAATATTCATCGAAATGGATGAAACACCCCGTATCTCGGTTATTAAAGTTGTTAGCACCAGTAACCTAAGTTATTTGGAATCACCTAAGTACCCTCTATTTACAGTTAACGTATGTCGGTTTAACTATGAAACACCCTGTATATACAGTATTTTGAAAATAAAAATGGCGTGGAATGAATGCTGTAAAAACAGAGACAATATTCATCATTTTAATTATTTTTACATCAAAAGTGAAAGTATAATGATGATAAATGTACAAGCATTTTTTTTGTTATGCCTCTAATAATATATATCTTCAGTTTTATAAAAATCAGTGCGAATTTTAGATTTTATAACTTCCGGTCAAATTCTCTATGAGAAAACAAAAAAAAATTAAAAAGAGAAAGTTTAGATTCTTCTCTTTAAAATGCATTCTTTTTTTCTTTGCGTACATTTTAGGCAAAGATACTTTAGTTTTTTCCCGAACTCCTCGCTTGAATATTTTGGCGCGCGTAGAATTTTCGAATTCCCTTCCTTATTTATAATATTTTTTTTAGTAATACATTTTTTTTTAATAACTTATTATATAACTATATAAATTGAAAAAACTGACGTAAACATTTGAGACAAATTTCAGACATGGCTCAGATCCCTTTAGAGTTTTTAGACGTTGGACGTTGCGAAGAAAGTTAAAGATCTATTGAATAAACTATTTTGGTAGCCTCCCAAAGATAGAGTAATGATGAAACAACATTTTTTACGAATGTATCTTTTAAGATTTTTCTTCAAATTTAATAAATAATTTTTTGTTTAGTTTAGAAGTCTATTGTTCCCGCTCTCTAGCGAGTGCCGTTACTACTTTGTCGATTTCTTTTTATTTTTCGAGACATAATGGAAAAACCAAATTTTCGATTTTGTCTTCGAACTTGTGAACTTAGTATACATTTTAGAGCAGCAATGATTTATCGTTTTCTGCACCTTTTAAAGTACCTGAGTGCCAGTTTCAGCGATAATTTTTTGAGAGGTCAATCTCTGACAAGTGGGCTATATTTAATGTGTACTATATACACTTTATAGTTTTATGTATATTTTGGTTGATTTAATACTTTTGTTATCATTAAATAAAATTTACGTGACGACACAAAAAAAACCAATTACGGACTCTTGTTTTTTGCTGCGTTTTGACCCCATTATGACTTCCCTCTTCTCTGAACAGTATGGGTTGTCAGAAGTTTACATAATGGAATATCCCAGTTTTTATCGGACTGATGTCTGTAACGTAAAATAACCGTAAACAAAATTAGTAACGGTGTCCTTTTTTATATAAAAACAAAATAGCCTACGTCAAACATTCTCCCATTTAGAATATTTTTATTAGATATTAATATAAAAGTTGTTTATTTAAATGAACTTGAATTGATAATAATCGATAAACTCTGTCAATATAAAAAGTCAGGCCAGGATTTTAAATTTATTATTATTTAAATTTTGGTCCCTAATCAATAATAATATCTAGTATATTACGTACAAGTGTCGTGGAATTACGCGCAATTCGTGCGTAATTGCATTACATACTATACTTTATCTACGGCCATATACAGTGTGCCAAAAAAGTCAGGACTTATGACAGGCTACTCTATTTCTTCTTTAGATTTTTTTAACAATTTTATTTCGAACAATTCTTTTTTAAACAGTATGTATCCTATATAATAACCATTAACTAGAACTTATTTGTTTTTCAAAGAAGACGATACGAAAAACATCATCATGTTTTCTTGCAAAACAAATATAAAATTTTTACGTGGCTAAGACTTTTGATTACAGCGCCATAATCCAATAATCCTCAGACTTATCCCTTTCTTTCGAATATGCAACTCAATCTTTTAAATTTTTATATACAGGGTGTTGTTTAATAACAAAATCATTTCGATATTTTTTTTAAGCCGTACCTCGATTTTAGTTTTGGTGACTATGTCTTTTGATTGTTTTAATGGAGTAGAACAAGCTTGTCAAATATTACATAAATATACAGTGTGGTTCCCAAAATAGGGGGATAAAAGAAATGAGCAAAATTAATAAAACAGCAACGAAGCGAGTTAGATATATCATATATGGGTTTTTCTTATTCGTCTAAGTGTCCTTTATCCACAGTTATCGTATATTCATTTACCTATGAAACTCCCTGTATAATTAGGGCGAAATTTTTAAGTATTTGATTATTGTTTAAACAATGTTTTCAGTAATTTCAAAACCATTAACACTTAATTGAATGTAAATGTACCTATATTACATGAAAATTAATCTTTTTCATCAATTTCAATGCTTAGTTGCAATAAGAAATAAAAAATTGTCTAGATTAACTGAAAAATCGATTATGATATATTTTTTATACCATCTTAAAGTCGAGGTTTCAACGAAGAAAATGAGCACTGATAAAGTTAAAACATTGAATATTTGTAAGGGGACTTTTTCGATTGAAAATTAGTCATTTAAATTCGTATAAAATCGAAAAATAAATATTTTGCTTTGACAAAATTACAGCTTATTTGAAACAGAAATAAGAACGCTTTCACAAAGTTTCATAAAAAGATAAAAATTAAAAACGAAAAAAAAAAACGGTTTTTATAGTTTTTCTCGATAATTTTGAGGTTATGTTGAAAAATAATCAGTATAAAACTCAATGATTGGTTAGGATCGTTAGCTTTTATTGGCTGAAACCACAAAATCTGACTGTTTTGACAGATGAAAAAAATAATCAATACAAGAGTTTTACATTTTTTAATTAACTATAACTTTTTCATTGAACTTTTTTGATAGAATGCATATTTCAGCCACAAATCGTGAAAAACACAATATACAACCCTCAAATTGTATATTTAGCCACCCCCACGCCCCGTCCGGACTTTTAATTTGTCCAATTGATTTTTTTTAATTTACTTATAATTTACCCTAAATTTTTCGACCATCCGCATACTGCTAAGAATTTTTTTGTTTCAAAAATGATTGATAATACTTCAAATATAATTTTGCACCTTTCCTACTAATGGCCTGGACAAAAAAAAATTAATTTGATAGTCCGAAACTAAAGTTTTGTACATCCTTAAGCCAACACTGTTCTGTTTAGATATAAATTATTATAATTACTTTATTATTATATGAAAGAGCGTAAATATTTTAGTATAAAATTTAAAAATGGTGAATAAGGTGTTAATTTTGATATTTTGTGCTGTTTTTGTGGTATCAAACTGTGATAATATCCCGGTTTTGGCTTACCAAATTTGGGGAGACAATGAAATAAATACTACCATAAGTTCAATGGAAAAACTAAGAAATGCATTAAACGAAAAAGATGTAGACGCAGTCGTAATCCAAAATCAAAATATCCCAACTTTAAAACAAAGAATTTTTGACAATATAGACATCAAAGAATTGCGCTTTGCTTCAAACCATTTGAAAAATATTGAAGCAGGTGCTCTGGATGGACTAAAAGTAAATACTATTTCCCTAGACGAAAACGAAATAGAAATTTTGAAAAAGGGCGTTCTAAACAAAAAGACACTATATTTAATATCGTTTAGAAAAAACGGAATGATTAGTATCGAAAAAGGAGCTTTAGAAGCTTTAACAGTAGAATACTTATTCTTGAACGAAAATAACCTGACAGAACTAACTGCAGCAATGTTTGAAAAATCTAATATATCACATTTAAGACTAGAATTCAACAACATCAGGAAAATTGAGGAGAAGACTTTTCGACAAATTAATTCCCTAACATTAGTTGATCTTGATAATAATCGACTTGAAAATATCGCCAAATTATTTGCTAACTTACCACATCTATATTTTCTACATCTCGAAAACAATATTATAAATACTCTTACATCTGACTGCTTTAGAGGTTCTCCAATATCAGCGATCAATTTAAGAAATAATCTATTAACCGAAATACAAAAAGGTGTTTTTAATAACCAGAAATTTTCGTCTATACAACTCGAAAACAATCAAATAAGAAATATCGATGAAGGTGCTTTCGAAAATCTCGATGAGTTAGATCTCTATTTGACAGGTAATAAACTTGAACATTTAAAATCGTCTTTCTTCAAAGGAATCAAGAAATTGAACACTCTAAAACTTGACGAAAACAATATTGCAAGCATTGATGCAGATGCGTTTTCAAATTTAAAAATCGGATCACTGGATTTAAGTAATAACAAAATGGAATTTATTAATAAAGATATTTTCAATGACACAGAGATACAATCTTTATCGTTAAAAAACGACATCAATTCTAATAGAAAATATTCTACATATGCAGGATCTGAAGGACTCAGACATTAGCGAAAAATGTCATTAATAAAAAAAAATCAAATTTTACGATGGATGAAAATAAGCAGAGTGAACTGAATGGGCTAATGTTCCATAAATCTACTATATTATCTAGACTGTAATGGAATAACTAAATTGATACAGAAGTATAGTCTTGAGAGAAGATTTTCAAGAAAATTCATAAAATTATACATGTTTTGTATATTTAAAAATAACTAAAGTAAATATTACCAAATATATGTTAGTCTAAATTTCGAAAAATGTCTAATTTATTTTGGTGGACCATAAATAGATTTTTTTATTAGAAAACAAACACCCTAAGTAGTCAAAGAAAGGTAGTAAATTTTTTTGTAATATCGAGCAGAAACTAGAAACTGATCAGATCGACTTGAAATTTTTTGCAAATTGCTACGAAAGGTGTCCAGATCAGAAGTAGAAAATTTTCGTTAGTGGGGTTTGGGTTGGGGGCGATGGTCATAAAATGATGCAAAAAAAAAGAAAAAAACTTTGCCAATCGATAAATTATCATTTTTTAATGAATTAATGTTAAATACAATTTTTCATGAAAATAAACCACTCCAGAGTTATAGGTAGTAGAAAATTACGATTTTCACCACAAAAATCGTACATTTCTAAAAAAATCTGTTGTGTCGCCACAAGACTTTCCCGGCAGTTATAAAATAAAAATTAAAAAAATTGGTGTTAAAAGTCCAAATCAAAAAAGTACATAGGGCTACTGCGCCCCCTAGTGGGCTACCAAAAACAAACGGATTCATCTCGCGATGATTCGATACCCACATACCAAATTTCAGCTCAATCGGATCAAACGTTTAGACGCTACGGGTTGCGATTTTTAGTTTAAAAAATTTTTTTTTAGGTTATTTTCAAAATTAATCAAGTCAGTGAGGCTAAATATCAAATAAAAACTTTTAAGACTTATATTTTTTTAAAACTACAACTACAGAACACAAAAATTTTCAATAAAAGATAAGATTCATGGGAAATCACTAGAATTTAAGCAGTCGGTATTATGGAAATGTTTTTGATTGCTTAAAATATTCAACATATTCTCAAAAGATTGGTTTGACCTTTTACATTACATAAATTTAAGCCATAATGTTTAAACAATATTACTGGAAGTACCTTATATTTTAAGTGAAAAATGTTTGTATTCTAGTAAAGCTTCGCAAAAGTATTTTTAAATCTTATAGACTAAATTTATTAAAAAACAAATAAACATAGATATATTACCCCGATATTGGTTTTGCATCTGTTTTCAAATATTTCCTTCCACTTGGTTTATATTCAAGGTCACGGAAATGAAGAACAAATATAATCATTTGTAGGTATGAACTTCACTGTCTCAAATCTTCTCCTTTCAACATTTGCAGGAATCCTAAAAGTCATATCTTCGTATAACTGTTTAAATGAAAACTATTACCTAAATACTTAGGTAGTTTGACAGAAAAACAAAATGTGATTTAATTTTTAACACAATATATGAAACTTACATAATATAAGTCGTTGCAATAAGTTAAAACAATCCTTTATGCATTATTAAAGAATTTATACAGTCGATAAAATACTAAATTCTACGCCCCTGAACTATGTTTATAACCTTAAATATAACTTACCGATGAAATGATAAATCGGGATTTAAATAATCCAGTTTGCGGCATACCACACATTGTTGAACCATATTTGTCTATTCAATCAATTTAAACCAATAAATCAATATGAAAAAGAAAATTTTAATCTAGCACGATATAAAACACATTAGTAAACAAACACCAATGTACTGAACATGGCCGACACAAATATACTAGTACCATTCTAATGGTTTCGCTTCATTCATAAATAACAATGTTTGATAGCGCTTCGTTGCCGCTTCTATCAAATTTTCGCAGAAATGGTTGAAACTTAAATCATGGTAAAGTATCTTTGTCAATATTTATCTAGGAATATAATTTGTTGTGTTATTAGTTTCGAAAATTAGTGTTAACGTAGATGTACAAT
The DNA here is from genome assembly GCA_949320105.2 of Crepidodera aurea. NCBI lineage: Eukaryota > Metazoa > Arthropoda > Insecta > Coleoptera > Chrysomelidae > Crepidodera > Crepidodera aurea. Next base: position 4,765,787 of record OX439476.1, on the reverse strand, counting down.
TATTTTAGCGAAACAAAATATCTCATTTTCCAAGATAATTTTTAAATAGATTTAGGATTTTGGTAATGACGGAAAAAAATATGATAACTTTGACAACATTGAAACTGATAATATAAATTCAATAACACAGCGTTTAGACTGTTACGTGTTGTTGTCCCCAGCCGAAATGTCAACAAACTCGATCTTATTGTTCTAAATCTATGGTATTTTTCGAGTGGATTGCTTCACTATTTTTTAAATATCTGCTCTAAGAGTCGTAGAAAAATAAAAAAAAATAATTTGCCTGAATTTTTGATATGTTGAAGATATCGACTTCCTGAACAATAGTGTCCATGGGCACAACTCAATCCTATGGCCAGTTTTCAACTTACTTACAAGTTGAAAAATGACAATTTTTTAAAACGTATTAAAATGTAATTTTCTTAATGTATTAAGGATTTTTTGCTGTAATGGTATTCTAATAACATCAAATAATATTGCTTTGTGTAGAAAAAGTATTATTTGATACAGGGTGTTTCAAAAATTACCAAAAAAATTGTTGATGATGTGTATTCTACTTTACAGTGGGAATTCAAAAGATATTTAAGGTAGAAAATTACGAAAATTGATTTTTTTTTCGAATCACTCTGTAATTTAATATTTCCTCCGTTAATTTCTCTAATTTTTTCTTATTGTCTTTAATTTGAGTTTGTTAGTGCCCTATAGAAGTTTTGCGACGTTACTATGATCAGTTTTTTAATAGCGACTTTGTGATAACAAGCCTGTCACAATGTATACGCTTATGCCTGTGCTCATAAATATGTTATTTTATTTAATCATTCATGATTTATGTCATTCTAACGTTATTTATTTAAGAAAACAAATAATATGTAACATATAATATCAACAAATAATGTATTAATAATTATTTCTTTATTTAAAAGTACCTAATTACAGTTATTCACTAAAACAAAAACAAAACAATATACTATGAAAAAACTGCATTGCTCTTTATCAATGGACAAAAGACTTAAATGCAAATAAAATGTGTAACAAACCTACATCAGGAGTCCCAAGGACGGGTTAATACCTGACATATACTGTAAATATTAATTTCTGCAAATGTCTGTGATTCCCAACTATGAAGCTGGAGATGCAGACATTATTTTGAATGAAATGGTGTGAAAATCATGCACGAACAAAAATCACAAAAAAACTGTTCAAATATACATAAAAATTGAAGATTTTTTAAACAATAAATCTCGAGAACAGAATTTGTGGAAGTATTTTTACCCGTTATAGCTTACACCTTGGAATAGGACATCTCCATTTTTCAACAAATTTTAAGGAATAATAAAAATCATATTAATCATTTAGTGGAAGATGTGCTTTTGGCAACTTGTGATGTGATCACCAATTTTAAAGTGAAAACTGTCCTAAATGAGGTATACGGCATTAATTCTGCATTGATTAGCCAGAACGCCTTATCTGAAAGTAACTTTTCTCATCATTCAACATCATTCTGATCAAGATATGACCTTATATGCTTAGTAAAAATGCCTTAAATCGAGCCAAAACACATAAAAAACTTTACATGTTATGACGTATCTACAAAACTGTGCATGGATACATCTAGATAACCTAAAACTAATTTTATTCAATTGTGAATTTTCTGCAGATAAGGCGTTTTGGCTACTGAGGGCAGAATTGAAATACTTTAAACTGAAGAACTGGTTTTAGTTAATACTAATTTACTAACGTAACCTAAAATCACGAACGCACTGTATTGTATCAACAATGTCAATTGTAAACTTTCTTCGTAATAGTGGTTGCATACATTGTTCAAAATAAAACCAAAAAGCGCCACTGTCTCAAAGTGTCACGCGGAAAACGCCTGAACTATGGAAAGAGAAAATCTTACTGGGATATAGGCAACTTGCATAACTTTATTTTTTCTGAACTGTTTATCTCAAAAGTTATAAAGTTTTGAGAATTAGTATTCTCGGAAATTAATTCTGTATACTTCATTTACGCCATCTCCTTTTCACGTTAAAATTGGTGATCACAAATTGTCAAAACTGTCAAAAACTACTAAATGGCTGATATCTTTATTATTAATCCTTAAAATTGACTCAAAAAGGAGATGTCCTATTCCAAGGTATAAGCTATAACGGGTATAAATATTTCCACAAACAAAAATTCCGTTCTCGAGAGAAGCTCTTCAAAAAATCGTCAAATTTTTATGCTTATTCAGTATTGCCAACTGTAAACGAGGTCGTCAGAGGCACGGCCCCTCTTAAATGTTCCCAATGTTGTTCTCTCATTAGGATGTTATATACATTTTTTTTGTGGTCATATTGTCTCAGATATTTACGCTAGAACGATTCAGTTTCTTTAAACACCCATTTTTGAATTGCCCATATCTTCCTTCGTATTAATCGTATAAAAATAAAATATAAATCATTTTAATTGTTAGCTCAAGGCCATAAAATTAGTTGATATCTACTTTTGCGTAATAGTAACAGATTTTCGGTTATATTTAAAAAACGTTTAGAAATATACGATTTTTGTGGTGAAAATCGTAAATTTCTACGCCCTATAACTCGGGAGGGGTTTATTTTCATGAAAAATTGTATTTGTGATTCATTAAGAAATGAATGATCTGGATCTGGACACCTTCCTAGCAATTTGCAAAAAATTTCATGTCGATCAGTTACTAGTTTCTGCTGAATGATTTTACTTCATTTCTTGGACTAAAGTGTCTATTCGCCCAATATAATTGATAATATTTGTAATAATATTAAAATATTCTTGGAAGTGAGTGCTCAACCGAATTTTTATCTTGAGAAATTTAATTGCACAATATTACTGTTAAATGTTTATTTAAATTATTAAAATAATGGTTTTATTTTCTTACTACATAGTCTCGAAATTTATAAATTACAATTGTTTACTTAAAAAAAATATTAATAAGTGAAATATCGTTAATGATGTTTTGATAATTAAAATAGGTCAAATTTATCTCTCATATTATTTATTTAAAACTTTTCTGTTAATACATACACATACTTTCTTTTGTTCCTAGTTCTACTCGATTTTTCAAAGCATTTTGATACTTTGAACGACACAATGTTAAGCGATATCTTAAAATATATTTGACTGTCTAAAGTAACGTATTTTGGTTGATTAATAACTACCTGACTAACAACACCTCCTTTCCTAAAATATCATCTGGTGTACTCTAAGGATCTATGTTCAGCCCTATTGTATTTACAATCTATACCTCTAATAATGTCAGCTTTATGAACTTACGCAGACGATACGCAAGTGCAAATTTCTTTTATTCCTAAATATTATAAAAATGCATTAATTTGTATTAATAATGATGCAAGAGGTCGTACAACGATTATCGTTGGAGGCCAGCAAGTTATGCCAGTCGAAAGTACTAAAAATCTTATTCAATAAACATAAATTCACGCTTATCTTGCTATTAAAACAATTTTTCATATCTGCCAATTTCTCTATTTTGATATTTAAAAAGTCCTTTGTGAAGTACTTTTAAAATGTAATTATGGTAATTTTCGCCGCTGCCTTGAGCCGTATTCTCATTTTTCGACGGGAGGAAAGTGAACCAGATACTCGATTTTTTTTCCTCCGATAGATAGTCATAACACAAGTAGTGTGTCCAGATTTCACGTTCAGGGCACAGGCCAAGTCCCACACAAGTTTGGGGGGGGGGGCAAACACTGATTATTCCTTGACCCGCGGTAACTTATTTCATTTTCGACCAATCCCGGTCTGGAAAATGGCAAACTCTTCCTTCAGGACCCTGACAGCTTTTTTCAGTCTAGAAGGACAAGTGATAGGGTTAGTGACTTCGTGACGGTCTCATTTTACCTCAAGGCTCTAACTGCATTAGGGCCTGCAGGTGCGCGTGATATAATTATGAAAGGAAGTGCGCTAGCTCAGGAGCTGTGACATTTGATGCTCTCAAATTACTATTCCGGCATCTAATTTCACTGCGGCTGAGCTAGCGCACTCACTATAAATATATCACGCGCAACTGCAGGACCTAATGCTAATATCCCCCCTCCACACCTCCCTTAGCTTCCATATACTGATCAAGTGAAAGAGCGACCTCGTCTATGAAATCACTTTATCTTCGTTTATCGGGTTTTTTTTCGCCAAATCGACTCCACTATATTTCTTGGCTACAATGATAGCAAAAAAGTGTTTAAAATTCTAATTTGAGTTTACATTAACACAAAATAATCAAATATAAAGTATAATATCAGCGAATTACGTTGCTATCTGGGAATATGTAGCTTTAAGTTTGTGACGTTTTAATTAGTTTGCTACATACAGTATGTCTCAATCATTTGTAGCTCAAAGTCATGATACTATGGAAACTGCATATTACTTATATTCGTTGTCGAAAAAAAATCGTAGTTTTATAATTTGGTTTATAGGGAATACGTTTAATAACTAAAGTTTAAAAAAAATTTAATAAATTTTTTACGAACAAGAAAGTACTAAAAATTTTCGTAAAAAAGTTATAACCCAAAATAATAAATAAAACTATGTGCTTTGTCCGAAAGTTATATCCTTGTACCAATTTTGATAACGATTTATGAATATGTTGTGAAATTACTTTCAAAAAACTAAAAAAAATATTTCTAATTTAACACCATGTGTCTTTTTCCATAGCGACATTTTAGTAAGCATATTTGGTCCAATCCTAATATTTTAGTTCAAATAACCTTTGCTTTTTTAGATGTGCTACCATCTATGGTAAGAAGAGAGTATTGACATTAAATTTTGACTGAATCTAGTCAAGATGTCACTCTCTTCCAGTAAGGAATTTTAATTTATTAGATTCGACATCCTAAGACCGGTTTCTGTCTTTCGACTTCATCAGTTAGGCTTTTCGAATCCAATAAATAAAATTCCAAACTCGTACAAGTCAATAGCTATATCCGCTATACTGTATTTGAAAATCAAGAGAGAGTAAATTCCCAGAATAAAAAGTAATTCGGTATGCAAAACTATAGTACAGTACGTGCGGTAAAACTTCAATATTTGTAATGCATTCTAAATTGTTTTTGTTAATTTCAATACAAAATTTATTAAATTTCTTGGACTATCACATTATTTTATGATCTTTCATTGTTACTACAGTAGGCCTAAGAGGATTAACGTGCGTCATAGGCGTAACCAGAATAGAAAGGGATAATTGTTATTTAACGACCTCCGAATGGCAATCTAATGACAGATATTTTGACTTAAATAGTTTCTAGAAATGCAGTTATTTGATTTTCGATAAACGTGACAAATAGTAGTGACTAAAAATGGAAGCAGTTTGTGAGTATACGCCAGTGAAAAAATTAAAACTAGACCATTTATCGCTCAATGAAAAGAGTGCTGTAGTGAATGTGTACCACTATTTTAAACATCAAAATCCCTCAAACACTATTGACAGTGTAGTTGAAACAACATCTAAGGCAATGGGATATGGAAAATCTACAATACATAGAGTTCTAAAGGAGAAAAAATCAGGTGGAGTAACCTCACCAAAGCCGAAACCAGGTAGACCAAAACTATTAAAAGTCAACGTGGACGAGTTTTTTAAAAATGCTATTCGTAAGCTTGTTCACTCATTTTTTATAAACAAGCAAATACCAACTTTAGATAAAGTTTTGCAAGCCATTACGAATGATGTTGATTTACCCACAATAAGCCGGGATAAACTATGGAAAGTGTTACATGAGTTAAACTTTAAATTTGAAAAAATGGGCAGACACTCAATGCTAATTGATTCTGAAGAAATTGTATGTTGGAGAAGACAGTACCTCAGAAGAATACAACAAGTTAAAGCTCAAAATAAAAACATTTATTATTTAGATGAAACATGGGTTAATGAAGGACATTGTGTAGGAAGAGTTTGGAAAGACAAAAATATAAAATCATCCCATCAAGCTTTTCTAGAAGGATATACTACTGGTTTTAAGGAACCTATAGGAAAAGGTAAAAGATTAATTATTTGTCATATAGGCAGTACAAACGGTTTTTTTGAGAAATGGAAAAAGGGTGAAATTGCAAAATGGTTATCTTCTAAAAATTTAGCCTTTGACAATACAATGCTGAGGGCAGAATTGTTAACTATTGCTAAAAAACATAAGCAAAATTATAAAAAATATAATATTGAGGAGATAGCCAAAAAACGAGAAATTGAAATCCTTCGTTTACCACCCTACCATTGTGAGCTGAATCCGATAGAATTAATATGGGCTCAAGTTAAAGGTTATGTTGCCAGAAATAACACTACTTTTAAATTATCAGATGTTAAAAATCTCTTCAATAAGGCAATATCTGAAGTAACAAGTGAAAATTGGCAAAAATGTATTAGACACGTTACAGAAATAGAAAAAAAAATGTGGGAGCTAGATAACATAATTGATATTACTATAGAGCCCATTGTAATTTCTCTAGAATCAGATGGTGAATCTTCTGACATAGAGTGCGAGGAACCATAACTTTAAAATTATTAATTTATGTACTTTAATTTTATTTTTAGATTTTTATTTTTTAAGATTTAATATTGTCGTATTTTTTGCATGTTGCTCGTCAAATTTTATCCTTGCGGTTGGTTTTTTTTTCTCATATACCTACTTAATTGTTTTTTTAGCTCCTCATATTAATTTATAAATAATTGTAATTATCTGTACATATTATATACATATTTTGTAAATAAACATATGCCTAAAACAAAATGCCTAAAATAATATTGACTTTTTCTTCATTTTACCCAAATTAAATTACTACTTACGAATTATGTTTATCTATCTAAAATTGGTAATCTAGGTATAAATAACTAAAACAAATTAAATATTTCTATTTCCATATTAATTTAATTTTGAAAACGCACGTCTATGGTTTACTGCCTTTAACACTGATAACTGCAAAACATTTCTGGGAATTTACTCTCTCTTGATTTTCAAATACAGTATATAAGATAACATTTTTAGATGTGCTACCATCTATGGTAAGAAAAGAGTATTGACATTAAATTTTGACTGAATTTTAAAATTCCTTACTGGTTTACACACTTTGTATTAATCTCTGAAAGGGATAAAAAAGAAGAGAGTGACATCTTGACTAGATTCAGTCAAAATTTAATGTCAATACTCTCTTCTTACCATAGATGGTAGCACATCTAAAAATGTTATCTTATAGCGGATATAGCTATTGACTTGTACGAGTTTGGAATTTTATTTATTGGATTCGAAAAGCCTAACTGATGAAGTCGAAAGACAGAAACCGGTCTTAGGATGTCGAATCTAATAAATTAAAATTCCTTACTGGTTTACAACCTTTGCTTATTCCAAATCTTAATTGATGTGAATCACTCCGTATAATCTCAATATTTTTTCATGAACTATGAGCAATTAACAGCACTCATTTGAAATTAATTCATTTACCAAATCTAAGTGAACTACATTTGACACTTTTAGATGTGCTACCATCTATGGTAAGAAGAGAGTATTGACATTAAATTTTGACTGAATCTAGTCAAGATGTCACTCTCTTCTTTTTTATCCCTTTCAGAGATTAATACAAAGTGAGTAAACCAGTAAGGAATTTTAATTTATTAGATTCGACATCCTAAGACCGGTTTCTGTCTTTCGACTTCATCAGTTAGGCTTTTCGAATCCAATAAATAAAATTCCAAACTCGTACAAGTCAATAGCTATATCCGCTATAAGATAACATTTTTAGATGTGCTACCATCTATGGTAAGAAGAGAGTATTGACATTAAATTTTGACTGAATCTAGTCAAGATGTCACTCTCTTCTTTTATATCCCTTTCAGAGATTAATACAAAGTGAGTAAACCAGTAAGGAATTTTAATTTATTAGATTCGACATCCTAAAACCGGTTTCTGTCTTTCGACTTCATCAGTTAGGCTTTTCGAATCCAATAAATAAAATTCCAAACTCGTACAAGTCAATAGCTATATCCGCTGTAAGATAACATTTTTAGATGTGCTACCATCTATGGTAAGAAGAGAGTATTGACATTTAATTAATTGACTGGTTTACTCACTTTGTATTAATCTCTGAAAGGGATAAAAAAGAAGAGAGTGACATCTTGACTAGATTCAGTCAAAATTTAATGTCAATACTCTCTTCTTACCATAGATGGTAGCACATCTAAAAATGTTATCTTATAGCGGATATAGCTATTGACTTGTACGAGTTTGGAATTTTATTTATTGGATTCGAAAAGCCTAACTGATGAAGTCGAAAGACAGAAACCGGTCTTAGGATGTCGAATCTAATAAATTAAAATTCCTTACTGGTTTACTTACATTTGACACAACTCGATGTCACAATTATTGTGAATTACCCTGTGTATAATTTTTTTTGATTCCCGTCGCTTCGTAATAAATTTAAAAACTATAAATCCTTCGTATCTGTGCTACAAAAAAGGTCAGGTCATTATACATAGCTGCATTTAAATATTTGTTAAGAATATTTCAAGTACCGACAATTCTTTTGAGCTATAAACTCGCTGTTTCGTAGCCTCTCGAAATGCAGCATTGGCGACTATGAATATCAAGTTGGTGAAAAAGGGCTAGATGTTTGAAAGCAGCAAGGTAAGCGAAAAAGGTAAGCGTGCACGAGTGGTTCATTCTTTGACTCAGTGTTGAAATTCAGAAGTGGGATAACGGAAACTTTAAAGACCTACGAATTTGCTAACTCGTCAAAATATTGAGTTAGGTTAAAAATAAAGAGCCAAATTATAAGTAGAAATCATTAAAAAAAATTATCAGTTATAATCTCCCTAGAGCTTGAAAAATTTACGGAGAATAATTCAAGCTCGCGGGAGATTCGGTACGAAAATTTTATACCAAAAATTATTTTAAAAAGAAAATACAATTTTTGACAGTTTATGAGTTTATTTTGCTTTGATTTTTGCTGCCTTAATAATGGCTATGACATGACTTTTTTTGACGCTTCGATTGACAAGTTTCAAAGGCGTACCTAGTAAAATTTGTGATTAAATACAAAAAGAAAATGTCGCGTTTTGGAAAAGAAAGTCAAGAAGCAATAAAAGCTGATTATATTCTAGTAAAGTCACACAATATTAATAGTACTAGAGGATAGGAAAAAAATGTAAGTCTGCGTTATATTGTGGCTTTAAATTGAAAATAAATATTTGTCAAAAATAATCTACGCTTCAGTTAGCCTGGCATCAGCACGTGACAGCTGTCAAGCCAGGAAAATTATCAAAGGTAATACCACGAGTCCTCCAAATTTTAACGATTAAATTTTTGGGAGAAATTGAGAATTCTTAATATACTGAGAAACGTCATTAACAAATAACATGAACAGGAGAGGTCCCAAAACCGATCCTTGTGGAACGCCTGAAGTGGCGGTGAATTCGAAAGAAAATACTGTACGAATGGTAGTCTGTTTGATAGATAGCAGCGAAAGAAATCAAGAGTATTGTTTGTGAACACTGAACGAAAAAAGTACGTGTTATTAATAAAAAATTACGTCAAATCAGTGGACGTCAACATTAATTTTCAGCCGATGACAGTTATAATTAATACAATAAACGTTCGTACGTAAATTTTCGAAGAGTTAAACATCTACGCTAGTTGTTCGTAATATTACTGTTCGTAGAGATTGATTTACTATTAGGTAGCACTATTTTGGCGCGTTTTTAAGCAGTCAATTTACAGATTTAACGTTTAGTGTTCATCAAAACAATGAAAACCGTTAATTAATTTTCAAAGTTTGTAGTTCTTTATATAAAAAGTTTTTATGGTTTTAATGGTAAAGTACATCGGTTTATAATCGCAAAACATTGATTTGATTAATATTTGTATTATATTAACGATACAGTTATAGTAGAACCCACCGCTTTATGAGAAAGAAAAAACGCTATAAAAACAGCAAAGGATACCGCCAATAGAAGAAATACTGATTGATCTGGACATTTTTGAGTATTTTATTGTCGAAAACACCATACACTGTCCATATACATAAAAATAAAATGATATTTTGTCTATTAGGACTACTGTGCAAAGATTCAATAACCAAGTTACTGGAGATCGTTAGGGGTAATTTGAGTAAAATTTCTATATTGATTAACTTTCTTTAATATGAATTTACATTTTAATTTCTATAACGCATATTAGATTTGAATAGAGGTTGACGACTCCACCTGGCCTATAGCTTCATTTTTGTCTCAAATTTTAATTCTAAAATTAAAAACACGGTGAATAAAGTCATAAATATTATAAAATAATTAAGCTTACCTACCCTATCTCAACCCTCACCATCGGAATCACTGTCATCGACATTGGAATATCATTTATTGATTGTTCCGATTCTTTAGATCCACTTAAAGAAACTGTATTTTCCCAAGTACGAAAAATATTGAAATTGACACCGAATAAATAAATAAGAAGTACACTGTAACAATGTTTCAAAATAAAAAAAAGTATGTATATACACGAAAGCCAAATGTCCAGATCAATCAGTATTTCTTCTATTGGCGGTATCCTTTGCTATTTTTATAGCGTTTTTTCTTTCTCATAAAGCGATGGGTTCTACTATAGCAAGTATACATCATGTATCATATGCATCACAACTGTTAAAAGCAGTGATATAATTTTCATTGCTACACTTATAATTCTAAATTAATGTTCCTTAAAAATTATTTATTGATATTACATATCGTTTATTTTACAACTTGTTCAGAAAAATGTGTATAAAATTAAAAAAAATAAAAGATATAAAAAATATTAAATAAAAAAATACAAAAAAACGAAAGTGGGGCCATTTAGCCACTACGTCCTCGTCGTTGGTCCTGGTTATGGCTAAAAGTGGTAACTAGTATTTTTAAATGCAAAAATAAATCAAAAATTTATTTTTGAGATATATTGGAAAAGCTATACACTTGATGCAAGTTGCCTAGCACACAACTGATATGTAAAAATCTAAGAACGCATATAACCCGCAAAGGGGACCAGCTAGGATTTTAAATTCAACTGATTTTTGATGTCCAAACAGTACAGACAGAAAATTCCTGCTTCAGCAGATTTCGGATCCATTTTAGTCAAACTTTTGCAGCCTTCAAGCAGACCGTGTATAATCAAATGGATTTTTAATCACTAAAATTATAGGAACTATCTATCAAATCTATAGTACTTATTTCAAGGCTAAAAGAAATCAATACCACCTGTTATTTTACGTGAGTTTACAAAAGTATCATTTTTATAACATTGCTATTTTTAACAATACGCGTTTACAAATAAGTAACGACTAATGTCGTCTGGAAACTTCGTGCTTGTATTGTTTTAAACTTAAAAGTTTACTTTTACGACCTATAACATATAAGCGAAAGTCATAAAGATAAAAGTAGCGATTTGGTAGATGTTTCGTTTTTCTTATTTTACATCCCTTCACGCTGTGAACCTTTTAGCACATCGTGCTTTCCACAATACATTTTTATTATTATGAATAAATTCGAAGGGTAGAATGTTTTCCGCGAGCGTTTACGATAACTCATTACTCATTAATATTTATTTATATATTACCTAGTAAATATTTATTTAAACAAAGTTATATTTGAAACGTCAAACTTTAATATATTTAAAATCAAATTAAAAATGGATATGAATTGTAAAAATAGTGATAAAGCGGAATCTGCTAATAATTCTTGTAGTATCCCTGTCGTTAGTTATTTTTTCATTATTTTGTTAGGATACAGAGAGTTCCGAAACTCGAAATATTTTTGGATCATCGCAGATAACTAACCTACAAAGGTGTTCATTTCAAAAGAAGACCTTTCAACCTAATAAAAAATTACAGATTTCCGCTTTCCCTAAAGAAAGGCTTTCGAAGTGTATCAAAGGTTTGCATCGTATCTGAACGACATAACCTAGCAGATGACCATGGTAAGCACAAGAGACCGAGGAATCGCCATGTCGGATTCTAATTTTTGGAAAAATATTGGGAAAAACACAACCGAAAGACGAGGGAGTCCCGAAGATACGAATCGATGTGCAAGTCCGGACTCCCTATCCAACAGCGGCTGTTGCAGGAGCAGCAGCAAAGAAGAGGAGTTGGACAGAAATAAAATGGCTCCGGCCACCAAAAAATGGGAGAGGGGGAGGGCTGGAAGGGATTGCAGGGAGCGCAGCAAAGGAAAAAGGGGGAATGAGGAACGAAAGAGTCGGGGGGACGAGAAGGAGGAAAACAAAAACCGCTACAAAGGACCAAACTCACTGACAAGCACACGGGACACACAGCGATCTGGGAAGAAAAGCCCTTAACGCTAGCCCCAAGACAAAGAGGATCGCATCATCAACAATCAGCCCATATTCGTCCACTGCTGGATATAAGCATCCCTTGATTGCTTCCACATTCTCTTATTTTGTCCCTCCTGTATCCAATTTGTGTGGATACGTTTAATATCATCGGACCATCTAACTGGTGGTCGTCCCCTGCTTCTGTATTCGTCCTGTCTAGGTCTCCACTCTATGATCCTCTTGGTCCATCTGTTGTGACGCATTCATGTCCTAAAGAGGGGATTAAATGTACATGAGGTGGATGAAGTGCTAGGCCTCTTAAGAGAAACCTAGTTTTTCCCTTCAGGGACCAGGCAGTGTGTGTGAAGACGACATATAGCCCAGTTGTCAGGGAGTTTGACCTTGCACAAATGTGATATCGCTGAAACTTGGCACTTAAGTACTTGAATTGGTGTCGTCATTATCATCACTCGGCCGGCCCTTTGCATCCACTGCTGGATATAGGCCTCCCCTAATATTTTCCACTGCCTCCTGTCTTGAGCGCTCTGCATCCAATTGCTTTCCATTCTTTTGATGTCGTCGGTCCATCGTCTGGGCGGTCTTCCTCTACTTCTTCTATCGGCTCTCGGTCGCCATTCGAGCAATCTCTTCATCCATCTACCATCTGTCATTCGAGCAACATGCCCCGCCCAATTCCATTTAAGACTAGCGATTCGTGATATAACATCAGTAACACCAGTTCTCCTTTGCAGATCTTCGTTTCGGATATGATCCCGCAACGATACCCCAAGCATAGACCTCTCCATTTTTCGTTGGGTTGTTCTCAGCTTCCTGGCAGACGCGGTAGTTAGGGTTAAGGTTTCCGCACCGCAGGTCAACACCGGCAAGAAGAACTGATTGAAAACTTTATGTTTTAGTGATATTGGTATTTTTGCTCTAAATACATCATTCAGTCTTCCCGTAGGCAGCCCAGGAAAGTGTTATTCTTCTCTTCAGTTCACAGGTTTGGTTGTCCCTCGTAATTCTTATTTCATAACCAAGGTATACATAGCTATTCACAAGTTCGACCTCCTGTTGACCGACAGCCAAACTTTCACTAGGATCCAGGTTTGTCAGGTATTTCGTTTTTGAAAAGTTGATTTTTAAACCAATCTCAGAGCATACTTCCAGTAGTTCCTGTATCATCTGCTTAATATCCTTCAGGTTGTCTGACAGTAGTAACGATATAGTTAGCATACATTTTAGAGCAGCAAAGATTTTTTTTATCGTTTTCTACATCCTTTCAAGTCATCGATATCACATTTTGTGCGAGCTTTTGGTCAATATCCTTCTCTGGCAACTTGAGCTAATAGTTTTGTTTCAAAACGAATCTGTGTTGACGTAATTCAATGTTCAATTCGAAGGTCTTTGTTAGAGGGAAGTGGTTCAGATTGGCGCTCCCACGTTACTTCATTTTGAATGAATACCTTTGCCTGTTAGTTTTCTAAAATTATTATTGTTTTACATACGTAATTTCTCGCAACAATTTCAACAACATCTTTCAACGAGAATTATATATGTTTTTATTCTCTTTTTAATAACTTTTCTTTAAAAAATATCTACCCGCTTACCAATTTATTACGTAATATTTATAAACCGACTAGAATGTATCAAAAATCCTCATGCACCTTCGATCCCCATTCAGTCGTTAAAGGATAAAATGGGAAACTACTGGAAAATGACATCCGAAGGGCGGCAAAAGGGCGACGAACGGCTATCGACGGAAAATATGCAATCCGCCTCTCTAGAAGCGCTCCAAGGGTTTCAATTGATTTGCATCAATTTAGTCGCGAGTCATATTCAAATGAATTCGTTCGAGTAAACGACGCCGGTAAAGTGAGGTAATTTTATGGGACGGCGAGGCGAGCAGATATATTTGACATTCGCGATGTTACCGAACTTACAAGATTTCCCTGGGTTAAGGATTTGCATTCAAAAAACTGAACCTTTCGTTTCCACATTTAACAATGCATAAAAAATGTATTTCACATAATAGGTGACTTGTTAAAGCAACCGTTGACCTTGATTTTGAATCTTTTCCTGAAAGAAAATCGTTTTCTCAAAATTGGTAGAGTCGCCCCCGAACACAAAAGCGGCAATAAGAATAATGTAAGAAACTATTCTACAGACCCTTAACAGTCTTACCAGCTCCGTCGAAGATACTTGAACGGGTAATAATATAATCAATTTTTTGGACATTAATGCTACGATTCGGTGATTGGGAGAATAATTTCACATCATAAAACAATTAACTAGTGCATTAAAATAATATCCGAAAAATCGTTAAGCAATAAATGCAAAACATCAAAAACTAATTATAGTCGAACTCAATCCTTTATGAGAATGAAAAAACAGCAAAGGATTACCGCCAATATAACAAATGCTCATGAATCTGGACATTTTTGAGCACTTTAAAGTCGAAAACACGGTATACATAAAAATAAAATAATATTTTGGCTATTAGGACCACTGTGCAAAGATTCAAAACCAACTTAGCTGGATATCGTTATAGGGGAGAATGGCGTATAATTATTAATTATGAGTTTAATATGAATTTACATTTTAATTTCTATAACGCATATTATACTGTATTTGAAAATCAAGAGAGAGTAAATTCCCAGAAATGTTTTGCAGTTATCAGTGTTAAAGGCAGTAAACCATAGACGTGCGTTTTCAAAATTAAATTAATATGGAAATAGAAATATTTAATTTGTTTTAGTTATTTATACCTAGATTACCAATTTTAGATAGATAAACATAATTCGTAAGTAGTAATTTAATTTGGGTAAAATGAAGAAAAAGTCAATATTATTTTAGGCATTTTGTTTTAGGCATATGTTTATTTACAAAATATGTATATAATATGTACAGATAATTACAATTATTTATAAATTAATATGAGGAGCTAAAAAAACAATTAAGTAGGTATATGAGAAAAAAAAAACCAACCGCAAGGATAAAATTTGACGAGCAACATGCAAAAAATACGACAATATTAAATCTTAAAAAATAAAAATCTAAAAATAAAATTAAAGTACATAAATTAATAATTTTAAAGTTATGGTTCCTCGCACTCTGTGTCAGAAGATTCACCATCTGATTCTAGAGAAATTACAATGGGCTCTATAGTAATATCAATTATGTTATCTAGCTCCCACATTTTTTTTTCTATTTCTGTAACGTGTCTAATACATTTTTGCCAATTTTCACTTGTTACTTCAGATATTGCCTTATTGAAGAGATTTTTAACATCTGATAATTTAAAAGTAGTGTTATTTCTGGCAACATAACCTTTAACTTGAGCCCATATTAATTCTATCGGATTCAGCTCACAATGGTAGGGTGGTAAACGAAGGATTTCAATTTCTCGTTTTTTGGCTATCTCCTCAATATTATATTTTTTATAATTTTGCTTATGTTTTTTAGCAATAGTTAACAATTCTGCCCTCAGCATTGTATTGTCAAAGGCTAAATTTTTAGAAGATAACCATTTTGCAATTTCACCCTTTTTCCATTTAGTGGTTGGTAAAGGTTCAAGTAATCTGGAGTGGTAACTTGCATTGTCCATTACAATAACCGATCCTTTTGGTATGAATTGAATCATCTGTTCAAAATATTCCTCAAACACGTCTCCATTCATTTCTTCGTGATAATCAACGGTTTTTTTTGATTCAAATAAGAGTAAACCATTCTCAAAAAAACCGTTTGTACTGCCTATATGACAAATAATTAATCTTTTACCTTTTCCTATAGGTTCCTTAAAACCAGTAGTATATCCTTCTAGAAAAGCTTGATGGGATGATTTTATATTTTTGTCTTTCCAAACTCTTCCTACACAATGTCCTTCATTAACCCATGTTTCATCTAAATAATAAATGTTTTTATTTTGAGCTTTAACTTGTTGTATTCTTCTGAGGTACTGTCTTCTCCAACATACAATTTCTTCAGAATCAATTAGCATTGAGTGTCTGCCCATTTTTTCAAATTTAAAGTTTAACTCATGTAACACTTTCCATAGTTTATCCCGGCTTATTGTGGGTAAATCAACATCATTCGTAATGGCTTGCAAAACTTTATCTAAAGTTGGTATTTGCTTGTTTATAAAAAATGAGTGAACAAGCTTACGAATAGCATTTTTAAAAAACTCGTCCACGTTGACTTTTAATAGTTTTGGTCTACCTGGTTTCGGCTTTGGTGAGGTTACTCCACCTGATTTTTCCTCCTTTAGAACTCTATATATTGTAGATTTTCCATATCCCATTGCCTTAGATGTTGTTTCAACTTCACTGTCAATAGTGTTTGAGGGATTTTGATGTTTAAAATAGTGGTACACATTCACTACAGCACTCTTTTCATTGAGCGATAAATGGTCTAGTTTTAATTTTTTCACTGGCGTATACTCACAAACTGCTTCCATTTTTAGTCACTACTACTTGTCACGTTTATCGAAAATCAAATAACTGCATTTCTAGAAACTATTTAAGTCAAAATATCTGTCATTAGAAGCTGTTGCCATTCGGAGGTCGTTAAATAACAATTATCCCTTTCTATTCTGGTTACGCCTATGACGCACGTTAATCCTCTTAGGCCTACTGTAGTAACAATGAAATATCATAAAATAATGTGATAGTCCAAGAAATTTAATAAATTTTGTATTGAAATTAACAAAAACAATTTAGAATGCATTACAAATATTGAAGTTTTACCGCACGTACTGTACTATAGTTTTGCATACCGAATTACTTTTTATTCTGGGAATTTACTCTCTCTTGATTTTCAAATACAGTATAGATTTGAATTACTAATTAAAATTTTGTCTTAAATTAATTTAACTAAACTGTGGGGTGTGAGGTTACACTCATAAGAGGCGACAATGGAAGTGTGGTTATAGTTTTTACATTTTCAATTGCAGAAACAAAATTCTCAGATGTGCAGACAGGTTACTTTTGCGGCTTGTAGATGTGCCGACAAGGGGCTTTGTCGGTATTAACGGCATGTAGATGTGCCGACAAGTGTCTTTGTCGGTATTAGCGGCATGTAGATGTTCCGACAAGTGGCTTTGTCGGTATTAGCGGCATGTAGATGTGCCGACAAGTGGCTTTGTCAGTATTAGCGACTTGTATAAAGCGGGATCATTTTGTTCTGCAATTAAAGTAGGAAGTAGGAAGTTAGACAAATATTGTCTTCAGTAGTGAGGGCTAGGAAAATATTCATACAGTGATACACTGTGATTGTGTTCGCACTTGATTTTTGATTTAGTGAATAGTAGGTGGTAGGTGATTCGTGGCGTTAGTTTATTTCAATTAATATTATTCTTGGCTTCCGTGTATATACATACTTTTTTTTATTTTGAAACATTGTTACAGTGTACTTCTTATTTATTTATTCGGTGTCAATTTCAATATGTTTCGTCCTTGGGAAAATACAGTTTTTTTTAAGTGGATCTAAAGAATCGGAACAATCACTAAATGATATTCCAATGGATTATGTGGTATCAGGTTGTAGTCCCAAAGTTCCTGGCATCAAAAGGGGCCACGAGGTATTGCGCCTTCCGCCCAATTTTTGTGTATTGAACCCCATAGAATTAATTTGGGGACAACTTAAAAAAAGAATAAGGCGTCATAACGTGTTTCCCAAATTTGATGGGTTGATAGCAAATTTGGTAAAAGAAGAAATTAACAAAATTTCAGCTGATGATTGGCAGAAAAAAATCAAACATGTCATCAAGATTAATTGTATTATGACAGTCTTTACTACACTTTTTATCTTTACCTGTAAGACAGTATTTTCTAATTTGTAAAGTTAGCATATACTTTAGAGTAGCAAAGATTTTTTTATCGTTTTCTACACCCATTCAAGTACTTAAGTGTCAAGTTTCATCGGTATCACATTTAGTGCCATCTTTTGGTCAATATCCTTCTCTGGCAACTGGGCTATAAGGCAAGTTTTGTAAGAAACCATGCCCGGTAAAAATCTAAATTTTAATAAAACTAAGTATTGGTTAGAGAGATTGTTAGTGTTTTTGAAAGAATCATTTAACATGAATAAATGTATTTGAAACCCATTTGCAACCAGGAGAGAAAATTCATGTAGATATAGAAAGAGAAACGTCAAAAAACGCAGTATCCAATAAAAAATCACCGTAATATAAAGTACATGATATGATTTTGGTAGGTTGACGAATTGTATTCAAACTTATAGGAAAGACTGTTAACGTGTCTGCATCCTACATCATGACTTGACTAAAATTTTAATCATTAAAAATTATTCTTTCCTTCTACTATGTCATCATATATTTTCCTTGATATATGTTTGTGTCATTTTTGAGTTGTCTTTATCTGCTAGTCTTCTTTTTGTTGAATGTTGGGAAATTACACTCTAAGGTTTTAGAAAAAAAAAATTATTGGTTGCCCGACTTTGAGTTTCTTTTCCTTTTTTTAAAACAATGGCGAATGCGAGTTTCTTCTTTATAAATTACCTTTCAAGCTTCGTTTTAAGATTTTTGTAGTTTCACTTTATCGATTTTTTTATCTGTTGACATTTTTGTTTTCATCTTTAAATAAAATTGTATATATTTTAAGAACGGCCTGAAATAAATTACAGATAAACTAAACACCGGACTAAAATCTATTTATAAACTAAAAGTAATTAAACAAACGTTCAGACAGCTAAAGCCTTTTTGTCCCCACGTTCGTTTCAATTTCACTTCAAATGGACTAAAAAAGTGAAACCTATTCATTGTGTCAGCATCATTTACATTTATTTTACCGAAGCCATAATCATTTTTCGTCGACTTGGGATAAACAGTTTCGGAATAAACGCTGTATTAAGCTTTATTGTACAGGAAATTAAAGACATCTGTTATTTGATTGAAATCGAAAAGAACTGATTGTTTCTTCCGAAGTAAATACTTTATTTTTTAAAATGATAATGATAAAGTTCAACGTGGTTGGGTAAATATACAGGGAGACTCATCCTTCGTTCTCTTTTGCCTAAACGGTACAAGATATTAGCTAATTTTTTTGGTGACATATGTAAATTGATAAGGACTATTTGTTCAAATTATTTCCGATTGTATAGGTGGATTTAGAAAATTGTAATTTATCAAAATTTGGTTTTTTTTAAACAGTCAACAGTGCGATAGAGGCGACGGATATCATAGTCATAAAAGTTATGCTGGTTTACCAAGCCATTGTAGTGGAAAAAACATATTCAAAGAATTCATCATCTTCATCATTTTCAAAATTCTCCAAATACTTCTTGACTAATTCCAGTTTGTCTAGAAATCTCTCTTGAACATTTTCAACCACTGAGCCTAAAACTAAGAACTCATTGTCTTCATTATATACAGGGTGGCCAAATAAGAATGCGAGGTACTGTATCTGGAAAACCATCCATCGTAGACGATTGCGGAAAAAAAATTTATAACTAAAACGGCCAAGAGAAAAACCTAGAAAATATTTTCAAGTTTCTGAAATGGCCGCTAGGGGGCGTAACTGCAATCTTGAATCTAAGAAAGTGATGTTTCTGTGAATTCCGCTATATTAACCTAACAAAAAAATACCCGATCTTTAAAGTAGAGGATAATCTGAACCTTTTTTGTTTGACAATTTTTACTGTATCTCTAAAAATAAAGTGGTGGGGGGTATTCAAAGGTATCAGTAAAAAACACCCTGTAAATTCGAAACGGCTGAGCCGATTTTAACAAACCTAGGCTAGTTGAAAAGAGATATTCTTGTGCTACAAACGTTACAATATATGAAGTTTTTTTAGTTTCACATGTCGCCGCTAGAGGGTTTTTTTGGACAATTCGATAGAAATGGTTAATTTTCTCAAAAAAATTAAATACATTGGTATGATTTCTTTTTCATGAAAAAGTAGCTAAATGATGCCTAAACAAGCTCGCGAAAACCGCATCTCGATATCATGTTCCTAACCTAAAATTTATGCCAAAGAAAATTTTATACGGAAATCCCTTAAATTTTTATTTTTTAAACTAATTAATTCCTTTTATTATGTAAGTTGTGGCCCTAAAAAGGACCGATTTAAAAAAGAAAGCTTTTTAATGCCCCCGTAAATGCTCTAAATGCTGACCATCACGCTCTATGCATTGCTGAAGCATCTCATCGGTAGACAAAACTGCAGCTCTCTCGGTATGTTACGTAATGCATACTCTTCTGCGTACACCCTTGACGCTAACAAACAATTTTTAAAACATTCGCCAAGAATAAACGTCAAATTCTCCCTTTTAATACTGTTTGATTTTGTTAGTCTTAAATGATAGCACTTATAAAAATAAATTAAGAATATAGACAGTATTTTTGACAGACCACTAAAGTTAAGGACATCCGCTAACTAGATGTATCACACAATATCTTACTGTTAAAAGAATGGCCTACTATAATAGGAAACATGGAATACAAATATACAGAGTGGCCCATTTAAGTTAAGTGGGTTTTTGAAGTTTGAAAAATAGGTATAAAATATGAATCCTTTCATCGTGAATATACATTTTGTTCCGTTGGTACGATGATATTGAATTTTCTTTTTGGGATTTGATTAGTGGAATGTCACTTTTCACTAATATTTAGAAAATGCATTATCAATTCGTTGAACATAAATTGTAAATGGTGGAAGAGGTAAATTTGGCTGAGGAAGAAGGCAGTTGAAATTCTGGTGGTAAACCTTGTTTTAAAATAATGGTGGAGGAGTTTATTGGGGGACTGCAATTTTATAGATATTGCCTTCGCCTTAATTTCGGCGTTGGGATGTCTATCAAATCAGCCAAAATATGTGATACTTTCTGAAAGGCGTATAGAGACAAATATTTTTTAAATTTCCATCCATAATGTCACGTCGTGACGTTCAGTTCGTTTTTTGGGGTTTCGTAGCTCAGATTTTTATCTGACGCCACGACGAGCTCTAGCTCGCCACGCTGTATTCAGGGTAGCTCGGACTTCTTCAAGGTTTGAATAAAGTCCGCCCGACCCAAAATACAACCTGGAGAGGTTTGTCAAGAAAAACGCTTTATTTTAATTACCGATTAGAACCAGAAATAAAATCACTGATTTAAAAATTATATACATTTATTTACACAAAATTATTTACAAGGGAAACAAAACAAATGAAAAATGATTTATTTCAGAAAACTAAAAACTTTTTATGCCAAAATATAAAAAAATGGAAAACTTAAAATTTGTCTGTTTGTCCAACCAAACAAAAACCAATACAAGCAAAAATGAATTATTACAAAAGTAAGGAATCTATAGTTCCCAAAATAAAAAATGAAAATATATAATTAAAGTTAATTCTTACCACATTTATCTGCTGGGGCACTTCACAAATTCTTTTTATTTTATTTTATTTTATTTTTAAAGGCGCGGAGCTCTTGGCACTTGAATATCAGGAGAGTCCTGAATTCAGAATCTCAATGAATCAATTTGTTCGTACAGTTACCTTTACAACTCATTTGCTGAGATCTGCATAATATTTTAGGTTGATTCAACGTGATGATTTTTGTACCTTTAGCAAATTGCTAGTTCAGCTGAATTAACCATATTTAATATTATGCAGAATGAACGGAAGTATATGAAATAAAAGTATGAAATAAAAACTGAAAATTGTTTATAATTAATTAGAATATGATATGTTTTATTAAAAAATTTTCATGATAGAAATAAAGGTAAATGTACTTTTAAATAATTATATATTGAATTTTGAAGATTGTTATTAAATGGAATTTGGAAAATTATTAATTAGAATTTGTGACAATAATAAAGATTTTAAAAGTGATATTGACGAAATAAAAATTAATGAATAAAAGTACTTAAATGAACCAAAAACAAAATAATATAAGAACAGGCATAACTAATTAAAAATATTAAAACTCTGACTGAAAAAGATGACGAAGTAGTATTGATTCAAGAATAATGATTCAAATATATGAGGAAGTTGAGGGTACAGCATAGAAGAAACGGCAGAGCATTACGATATACTACAAACAATAATAGTATTCATGATGGAAGACTGGAACTTACGAATAGCAAATAAAAAGGCAGAGGAATGAGATGCAGAGCAAAATATAAGGAAGAAATAATGAACAGGAATGGCAAAAAAAATTAGAGGAGTTATTTGAAGAGTGTCATTTAGAGGATAACGCTCCAGGACATTTAAATCAAAATCGACCGAAATAAAGAAATTTCTAGGGACCGCAGATATCGAGATGCGGTTTTCTGTATTGTGTTCAGAAAGCTCCCAGGAAAAAAGTCTATATGGTGTGGATGCCGAATTAAATTCTGGCATGAGAATTACCCGGGGGACGTATAAGAGATGTAGCGATAATACGAAACCCACTACGTCCAAATCAACATGCGTACACCCCATGAAAGTCTACAGATTCAGCTATCCATCTTGTGGTAGGCCATATCGAAAATCGCTGGACTCTAAAGAGTCTATCTTAAGTGTATTCATTGAAGGTGCGTTTGATAAAACCACTTTTCCCAAAATAGCTATTGCCTTAGCTAATAAAAATATCCCCAACACAGTAAATGGATGGATATACAATATGCTTGGTAGGTGTAGGTGATGTCACCATAAGAGGCATGGTTGTAAAAGGCTGTCCACAGGGAGGGGTGGTCTCACCACTACTGTGGAACATGGTCTTAGACACCTTAGTCAACCGCCTCAAAGATGACATTTGAAGGCATACTCTGTGCTAGAATGCAAGAGGCCCTTCACATTATAGAACAGTGGTGCAAAGACCACTCACTGTCAATAAACCCAAAAAAGACAGAGATGGTTCTTTTCACGAACAAAAGAAAGCTTGCAAACATCGAGGCCCCAAAGCTCCTAAAAACTAAACTAAACTTTTCTGCAGAGGTGAAATATTTGAGGGTCACGTTTGACAGCAAGTCAACATGGAACTCTCACCTAGAAAACAGAGTCAAAAGAGCATACATATCTTATGAACAGTGCCGAAGGACCATTGGCCTCACCAGGGGAATGTCACCTAAGGTTACGGCCTGGATCTACACTGCTATCATAAGACCTATGCTAACGTACGGTGCCATTGCCTGGGGAGTCAAAACTAGAGCGGACAAATCTATTTTATTACTAGCACTACATCGTTAGTAACATTATATACGACGTTATTTAACTAGCCCCAGTCAGCTATTGTATCTGGATAGATTACGAAATGTGAATTTTAATTCAATTCCACCGTGGATCGTTCAGAATACTAAATAAATTTCTAGATGGTATAAAACCCTTTTACTCCGCCTCTGTTCAACACAACAACGTTAACGATTCGATCCAGCAGACTGGTCGATGCCTGTCTCAACCCACACATGCCCCGTGGACCTGGAATACTCTACACCGTCCGCATCGTTTCCTCCTCTGGTTGACTTCCACGCCACGAGTCAACCGACAGTGATCTCAGGAAGCGCCTCTGGCAATTCCCGACCTTCGTTGACAGGATATACAGTGTGACGCATTTAAGATGAAGTCACCCCCATGTTTTCTTTACTTGAAGGAATACAGATTTGAATTTTTGCACAGTCGGTGATGGGTATAGTAGAACCCACTTGTTTATGAAAATGAAAAAACGTTATAAAAATACAAAGGATACCGCCAATAGAAGGAATGCTGATGAATCTGGACTTTTTTGAGCAGTTTAATGTCGAAAACACCATATACATAAAAATAAAAGAATATTTTGGCTATTAGGACCACTGTGTAAAGATTCAATAACCAACTTAGCTGGATATCGTTCCAGGGGAAAATGGCGTATAATTATTTAATATGAATTTACATTTTAATTTCTATAACGCATATTAGATTTGAATAGAGGTTGATATCTTCATTTTTTGATCTCTTGTGAGATTAACAAACGTTACTAATTAAAATTTTGTCTCAAATTTTAATTCTAAAATTAAAAACACAGCGAATAAAGTCATAAATATTATAAATTAATTAAGCTTACCTACCCTATCTCAATCCTCACCATCGGATTCACTGTCATCAACATTGATAATAAATTGGGTCGGACTCGTTACATAAGAATTTTCTTCTTTGATGACATGTTTGATTTTTTTCTGCCAATCATCAGCTGAAATTTTGTTAATTTCTTCTTTTACCAAATTTGCAACCAACCTGTAGTAATCAAAACTCTCTCCCTGACTCGACTGTCCATTTCCCTTCTTAAATTTTCTTCCATCTGTTTGATTCTGTTTTCTGTTATTTCTTGCATTTCTTCTGTCATATTTCCTTCTTGAATATTCCTTTTTATATTTCTTATTTGCTTTCCATTCTCATCTATTTCTTGTTTCAGTTTTCTCAATTTTTCTTGATTGTCTTTACTCATTTTCTCAACATCAACTTTAAGTTCTTTTTCGTATTCTTTGAGTTCCCCCTGTATTGCAACAGCCATAATTCCCACATCTTGTTTCACCTCTTCTATTCTTTGGACAACTTCATCATATGCCTGGTGAACTCTCAATCCGATTGTGTCCACTTCTTTTCTGATGCTTACTACTTCTTCTTGTATCTGTCTATTTTCTTTCATGCAATTTTCTTCAATTTTATTTACTCTTTCCATAAATTCTACTCTGTTCTTCTTAATATTTATTTCTATTTCTTGTTTTATATTTTCCATTATGTCCTGTCTCATAAGACCCATATCTTCTTTGATGTCTTGCCTCATATTTCCCATTTTTTTGTCCATATTTTGATTTATGTTCTGTTCCATACTTTCCATTTTATTTTCATATTTTCCCCATGTCTTGTTTTATATTCTGACCCATATTTTCCATCTTCTTCATAAAACATCTCATCATTTCCTGGAAGTTGCATTGTTGTTCTTCCCTCTTCTGTGTGCCAGTGTCTCCTCTTTCTCCCATTTGGAATGGTGTCTCCCCTAGTACAGCAATCCTTAATGTTTCTTCCAAATTTACCAAACCATCCTGTGAGATTCATCCGAACTATGAACCTCCTGAGATTCAGGCAATGTACGGTGTAATATCAGAAGACCTCCGAGGCCACAGCCCAAAAGGACTGTTTCCTTTTATTGAGCTATTCTGTGTTCCTTGAAATAACAAAAATATGGAGGTGTATTCATCTTAAATGCAAACAATCAAACTTAAATATTACGTAAGTAGCAAGTAAAATTATTGGAGAGGAAAAAGATGTATTTGATTATTATCCAATCTAATAATATAAACTAATGACTTTCACTTTCACATAATAAAGTTAACTAATACTTTAAACCAAAAACATTAACCCTGGCATTATTACGCAATAACAAAATAATGTCGGGAGTTAGAGGGGAACTGAGCTGTTCCAGCCCTAATCACCTTAATAGTTGGCTAATAACTAGCTAAGACAAAAGAGAACTTTATAGTTAGGTTACTTTGTCTTTGCTACTTCCCGCTAGTTCGTAGACTTTGAAGAGTTGAAATAAAATGAGATACTTAACAAACTTCTTATATATATTAAGTTATATCTCTGTATGGTTTATCAATGCTTTATAATTTACAAAGAGTAAAATTTACAAGTCATAGTTATTACTAAATCAAGCTCAGAAAAACGATCTCGTATGAAACGAATTGGTTATTCCATAATGGTAGAATGTACATTTGAAAAGCCCTATGAGTTCAAAAGAATAAAAAATGATCGGTTGCTTTCTGATGCAAAAGTTGATTATGACATGAGGTCGTGATGAGTGCTGATGTGCAACTAAAAAAGCCTGCAAGCCACGCTTCTTTCACAAGCCACGCTCGATTTCAGAAGCGAGTTTGCTTCAGGTCTATTTTCAATCGTTTTCAGTATTTGTTCTTCACCATCAAGCTTATATGAAACGAGTTTTACCGTTATTAGCATTAAAAGAGTGGAATAACCCATAGTCTCTTAATTGCTGAACAGCAGTTTGATTGATTGATTATGACGATGCACCTGACTGATGTTTATAAATGCCTCAATACTGCAGCCTTAAGATGAAGATGAAGATGTTTGTTACCTTTATCAGGCTGAGTAGCCTTTTCACCAGATTTTCTTTTGGAAAATCCTCCTGTGGGTTTACCGGCCCCAGTAGGTTAAACCTCCAGTGCGTGAGTTTCTGGCACTCTAGTATGATATGAGAGGCTATTTCATCCTCCTCATTGCATATTCTACATATCGGTTCATCTTGAAAGATGTCCATTTTATGTAGGTGATCCCTAAGGTGACAATGTGGAACCTGAACCATTCTGCGGAATAAGCACCAGTACAATACTTGATGAACTTGGATGGGCAGTTTGTCAGTATATTTCTCACATTAGCATCAGGTAAATTAAAATGACAGCATATAAGATTTGCTGTAAACTGGGCAATCGAAAGAATAATTAATTGCTTTTTTATACAATTTTAATATAAAGAGGATTTTCTATTGGACAAACCAATATTAGTTTTGTAAATAAACGAGTTAAGAATACAATTTATGGTAACACGGTTGCGAATTTAATATTAATTTTTTCTCGAAGCTAATGACTTTTAGAATACGTATCAACAAATCTGCTATCCTATTTTATCTACAATTTTAAACTATTTCGGTCTTGTCTTCATAAAATATTCAAATTTCGTAAGTAGCTTCGTCTTGTTAAAAACTTTTAGAGCATACTAAAGTATAAAACGAAAACTATACTAACTATCGTATATGGTACAGACTTATAAAACAAACTAAATCTACCCAGGGTTTTTGTTTGCATAATTTACTAACACACCAAAGGTAGCGGGAAAACTTTGCGGGGAACAAGTTTGTTACATCGCTTGGTTAAGTTATATGTATGTTTAAGTTTACTTCCGGGCTATTGAATCTCCACTCGACGACATATTTCGGACGATAGGCAAAAATCTAGAATTGAAAAGATTGGTACAGAGGCGTTCTTCCTAAAACCATACCATACCATAAAATTGTTCCATAATTTCTTTTAATCAAAGTTATGCAAATTCACGTATTAATACTTTTATTGAATGGTAAACAACCAAGCTATATTTAAATACAACCAACGAACTAGAAACTATTCAATCTCCTTTGAGCAACTTCCCCCGCATTCAAAAAACAATTATGTTCGATTGCACCTGCACCTATAAAAGTTTTAAAACTTCAGTTGAATGAAGAGTAAGTTCAAATGATATTGTGTCTGATTTTGCAACCTTTTTTTCTGAACGGAAGATATTGAAAATCACGATTTAATGCATTTTCGCATTAATAGCGCGAAAAAAATTCCAAAAGTTCTGCAAACTTTCGAAGTTTTGTAAAATAGCATTTTACATCCTCTGTTAAATTTGCAACCATTCAAACAATACGGAAAGATTTCTTTTATCGAAATCAAATTGTTGTTCATCCCAGTTTTTCGAAGAAAATTCCAAAAGTTCTGCAAATTTGAAAAGCGGACGTATGTGAAAATACAATCAACCAGTACATGTATAAGAAATGGATAATCAAGTATTTAACTGGACCACTGTCGCCTTTTTTTGTGTTGCACTAATTTATTCAGCTATGTTCCCAAATCTATGAGTAATCTTAAAACTATTTGCAAATAGTTTCCAATTTATGGTCATAAGGCGAAGAAAAAACAAAACAATTGAATAAAAAAATGTTCCGTTGAAAAAAGACGGTTTCAAATCTCTCTCAAAATATTAGTTGTTGTTATAATAGTTATATATATAATAAACGTTAAGAAACGGACTTGAGGGATGTATTTGGAGTAGTTAGGAAATAAATATACTAAAGTTCCTGGAGCGTAGGAGGTGCGAGGGCTGCAGGGGGACACGGAGAAGGTAACTTTTTTTGGCTTTTCGCTTATTTCTCGAAAAATATGCACCATAGCAAAAAAGTCACCCAATATCATAAAATGTACTACAAGATTGTTTAAATTCATTTTTTCTATCTCTTTTGATTCTAAAGATATTTGCTAGCAAAAAATGCAAAGTTTTGAAAAAAGTTTTTTTACCTCTCGCCCCAAGAGACTCAAGACAACTCAACATTAATTTCTTAAGTAATATTTTTTTAGGTATAGAAGGTTATAGCTCTTAAATAAATAACAAAAATTAGAATGTACAGTTTTTTTTGCGAATGTAGAAATTTTCTGTAGCTTTTGATTAGTTTAGGTTAAAATAATAAATAAATATAACAATTAAAAGATCCTTAAATCCTCTACAACTTCTTTTAGAAAAAGTTTAAATAAATAAAAAATAATTTTTATCAAAAATATGCATTTTTTTCTAGCAAATATCTCTAGAACCAGAAGAGATGAATATAAAACAATCTTGTAGTAAATTTTATGATATTGATCGTTTTAACTTACTGGCCTATTCCTTGAAAAGAAAGTGTTTTTATAAGTCGTTATTATCTGTAGAAAAGTAATGTATAAAAAATGAATTAATAGCATTTCTTTAGAAATAAAAATTATAAGTAAAAACGATCAAAACAATTTGTTCAACTTATTTTGAAGGCAACTATACCTCCTAACTTCTCCAAA
The DNA here is from genome assembly GCA_949320105.2 of Crepidodera aurea. Classification (NCBI taxonomy): domain Eukaryota; kingdom Metazoa; phylum Arthropoda; class Insecta; order Coleoptera; family Chrysomelidae; genus Crepidodera; species Crepidodera aurea. The sequence goes on along the minus strand of OX439476.1, from coordinate 4,736,929 downwards.
TGCAGCCCTGAAGTCCGTTTTTGCAAGTTCGCTCACGCACTCTGCAACCCATTCATTGACTGGACTATAACTGCAATTGGGTGTTTAACTAATTCTCAGATTCTATTTAAAACCTTATAAATAACAAGTACGATATGAATAAATAACAATACAATATGTTTTTCTAATTTTAATTCCATACATAATTTTTACCAGCACTTTATTAATTTTTATAATGTGCCTTTTGAATATTGCGCAAATGTTGAAATTACGTCACTGGTTGCGTAACTGAAGTTAGATATAAGCCGAATCGAAAGTTCAACGAATTCACTCGACATCAAAGTTAAAATTGTTAAATGTCACTGTCAATAATGTCATTTCTTTGATTTTTGTTGAAGCGTGGGTTTTTGATTTTGCATTTATTTTTGATTTATTAATATTTTTTAATTAGTATATAGTATTTTCTTTGTTTCTAAGTTAGTGTATTTGTGTTTTCCAGACTTTAAAATCGTTATTCTATATTTTTCTTCTTCTTCGTCTTCGTTTTTCGAAACTAGTGATGGTCTTGGTCTGTTATGTTTCTTCTTTTTTAATCGTTTACCGTAAAGCAAATCAGTACCGTCCCAGTGACGTATCTATATTAGAAGTTGCATAAAATCTCAAATCTTTTCTTATTATTTTTTATCTATTTTAAGCAAAAAAAACATAAAAAAACATGCAATTATGTAGAAAGTAATTAAGTATGAGTAATTAGAAATACAATACAAATGAGGTTAGATTTGGAGTTAAACACCTAATTGGCAAAACTAATATTAGTAAAAAAATTAAGTAAGGGGTTGCAAAGTTACATATCCAATGAGACAGATATTCTCTTTATTTGCAACCATGATAAAAAACTTTTGTAATTAGTTCGAGGCTTGTGTGTATTGAAAATGGCCGCGCCGAGAAAAAAGGTTTGATAAATAAATGATCCGTTTTTCAGAAATGGTTGCAAATTTACCAGTATATGTTACAGTTTTTTGAAAGGTGGCAAACTTAATGCATGTTGTAAAACATTATTACTAGCGATATTCCTAGTTTGCAGAACTTTTGCAATTTTTGGTGTAAAAATAAAAAAATAAAGCGTTTTTTGTAATTTAAACAATGTTCCGTTCATCGCAGACTTCTGCAAAATTTTATAGTTTGTTTTCATTAATGCACTAATATATCATAGAAGTTTCAAAACTTTTGGAATTAATGTTAATTGATGGTCTATATCTACTGGCCTAGCTGTCTATATCTGAGCGGCGTTCTTAGTAACAGATAGAAACAGATAAGTTTATTAATATGGATAAAATCATTACTTATTGTATTTTGAGTAATCACAGGACAGAATTTAATTTAAAAACAATGTTTTAAACTAGTTCTAGCATGGTAATTGTAAAAGAATCTATAAAATTTGACATATCAAAATTTAACATTGAAAGCCCATAAGAGATTTTTACTAACAGATTTAAGGTATTTACGTAAAATTTAACAAAGAACTGAATTTATAAATTCAAAGTAATGTAGTCTCAGATAAGTCTGCGACTATAATAACAATGAGAATGTTATTATATTAATCGTCAGGAGAAAAAGAAAATTGCAAGATAACCTCAAAATTCAATATCATGGTATATCAACGTAATTAGTTAAAATTTAAGGGAAATAATAAAAATCAGAAAAATAGAGTTCCGGATTTCTAAAATTAAAAAAATACAGTAAAAAAGGGGAATAATAATGAAGTTTCATGGAATTTGAGGAATCGATAATAACGAACATTAAAAGTCTGTGTATAAATTTAATATAAGTAGAAATAGTGAGAAAATTATATCAAAATTATTCTTTTTGTCTCTAGAATAATTTGGTGTTAATAAAAAGTAGTAAAAAAATTAATAATTTTTGAATTTTATAAAAATTTACATTAAAAAACTGTCAAATTCCAATCAAGTAAGCTGTGATTTGATGGTTTATAAAAACTATTTCGCGCGGTCAAGCGAGGCTTTTCACCAAAATCCTTTGAAGCGTTCAAATCGAGCCTTGTAATAAAAACAAAAGAAAATAAAATCAAAGCAATACTGATTGAAGATAAAAAATTTCAAAATACGTGAGGTTATATTTTTGTAAAACAAGAAAACTTAAAGAAAAATCAAGAGGAGAAGTCCAATTATTTATCAATCGTTGTTCCTGTTAAATATTCCAGATCCTGTTGTATCCTGACTATACTATTGTATAGTTGTATCCTGTATTAATTTATCTTATTCCTGTTTTTGGTTTCCTAGAAGATATTGTACTAAATCCCATCTTGAATTGACTAGGAAAATAATCAGAATAAAAAGTCTAAGTCGTATTAAAGGTACCAATTTACTATATTAAATATATAAAAAAAGGCCACAAGTTTTACAATTAATTAGGTTAGATATTTTTTAAACTATAACTAAATTACTTAGATTAGAATATAACATTGGGGTAAGGTAAGAGAGTAATCATAAGATTTGTGCTAATTGTTGATTTTGTAAATAAGAAAAATATTACGCTTACCTTATTCTGGCAAACAACTCTTTCACATAAAATAAAAGGTTAACCGTTATTTATTTTGAATATTAATAAATGTTTACATATTTTTACTGAGTCGTTATTATCAATTTCTACAATCACGCGGTCAATAGAAACACTTCTTGAGTTTAAGATTCTCAAATTTTCTACTTGATAGTAGATGGCGCTCAACAAAATTATCCACAACAAATAATTACATTCTGTCTGAGTTTACGGCAGAAGGCAATAAGAACAAAAATATATAGGTAAAATTTAAAATTTGTTATAAATATTAAATTAACAACAAACCAAATTAAAGAGCTAAAGTCGAGGTTGGTTAATCTATTAATAAAATCAATAATAACATTATAGGTTATGTATCAAAACTAAAAATTAAATAAATCAAATAATAAAAATAAATATTCAATAAAATTAATTTTTCTTTTACACACCGATAGTATAACGCTAGCATAGAACGTATTGCGATCTGTAGGAGAACACTTGCATTATTGCATTAGTATTGAGGAGTACCGGCGTGTTGCATTGGGTATCAGTATCGTAACTTGGAACTTTGGCGCCCAGGCGCCTGATATTGTGCCCCCCTCCCCCGACAAAAATTGAAACTAAATAAGTACCTATTAAAAATCAAATCGCGTCCTCCCAAGGCTTGCGCCCCTGTTACCCTGTTCTAGATACTACTCTGTTGGGTCTATTACGTAAAAATAGGCTACTTAGGAAACCCCGCCTTAACGACAACGTGCCTAAAACAACAAAATAAAAGCGCACAAGAAATAGATCTCGATCTTATATACCTACGAGAATATCAATTCAAGAACAAGGAAAATAATATCCATTATTATTTTTGGATGTTTGAGAGATGTGATATGGGATAACCGATACATGGGACTGGACAGTAAGATCAAGATCTATAAAACTTGCGTTAGACCTATAATGACCTATGGTATAGAAGCTCGAGAAGACACCAGTAAAACGAAGAAAATGCTGCGGGTCGCCGAAATGAAAACATTAAGAGCTATAGTGGGCATCACAAGGAGGGACCGAATACGAAACACCGATACCAGAGAGCAATGCGGTATCCAGGATATAGTAAGGTGGGGAAGGCAACGAAGAAGACAATGGTACAATCACGTTAGAAGAATGGAGGAACACCGACTACCGAAGATCGTGTTAGAAGGAAACCCTATAGGCAGGCGTCCACTGGGAAGACCACCAAAAAGATGGAGAGATAGCTGGCAGTCTACCTCTCAAGAAATTTTACGGCAGGCTCGAAATTAACAGATCAACAGATCTATAAAAAGAAAAAGAAGAAGAAGAGAAGATTATTTTTGGTTCAAAATATTTCATTTCTTCGTACGATACAGTTTTCTATATAATTGAAAACTTTGATTTTGTTATTAAAGTGAAAATGGCGTGTTGGGCTCTCCTCCACTTACTTCGACTTAACCAGTTGTTTTAAGTAGCTGGTGCGTCCAATGCAGTCTTCACACATCGTTTAGAGATACGATGTTGAGCTTGTCTACTTCTTACTGATGAGGCACAATAATACCGAAATCGGTCTAAGAATGACAGGCATGCTGGTGGGTTTAAGTCTGGATTTTTGTAATTCAATACCTGTTGGGGCATATAGGCCAAGGAGTAGTTGTTGGTGCAGTGTGTGACATTTTTAATGTCGTATTTCTTGGGAGCTGTGATTTTATTTCACATCATTTGTGCAGTGCGCTACTGTCTAAGAAACAGAAAATGTCTTGCACACTTAAATGAACTTTGACCTTAGCTTACTAGGAGTTTATATGATGTCACATCGTCAGCAGTGTGTCATTTTCGGGTTGTGTAGTCGCCTGGTTGGTTTAATGATGATTAAATGGCTGGTGTATGGATGATATTTCTTTGTAAATGAGGGTTACGAGTCTCTGCACTGCGGTTTGCAACAAGACAAAACATCTTGTTTCAGTTGCCAAATGAAAACGCTCCAATTCATCAGATTGGACGAGGAGTTTCTAAGTTGACTTATTTCACCCGACAATTTATAAATTTTATATTTCTACCTTCCAATTTTGTGTGTGTTAAGAGGGGTTAAGCGTTTTTCAGTTTTTTATGACGTGCGGAATATTTGAAGCTTTATATTTCATTCTAAATTTTGTCAGGTTAATAGGTTGATTATCTGGAATTTTGGGTCATGTTCAAGGGTGTTCAAAATACCTAAAATACGTTCCAAAATTCTCTAGACAGGGAAAGACCGCAACCCCTATATCTCCTTGGGTTTTCGACTTTTCTCGCCACACAATTTTTTTTTTGAAAGTTGCTAACCCCAATATTATTCTGGAATTTAAAAATTATTTGTTAATTAAAACCTACTAAAGAAATTTTAAAATTTAAAGAAAAAATTACACATCTACACCTCGGGGTAATTGATGGTTGGATAATGATGAGAAAAATTATTTTAATACACAAAATAAACATTGAAAATGACAATAAATAATTGTTATAGCCTTTTTTAAACAAAATTAGTTGCATGTCACCAATTACGTCATAAATTTTATTCCGTCTTAGATGCGCAGCATTGCCAAATGTTCAAAATAATACTTGCATTTTCTAATAAGTATTTAAATATTACTTTTGTTTTAATTGTATTTTGCCGAATATAAATTATTTATTAACTTATTTCAATGTAGGTATATGTACTTACTTCCTTTATATATATATCATAAATAACATCCCTAATAGTATTTGTATCTAGGCATTATGGTATTAGTAATTGTTTTTGCAATAAACGTTTCATTTGGAGGAGATCTCAAAACTTCATTACATTTTATTGCTTGTGAATTAGAACCAAAAAGTACACCATCTAACAAGAGGCGAAAGAAAGCTGTTTTCCTGATAACAAATTTGTATGCGCATGCGCGATTAAACTAGTTTAACTGTCAATGTCAATCATCCTTTCCGTTATTCCGATTGTCGCGGTATTGCCGTTTTGCGGAAAATTACTGGCATTTGCCGAAAATGGGAAATGTTGCCAGGAAATATCTGAACTAAGATCCTTAAAAAAAAGATTATATTCAATAGGTATAGATCAAAATAATAAACTCTTCATTTTCTCAGAAATTGCAAGGAATACTATACTAAAATTATGTATGCCATGAATGCAATCAAGTTCAAGTTTCTCCAGTAATGTCATATTGTCAACACTGTCTTTTCATTCAAAAAAAGGTAAACCAAATAGACGAGGAAATTTAACACAAAAATAGCCCAGATCCGGAACAGTTACGCTGCGGACACAACGATTTTGGACGTACATTTTGAGTAGTAATATGTTTTTTCTACTGATACGATATGTGTCATCCATTCTTGATTCTTGTTTTTTTTTTAAATTGTATTGACTATGTACGTTGTTAGTGCAGTCATTATGGTTTAAAAATTCCCTTGACCTGGGCAAAATTTCAAGACAAATGATTCTTTTTGCATTCTATTGTGAAAAGTGTCTATTTTGACATATTCAAAATCCCCATTAATCCCGGCCCAGGAAATCAGTCAAAATCCAAGATTCATAACTTTATATTTATAATGTATAACTTGGCAAAAATGTTTTAAATACAAAGATAAAAGTATAAAATAGATATTGAATAGGTAAGGTTAGGTTATTTCAATCAAGTTGCCTATTATTTATTAGAAAAACCTTTATTACACATTAGACTTACAAGAACAAAAAACCATTATTTCAAAGTATGGGTTATTTTCCATTATTGAACATAAATTAAAATGATTTGGTTTTTTGTTTCTTGACACTGACACTTTCGGCAACTACTTTTCATGGCACCACAGCTGGTTTGCAGTTACATCTTACTATGCGTAATACACTTACAGGTGCTGGTGGCAAATCCATTCTTTTCGGTACATACATATTATCATGTATACTCCATCCCCAGTATGTTGGGTTGAAGCCTTCTTGCATTTGTTTCCATATACAAATTTGCAAATATGTACGGAGGCTATGGTACTTGACAGCTGATTCCGTTGGGGGAAGATTCTGCGGCTGAACGAAACATTTTGCCTTCGATACTTTATCAATAATAGTTCTATACCTAAGTATATTTAGTGTATCATCTGGATTTCCACCAAAAATACATACCTTCTTTCCAAGTTCTTCAACCTAACTGGGATTAAGGTTTGGTGAGCTGAACGATAGTGCAAGTTCACGAAGGTATTGATCTTCAACAACACGTTTCAAAACTGATTGCTTTCCAATATGGAATATTCTGATGGTGCTGTCACATCCTATATACGAATGTACAAAGAATAGACTGTTCGCTAAGTCATTTCCGAGCGAATATTTAATGGCATTGATATCATAAATGTTATTCTGCTTGGAAGATTTTTTATCACTTCTGAAAAACAGCTTGTTGTATTTTTAATTACACCAATAAATGAGCAATACCAATAGATCAGTGTTTTCTCCTATTGTTTAATTTTCAGATAATTAAACATGTAAACTCATATTCGTTCAACCGGCAACGCCGCACCAAAATACATTTGCAAACGGCATTCAAACCAGGAAGCGGTATCGTCAAAAGATAATTTTTTTACTCTATATCAAGCCATAAATCGCTAACGCTAACGCTAACGAACTTTCTAGAACAATTGCGCAATCGGGAAGGGATACATTTGAAACCGATAAACTTCGCCGATTTTAATCTCAGTGTGTATCTAGCTGCGAATCAGGCTAGAACCCTCCGTTGTCCAACACAACGTAAATACATGTCGTTTCTCAAATCAGTTCATATCAGTGTGTATCTAGCTGCGAATCAGGCTAGAACCCTCCGTTGTCCAACACAACGTAAATACATGTCGTTTCTCAAATCAGTTCATATCAGTGCGTCTCTAGCTGCAATCAGGCTAGGACCCTCCAGTGTCTTTTCATCACTCACGCAGAATGCACGCAAAAATAATATTTTCTGAATGATGTGATCATTTCTTTTAATTAATTATAATACTTTGTTCATGATTACTAGTTTAATGTAATCTTTGTTACGTTGTTGTTTTTGTTCATTTATTTATTTAACAAGTTTAATAAATGGTTAAATAAAAGTGTTCATTGTTTTTGTTGGATGAAGTTGAGAAGACAAACATACTACAGTACACATATCTTCAATCTAAAATTACAGTCCACTAGAAATTCGAACTACGATGCAGTTTAAAAAGGCGGTAACACATTGTTGGCCGTCCTGGGAAACTGGCACAACATAGGGTTTATTCCAGAACCCTCAACACCTATCACTGTTGTATTTTTAATTTTTGAAGATTCCACTGCAGTTTTAACAATGTCAACATCAGCATCATCAACTGCATGAATTACTGAACATCCATGTTGTATTTCTTCAGCGATTAGAGTAATTATTTTCTGCTTATTTCCCTTATTAGTAAGAAACATTTCCTTACTTCCTGTGAATGTCATATCTGGTGTGAAGTTCACGGAGGGGAAAATTCTATTTGTTCGGCGATTATGGGTCATGTCTTTTATTGTGTATTCTAATGTATACCCATCAAAAACTACAGTTGCTTGCCCATAATTACCCGATTATTTAAATGGCCGCCATTTTTAAAAAGTAAAGCCAGTGGTTAATTTTTTATATTTTTATCTTTGTATTTTAAACATGTTTGCCAAGCTATGCATTATAAATACAAAGTTATACACAGTTATACATTTTCTAATGACAAATACAAAATTTAGCCGCCACCTTGGATTTTGACTGATTTCCTGGGCCGGGATTAATGGGGATTTTGTCAAAATAGACACTTCACACAGTACAATGCAAAAAGAATCATTTGTGTTGCAATTTTGCCCAGATCATAATTTATTTTTACTGCACTATGTATGCAATACATTTCTTTCTTTCTTTCTTTCTTTCTTTCTTTCTTTCTTTCTTTCTTTCTTTCTTTCTTTCTTTATTTCTTTCTTTCTTTCTTTCTTTCTTTCTTTCTTTTTTTCTTTCTTTCTTTCTTTCTTTCTTTCTTTCTTTCTTTCTTTCTTTCTTTCTTTCTTTCTTTCTTTCTTTCTTTCTTTCTTTCTTTCTTTCTTTCTTTCTTTCTTTCTTTCTTTCTTTCTTTCTTTCTTTCATGTACTTGCTTGAAATAAAGCATTATTTTTTATTTAAAAGATAAATTATTTTTGTTAATAAACTAGCGAATTGAAATTTGGACACAATGCTTGCTTGCTTCCCTGCGAAAAACGCGAACACGTCTTTTGGTGTGTTCTTGCCGCGGCGAAAATCTCTATATTTTCAAATCGGAATATCTCGAGAACTGATAGACCGATTTGGACGGGTTGAAATTCAGTTTATGCGTTTTCGCGAGCCCTTTATTTTATATCTAGAAGTCGTTTTGATCCGAATAAAACATCAACACTATTATTTTTCTTAGTGTAGTTCGGTTTGTACGAATTTAAGTAAATACATGTTACTTTTCTCAGTGTATCTCAATTAGTTGTGTCAATGCTTAATATTAATTAAATAATAATAATTAAATATTAATAAAATATTGCTGTGGAATAAGATACAGTGCGTTAAAGTTAATTTTTTTTATAATAATAAAAATAAATAAAAATAATAAAAAAACTTGTAACTTAAGGCATCTATTTCAATGGCAAAGCAGAATTAAAAACAATACTACAGCATCTACATTTTTTTGACACAGAAATCGGTCTAAAAGTATTTAATCGTTCAAAAAAAATTATCAAATGAAACTGATTGTATTCTTATAAAAAATAATTAACTCGCACATTGGAATTTCAAATATTCCGCTTTGTATATAACCTAACCTACCCTTTAAGCTTTAACAGTGGCATCCTAATCAGTAATCAAGCTAGAATCGAATCTAACTGACTTTAAAATAAATTCTGGGATCCCGACAAACTGAATTAATGTTCGAATTTTGCCTTCGAGAGAGGAGAAACGATCGCATAGTCGGCCGTGAAGGTGGCGGTAGAGGCAGCACACGGGGCGGCGTGCTAATTTCATTTGCCGTAAATTGGGGAAAGCGTCTAAATTGGAGAATCGATTTTGTTCGTAGCAGATCGTTTCTGAAATGCTGCAGGGTATCTATTCTATCGTACACATTGTGAGATTCAGCCTTAAAAAATGTTGACGATATTATTTTGAAAGAAAGTAGTAAAATATAGTTTTGAATTGACCAACCGCAGACCTGAATAGAGTTAAAATAAGAAAAACTTTAATATTTTGATCCGCAAGAGTTAGACATAATAAAAATACTTTAATACCGAGTGTTTCGGTACTAATGCGTAGAGTTAAAGACAAAATAATATTAGCACTTTATATGTATAAAGTTTTGTAATACAGGCACTTATTTCTAAGTTATAATTCTCCAAAGTTAAAATTTAAAAATTGTTTTTGTTTCTAAATTCCGAACTGTTGAGAAAAATATAGCTCGTGGCATGTAGAATAGGTATTTCAAATTTTTAAAAATATTTATTAGTTTTCAAGATATTTCGATTTTTCGAAAAAAAGTTGATTGCCAAAATCGGCTACTCTTGCTCGAGGAGTGATCGTAGAATAACTATCTTGAGCTTGTTTTCTTCGGAAAGACTTCTACTTTCATCCTATAAAAAGTTTATAGCAATTTTTTAAATTTTAAATACCAAAAAATGACTTTGAAAATTTGGATTTTTTTCATCGCTTTTTTTAACTGTATCTTTTTCAATTTTAATTATAACATTACAAAAAAATATGGAATCCGATGGTATAAAAAAAATTTCCCCCACTTTACTCTTTCATTGCAAAAATCGAAAAATAAAATTTGCAAAATTTATCTTTAATACATTCTGTAGCAGGATCCTAAAGGAAGAGTTTGCCATTTACCAGATTAGTAGATATTTTAAAAAGTTATCGGTCAAAATTAATCAGTGTTTGCCCTTTCCCCTCCACCTAGCAATTTGAAATTTGGACATGGTACTTGGGACGTGACTATCTATCGGAGGAAAAAACCGAGTCTCAACGTCACTTTCTTCCCCGCGAAATCGCAATATCTCGAGAACCGCTAAACCGATTTCGACGGGTCAAGATTCAGTTTATGGGATTTAGCGAGCCCTTCATTTTATCTTTCTAAACCGTTTCAATCCGAATAAAACTCAGCGAGTTATGTGCAAAAAACCGATCCATGTTAATCCCCCCCCCTCCCCCTACACTTCCCTTAGCTTCCATATAGTGATTACGTGAAAGAGGGACATCAAATATATGATATAACGAAAACATTTTTCGTTAGTAATGTCATTTTTACTGTGAAAAAAATTAGATGCGCGAGTGGTATTTTCATGAGTAACAGATTATTCTGCATACACATAGGTTACAAAACAAACTACCTATTATATATGCATACACAATATATTGTTAGTTACGATCTGTTACTTTAGTCTGGATAGTGAAACAAATCGAGAGAAATACTTAACTTATATTTAGTATTTTATTTTGACTTTGGTTTACTTAAGTTAAGATTTAATTTCTTGTAAGCACTTTATAAAAAAATTATTAATTTTATTGTTATAAGATTTCATAAGTGTATCTTTTAATCTTGACTTTAATGTTTTTAAAAATTATATTAAATAGTTTTTTATTTATTTATTTCTTTTCGTAATCTTAGTCAGAATGTATTGTTGAGCGCCATCTACCAATCGGTAGAAAAATTTGAGACTTTAACCTCAGTCGTGCTTCAGTAATTGACCGTGAAACCTTTTAAATCGATAATAATGAACAGTAGGTAAATGCAGAAATTTTTATTAACAACTAAAAATAAAATAAAAAAAATGGTTGACGTTATAGTTATTGTGAAAATTTATTGAAAAGAAAAAAGGTAAGTGTAATGTTTTTTATTGTTTATGAAATTAATAATAATACTAATGCTATAATTATACTCTTACCTTATTATAATCTGAACTTAGTTGTTTGTTAAAATGAAACCTAACCTAATTAAATAGAATGCTATAGGCCTTGTTTATTTTTATGGACGTCTCTAATCTTTTAAATATCGATATTTATTATTGAATGATTGGTACCTTTTTTTAACGAATCATCAATTTTTTAGTTACTCCTGGTTACTTTCTTTCTAACCTCCAAAATAAAGGATATAATATTCACCAAAATCAATCAGGAACACAGGATAAAACTACAGGATACTGTTGGATATAAACAGGATACAAACAAGATCTGGATTCTCCTTCAGGAACAAAAGCAGGAATCAATGATTGGAGTTCTTTTCTTAATTAACTTGTTTTATTCTTAGATTATACAAATCTAACCTCACTTAAATTTGACAGGTAAAATTTTCTTAACTTCTTTATATTAATCGTTGTAGTTTTGATTTGAAGATTCTTTTGTTTTTACGACGAGCTCTGAAGTGAACAGTTCGAGAGTCTTTTGGCAAAAGCCCCGCTTGACAGCGAAATTTGGTTTTTATGAACGAGCATCTCTAGGCCAACTCGATTTAGATTTGACAGAATTTTAAATTAAAATTATTATAAAATTAAAAATTATTGATTTTTATATACTTTTTCACTATCAAAACATGATTCTCGAGATAAAAAGAGTGATTTTGATATAATTTATTTACTATTTCTACTTACATTAAGGTTACATGACAACTTTTTAGTTTCATCATTATCGATTTCTTAAATTGTATTAGACATTATAGTCCAGTAACTGAAGGGTCAAACCTGGGAATAAGTCTGGCATGAGTTCCCACAGGTGTTTTAACATGAGAAAATCCTTAACGCGTTGTGGTCAAGGGGAGGGGCTGAAAATGGGCCCCAAAACCTGGAAAATGGGTTTCCCGCTAATATATGGCTAAATATGCCAACTAGAGAATTTTTGTTCAGACAAAAAATGGAGATCAGCTCATTCTCTATCCCTTATCATTTTCTTCGAAAATTCAATAGTTTTAGAGATCATGGCACTCAAAAGTCCCCTCATTTCAGCTGCTGCTCTACCTTCAGGAATTCCGCTTTCTATGAATTAACGCGTAACCGGGCGGACCAATTGTTCAATATCTCGGGAAAAAAATTAATATTTTTCAATGATTCAAAGTTCATCGGAATGGGAAAACCCGTAGCTACAATTCCATGTGACATGAAGTCAGTTCGTATTTACCAAAAATATTTAAAAAAGCGGTCAAAGTTTTTTTCAACAATATTTAGAGGCAGCTTCATTAATTTATTCATATTTTCTTTAAAAATAGTCATTTATTCTAATTTTGCCTCGATAATGGGACCTTAGGGGGGTCTTGAATGACCTCAGAAATTTTTTTGCAATACTTTTCTGGCGTTCTAATATACAATTGATTTGTTTATTTGCATATTTTATCCGATTTCGAAGTTCCAGAGGATCTTCGGAACAAGCGCGAATTATAATCTTATGATCCGTTATATTGATTTCCAATGCACATCATTTCAAAGCTTAGATGGTCTACTTTTCGAATATATTTTTTTATTTTTAATAGAGTCTAATAATTTTCGAGAAATGAGGAAAATTGGTCACACGAGTCAAAACCGGTCTTTTTTTGTTTATCCATTTCTTGTTCCCCGCTCTTTATTTCTTGAGGATTAATAATTAGATGAAAGTAAATTTCTGAGGTCATTCAAGACCCCCTAAAGTTCCATTATCAAGGCAAAATTAGAATAAATGCCTATTTTTAAAGAAAATATGAATAAATTAATGAAGCTGCCTCTAAATATTGTTGAAAAAAACTTTTTTAAATATTTTTGGTAAATACGAACTGACTTCATGTCACATGGAATTGTAGCTACGGGTTTTCCCATTCCGATGAACTTTGAATCATCGAAAAATATTAATTTTTTCCCGAGATATTGAACAATTCGTCCGCCCGGTTACGCGTTAATTCATAGAAAGCGGAATTCCTGAAATTAGAGCAGCAGCTGAAATGAGGGGACTTTTGAGTGCCATTATCTCGAAAACTATTGAATTTTTGGAAGAAAATGATAAGAGCCATTTTTGTAGAGAATGAGCTGATCTCCATTTTTTGTCTGAACAAAGATTCTCTAATTGGCATATTTAGCCAGATATTAGCGGGAAACCCATTTTCCAGGTTTTAGGGCCCATTTTCAGCCCCTCCCCTTGACCACAACGCGTTAAGGATTTTCTCATGTTAAAACACCTGCGGTGACCTACAAAATGTGGGAACTCATGCCAGACTTATTCCCAGGTTTGACCCTTCAGTTACTGGACTATTATTATTACTGCCTTTTTTACATTCAAAGGTATTGTAATTTTTGGTGACAACAGCTGTCAAGTTTTGCCGCGGGTAAACTCAAAAAACTACTGACAGGAGCTGTCATACAGTTTTTTCAAAGGTAATACCACGAGTCCTCAAAATTTTATCGATTAAATTTTTGGTTTTCACGAAAACGGCTTTATTTGGAAAAACGAGTCCGCAGGACAAGTGATTTTATCTTAAATCAGTTTGTTTGAGTGGTTTTGCCTAAAATAAAGGCGTTTGAGTATGAAGATCAAAAATTTAATCTATAAAATTTCAGAGGACGAGTCGTATTTGAAAGGATTATTTTTTGAATCATTTTGTATTAAAAACAGAGAACATAGTCATTTATGCAAAAGACACTTTACACACAAATATTGAAAATTTTCTTTACCAATTTAAATTGAAACCTGAGCTGTTATAGTTTTACATACAGGGCCACCAAGGCGATTTTTTGACTGGCTACCCCGCGAAACGGCGCCGTAAATAAAATCGAAGAAGAAGAATGAAATGAAGTCTTTCTTAATTTAATTAATTTTAAGTTTAGTGTTAAAGTGAGATATGTAAAAATGTTAAAGGCGTTTTGAAATAATAAAAACAGGTTAGTTTACAAATACATTTTGAAATTTGGTTATTAACATAGATTTGCAATACATTTTAGTATAATAATAATTGATAAATGTTTACATTTGACATCTCAAATAGGTAAACACAGTTTAATCAAAAAACAAAAACGACGAAGCGGTTTTATCAGTATAAAACACAATGATTGGTTAGGATCCTGGGTTGTTATTGGCTGAAACCACAAAATCTGACTGTTTTGACAGATAAAAAAAATAATCAACTAGAAACCATTTGTAATTAAAAATTGCTCGCTTATAATTGGTGGAAATTAAGACGCGGGAAATAGTCGAAAAGAGCGGATTTTTTTATCGGGATTTTTTCCGCCAGGGTCGAAACGTGTTTATATACATTTAATCTCATTTAGATAACCAGTATTACTAATTTCAATTAAATTATTACTACAAATAATGTCAAATAATTGTAATGCTACAAGTACATTAGAAGAGATATAAAGTTAAATATTGTAATAAAAAATTAAAATCAAGGCAGTACCGAAGAATCCAATATTATAAATAAAAAGCTCTGTCTAAACAATTCCCATTAAATACGCGCCTGTTAAAATGCCTTTTACAACTGCGCGTTTCATTCATAAAATAACCGCAAACCATCAAAGGCTCCATATAACAACGTGTATTTCGAACCGTGTGACGGCATTGCTATAGAAGTAAACGTTTGTGTATACTCCTTTTGGCTTATCTGGTGCCGAATTTCTCAATTGCTGCCGTTTTCCGGCTATTAGCTACGTGTTGCTCCTTGAGAGTAACGACCGTCGGCGCCTCCCGGCCACGACTGCGTTTTTTTATAGATCGTTTTCCGTTTTTGGTTACAGTGGATTCAGCTATAAGGGGTTAGGATACCTTGAATTTCGAAATATCTAAGTTTGGTTTGGAAAGTCCATTTAAAAACCAAATATATAAATTTAAGCTCGGAACGATCTCTTTTAGGGTCGGAACCTGCATGAGGATTGTTGGTGTCCATAAATGCTTAAAAAATAAAAAGAATAACCTGTTAAAAACATGTGACAAACTAAGACAATTTATAAAAAAGTGAGTTAAATAATGTCTGCAGATGTCTCACTACAAAAATAACCCGTTGAGGCTCTTCTGGCATAGACCGATCAAATTGTATTTAAAGTATTAATAGAATTTTAGGTTGACAATTCTTATTCTAATCAACACAGCCACAGTCTACTCACTTTTACCAAAATCGTCGTTCACTGTATGTCTACTTTAAATTCAATGTCATTTTAAACTTAAAAATTTTCATATTTTGGACTCCATTTTGAAGCATATTCTTCATTAGAAAATTGATATGGCATTTTTAAAACTAAACCACAAACTACAAAAATAATGCAAACCTTGTGAAAAATAGATTGACACAGAGAACTCTAAACTGTCAATAGCATGGGCATCTAGATTTTGTAATTTTTTATGTTTTCATATTATTACTATTAAATTTCACAAATACGTAGATAGCTTATTACCAAACTTACTTAATTAAATAGAGAATGCGTTTTCAAGTACTTTTATCCTTTACCAAAATTAGATTTAGGCCTAGATGACGATAAAAACTTTTGGTATAACATACTTTTAAACAAAATAGTTAATTAGGCCAAATAATATTGATTACAACTTAATAGGATTAATTAAGCACGTTGGTGCCCCAAAAATATAAAAGATCCTTACAATTTATGAGTAGTAAAATCATATGTGCAAAAATAGAAAGTATATCATTAAATTCAATTTTTTGTCCTCTTTTTACATATGGTAAAATATTTTTGAAAACTTAACATACATGGTGTTTAAACCAGTAAGGAATTTTAATTTATTAGATTCGACATCCTAAGACCGGTTTCTGTCTTTCGACTTCATCAGTTAGGCTTTTCGAATCCAATAAATAAAATTCCAAACTCGTACAAGTCAATAGCTATATCCGCTATAAGATAACATTTTTAGATGTGCTACCATCTATGGTAAGAAGAGAGTATTGACATTAAATTTTGACTGAATCTAGTCAAGATGTCACTCTCTTCTTTTTTATCCCTTTCAGAGATTAATACAAAGTGAGTAAACCAGTAAGGAATTTTAATTTATTAGATTCGACATCCTAAGACCGGTTTCTGTCTTTCGACTTCATCAGTTAGGCTTTTCGAATCCAATAAATAAAATTCCAAACTCGTACAAGTCAATAGCTATATCCGCTATAAGATAACATTTTTAGATGTGCTACCATCTATGGTAAGAAGAGAGTATTGACATTAAATTTTGACTGAATCTAGTCAAGATGTCACTCTCTTCTTTTTTATCCCTTTCAGAGATTAATACAAAGTGAGTAAACCAGTAAGGAATTTTAATTTATTAGATTCGACATCCTAAGAAGAAGAGTGAGAAAACCAGTCGAATCTAATAAATTAAAATTCCTTACTGGTTTACTCACTTTGTATTAATCTCTGAAAGGGATAAAAAAGAAGAGAGTGACATCTTGACTAGATTCAGTCAAAATTTAATGTCAATACTCCCTTCTTACCATAGATGGTAGCACATCTAAAAATGTTATCTTATAGCGAATTAGCTATTGACTTGTACGAGTTTGGAATTTTATTTATTGGATTCGAAAAGCCTAACTGATGAAGTCGAAAGACAGAAACCGGTCTTAGGATGTCGAATCTAATAAATTAAAATTCCTTACTGGTTTACTCACTTTGTATTAATCTCTGAAAGGGATAAAAAAGAAGAGAGTGACATCTTGACTAGATTCAGTCAAAATTTAATGTCAATACTCTCTTCTTACCATAGATGGTAGCACATCTAAAAATGTTATCTTATAGCGGATATAGCTATTGACTTGTACGAGTTTGGAATTTTATTTATTGGATTCGAAAAGCCTAACTGATGAAGTCGAAAGACAGAAACCGGTCTTAGGATGTCGAATCTAATAAATTAAAATTCCTTACTGGTTTACTCACTTTGTATTAATCTCTGAAAGGGATAAAAAAGAAGAGAGTGACATCTTGACTAGATTCAGTCAAAATTTAATGTTAATACTCTCTTCTTACCATAGATGGTAGCACATCTAAAAATACATGGTGTTGTTTATGAGTGGAACGAATTTGTCAATTTTTAGTGAAGCCGGGCCTGCATTTTTAATATTAATAATATCTCAATTAATTTGTTAAGATACAGAGAGTATGTGTACCAAATATTATAAAATTATACAGAGTGGTTAAAAGTACAGGAGGTAATGAAGAAATGACCAAAATGAACAAAACACTCTGTATCTCAGCTATAAGGGACCGTAGACCCATAAAATATGGGTTATTTGGAATCACCTCAGTCACCCCTATCCACTGTTAAAATATTACCCTCTCCGAATGAAACACCCTGTATATTTGAAACTATGAACACGGGTTATCAGGTAGACGCCATTTACACCGATTTTAGTAAGGCTTTCGATAAAATCGATCATAGCATCCTACTTAGAAAGCTTTCCGAAGTCGGTATACATGGCAATCTGCTTAGTTGGTTTGGTTCCTACACCAGCAACAGACCCCAATCTATATCCACCGGAAAGTTTCGTTCTCCTATTTCTAGAACAACCTCAGGGGTTCCTCAAGGTTCACACCTGGGCCCCCTTCTGTTCAACATATACATTAACGATATCTCCTCTTGTTTTATTAATACAACATTCTTGGAGTTTGATGACGACATGCAATTTTTTCGAAAAATATCTAATTCTTCCGATAAACTCCTGATCCAAGAAGATTTAAATCGTTTGTCTCTGTATTGCCAGCAAAACCATCTTTATCTGAACATAAAAAAATGTCTATGTATAACATTCTCAAGGAATAAAGATATTACCTATCGAATATTTCCTCAATAATGAACTTTTAACAAAAGTTTCGGTGGTCAAAGATCTCTGTATTTATATCGATTCCAAACTCTTTTTTGACCAACATATCGAATATGATTCAAAAAAAGCTAATAAAGCACTAGGATTACTAATGCGCGTTTGTCACGACTTCAAAGAGGTAGAGTCTGTTAGAAATCAATACATGGCATATGTCAATAGTGTTTTGAGCTTCGGTTCTTCTATTTGGAATCCCTATTATAACTGTTATATTGATCGATTACAAAAAGTCCAAGATAAATTTATAAAATAGGTTTCCAAAAAATTTCATACTTATGCAGACTTCGATATTTGCAAACGAGAACTGACGACAACTTTCAGATGTTAAATTTATCTACAAAATCGTTAACGGGCAAATTGAATCTAGCGAAATTTTAAGTAAAATTAATTTCATTACTCCATCCTATAATACGCGAGGGAAAAATCTTTTCAAAATTAGTCAAAGCTCTACTAACTACTACCTAAATTCTCCTCTGCAAAGATGCAGTAAATCATACAATACAATCTCGTCACTCACCGATATGGATATCTTCTCTTCCTCTTTGATAACTTTTACAAACACTCTTAAAAAATTATATCTATCACATCTTGATTAGTTTCTTTTTATATAATATGTATAATATATATTTTTTTCTTATTTTTATTGTTAAGCAACATTTAATAAGGATTTATCCATTTTGTATTAGTTTAGTAAACAGTGAATACTGTACTGGGCTCGTCCCGTTTGTATTCTTATATAAATAAATAAATAATGGCAACGTTAATTAAGTGAATTTTTTAGGACTCAAAATAAAGGTCTTCACAAAAGTCTTAATCATTTTTAAATCTAATTTTACTGTATTATTATAAATGCGAATAACTATTTTATTTTCTCTTATTATATTTTATTACTTTCACTGTACGCTTCTCTACATTCGTCGAAATCCCAGAATGAAAAAGTGTAGTTGCCAGCAGTTCCTTCTTATATCTAACTGGGACTTATGAGTGCCCGTCTATCTGGAATCCCCGTATTATCGACTGAGAAACATGTTATCGTCGGATATTTCTCGGTTTAGATAAACGCAAAAAACTTGCTTTTCTTTCTGGATTTGTGTCTAAAAAAGGATTTATCCAGCCGAAAGGGAACATCTGAAGACATACGTTGCCCAAAGTTTCTGGGTAATTTATTACCTTGTGCAGCCGATACCCGTCTAGTAATATACTGTAATATAAAAAGGTACGAATATTGTTACTTCCCAAAGAATGACTTTTATGAGAAAAGTGAAATAACTTTCTTATTTAGAGCGGAAACTGATACTTGAGCATGATAATTGAATAGCTAACCTGACACGTAACTAATCCAAAGTTTACTTAATTATGTTTTATGGTTTGCAAGTTTATTATAGTTTTTGAAAGACGGGGAAGGATAGACGTAGAAGATTTGACAGGTACTTTTAAAAATCTTAGTCTCAGGATATCATTTGTGTTGTATACAAGTAAGGACCTTCTAAACCCAGTTAAAGAATTAAATTTAGGAGTATACATAAATTGGACTTCTTGTGCGATATAATTATCCTCTTTATTGAGGTAAATAATGTCAAATTAAAAAAGCTTACAAATAGTTGCAGTCTAATTAAATATTTAAGAAAATAAAAGGGTGTTTTAAATAAATGTTGCTGAACCTATAGTCACTTCATATCCACATACAAGGCGAAGCCAAGTCAGTTCTTAGCAGACTGACCAGAGGGCAAGCGCTCATAAGTAGACTGCTATACAAAGAGTTGGATCTCCAATAAATGTAGAAATGACCTGCTACACAGACCTCTCAAAAAGCGAGGAAGGTGTAGGAGCAGTAATTTATATAGCCAAGCCAAAATACTCTCACTGATTTTAGGAAAACACGTGGCGATATTCCAGGTAGAAGTTGCAGCAATACATCACTGTGTAGAGGAGTAGAAGCGGATGTAAAAGCAATTAGCTCCAAACTTGTATGGCCAGTCAAAACAGACTGTATTTAGCCTGCATATCAGGCCACACAGGATACAAGTGTAATTAGAAGAGGCTGACTTACTAGCCCGAGAATGGCAAGATGTGCCCAATTGGTCCAGAACCTTTATTTGGTATAGCGAAAGTAATGAGAAAAATATATAACAGTACCTGGATGAAAAAGCAATCTCGAGAAAGGTGGAACAAGGCGACGGGAATGAGGCAGGCCAAATAATTCAGTTAAGAACTATCACCAAAATAGTACCTACTAAGCCAAAATAGGTGATCAACCAGGATCATGGTTGGGCTCCTGACATGGCATTGTAGACTCAACAAACACATGAACATCATCGGGCTGGCAGACACAACCATATGTAGGTTCTGCCAAGAAGATGAGGAAACTTCAGCACACATTCTGTGCTTCTGCGAATGTCTGACAAGGCTAAGGTTGGGTCTAGACAGGGAACTCTCACATAACATGAGGGCACACACAATATATCTGCAAAGGTTGCAGTGGAGAAGCTACCACAAGCACATAAGCCCCATACTAACCTTATCAAATCTAAGTAAATGTTATTTTAAACATAGCAGAAGAATAAAGGGGCAAAGTAAAAAAGACGTTGTAGGTATACAATAAAGAAAGGGCTGGACCCAAAACGCTTTCCTTTGGTTTGCCAGATTTAATTTGTTTGAAAGAAGTATTTCCCAAAACTTTATTTTGAAAGATATGGATTACTTTGATGTTGGTAAGCATACGTTTCTAAAAATAATCATAAACAATTACATTTGTTTCTATGAAATAATTTTGACTTAAATAACGGTACGGGCACGAATCCGTGTATCTCTTTTTTGTACCCGCTCTTTTCGGGAACGTGTTTAGGTACAATTTTTCAAGTAGGAGATTAACTAAGGGGGTAATTTTAATTCTGGAGACGTATTTAGCTATCATGACTGTTTGGGCCACTATCCAAATGTCTGGGATGTATTTCAATCAAACCTTTACTAATTCCATATTTATTTCTTTTGATTTTCTTTCTGCCATTTCCAGTTCCTTCTGTTTCTGCTTACCCTCTGCAATTTGCAACCACTTAGTAGATGTCAGTACGGAAGACAAAATTTCACGTTTTCCTTTATATTTAGAGGCATTTTCTTCACCAGGGTAAATCAATATATTACTGAAGATGTCTAGCGTGTTTCTTTTCGGCGTAAAATTAATATTAGTATAAGTATTTGTAGTTAAGACTGTTAATGCAGGACTTGAAATTGAAGGAGAGTCAAGTAATTTATTGATCAAGCCACTATTTTCCAATACATTTAATGATTCTTGGTCTATCAAAATCATGTGGCCAAAATAGGACCATAAGTGTTCTAAAAGTAGCCACCACGTGGCCACAATTGGTATAAGTTTCTCGCCACTCCATTTAAAGCTTGTCAAAGATAAAATTAAGTATTTCTGACTACGTAGAAATATACGACAATCATAATCATATAACCTAACAAATTTATTTATTTAAACATTTCACATATATGTAAAAATATCTGGACCTACAAACTTTTTTGATTCTACCATGCATTTTGTAAAACAATAAGAAACATTTACATTTTTCATTTAAAAAAAAAGTCACGATGTTCTTCACCAAAACGATATTTGCCCGAAAATTTATTAATCAATATTAAAGTCTAGCATAGACATACACACATACACATTCTGTGGGAATGTTTTCTATAATTACAATCTGATCATGAAGATCAATAAGCAATATTGTTCCAACCTAACTTAACTAGAATTCTTAAATACTAAGGTCCTACTCACTAGTATTTTAGTAACACTACCGGTAACGTGTAACACAAAATCCGCACAATACTCTGTTTGTAACTAGCACTGTCACTGAACTAGCTCAAAAGGTTTGGTCTTCTTACTAAATTGGTATTATCGAGGAGCTGGATGACCTCAACGTTCCCATGTTGGAGCAGCCGTTGTTCATGGCTGCTGGCAGATTTAGATATAGTCTTGTCAACAGTTTCTACATCCAGGTCCCTATGAAGATCACTGTTGCGACAGTACCAGGGTGCATCGACGATGTTCCTTAATACTTTATTTTGAAAACGTTGGATAACTTGAATGTTACATTTACTAGCGCAGCCCCAAAGCTGACTACCATACGTCCAAACGGGTTTCAATATCTGCTTGTAGAGGAGCAGTTTGTTATGTGTGGACAACTTGGAGTTTCTTCCTAATAACCAATACATCTTTTTATATTTTATACCAAGCACCTCACGTTTCTTTTTAATGTGGACTTTCCAGCGAAGTCTAGCGTCGAGTGTCATTCCAAGATATTTTGCTATATTAGCATAGGGAATCTGAGCGTTATTTATTCTTATGGGAATGTGTTGGTTTCGTTTATTAGTAAAGTTAACATGAACAGATTTATTTTCATTTAACTTAATACGCCATTTTTTAGTCCAGGTGTTAATCTGGTCTACAGATGTTTGAAGTTTTCGGTTGGCTTCTTCATGGTCTTTTCCAACAGCCAGAATGGCAGTATCATCAGCAAATGTTGCAATAGTATCGTACTCAAGGTTAGGAATATCACTAGTATACAGTAAGTAGAGTACTGAACCTAGTACACTACCTTGGGGTACTCCTGCTTTAATTTCTCTTAGATCAGAATATACATCTTCCTGTTTTATTCTGAAATATCTGTTTGATAAATAGGATTTTAAGAGTTCTGAATTCTGACGTGGTAGTAACAAATTTAACTTGTGGTTAAGGCCCTCATGCCAGACTTTATCAAAAGCCTGGGCCACGTCTAGGAAGACGGTGGAGCAGACTTTCTTTTCCTCTAAAGACTTTTCAATTATGTCTGTGATTCTATGCACCTGGTCGATCGTTGAGTGTTTTTCTCTAAAACCAAATTGATGGGACGGAATCAGGTCCTTTTCTTCTATTGTAGGTTTTAATCTCTTAAGAAGCAATTTTTCGTAGAGTTTCGAAATAACAGGCAACAAAGAGATTGGTCGGTATAACGTTACTTCTTGGGGAGGTTTACCTGGCTTAGGTATCATTATAACCTCTACTACTTTCCATAGCTGAGGTACGTATCTCATCCTAAATGATGCATTGATAAGGTTGGTCAGTTTGACAACAGCTTTACGTGGGAGTTGTTTCAAGATTTAGGCAGGAACGAAAACATTCAATGTATTTCCAAATAATATCCATCTTTGTTAACAGAGAGTCAAAGGTTTACCTTTTTCCAAAGCTTTAAGCGGAAAATGTTGCCAATCAGTAAGATTTGTAGTTGAACCAGCCATATTGGTCTCTATAATTTTGTTTTTTACCTTTATTTATTTTTAAATTCGCTCTGATTTTTTTCGCAAGCAAATATCTACTAGAAAGCCTTTAAATAAAGGACATCCACTGGAGTGACTTAATTTCTGAAAATACGTTTCCTATATTTGCATTTAGATATCTATAAATATCGAGGAATAATGGCTGCTAAATGCTAGTTTTGCATGAGATTACACTGCACATTGTTAACCAGAATTTTTAATACTTTACAATTAATCAAAAATAAAAACTAAACACTGTCAGATAATTTCTTGAAATTTTTAAATAATAAACATTAAAGATTATGGCCGGGAATGCAGCTGTGAGTGTATTAGAATTAAAAAAAAGACCATTGAACGACCTGGGAGGTTGAATTAGAGGAAAGGTATTTTCAGAAATTCAACCTGAGGGAATTCCCTTCATTTAAAAGCCTTCTAGTAGGAATTTGAATAACGTTGTTTGCTTGGAGAGTATTTAAGAAAATGAAAGGCTTAAACAATTTTAGGTGTAGAAGATAAAAATGAGATACCAAACAGTCAAAAAAAAATAATTGGTTGCTTGACCATCTCAGAAAAAATAATATTTGGTAGGTAGGTTCCCTTATGTTTTGGGTGTTCAAAAATATTTTTTAGAGCAGTTTGTTATGTGTGGACAACTTGGAGTTTCTTCCTAATAACCAATACATCTTTTTATATTTTATACCAAGCACCTCACGTTTCTTTTTAATGTGGACTTTCCAGCGAAGTCTAGCGTCGAGTGTCATTCCAAGATATTTTGCTGTATTAGCATAGGGAATCTGAGCGTTATTTAT
Source organism: Crepidodera aurea (assembly GCA_949320105.2). Taxonomy (NCBI): domain Eukaryota; kingdom Metazoa; phylum Arthropoda; class Insecta; order Coleoptera; family Chrysomelidae; genus Crepidodera; species Crepidodera aurea. The sequence goes on along the minus strand of OX439476.1, from coordinate 4,712,471 downwards.
TCTTATGAGAATGTGTTGGTTTCGTTTATTAGTAAAGTTAACATGAACAGATTTATTTTCATTTAACTTAATACGCCATTTTTTAGTCCAGGTGTTAATCTGGTCTACAGATGTTTGAAGTTTTCGGTTGGCTTCTTCATGGTCTTTTCCAACAGCCAGAATGGCAGTATCATCAGCAAATGTTGCAATAGTATCGTACTCAAGGTTAGGAATATCACTAGTATACAGTAAGTAGAGTACTGGACCTAGTACACTACCTTGGGGTACTCCTGCTTTAATTTCTCTTAGATCAGAATATACATCTTCCTGTTTTATTCTGAAATATCTGTTTGATAAATAGGATTTTAAGAGTTCTGAATTCTGACGTGGTAGTAACAAATTTAACTTGTGGTTAAGGCCCTCATGCCAGACTTTATCAAAAGCCTGGGCCACGTCTAGGAAGACGGTGGAGCACACTTTCTTTTCCTCTAAAGACTTTTCAATTATGTCTGTGATTCTATGCACCTGGTCGATCGTTGAGTGTTTTTCTCTAAAACCAAATTGATGGGACGGAATCAGGTCCTTTTCTTCTATTGTAGGTTTTAATCTCTTAAGAAGCAATTTTTCGTAGAGTTTCGAAATAACAGGCAACAAAGAGATTGGTCGGTATAACGTTACTTCTTGGGGAGGTTTACCTGGCTTAGGTATCATTATAACCTCTACTACTTTCCATAGCTGAGGTACGTATCTCATCCTAAATGATGCATTGATAAGGTTGGTCAGTTTGACAACAGCTTTACGTGGGAGTTGTTTCAAGATTTAGGCAGGAACGAAAACATTCAATGTATTTCCAAATAATATCCATCTTTGTTAACAGAGAGTCAAAGGTTTACCTTTTTCCAAAGCTTTAAGCGGAAAATGTTGCCAATCAGTAAGATTTGTAGTTGAACCAGCCATATTGGTCTCTATAATTTTGTTTTTTACCTTTATTTATTTTTAAATTCGCTCTGATTTTTTTCGCAAGCAAATATCTACTAGAAAGCCTTTAAATAAAGGACATCCACTGGAGTGACTTAATTTCTGAAAATACGTTTCCTATATTTGCATTTAGATATCTATAAATATCGAGGAATAATGGCTGCTAAATGCTAGTTTTGCATGAGATTACACTGCACATTGTTAACCAGAATTTTTAATACTTTACAATTAATCAAAAATAAAAACTAAACACTGTCAGATAATTTCTTGAAATTTTTAAATAATAAACATTAAAGATTATGGCCGGGAATGCAGCTGTGAGTGTATTAGAATTAAAAAAAAGACCATTGAACGACCTGGGAGGTTGAATTAGAGGAAAGGTATTTTCAGAAATTCAACCTGAGGGAATTCCCTTCATTTAAAAGCCTTCTAGTAGGAATTTGAATAACGTTGTTTGCTTGGAGAGTATTTAAGAAAATGAAAGGCTTAAACAATTTTAGGTGTAGAAGATAAAAATGAGATACCAAACAGTCAAAAAAAAATAATTGGTTGCTTGACCATCTCAGAAAAAATAATATTTGGTAGGTAGGTTCCCTTATGTTTTGGGTGTTCAAAAATATTTTTTAGAGCAGTTTGTTATGTGTGGACAACTTGGAGTTTCTTCCTAATAACCAATACATCTTTTTATATTTTATACCAAGCACCTCACGTTTCTTTTTAATGTGGACTTTCCAGCGAAGTCTAGCGTCGAGTGTCATTCCAAGATATTTTGCTGTATTAGCATAGGGAATCTGAGCGTTATTTATTCTTATGAGAATGTGTTGGTTTCGTTTATTAGTAAAGTTAACATGAACAGATTTATTTTCATTTAACTTAATACGCCATTTTTTAGTCCAGGTGTTAATCTGGTCTACAGATGTTTGAAGTTTTCGGTTGGCTTCTTCATGGTCTTTTCCAACAGCCAGAATGGCAGTATCATCAGCAAATGTTGCAATAGTATCGTACTCAAGGTTAGGAATATCACTAGTATACAGTAAGTAGAGTACTGGACCTAGTACACTACCTTGGGGTACTCCTGCTTTAATTTCTCTTAGATCAGAATATACATCTTCCTGTTTTATTCTGAAATATCTGTTTGATAAATAGGATTTTAAGAGTTCTGAATTCTGACGTGGTAGTAACAAATTTAACTTGTGGTTAAGGCCCTCATGCCAGACTTTATCAAAAGCCTGGGCCACGTCTAGGAAGACGGTGGAGCACACTTTCTTTTCCTCTAAAGACTTTTCAATTATGTCTGTGATTCTATGCACCTGGTCGATCGTTGAGTGTTTTTCTCTAAAACCAAATTGATGGGACGGAATCAGGTCCTTTTCTTCTATTGTAGGTTTTAATCTCTTAAGAAGCAATTTTTCGTAGAGTTTCGAAATAACAGGCAACAAAGAGATTGGTCGGTATAACGTTACTTCTTGGGGAGGTTTACCTGGCTTAGGTATCATTATAACCTCTACTACTTTCCATAGCTGAGGTACGTATCTCATCCTAAATGATGCATTGATAAGGTTGGTCAGTTTGACAACAGCTTTACGTGGGAGTTGTTTCAAGATTTAGGCAGGAACGAAAACATTCAATGTATTTCCAAATAATATCCATCTTTGTTAACAGAGAGTCAAAGGTTTACCTTTTTCCAAAGCTTTAAGCGGAAAATGTTGCCAATCAGTAAGATTTGTAGTTGAACCAGCCATATTGGTCTCTATAATTTTGTTTTTTACCTTTATTTATTTTTAAATTCGCTCTGATTTTTTTCGCAAGCAAATATCTACTAGAAAGCCTTTAAATAAAGGACATCCACTGGAGTGACTTAATTTCTGAAAATACGTTTCCTATATTTGCATTTAGATATCTATAAATATCGAGGAATAATGGCTGCTAAATGCTAGTTTTGCATGAGATTACACTGCACATTGTTAACCAGAATTTTTAATACTTTACAATTAATCAAAAATAAAAACTAAACACTGTCAGATAATTTCTTGAAATTTTTAAATAATAAACATTAAAGATTATGGCCGGGAATGCAGCTGTGAGTGTATTAGAATTAAAAAAAAGACCATTGAACGACCTGGGAGGTTGAATTAGAGGAAAGGTATTTTCAGAAATTCAACCTGAGGGAATTCCCTTCATTTAAAAGCCTTCTAGTAGGAATTTGAATAACGTTGTTTGCTTGGAGAGTATTTAAGAAAATGAAAGGCTTAAACAATTTTAGGTGTAGAAGATAAAAATGAGATACCAAACAGTCAAAAAAAAATAATTGGTTGCTTGACCATCTCAGAAAAAATAATATTTGGTAGGTAGGTTCCCTTATGTTTTGGGTGTTCAAAAATATTTTTTAGAGCAGTTTGTTATGTGTGGACAACTTGGAGTTTCTTCCTAATAACCAATACATCTTTTTATATTTTATACCAAGCACCTCACGTTTCTTTTTAATGTGGACTTTCCAGCGAAGTCTAGCGTCGAGTGTCATTCCAAGATATTTTGCTGTATTAGCATAGGGAATCTGAGCGTTATTTATTCTTATGAGAATGTGTTGGTTTCGTTTATTAGTAAAGTTAACATGAACAGATTTATTTTCATTTAACTTAATACGCCATTTTTTAGTCCAGGTGTTAATCTGGTCTACAGATGTTTGAAGTTTTCGGTTGGCTTCTTCATGGTCTTTTCCAACAGCCAGAATGGCAGTATCATCAGCAAATGTTGCAATAGTATCGTACTCAAGGTTAGGAATATCACTAGTATACAGTAAGTAGAGTACTGAACCTAGTACACTACCTTGGGGTACTCCTGCTTTAATTTCTCTTAGATCAGAATATACATCTTCCTGTTTTATTCTGAAATATCTGTTTGATAAATAGGATTTTAAGAGTTCTGAATTCTGATGTGGTAGTAACAAATTTAACTTGTGGTTAAGGCCCTCATGCCAGACTTTATCAAAAGCCTGGGCCACGTCTAGGAAGACGGTGGAGCACACTTTCTTTTCCTCTAAAGACTTTTCAATTATGTCTGTGATTCTATGCACCTGGTCGATCCTTGAGTGTTTTTCTCTAAAACCAAATTGATGGGACGGAATCAGGTCCTTTTCTTCTATTGTAGGTTTTAATCTCTTAAGAAGCAATTTTTCGTAGAGTTTCGAAATAACAGGCAACAAAGAGATTGGTCGGTATAACGTTACTTCTTGGGGAGGTTTACCTGGCTTAGGTATCATTATAACCTCTACTACTTTCCATAGCTGAGGTACGTATCTCATCCTAAATGATGCATTGATAAGGTTGGTCAGTTTGACAACAGCTTTACGTGGGAGTTGTTTCAAGATTTAGGCAGGAACGAAAACATTCAATGTATTTCCAAATAATATCCATCTTTGTTAACAGAGAGTCAAAGGTTTACCTTTTTCCAAAGCTTTAAGCGGAAAATGTTGCCAATCAGTAAGATTTGTAGTTGAACCAGCCATATTGGTCTCTATAATTTTGTTTTTTACCTTTATTTATTTTTAAATTCGCTCTGATTTTTTTCGCAAGCAAATATCTACTAGAAAGCCTTTAAATAAAGGACATCCACTGGAGTGACTTAATTTCTGAAAATACGTTTCCTATATTTGCATTTAGATATCTATAAATATCGAGGAATAATGGCTGCTAAATGCTAGTTTTGCATGAGATTACACTGCACATTGTTAACCAGAATTTTTAATACTTTACAATTAATCAAAAATAAAAACTAAACACTGTCAGATAATTTCTTGAAATTTTTAAATAATAAACATTAAAGATTATGGCCGGGAATGCAGCTGTGAGTGTATTAGAATTAAAAAAAAGACCATTGAACGACCTGGGAGGTTGAATTAGAGGAAAGGTATTTTCAGAAATTCAACCTGAGGGAATTCCCTTCATTTAAAAGCCTTCTAGTAGGAATTTGAATAACGTTGTTTGCTTGGAGAGTATTTAAGAAAATGAAAGGCTTAAACAATTTTAGGTGTAGAAGATAAAAATGAGATACCAAACAGTCAAAAAAAAATAATTGGTTGCTTGACCATCTCAGAAAAAATAATATTTGGTAGGTAGGTTCCCTTATGTTTTGGGTGTTCAAAAATATTTTTTAGAGCAGTTTGTTATGTGTGGACAACTTGGAGTTTCTTCCTAATAACCAATACATCTTTTTATATTTTATACCAAGCACCTCACGTTTCTTTTTAATGTGGACTTTCCAGCGAAGTCTAGCGTCGAGTGTCATTCCAAGATATTTTGCTGTATTAGCATAGGGAATCTGAGCGTTATTTATTCTTATGAGAATGTGTTGGTTTCGTTTATTAGTAAAGTTAACATGAACAGATTTATTTTCATTTAACTTAATACGCCATTTTTTAGTCCAGGTGTTAATCTGGTCTACAGATGTTTGAAGTTTTCGGTTGGCTTCTTCATGGTCTTTTCCAACAGCCAGAATGGCAGTATCATCAGCAAATGTTGCAATAGTATCGTACTCAAGGTTAGGAATATCACTAGTATACAGTAAGTAGAGTACTGGACCTAGTACACTACCTTGGGGTACTCCTGCTTTAATTTCTCTTAGATCAGAATATACATCTTCCTGTTTTATTCTGAAATATCTGTTTGATAAATAGGATTTTAAGAGTTCTGAATTCTGACGTGGTAGTAACAAATTTAACTTGTGGTTAAGGCCCTCATGCCAGACTTTATCAAAAGCCTGGGCCACGTCTAGGAAGACGGTGGAGCACACTTTCTTTTCCTCTAAAGACTTTTCAATTATGTCTGTGATTCTATGCACCTGGTCGATCGTTGAGTGTTTTTCTCTAAAACCAAATTGATGGGACGGAATCAGGTCCTTTTCTTCTATTGTAGGTTTTAATCTCTTAAGAAGCAATTTTTCGTAGAGTTTCGAAATAACAGGCAACAAAGAGATTGGTCGGTATAACGTTACTTCTTGGGGAGGTTTACCTGGCTTAGGTATCATTATAACCTCTACTACTTTCCATAGCTGAGGTACGTATCTCATCCTAAATGATGCATTGATAAGGTTGGTCAGTTTGACAACAGCTTTACGTGGGAGTTGTTTCAAGATTTAGGCAGGAACGAAAACATTCAATGTATTTCCAAATAATATCCATCTTTGTTAACAGAGAGTCAAAGGTTTACCTTTTTCCAAAGCTTTAAGCGGAAAATGTTGCCAATCAGTAAGATTTGTAGTTGAACCAGCCATATTGGTCTCTATAATTTTGTTTTTTACCTTTATTTATTTTTAAATTCGCTCTGATTTTTTTCGCAAGCAAATATCTACTAGAAAGCCTTTAAATAAAGGACATCCACTGGAGTGACTTAATTTCTGAAAATACGTTTCCTATATTTGCATTTAGATATCTATAAATATCGAGGAATAATGGCTGCTAAATGCTAGTTTTGCATGAGATTACACTGCACATTGTTAACCAGAATTTTTAATACTTTACAATTAATCAAAAATAAAAACTAAACACTGTCAGATAATTTCTTGAAATTTTTAAATAATAAACATTAAAGATTATGGCCGGGAATGCAGCTGTGAGTGTATTAGAATTAAAAAAAAGACCATTGAACGACCTGGGAGGTTGAATTAGAGGAAAGGTATTTTCAGAAATTCAACCTGAGGGAATTCCCTTCATTTAAAAGCCTTCTAGTAGGAATTTGAATAACGTTGTTTGCTTGGAGAGTATTTAAGAAAATGAAAGGCTTAAACAATTTTAGGTGTAGAAGATAAAAATGAGATACCAAACAGTCAAAAAAAAATAATTGGTTGCTTGACCATCTCAGAAAAAATAATATTTGGTAGGTAGGTTCCCTTATGTTTTGGGTGTTCAAAAATATTTTTTAGAGCAGTTTGTTATGTGTGGACAACTTGGAGTTTCTTCCTAATAACCAATACATCTTTTTATATTTTATACCAAGCACCTCACGTTTCTTTTTAATGTGGACTTTCCAGCGAAGTCTAGCGTCGAGTGTCATTCCAAGATATTTTGCTGTATTAGCATAGGGAATCTGAGCGTTATTTATTCTTATGAGAATGTGTTGGTTTCGTTTATTAGTAAAGTTAACATGAACAGATTTATTTTCATTTAACTTAATACGCCATTTTTTAGTCCAGGTGTTAATCTGGTCTACAGATGTTTGAAGTTTTCGGTTGGCTTCTTCATGGTCTTTTCCAACAGCCAGAATGGCAGTATCATCAGCAAATGTTGCAATAGTATCGTACTCAAGGTTAGGAATATCACTAGTATACAGTAAGTAGAGTACTGAACCTAGTACACTACCTTGGGGTACTCCTGCTTTAATTTCTCTTAGATCAGAATATACATCTTCCTGTTTTATTCTGAAATATCTGTTTGATAAATAGGATTTTAAGAGTTCTGAATTCTGATGTGGTAGTAACAAATTTAACTTGTGGTTAAGGCCCTCATGCCAGACTTTATCAAAAGCCTGGGCCACGTCTAGGAAGACGGTGGAGCAGACTTTCTTTTCCTCTAAAGACTTTTCAATTATGTCTGTGATTCTATGCACCTGGTCGATCGTTGAGTGTTTTTCTCTAAAACCAAATTGATGGGACGGAATCAGGTCCTTTTCTTCTATTGTAGGTTTTAATCTCTTAAGAAGCAATTTTTCGTAGAGTTTCGAAATAACAGGCAACAAAGAGATTGGTCGGTATAACGTTACTTCTTGGGGAGGTTTACCTATATTTCCATTTAGATATCTATAAATATCGAGGAATAATGGCTGCTAAATGCTAGTTTTGCATGAGATTACACTGCACATTGTTAACCAGAATTTTTAATACTTTACAATTAATCAAAAATAAAAACTAAACACTGTCAGATAATTTCTTGAAATTTTTAAATAATAAACATTAAAGATTATGGCCGGGAATGCAGCTGTGAGTGTATTAGAATTAAAAAAAAGACCATTGAACGACCTGGGAGGTTGAATTAGAGGAAAGGTATTTTCAGAAATTCAACCTGAGGGAATTCCCTTCATTTAAAAGCCTTCTAGTAGGAATTTGAATAACGTTGTTTGCTTGGAGAGTATTTAAGAAAATGAAAGGCTTAAACAATTTTAGGTGTAGAAGATAAAAATGAGATAGGGTCAATCCATACCAAACAGTCAAAAAAAAATTAATCGTTTTAATTTTTTGTAGCTCTTCACAGTTTTTTATCATTTAATTCTGTAAGATATGTCCGCCTACATCGATAAAATATTAAAAAATCTGAAAAATAGTTGAATAAAACGAATATAAATAAGCAATTTTGATGTGTGATGTTGAGGTTCGCAGGTATGTAAAAAATATTGACCAGTTAGGCAAAAATATCAATAATTGCTGCGAATCCACCACCTCGGTGGCGGGCGAATGACCCAGTTGGGGTAACCAACGCTGCCCCCAAAGCGAGTGCAAACCGCCCGTCGCCGCCGTTCCACCATCTAGGAGAGGCGTCGATGTGCCGTATTGATTGTACAGTTCAGTTGGCGGCGGTAAGTGGCGGCGCTAACTGCGCCTCCTCGCGCATTTCGAACTCTCTCCACTACGTTATCGACTGTCGCGCCGCCAACATTGTTACCGCTCAGTCGACGACTCGATTTTGGCGCGAAAAGTCGATTTGCGCTTTCGGAAACTCTAATTTTAAAATGCTCTTGTAGATTTCGAACAATTTTCGCTTCCAATACGTTTTTTGTGCCAAAGACTAACGTGTAATCATGGATTGTTGCAATTACGTTCCCTACAGACAGCATCAAGGGTACTATGGGTACTACAACGAACCTCTACCTCCGTACCATGGAGAATTCTATGGACATCATAATATGTACCATGATTATTATGGGAACATTAATCCGTATTATAGTCCGCACCATTGGCAAGGTGCTGGAGTTTTTGCGCCTCCAGGTACGCCCCTTTTTCCTTGGTTCTTAGTTTTACTTTTACAATTTTTTATAATATTTATTTTTATACAGACCTAAAAAATTTAATCTTACACTGACTTTAAATTGTTTATTTATCTATTAATATATGAAAAATTAAAACGAAATAAATATTTAAATGAAAAAATTGGCAAAATTTTTGAATTTGAAAATGAAACGATTTCGAAATAGTAGTTTACGTAACAAGTCCCGAAAGTGGTATTTTACTGGATGAGTGGGCCAATTGCAGGGCGAGCCGCAGGCGAGTCCTGCAAGCCTGCAAGTCCAGTAAAGGCACTTTTGGGACTATAAACATCATATTATTCAGTTTACATTTTTATAACAAGAACTCTTTATTAACTAATTTTAACAATTGCTTGGGTCGCCGCCTTAACAATTTCATCTGGTATAATTTCATCTTCCATTAATTCACAATCAAATGCATCATTTTGAATATCCATTTTATAGTAAATGTCACGTTTTCAACTAAACGTCAAAATATGTCAAGTTATTTTATAGTTTTAAATAATACAAAACTCGGTTACTATAGAAACCAATTGACCGCTATCTTAGACTAACTATATTATTATTTTTTTCATTAAAGATAGGCCGGAAAGTAAATAAAAATGAGTCCGGTAAAAGCTTTTACCGGACTATCACAATAATTTTCTGGCTCGGTCCGACAAAATGAGATTTTCTGACCTAAAAATAAACCGGAAAGTACTAATTTCTGGCCGGTTTTAAAAAAAAGATATTATTTTTGCAAGTAGACAATCGTAAGGTATATACTGCAATATATTTTAAGGAACGCCCCCTTTTTTCTACAACAAATCTATGTAATGCCGGGTTTTTTCTGATCATTCGTTTAAAGTTGAAATAAACAAACCAAATGGACGTAATATTAATGTTTCAAAATCCAAATTAGCTTTTCAAGTGGTATTTTGATGAAATATTCATAAAAAATAGTAATAAAGTTGATTTTACTAACGAATTCTATATAATGCTTTATTCTTGTAATTGTATTATAAAATAAGATAATCATTTTTTTATCAATTTAAAAATTATAGCCGGGAACATAATCTCCGATATATAATTATTTATACAGTATATCACATTTAAGATGAAGACACCCTCATATTTTCGTTACTTTAAGGAATACAGATTTAAATTTTTGCACAGTTATACTGATGGGTCACATTTTTTAAGATAATCAGCTAAAATCTGAATTTTAAACTCAGCCTACTATGAATTGACAAAAAGGGCCGATTCTCGATATTTTGCTTCGCGTTAGAGGTATCTAAAAATTTTATTGGAAAAAGCAGAAAATATTATTTTAACCCCATATACCAATGTTAAAGACAAAATTCGCATTTTTAATTTTTTTATTATTTTGTCTATACACAAAATTATTTTTAATTTGATAATTAGTGTGCCGTGAAAAGTAATAATTTGAGACATTGACAATTTAATAGGGTCATGTATTCAAATATTTCTGTAAAGTAAATAACATTTTTTCAAACAAACTGATTTAAGATAAAATCACTCGTCCTGCGGACTCGTGATTTTATCAATCAGTTTGTTTTCGTGGTTTTTCCAAATAAAGCCGTTTTCGTGAAAACCAAAAATTTAATCGATAAAATTTGGAGGACTCGTGGTATTACCTTTGATTATTTTTTTCATCTGTCAAAACAGTCAGATTTTGTGGTTTCAGCCAATAACAACTCAGGATCCTAACCAATCATTGTGTTTTATACTGATTATTTTTTTCATCTGTCAATACAGTCAGATTTTGTGGTTTCAGCCAATAACAACTCAGGATCCTAACCAATCATTGTGTTTTATACTGATAAAACCGCTTCGTCGTTTTTGTTTTTTGATTAAACTGTATTTACCTATTTAAGATAAAATCACTCGTCCTGCGGACTCGTGATTTTATCAATCAGTTTGTTTTCGTGGTTTTTCCAAATAAAGCCGTTTTCGTGAAAACCAAAAATTTAATCGATAAAATTTGGAGGACTCGTGGTATTACCTTTGATAAAACCGCTTCTTCGTAATTGTTTTTTGATTAAACTGTGTTTACCTTTTTTGAAATGTCAAATATAAACATTTCACAACTTTTATTTAGCATTATCAATTATAATTATACTAAAATGTATTGCAAATCTATGTTAACACCCAAATTTCAAAATGTATTTGTAAACTAACCCGTTTATTCGTTTATTTAAACACACAACATCAGTTTTTGAATACCCAAATACTCAAAAATCCATAAATCTCTTTAAAACTGACAAATGTCAAACTTTATATCCGAATTAAGCCAAACGCAATCACGTATGCCTGGTGGCCCTGTATTTAAAACTATGACAGCTCAATATTTTTTGATGTTCCAATTTAATTTGATAAAGAAAATAATGAACATTTCTGTGTAAAATGTCTTTTGGATAAATGACTATATTCTCTGTTTCTCTTCTGAAATGGGAAATGATACAGTGGTCCATTGCTATTTATATTATATATTAACGATATAGAACTATTCATAAAATGCGACTTTGTCAAGCTATTTGCAGATGATACTTTTATTGCATACACTGACTGAAATTTAGAAAAGGCCATTCAAAAAATGAATGATATCTTAAAAACTGAGTAAATATTTAGGCAATAATAAATTAAAACTAAATGTTTCAAAAACACACGCTATGATAGTTACAACTAAATATAAATATAATTCATTGAATACAAATAATATACCTTTATCTCTTAACAATGAAAGAATAGAAATTGTTACATCAGTGAAGTATTTGGGATTTTACTTAGATAATTTCTTGACCTTTGAAGGCCACTTTGATTAAATTTTTTTAGCAAAATAGCTTAAAATTTATCGGTTAATACAAGAATCACTATTCATAATACGATTATTCAACCTCACTTTGATTATTGTGCATCTATTTTATACTTACTAAAACTCAATAAGCTGAACATACTTCAAAAACCGTGGAATTTCAGTAAACGATAGGTTATTTTATTTTTCCATGATTTTGATTTATAGAATTGTAAATCAGATGCTCCGGAATATTCGCATCAATATATTATTCTCAGCAAACATGTTCATTCACACAACACAAGAAATATTAATAACATATATTTCGCGAACTTGCTATAAAATACAATGAATTCATTGTTTTTTTTAAATTTTTTTCAGACTTTAACAATATACCCATAGATGTAAAAATTCACAATCTCTCAATATAAAATTCTTTTTTTAATTCCTATTTTAACAATAGATTTACCTGCTAAATAGTTGTAGAATAATTTTAACAAACTCTTTACTGTATTTTTTATTTTATATACTGTGTAATTTATATCTTATATGTATTGTTATGATATGAAATGACATCAAAATTTTAAATGTTATCTTTAAAAGGGGAAATTGTTATGGTATAAAAAAAATGGGACAAAATTATGAAGAATGTGGAGTTTTAAACGAATTAAAAAAAAATATGTGAAACGGACTTAATAAAAAAAAATGGTGATGGTTGTTAGGAAAGTTTTTGTTAGTTGTTGAATATAGAATTTTGAAGGATGTAAAAAATGTCAGAGTTAAAGAAAAAAAAATAAAAGGAATTTAAAAAGTAAAAATCGTATAATTATAATATTATCTCAATTGGGCTCGAAATTGAGTGAACCCAAAAACATGAAGGAAGAACAGGAGTATAGAAGAAAGAAAAGAACAAGTGGAGAAAAGAGTTTAATGTATTTTTTGAATGAGAGATTTGAAGAATTGAAACAAGAAAATAAAGATATGAGTAAAAATATGGATAAGTCATTAGTAGAAATGGATAAAAAAAATCAAATAAGATTTGAAGAATTGAAACAAGAAAGTAAAGATATGAATAAGAAATTTGATGAAAACCGGGAAGAAGATCAAACAAGGTTTGAAGAATTTAATCAAAAAAATCAAATAATATTGGTATAATTCGAAAAGAAAATAGCCAAGAAATATGTGGAACAAGATAAAGAAATTGATAATATCAAAAGTGAGACGAAACAAATTAGAAGAGATATAATAGAACAGAAGATAACAGTACAAGAAACAAAGACAGAACAAACAGAAAAAGAAATAAAAAGAATTGAAAGAAATGTAATGAATAATAGTAAAGAGATTAATGTAATGGAGAAACGTATGGAAGAAATTACCCAAGACAATTGGAAAATTGCAGAAGGAGAGAATTTAAAAACAAAAGATACAGAACAGAATTTGAAAATAATGAGACAAGATATTAAAAAGAATGGGGAAGAAATTAATAGTTTAGAAGAGCATCTTAAAGAAGGTTTTAAATTACAGGAAGAAATCATAACTACAGAAACAAATATTACAAAATGGAAAATAGAAGAAATAGAAAAGAAAATGTATCAAGAAAGGGAAGAATACAAAAAACAAATAGAAAGCAATATGGGAAAAAATGCAATTATAATGACAACAAATGGAAGTGAATTAAATAAAAATATAAAAGAAGTGAAGGAAGATCTTAATAAAAAAAATGAAAATAACTATAAAGAATTAGAAAAACAGTTTAAAGATGGATTTGAATTACAAAAAGAAATTTTAAGGAATAAAAACAGGTTAGGTCAAAATTATCACAAATGGAAAATAAAATTAAAGAAAATAACATTTAAGATATTTTTGGAACAATTTTGAAAATTAAAGATAAATTAGCATTCATTTGTTATTTTTTTTAAAAATACCAAATGAATGCAAATTTGGGGGAATTTGTTATGATATGAAATGACATCAAAAATTTAAATGTTATCTTTAAAAGGGGAAATTGTTATGGTATAAAAAAAATGGGACAAAATTATGAAAAATGTGGAGTTTTAAACGAATTAAAAAAACAATATGTGAAACGGACTTAATAAAAAAAAATGGTGATGGTTGTTAGGAAAGTTTTTGTTAGTTGTTGAATATAGAATTTTGAAGGATGTAAAAAAAAAGTCAGAGTTAAAGAAAAAAAATAAAAGGAATTTAAAAAGTAAAAATCGTATAATCATAATATCCCAGTATATTAGGGGTTCCTATTTAATAAATAAATCTATCTATACAAATAGTTAATTGTAATTAAATCTGATCGCTTTCAATTAGTTCTCCGTCTATTAGAATACATTTTCAATTCTTTTCCTATTCAGTTTAGATACTCGTATAAGTTTAGGGATGCTGGATTTATTGACATGCTCGTTTTATTGTGGCACAAAGTTCTTCTCGGTATCTGGGCCTTGTTTTATACACTTTATTTTTTTACCATCCTACAAAAATAAAAATCGAGGGATATAATATCGGGAGACCTCGGAGGCTACAGCTCAAAAGGGCTGTTTTTTCATAAACTCAAAACTGACTGACATTTAAACTTACTAGCTAAAACTTAATGGAAATTTTTACTTTTCACTAATTATCAAATTAAACAAAAAATAATAAAAAAGTGAAAAACCTTGAACGAGAATGGCAGTGAATCGATTTTGATGGGGTATTTTGCATTGTATTTCTAAAATCTAATACTAAAATCTCTATATATTAGATTTTGCGGTCGAGAGGGGGTGGTATCAAAAAATGAGGAAAAAAAAAAGAAAAAAAACTTACTCAATCGGTAAATTATCATTTTTTCATGAATTAATGTTAAATACAATTTTTCATGAAAATAAACCCATCCCGAGTTATAGGACGTAGAAAATTACGATTTTTTTCTCGTAACTTTTTTTTGGCTAAAAATATCTAGATGAACAATAAACGATTTTAAAGCTTAGGATATCGCCGAAATGTCATGTTATGATAAACTTTTTCATTGTAATGACCGTTTTTCCATCTTCCTCATCCTTAAATCCTACTTGAAAGATCGCTATTTCTTCGTTAAACATCACACTGAATACTCGACGTTTCACCCGATTAATGCTGGAGTTCCCCAAGGAAGTGTACTTGGTCCTCTCCTCTACCTACATTACACATTTGACCTACCCACATCTAATAACATCTTAACGGCCACATTTGCAGACGGTACTGCCTTTTTGTCATCACTCGTAAACCGCTTAATACCATCTGCAATTTTACAAACTGATCTTGATAATTTACAGACGTGGCTATACTTGTGGAGAATTAAAGTTAATGAAATAAAATCAGTGCACCTTACTTTTTCAAATCGACGGGGAAACTGTTCACCATTTAGGCTAAATGGCAAAGAAATACCAAGTATCCAGGGCTACTTTTTAAGCGAAGATTAACGTGGAAAAACGCATCTTAACTAAAAGGAAACATCTTGGTCTCAAGCTACTTAAACTCTATTGGATCATAGGTCGCAAGTCAAAGTTGTCTCTCAATTTGGACATATAGTATCCAACATGGAACACTTGATCTAAATGTATTGTCGGTTAAACAAGAAATTATGAAGATAATTTTTTACTAACTATTGTAACCAATCAAATTACTTAATTTAGAGTCATGTGTCAAATTTCATCCAATCAGCTATGGATTACAGCGATAACACCCTACATGTGGTGTTTTCAGTTTGGTGTTTTCAGCAAGTCAAGTTTTTGATTAAAAATTAATTAAACGTCAAACTGACAACTAGTTTAAAAATGTTTAAATCTACAAAGTAAAAAATTATCTTATCGAATACCCCTCGGGCCTTGATAAATCCTCAAAATTTTGTCATAGAGAATCCTTCAAGCGTGTTGCTTAAGGATAATAGCCCTCGGCCTTCGGCCTCGGGCCATTATCAAGCAACACGCTTTCAGCATTCTCTATGACAAAATTATCTCGGTATTATCAAGGCCCTAGGGGTATTACTACTGATAAGTGAAAGTTACATAAACAGACTTAAAAACCATCCAAATAAACTTGCCAAAAACTTAGTTTCTCTACGTATTATTAGGCGCAGGCTCAAACGTTTTAATCCATATGACTTAGCCAACAGCTTTTAATTTATATTATAGTTGTTATATAACGTTTTTTGAATATCGTAATATACCCATACTTCAGTCTTTAAGTTCCCTTTTCTCGAGTGTATTTTTAACATTTTTGGCTTCAAGTTATTCTTTCCACATTTGTGTTTTGATACTAGATATTTGGATTGCAGCGAGAGAGAGTAAATTGCCCCAAGACTAGGTGTTTGTCTATGACTGCACTTTGCTTTGTTTTGTTATATATTTCGTATCCTATCTTGTGATTTTCTTTTTGAGTTTGTGATATACTTTTCTTACAAATCCTGGATTATTGCCTCTCCTATTTCCGGTAAATTAAATTATAAATAAAAATAGATGAATTGACCACTTCACCCAGGTTCGAACTCAAAACAATCGTATTCAGTAGTATTCACTTCACTACCAAAATGAAAGATTCTTTGAAGGATAGCTAGGAAGACGAAATAGTACAAAATTAGAATAATCAATTGCAAATACACAATTAAAACGGATGAATGGCGATAGATTGCCAAGGACAATTTTAGAAACATGGAAGAAGAAGACGGAAAAACAAATTATTAACGAAAGACCGAAAAAAAATCCGAAAGCTACAGAAATTAATCTCAGGTTTCTTTATTTCTTCATTCATTTTATTTTATATTTTACTTTACTTTAAAAAATAGAATGGCAATAGAAAGACACAAACTTTTATCTAGTTTATGTACTAGTTATGTAAACTTTCGTACTTCGTCATAAGTTGGGAAATAGTTCAGAAGGAAGAAAATGTTTGGCGACCTTGAAACTTAGCGTAATGTAAGTGTAAGATTCATTAGCCAGAAATGGATTGAGAAAATTTCCCAATAACAATCGTTTCGACCATTAATTTTTTTAAATCTTTTAATAAATGGGTGGGGGGGGGGTTGAATATTATCTAAATACAAATTTGTACTTAAGACTGAACGGTTTTCTGTATTATTTAAATATTCTAATTAAAATTGTGCAAAAGTAAGAAACAATTATATTGAATGATTTTAATTTGTTGATTTCTAAATCCATTTAACAGGGTGGATCAGTCCCCATCCTCGGTTCATCATTGTACTTGTTCGTTGATTTGCCACCATTTCTTCCAGTCTCTTGTTTTCTCCTTCCATCTTGTAACTCCTGTCTTAGCTCTTCTACCTCCGCTAACCATTTAGAACTGGGTTTTCCACGTCTTTTTTTTCCTCCTGCCTGTCATTGTAGCATAGCCTTTGTTACTACTTCTGGTCCTTGTCTTCATATTGTCTTCTATATTGTATCTTCTCCATTCAGTTCTTCTAATATTTCTTGATTCGTTTTCCTTCTATATTCCTGCTGTTCTAATTATCTTACGTTTGTTTATACCTAACTTATCTTCTTCTATTTTCATCATAGTGATCGTTTCTGCTGCTTACATTATTATGGGCCTTATTATTGTCCTATATACATATTTTTTTTATTATTAAACACCCATGAAGCCATTAGTATATTACAATCTGGTCAATAGTGACCAATGAGCAATTTAATTCTAACTTAATTTAATAGAGTTTGAAACTTAAAACTAAGGTATACTCATCAGCGTTCCTTAGATTCTGTAGAAAGGATTGCACTAAACTTGCTCTGCTTTTGCACTAAAAACACTAAACTAACTCAAAGGGCTTGATCCTCTTAAGTCTTCTTTCTAACCCAGTATTGTCTAGGAGCTGCATCCCCATAGTTGGATACCATAGGTCCATACAGGCTTAAGTATCTGCTTATAAAGTATAAGCTTATTATGTAGAGACAGAGTGGAGTTTCTTCCAATTAGCGAGTACATTTTTCTATATTTCTATATTTCAGTCCAAGTTCTTCTCTTTTCTTTTTAACATGCACTTTCCATCGGAGTTTGGCATCTAAGGTAATGCCTAAGTATTTTGCTGTGTTTGAATAAGGAATCAGGTTACTGTTTATTCTGACTGGAATATGAGCTATCCTTTTGTTTGTAAAGTTAATGTGGAGTGATTTAGTTTCATTAAGTTTAATTTTCCATCTCTTTTCTTTTCAATCTCCTATAACATTTTTTCCATGATTTTCCCTTTTTTATCACTAACACTGTCATCTGCATATGCGATTAATTGACTTGTTGACCTGTTGTTCTCAGATTTCGCTTTTGTATCTTTCTTAAAACGGAGATTCTAGAGCCAGATTGAACCACGTAGCTGACAGTAAGTTTTCTTGTCTTACATCTTTGTATATTTCGAATTCTTCGGTTTCTCCTTTTTGTGCCAGGATACTAACTTTTGATTTTAGAGAGTCAAAGGCTTGATAGAAGTCTAAAAATAACAACTAATTTTGTATAGAGATAATTAATATTAATAAATACTTTATTCATCATCAAAATCACTTCCAGTGTCACTAGAAGAACTGTCATTGGCACTTATCACATTAAATATTTTACTGGAATAGCCTCAAAGTGTATTCCGTAATGGTATGTTTGATCGAGTCTAATAGTAACTCCTTTAGAGCATCTAAGTTGTATATGGTGTTTTCAGAACCTTTAATTTTGGTCCAAGTCAAGTTTGTCTAGCTTTAATACGACGGAAGTCTAAAACAGTTAGATAGCTACCTCCTTTTGTTTTGGGAGTTCATCCACTACATATTTGATATATTTTAGTTTATTTTGTTTATATACAATTGTGCTTTTAGGTGGTTGTGATACCTTTATTTCGTAGATATTTAATTACATCATCTTTTCTCCAGTTAATCGTTGGTAATTTTTGTTGAAGAGCACTATGTATGTGTCTTCTTCTTACTGTTTAAAGTGAATTCAAACAAACCATATTCCACAAAACTAAAATTCAATGACTTCCTTTCCCGTCAGTAACATTTTTAAATAAGATCCTGATATACAAATCTACATAAATAAAAATCAATTGGCTACGCGTAACACAAGGTCAATCATTGGAAGTGTGTGGAATAAATCTTGAATTGAAAACTGCTCCTATTTAATGTCTTCTTATAAACTGATAATATCTGGGCCTACAAATTTTTTTGATTCTACCATGCATAGAAACATTTACATTTTTCATTTAAAAAAAAGTCACGATGTTCTTTGCCAAAACGATATTTGCCCGAAAATTTATTAAATTTAACAAACCGAGTTTCAATATTAAAGTCTAGCATAGACATACGAATATTTAACTCGGAAAAAGATGATTAAAACCAAAACTATTACACATATTTTTAGCAAATTTTGACAAGTGTCCATTTTAACAGTGTTACTCAACCTTCATGTTCCGATATTCCTGGTATTACTGGCCACAGTAAGTAATTTCGGAACGCTTTACAGTAACAGTAATTTTAAACTGCTGATGATTTTCGGAACGTTCGGGCAGTAACAGTGAAAAGGGAACCAAATAAAACATAACCGATTGGGAAAAGTAGAATTCGATGGGTGGCGCTGCAAAATGTCATTAGCGGGGTGGGTAAAAGAAACCATCGTCCATATAAGCCCTTTGCTATTTTTGTGGTGTTATTTTACTGTTTTAGTTGTTTTTGGTGTGTGATTTTGTAAAACGTATGCTTTTTATTTGATTGTGCTTAAATATTTTGTGTTATAAAACTCTATTTTCACCCCTAATATTTATATTTTTGGAAAATAAGTATGGGTCATATTTGTGAAAAGTCGAACAAACATAAAATAACTGTTTAGTTTTATGGAGTTTACAATAACCATTCAGAGTTTATATTTCAGTTTTATTTGAATCAGGCCTTCTTCTAGATGCATAAATGAGGGTCAAGCAGTTTTAAAAGCTGGACATATCAACCCACAATAATGTTTTTAAAGAATTTAGTGAGTACAAAGAGTTACCTTGTGAAATAAAAAACAGTGCTACGTTAGGTATATTTAAAGCAAAATTAAAAAGGTTTTTATTGGGGTACTATATTTTGTGATTCTTTATATTTATTATTTTAATTACCTGTTATTATTGTATTACTTGTGGCATTTTTATATGTTGTATAAGAACTTTTTTTACCAAGGTGAAGTTTTAATTGTAATTATTTAATGACTATTTTTAATACTGCTAACTGTTATATGTAATTTTTTAACATTTATATTGTTATATATACTGTAGTTTTTTGACTTAATAAACGATTTATATAGAAGATATTCTACGAACCATGGATTAAAGGCTTTCATCGAGGGTTTCAGTTTATATAATTTCTATTAAAGGTTACATTAGTAACTCAATAACAAATGAAACTTGAAAAATATATATACATCTTAGTAAATAGATACTTTTCCAGACATAGGATAAACTTACATCTACTGATAAAAAATTGAATACACAGTCAGAGGTTTTTGTTTAAATCTCACTTGAAGAATTAGAGCATAGTATAAAATTCAAAGCACTGATGAACTGGAGGTATAACAAATAATTTTTTTATCTCATAAACAGAAAAAAAAACAATCCGAGAAGTGAAATTTTAATCATTGAATACCTATATTATTTAATTCACACATTAAATTAACTTAATTTAACTGTTCACTTTTTGTTGCAGTTCAATTACAAATAATAATAATACAAAAACACATTTTCAATTAATACAAATAGTTAGGTAGATTAACAGAAGAAACATTATATTCAAGTATTATACAAAATAAAAAGATTCTATCAATAGTTTAAAACCAATGTATAAAATATTTCAAAAAGAAATTTCATCCACTTCAAACTTTGAGACACTTATTTCAAAAGCTTAGATGTTCTATGCTTAGGACGTTTTTGTTTTCGGGATCATACTTCATGACTAGACTTTGGTAGTTTTACACTAGAGGTACTGCAGTTAAACAAAGAAACTTTATTTTACCAAGTCCTGAAAAAGATGTTACTTATTTATATGTTTGTTTACCTTTACAAATTTCCAATACAACTCTAAACATTTTTCACTAGGAATAGGAAATTTCCAGTCACAAAACTTGTTAATAAAAGTAAAGGGATCATTCGAATGAAAAATAATCGGTCATTCGAATTCTTCCGATTTTCGCATTCGAGTATTCGAATGATAATCTGTGAAATTCAAATTTGGTAGCCAATTTCAAAGAAAAGGTGCACTTTTTGGAGGAAATAAGGAAAATGGTGCCATAGTGCGCACTTAGTTGAAAAACGGCGTCAAAGTGCACAATCGTGCAGCCAGGACCAACACATCTCTTGACATAACTTAACTTATTTCAATTTGGGGAAGGGATACTGGAACTACCTGACCACTTCTGTAACAGTAGTATCAGTAATGTTTTAGCCTCCAACAGGGTTTCTTGACAAGTGGCGCGAAATCATTGCCAGTTTATTTCAGTAAAATCGGAACGACTAAGTTTACTGGGCAGTACTGTTCAGGAATATCGGAAGTTTTTAGCCTCTAACAGGGTTTCTTGAAAAGTGGCGCGAAATCATTGCCAGTGAATTTCAGTAAAATCGGAAGGACCAAGTTTACTGGGCAGTACTGTTCAGGAATTTCGGAACATGACCAACGTTCCATAAAAATTGAATTGGCAACGTTGTATTTTCAACTTTGAATTTATGCGATGGCTGTCATTTGACAAGCAAATTATTTATGTCCGTCAAATGAACATTTTTTCCTTTTTTAATACTTTTCAGGCTTATTCTGGTTATATATTGCTACTTGGGTACTTGTAGAAAAGTTATGTACCTACCTATGCGTTTGTATTGGAAAAATATGTTAAATAATCGTTTTAACGCACTGAATTTGATTGTCTTGGGAGTGAGTATCCCAATATATATTTTATTTTTAAAAAATGTGAAAAATATTTTTCCGCGCAAAAATTTCTATTGCTATATGGATTTTATCATGTTTTATAGCATCTGTGAAAATTTCATGAAAATCCCAGCCGGCCCCATATTCTTAACATTTACCCAGAGATGTGCGTGTCAGTAGTTGTCAAAATTTGTAGGTTATTATGGCGAAATTAAATAAAGTCAAACCTTGACGTTGATATTTACAAAAATAGGTTATTTTCTTATGACGATTTTTTATCATCCCTCCATCAACGTTTTCGCCGGCCACTGTTAGACCAACATTATGTATCGCGACTACGTTACTGAACGTCGCTCTGGAACACCTCTCGCACAAAAATATGATGTGATTTCCATCGATGATCGATGATTGACAATTAACTACTTTTGACATTGCCAAAAACTGACAAATTAAACTAATATTTATTAGTTTCTCTTCTAATGGAAATAAAACTACTTATTTTAAAGAAAAAGGGGACTCTAATTGACGATTTGTCTTTCTTAAATGAAAGTCGTTGTTAAAATGACATAACAAAATCTGTAATAAAAAATTTACTATAGAAACAGGTTATATTATCTCTATATTGTCTGCCTTAACTTTTCTTGTAAATATCTCGGAAGATCGAATTTTCACAGACATGAGACCTGTATTTTTTGCCGATTTAGATGGAAATTAGTCTACCCTGAAAGTTTCATTGAATTCTGACGAGTGGATTTTGAGATCCTCGTTTAATAGTATTTGATTAACACTATAGTACTGGGTATGCAGTAAAACTTTCTTCGGTATTTCTAAAACTTTTATCCGACATTCTCGTACGCTCTGTCGCTCTCGGTAGAATTGTAGCTTTTTGATGATTACGAAATAATGCTCAAATAGTGAGCAAGTACGTAAGTTCTTATTTTGGCCGATAAAAAATTATCAACACAGTTACTTTAATCTTTTTACTTTGTCATTTTATCATTCCCATTCCCATTCCGTCCTTTATTTTCTAATTCAGTCTCTACTAGAATGTAGAAGCTATTTAGCTTTTACGTGTATTAGCGCCTGGACTATTAGTCAAACATAGTTCGCAGAATTGTAGGACATTTAGAGGTATGTTATGAAGCCACTTCAGGCTTTACATGTCGGCTAGAATGCGTGTCAAGCTTGTTAATTGGTACTGGACACATTTTCTGAATTTTAGTGCTTGGTAATGCATTTTGAATTTAATTTCGAAAATGTTACAACTAATTATATTATTGTAAATTTTATTTTCGTGTTTTAAATTAAATTTGTAAATTTTGAAGTTGTCGAAATGTGAAATTTCTTTTTATAAAATAGTTTTAATAATATATTGTTATGGTATTAAAAAATGAATTCATACTTGAAACTTGAATATGTCCTAACGGTGATATGTCTTGTTTTCTAACTATTATCATTTTGAAGGAGTTCCCTAAGTGGTACGGAGGGGCACATCAAACCCTAAGCTTACTTTTTGATGCTCTATCAAAATCTGAAGTCAGAATTTTAAAATTCACAAAGACAAACAATCAACACACACACATACATACACACAGATCGAATTCAGATACCGAACAATTTGTTCGGTGATGAAATAGTAGTTTACCTAACAAGTGCGGAAAGTGATACTTTACGCACGTGTTAGGTACACTATTTTTTCTACTAGCGTGCGGAAAAAACCCAAAAGTTAACATAAAGAAACATTTATTATTAAATACATATCAACAAATTAATTATTCTTAATATTAATATTGAACGTGCAATTTGTAGCATTTTGCAAATTAATTGCAGAGGCTAAAATGTTTTCCAATGAAGTCAGGTTTCGGTTTTCCACTGCTTTGTCAGCACTAATTGTTGTAACCGTGGCGATGGGAACTTGGCTGGAAGAGGTCATTTTGGAAGGCTTTACTGGCGACAGCTGCTGACTAGTGGAAGGGCCAGCGACAGCGTCACTGAAGTTTAATATTTTATTCGATAGGCTCTTTTGGAAACTTGGTGAGCTTTCTACATAACCTTCTGCGACGCTAGAAGATTTCCAACCTCCGAGGCGTTTAATATTTGTTATTCCTTCTCCGGAATCTGCAAGCATTGTGGCGGCGGAACGTCGGAAACTGTGGCCCGTATATAATTCAGGATTTGGAAGCTTCAGATAACTTGCAATCTCTGATGGCATTTTTCCGAAGGTATTTATTCCGATACATTGTACAGTGCAAGTTCCTTTCTTATATTTCACGAAAAATCGCTTATGTGGGGTTTCAGGCTTTCTTAAACTCACATACTTTCTAAACAAATTTAGCAATTTTCCATTTTCAGCTTCCTCGGAAATCGCAAAGCTTCTGAAAGAGTGGTTTTTTGTGTCTGGGATATTTATCAATAAAATATTTCCTTTGTCATCAATATGATCTAAAGACATCTTTGTTAATTCTTCTCGCCTACATGCGCATTTTTTCAGACGATCTTCGTATATTCCTTTCTCACTTAAATGCCTAGACATTTAACGTGCTTTTTTGATTTTGATTTTTGATTTTTCTTGATGCCATTTAGACCTATCATTTCGGTCTATACCTAACTATGTTTTTCTATCCAAGCCGCAACCATGTTAATTGCTCCCTCTGTTTTTTTTGTGTGAATGCAAAATCATCAGCAAAAGATACTGCATTGACTTCTTCCGGAAATCTGCAGCGTAACACGTCATAGTAAACTGTGTTCCACATGGTCCGCCCATGGACCTAGCACTGGGGATAATGTTTATTACCTCTTTACCCTCTTGTGCAGGCAGTCATATTGTGTAATACCTTGAAGCAGTGTTAAATACGTTTTTTGCATCTAATGTATTCCCTATTTATCCTCTACAACGTCCCTCGTTAGAGAGATGACCATCTCCGGCTTAGATTACGTACGCTCTTCTTTTGTATCAGCATCTATTGGGGAAATTTAGTTTTAGAATAGACTACTTAAGTTGCTCTATAAACTTTATCACCCTGTATCTTGATTTCTACTTAAAATTATAGGGCATATTTACCAAATTTCATGTTTTCAGTTCCAACAGCGTAGTATATTTCTGTTTTGCTCCATCCAAATTTGTATCTTGGTCCTCAGATATAACTTTGAAAAAAGGTGAAATACTTTCTTTCTTCAGTCCCTTGGTCTGGGAGTAGAATTTTTCAGGTGTTTGATAATAAGTTTTACCAAGTTTTAAGTTAATCAAATAGTTCAATATTTCTCCAATTAAACTTTGAGCCCCGTTATGGTTGATTTTTTTAAAAATCCCAATCCCTATATTATGCATTAAAACTGCTCACCAAAAATTTCATATTTCAGTCAGGACATATTAACATTAATTATTATTAATTAACAATCTATTTTTATATGTGTTTGCAATAAGTATAGTAATTCATACATATATTCTGTTTGTGTAAAATAGCGGAAAGCTGATTTATTCCAAATCGTCAACAATGTAGCGTATTCACAGAGAAAGCTGAGTTTGCGATAATCGCTATTGATATTTTTCATTACTACGAAAGTGGGCGTGTAAATATAATAGGAAAAAGCGAAAAGCGTACAGGTATTAGCGTTTACGTATACCTGCATACCTACTGCTCTCGACCTTCTATTGTTTATCGATTTGGAATATAATTAATATCGTTCTGTCACTATCATGCTTGCTCTCAATTGAGTGTGTTCAAACGGAGAAAGTGGATGGGTCGAATTTAGTCCATTTAATAAAGCAAAAAATCATCCTTATTTCAAATGGAACACCCTGTATATTATCGATCCTTAAGAAGCGCCAACAAAGGATCTACAAATTTCATCAAAAATTCCCTAAGGCTAAGTTCACTAGATTTTTCTTAAAACAGCTCTTTTTTGAAAAAAATGGCAAATATTCATATTTTTACGCTATAATCTCAATGAACGACTTTTTTGACGACTGATAAGAATATTTTGTTTCGGAAATATTTGAAATATTTTTGTTATATTGCAAAAGATATATGAAATATTTCAGGAATATTAATCTAAATGTCCGCCGCATAACCTAACGTAACAATATTGCACAAATATTTTTGAATATATTCCTGCAATATTGCAGAATTATTTTGTAATATTTATGGAATTTCTCTGTTATATTGCAAAAGATAACGTTACAATATTGCAGAAATAGTTCTGTAATATTGTAAGATGTTGCATATAAGGTCAACTCACATTAAAAAGTAGTACCTAGACAAGAAAAGAAAAAAAACAAGGGTTGCAAGGTATGAAAACAGGGGGGGAAATGGGTTAAAAATAAAAAAAATAAAAAATCGTACAAATCAGTTATGTTGTATTAAATTTATATATTTTTTGAATTACATTAACTAATTTAATGTAATATTTAAGTTAGTGCAGTTTTTTCCCGTTATTTATTTCTTTGGTATGTTATTTGAGCCAATTTTGATTTTTCTTATTTTTGTGTGTAGCTCCTTAACTATTCACTTGAGATACCAAGTAGGTATGATACATCGATGAAATCAGGTTGTCATGTAGATTCCAAAAATGTAATAATCTACAGGGTGTCCCGTTTAAAATTCAAAAGTTGGTATCACTTCCGGTAAAACAGTGTGAAACAAACTGACTAAAATGAGGCCACTAAGGTCCCATTTAATGCCCTAAAATTTTATAATTTTATCTTGAGAAACACAGATACTGTAGCCTGTTACATGGTTGCTGTGTCACCCTGTATACAGGTTGCCATTTAAAAACCCAAAGTTGGGACCCGCCCAGAAAAAATTGAACACCCTGTGTGACTGATTTTTTTTTTATTTTATCGAGTTCGATCAATAAGGTAACATTACATTCCTAAATAGAGATATGGAACACGTCGCCACTGTTGCAGGACCCTGTATATACTGCTTGTAACCTATATTAAGTACAACCCTGATGTGTCCCTGTCCTATATGGTTTTTTTTCTTACTACACCTCCTGCTGTTAGGAAATATTCTTTGGTAGTTCTAATTATTATAGACGAATCTATGTCTGGTTGAATGGTAATTTGAATATGCCAAAAGGAAAAAAAATAACCATGATGGGTTTGTTTACTATTACAACTGATTAAGTTTAAGGAATAGACAAAATTCCCAAGTAAAAGGCCAGCAATCAGTCTCAAATATCTTGAATCGTATAATATTTTCGAAATTTTTTGTGTTAGGTTCAGATATTAGTTGCTTGAAAACAATATAAAAACTTGGTTTTAAATCATCAATTTTTTTATTGGAAAGATCAAGAATGTTAAAATTTTTCACTGGAACACAAATATCGTGCATGGACATTTTAACAGTGTATTTTTATCTGTAGGAATGAAAGCCTGACATTCCGACTTGTAAAAAACAAAATGGATTAAATATCGGGGCTAACTAGGCGATGTGTCAGCATTTCAATAATGAATCATTAGATTCGTACCACAATCTCTAAAGTAATATATAATAGATAATAGAGAACAAATAAAAATAAAAATTTAATGATACTTTGTTCAATTAAAAAATATCGATGTCGTTGTTATGTTAAGATAATAAAGTTGTTTTAATGTGTACATTAGATTGTGTTTAATCGGGAATGGACGGTTAAATCGTTTTCTATATCACCTATAAAAATATGTTTTGGTTATCCTCATCTTATTTATAACATGTCACTATAGCTCATACATAACGAAAACCGTTACTCGTCATCGATGACGTATTTATTTTTAGATCGTCACAGCTACACGCCGTTGCCGAATCTTGAAAAATACTAAAAAATACTGATTTATATAAGAAGGATCCTTTAAAACAAATATTAGAATTATTAATTAATATTAACTATCTATAGACATTTTAATAAAAGCTTGAAAATACTTACAAAGAACTATTAATTGATATAAATATTTTAAATTATTGAAAAACTTATTGTTATAAACTTTATATAAATGTTACTTTCTTCCAAGCTACTATTATAACCCTCCTATAAATACCTCACAAAACTTAATATATTTACTAAATCATTTAAGTGGCTGGCGGTGACTTTAATGCCAAAAATACCCACTGGGGATCTAGATTAACGACCACTAAAGGTAAAGAACTTTTAGAAGCAATGCAAAAATATAAGTGTGATGCTTTATCCACTGGAAAGCATGCCTACATATAACAGATCCCAACCAAGATTCCAGACCTTATTGATTTCTTTATAATCAAAAACATATCGGCCAACTTTTTAGAAATAGAAGAAGGATGGGACATGAACTCTGATCATTCCCCTATCACTTTAACACTGAGTGAAAACATTATTAAAAAAGAATATAACCCTACATTGACTAACAAATTAACAGATTGGAAAAGCTTCAAAATCATCCTTAAAGAAAAAATTAATCTATATGTTCCTTTAAGAAATAAACAACAACTAGACGACGAAGTGAAATTGCTTAATGATAATATCCAACAAGCAGCTTGAGAAACTACACCAGCTATTAATAGAAGGGCGGTAGGAAACAACTATCCTGGAGAAATAAGGGAACTAATCTCTGAAAAAAGAAAGCTTAGAAGAAAATTGCAGCAACCTTGAGCCCCACAAGATAAAACTATACTCAACAATGCTACCCAAAGACTCATAAGAGAAATACAACAAATTAAAGAAGAATCGATTAGCATTTACCTAAGAGAATTGACAAACGACAGTAGTATTGATTATTCACTCTGGAAAGCTACTAAGAGATTGAAAAGACCCATAATGCGAATACCACCTGTCAGATTCGAAGATGGTAAATGGGCTAGAAATAATGAGCTAAAAGCAACAAGATTTGCAAATCATCTAGAAAAAATCGTTCAACCTCATGAAGATCAAGATGAAGAACCCACTCTGCAAGATCATCCACAGATTGATCAAGAAATAGAATTTACCTCTCCCAAAGAAATAATTACCGAAATAAAAGAAAATATCAATCCGAAAAAAGCTCCAGGTTTTGACTTAATTAATGGAGAAATTTTAAAACAATTACCCAAAAAAGGAATAATTAAACTAACTACCCTAATAAATGCTGCCTTCAGATTGAAGTATGTACCCAGCCTTTGGGAAATTGCGGAGGTCATAATGATACCCAAGCCAGGGAAACCACCACATGAGGCATCGTCATACAGACCGATCTCATTACTGCCAGTAATATCGAAACTATTTGAGAAACTCCTACTCAAAAGACTAAAACCACTTATCGAAGAAAGAGAAATTATCTCTGATCACCAATTCGGATTTAGAAATAAGCACTCTACGATCGACCAAGTTCATAGAATAACCAACATTATAGAGAAATCATTAGAAGAGAAAAACATTTGTGCTATCTTTCTTGATGTAGCACAAGCGATTTATAAGGTTTGGCATGAAGGCTTAATACATAAGCTCAATCTTTTCCTTCCAAAACAATATACAGATACCATTCATATATATCTGAAAGATACTTTAGAATTAGAGATCTCAAAGAAATTAAGGCTGGAGTACCACAAGGAAGTGTCCTAGGACCTGTCCTATACTTACTGTACACATGTGATATTCCAGAGTTAGAAAACAATACCATAGCCACCTTCGCCGACGACACTGCCAGATACTTAAGCCTGTATGGACCTATGGTATCCAACTATGGGGATGCACCAAAGCAAGCAACTTAGCAATCATCCAAAGATTTCAAAACAAAACACTGAGGAACATAGTAGATGTCCCTTGGTACATTCGCAATAGTGATCTCCATAGGGACCTGGAAATGGACACTGTTGACCAGACCATTAAGAAATTAGTCATGAAGAAAGACTTCATCATCATGTCAATGTCGAGGCTATCCTGCTCCTAGACAATACTGGGTTAGAAAGAAGACTTAAGAGGATCAAGCCCTTTGAGTTAGTTTAGTGTTTTTACTGCAAAGGCAGAGCTTGTGTGTGCACGTTAAAGTTTTGTGCAATCCTTTCTACAGAACCTAAGGATCGCTGATAAGTATACCTTAGTTTTAAGTTTTAAACTCTATTAGATTAAGTTAGAATTAAATTGCTCATTGGTCACTGTTGACCAGATTGTAATATACTAAATGCCTTTATGGGCATTTAATAATAATAAAAAAAAAGTTTAAGTGGCGCATTCAGCAAAATTTCTCGATTAAATTTACTGGATATCCACTTACCTTTGTACAGAAATGTTTTATGGGTCAATATGACATAACATTTTGAAAATTATGTTTTTTAATCTATTTTTTCGTCTTCTGAAAATACACTCCTATAAAAACCTGTAGATGAAACAAAAATTGGCTGAATTGAGTATAAATGTTTATTTAGTAAAATCTTATATAAGGTTTTAAAAGAACGGTCTTTTTCAAATGCAAATATATATTTTTATTATATCTCAAAAATGAACTCTCTCCCTTTCCGAACATGTATAATTTGTTGAAGTTTAGATGAAAAATAAGTGAGTTATTTGGTTTTTAAAAATGATTGTTGTGAACAAACTTGAAAGATGTATACCAAATTTTATTAAAAAATAACATAATTTAATTTAATAAAAATGTTTAAGACTGTTCTATACCCATCAACTCTGTCAATTTCATACATAAGCTCGAAATCCTCGCCCCTTACGTCTTCGCTGAACCCCCCTCTGATATTTTGAAGCAACGTTCAATTTTAGAAAAAACTACTTACTTTTTTCAAAATACAAAAATTGTTCAGTGGCAAATAAAGAACGGCGGATGATAACTTATATACGTATACGACTTTTTTTGTATTTTTTTCACGTTATTTCTTTTATGTATATGTATAAAAAAAAATGATCATCCGCCAATCTACGATGAATAAGCTCGGACACAAAAAAATATTTTTTTTGTTGAGTATTAAGCCCGCAATTTTAACATTAGCATTTCCAATATATATAAAAAGTGGTGAAAAGAATCTCGCAACATTTCCGTGGTAATTTCTCGAATCTTCTTGAGTCTCTGGAATAGGATTATAACATCTATCTTTGATAAAAGCCCATATAAAAAAGTCTAGAATCGTAAAGTCCGGTGAGTGGACAGGCCACTCAATTAGTTCGGCTCTCCCAATCCACCTACTTCCAAACGTTTCTGCTAAAGAATTTCCAGCCAAAAGTGAATAGTGTGGTGGCGCCCCATCTTGCTGAAAGTAAACTGAATTTATGACGCTATCTTGTTCCAGTTGTGGATATAAGTAATTTTGTAAAATGTCTGTCTAGACATTACCAGTAATTTTAGTTTCTTTGAAAAAGAACGGTCCATATATTTTTTCTTTAGAAACGCCACACCAAACGTTCAACTTCGGTGAATCTCTTTCGTATACCTCAATTACCTTTGGATTTTCAGAGTCACATATGCGACAATTATGTTTATCTACAACTGCTATGAAAAGTAGCGTATTTCTCATAGCTTACTTAATTTCAAAACCATTTATTGCTCATACTGTGAGAAATATTTTTGCCCACACCACATACATTTATATGGAAAGTCAACAAAAATCGACAAGAACTTAGTTGGCTGCTGTTCAGCTTTAAATAGTTGTCACAACTGTCAGATTATAGAAATTTTTTAAATTCTTAAGGTAGTTTTCATTCGTGCTTTGATAAAAATCGCAATTTCCATTAAATATTATTTCAATAAGACATGTAAGTACCTATTTATAATAAATAATAGGTATACTGACAGTGGTGACGATTTTGATAATACTCTGCCAGAGATATTGGAAAAAGCTGTAAAAGTAACTTTAGACTTTCCCCACTTGTCCCCGCATCTGACATAAGTAGAACATTGGGAACTTCTTTAGATAAATCTAGTAATGTCTCTGAAAAAACAATTCTCTTTTGAAAATCTCTTACATAAAGTTTTTGGTGCATCTCAATTTTATAAGTTAACTTTAATATCTTCATACATCTCTGAACTTCGGATTTTGAAATTTTAGTTGTGCATTATATTTTGCGGAGAGATATTCGATTATTATGTTCTTCTAATGTTTCGTGAATACGTAGGAGTCTATTTAAAAAATTATCATCATCACGTGTTTGATATTTCTTCCTTTCCAATGATCCACTCTGCAGAAATGTAGCGTACCACATTTTGATACTGTTTTTTGAAAAAACTTCTACAAATTATACATTTTAGGAAAGGGAGAGAGAGTTCACCTTTCAGATATGTGCATTTGAAAAAGACCGTTTTTGTAACACCCTATATAAGATATTGCTAAATAAACATTTAGAGTCAAAAAAACTTTATTTAAAATAAATTGTTCAGTGAAAACTGCACCTCCCTATCGTTTCTGAGCTTCGAGATATTTGATAAAATGGGTCAGAAACTTCTGGGACACCCGGTACATCATCTTGAGGAACTGGTTTCCAACTTTCGATAATATTATTTTGCCTAGATCCACTCATTAACCAGACATTGCACTGGCTTTAATAAACTGAGTTCTATCCACAGATTCTTCCATAATAAATAAGTTGATAATATTTAGTAAAGAAAATGGCGGAAACAAAAAAAGCAGATATCAGAATCGAATGAAATTTTGTAAAAGGAAATCCTCACTTACTCTTAAAAGAGTAATTTTTTAAGACTAGACAGATGGATGTACTTTATCATCAAAAGTTTTAGTTTGCCCTTCTACTGCAAACATCAAATTTCCAATAAAAATTAATTACTCGAGTACAGGCTAATGTATGTTCCGGCCCTAAATTGATTTAAACGATTGCATGTTAATCGAGAGCATGATTTCCCATCAACTTTAATATTTGAGACAGATGAGATGTTTATCATGCAATTAATAACTCAAATTTCAACGTATATTTATTCAGTGACATTTGTTGACTCGGGAACAAACATATGTTATTTTATTAGCAGCACAAAAAAAAAAGAATTATTCTTGAGTGGTATCACATCAACTTGAAAGTGAATATTTTTTTAGTAGGATTGGGGTGAGGACTGAGCAACCACGCAAGTTTTACAACCAGCGAATATTCGCCAAATCAGTTTATGGATAGATTTTCAAGTCGACTGTAGAAATTTGTAAAAATTAATGTCGTTGATTATTTTAGTTAAATGCTACGTTGGTTTGGTGTTTTCAACAGTAATACCACAAGTAATTGAATTTTCGGGATAAGTCTGTCGATTCATTTCATAACGAAACTGAGTTATGAAATAAGAGACAGACTTATGAGATAAATTCAATCACGAGTGGAATTTTATTAGACTATTTCACAAACAAAGTAAAAGGTAAAAATAAAGTTTTTTAAACAGGAACCATTGACATCGAACAAAATACATATTGAATTAAATCAGTATTAACATAACGTACTTAAATATTTCTCGATTATTTTTTTCGTGTAATTTTTAACCAGAACGTTCAATTTAGTTAAGTTACCTCGTATAATTTCGATTATACAACTCATCATAAATTTAGCCAATAGCAGTTGTAATTTTTACTTAGTTACCATGTATTGATAAGCGAATATACCCTTGACGACGTTGTATAACCGTTTTTGATTTTCGCATCCTTCCATCTTGAAAAGTTTGTCATAGTAACAATACGTTTGACGTTTATAATGAGGAAACGTCACCAAAAATAATTACATAATTCGTTATATATATACTTCCTCCTCGCTCGACGTATTTCTTTTAAAACACCACTCGAGCTCCGCTCTCGTGGTGTTTCGCCAAATACGTCTCGTGACTCGGAAGTATAATCGATTATTTTCGAAGCTCTTGTGATATTACTACTGTTAATACCTGATTATACATAGAGTAGCTCCACCAATCGAAAATTTTACAATAATTTCATTTCCGTAGTAACCACATCGACATCAATATACAATACACAAACTAATAGGACCGTCAAATTTTGACGTTTATCAATAATTGTTCAAATATGAGTCAATTTTAAAAACGGTACAGGTTCAAATACGTAGTATATAATAATTGTAATTTTCATTGTACCAATTTGTATTTAAATTAATTAATTGTTTATATTTACTTAATTTACTCAAATACTATACGTACTTCAAAATAAATACGGTTATACATCTCAAACTTCCTGCATAATTACAAATCGTGTCAGTTTGACAGATTAAATAATCCGACCGCGAAGCAACAAGTTATCGATGTATAACCTGATTATTTTGAAGTACTTATAGTATTACTACTGATTATAATTATAAATGGTACAGTTATTATATACAATGCTTTGAACTTGATTATTTGAACACCCGCTTGTACTTGCAATAGTTGTCTTTACGACACATCCCTTGTAAGCAGAACCATTCATTTTTATCATGTTGAAGCCCCATTCCTTTAATATAACAGCTAGTGTATCGACAGGCGTTGTTCATTTTTAGCGTGGTTATTTATATTTGACGTTTAACTGTCACATACGTAAATCTGAAAACACCGAACTTGATAGACCACTCAGAGTCAAGAGTCAAGTTTAGTATTATCGATAATCCAAACTTGACTGGAGCTCCTGATTGGTTCATTTTACAAGTGCGTGAAATAATCGACAGTAATATCCTAAGACCTTGACAAATAGCCGACTATTTTTATTGTATCTAAATTTCGAGTTTATTTTAGGATCAATTCGCCGAGACTTAATTTTGGCATTAATAATCTGAATAACTCCCGAGAGCTTTAGCTCGAGGGAGTTATTCTTTGATTATTAATGCCAAAATTGTCCAGACAAATTGCAAAATATACGAGAAATTTAGTAGCAATAAAAATAGTAGCTAATTTGTCAAGATCGTGTTATATTTAATAAGATTATTTCCCGAGTCACAAAAAATTCTGTACGTACGTATAAATTATACTCGTTTTGCTCTTTACTGTCTTGGCAGGTACGTTTAATTTAATTATATTATCAATTTCTTGAAGATTTTTACTCCCGAATCTACTCATTGTTAATACTTTTTAACAAAATGTGTCAAATTTAATTCTGTAATAAACTTTAATGGCAAACTGTCAAAATTCAGATGACGCGCGCCTACTATGTTTGTCGTAAAATGGACGGTATTACATAGAAAAGAATGAATGAATATATTTATAGTTTCAGAAAAAGTGCGAAATCAGTTGGATTTGTGTATTTGCTACTAAAGATCGATAATTTATTAACTATAAGCAATTTTATAATACCATCAGTATAGGTTTTATTTAAAAAATTTGAAATTTACGGGCGGCTTCGTTATTGTTGGATACCGTCCTTCAGGTGAATATTGAGGACGATGATCAAATAGCCGAATATTTACCACCAAGGTGAATAGTCGCTTTATTTTGTTTTGATTGGCTGCGTCAAATCAGTTTCCAAACACGTGATTGGTTAAAAATTGATATTTGAGAGGCAAGAGAAATAATCAGTCATATTTAATAGTTTTTAAATATCAGAATATACAGGTTGAT
Organism: Crepidodera aurea; assembly: GCA_949320105.2. NCBI lineage: Eukaryota > Metazoa > Arthropoda > Insecta > Coleoptera > Chrysomelidae > Crepidodera > Crepidodera aurea. The sequence continues at coordinate 4,677,365 of OX439476.1, read as the reverse complement.
TCATAATTATTGGGACATAGGGTATGGGCAGGTTATTTGGACCAAAATATGGCGATGGGACTAAATATACCTTAATAAAATATTGCTGTGGAATAAGATACAGGGCGTTAAAGTTGATTTCCACAAGGCTCAATTCTAGGACCTCTCTTGTTTTGTATATATACGTCGCAATTTCATAATTTTTTGAAATATATGAACTCGCACTTTTATGCAGATGACACTCAATTGTACATAGACTTTAAAGAATCCGATGTTGAAAATACTTGCTTAAACGTAAATGAAGAATTGCAAACTATAGTCGAATTCTCTAACAAATTCTGTCTATCAATTAACGCCACAAAATCTAAGATAATGCTATTCGGCCGTAAACTGCCAAAAAATAGAATTAAAGAAAAGTTTAATATAACAATAGGAAATGACAAGCTGGAGTTTTCTGAATGTGAAAAAAATCTAGGATTGTACATAGATAGCTCGTTATCTTTTTCAAATCATATTTCAACTATTATTAGAAAATCATTTTCAAATCTAAAATTAATATACTCACACAAACATCTATTAAATAAACAATCACGAACTGTTCTATGTGAAAGTCTGGTGTTATCACAAGTAAACTATGCTGACGCCATCTACGGGCCTGCTCTTATCCAATTTGAAAAGAGGCGTCTGCAGAGAATACAAAACGCCTGTGTTCGCTTTATATGCGGTATTAGAAGACGTCAACCAACTTCGCAACATTTGGCAAGCTTAGGTTGGTTAAATCTCAATGATAGGAGACTTCTGCATGCTTCTGTTTTGTATCATAAAATAATGCTGACAAAAAAGCCTGCTTATTTGTACGAGAAAATAAAAAAAAGGTCTGAAATACACAATATTAATGTACGTTTCAAAGAAAATTTATCACTTCCAAAATATAGCACCTCCTTATATCGTTCAAGTTTTTCCTACAACATAGCTAAAATCTATAATATGATTCCTAATAATCTCAAGTCATTACCAACTCTGACTTTTAAACGTAAAATTAAAAAACTTATTCGCAGTGGTCATATGAAGAAAAAAAACTACCAGTTAATTTCATCATCTGGAATCATTCACGTTGCGCGCCCTGTAACAAAATGTGAAATAATACATAAAATAATATTCCTTGTCCAAAGCAATGCCTCTGTGCCGATTTTGATAACAATTGATAAATATACAGTGACATTATCAGAAAAAAACGAAAAAAAAAATTCAAATTTAACGCCCTGTATCTTATTCCACAGCAATATTTTATTAAGGTATATTTGGTCCTACCGCCATATTTTGGTCTAAATAACCAGCCCTGAGCCTATGTCCCAATAAAAGAGGACATTAAAAAATGTTTCTTTTAATAAAATTAAGTTCTTTGTTAAACTAATCAAGATTTTTTTATAATTTATACAATACAATACAAACAAACAAATAACTTTCTGAAACACTCAATACTCAATATTTCTATTGTAATCCAAAACCAACATAAAATATTTTAACCCTCAAACAGTATACACAGCAAACATTTCAACAAGATGGCATTCCTCTTAGAACTTTGAAGATCTCTCCCAACTAAGTTGAATATGTCCATTCCCCTAAGTGTACGTCACGCATAAACAAATGATCATTTGCTTTCGAGTAGCTGAATGAGCCATTTTAGGAATTTTAGATGGTGCGAATTCGCATTAGTGTACCGTAGAAAACTGCAAAAGTCTGGTCTCTAAATAAATATTTTTTTTTTCAATAATAAAAGTACATTGAATTTACATTGTCAAGGTGTCTCCATCTATCGCATTCCAGTGTAAACACATTGACTTTACCCATCGAGTCGCCTTATGCCTTCATTGTTTGACAGTTTAACCTAACTTAATCTTGTGTGTGGAGGGGAGAATGGCCTCGGAACTAGTCCATTAGCCACAGAATTTAACTTAATCTTATTAGCAAGTTTGTTGAATTGAATTTAAAAAGTTCGCTTATTAAAGGAGTCCAACCAGAATAAGAGTAACAAATTGTACATTTAATTTCATTAATTCCAAGTTAACCAAAATGAAATTGTTTACGCTTGAAAAATTAATAGTATACAGTGCGCGCGTAAAGTATGGAAACATGAAGATATCTTTGACACCCCGATAGATACAATAACAAAATTTTGGTTATGTATATTAGATGGTCCAGCGATTCTAAATTTTATATTTTCGACGTTGCCAAATGTACAGTTTCTGAGATAGACGAAAAACATATTCATTTTTAAATGGGACAACCCGTATATTTTACACTTTCCTGTAACAGTTTTGTATTACCGATGCAGCATATAAACTGTTAATAGCCAATATTGACCATTAATTTTAAGAAATTAGGAAAAACATTTTTATTGCAACCGTTGATATTAACATAAATTAACATAAATATAAAACAAAGTGGGCCACTTGGTGTTTGTTAAAGTTTAAAAGTCTTTGCTGTTTTTGTAATGATAAACATGATATGAATATCGAATTCATTTCGTTAAATCAAGTAGGTTTTACTGATGAGGCTACTTTCCAGTTAAATGACAGGGTCAATAAACAAAACTGCAGGTACTGGTCAGATGAAAATCCTCATTGGATGGTGGAGGCACGTACGCAGTATCTATAAAAGATTAATGTGTGGGCAGAAATTGTTAATAATACCATTATTGGACTTTATTTTTGGAATAGAACCATAACAGGTGAAGAATACTGGCCATTTTTAGAATTAGAGTTAATTCCAGAATTAGCCAGACTCTTTTCTGATGATATAAATCCTCATCTCGTGAATAGATCAATTTGGACTCAGCAAGATGGAACGCCCCCTCATTATCTTTGGGGCGTACGTGAGTTTCTCGACATTCCATTTCCAAATCGTTGGATTGGAAGAAGAGGAGCTATCGAATGGCCAGCAAGATCTCCGGATTTGACACCTCTAGATTTTTTTGTGGGGTTATTTAAAAAGCAAAGTGTATGTGAATAGGCCACAGACTATCTATCCATGTCGCATACAAAATCAAAAGTGAAAGTTACACGTTTTCCATTGACTTCGTAACCGTTTTTTAGCTTGACAATTTTAGTAAATTCCTACATTCTAATACGAAATCCTAAACCGATACCAAATGCCAAACATCTCATCCTATCGATCTTGAGCTGCATTCTTTTTTCTTCCAGATTACGTGTACAACCCGAAGGAGGCCCGATTGCGGAAAGCGATGCGAGAGGCGGCCAGCCGGGACCGGTCGATCCGGACTTCCCCGATGCTGCCACGTCCCAATGCCCGCAGGGCCGGATCCGCCTGGGGAACACCCGGAACATCTGCAACGGTTGGAGGTAATATTACCCCAACGCCGCATGGGCCTCACGAAGAACCGCTTATAATGGTGAGTGAATAATTTTTAAAGGCATTGTCTGATTTACATTTTTTTGGGGGAATACAGGAACGTGGTGCATTTATTTTTTTACAAAATTTAGCAATATTTCTGATAGCAAAACCATTGAAGTTACTGCTGTTCTATTGATGTCGCCGTCTATTAAAATAAATATTAACTAATTGACCTTCAAGAGATATTATTTTAGTCGATCTATAAGAACTGAAAAGTTGTTGGTAAAATTATACAGGACTCATTTTCTTAGTCGTATAAAAAGTATAGTATAGTAAAGCTACTCTACTTTTATCTCGCGTGCAGAAAACCTTATTTTTCGTCACTCGATAAACAACATCATTTAAATTAGATATTGAAACAAGGAACTAAAAATTATTTACATTATTGTGCAAGTGCAAATATTAATTTGTAATGCCTGACCATCTATGCAAAAGCTGCAAAATATTCGATTGAATTGTGCAACTGCATTGTAGTCATTGTGCAATAACAAATGACGTTGATTTAGGTGTAACATTACTACAGAAGATAATTATTACAAGTTTCCTTACTGAACTTTAGTGAAACATTAGCAGCTCATCTGGCGAATTACATCCACTTAGACGATTTGATTCCCTTTATATTATTATATTCAACCCGAATGGTATTGTAAGTGGAACAGACGATTTATCATAATGGGGTTTGTAATCATCATACATTTTTATTGATTTTATTAATTTCTAATCTTATCCAAGTTGTGTGCATTAAAAGGATATTTATACGTAAAGAAATGATATAATAGAACAATAGATAGAATCTAAATGAGCTATACATTGAAGTAATAAACAAAATTTTAAAATAAAACAACATTCAATGATAAAAAAGTAGTGAATTAACTCTTTTGAAGCACAACAAAACATAAAAAATGAAAAAAAAAAACCAGGACACAGTTTCATCAATCTAATCATCAGTTCCGGATATAAGTATCCTGATTCCTGTTTCCAGTACATCAAATTTTTCATTCCAGTTGATGAAGTTTTAGATTAGAATAAAGAAATAAGTATGTAACTAAAATAAACAAAAAACAGCTGAGTATAGATCTACTACATAAAAGGCCAAAGAATTCTTAGCTAATTAATTAAATAACTACTAACAAAAGCAGAATTTGTTAGTTGTATTTTAATGATACTTTTATTTATTGTCTTTCACTGACTAAAATGTATTTTATTAATTGATTTGAAATTTTATACACTATTTGACGTATGCACCCTCTTGAAGGTAAAGATCCTCAAAGCTCGTATAGATTGTGGCTAAGGTTACGTACCTCAATAATATAATGTTAGTTACGATCTGTTACTTTAGTCTGGATAGTGAAACAAATCGAGAGAAATACTTAACTTATATGTAATATTTTATTTTGACTTTGGTTTACTTAAGTTAAGATTCAATTTCTTGTAAGCACTTTAAAAAAATTATTAATTTTATTGTTATGAGATTTAATAAGTGTATCTTTTAATCTTGACTATAATGTTTTTTAAAAATTATATTAAATAGTTTTTTATTTATTTATTTTCTTTCGTAATCTTAGTCAGAATGTATTGTTGAGCGCCATCTACCAATTGGTAGAAAGATTTGAGACTTTAACCTCAGTCGTGCTTCAGTAATTGACCGTTAAACCTTTTAAATCGATAATAATGAACAGTTGGTAAGTGCAGAAATTTTTATTGACAATTAAAAATAAAATAAAAAAAATGGTTCACGTTACAGTTATTGTGAAAATTTATTGAAAAGAAAAAAGGTAAGTGTAATGTTTTTTATTGTTTATGAAATTAATAATAATACTAATGCTATAATTATACTCTTACCTTATTCTAATCTGAACTTAGTTGTTTGTTAAAATGAAACCTAACAACCTAATAAAATGCTATTTGCCTTGTTTATTTTTATAGACGTCTCTAATCTTTTAAATATCGATATTTATTATTAAATGATTGGTACCTTTTTTTTATTAACGAATCATCAATTTTTAGTTACTCCTGGTTACTTTCTTTCTAACCTTCAAAATAACGGATATAACTACAGGATACTGTTGGATATGGATAACAAACAGGATACAAACAGGATCTGGATTCCCCTTCAGGAACAAAAGGAATCAATGATTGGAGTTCTTTTCTTAATTAACTTCTTTTATTCTTGGATTATACAAATCTAACCTCACTTAACCCTCGAGCGGTCAGTTTACCTAGATTGTTTGTTTTGGAAATGTTATATATATTTTTTTTACTATAATAAAATGATTATGAATGGCATATTTGTCTTATTTTACTAAGTAAAATAAATTTTCTTTGTTAATTGTAAACTACAAACCTGAAAAACCAAATGCGGCAGATTGGCGCGGCGCGCCTTCTCGTGTAATTCTAAAAAGCGCGCCCGCTCGATGGTTAAATTTGACAGGTAAAATTCTTTATATTAATCGTTGTAGTTTTGATTTGAAGATTCTTTTGTTTTTACGACGAGCTCTGATGTGAACAGTTCAAGAGTCTTTTGGCAAAAGCCCCACTTGACAGCGAAATTTGGTTTTTATGAACGAGCATCTCTAGGGCAACTCGATTTAGATTTGACAGAATTTTATATTAAAATTATTATTAAATTAAAAATTATTGATTTTTATACACTTTTTAAACTATCAAAACATGATTCTCGAGATAAAAAGAATGATTTTGATATAATTTATTTACCATTTCTACTTACATTAAGGTTACATGACAACTTTTTACTTTCATCATTATCGATTTCTCAAATTGTATTAAACGTTATTATTACTGCCTTTTTTACAGTAATACTTTAATTTTAGAAGTCCCAACATTTAATTTTCCCTATTTATTGCATTTCCCTGAATTTAAATTGACCATCAAGACATTGCATTTCTTGGTTAAGTTTAAAATTAATTTCTCTTATAACAATTACAATAACAATGTTTTCATTGTTGTAGTGATCGCAGACTTATATGAAATCGTCCTACTTTAACTTTTTCTATTTAGATCTTTGCTAAGTTATTTGTAAATATACTAAAATTGTCGATGAACATCCCTTATGGGATTTCCATATTAAAATTTGATATCTAAAATTTTATATTTTATTATGTAATTACTACTCTAAAATACTTTATTTTCTACATTACATTCTGTCTAATGATTATTTAAATTAAAATAAATAGTTATTTATTGGTTTTGATTAATTTATTTGTGTCATTATTTCTCTTTATATTTGATATAAGCTTTGTATTCTCTTTATTTAATTCTTCGCATTAGTTAACCGTTACAAATATAAAAGAAAATCACTGTGCTAGCCCAAAAATAAATAAAAAATTTTGTTATTCTTAATTAAGAAGGTTATTAAAGTTTCTTCATAACCAAATAATAGTTTGGCTGGCAAATTGATTCCACCACTCTAGTGGCTAAAAGTGGTACCAACTGTTTAAATTCGTCTTTTGTATGGGTGTGACAAATTGGATCGTGACCAGATATTATAGTTTAACATCCTTATAAATAAACAAACCACTATGAAAACTCCACGAGACATCACCTGTTTGTTTGTTTTTAATTTAAAAATTATTATTATTTGTATCTGGTAGGCACAGGAAGCAAATTATCCACACAGGTAAACAGAAATTTAAACTATATTTTTGACAGATTCGTATTTCACACTCCTCAGCAACATTTTTTTTACTTTTTGGGGGAATAAAATTACATTTCTGCAATCAAGTAAATCTCTCCAGTCATCTTTCAACTTCCTTCCTTTGCGCCCGGTGCTGCCGGCGACTACAATCAGCGAGTGTTCCTTTCTAGTATGTACATTTGATAAAACCCTTGTCGAAGTTCCGTTTTCCGGACAATAAATCCATGAAAATTTTATTTTACTGTTACCGACAGTTTATTTTTGATAAAACAAATGCGTTGTTCACACTTGTTTGTTATCGTCACATATATTTTTTTCATACATTGTGTTTTTAAATTATAGGTACAAAATTTCAGGGTATTTTTGTGTTAAAAAATGTATTTAGGCAATTTTAGAATTTCATCTCGAAAACGTGAAGAAGTGAACCGGTGGCCTGTCAAATCGTCCTGCATCTTTCTAGAGAGCAATGTCCAAAAACCGTACTTATCTTATATTTAGGTTTATGTAGCAACCAAATACACCATCACACATACTGTCTCTTGTTTATTTATTGGTGCTGCTTCTGTATCTGTAAATCTAGAAGGGTGGGTCACCCCACAGCACGTAGGCCACATTTGGCCCATTGTGCGTCCTTCTGAGGTTGAGCCTTCCTTCTAGCTCGTCAGCCAGCCTACTTGTTTGCCTGAAGGTAGCTCCCTCATGTTGGCATGTGTTAGCCACCGCTCGCCGAAAAGAAAATGTCTCATTTGTGAGAGTGTCGGGCATTCGCAAAGAATGTGTTCGACAGTCTCGTCTTCCTGTTCACATCCTCTACACAGTGGAGTGTCAGATAACCCCATCCTGTAGAGGTGTTTTCGTAGATGACAGTGGCCAGTCAGGATACCTGTGGCTGTGCATTGGTGCTGCTTGTCCAGCAGCTGAAGAGCTTCCATGTTGACACGAAGATGTAATACTCTCTTATGCTTACCAGTAAACTTCTGTGACCTCTTCTTTAATAGTAGGAATTTCTAAATCTGATGAATATCTGCATTGCACACTTACCAAAAGACATTCATCATTTTGCAGAGTAATTTATTCTGAAATTCTCTTGATATTACTCTTTGGTATAATCCCACAACTTGGAATTTCCACCAAGAAGCCAGTAATCTTGTTTATATTTCAGGAGCAGTTCTGTAATGTTCTTCTTAGCTTGGTCTTTTCCTTACTTGGCTAAGATACTTTGCATTACGTGGAGGAGGAACTGGCTGTTAAGTTCGTTAATCTTCATCCTCCTTTATTTGGTCCACTCTACAACAGAATTACTGATCTTTCTTGATAGTAATAGTCTAAGAGCTGGAGCAGAAAAACTCTTTGATCTTTGATATGGACATACTCGGTTAAAACTCATTGTATTACTAAACAGGATTACATATCCGAGCTCTCCGACACTTTCAGTGGCGCAGGACTTAGGTACGGATGACCAAAGTGGCCATTCTTTTCTTAAACGCAAACTATCGATGATACGTGTGATTTTTTTTTAGGATGGAAGATTATAAGCTACTTATTATATATTCCAACTCTCCGACAGCTACGGTGGTGCAAACTTGGTGGCTGACAGGGGTGAAGTTGCCAAAAATTAAAAAAAAACAAATCACAGCTGATATGTCGGAGAAATTGACTACTGCTTTCTCATTATATAATAAATCATGTGTGAAAATCTCCGACAGCTACGTTGGTGCATAAGGCAGTAAAATGGGATTTTATAGACGCGCCCCCGAGACTCGCGCCATTCACATTTATCATATGCTTACGTATTTTATCGATAAAAACTCGTACAAAATCAATTTTTTATCTGAAAATTAACATTTTTATGTTTATTAATGTAATAATTAACTTACCCCATTTTTGTTGAATTGAATTATATATTTCGCTATAATTAATTTCACGTGCTAATACTTAGCTATAGTCTATTCAACCAACTTATGTCTCTAAGAGATTAACTTAATTCGCTGAAAAACTTTGTTTGCAGTGAAAGGCACAATAAACTGCACTGGATTTTGGTAAATATATTTAATTTTAGCAAACTGTTAAACATTAAGAAAGAACACCAGTGCAGTTTACCGTGCCTTTCACTTCAACAGAGGTTTTCTGCGAATTCCGTTTAATCGTTTAGAGACATAAGTTGGTTGAATGAGCTATCCAAGAAGGAAATATTATTTATGATTTCACAGTTAATTTAATACATAGGTGAAAAATAATGTTATATTTGTAGTTATTTTATGAGAAATTTTTCTTCGATTTAAATTAATAAAAAGTAAAACATAAAAAATAAAATAAAAAATGTAACAGTATAAGATTTTATTTATAATAAAATACAATATTAGCAAACGATGGTAGCACATCTAAAAATATAATATTGTTAAATACATTTTATAATATTTTAACAGCCTTCTTCGTCGCTTACAGAATCATCAACATTATCGCTTATATCGTCATTTTCATCACTTTCAGATTCACTCTCGATTATAATATCCCGAACTGTTTCTGGTAATTTAGGACCTTCAAACCAATTGACAATTACTTACTAATATTACATTTAATTTTTTTATACTGCTCTATGACTAATTTATTCGCAGTCGTAAACAATCTGTAGCAGGTTCGATGATACCCATGCAAATTGTCAATTTCTTCCGGTAGAACCTCATCACTATATTTAATATTGCACGTTATTCTAATTTCTAGTTTGTCTCTGCAGGTTTTCAATGTCTTTTCATTAAATAATATTACTTTTTCATTTTCAACCTTGCAAAATTTAAAAATACACGCCATTTTAATAAAAAAATTTATTGTTTTGTTAGGTCTAAGCAAGCGTGTGTCAATTATCTATGTGAGCAATGGTTTTTAAAAAGCTACTGATCTTGACGCTTGTGTATAAAGGTTTATTATAATAAATCAACAAAATAAAAGAAAGAACTCTTTTACAGTAATATTTTGTATATCTGTTCATTTTTAGAGAATATATATTTTTAAATTTTACAACTTTGGAACAAAGAAGATTATATTACCGAATTTAGTGGTTGAATAATATACTTGGAGATTCAATATTATATATATATATCTGATATACATATAGTACCTATGTTATAAATTATTATAAAATTATTATAAAATTACCCAATAAACATAAAAATGTTAATTTTCAGATAAAAAATTGAATTTGTACGAGTTTTTATCGATAAAATACGTATGCATTTGATAAACGTGAATGGCGCGAGGCTCGGGGGCGCGTCTATAATATCCCATTTTACTGCATTATGCACCAACGTAGCTGTCGGAGATTTTTGGCAACTTCACCCCTGTCAGCCACCAAGTTTGCACTACCGTAGCTGTCGGAGAGTTGGAATATATAATAAGTAGCTTATAATCTTCCATCCTAAAAAAAATCACACGTATCATCGATAGTTTGCGTTTAAGAAAAAAATGGCCACTTTGGTCATCTGTAGCTAAGTCCTGCACCACTGAAAGTGTCGGAGAGCTCGGATATGTAATCCTGTTTAGTAATACAATGAGTTTTAATCGAGTTTGTCCATATCAAAGATCAAAGAGTTTTTCGACTCCAGCTCTCCTACTATAAGAATAGCAGTATCCTCGGCAAATGTAAATTATGTATTTTCTCATAATTTACTGTAAGTTTGAAATATATGATGTTAATATTTCTTCGTAGACTTAGAGGCCAAATTTTCTTTGCTTCAAGAGCACGCCCAATGACATCCGTTATTCTATGAGCACAATTAATTGTTTAGTTTTGTCTCGCTTTTAAATAATTTTTATTTTATTTAAAAGCGAGACAAAACTAAACAATTAATTGTGCTCATAGAATAACGGATGTCATTGGGCGTGCTCTTGAAGCCCAATGACATCCGTTATTATATGAGCACAATTAATTGTTTAGTTTTGTCTCGCTTTTAAATAATTTTGACACGATTTGCACGAGTAAAGAAAAAAATAAACTGTTAATGTTATTTCAACCCATTCCACCCATATTTTTTTCGCTCTAATTCAGGAAAAGCCCCTGTATAGTCATAATAAAACTCCTCACATATAAGCCGATATCACCACCGTCGCTAGTCAGACCGACGCTTTTAGGTTTTGGTTGGCAGCACTGTGGTGGTTAATAGCCAAGCGAATGCGGTTATGGTCGGCCTTTCAAACCAACCTCTGCCACTACCAGCTAAACGATAAAATTCTCGCTAGGCTTATTACAGGGAAAAGGGAAATACGAGGTTTTTACACAATAAAACAAGAGCCGAGGTACTTTTGCCTCGTTTTCATATTTGACATGAAACTTATGATATACTAACATACAGTTGTATCTCTTGGGAAATATGAGAAATAGAAGAAAAATATTTTAAGCTCATATTATTTTAAATCATTTTATTGTTTTCTATGTATTACAGATAACAGTATTATGATCATTTAAGCGCAGAAAGAATAATCAGCTGAAGGGGGTTTGAAGAATTCTTCTTATACCTATATAAATAAAAATCAATTGCCGAATGTTTGTAAGAGGTTTGTATGAAAGAAAAAATGTTTGAAAAATTGTACGGGAAAGTGAAAAATTTGTGTTAAAACATTATAAAAAAGTAAGTGATTGAGCGAGACAGAAGACAGTAGGGAGATCTTCAAAACTATGGACAGAATAGACAGTTTGGCTTTTAATTGTTCAGTTTCTTTCAGATTATAAACCCGAAATTCTTTTCACTCAATGCGAGAGCAAGTGAGATAATCGCCAATCTTGAGACGAAAGAATCATATCGGACTTCCGACTAGGACCATTTCCATCGTACCATCGCATACTTGCACGTATGCACACTTCCGGTTTCGTATAACGAACACACATACTCTCACGTACACCATGGTGGGCGTGACTTAACAAGACGAGATAGGAACGCCGTTCCCGAACAGTTTAATAATTTTTAATTAGTACAATCTTTGCCGCGAACCAAGCAAGTCGTCTCCATTGTTCAACACAATGTATCTCGTAAATTATCTAACAAATTGGTAAGATTTTGGCCGCGCATCAAGCTAGTCTACTCCATTGTCTAACACCATGCATTTCATAATTCTCTGACAAATTAGTTAGATATTTGCTGCGTATCAGGCAGGACTGCTCAAAAATAGTATACATCCCCGCTGCACAAATGCAGTACAAATTTGTCTCATTTTTATAATTGGTGTCATATAGTGTAAACCAATTTAATGCTGTTTCTTTGTTACTTTGTACTTGTTCGTTGTTTTTAAAAAGTTTTTAATAAATTGTTAAATACAAGTAACATGTGTGTATCATTTTGGAGTTCTGGGAAAGGAAAAGTTCAACTATAAAAAGCTACAGTCCACTTAGAAGCTACAGACAATTGTTTAAAAAAGCGGTGTTGTCAATGCATCGGCAAAAAATATTGTACATTACAAAGCATTGTAATAAATTATATTCGAAATTATTTAATTTTGGCGTTGATTCAATCAGATTATTAAACAATTCTATGTAAACGCTTCTAATTTGCAATTCAGGAATTGTACGTTGTAGTACATCTCGTATAGAAACAGGCCTTCTTAATGCAACTCACGCATATTTAATTAGATTACTATCAGGAGAATTTGATGTTCAATTAATTCTATCGATTCCCTGATTGTTCACAAGGGATGAGCGTTATGGTCCATAAAAACATAGTTTTCCCACTGATGCAGGTAGAACAACAATAGAATCTAACTCAACTACCTCTCTTCAGTAAGCGAATCAATGTGAAGGAACTAAAGATATGTTTGATCTTCAGTATTTTTCCCAGACCATACCACCAAACCTTGATCGTGTTTAAAGGCTGATTTAGCTAGGATACTGCCACCGCAGGACCCAGGTGCACAGGTGAGTGCTACTGGCAGCCAAAATAGATGGACTCTCCATTCGAAATAGCGCTAGACTGGCTCGAAAGAGTTTTTACATGGTGCCAACTACCACGCCAGCGCTGGTGGCCAGTGAGACAGACGCCAACTACTGGATACGTCTTAAGCCGGCTCCACACATTGGCCATGTGATGTATGCCACATGTGTGGATGAAGAAGTTGGCGCTCGTGAATGGGCTGGTGGAGGTTGGCACATGCATTGGCGACTGGCCATAGAGTTGTCGATTTTCTGTCCCGCTTCAAAGGAATTGGCGCATGCTCCCACATGACAAGTTCTCTCTCCACACACTGGCCATATATTTATTATCACCTTGTTTATTATCAGTTTTTGTCTTGTCTGTGATTGTCATTTACTACTTAATAGTTGTACATTGTATGCAGCAGATGCTATATAAAAAGCAGCAACCGTTAGTTCAAGATCAATCAAGATCAACATGTTACCATTGGCTCTACAACTTGTGAACTGAGAAGTCGGCACTTGTGAGCCAATATGTAGACGCCCACTTGTGGTGTGTGAAAGAATAACAAATGTTGGAACACACATTGGCCTGGCCGTGTGAGCCAATGTGTGGAGCCGCTTAAATCAGCCTGAATAGAGAGTCCGTCTATTTCTGCTGCCAGTAGTCCTCACTCGGGCACCTGGGTCCAGTGGTGGCCATGTCCTAGCTGGCTGATAGTGAGGCTGTCGCCAGCTACTGGATGCGTTTACATCAGCCTTTAAGTTCACGGCAAATACAAACGAAAGCGAAAGTAAATTTTGTTTCTTGTTACTCCGCACATATTCTATGCACTTCTTGCATGCAGATCTTTTCGTATGTCCCTAATCTATTGAGAGACGTGTTAGCTCTTGTACTATAAGTTTTTAGTGGCTCAGGCGTAAAATTTTATGCATCATTTTCTCGAGACTGTTCTCAATAAATTTAAAAATATTTGTAACTGTACAAACATACACTAAATGATCACGTACTACTTCAATCTGACAATACCAGAATCGTGCTAAAAATATCCATTATTGGTGATATCGAAATGCAACAATCTGAGTAAGGCGACATTCTAAAGATGAATAATAATGAAAATATTTGGTTCGTTGACAATAACAGTTCGTGAAAATACACGTAGTTATTTTACTTTAAATAATTTAAATTTTTAGCGAAGTTAAATGAAATTGTTTTTTTTTTGTTTTTTCACCATTTTTAGATGATTTAACAATATTGTTTCAAAGTTTGAAAGTGCCATAAATTATAAATAAATGTATAAAATATTACAGAGAGTTTAATTTGTTTCTGATATTCCTTGCAACGGCGGCCCCCCCCCCCCATTTCCGGCAATGACAGGATATTTCTCATATCTGCTTAAACCAAATTTTAATTTTTTTGAATTTTTTTTGTAGATTCTAGGTCCATTTATATCTTAAAAAACTCACTTTTCGCTCAAAAATGACCCAAACATTTTTTCGGTAATTTTGATATTGCCAATCGTTTTTTATACAAAATTCATTCTGCGTAAACCAAATTTTAATTTTTTTGAAATTTTTTTGTAGATTCTAGGTCCATTTATATCCTAAAAAACTCACTTTTTCCCTCAAAAATGGCCCAAACGTTTTTTTTTTTCGGTAATTTTGGCATTGCCAATCATTTATTATACAAAATTCATTCTGCTTAAACCAAATTGTAATTTTTTTGATTTTTTTGTAGATTCTAGGTCCATTTATATCAACAAACTCAAAATATTAAACTTTTATATATATCACGAAGTAAATAGGTTACTTGTTTGTGGCATGGTAGTCACTTTCTTCCCCGCGAAAAACGCGAACACGGCTCAAGGTGCGTTCTCGCCGCGGTGAAATTACGTTTACCTTCAAATCGCAATATCTCGAGAACCGCTAAACCGATTTAGACGGGTCAAAATGCGTTTTCGCGAGTCCTTCATTTTAACTCTATAAATCCGATCGATTCCACTATTTTTGAGGTTAGATACCATCATCTTCTGTCTTGTTAAAATAATATATCGTCGCTGCAGAGTGAAAACCACGTATGTTCGAAAAGGTAAATTTTACAGGAGGCAATAAAAACCGATTTACTGATACGTTAGCAATGTAAACGTGTTTATCAAGTAGACTATTAGATGGCGTTATAGGTCTTTTTAAATTAATAGGTTTCGTGAGGAAGTGCGCTAGGAGGTTTTCAAGCTTATTAAGCAATAAAACCATTTTCATAAAAAAATGACATACGTAGTTTTCGCTCTGCAGCGACGATATAGTTCCCAGCCTTAAAGCAACGAAATTATGATTCAAGATTAAAAAAATTATGATATACTTTTGAAAAAAAACGTGTTGCTAAATTGGAACTTAAATATTACACCCGATATTTTTTCAATAGTGACTTCAGTGATCAGTGTCTGTACCCAATTATTTTTAACTTCGCTTCTCTGTAAATTATAGTACCTTGGAGAATATATTTTAGAATATTCCGTTTTTTATTAATTATGAGCTTATTTGTAGTTAAAAATTATCTGTAGACAAAATTCGTAGAAAATTCCCTCTAGAAATGTTTTAAAACATACACACAAAAGATTATATTACATCAATGAAAATATTTTTATGAATTAGTTATATCAATTAGGAACTAACAATAAAAATATACTTTGCGAGTTAAGTGTTATGTTTATCGTTTGTGTTCGACATAACACTTTCTCATTACTAACGTTAAAGGGAATTAATGTGACGCTTTAAGATATATATCACTAAAAATTACATTCTCTCTAGCAATAATGGGTGAATTATTTGTAATTTTATTATCTTTGTCTTATTTTCTTTGCTTTTAATTCTAATTTAAAACATGGTTAAGGTCTGTTAATAACAAATATCTGGTCACCGAGCTTCGGTCTTAATATTCAAATCTACATTTTTAAGCAGCCCAATGAGTATATAATTTAAGTATATTTATAACATGACAAATTATTCATTCATTCGCGGAAATCACGGAGTGGACGACATCTACTTGGACTACTGAAAGGGAGATAATTAAAAAGTTGATTGGCGATTGGCTTGAAAGTATGCGGGAAAATTAAAAAAGTTATCAGTGTTAATTTTCAATTGGCTGCAGCTGTTGTTGACGTTTATCAACTGCTTGTCACAGAGGTTAGTTAAATGCATTAAAAGTTGCCTAGTTTCTGGGGATTTCACCCTTTTAGAGCAACATCTACTGACGCTTGATCTTCGCGAATAGTCACGGCGGACAGGCCTCGTTTCCGGGACGGGCAACAGCAGCGTGTAGGGCGCAGGTCCCGTCAACAGAAGATCGCTCAGCTCACTCTATTTATCACTATATAAGAAAAACTCTATGTTCAATTGATTTTATTATTTATTGATCTGCAGTGAAGGAAAATTATAAGTCAGATATTCATACTTGGGTAAAAACCTTCACAAAAACCTGTGACCAGACTCTCGACGTGTGGCAGATATTGATATCACATTTTTTTCAAAGTTTTTCAGTTACAAAAATACAAAAATTGTTCTTGGAAAATACAAAGTCACAATCAACCTTAAAAAGTACTATGAACAGTTGTCACATTTTGACAGGTGTCACATTTTGACAAGTGTCCATTTTAACAGTGTTACTCAACGTTCCTATAAATATTTACCTAAACCCATGATTTCTGAAATTGAATTGGCAACGTTGTATTTTCAACTTTGAATTTATGAGATGGCTGTCATTTGACAAGCAAATTATTTATGTCCGTCAAATGAACCTCTCCTTTTTTATACTTTTCAGGTTTATTCTGGTTATAAATTGCTACTTGGGCATTTGTTGAAAAGTTATGTATGCGTTTGTACTGGAAAAATATGTTAAATAACCGTTTCAACGCACTGAATTTATTTGTCTTGGGAGTGAGTATTTTTTCATAAAAAAGTGTGAAAAATATTTTTCCGCGCAAAAAAAAGTATATTGATTTTATCATGTTTTATAGCATCTGTGAAAATTTGATGAAAATCCCAGTCGGCCCCATTTTCTTAACGTTTACCCAGAGATGTGCGTGTCAGTAGTTGTCAAAATTTGTAGGTTATTATGGATAAAAAGCGGCAAATTTAAAATTGAATTCTTTCAGATTGAAACGCCAGAAATTAAATAAAGTTTTGCTACTATACTATACAGAAGAAAGGAGTGCAGTATTTAATTTGCAGAACGTAGTACAGGTTCAAGAGATAGAAATTTTATTTTTACCTCAGCCTTCAATGCTTATTTGTAGTTAAAATTTAAATTTTAATAAATCTGATCGGCCTAATATAGTTTTTGTCTAGATTTAATCTTGTTTCCATGGTTTTTACTGTAATAAACCTGTTCTTTTGACAGATAAGTCAGACTTTATTTATTCATAGCAGTATCGTATGTATTTTAATAAATTCGGAATTTTGTATTAATATATCTTTCAAAATGGCTTCATTCTAAAAATATTATCAGTCCTCCTAAATCCTTGAAGGCAAAATTATTAGTAATAGCAAGGCAACATAAAAACAAATTCAAAAAATATATTATAGATGAGATGGCCCGAGAAAAAGGAATTAAAATTCTCAGATTGCCTCCTTACCACGCAGAGTTAAATCCCATTGAACTGATCTGGTCACAATTATTAAAAGGTTATGTTTCTCAAAACAATATAAGATTTAAATTTCCTGATGTGCGAAATTTGTTTTGAATGCAGTTTCAGATGTAAATAGAGAACATTGGGGAAAATGCATGGATCATGTTAAAAAGGTGGAAAATTCATTTAGGAAAGTGGATATATCAATGGAAAATTTGATAGAACCTATAATAATAAACCTCAGAAAAGACAATTATAGTGACACCAGTAGTTTTAGTGAAGACAGTGACTTTTAAAGATAGTTCTTGAACTAACTTTTTTTTAACCTTTGAGTTTAGGTAAGTACTGAAGCGTTATTTTTAATGCCAAGATATTAAAAAAAGTTTAATCCCAACATATAATCCTCCTTGTTATTTATTGGTTAAATTTAATTCGTTCAATGTTGAAGTGTCAGATGCATGAGGTTTATTTTTATATTTTGTAAATAATATAACTTCAAAATTTAATCTACGAAGTGCGTATACATATTTTATATGCTGTGACCTTATTTATATTATAGAAACTTATTTTGCAAAGTACGATTATGGAATGTGACGTTTTATCCCCTCTCTTACTGCACTCCTCTCTCCTTTACAGTATATATTACTATAGAAACAAGTTATATTATCTCTGTCGTTGCTAGGAAATAAACTAAAAGCTTAAATTTTCTTGTAAATATCTCGAAAGACTGAATTTTTACAGTCATGAGACCTGCATTTTTTGCCGATTTAGATAGGAATTAGTCTACCCTGAAAGTTTCATTGAATTCTGACGAGTGGATTTTGAGATCCTCCGGACATACATACATACATACAAACCTTGCTCGTTTAATAGTATTTGATTATTGATGAATGCGTCTTTTGGTTCATTATTGTCTGAGATGTTTGCTGAACTATGGCAGTAGGTAATATCTGAGGTAGATAGTTGATTAAATGTGCGATTTGTTACTTCTGAATATTCGAAGACATTTTTCAAATATGGTTTGGATGGAATGAGGCAGAAGTCATGCCCTGAAGTCGTAAATTGTTATAGTATTTCCTTGATGAACTGAATGTTGTTGTTTAAGAGGCTCTATGACTGAAACATCGACTCTATATTGCTGTGGCTCTCGTCGTTATCTAGTAAATAATAAACTAATGTTTTTTTACTGCATCATATGTACCCGGTACCATCATCTAATTGATTTTATGCTATTAACAATACTAATAACTACAGAGCGTGAATTATAAACTATAACTCAAGCTCCAGAAGTCGAATTATCATAGCAAGAATGTCTAGAATTACACTATAAGGATTGCTCAAGCGGATGGATCTGTCGGCTATTATCACGTGGTTAAACGACGTCAAAGGGTGACCGCGATACTACAGAAGAAGGTAATGTGAGGGGAAGAAAAAAATGGAAAAAAAAACCCACGCAATCGATAAATTATCCTTTTTTTTTAAATCGTACATTTACTAGGGTCCAAGTTTTAAATTTATTGTCTATTAAAGACGATCTGGCTAAAATTCAATCTTATTCGAACTTTCAGAGCCAAGAGCGAGTATCGAATCACTTCCAATTTGTTCACGGGAGTTTTCAGAAAGTCAAATAACGAATTTAACAGCTAATAAGTAACTCTCAACTTTTCGAAGGAATCGAATGTCCTCGAGAATTAGCGGATGTCAGAAATTTTAGAAGTTTGTGATACAAGTTTCTGAGAAATGTACTCTACTGAAAGTTGCGTTAATTGTTACTTGGGAAAAGTGTTGACGGTGGGGTCTTAAGCTTTTGTGATATTCCATGCGTTTGGATAGAATCCTTAGAATTACATTGAATTAAACAATGTTAAAGAAGTTTCTTCTTTCAATGAAGTGTGAAAATGGAACGAGAAAATTCTTTTTTGTATTAAACGATCAAATAATGATTTTAATATTAAATATTGGTCCGATTTCTTTGTATTAAAAGTAATATTTATTTCAACCACGAGTGTCGAATTTTCATGCCAACAGAGTAACAGACTGTACTTTTTCCACAGTCACAGAAAGTAGGAATTAAATATAGTAAAATGAAACCTTAAAAAACGCAGCTTATCTTTGTTCAGGCAAATTCAAACTAAATAAAAGCACGTCGCGTAGAACTGTCAAACATGAAATTCATGGCTATCTAGGATGCGGACTTGATATACAGCTAGGAGTTACAGAATGAACATTCTGACACTAGAGTAAGAATGAAGTACATATAAATTACAAACATCTGTAGACCAGATTAACACCTGGACTAAAAAATGGCGTATTAAGTTAAATGAAAATAAATCTGTTCATGTTAACTTTACTAATAAACGAAACCAACACATTCCCATAAGAATAAATAACGCTCAGATTCCCTATGCTAATTCAGCAAAATATCTTGGAATGACACTCGACGCTAGACTTCGCTAGAAAGTCCACATTAAAAAGAAACCTGAAGTGCTTGGTATAAAATATAAAAAGATGTATTGGTTATTGGGAAGAAACTCCAAGTTGTCCACACATAACAAACTGTTCCTCTACAAGCAGATATTGAAACCCGTTTGGACGTATGGTAGCCAGCTTTGGGGCTGCGCCAGTAAAAGTAATATTCAAGTTATCCAACGTTTTCAAAATAAAGTATTAAAGAACATCGTCTATGCACCCTGGTACTGTCGCAATAGTGATCTTCATAGGGACCTGGATGTAGAAACTGTTGACAATACCAATTTAGTAAGAAGACTCAAGAGGACCAAACCTTTTGAACTAGTTCAGTGACAGTGCTGGTTACAAACAGAGTATTGTGCGGATTTGTGTTACACGTTACCGGTAGTGTTACTAAAATTATTAGACCCTAAGGTACACTAGTGAGTAGGAACTTAGTATTTAAGAATTCTAGTTAAGTTAGGTTGGAACAAAATTGCTTATTGATCTTCATGATCAGATTGTAATTATAGAAAACATTCCAACAGAGTATTTTGCTACGGAAAAGAAAATCTCAAGAGCGAGAATGTTTCTTTTCTGTTATTATAAGTGGAGAAAGTATTTTCCATCGCTCGCTAGTACTTTCTCCCAAGCAGCCGCAAAGTTTTATATTTGGTCTTGCCATACGCTTTAGTTCCCATTTACCCTGCCATTCTTTCGTCAGCTTGGCTCTGGCTTCGTTCTTGTCTACTCCTATATTTATTTAAAATCTTTCCGGAATCAGCAGTTCTATTTACCATTGAATTTGGAATAAAAAACTTTCATTTAAGCTTTCTCCAGGTACCTATTTCAGTCAAATTTTTCAATGCGACGACATCACATCTATATGTTCGGTATTTCCTGAGTAATTGGCTGTTAAAACGATATTGGTACACCCTGTATAAAGTTAGAATTGGTGAACAAATATTAAAATACTAGAACCTCTCGCCATTTATCATTACTCCCTTCATTGCTATGATTAGGTTTACCTATTTTTCCTTTTATTGACAAAATTTAATTTGTTATTTATTTTTTAAAAATACAAACTAAAAATGAAATATTTTGTACCTAATTTTCTTAAAAAACAATTTCGATATTTTAAAATTTTCATTTATGTTTACCTACCTTCTCATGTTTTGGGGCAAATTGTCCATTCTATCCCGCATATTAAACATTTTCTAAATTTAGCCATTTTTATGTTTAAAAATTATAACATTTAGTACAAAAATAAAATATTAATTATACAAGATATTTGAATTCAGCCAAAAATAATCTATTAGAAACTATACGACTACAGCTCGTTAATGGTAATAGCATAAATTGCTTAAATGTAAACGCTCGATACTCATACATTAAAGGTCCAGTTGATCTGTTTAGAGGTTTTCCCCGATGTTCACAAGATACTCCACTTTAAATTGGTTTATTCACAGTTCACGTAACTACGTGAACTTGAAACTTCTAGTGTCTAAGAAATTTAAATAAATCTTGGGAGCTTTATGCTTTAAACAGGACATTGTTTTAACTGTTGCAAACTATGTCAACTTGATCATATATCCGGCTGTTAAAATGTCTTTTATAGTAAAAAACACAAAATCTACATAAATAAAAATCAATTGCCGAAAGTATGTAAGCGCATCACTTTAGAATGGCTGCAACTATTTGATTAATTCTTTTTTTTTTGTTGTGTTTGTAATTGTCGGGGCAATTGTTGTTTAAACAATAATCGAATTTCACAAAAAGTCGCTAACTACTGTATTAATATCTTAGCTCAACCCAAACATCCAGTATATGAAATTATTACCTCCTCAAAGAATGACATCTACAGTCGACGCTTTACCATCGCCAGACCTGTAAGAATAATATTTAGAGAATTATTAGAAAAACTTAATATTATTTACCCATATGTTTATAGTTACCAAGAATATGAAGTATCGCCATGGATGCTTAATAAACCTTTTATTAACCAACAATGCCTAAATACAAAAAACAAAAATATATGTAAAGATGTATCGAAAAAAGAATTCTTAGCGATCGTGAACACCTATTCAAATAACACTGCAATATGGATCCAAAAATGATAGTAAAGCAGATAGCGCTGTAAGGGTCTAACTTCACACTGGACTCCTCCATCAGCAACTTCCGGATTCACGTAAGAATTATATGCAATTTGGCAGGCTTTAAAATTCATAGATATTAGCAACAGCAAAGATAATTTAATATGTAATAGTTTTCTAGAAGCACTAATAAACAAATTCACCAAGAATTGTAACGTTTAAATTCGGTATTAAGACCTTATTACATTAATACCTTGTTTTTCTTGGGTAGATGTGAGCCACTGTAGGGACCAAATTATATTATTTAGGAACCATATATCACATAAGATATGTTACATTTAGCCTCAAATTTTTGACTCAGTTTATATCCATTTGAACGAGCTAGTTAGTTTCGTATAAAGTATTTCGAACATTAAAATAGATTGTTGTTTACGTCTATTTTATCGATGTCATGTTTCGATCTGTCGTTCCGGTCATTTCTTCTGTTAAATTTGAGGTACTGTACGGCAGTGTTAGCCAGTCACCTGTTATATGATTGGTCAAGTCGCAGAATTTGACCAGTCATGTTATATGATTGGTCAAGTCGTTTTTAGTAGGTGAATCTCTTTCTGGACTTGCGTGGTTGAATTCGTTCTAGAAGGATTTAGAAGAAAATTTCGGCCGGGTTGTCTTTTTTTCTTGTTGGGTGATAAGTATAACGTGGTTTAGACAAAATTTTGAGGAATCGCCCGGTGTTTTATGAAGATTATTTCGTACCATTGATTGGGATAGACGTGCGATTCCCGTATTGTTAGACTTGCAGGGTGCCTATTTGATTTGGTGTGTTTACCCTGGTCTGATTCTCTCGAAGAGGAATTGATATTTTGTACCAAACCAAGCCACGTTCGTAACGACGCCATTTTTGTCAGGTAAGGCGTTTTCATGACAGTCGAGTATTATGTTATTTGGCAAGTGTGTAAGGCCTATTAATATTATAGGGATTTTCTTTCATTTACTAATAGTCACAAATAGTCTTGACCCAAACTAAGGTAAGCAAATTTTTGTTGCGACGTAGTTTATTTTTTTTTAGTGGGTTCAATTTAGATCCATTCTGGAAGTTGAGTGACCAAATTGACTATATTTTGGATGAGGGTAAAACCAATCTCCTGGCGCCCATTTTTCTTTTTAATTAACAACATATATCAATCCACACCCCACTTCACTGTGGTTAGCCGGCATCCAAAGCGGATTACATAATCCCACGAAGGAGTATCTTTAACCGAGAATAACTCGTGGCAGAATCCACTCGTTAAACGAATACGAGATACTTTGCATTGCCTGGAGAGAAAAGGTACGAGAGCAACTTTCCTTTGGACACCCAGTCACATTGGAGTATCCGGCAATGAAAACGCAGATAAAGCCGCTAAAGAAGCTCTAAAGAAATATATAGAGGATATTCCAATACGGGCCGATGACTTTAAGATCTTAATTAAACAACTTGTACTTAACAGATGGCAGGATGAGTGAAATCAATATCCATCTAAATTGAGAAAGATCAAGACGTCAATAAAACATTGGCCTGAAAAAATGTCTTTGAATAGAAGAGAGGAAGTTGTGCTTGCCGGATTCGCATTGGACATACACGTCTCAGCTCTTCGTTCATGCTTGCAGGAACAACCCTCCAAGACGTGAGACCTGCGAGGTTCCCCTCACAATTGAATATCTCCTTGTGGATTGCCAAACATACAATCCACTTCGAAATCTATTGAAAATGCCGGGAAATGTTAGACAGTGTTTGGCCGAAAAAGAAAATATTTTGAAGTGCTTGCAGTTTTGTAAAAATATAGGAATACTCAATAAAATATAAAAATTTAAAGGTGTACATACCACCATTGTACGGCTAATGACCATAGCAGTCGATGCCGATCCCCCTCCCCCCCAAACGTTTCATAAAAGAATATAATTTTTGCGGCAGATAAAAATTAGAAATAAACAAACGGTTTTTATAATTTTTCTCGATAATTTTGAGGTTATGTTGAAAAATAATGAATACAAAAGTTTTAGATTTTTTAATTGTCTACAACTTTTATCTTAAACTTTTTTCGACAAGATGCATATTTCAGCCACAAATCGTAAAAAACCAATATCCAACCTTCAAAACATATATTTATCTACCCTACCCCACAAAAGAAATTTTAAAGACATTTTTAAATTGTAAAATTTTTTGGACGAAAATCTGCAGTTATAATTGGCCAACACATCACAAAATTCCTTGGAGATTTATGTATTTATCATAAGACTGTCCTTTAAACGGATTTCGTTTTGTAAAAAAGCTCAGAACCAATCCATAGAGGCTTTGTCCTTTTTTTTTCGTTTTCGTCCGCTGTTACTTCGCTTGTGTCTCAAACGTTTCAATCAAAAAACTGAAACAACATTAAAAGTATTGACCGAATAGTGTGACAAAAGTTTTCGGCGGAAAGTTTGTTTCAAAGAAAAACTCTAAATAAACTTTCGAAAGACTTGAAATATTAACTTTTAACTTGGAAGTTACCGACGATAGGGTAGTTCTAAATACGAAACGAATGAGATGGATAAAGGAATGTTCATTGTTAATTTCACATAATTGAAAAACTAATTGGAAAACTTAGTAGAATATAATTAGATTGTGACTAAAAGAATGCTTTTAACCTGCAGAAAATTGCATTTAAAATAATTTTAACAATATACCACCGTGTTTAATTATTTAAGTATCAGAGTAGATCATGAGCGGGGGCTCATTTGGCCATCATATTCAGGTTAAGCAACCCAAAACACCCCCGGGTACTGAAATTCGTATGGTTCGGATATTTTCTGTGCAAGATATGAATTTTTTCTTCAACACTTGGAAAGAAGAATGCACTTTTTGATGCAGCAATGCAATTTCAAAAAATTACAAGATCAAAATATTTTTTTTTATTATTAAACACCCATAAAGGCATTTAGTATATTACAATCTATTGAAGGAACGTGGAGTTTTTAATACCAAAGTAGACAAACGTTTTTGACAAGACTATGTATTATTTTTTATACAACTATAACAACTTCAAAAACAAAACAGCTCACTATTAAAATATAAATTGTAACACAATCAATATTTAATTCTACCTTAATCTAATAGAGTTTGAAACTTAAAACTAAGGTATACTCATCAGCGTTCCTTAGGTTCTATAGAATGGATTGAACTAAACTTTAACGTGCACACATAAGCTCTGTTTTTGCACTAAAAACACTAAACTAACCCAAAGGGCTTGATCCTCTTTAAGTCTTCTTTCCCAGTATTGTCAAGGAGCTGGATAGCCTCGACATTGACATGATGATGAAGTCTTTCTTCATGACCCTAGGCTAATTTCTTGATGGTCTGGTCAACAGTGTCCACTTCCAGATCCTTATGGAGGTCACTATTGCGAATGTACCAAGGGGCATCTCCTATGTTTCCATCTCTTCGTCCAGTCATAGATAAGGTGGACAGCTGTTAGCAGCTTGTGGGTTGCTTCTTCATTGCTCTTTCCTACTGCTAGAATGGCAGTGTTTTCTAACTCTTGAATATCACATGTGTACAGTAAGTATAGGACAGGTCCTAGGACACTTCCTTGTGGTACTCCAGCCTTAATTTCTTTAAGATCGGAATAGGCTTCTTATTGTCTATCTTTCCGATATATATAAATGTATATTGTTTTGGAAGGAAAAGCTTTAGCTTATGTATTAAGCCTTCATGCCAAACCTTAAGTGGTTTTAGTCTTTTGAGTAGCAGTTTCTCAAATAATTTCGACATAACAAGCAGTAATGAGATCGGTCTGGTTTGAGTAGCAGTTTCTCAAATAATTTCGACATAACAAGCAGTAATGAGATCGGTCTGGCTTGGGTATCATTATGACTTACGCAATTTTCCAATGGCTGTGTACATACTTCAGTCTGAAGGCAGCATTTATTAGGTTAGTTAGTTTAATTATTGCTTGCAAAAAACCCCATCTAAATCCGACCTAAATTCCGGATTTTTCTGCTATATTTTCACAACTAGTTGCCCCTCTACGAGAAAGCCACAGGCTTGTGCAAGTTAGAAATGACGGGGCCTTAACTTTTACCGTGCGACTTCCCAGCACAGCCGAAAGGACAACGCGATCCGCTTATCAGTGGTCACCCATCCATAGCCTAACCACGACAAGACGTGCTTAACTGTTAGATCGATACTCACCAACCTTACCAATTGAGATGTCCTGACGACCAATTATTTTCTCTCAATCTTAAATACCGACTCAAACATTTACTCCGAACCTTTCCTGAAATTTTCCCTACACAAATATTAATTTTGTGATTTCATCGATAATGAATATTCTCAACGCAATATTTTAAAATTGGGAGCATACGAATAGAATAAATATTGAATTCCAAATTAGATTTGATTAATTTCATAGAAACCATAAAGCGATCTCATTCAAACAAAAATAAACAATATAGAAAGGACAATTGGATAATGTGAGAATTCAAAAAATTTAAATAATATTTATTTTGAATTACTTATTCGGTTACTCACGGATACCATATACAGGGTGGTCCTTAATTAATTGTACATATAATTATGGTAGATTCCTCACTTGAAAATATTACGATTTGAACCAAATTGCTCTAATACCAGATTATGATTTCTCGTGCCCACAAACTCCCAGTTCCAAATTTTTATGAATACATAGCCAAAAACGTTAAAGTTGTTGCCAAAAATAAATCTTAAATTTAACTTCTAACACCCTGTACATTCCTTATTAGCAATATTTTATTAGAGCAAGTTGATTCAAATCTTAATATTTTAAAGTGAGGAATCTACTATGTAAAATTACTTAAGGGCCACCCTGTATACATTTATCTGTGAAATTGTGAATTGTTTCTATAGTAAATTATTATTATATTTTTTGTCAATTTTTGAAAACGATTTTAGAGTCAAAGTCGAAATGTTAATTTAAAAAACATTTTTAATCTAAAAAAGTGGTTTTAATATCCATAAAGAAGAGCATTTACTAATAATTTAATATTAAACATAAATTATAATTTTTCACCCATCTGTCTACCCCTCGTAAACATTTAAATAAGTGAAAGTATTTTATCTTTACCGAACTTTGAGAAATCACAATGATAATTTTTTACTAACTATTGTAACCAATCAAATTACTTAATTTAGAGTCATGTGTCAAATTTCATCCAATCAGCTATGGATTACAGCGATAACACCCTACATGTGGTGTTTTCAGTTTGGTGTTTTCAGCAAGTCAAGTTTTTGATTAAAAATTAATTAAACGTCAAACTGACAACTAGTTTAAAAATGTTTAAATCTACAAAAAATTATCTTATCGAATACCCCTCGGGCCTTGATAAATCCTCAAAATTTTGTCATAGAGAATCCTTCAAGCGTGTTGCTTAAGGATAATAGCCCTCGGCCTTCGGCCTCGGGCCATTATCAAGCAACACGCTTTCAGCATTCTCTATGACAAAATTATCTCGGTATTATCAAGGCCCTAGGGGTATTACTACTGATAATCCGTAGGGGCGCCACATCCTGGCCGGTAAAAATGGACTTGTAAGGGTTTTGAAATACTGGGTTTTCTCAGCAACGGTATATTTTTTTTGAAATTTTCTTTACGAGCTTATAGGGAAAGGTTGTCTATAATTTTTTATACCAACTCGAATATAGTCAATGTTTGACGAAAAAATTCATATTTTTCTGGACAATTTCTAAACTTCTCATATAGTTATAAGCATGTGTGGATCCTTTATCCATAAAATAAGAAAAATCAAGCAAAAAAGTCCAAAAAACACTGGATTTCTAAACCCTTACGCAATTTTTGCGTACCCGCGGAGCAGAGCCTTAAAACTAATCAACCAACTATTAACTTTTAACATCCACTAATTTTTTTGAGTTTTTTTCTTACGTCATCAACCCAATTATTCACTGCATTTAGTCCACTTCAGTTTTCGAATAACATTGTGGTTGTCCAGTACCTGAAAAGCTTTTATATTTATATATTGGTATAGCCTTATTTGCTTAAAGAGGAGAGGAAAATGCTTTTATGCACATCCTTGCGGTCCTCTGGGGGTAGTGTGGAACTAAGGATGTCTGCTACCCACTAAAAATCCTCCTTGTCATTCTATCCTAACGTACGCCTACGTCAATGTCTAGGTTAGGTTTGACTATCAACCAATCATTTCTTGCAGTTCTTTTTCTTCCATCACGACGTTCGTCTCGTCAATAGTGTATCCTAGCCTCGTCGCCAGTTCACTTCTTAGCGTTTCCCATCTCCGGCATTCGAACAAAGTGTGCTCTGGTCCACCCACTTCATCCCAATACGTGCATATGTTGCGAATGCTTAGAACCTGCGTATGAAAATAGTCCATCTTTCTGTACCTGCAGCATTTTACCCACTGCCTCAGATCTTTAACTAGGTTTTTTCATCACTCTCCATTCCTGCTCCCATTCCAACATAGTTTTTCCCATTCTTATTTTCTTTCTTTTATGTAACCTGCACCTTTATTTTACCAACATCTTCATTGGCAGTGTTCCAGATATGATCTGGGCTGTCCGCGCCAAAGTGGTGCGATAGCCACAGATCTTTTGTGTTCGCGTCATTTGGTCCTCATACCTCCTCATTTTGAGGGCTGTTCCCCTGATTGGGTCTCCGTATAATATAATTGATTGAATTACACCGTATAGCGGCCTACGCTTCCAGAACCCGGGACCATCTATGTTCGGCATCACTCCGGCCAGTACAGTCAGTGATCTCTACGCCTTCCCCACCGCATATTGGATGTGCCGACCACCCATGTTTACTTCCCGTTTTTGATCTTTTTCTATGACTATGGTTCTATTGCTTAAGTAGCTATATTATGAACAGGAGTCCGGCTATCTTGGTGTAGCCTGGCATCGTTCTTACCAGAAAACCTCTTAACTTCTGGGGCTACAATTAAAATATAAGATTCTGGTGAATATTATGGTTACGGGCGTACTTCGGAGAGAGTCTAGAAAAGATAGCAATAAAATTGGAGGAAGTAAAAATGTTGGCAGGTAATAGAAAAAAGTAGATAGAAATATGGAAGAATATTCTGGCAAACTCAACTCAAAATTAACTTCACATTGAATGTTCACTTTAGAATTCGTCAAACTGTCTGCTAAGGATCCCAATGTTATAGTTTCTATTTTAAATTGCAGAAATATAAAAACAATTTCCTTTGTCGACATTGGTGGCTTGTCAGCACATCTAGAAGCCGCCAAAGCCGACCAAAGCAACTTGCAACTTGTTTTTATATTTCTGCAATTGAAAATAGACAAACCATTATACGTGTATAGACCATTCCAGAACACGTGACTTTGACAGATCGGCCATATTTGCTGGGAGGCACACAAACAATTCTGATTGTATCTATTTACATTGGACTGTTGACTTGTGTTTTTTTAACGTTTTTTCAATGTTTTTATGATTCATTTTTATTAAAATGTTGCGAAGCAGTTACTATTTAGGTCTTAGTGGTGATATTAAGTGTCGCTACGATTTTAAACATACTCATTGGTACTGTTGAAAAATCTTTTTTTTTAAAGACCAATAATTCGTTCTACATGAATTCATACAGTGGCAATATTACGTCTATTTTCCAAATCTGTGGGATGTAGTTGATTTTTTTTTCTTTGTAAAGGCTTGTATATTTAAATTTGCACCTAATATTTGTAGAGAATCTTGAATTAAAAAACCTCTGTCGGCTAAAACAATATCATCAGTTAAAATATTATATTTAAAACCACAGTTTTCTGTCAAAAATTTGTCACTAGTCCTTTAACAGAGCAAGTTTATTTAAAATTTTCACAAGTAATAATAAAAAAATATATATAAAAGATCACCAAAAATACCTGTTATAAAATGCCTAGAACAAATACGTGTATTATTCACTTGGCTTCCAGAAAATGTACCTCGTTTCAAAACTTTAATCCAAGCATTCCTTTGTTCACTAGACAACGCATTTAAAATGATCCCCTCCTTTTGCCAAAATAGCAGGAAACCGGAAAAATTATACACTATCTCTTTTCCTCATTGAGCATTTAATAACACTATAAAATTGTGGCATTTTCTATTTATTTCTTCCGTATAAATAACTTTAAAGAAAATGTTTCTGATGTTTACATATGAAACTAACGTTGTGTCATAAAGTTGTGTGCCTCCCAGCAAGTATGGCCGACCTGTCACCTCCGTCATACCTTTTTATACTTTAAAACGGAATCATAACAATTTACCTGAAACCCTAAAAGATATTTTAAACGACAAATAGGATTTATCTTTTTAAAATCTCCTTTCTTTCAAACAATATAAAACTAAACTGTACAATGCTACTAAATTTTGGTGGTTGCGGTACCTATAGTTTATATTATAAAAACCTTCACCAGAATTTACAAGGACAAATAGCAATTTTAAAATTTTGGTGGAGGAAAACACAACTCCACCATTTTTTTAAATATTGGCGATCGATAGATCAATATTTTTGAAACAGAGCTACAAGTAATAAGTAGTTATTAAGTACATTATATCACTTTGCTTATATGTCTCCACTAAATATTTTACAGGAACGAGATGCGTATAAACAACGCAGTTTACGTCGAAATTCCGGCAACACCGCAAAGCCCCACAATTCCGATGCGGCCGATGCCACTGTCAGTGTTGCCAATACAAAAATGTAAAAAACATAAAAAGTTGTGACTGCGTAATACCGGTCAATTATTAATAACATTCAGAGTTTGTGGATTAACCGTAATAAAATATTTGTTTGTTTCTTGGTACATTTCCTTAGAACCTTTTAAATGTATTATGATTTTCAAACATTCTTATTAAGAATTACAATCTTTCAAATTTTTAGCTAGACGCCAAGCCGACATCTCTCGTCGTGACATCTGGCGGCCAGTGTTGACAACAATTGTCAGAATCACTGACGTTTACTTTAAATAATTATATACATACAATTTGGGGGATTATTACAGAACAAAATGACACGAGGAAGTCAAACACTTAAAAAGAAGAATGGCATATACAGGGTGTGTCAAGAAGATGGCCCATTAGCCATATATAGAGAACTATTGATAATTAAAAATGAAAATATTTCCAACTTCCGGTTATACCGGAAGTAGACATCAACTTTGTTATTTCAAATGACATGCACCATTTTTCTTTTTATTTTTGGATGCAGCATCAAATTTTGAACAAAAAATTATTAACATACCACAGGTCTAAGTTTAACAGTTCCCGAGATATTTGAGATTTTTGTATTTATTTTGCATTTACTTTAATTTCCGTATCTGGCTTATTTGTTAAGTTATTAATTTCAAATTTTATACAGAGATTGTGAGAATATCCTTTTAGCATAAGGTGAAACGTTAAATGCGATATTTTATACAGGGTGTCTAGAATGGAGCGTCCAATGTTGTTATTTTCAATTCTCAATAAGTGGATAATTTCAAATGAAACACCCTGTATTTTATTATCACGCCTGAATCAGTTTTTCATTATCTTTCGATATATATTAGCGTTCCCTATACCTAAAGTTACGTATTTCTGAGTTATTGCTAGATTTATTATAATTTGGAGAGATTTTACTTAAATTGGTGGGTAATATAATCTAGCATGCCATGAAAATTGAAAAGACAGTTGTAATAAACAAAATACTGGACAAAAAACGAAGAGTATTGACAGAAGGTGAAAATGTGAGGTTAGGGAAGGATGGATATTTATAAACATAAGAAAAAGGTGGATCTTGGAGCAGACCTATTGAGGGGGGGGCGTTAGAGGAATGAAAAAATTAATAAGGTTGTTTAAAAGAGGTCTGAGAAACTATCTAGAAGGAAAATCTGGTTTTCTTTGGGACTTAACTGTAACTGTTCATTTACATACAAATAATCGTCAATGTGAAGGAAAGAATTGATTTCTAACATTTCCAAAAGGTTAAGTTTGTAGCCTTTGTGGCCAATTAGAAAATTTTTTTTATTTAGATTAAAAAACTATTTTATTAAAGTTACCATTTGTCGTTACAATGTACCTATTTATATATTTCCACGAATTCCCTTTCTTTTTAAGAAAATAGTGGAAAAAATCTTTGTAAATTTCTATGAACTTATCAGAGAATAAATTTCCACAATATGAATAAAATTTGCGGTATTGGCAACACGGTAGACTATTCGCGTCCGTTCGCTGGGTCCCGTATCGACGTGGCCCTCGCTCGGTGTATACCGAAGCGGCATTACGCAACGATCGAGGGTCGCCGTCAGGCTCTTGAAACGCTCCTGTTTCCTAGCGACAATACGCGTTTCCATGGTAACGCGTCGTTGTTGACGTTCGCTTATTGCAAAAATGGTCCTGTGGTCGCCGGATATCTTGGGATCTTTGCACTCGCTTCGGCGAATCTTGGCAGGATGCAGGATACTTAAGGTTCTGGATTTTATGCTTGGAATGATACGGGGCTAAAGATAACGTTCGTGGAGAAGGAAATAAATAGTCTTCGATTGTTTTTTTCTCGTATAGACAACGGATCGGTGTTATCTAATGAAGCAGAAGAAGTAATTCCTGTCTCAAACATTTCGATTTTAGGTTTCTCGGTGCATGTTGATTCGTTTTGGTGGAACGGATATTAGAAATTATTTTTTGTTTACGAAAATTCAAAAACGGACCAAAAACGGATATTCAAAATAATTTTATTATTAAATTTAACTGAAAAACTTATAATAAACCAATATCGTAGAAGCCTAAAACGTAAAGTTTTTTTTTATTATTATTGAACACCCATAAAGGCATTTAGGTAGTATATTACAATCTGGTCAACAGTGACCAATGCGCAATTTAATTCTAACTTAATCTAATAGAATTTGAAACTTAAAACTAAGATATACTCATCAGCGTTCCTTAGGTTCTGTAGAATGGATTGCACTAAACTTTAACGTGCACACACAAGCTCTGCTTTTGCACTAAAAACACTAAACTAACTCAAAGGGCTTGATCCTCTTATGCCTTCTTTCTAACCCAGTATTGTCAAGTAGCTGGATAGCCTCGACATTGACATGATGATGAAGTCTTTCTTTATGACTCTTGGCTAATTTTTTGATGGTCTGGTCAACAGTGTCCATTTCCAGATCCCTATGGAGGTCACTATTACGAATGTACCAAGGGGCATCTACTATGTTCCTCAGTGCTTTGTTTTGAAATCTTTGGATGATTGCTAAGTTGCTTGCTTTGGGATATCTGTATGTTGTTTTGGAAGGAAAAGCTTGACCTTATGTATTAAGCCTTCATGCCAAACCTTATCAAACGCTTGTGCTACATTAAGAAAGATAGTAGCACAAATGTTTTTCTCTTCTAATGAGAGAACGGTCTGTATGACGATGCCTCATGAGGTGGTTTCCATGGCTTGGGTATCATTATAATTTTCCTAAGGCTGGGTACATACTTCAGTCTGAAGGCAGCATTTATTAAGTTATTTAGTTTAATTATTGCTTTTTTGGCTAATTGTTTTAAAATTTCTCCAGTAATTAAGTTATTTCGGTAATTACTTCTTTGGGAGAGGTAAATTCTACAGATTGGGTTCTTCATAAGGTTGAAAGATTTTTTCTAGATGATTTGCATCTCATTTTTTCTAGCTCATTTATCATCTTCCAATCTGACAGGTGGTATTTGCGTTATGGGCCTTTTCAATCCCTTAGTGGCTTTCCAGAGTGAATAATCAGTACTGCTGTCGTCTGACAATTCTCTTAGGTAAATACTAATCGATTCTTCTTTAATTTGTTGTATTTCTCAAAACGTACAGTAAATAAAAATAAATAAACTAACAAAAACATACGCAAATATAGGAAGATTATAGACATAAAAATAAAAAATATGGAAGACGTAATTAGACAAAAGGCAACTAGAGATGCATCAAATCAAACTAGATTGATTTGTTAATTCCAGTTTGATTTGTCTTGAATAATCAATTTTTTTAATTGATTTGATATAGAATTCGGGAGATTGATTTTTCAAACTGTTTGAAATATGAAAAGTGTTACTTACCGCACTTTTAATTAGTCAAGATTCTGCAATGAAGTAGTGGGAGAAGGGATCATCAGTACTGACAATACTGAGAGTCTTATGTCTTTACGCATGTCTAATACAGGGTGGGAAATAATTCAAAAAACTTGCAGTTATTTGATCAGTACTGTACTCTCCCAATGGTCGTTGTAGGTCTTATAAGAAATTGATGAACAATCATTTTTGCTCTGCGATCCTCACGCGACAAAATTGTCAAACATTATAAGCCCGCTAATTGGATGTATTGTGTTGTATTAATATTAGATCCACGTTATAAACTAGAAACTTTCTTTTCAATTTCATGGGGCAAATATTTGCAAGAAGAAGTTTTGATTGAAGTTTGAAAATATTTACGAAACCCAATATTACAATAATATTAACGAAAAGGACGATCAAAACGAATTAACACATGTCAAAAAAACGGAACTTGAGCTGGGTTTAGACCGTTGGTCGTGAGATAGGTTGGTTTTACCCTACTGATGACTCGACGTTGCGATTGTAATGCTGCTCAGTACCGCAGGTTCGGGCATTTGGTTGACGCACTTACGCGAGCGGGTGTGGTGCGAAGCTTCCATCCGTCGGATTATGCCTGAACGCCTTTGAGGTCGAATACTTCTAGTCAAAAGTGGCAACAATATCTCTTGGAGTTCCGAGAGTCGAAAGTCTCAAAACGATGTGACTTTACTAGGCAATCGTTGTCGCACGAGCCTATTTTTCCGTTGAGATCAACGGTCGGCGGTGGGATCGATCCTTGGTCCTTAATGCTAGATTTCTAATTCATGCTTTTAATTGGGTTCGTGTTTTTTTAAATAAATGCGATATCAATCATTAGTAATTTGCCCCAGAGCGCTATGCCAAATAATAATAATAGCCGTACCTCCCCTGCTCGCACTCTGCTTCTGGGGTTCACTTGTAAGGGGGTGAATTGAAGGGCGTTTATTATTATTATTATGACTTTTGAACTACTCAGTTAGAAGCTGGGTGTTCGGCACCGCTATCTCAACGAGGACTGAGTTGACTCTTCTATCCAATACTACAATATCAGGTCATTTTCGAGCACCTTCTGCATCTGGTACTTATAGTGCAGTGTAGAAGACTTGTTGGTCAGTTTCTGGTGGACTCTATTACATACTTGATTATATATGTGCAGGTAGTCAGTATTAGCTAGCACGCTACAGCCAGATGTTATATGATGAATAGTCTCTGATGTTTGTTGATAATTCCTGCATTTGTCGGAATGGGTATTGGGATCCTTAATGACAAACTTCTTGTAGTTATTCCTATAGATGTACTGATCTTGGATAGGGATCATAAAGCCCTCAGTTTCTGGAAAGAGGGTACCACTACTAAGTCATCTATTTGAAGCTTCCTTGTCAATTTGGGGCTGGTTGAGTTCGTAGTGGTGTCGGCGTGTAATGCCTTCTGTTATCATTGTTCCAGTTTTTCCTTATCTGAAACTACATTGAGATTTGCTTCGGGCGAGGCGACTCGAGGTTATCAGCCTTGGATATAGTTCGATGTATAAAAGAAATCCCCTAATTTTACAAGCTGTCGAGAGTGTAGATTAATGAGGTCAATTAAGTCCCTTCCGCCTTCTTTCCGAGGTAGCGTTTTTCTAATAGTTGACGTCTTATTATGATGGTTGTTGTTTTTTGTCATCCTTGTTCGTGCCAGCCTCTGAATAGCTGCTAGCTCAGTTTTTGTTCATCTAAAGATCCCAAAAGAATACGTTAACGCGGGTATGTCGTAGTTATTGATTTCCTACACTAAGTTGCATTTGTTTAACTCATATTTCATAAGTGATTGTACCCTTTTTGTGTATTGCTCCTGAATTCTACCTCTTGCCTGCTTGAGGTCCAGTAACCTAGCTTGTTGGAATCCTAGGTATTTAATACAGTTTTCCATTACCTGTATATCTCTGTCCGGTAGTTATACATCTCCATTTATGACAATGCCTTTCCAGATGTGAAGGATTTTGCGTTTAAACAGACCAAACTCCATATGAGTATCACTGTTAGCTGTTAGCTTTGACTTTAAAACCGTATTTCGTGTCATTGAGCATGGTGAAGGCAGAACCACAACGGGCTTATGGAGTTACCTTGGTAGATTCCCCTACGGATGGGAAATGTCTTCTGGATTATGTAGGATACGGTTTAATTGTTTTTTGTACGCTTGACAATTTTTTTATACCAGAAGTTTGGGATTTTATCGACACCCGGCGCTTTCCAATTCTTAGTATTTTGGTTAGCTTTACTGATTTCATTTTGCGTGATGTCTTGGACTTGCATCGGCGAGACATTTAGCCATTTCTCTTTGGATGTTATCCAGTAGGCGAGTCTCTTGGGGTCTTTGGGCATTGACCATAATGAGGACCAATTATTATTATTATTATTTATTAGTAAATTCATATATTTATAAATACAATTATTTTGTTTACTTAAAAGAAAAAAAACCAACTTCGTTTATCCCTTTGATAAAACCTGTTAAATCCAAACAAATTTAACCCCTTTAAATTAACCCAACCATGATCCCTAAAGGATTACTTTGGCAATACGTCTTTCAATATGGAATTAAGCCCAGATGAGGACACATTTTTGAGGAAACTTGATAGCTTTTTTTAGAATTTCAAAGCTCCTGCATCGTAAATAAAATCTATATACGGATTCTGTCCCAACGTAA
The DNA here is from genome assembly GCA_949320105.2 of Crepidodera aurea. Lineage (NCBI taxonomy): Eukaryota > Metazoa > Arthropoda > Insecta > Coleoptera > Chrysomelidae > Crepidodera > Crepidodera aurea. The sequence goes on along the minus strand of OX439476.1, from coordinate 4,640,487 downwards.
TTCTCAAAAGAAGCGACAAAAGAGTTAGGAGAAAGGACGCCGCCGAAATCTCCTCCGATAGATTGAAACTTGTCGATGTGGACTCTGTAAAAAAGGGTCCGCTTGAACAATTTAATACAGGATATACAATGGTCAAAAGGCTCACTGTATTTATTGTAAAAAAAGGAACTTTAAAGCTAATCTGGTATTATCAAACGAATAATAGTGATACTGAAATAATAAAATTTATTTTTATAAATAATATATTTTTGAGCTCGGTTAATTGCTTTTTTGGTACGTTTAAAGGAAGAAATGACAAAAAAGGGTTCCAAATAAAAAAAGAAACACGTGTTCTTTCACCAAAACAATGCACCATGTCACAATTCGATCGCAGCAATGGCAAAAGTACGAATCGCACTTTCAATTGCTTCCTTATCCATCATATTCTCCGAATCTGGCTCTCAGAGACTACTACCTATTTGCAGACATAAAAAATGCTTCAGGGAAAGATATCTGGCTTGAATAAAGAAGTGATTGCAAAAAGTGAAGCTTATTTTGACTCCAAATATAAAACGTTCTACAAAAAAATGCATCAAATTAGAAAAGCTTTGGAATGAAAGATACTATGTTGATTAATAAAGTTTAATTTTGCCTAAAAGTTTTAATTTTTTTAATTTAAATGAGCCACCTCTAGACACCTTTGACTTTGACACTTCTCATAAATTTTCATTAAACGTCAGTGTAAATCAAAGTATTGAATCAAGAGAACAAGACTGTAATACAATATGTATTGTGCAACAAGTGGGGAGAGTGAAACTTTTCTCACGAGTGTGGAAGTTTGTGGCACGAGCCTGAAGGTGACTTAGTGAAAATGAATAGTAATTCAGACATTAATGAAGAATGTACGAATACTCCACCAGACTTGCAAGAAGAAGCTAGCAATGTTTCTCTAAATAATAATAATAATAATAAATTGCCTTTATTTGCCTGTAAAATTACAAACAATGAGTAGGTACAAGAGGCGAAGTCTAGCTAGAGCTACTCTACTTAACCTCAAGTTTACACAGATGGTAATAAAATACAAAATTAGTAAAACTACCTACACAGTAAAGACAACGGTACGAAAAGTACTATCAAAACTTGTACGGCACAGCGTGGCATAGGTACCTAACCGACCTGGATAGCCATATTAGAGTGACCCTAGCGTTGGTAGCAAAGTACAGAGAAAAGGCTGATCATTTACCTCGAAGCAATTCAAAGGTTATGAATAAAGGACACTTGCCAAAATTTATTGAGTATCTGCCAAGACGCAACACAAGGATTCTAGGATTCTAGTCCTTCCAACAGGATATCGAAGCGTTAAAATTTAAAAATATTTTATAAGAAAGAGTTGTTTACAATACGGGATATTTTCCAACTTCTTCCAATAATTTTATATTTATTAGTTGTTCATTCATTGTGAAAAAAAAATATTTTGAAACAAAATAAACAATACTTGACACTCTTGATAGCTGGGTGATTCAAGTCAAAATTGAGTCACCATGTCGAGTTGCCTACAACTGATTACTAACGCGTTACTAATTGGTTAGTGGCCGGCGAGAACGTTGGTGGAGTGATGATGGAAAATCGTCATAAAAATATCAACGTCAAGGTTTGACTTTATTTAATTTCTGACGCTTCAATATGAAAGAATTCCATTTTAAATTTGCCGCCTTTTACAATGCAATAGAAGATTCCATAATAACCTACAAATTTTGACAACGCACATCTCTGGGTAAACGTTAAGAATATGGGGCCGGCTGGGATTTGTTGAGATACTCACTCCCAAGACAAACAAATTCAGTTCGTTGAAACGATTATTTAACATATTTTTCCAGTACAAACGCATACATAACTTTTCAGAAATCATGTGTTTAGGTAAATATTTATTGGAACGTTGAGTAACACTGTTAAAATGGACACTTGTCAAAGTATGACACCTGTCAAAACGTGACAACTGTTAAAATGTGATACGTGTCAGAATGTAACAACTGTAAAATGAACAAATCTCAAAATGAACAAATGTCAAAATATGACACCTGTCAGACTGTAGCAAATGTCAAAATGTCACACGTCGTACTTTTCTTTATTTATTACAAAGATCTAACCTAACCTAAAATTGGCTAACTGGCTATTGTTGTTTTAATGTCAAGAATATTTTGTATACATTTTTATAATGTATTATTTTATTATGCGGACAGTTTTAATATTTGAAGTTTTCATTATCATAGAGAGAGACAGAAAAAGAATGAATGCTTGTACACGTGTACTATTAACATAGATTTAAATTTTTTATTTTACAAGAAACTTTAAACTTTAAATTGTAATGTAATGTACGAATGAACTATTTTTGTAACTGAAAAACTTTGAAAAAATATGATATCATATCTGCCACATGTCGAGAGTCTAGTCACAGGTTTTTGTGGAGGTTTTTACCCAAGTATGAATATCAGACCTATAATTTTCCTTTACTGCAGATCAATAAATAATAAAATCAATTGAACATAGAGTTTTTCTTATATAGTGATAAATAGAGTGAGCTGAGCGATCTTCTGTTGACGGGATCTGTGCCCTACACGCTGCTGTTGCCCGTCCCGGAAACGGGGCCTGTCCGCCGTGACTATTCGCGAAGATCAAGGGTCAGTAGATGTTGCCCTAAAAGGGTGAAATTTCCAGAAACTAGGCAACTTTTAATGTATTTAACTAACCTCTGTGCCAAGCAGTTGATAAACGTCAACAACAGCTGCAGCCAATTGAAAATTAATACTGACAGCTTTTTTAATTTTCCCGCCTACTTTCAAGCCAATCGCCAATCAACTTTTTATTTATCTCCCTTTCAGTAGTTCAAGTAGAAGTCGCCCACTCCGTTATTTTTGCGAACTAATTAATAATTTGTCAGGTTATAAATTATATACTCATTGGGCTGCTTAAAAATCTAGATTTGAATATTAAGAGCGAAGCTCGGTGACCAGATATTACACACATAATACACACAAACCTTGCTCGATTAATAGTATTTGATGACCGGAGTTCAAGGACACTGCCCGTCCTGTACTAAGGATATCGCAGCCCTGATTATGTTTTATTTATTTATGCATTGTTGCCTAAACTATTTTCTTGGCTCGAGTTATAAGTTTTTGTTTCATAATATGGCAACGTAACATACAAAATTATACATTTCCGTAACATATCACTGTTCTTATTTATATAGTAATCTGAAACAATTTTAAAACGAATTACATGTTTATTCAAATAATAGAAGAAAAGCGGTGCTTTTAATTTAAATGTATTTTATAAAGGGCCGCCAGCATTCTCAACGTTAAAACGTTGGTTGTTAGAAACGCAACAAGTGTTTCCGTTCTCACTTCGAATCAATTTGAAATTACCTACTGTAACGGTAAATCTACTGAATTAACTCAAATATTTGGGACTTTATAATGACTGAATGAAACCCTCTAGGCATATTGGACAAGTTGTTTTAAGGGATTATATTAGTGACGGGGAAAGTAGACATTTAAATTAGGATCATTAGAAAACAATTCATTTACATAAGAGTCTTTTAGCGATATCTCACTTATTTTTGTTTACAAGAATATGCGGTTTTTCGCAATCCGATTGTAATTTATTTCTTAAGAGATTTTGCTTTTCTAAATAAACCAAGGCGAATTCAGAAAGTTTTTTCCTTCCCAGGACCATGGGCGTCGTTACAAAAAATGTCAGGGGGGGGGGCACATTTTTTCGAATCAAAGTATTGGATTAAATTGAAATGATTATTTCCCTTGCCTGTCAAATATCAATTTTTAACCAATCACGTGCTTGGAAACTGATTTGACGCAGCCAATCAAAACAAAATAAAGCGACTATTCACCTTGATGGTAAATATTCGGCTATTTGATCATCGTCCTCAATATTCACCTGAAGGACGGTATCCAACAATAACGAAGCCGCCCGTAAATTTTTCAAATAAAACCTATACTAACGGTATTATAAAATTGCTTATAGTTAATAAATTATCGATCTTTAGTAGCAAATACACAAATCCAACTGATTTCGCACTTTTTCTGAAACTAATACCGTCCATTTTACGACAAACATAGTAGGCGCGCGTCATCTGAATTTTGACAGTTTGCCATTAAAGTTTATTACAGAATTAAATTTGACATATTTTGTTAAAAAGTATTAACAATGAGTAGATTCGGGAGTAAAAATCTTCAAGAAATTGATAATATAATTAAATTAAACGTACCTGCCAAGACAGTAAAAAGCAAAACTAGTATAATTTATACGTACGTACAGAATTTTTTGTGACTCGGGAAATAATCTTATTAAATATAACGCGACCTTGACAAATTAGCTACTATTTTTATTGCTACTAAATTTCTCGTATATTTTACAATTTGACTCGACAATTTTGGCATTAATAATCAAAGAATAACAGATTATTAATGCCAAAATTAAGTCTCGACGAATTGATCCTAAAATAAACTCGAAATTTAGATACAATAAAAATAATCGGCTATTTGTCAAGGTCTTGGGATATTACTGTCGAAAATACTGTTTGTTGGGAGTCACATGATCTCGACGGCCGACGAGCGACCGCGAAATTTACCGAGCTGTTATTTGATACTTCAGCAAATTAAAGGTTCGTTTTCACGTGACATAAACTCGTGACATTTGGAATAATGTCGCTTTTGTGTTTTCATGTAATTAATGCCATGACATTTCTATCCAGTTTAAAGATGGCTATTTTTCGTAATGATTAAAAAATTCAAATATGATGTCAGTTTTGAAAAATTGACAGTTGACAGCTGTCAATTAATTGTCAAAATAGAATAAAAAAGCAAATAATCACTTTTGACATTGAAATTTTATGTTTTTGAGGTCGCTGAATTCAAATATGATGTCAGATTTGAAAAATTGACAGTTGACAGCTGTGACATTGAAAGTTTATGTTTTTGAGGTCACTGAATTCAAATATGATGTCACATTTGAAAAATGGACAGTTAAATTGACCTCAAAAACGTAAACTTTAAGTTAACTGTCAATTTTTCAAATCTGACATCATATTTGAATTCACTGACCTCAAAAACATAAACTTTCAATGTCAAAAGAGACCTCAAAAACATAAACTTATATATTTAAATAATTAAAATATGCTTTTGACATCTATAAATAGTAATAAAAATGAATAGTTTTGAAAAGGATCTGTGGAGCTTTGGAGCTCCGTAACTGCCAAAATATTGAATTTGGAGCTGTGTGCCCATGGAGACAAAATATACAACATATCAAAAATTCAGAAAATTTAACCGAAACCCAATTTGCATAAGATTATTGCGGGGTCCTTTAATTACTTATATGATTCTCAAACCTCAAATCTGCATCCATCAAATACCAAGATTTCTCGCTTCTTTCGCAATTGCCAAAGATTCCCCCCGAATGTTTATATTTACAGACTGGTATACATTTTCACTATGATTTTTTGGCCCAAATATCAAGACCTTCGATTTCGTTGAGTTTATACATAAACAATGTTCCTCTGCAGCAGTAACAAATTTATTTAAGTCTGTGTTAATCAGGTTACAAGCATTTCTCGTTAACTCTGCTGGAAAACTGAAATGAAGCTGAGTATCTTCAGCATGTAGTTGAGTTTGACATGACTGAATAGTAGATAATAAATGAGACGTATATATTGAAAATAGCAAAGGCCCTTATATTGATCTCTGTGGTACACCAGATTTGAGACTTAAGAAACTTGAACTACATCATTTATCAATACTTTTTGCTGTATATCTTTTAAATACTTACATAATAATTCCATCGCATTTGGAGAGAATCCTATAAGTGTTTATTTTCACCTCGAACTAAATTGAATGATCAGATTTTGTGTTTGCACCGTAGAGAGTGTGAGTATACGTGATATCATTTGGCCTCCCAAGAAAACCTAGTTTATTATGTGATTTTATTACCAAAATGAGGTATTAAAAACGCGCAACTTTTTGTTACAGTCTCCTTTGAGCCAAGGCATGCGCGGCCCAGGTCTGGACTCGCCCTGCTTTCCGATGTCCAATGCTGGTATCAGCGGAAACGGAAGCGAGCAATTCATGCCAACGACGATGGGCCCCGCTGCCAGTGCAGCAGCCGCCGGCGCCTACTCCGCCAAAATGCATCAGGATTCACCCCTACCGCCACCTCCTGCGCCAACACCGGTGGTGCACCCTCCATACATGCAGGTGCGGACTGTTAGGCCGTAGTTTTTTTTTACAGGGTGATTCTTTATTGAAACAGTTTTATAAGAAGTAAGATATTCTTCTTAAAAGTTGAAGGTACGCACTTTCAAGAAAACACCCGATTTACACGGTGATACAGTGGTAATTTGAGACTGTAACTTCTATAATTTTAAACTCTACGAATATTTTCTATTTAGAAGTATGTCAGATATGTTTTAGTAAAAAAATTAATTCCTGATATCACTCCGGATACGACAGTGCACGGCGCTAAAATCGACTGAAAAATTCATAGTGGTTTGTTGATAGATTATTTTATTTATTTTGACAGTTAAAAAATAATAAGTTATAGAAATAGAAAGCTGGATTACTGAAATTATGAGAGGAAACAAGTTTAACTTATGAATGTTTTTTAAACAAAAACACTGAAATCTGAATGTAATAAATTCTAAACTGTATATTAGAATAAACTAAAGCAAAATCAAAAATGTCTTTGGGATTTTGGCTATAAAGTACAGCGCAATTTTTCATCTTGATTAATCAAAGAATTGTTAGATAAACGGAACGTTAAAAAAGCCGCATTGATCTGCAGAAAAATTAATGAATGTGTTTCTATGTAGATGCCTCTCTTATCTACTAAAAGAGTTTAATGGTAAAAGGATGCCCTCTACATCGGGAAAGTTATTTCTGGATTTTTCTTTTGATATTATTACGACAAAGTTTAAATTTTCATAATAAACAAATGCGTAATCCTTTTACAAATCGGTCCTAAAAACATCACAAACATATGTTGACATTGTAACATTTTAAATTATTTATTATTTTTCTTGGTTTCATATATTTAGTGAAATAATGCGTTTAATGATTGGTTCGAAAGAAAAAGAGTCGAAAGCGTATGGTTGAAGATAATATAATTTTAGCATCTCATATATCGTTTCGTAACATGTCTTCATCTTCGAATTATAGGCCTCTAAAGTTGAAATTAAAAGAATCTATAAGCATTAATGATATAAATAATAAATAAATAATATAAATTTAAGTTTTACAATATTATATTTTCATAAACTAATAATGGCAAATTGCCGAAACTCGTTTTTCTCAAATGGATCACCCTTTATATGATTTCATAATTTGAAGGTACATTCAATGACCTTTCCAATGGTATCATATGTACCATATCCAATGACACTTTTCGATCCATTTGAAAAAAATGAGTTTCGGCAATTTGAAGTTTGAAATTTGGTCCTTGTTTCGAAACGCCCGGTATTTTTTTAAAGAATCCAAATTGATGTGTGTGTGTTTCTGAACATACTTTTGGTACGTGCATACCTAGTTTCTTCCATCAATTATTGAAAATATAGTTTTTATGAAGATTTTTCTTCGTTCATGTTTTTTCATAAAATTTTATTAAAATGTAAATAATTTGACAACGTTGCATGTGATCCTCAAAAACAAAAGGGGAATATAAAGTCCACATGACATATTCTAAAAATGAAAAAATATATAGGGCGATCCATTTAAAACAAAGACCGAATGTTTTGTCCCGGATTCATGTTTCACCCTGAATACTCGATCTTCATCAGCTCAGCAGCTAAGGTCCGAGCGAGGATAGGTGGGCCACCCTGTATGTATATATTGTACTTAGGACATTAATATCTCTTATTTTATTGAGATTTTGTTCATTATCGAGAATTTTGGCATTATTATAGTCAATTACATGATCTTTATCTATTACGTGTTCAGCAAGGCGACAAGATCTCACATTCCTTCTGCAGTCACTTTTATGAGAGATTATTCCAACTTTAAGCATTCTACTTGTTTGTCCAATTTATACTTCATCACTGCTGCTGCAGGGGATTTCATAAATTATATTTGATTTATTTTTACTGGTATAGGAGTTTTCAAATTAGGGTGGATTTGTGAAATAGTTTTCAAATTGGTTTTAGCTATTTTAATATTGTCTTCATTTTTGGACAAATGTATAAGTTTTGATGTCAAACTTGAAATTTGAATTTGAAATAGAAATAGAGGTGCTAAATAGAATTTTATTGACTAAAGATTTCGGATATGAGTTTTCTAAAAGAATGTTTTGAAGTTATTTCAGACACTCATCTCTCAAAGATAGATGAGTGACGTTAACAACTCTGTTTTTGAGGTTATTAATTAAATTTAGTTTGATTTTCATGTGACGTTTTGAATGAAAATTTAAGAAACGATTACTATTAATTAGTTTTCAGTACCATCTAGTAATGATTTTATTGTTGTTGGTTGTTGTTATTTATGTATAAATTTCTTCTATTCTTTCTTATTATTCTTTAATCATTACTTTTCTGTTTAATTCATTTCAAATATTTGGTTACATAAAATAAAGAAACCTGTATAAATATTTAAGCCAATCCATGTAAATTGATATCAGGGTGAAATAGTGTTAGGGCACCAAATTTCCCGAACCCTACGTCATTAACTGAAATAATACGTTCGGGAATTTCAGAGGATATAGCTACAAATTAGGTCGATAACTTAATCAAATTGAAATTTAGTCAATACATTCGTCTGTACAAATTAATGGGTGTTGTATCCTTCGTGTTTTGTAGCAATTCTAACAATAATAATCCTGTTTCAATTCGTAATGTAATGGATAAGAGTAAAATTTGGTAACATTGTTTTTGCACGATCGTGTTATTTTACCTTTTAACTTACTTAAATGGTTTTGATAATACCAAACAGTAAAAATTACATAGCTCTGATCTCTGATAACTTAAGGTAGTACTCTCGATATCACACTAGTCAAATGTGTGCTCTGCGTTGTTTGACTACTGTAGTATTTATATTTGGCAACGCCGCGTAAAAGCAAACGAGACAGAACTATGCTTTCAATAACTATCTGTCAGTTCTATCAAATGCACTAGTATGCGTAAGGGTTTGACATTAGGTTATAGTGGAGTTAGGGTGGGGTAAATATACATGGGGTAAATATACAGGGTGATCCAGGGTTAAACCGTCAAACGTTCAGGATCGGTCAGCCCCCCCCCTGGCTACGCCACTGAGTGGATTCGATATGGCGGAAAAAAACCCGATAAACGAAGTCGCTCTTTTCGAAAAAAAAAAATCTGTGATTTCATAGATTCGAGGTTCCTCTTTCACGTGATCACTATGTGAAATCTAAGGGAGTTGTGGAGGGGGGTAAATTAACATGTAAAGATATGGAAAATGGGTTTTTCGCACGTAATTCGCTAAGGTTTATTCGGATCGAAACGACTTCTATATATAAAATAAAGTGCTCGCGAAAACGCATAAACTCAATTTTAACCCGTCGAAATCGGTCTAGCGGTTCTCGAGATATTGCCATTTGAAAGTATACGGATTTTGCCGCGGCGAGAACACCCTTAGAGCGAGTTAGGTGCGAAAACCCGATTTTCCATATCTTTACATGTTAATTTACCCCCCCTAGACACCTTCCTTAGCTTTTATATAGTGATCACGTGAAAGAGGGACCTCGAATCTATGAAATCACAAAAAAAAAATTCGAAAAGAGCGACTTCGTTTTCAAAACCAGATCTACTCCACTATATATTTTTGGGGTCGCTAAAACCGAATCCAAAATTTACTTTGCTCCATCAAGCCAGATTTTACCGTTAAATCCCCATAAAACCCTATAAATAAACTCTCCAAATTTTAAAATATGTTAAAATTAGGGAGTTTGGGATATGAATATGTTGGCAGCGAAAAGCACTTCGGAAATCATTTACAAATAAAGTAAATCGTTATCACTCTAAAAGACATGACACAAAAAGTTATTTTCTTATATATTATAGCGTTATTGGTTTTGGGTTGGAGGTGTTATGAAGGTTTGAGAGATTAGCCAAGGTTGTGAGAGACTGAAGTTAATTAAGCACCCCGAGCCTGCTATATCCAAGATGGTGTTTCTGGATAATGCCAAATACAGGCTAAATGAAGTAATGGCAAGTCTTCATCCTGTTTGCGACTCTAAAATTCAATGTTATTACCTTATTGGGCTTAAAACACAAGGTTTTGGCCTGTCTGAGATTAAGAACTTCGGAATCAGGCTTTCTTCTGTGAAAAAACAATGCTGCGGGGTTTAAGAATATATTGTGGGATTATGGGGTTTAAAATATTGTATTATATAGGTTTCAGGCTTTAAAAGCTCGCATCATAAGAATTATGGAATTTACAAGCTTTTGTCATGGGGATTGGGGAGTTTAAAATCTTATATTTAGGAGCTATGACATTTTATGGGTTTTTACCAGAAAACAGCGACCCCAAAAACTTCGCGGTTTTATTTATAAGAACTAAGTTGCACTTCCTTCATTATTTTGTAGACCAAACTTTAAAAGGACAGCTCTCGTCGATATTTTTTCTATTTGATGTTCAATATCCTTACAAAAACAAATTTTATTAACCCAATAAAATTAGTTTCAGCTGTAAATTTTCCGGCGATAAAACGAGCCAATAAAAATCTGAAAGAATTAATTTCCCCACCTATCTAAATAAATGTCAAACGAAATGTTGATAGCCAATCCAGATTGAATAGGGTATTTTCAATAAATATCAATGGCGTATATTGCTGTAGCCTTTCATTCCAGGGATTAACATAATTATTCATTTGGGCGTAAAATAATGGCCGAGAAAAGAAAAATTATCTAATTATTAAATTTTAGTAAAAACAGTAAAACTAGTGCGTTTTTGGTTACTATAAACGATTATTCATTTTGATAAAAGTAAACACTTGATGGACAATCTTTTCAATATTTAGATCTAAATTGTGGAGATTCCCAAGGTTAGATTTTGGGACCTCTGAAAAAATGTTTCAAATAAAAGTTGTAGAGAGCAATGAAAGCTATGTTCCAAAAATATCTACCAACATACAGAGTGTCCCATAAATGTGTGACTTATCAAAGTTATGTTTTTTAAATGAAACACCCTACATATTTTCAATCTATTGAATTCCTTCGAAAGAGTGCTTCTCAAAAATATAGGGTTGTATGGGTTTATACCATGTGGTTCTGAAGTTATAAATACCAAATATCTCAAAATCAATAATTAGGAATAAGAAAATTTTTTCACCAAATATCCTCGAAAATGGTGTACTTTCATATTTATACATTTACTGAAATGGCTCTTTTCCCATACAGGGGAAACCAAAACTCAGGATCACTGTTTTCTCAGTTTTTTGCAAATAGAAATAAGGTCATACCAGAATAGTAATATAACTAATTCTTAAGGGAAGTATGAAAAATGTCATAAATGCAATAATGATATACCCCTAAACATTCACCTCGATAATTAAAGGTAACGTTTGTTGATAATTCCTGTAACATTCAAATGTTCCAATGGTGATTTGACATAATTGATAAAATGATCTATACCCGGTAGATGTTACAGAAGCTGATTTAGCCAGTAGAATGTATGCAGTTCGATATCCTGATTCAAGGAATGTGTGACACGAGAGAAGCACAAGAAGTCAACAAAACGTGGAAGAAAAACAATAATTTAGCGATGATGTCGTGGACGTGAATTTTCATGTAACCACAAGGGAAATTGCAAATGATATATTTTTGGAGGGAAGGAGGGGCAGCAAGATCCTTTATCTGGGGATATGTTAAGGAATAGGTCGACAACGAGAAACCAACAACGCTGAAGGAAAAATAGAATTAGAGGCATTTTTCGCTCTACTACAAGATCAACTTTAACTGAAGTTTGAAGAACCATCGTAGATAAACTTAATGTATGCATATCTCAAAATGGGACATTGTTTGTCGTGTGAAATAATGGTTTTTTTACATTTTTGGAGATTATTTTGTTACCATATTTGTCCATCATTGAGTACAAATATCTATCATTATTGCCTTTATTACATTTTTCATACTTCTACATTACCGGTGGAAATCAAGTAGATAAACCCTACATTTTCTGGAAGCTCATAGTGTGTACTATTTGCTAATTTAATCAATTTAGGCAATACACATTACCTAAAAGTTTGACAGAAATGACAGGCAGTTCATAAATTATAATGGACAATTATTGCTATTCATTAATAAAGGCGTTATTTGAAACATTTTTAAGTGGCCTGTTGTAAAGTAGTTACACACTCATTGAATTTTTCCATTCGTGCGTAATATGCTACTTACAACACTTGTTACGTAATATACTATTAACAGAAGGGTGCTACATTCGGTAGTTTTATATCATAGGGTAATTACTAATAGAACACCATCCTATTTGCACAAAAAAAATTACACACCGCACAGACGTTCGTAACTTAAACATTCGGAATAAAGGACTTATATCCCCTTTATTATTCAGATAGAAATATACTATCGAAGTTACACTCTTCAAATATTTATATGATATTCAAAAATATTGACAGAATTGACAGATTGACGTCTAGTTGTTCAGTAGTAAAAAAGTTGTAGAACGTTATATTATACCTCCTATTTTTAAAAATACCAGCAATAGTAGTTTATAGAACTCAGTGTGGTATCTTTGTATCATCTATCGCTCAATTGCCATCAGTCTTGGTTTATGTCATTGTTAAGAAAATGCCGGGACGGGCAGCTAGTATATAAGAATAGTATATTCTGTAACAAGGTTGGAATGAGAATTCGACACGAGTGTCGGATTTTCATTCCAATAGCAAATTTTGAGTTATATTATCGGCATATTTTTTTATTTCTGGAGGAGTATTTTTTTTTCTCCTTTTTAATAAATTAAAAGTTTTTACAAACCAATATTAAGACCACGTCAACTAATACTGACAGTTAATTTGACATTCATGGCAAACCTTATTTTTTTAAACAATTACGGAATGAAGATTCTGCCTCTAGTGATAGAATGAAATACGTATAAAATACATAAGAGACAAATGTTTCAGAATTTTCTTTCAATCTCAAGATCGAGAATGTTTCTTTTCTGTTATTATAAGTGGTTTCAGAATAACTATATTCAGTAGTGGCCGTGGATAAAAATGATTTTTACTCTGTAATAAAGTTTCATTTTCCTTTTCTCAGTATATCGATTTCTGCAGCTATGAAATTAACTGTAACCTTCATGGGTACAAATTTAGATAAAAAGGATAAAATCATTAACTCATTCTAACGCAACAAAGTATCTCTTTAAGCAACATTCTCAAACACTCTTTTCATCTCACTATGTAATTCCCTAGAAGTTAAAAAAGTGGTACACAATCTCATATAGTATGGTTAAAAACTAATAAAACAGCGTATCAAAATATGAATATTGTGTATCATATACATTTATTGAGAAGGACTTATTATATTACGCGTAAAAAATTTCTGAATTTTATGCTCCATGTATAATAATGAAAGTCCATTTAATTTACATTGTCAAGGTGTTTCCATCTATCGCATTCTAGTGTAGCCCCATCGAGTTGCATTATGCCTTCATTGTTTAACCTAACTTAACCTTATTCGCAAGTTTGATGAATTGAGTTGAAAGAGTTCGCTTATTAAAGAAGTCCTGATTGAGAAATGTTGCATCCAGAAGAATAGTAAGTAAGAGAGACAGTTCAAGTTAACGTAAAATGATAAAAAAAGGTATGTACAACTTAACAACTCAGCAATTGCCTATTTTAAACAAATATTTTCAATATATTACATTTACTAATTTGAACACAATTTTTTCTGGAAGAAATGAAATATTTTGGAACCAAAATATTTTGCTGGGAGTAATAAAACTGTACAAATGATGTGAAATAAGTTAAAATCACAGCTCACAAGAAATACGACATTAGAAAATGTCACACACTGCACCAACGTCTGGACTTCAAACAACTACTCCTTGGACTATTTTAAGTGGGATATCAATCAAATTTTTTTTTTTAAATTCCTGCTTTATTTACAATCTGTTACAATGTACATATAACAATAAGTAAATTGTGTGTTCATATGTAGAAACTTGTAGAAATCAGTTCATCAACTGGTTCCTATATTTACATTAGTTATATTTATAATATAACTACAGTGAACGTGTATTAAGAGTCTGCTAAAAACGGTACAGTGAGTCACCTGGGTAGTGACGTTTCAGACGTCTATGTGGCACTAATTGCGTTAGGTCCGTCACGATAGGGTTTGGATGAGCTTCTAACCTCGTAGAATATTTCATGTATTGTTGTTTGATTTCCTCTTTTACTGTTGATACTTTGAGGTCTCGTGCAATTAAGCTGTTAGGAACAAACCATGGCCCTTGTGAGATAATTCTGAGCATCTTAGCTTGGAACCTTTCCAGGATTTCTAGGTTAGAGTTGGAAGCTGAACCCCAGAGTTCTAATCCATATGTCCAAACGGGTTTGAAAATAACTTTATAGATTAATAGTTTGTTTACCAAGGATAGCTCTGATTTGGGACCGATTAGCCAGTAGTGTTTGTGCAACATTAAGCCGAGCTGCTTTCTCTTCGTGAAAATGTGTTTCTTCCATGTCATTCTTCGATCCAAGTGGATACCAAGATACTTCACCTCTTCTCGCTGAGGGATTTGGGTATTATTTAATGTAACTGGAGGACAGGTGTTTTTACGATTTGTGAAAGTTACATGTACTGATTTACTCTCGTTGACTTTGATCCGCCATTTAATCAGCCAAGACTGTGTAAAGGAGGTACAGGAGAGGACCAAGGACACTTCCTTGAGGCACGCCAGCATATTAATGAGGTGGAAGAGTGAGAATTCGTTCAGGTATTTTACACGGTAGTGGCGGTCTTGTAGGTAGGATTTTAGGATGCAAAAAAAATTGACGGGAACTATTTTTCTTAGTTTGTACATCAGCCCTTGGTGCCAGACTCTGTCAAAGGCTTGATTAATGTCGAGAAACATAGCAGAACAATATTTCTTTTCTTCAATATCTAGTGAGATTCTTTTAACAATTCGATGAATTTGCTCAATTGTGGAGTGTTGTCTTCTAAAGCCGAACTGGAAGGTGGGGATTATCTGGAGTTCTTCTAAAATTGGTTCTAGTCTATTTTTTAATAGTGATTCAAATAGTTTGGACATTAGGGGTAGTAGGCTTATGGGACTGTAGGATGCTATTTCTTCAGGAGGTTTACCTGGTTTCTGGATTAAGATTATCTGCGCTGTTTTCCACTGGATTGGAAAATGTCCGGTTCTAATTATGGAGTTAAAAATATAGGTCAAAAGCGTCAATGCTTTACTGGGTAATTCAGATAAGATTTTTGCTCTTATTAAGTCATAACCGGGTGATTTTTTAGGATTTAACTGACTGATGGCTTGAGAAATCTGTGACAGCTTTAGGTATTTTAAAGGAAGTTCAAGCTGATATGGTGATTCAA
Organism: Crepidodera aurea; assembly: GCA_949320105.2. Taxonomy (NCBI): domain Eukaryota; kingdom Metazoa; phylum Arthropoda; class Insecta; order Coleoptera; family Chrysomelidae; genus Crepidodera; species Crepidodera aurea. The sequence goes on along the minus strand of OX439476.1, from coordinate 4,624,925 downwards.
GTAGCACAGAAATATTAGTATGTGGAACGTCGATGTGTTCAATTGGATGGGGTTGAAATACACTTTCCAGGTGGTCAGCAAAAGATTTGGCTTTTTCTAAGTTACTTTTTATCCATTTTCCATCTTTTGTGCGAATGGGAGGATTGTATAATTGAGGTCGCTTTATTTTCTTCGTCGCCTTCCAAAGTGAATAGTCAGAGTTTTCGGATGCAGTTAGGTTCCTCAGATAATTTTGAATACTATTATTGTTATAATTGTTGAGCATTGTTTTAATTTCGCGAATAGCTGTATTGAGTTTTCTTTTGGTTTCTGGTGACCTTGTAATTTGCCAGTTTTTCCTTAATTTTCGTTTCTGCATAATTTTTTCTCTGATGCCCGTAGGTAATACGTTAGACTTAATTTGCTTAGAGATTTCAGGTGTGGCTTCCCAAGCTGCAATCTGAATGGTTGTGGTAAGGTGTTCTACAGCATTGGTAATGTCAGATGGAGTTTTTAGAGGAACCATTATGTCTAAATTGTTTTGAATGTTTGCACAATCTGCTCCAGTTTGTATGTCTATTGCATAAGGTTGGATGATTGCTTGTTTGTTGGATAGTAGTACTTACAGATATAATGACTGGTGAATGCTCTGATGACAGTTCTAGGCTGGAAGTTGCTCTGCATTGGCTTGTTGGTATTCCTTTCACTATACAAAAGTCGACCAGGTCTGGCAGCTTGTTAGGGTCAGTCGGCCAGTAGGTTGGTTCGCCTGTGGATAGGTAGTTCTTCCTTTTGGATTGATCAGTCTGGAACCCCAAAATGTATGTTTGGAGTTGTAATCTCCTCCTGCTATGAACCGGTTTCCTAGCGTGTTGAAGAATTCCGAAAATTGCTCGCTTTTGATTGAGTGCCTAGGTGGACAATATATGGCTGCTATCGTAAGTGGACCTAACCAGTCTTCAATTATCAAGTTAGTAGCTTGTAAGTAATCTTTTGTGTATTTGTGTGATTCATGGTGTTTTATTGAGTTTTTTATTATTATTCCTGTTCCACCATGGGCAGTGCCATCGGGGTGGTTTGTTAGGTAAGTAGTATATTTATTCATTCTAAAATGGCTTCTATTTGTTGCATGGGTTTCTGAAATAAGCATAATATCAATGTTGTTTGTGAGGATAAATGTCTTTATCTCCTCAGCGTGTTGTGTAAGACCATTGGCGTTCCAGATTGTTATGTTTAGATATTTGTTCGTTTTGTTATGGTTCCTATTTGTTCAGTGAGGGTTTTCATCATATTCTTGAGTTCAGAGAGATCATTTGTTTGCAAGGGAGCATTATATGTGAATGTTGGATTTGGGACTGGATCTTGTTGGATAGCCGTTGTTTGAGCGTAACTAATTCCGGATTTAACATTTCCAGATTGTTGTAATGTCTGACTTTTTTGTCGTAAGCTCGGATATCTTTTTTGAATTAGATCCTTGTAGACTGCGCATCCCTTGTAGTTTGCCGGATGGTTACCCTCGCAAAGCACACACTTTACGTTTGCGGATTTTTCTTTCCTTGGACAATTTTGGGTAGCGTGATCACCAATACATTTCACACATCTTGGTCTTAGGTGGCAAAATGATTTAGTGTGTCCATAGCGTTGACAGTTGGCGCACTGTGGAATATCTCTTTTGTATCGTGGTGCTTCTACGGTTACTTTTTGGTTGAGAAGATACTGAATGTCATAAATCTCTTTTGTTATTTGTAGCAGGTTTTAAATCTATAAAAAACATTGGAAGTGGATCTTTAGTTTTATAATGTTTAATATTCCAGATGTTATCAAATTGACAATTTTTATTTAATTTATGTCAATTGGGTCACCATCTAGCGTGAAAAAGTAAAATTTATACACCCCATATAAAAATTTTAAAAATAGAATTGAGAAATCGGAATCAATACAGTTCTTGATGATTGAGCTAGGTCATTTTTTTAATCTTCTTGCTCACTTTTCTTTTAATTACAAAAACAGCGTTCATCGCAATGAGTAGTAACCTTAAGACGGCTGAGGGGTTTGGTTTGGTGATTAAAACACGAATAATGTATGTAACTATTTTTAATGTAGATATACTCAATTTAAATTTATAAGGTAAAAGATGTGTCGCGACCAGAGTTAGTGAGTAACTGTCTTTTTTTTGGTTTTCTCCGTCTACCTGCGGTACGTTCAGAACTAGCCGTCTTTAGCAAGGAAAAACCCCAATCGGGTGTTTGCCGACAATAAAAAGGGATACTTATTTTATTGGTATTTGAATCATAAAAGTTTCTGAAATTCCCACGAAGATGACTAGTTCTGACAACCTACAGGATGATGTTTTTCTGACCGCCACAACGGCATTTATTCTCTTGTTATTATCAACTTCCAATTTTTCTAGGCTCTGGCGCCCGAAAGTCACCACATGTTCATAATTATAAAATTATTTATTGAGGAAATTAATCGATTTATCGCATCTCAGTCACGAAATATTTTAATATATTAATTGTCAATGCGTAACTATTATACTATATTTGAAAATCAAGAGAGAGTAAATTCCCAGAAATGTTTTGCAGTTATCAGTGTTAAAGGCAGTAAACCATAGACGTGCGTTTTCAAAATTAAATTAATATGGAAATAGAAATATTTAATTTGTTTTAGTTATTTATACCTAGATTACCAATTTTAGATAGATAAACATAATTCGTAAGTAGTAATTTAATTTGGGTAAAATGAAGAAAAAGTCACAATGGTAGGGTGGTAAACGAAGGATTTCAATTTCTCGTTTTTTGGCTATCTCCTCAATATTATATTTTTTATAATTTTGCTTATGTTTTTTAGCAATCAAATAAGTGCATTTCTAGAAACTATTTAAGTCAAAATATCTGTCATTAGAAGCTGTTGCCATTCGGAGGTCGTTAAATAACAATTATCCCTTTCTATTCTGGTTACGCCTATGACGCACGTTAATCCTCTTAGGCCTACTGTAGTAACAATAGAAGATCATAAAATAATGTGATAGTCCAAGAAATTTAATAAATTTTGTATTGAAATTAACAAAAACAATTTAAAATGCATTACAAATATTGAAGTTTTACCGCACGTACTGTACTATAGTTTTGCATACCGAATTACTTTTTATTCTGGGAATTTACTCTCTCTTGATTTTCAAATACAGTATAGAAGAGTTGAGTAATTTAACAGATCAGAGACTGATAGGGTTCGGTCGATAACTCGTTAGTGCAGTAGGTATTGATCGAAATTATCTCTATGATTAGCAACATAAACCATACATACAAGTTTAGTATTTATGTATCGTAACTACAATAAAAAGCACAAAAATAAATTAAAATTAAATCGAACAATTAATATAAAAGAAGATCACGATTATTGACAGATTATTAGTTTGGATTGTTAATTTTTTAAACAAATGAAGTGCTTTGAATTTGGATCACAAACAATTAAATTACTTTTCTAAATAGGTACATACATTACAAATAAGTACATAAATAAATGACCTTCCTTATTAAAGCACGACGAAATATAAGTACCTATAACAACACTTTGAAAAGAAAAGTTGAACTAAAATTAAGTTATAGACATATGTGTATAAGGATGCAAGTCTCAACTGTCAACTCGTATTATATGAATAATCATTAAATATACAAATTGTGATCTGTTTCAAAATCTTAACATTCCTAAAAACAAAAATATCGTCATATCACCAAAGTAATAGACCTACTTGATCTGAATATTGAAAAAGTCCATTTTAACTGACGCGTTGGTGAATATGGATGTAATAATAAACTACAAAAAAACATCACTTAAATGTTCTTAAGAATATAAAAGGAAACTTTAATATTTATCTGAATTTCGTACAATATAATCCAAAACAAATCTCCGCCGCTGTGGAGATGCTACAATCTCAAGATAAATACAGTGCTCCTTAGAGAATTTTTTAAATCGCGGAATTTGCGGAAGTTGCTTTTTCATTTCTCAAGAAATCGAGTGATTACTGTGAGAACATTCTTTTGTTTTAAGAGGATAAATTTGAATCGGTGAAGTTAAAGACGAGAATTAAAAGAACGGACAGACTTGAGAAGTAAATTTCGTTTTAGTTTAAAATGCGTTTTGAGGAATACAAATGAGAAAATATGTTTTCATTATAAATTACCCACCCCTTATTATCGTTATTATTGCCTATAGAAAAAAAAGTTTCAAATAAAAGTTGTATGGTTATAACTGTTTTTTGTTAAAATGCTATCAAATGTACAGTGGCGTGCATATTTCAGGGGATACAAAAAAATAATATTTTTTTTAAATGGGATACCCTATATATTTTTACATTTTTATAATCCTCTCGATGAGCTGATTTCAACGATATATCACACTTGATATCTAATCTAGATAGTAAAGGATCTACAGCCACCTGAAAAATCACATTTTTTGAGTTAAAGTAGCTGTAGTAGCCAAACGGTTGAAAATCGAGAAAAACGGCTTACATGTCTCTATCCTAACTTTTCAAATTCTATACTGTGGCACTAAAAAATATTGTATACAGGGTGATTAAAGATCAGATGGGATTTCCAATATCCAAAAAATGTGATTTTCAGGTGGCTGTAGATCCTTTATTATCCAGATTAGACATCAAGTGAGATACATTTTTGAAATCAGCTCGTTGAGAGGATTATAAAAATGTAAAAACATACAGGGTATCCCATTTAAAAAAAAATTATTATTTTGTATCCCCTGAAATCTGCACGCTACTGTACATTTGATAGCATTTTAACAAAAAACAGTTATAACCATACAACTTTTATTTGAAACTTTTTTTTCTATAGGCAATAATAACGGTAATTATGATGTGAAATAAGTAAAATCACAGCTCCCAAGAAATACCACATTAGAAAATGTCACATACTTCACCAACGTCTGGACTTCAAACAACTACTCCTTGGGCTATATGGGCAACAGGTATTGAATTACAGAAATCAAGACGCGGGTGGATCCCGAATCCTTTCGGGATTTAAACCCAACTTTGATTTTGTTACTAAAGGAGCCTGTCATTCTTAGACAGGTTTCGGCATTATTGTGCTTCATCAGTAAGAAGTAGATTAGCTCAACATTGTATCTCTAAACGATGCCTGAAGACTGTATTGGACCCACCAGGACACCGATGTTTGAAACCGAGAGAAATGCAACTCCTACACGACCACTCGTGTGCGACTTCGCTTGCTCACTTCTCTCTCACTGATCCTCAACCGTATGTTTGAAAGCTGTGAACGTGTCAACGTTGCCAAATTTAAATTTAGACAGTTCAACAAAAAGTAGAGGAAAACATATATTTTAGTTCACTTGAAACGTTCATACAAGAAGAAAAAGAAGAAGTGATTAGGACAGGCAGCCACAGTATTGGATTCAGATCAATTATAAGCTCTTTAGATCCGTTATGGAATTTTATTAAAAATACAAGACATTTTTTAGAATTGAGTCAATACCTCTAGTAAGTTGCCAAACATATTTTTATCCAGTCTAAAATTTTTAACGAAACGTTTGTTATAAATAGTTCTTCCATGATATGCATGCATCTGTTGTTCAGCATCTTCTACATCATTAATTAAAATATTAAATAATATTTCGTCATCATTCATTTTGTGGTATTTTTCCAGCAATATATTCAAAATACAATAAACAAATCAGCAAAATAAAATGGTCAATATTCTACAGCTAATGATATGATTGGAACGAGTCATCATAACCTTAAGCAAAATATATCTAAACAGAAAACATTTTTTTACTTGACAGTCTTGACACTTAACGCCTTCACGGCGCCATTGCGCATGAATACTCTCTTACTGTACTCAACTCTACTGGTACAACCCAGTAGAGCACTCCTATGCGAACTTGTAGACGATTTCTCTTGATTTCAAACATACGGATCACGTGGTACATTCTCGCACACGAGTTGCTCTCTCACGTTTCAAACATCGGGGTCCAGATACTTAAAACAACTGGTTGAGTCGAAGTAAGTGGAGGAGAGCCCACTTTAATAACAAAATCAAAGTTTGCAATTATATAGAATTTCACATCATTTGTACAGTTTTATTACTCCCAGCAAAATATTTTGGTTCCAAAATATTTCATTTCTTCATGCGATACAGTTTTATGTTTACATAAAATAAATGTCACTAAAAAACTTTTCAACACTAAAGATATGGCCGGGTCTTCTACTATAACTATCACATCTAATGAATCTACATCTACTGAAACTGCTGAAATGACTCATTTAATAGAACATATACAGGGTGCCCCACGACGATTAAGACAAGTAATATATCAGAATTGGGCAGTAGTAGAGAATTATAATTTTGGGGGTGTAAATTAGAGCAAATGTTGCATCTTTTCTTGTTATTGTGTTACCCAATGAGGCCATTTTTCCATAAGAAAGGTGTCTGGTCCTTTCATTGACTTTGAGGGTTGCGAATAGCTGATCGGTTCTGTCAGTGCAATATACACTAAAAAGCAACGGAACAAACAAACAAGTGTAAGAAATGTTACATAACATAACATAACCTACAAATGTCACTTGGTTTTGTTTAAAAACAAAAATCATAGTATGACGTTTTTTGACTTATTCGAATAAAAATATATTTCATCACGCTTGTTGTATACTGCTGCAGCCTTTCATTGCAGGGGTTAACATAATTATTCATTTGGGCGTAGAATATTGGTCGAAAATAGAAAAATTATTTAATGCTTAAATTTTTAAAGGAGGAGGGTCATTTTGGTCCATTTTCGGCCACCTACATTTTTGACCATATAATTTTGTTTGTTTATTATTATTATCAATATTTGATAATTAATCGATTCCAGAACAAACGGAACTTCGCCTAGTAAGAATCAAGGTCAATTCAATGTCAAATAGTGGCGTCTGTGAGTCGAAAAAACCATTAAAAATGGACCAAAATTTACCAGGACTGAGAGTACCCCCCCCCCCCCCCCCGTTTTCGAGGATGCTGAATACGAAGGCGGTATCAGAATTACTGTTTTCAATTACTGAACCCTCCTCCTTTTAATTTAAAACTAGTGCCATTCGTTTATGGACGTTATAAACTAATGCCTATTTTAATATGTGCATGTAGTTCAATAATACCCTGTATTTAATAAAAATAAATGTATCGACAGTTATTTTTAATTTCAAAAGTATTGATCCTTACATTAAACTGGGACACACTGTATATCACTTGTTTGTAATTTGTTAGGCGATTTCTCTCTCTATTAACACACCTTTTGGCGACTAATTTTAAAATTATTTGTATAGATGAAGCACATCCCATATTCTTGCACTATAAGATTTATTTTTATCCATTTTTTTTAATTATCTAAATACCTGGTAAATTTAATATCTCTTAGTGAATTTTCAGTAGTAATACCCCTAGGGCCTTGATAATACCGAGATAATTTTGTCATAGAGAATGCTGAAAGCGTGTTGCTTGATAATGGCCCGAGGCCGAAGGCCGAGGGCTATTATCCTTAAGCAACACGCTTGAAGGATTCTCTATGACAAAATTTTGAGGATTTATCAAGGCCCGAGGGGTATTCGATAAGATAATTTTTTACTTTGTAGATTTAAACATTTTTAAACTAGTTGTCAGTTTGACGTTTAATTAATTTTTAATCAAAAACTTGACTTGCTGAAAACACCAAACTGAAAACACCACATGTAGGGTGTTATCGCTGTAATCCATAGCTGATTGGATGAAATTTGACACATGACTCTAAATTAAGTAATTTGATTGGTTACAATAGTTAGTAAAAAATTATCACGTAAATTACGAGAAAATTTATATTGTTATGAAAAACCGCAGGTCCGCCACTGCGAACCAGCATTTCATTCAAGTCTGAGCTGGGAATTCCGATCCCTTCGCCCTTTAGAAAGCAACAAGTTGCCGAAATTGGTAACGGCAATTAAATGTATATTAAATTTCTCATATAACTGTGTTTTACGATTTGGTGCTTCGCGCCAATTTAATGTAAATTTATTATACGAGCGGAAATAATTTTTGCTAAATGAAGATAAATACTCAAAAGGTGTTTTAGAAGTTTATTACCGATATATTTTTTATGTTTATTCTAACTGAAAAATATGCTTCAGATTTTAATGAACTGTTTGATCATTAGACAAAATACATTTAGAGACGCGAAAATTCCAGGCAGTTTTGAACTAATAGGTTTGATAATTAAAAATAACTAAGTGGGAATTAGACTTTTCATTATTCAAACGTAAAATGTTTATGAAATGCATCAACACGAGAACCAATTGTACAATTCGATTAGTCATTTGAAAAAGTTAGTTGGGCTTCAAAAAATGTTTGTTTGTAAGTTATAATTTTAATAATATTTTTCAGACGAATCCACTAACTCAACTTCAACAACAAACTGAAATGTGGCATACTTACCAAGAGGATTTGAGGCCACGATCTTCAGGTAAGGAAGTTATTTTTTATTGTTATGTTACATTTTCAAAAATCAACATTTAACTGGCCAAGAAATATTGGTTCCTTGGGTGATGAAACATGGATACCTATTTAAATTCTAGTACCAGGTCGGTTCATTTTTTAAATTTTGCTTTAGTAAAAGTTTAGTTTCGATTTTGCAGGTAAAAATATTAGCAATAAAAAGAGACTTAATGCGGGTGTTTTGCTGGTTTTATTAGCTAAACTAAAACAAATAATGTTTGAGAGTAATTTAGAATTTACAGCACCATAAAACAAGCAAAACAGCGTTGTCATATCTCATTCTTATTTTCAATTTTTAACATAACCAAAATGTAAACGGTAAAGTTGAAGGTTGTGGCTAATTATGGATAATACACAATAAAAGTGGGATTAAACAATATTATTTAGGAAAAACATCATTATTGAGTAATACTTATAAATTTTTATTTTTTTACAATAGCAAGTAGAGTGTGATTATGTTATACATATGCACATACTTAGTTAAATTATAAAAAATGAATTTTAATGATTTTTAACAGTGTGGATTTCATTAAATTGACAGAACCGTCCTTCATAAGTCAAAATAAAGTTCTTTTACTTAAGGCAAACCATGGATGAAGCCTGTATTTTAATAAAAGCAAAACTTAAGGAACTGTTCACTGCGCATGCTTACATGTCAAAATAAGGGGACCTTTAATAAAAGATCTGCCAAAACGAGGTTGCAATAATAAGTGACAAGTGTCGTCAGGGCCGGCCCTACAATAAGGCGAAAGGAGCGGTCGCTCCAGGCGCCGAGCCCCAGGGGGCGCCAAAGCCGTGCCATGTGAATAAAATTCCATTACATGTACGTCAGAAGTTTTAATCAGGTGACGTAGCATTTCAATACCAATGGGCATAACGATTTTGAGTCGATAAATTAAACACAAAGTTAAGATTTCGAGATCTTCCAAGTTCCATGCTTGCACGCATAACTGATATTAGGGATAATCAAAGGGGCGCACATTGGTCCAGAATGCCTCCGTGGGCGCGCATAGGGCTTCTAACTGACTTTGCCGACCTGTAAGTCATATAAATAATTGGTTGTCGCTCCAATCTAAAACTGGCCTCGGGTCGGCTCTGAGTGTCGTCAAAAGGTAGTCTTGATTGTATAGTGATAGAATATTCAAAGATTATAAATATAAAAAAATCGCATTACTTCCACTGGGCGCAAGTAAAAGGACAAGTAGCACGAGAAAACAGGATATTTAAAATGGCGGATGTACAAAATTACCTTAAAGAAGCCACTCAAAGCGTCACTGCAGAAAACTGGAAGAAATGCATCAAGCACGTTTTGAAGGAAGAACAAAAAACGTGGGACATAGACCAACGGATTGAACAAAATATTGAACCAGTCATTATCAACTTTGCTGACGATAGCGGTAGCGACAGTGCATCTGACGAATCTGAGGTGAAAGATTAGACGAAAGGAACAAAGTTTTTAGTTTATTGTAAAAATAATTTACTATTTATTTGGGTTAGCCCTTAACCCTTTCAAAAATTAATAAGCACGCCACTGCCTTCAATATGCCAAGGGCCAATAAAACCCTCAATTATTTTTGGTTCTAGTATACATCTACAAATATTTTTATATATACAGAGTGTTACCGGATAAGTGTGAAAGTTTTTAGGAGGTGAATCCTTATCGAAAATTAAGAGGGGACTATCATGTAAATAAAAGCTCTTACGCCCTTCCTTGAAAAGTTATACGCTTCCAAAAATGAGAAAAAAAATATTGATTAAATTGATGAAGTGTTGAAGAAATGGCAAAATATTTGCTTTTTCAAAAAAACTCGGTGGGCTTTTGTTCTATGAAATCTCTACTTTTTGATGGTGTAAGAAAAAATATACATTAGAAAGAGGTAAGGTCTGTGATTATAAACCAGGAAATAACGTTGACACATATATTGCTTACGAAAACTAATATCTACAGATTCAAAATATAATATTTCAAAGCCCAACCCTCAAAACCCTGAATAAAAAAATTATCTTAAAATAAATGTTCGATTAATAATCGGAATGACTCAATCAGACTATGTTAAATTTATCAAAATATGAAATTAATCGAGAAAGAAATCTTCAATATGAATTATTACACTAACGTTGAAATGGCCCAAGAACTTTTGTTTATATGAAAGACCCCCTAAAAACTTTCGCATTTATTTGGTAACACTACAATAAATATATATTTTTTATTCACTTATTTTTTAGGTAACCCCTACATGATGCAAGACATTCAATCTCCGTATCACCACCACCAACCATCACCGCCGCTCAGCATACCCAGTCCGATGATGATGGACCAACACCGTCAAACGCCAGTTCATCACATTCACCCCATTAACCCGATTTCTATGCCAATGACTCCCCCTCACTCCAGTTCAATAATGTCGATGACTCCACCTCATTCTAACGAGAATGTCCCTCCCGATGAACCACTGCAATTTAAAGAGAAAATGATGCATGAAGAGGGCGAGTCGAAACATCCGGTAGAGGCACCGCAACCGCTAATGGAAAATAATATTCAGCATCAAAACGAATATGGTAATAATGTGTATGGATCAAATGTGGGTATTAGCCACCACCATCAGAATCATGGCCACCAGTTTGAGAAAGTGGACGATATTAAAATAAAAAGGGTGATTATCATTTTAAATTAAAATAAATAAATTTCGAATCAGATGACTAATTACGGACTCTCAGACGTTTACTACGAGCTAAAATCTAAGATATTTCTCGGAACATTTAAACTCTGTAAACTCAAAGCCAAAATAAAATACATTGTATTAATGTTTAACATTGTTAATGAACAAATACCTCTAGAAGTTCATCAATACATACTTGGCAACTTAAATTAAGAGAACAGTCCTCTAATTTGTAGAGACGAATGAAATTCCGCGTATAGTTCTGATTCTAAATTTTCGACAATGTTTAAAGTATAATAATATGTTAGCAGTCCAATTCAACTGGAGCTTCTACTCATACTACTTCCTTCTCTTCCGCTTCCAAGAAACCATCTCCAAAACCACTTCCGGACTTCAACGAGGCCTTTGGGTCGACGGAACGTGGTAGGTTTCAGAGTCCTCCAGACCCTCGATTGGGTCCAAATAAAGGTTACTTGGATTTATTTTGCGAGGATGGACCTCCCTTAAAATTCGATGATTTTCATATATAATTTTGTTGATTTTATCAAAGGGAAAATTTTTAAACTGATATTTAAAAATATAGGTTCGACTGTGGTGGTTTTATACTTATGAATAACAGCCATGTACTCAAACGAGAGTGAAAAGAAAAAGTTGTTTTATTATCTTTACTGTAGTTAAGGTCATAACAGCTCCTCTTTCAGCTAGTTGTAATAATTAATAAATGGTAATTATATGTACACTGACTAATTACATAATGTTTTTAACAGCAATGTATACATGGGTATTTCCAAATGACATTTACAATGTCTACCTATAGATACTTCTCGTAAAATTGGACAAAAAGATGTAAGAAATTAGGGGTCCAACCTGATTATTTTTCGAAATACAGGAGAGTTAAAAAAATAATAAATGTTTTTATTTTATAACTTTAAAACGGATTAATATATTAATTAAGGTCGTTTTTAAATATAAAAAGATCATGTTTCATATCTTAGTAAAAGATCATGTTTCATATCTAGATCCAGTGGTGTGCAGTTAAATGAGTATGTCCCCTTTTTCCCATCATTTTCTACGTATTACAATCTATAAGTTAATTGATTCCACCTCAGTTTTTACTTAAATCTAATGGCCAAGATCTCTTTAGTCTTCGATAAGGGACAGGCTGTAGGAGTGAGTCTATGAGCGGATTTTGGTGAGCTTCTAACTTCTGATGGTGTTTAGTACATCTTTCTTGGATAACTTCTCTAACATAGGGTATTTTAAGATCTGCATGTAGAGTATGGTTCATTTATGATGGCTCGTAGAGTTTTAAATGAGCTCTTTGTATAATGTCCAGATGGGATTTACTTGCGCCGTCCTAGAGTTCCACCCCACATGACAAGATCGGTTTTATAATAGCCTTATATATAAGTAGCTTGTTGTCTATTAATAATTTAGACTTACGCCCTATTAACCAGTTCAGCTCATTGGTTTTCAAATCAATCTGTTTCCTTTTTTTGGCTGTGTTCTCTCCAGTTCAATTTATTATCTAAGTTTATTCCTATGACTTCTACTTGCGGTAGTGTTTCTTGATTCAGTCTGATTTCTGGGGATCCATTAACTTTTATCTTCCATTTTTGAAGCCAATTTTCCAGATTTCTAAGATGTTCCTGTAGAATATGTGATGCCACGATATGATCATCGTCTGATGCCAAATATGCTGTATTATCTGCAAATGTTCCTGTGGTGACCTCTTGTGATGTTGGTAAGTCGGATGTATATAGGATATATAACAATGGACCGAGTATACTTCCCTGTGGTACTCCTGGTATCGATTGGAAGTTTCATCATTAAGTCTTATTTTAAACTCTCTTTGGTTTAAGTAGGATTTTAAAAGGTTATAACTTACATCTAGAAATGCAGCTTTGCAGTACTGACGGTTTTCAAGGGATTTATTGATTACATCCACTAGGCGGTGGCATTGTTGAATCGTGGAGTGTAAATGATGAAATCCAAATTGATGGTCTGGTATCCAGTTCCGTTGTTCTACGTCTTCATTTAGTCTGTTTAGTATTAACCTTTCCAGGAGTTTTGATATTGTAGGTAATAGACTTATGGGTCGATATGAGGATACATTTGTTTCATCTTTTCATGGCTTTAATACCATTAGTATTTGTGCAGTTTTCAGCGTCTGAGGCCAATATTTTAATCGTCTTATTGCATTTAGTATGTACATAAGGACCATAACTCCTTTTTCTGGTAGTTCTTTGAGCATTTTCGATTTCTCGATTTATTTCATTTAATGTAAATGACCGGAGGGGAATTTTCCTTATTACTTTTAGCCCATGGTCCTAGTGGAGTTGTATATTTTCGGATAGGCGGTGATGTTGTTATAGGTTTATTCTTGTTTTTTATTGGTTTCCAAATGAAGTTTTATCTTGTTTTGTTAAGGAAGAAATTCGTTGATTCGTTTATAATTATTTTAAGTTTATCTTTTAGTTTGTTACTTAATTGGGTATATCTACTTCTATCTTCTGGAATATGGGTGTGTTGCCATGTAGATTTGGCTCTCCTTTTTTCAGCTATTAACTTTTTTACTTCTATTGGTATGTAATTGTTGGTCGGTTGTAGGTTACCTTTTGGAGAAGTAATTCAATAGACTTCTTGGTTTCAAGTTCAACATCGTCTTTTTCCCTGAGTCTTATGTTTAAGTTTGTCCCCTCTTCTATTATTTGTTCTAGTGGTTATAAAAAATTAAGAAAAAATTATTAAAGAAGTCCAAGAAAATTATTATTGATTATTTCATTAAGAAAAAGCGATCTTGCAGACTTCACAAAAACATTGAATATCTTAAAAAACTACAAGATTTTCGGTATGTAAAGGTTATTCGGTTTTTGCGTGAAACCTTTTAAGCAATACAAAAATAAATAAAAATAGCTTCAAATACGTGCAAAATGATGGGAAAAAGGGGCATCTAGATATGAAACATAATTTTTTACTAAAATTGTCTTTTTATATTTAAAAACAACCTGCTAAATTTCAAATTATTATATTAATACGTTTTAAAGCTAACAAATAAAAACATTTATTTTTTTTAACTTCAACATCCCTTTTTTAGAAAAGTAAGTAGACCCCTCATTGCTTATATCATTTTGTCCAATTTTACGGGAGGTATCTACAAGCAGAGTGTCATTTGGAAACAACCTGTATATATTTTTTATAGCTACAAATTTGAAGTCACTCAAGCATTTGTTATCTTTTTTTTAAATACATAAAAATTTAAATTACTGTATCTCGTTTGAAAACATGGTAATTTTCTATCAAATTATATAGAAAACTTGTGAAATATAGCTGAATTAATACGAGGAAGGATATATGTACAAAAATATTTTTTCATTTCACATTTATTGCATGTTAATATTGACGAATCAAAACATAAGTTAAATCCTTCTAACCTAATTTTTATAAAATTGTTTATTATGAGTCAATTAAAAAAAATCATTTTTATTTAAAACATTTTTTTATCATTAAGCTTTTTCTAAAAATTTTTATTTATAATAAATATTAAAACGTTTCTATGTCAGTTGAACTTAAGTCAGTTAAATTGTAATCCAGATAATAAAGACCTGGCACTTCGGAAAAAGTAGGGGAAAGCTGAATTTTTGCATGAGACTTTTTTCTCAAAAACCATTCTTACGAAAAAAAGTTATACATGCTTTTTGTAGGAAATTTTCTAAGCTATAAAATTGTAATTTGAATTTTTCCGATAAAACTTACCGTTAGCGAGATATTTGCGAAAAACCGTTTTTCTTGACATTTGACCCCGCATAACTTTTTTAGCGGCAAGTGTATAGGCGGGGACTTTTGACATGTTGTTTAGGATCACAAAGGGAAGCCTCATGCAAAAATTCAGCTTTCCCCTACTTTTTCCGAAGTTGGACCTAATTTTTGTCTAAATTCCCTGGATTATTATATGAATTGGGGAAGTTAATTTGGAGAAAATGAGTGGTATAGTCATTTTGGCGAAAAATAAAAAAATATATAGTATTAAAAAAATTATTAAAACCAGTAGGTACGCCATAAAACTTAAAAATGTCACACTTGATGTATGTTTCGACAAGTCAATGTATATCTTGGTCGACTCCTCCCAAAAAAAAATTGGAAAAGGGCTACTAATATATTAATAAACGTCTTTTTTAGTTCATTCATCCACTTTCCTCTTCACTATCAAACCATATCAGCAATGGATCCAATAAATTCTGCGAATTCAGTCTCAATTCAAGTACAATTGAAGTTCAGATTAATTTACATAGAAACGTTTTAAAAAATAAAAAAAATAATACCCTCATAGGTTGATACAGGCTATCGTGGGTAGTTTTATAAAAAAAATGTTTTCTTGTTTGCGCTGTTTAAAAAATCGAAACAAAAAATTAGAAACTAAAAAATTGCAGCTGATATTAGTTTGACTTTATTATTTTTAATGTTTACTAGTGAAAAATTAAAAACTTAAATATGTAATAAATGGGAAATATGCAAATGTACGATTTCATCGTAGAATAAGCGATAATCAAAATATTGAGACCTAGAAATATGTCTAGTATTGTTTACTACTTTAGTAAATTAAAATTAAAATATTTACTAGATATACTTAAATTTTTTACAAACGTTTATGTGTTATTATTGAAGTAAACTGTGGAATAGACACCGCATTGGAATTAAAATCAAATTTAAAAGTCATTTCAAAAAACATAAGCAAATCTATATACCTGTAAAAATCAGAAAAAGGTTAGCAAACCAAAATGTTGTTTAATTTGTGGCAAAAATGAAAGAAACCTAACACATCCCAGAAAGACCTTTGCAGCATCTTCACAAAAGATATAACTAGAAATTATACATTATATTAAACATATTTGCAGCAATAGCAATGAATCTAAATATACAGAATTTTTAAAAGGTAATTTTATGTTAACCTCATTTGACCTAAAGCGGCGTTCAGACTTTACAAGTTACTTGAATTCAAGTAACTTGAAAGGAGTAACCTGAATTCAAGTGAACGTTCATACTATTTCAATATTTGATTCAAGTCATTTCAAGTTGACATTTTTATTGAAATGATTCCTGTTTCAAGTTACAAAAATGGCGTCGAATGATGTGATCCCTGCTGCAATAAAAGTTGTAAATAAGCTAATTGTGGATGGATTACTAAAAATCAGAGAAAAAATTCTACACTTCATTTTACAAAAAAATACACACAGAAAATAAAACCAACATAACCTCACAATTTGTTTTTTAATTTGATACATTAGGTAGGTGTTAAAAAGGCTCGTCCAGACTTTACAAGTTAGTTGAATTCAAGTGCAATAATTGATGCAACTTGAAACAAATTGAAAGGGGTGAACATCATTTCACTTGAATTCAAGTAACTTGAAAGGTGCTTTCAAGTTTCAAGTAGAAGTAGAGACCAAGTTAACTTTTGCTTTCAAGTTGAGGACTTGAATCACAGTTGAATAGTGTGAACTGATATTCAAGTGCACTTGAAGTCACTGGAAGTAGTGAAAGTGGCTCTGCACTGCGGCAAATTAGTCAACCACCTACGGAGGGTTCTAATTGTGAGGTATTGAAACTTGAAACAAATCATTCAAGTAAAAATTTCAACTTGAAATGACTTGAATGAAATATTGAAACAGTATGAACGTTCACTTGAATTCAGGTTACTCCTTTCAAGTTACTTGAATTCAAGTAACTTGTAAAGTCTGAACGAGCCTTTCAACTGTGATTCAACTCGACCTTCAAGTCCCCAACTTGAAAGCAAAAGTTAACTTGGTATCTACTTCTACTTGAAACTTTAAAGCACCTTTCAAGTTACTTGAATTCAAGTGAAATGATGTTCACACCTTTAAATTTGTTTCAAGTTGCACCAATTATTGCACTTGAATTCAAGTAACTTGTAAAGCCTTAACTGTTGGTTAAACTAAGAAATTATTCATTGGCGTCTATCACTTCCTAAAAAATCTATGGACTGCCATATATTTGTTTGTCAGTGGCAGACTTCTCGGTGGTGGCTCCACCTATATTAATGTGTAACCATTACATGCAAAGAAAAATAAACAAA
Source organism: Crepidodera aurea (assembly GCA_949320105.2). NCBI lineage: Eukaryota > Metazoa > Arthropoda > Insecta > Coleoptera > Chrysomelidae > Crepidodera > Crepidodera aurea. The sequence continues at coordinate 4,607,667 of OX439476.1, read as the reverse complement.
TTTGATAAAAAAAATTTTAACTTTTTTTTAATGCACTTATTTTACAACAACAAAACATTTGGGCCATATATTTAATATTTAAATAAATATATAAAAAATTTCAATATGCAGCTACAAGCCCCAGATGGTGGGGAAATAGCATTTAATTCAAACGAATTTGCCCCACATCTACCAGTATGTCAAATGGCAAAAGGAAATAATTAAATAATAATAATGTTTATTTTAAAGAATTAATATAAAAATAAAAATATATTTATTCTAAAAAATTAAAATAAAACTTCAAAACCTCAATTGTCACTGTCTTTTTTCTTTGTTCGTTTCTTCTTTAGTTTTTGCTTGTTTTTTGTTCTGATTTTTCAAAACTTGTTTTTGATTTTGATCTTTCAGAGAAATTGTTTTTTTATCCCTATGGCGACTTATTTTTCTTTTCTTCTAATTTTATTAGTTTCTTTTAGTACTAATCCCTCCCGCATAGAAGAACTTTAAATTTCTGAGTGTTTTTTTCTAACATTTCTTTTTATTTTCTTCTCATCAGTTGGTTGTGGTTTTGGCAAATTGAAAACGTCATCATGATTTAAATCCAATGTTGTGATTTTTGGTGGTTTTGTATGATTGTGCATATTTCTATTTAGTGCAGTGGACGAAGATGGTGTAGCAACATTATCCTGTTCATGGATTTATTTGTCTTCTCAGCAAAATATGCCACCTGTCTGCAGTGGCGGCGATTGGACATTAGAAGTAGGAGGCTTTGTACAAATAATTTTTACATAACTTCTACCCTGAAATGTTTAGAACGGAATAAATATAACGTTTATTTATCGATACATCCCTCTAAAACGCCTCCCCTAATCGCCGCCACTGACAATTCAAAGTACACCTCAGATAGTTTGAAACAGTATTGTTTTAATAGATTCTCTTCTTTTTCGGTGAATACTGTCCTTCTTCCAACGTGTTTTGGAACAACGAATATTCCTGTAGAATTCCTACGTCTATTATTAACATGGTCTCTTAAAGTTGTTTGTGGTATTTTATATTCACAAGAAGGTTGTCTGATTGACATAGTTTCTGATTTTATGTTATTTATGGCTTCAGCCAAATTTTCCTTTCTTTTTATAGTTACGAACCATCTGAAAGAACAAAAAAAATTATAAATATTTAACATTTTTTGCCATGCTGAGATTTTTGGGGCAGTAGCGCTCACTCGCTAATAGGCCAAATAAAAAACACGCTATTGCCGCGTTCTTATTTCAAATAAAATATGTTTAAAAAATCTACAATTATTTACAGAAGTACACTAAAGTGAAACGACAGACAACCAATTCCACCAATAACAAGACTAAAAAAGTTTTTTGGACCTCTTCAAATATTATCGACGAGAACTCAAAGGGATCTTACGAAGCAATTTTTTTCTCTTTGATTTGAGCCCTACAAGAACTCGATCCGATAATCAGGAAGGGTGGGAGGGGGGTGAACGCGTTTTGCCCAGTAGAAGGGCAAGGGATAGGGTTAGTGACTTCGTGCTAGGCTCATTTTCAAGGGCAATCTTTCAAGATTTTTTACCACTGAACTGATTGCCCTTGAAAATGAGCTTAGCACGAAGTCACTAACCCTATCCGTTGCCCTTCTAAAGAGGCAAAACGCGTTTACCCTCTCCCTCCTTTCCTGATTATCGGATCGAGTCCCTGTAGGGCTCAAATCAAAGAGAAAAAAAGTCCGCAACCGATGGCGCATAAAAAATTTTCCCCACTTTACTCTTTCTATATCTTTACATGTTAATTTATCCTCCCTCCACAACTCCCTTAGCTTTCATATAGCGAAAGAGGGACCTCGAATCTATGAAATCGCAAAAAAAAAATTTCGAAAAAAGCGACTTCGTTTTCAAAACCAGATCTACTCCACTTCTATTCGGAATTCTCGAGATAAAGAAATCTAAAACAAATAAAAAAACTATTCTGGTTCTTTCAGTACCTTGAAAGAATGATTGCCGTAATAGTCGAGGCAATGAAGCATCAAAAATGCCCGAACCGGGGAAAAATTTCGGAGTGAACGGTTTGGAATGCGGTTTTTTGCATTGTCTTCCAAAATTTATTTGTAATCGGAAATTGCATTACTGCAGCCAAAAATGCATCCAAAAAATGCATTATTTGAGAGACCTTTTGGCAAATTTAATAACTTTGTAAATAAGAGTCAGAATTGGACCAAGTCGGGTACCCAGGGGTTTTTGAGGTCGCTGATCACGATTATGATGTTAAAATTGGTCCCACGAACACCTGGAGCTCACGAACCCCGATAAACGTCATCTTCGGGGGACTCAAAATTCAAGCGGGGAAGTAGAGAAACTCGGTGCCCGGGGGTTTTTTGGGTCGCTGAATCCAAATACGGCATCGGCGAACACCCCCGAACACCTGGTGCACCTGAACCTCGACGTGGACGTCATCCCCGAGAATTTTCCAGAAAATATTGACAAAAGCAAACCGAAAATCTCTATGGGGGCGTTTTTTGGGGTGCTAGATCCAAATGTCACGTCGAAAACGACCCCCGAACACCTGGTGCACCAGAACCTGGCCCTAAACGTCGTCTCCGAGGTTTTTCCAGACATAATCGAAAAAGATGAATCGAACATCGTGAAGGGGGGTTTTTTGAGGCGCTGAATCCGAATTCCGTGTCGAAAACGACCGCCCGAGCACCTGGTGTATAAGAACCTGGCCCTAAACGTCGTCTTCGAGGTTTTTCCAGACATAATCGAAAAAGATGAATCGAACATCGTGAAGGGGGGTTTTTTGAGGCGCTGAATCCGAATTTCGTGTCGAAAACGACCCCCCCGAGCACCTGTTGCACCTGAACCTGGCCCTAAACGTCATCTTCGCGGCTTTTCCTGAAAATATCGACAAAAACGAACTGAAAATCGTTGAGGGGGGTTTTTGGGTCGCTGAAACCGAATTTCGTGTCGAAAACGACACCCCGACTACCTAGTACACCGGAACCTGGCCCTGAATCTCATCTCCATGGCCTTTACAGACAAGGCAGCAAAGAACTCACCAAAAATCGGCGGATAATTTCACACATTCAGTCATTAAACTGGGGGCCCTTGAAAAAGTTGAGAATGACGAAAATAATCTCCGGCTAGATCTCCGAACTTTTCCGAGCGGCCTTTCACTTTTCTCCCAATACTCAAAACGCTTTTGTGTCAATACACACAGCTGCTCCTGAGTCAAAGCCAACGCGTACAACGCAGCTGGGGGCAGTAGAAAACTGTTACAGAAATACATTACCAAATTTCCACAGTCAGGAGAAACAAGTGTTTATGTTATATTTTTTGACCCCTTCACGATGTTCGATTCATCTTTTTCGATTATGTCTGGAAAAACCTCGAAGACGACGTTTAGGGCCAGGTTCTTATGCACCAGGTGCTCGGGGGGTCGTTTTCGACACGAAATTCGGATTCAGCGCCTCAAAAAACACCCTTCACGATGTTCGATTCATCTTTGTCGATTATGTCTGGAAAAACCTCGGAGACGACGTTCAGGGCCAGGTTCTAGCACATTTGGATCTAGCACCCCAAAAAACGCCCCCATAGAGTTTTTCGGTTTGCTTTTGTCAATATTTTCTGGAAAATTCTCGGGGATGACGTCCACGTCCAGGTTCAGGTGCACTAGGTGTTCGGGGGTGTTCGCCGATGCCGTATTTGGATTCAGCGACCCAAAAAACCCCCGGGCACAGAGTTTCTCTACTTCCCCGCTTGAATTTTGAGATAGTCCCCCGAAGATGACGTTTATCGGGGTTCCTGAGCTCCAGGTGTTCGTGGGGCCAATTTGAACATCATAATCGTGATCAGCGACCTCAAAAACCCCTGGGTAGCCGACTTGGGCCAATTCTGACTCTTATTTACAAAGTTATTAAATTTGCCAAAAGGCCTCTCAAATAATGCATATTTTGGATGCATTTTTGGCTGCAGTAATGCAATTTCCGATCTGTCGCCACATTTTGGAAGACAATGCAAAAAACCGCATTCCAATCCGTTCACTCCGAAATTTTTTCCCGGTATTTTGCTTCATTGCCTCCACTATAACCCGCAACCCCTTGATAATAATTGTCCTACGTGTTTCAATTTCCATTTAAGCTGATTTAAACGTATCCAGTAGCTGTCGACAGTGTCACTGTCACGCTTGCTAGGACACGCCCACTGCTGGAACTGGTCGTTTACACGAGTCCAGTTTGTCGTGAATGTGTGCTTATGATCAGGTGCGTACGAAAATGAATGTGGGGTTCTTTAAAAGGAAATCTGTTAAGATAATGCCCTCGCTCTTATTACAGGAGCTTACAGATATGTTGGAGGAAGAATTATTAAATAAAAAAAGAATATGGGTCAGAAAATGGATCAACGATAGAAATATAACGGGAGGTTTTGCTTTGCTACAACAACGAAAACTAGAAGTTCCTTCTGAGTACAGGTTGGCGTTACGACGTACGTCAGAAAATTTGCTGTTTGTTTTTATACGCATTACAACGCAGATTCCATAAACATTCGTGTTCTCTATAAAGTTGAACCAAGTTCAACGTTTCTAATTCGCTTCATTTTCGGGTCAATTTTTAAACGCCGCCACTGTTCACTCTATAAAGATGCGCCATGGACTGATTCGGGTGTTTGGGGGGACGCGGGTGAGGACTACTGTCGTCAAAAATAGACGGACTTTCTATTCGAGACAGCGCTGACGGACAGCGCTGTACTGTCACAAAAAAGTGTTTACATGGAGCCAACTACTCGACAGCGCTGACGGACAGTGAGACTGTCGACAGCTACTGGATACGTCTAAATCAGCTATTTATTCCATCAGAGTAGGCATGCTTGGTTGAAATCGACAATTTAAATAAGTGTCATTTCCTTGTTATACTTCATTATATTCAAATCATTTTACTCTGCCAGTTTATAGTATCATATAAAGTTGATAATTTTGTTGTTATCCGAACGATGTCACATTCAGGTGGTTCAGGCAGCCACGAAGCTGTGAGTGGAATTTTGAGGGCACGATATAAAGCTCAAATTATAAAAAAAACTGTTGATAGTTTGAGGAATTCTTTACCCAATTATAATATAGAACAAATTCGTGAGTTTAGATTACCGTATCACGAAGCTCTTACTATAAATCTACAAGAACAAGGTTTCGTTAGTACAGCTGCGTATATAAACCAACTTATTGATTTTCAAGATGAATTGAGAAAAGATGCAACTCCAGGAAGTAGTATAGCGATGAGACCCCAACTTAAACAGTCTCGGGAAGAAATTCAATTGCTCACCCAGAAGCTTAAATCCTCGGAGACTTATCACAATGAGCAAAAGATAGAAGAAGAATGTGAAGAATTTTTAACACTAGGAATTCATTTTGCATTTATTCATATGGATTGGTGGTGGTTAGGAGAACAAATATTAATTCAAAGTATAAAAGTTTCTTCGGGTTACCCAAGTCTTGAAGGTAAATATGAGGCGTTAAGTAGATATGCGTATGCTAGATTTTTAGTGGAAAAACTAAGGGAATACCAAAAAGCTGCTGAGCAACTTGAAATAACAAGTAATATCTGTTTTGGCAAAGGGTGGACAAGCATAAGCTACTTTCCAGAAGTTAGAGGGACTCTCTATATGCAAACAAATCATGCACTTTCTGAATGTATGTTAAGAAATGTTAAAACTGTGATGAAAACAGATCCAAAAAGGGCTATTAAAATGTCTAATGAAGCAAGAGCCAAAGCAAGTCAAGGCTGTCATTACATCGGTCAATGCAAAGCATACATTTTGAAGGGATTATGCGAAATGGCAATTTCGGATACAAAAAGTGCTGTAAGTTCATTACTAAGAGCCCTTGGCATCCAGCAAGAATACGGGTCAGTTGAAGGAATGTGCGAAGTTCGAATTCACTTGGCGAAAGCTTATCTCTTAGATGACTGTCGTAATGCATCTTTAAAAGTATTGGTGGATCTCAAACAAGACGCGGAAAGACATGATTTACCGTTTTATTTAGGCCAAGCTTATAGACATCTAGGAGATTATTACTTATCACGTGCTGCACCGGATATGGCTAATCCGCTACTGAAAGAATCTCTAAGAATTCTTAAAGAATGTAACGTAGACATTGAGGGCATCGCTTTAGTTCGGAATTTAGAGGCGATATCGGCTGGATTACAATTATTTCCCAAATACATAGAAATTCTTAATAACGCTGATACCGAAGACCGTTCTTTAAGTGAAAAAAATCTTATAAAATTAGTTAATTGGAAAGATCAACGTTCCGAGTTTTGGGAACCGGAGGATAATTTGCGTAAAACGGAATCTCTTGATAAGATCATTAATAAAAGTTTCAAAAAAGTTCATGAAAGTCGCGTAGATTTTCTCGACGAAAGATTTAAAGCGATATCTACAACCAACGCCGCCATTAAAAAAACGAAACAAAAAACTGAATCAGACGTTAAAGAAAAAAGAGGTCTAGAAGATTTAGAAGATTTAGAATATTTAGAAAGAGAACGTGATGACGAAATAAAAGATAGAAAAAAAGTAAAATTAATTAGCACACCATCGGATTCTGAAGTAAACATTGTTGAAGTAATAGCACGTAGCGAAGGCACTGAACATGATGAATTCTTTGACGACCTGAATAAGACTAACATATAAATCGTGATAAAATAACATTTTTACTCATAATGAAGCACAAGACTTCATGTACGAATTTTAACAAATTTACTGTAACTATTTATTTAAATACTACATATAATAATGATAATAATAATAATAAACGTCTTTATTATTCTCTTGCATAAAGTATTGTAAAATAATATCTTAATCTATTCTTTATATAGCTTTACATTCTAAAATATAAATAAAAATGAGATTGGAAGTTGGAAGCCTGAACAGATAATCATTTTACTACTGCTTATTAAAAATATGTTTTTTTAAACGTGCCTTGAAACTTTGTATTTTGCAGTTCTTAGGGATACTATTGTACAGAGAGTATATTTGGTAGCTATAACACGTCTAAAAATTTCAATTTTAAAACTGGCTGGAGACAATTGTCAGAGACTTTGACCTCTCATAAAATATGATATCGCTGAAACTAGGGTCTTAGGTACTTTAAAGGGTGTATGCTAAGTTCACTCTTTTTTTTTTGTTTATTACTTTTCTTCGATTAATTTAATTTTTTTTCCTCTTCAACAAAACACTTAAAATCATTTCGGAAGCTCATAGTGGTTTGCTAGTTCAATTTCTTTTTTTTTTGGAATAAAACCACTTATTTCCTTGAAAAAAGTTTTAATTGACGTTTCGACTTCCTTTATCGGAAGCCGTTATCAAAATGACATAACAAAATAAATAAATTTACTATAGAAACAGAACACTTGATAATCTTGCAAAAATATGATATGAACATAGTACACTCAAAAAAAGATTTTGAGATTGAAGATGTCAAAATCTGTTTCAATCATATTTTTGTGACGTTTCTGGGAACGAATTTTGAAAGGATAGCGCATTTGCATATTATAAGAGAATTTATACTTCGTCATAAATGAAGTTTTCTTATTAATATTATCATAAGAAAAAAACCAGATAAAAACTTATGATACTATCCCGATATAGAGGGTATCCTTTTTGCAATTAACTCTTTTTATAAAATAGGCATCAAAATTTTGGCATGGCAATGGGTTCTCCTTTATCACTAAAATTGTGTAATATTTTCATAGAGGATTTTGAAATGGAAATTGTAAACAAACAAAATTTAAGACCTTCTGTCTGGTTTAGATATGTAGATGATACCTTTGCAATTTGGCAACACGACAGGGAAAATATTATTGATACATTTTTATATAATATTAATAATTCGGAACCTACTATTAAATTTACAAGTGAAATTGAAAATAATAAAAAATTACCGTTTCTTGATGTACACAATAACAACAATTGTATTGAAACATCAGTTTTTAGAAAAGAAACACTTACAAATAGATATCTAAATTTCATTTCAAACCACTCAATTTGTGTTAAACGAGGTATTGTCAAATCTCTTTCCGATAGAGCAAAAACAATTTGTTCAAATGACAATATCTTAAATAATGAATTATCACTTGTTAAATCTGTCTTGATTAAGAACAACTACCCAAGTAAATTTATAAATCGTGAACTTTACCGAGACATCAAAACTAAAGATAAAATTTAAATCCCCCAATAATTCATTCAAATATAGTAAAAATCCCTTATATTCCAAAATTATCCGAAAAAATTAGGATTGGCAATAAATTTAATTTAAAAACAGTTTTTCAAACTAATAATACATTAAAATCTTTAATAGTAAATACAAAACCTTTTAATGAAATTCAAAACACAAAAAATTGTATTTACAAAATTCCATGCGAATGTAATAAATTTTATATAGGAGAAACATCTAGACCTTTTCATATTAGACTTAATGAACACCAATCATACATTAGAAATAAACAATTCGAAAAATCCAAAATATGTGAACATGCATGGGATTTTGGTCAAAAAATACAATGGAATTATTCAACTAGATTATTAAAAGAACCAAATAATTATAACCGCAAAGTTAAAGAAGCAGTATTGATATGCTTAAATAATAATGAATGTGTTTCTAATTGTTCGGTCGATATTTCAAAAATTTGGATGCCTATTTTACAAAAAGAGTTAATTGCAAAAAGGATATCCTCTATATCGGGATAGTATCATAAGTTTTTGTCTGGTTTTTTCTTATGATAATATTAACAAGAAAACTTCATTTATGACGAGGTATAAATTCTCTTATAATATGCAAATGCGCTATCCTTTCAAAATTCGTTCCCAAAAACGTCACAAAAATATGATTGAAGCAGATTTTGACATCTTCAATCTCAAAATCTTTTTCTAAGTGTACTATGTTGATGTCGTATTTTTGCAAGATTATCAAGTGTTTTGTTTCTATAGTAAATTAATTTATTTTGTTATGTCATTTTGATAACGGCTTCCGATAAAGAAAGTCGAAACGTCAATTAAAACTTTTTTCAAGAAAATAAGTGGTTTTATTCCAGAAAAAAAAAACAGAAACTTAAAAGAAATTATTATTCAAAAATATTCCCAAAATAAAAACCTGCTAGTATCGAAATATGTGTTTCGGTGTTTCACATAGTTTTAAGGGGTTTCATTAACTCGTCATAACTTCAAACGATATTTCCCCTTGACCCGCGCAGCAAAAGTAGGCGTGCCTAAATATAAATTTTTTCCAAACTTTGGCAACACAGCAAAAGATATTGCCACCGAATAAATAAATCATTTTTGCATTCTTAGTAGCCAGTGGCCAGTGGCGTGCAGAACATAAAAATTAGGTGACCAAAACCATCCAATGTTTTAAATAGGTATATTTTCTTTGATTCAACCTACAAAATGCAAGATTTTGAATCTGTTACTCACATAAAAACCTAGGTCTAACAATTGAAGAAATTATTTTTTCTTCAATGTATTTTATAAAATCTTGTTTTTGTCAAAATATTTTTAATTTTTTATTTTTATTGCACTTGTATAAAAGCTTGTTTTTAATTGTTTTAAGCAATAATTTTATTCATTGATAATAATGAAAAATAATGGAATAGAAAATGGGAGAATAAAATAAACGTGGTAGAAAAAAATCGAGATTTATTGAAATTTCACTCAATAATCCTCAGGTGTTATAGGGAATTGTTCCTTTTATCATCCACTTGCTGTTCTTGTATCCACTAACTCCGGTAGAAAATAATTGAAGAAAAAAATTTTCAACTTTATCAATCTAAAAAAAAACATGAGAAATAAGTACATTTTCAATTTGAAAATTATATGTCACCTCTTCAACTAGACTACCTTTCGGACTCCATATAACGAAAAAGCGTTTCTTATGTATTATGAGTTAACAAATTGTTATAAACAAATTCTGAACATTTTTCTTCTGGAAGTAATTTACAGAAACAGCGATATGTAACAAATTGCTGAAAAAATTGTCTTTAATAATTCCATTTCTTCCTTATATTATATAGAATAATTTTTGGAAAAAAAAATGTAATTCAAATGAATTATTATGAAAAAAATAAAAATATAGTTATTGTATAAAAATTTTGAAGATAGAGCCAAGGAAATTTGATCAGAACATCTATTTATTTTGAAATAAACAATAGCAGCACTTTCAGTTAGAAATCTATTACAATGAATCCAGGAAACTATTTTCTTTTCTGTCAAAACTGCATTATAAAAATTGTGGCAAAGGATAGTGTAAAAACTAGAAAATAGGCAATTCCTATATTTTAAAAAGAATCAAATTTTACCGTACTCAAGCATTTTTCTCGTTTACTGTTCTCTCCCTTTCTGTTTTTCGGACCATAATTTTGTTCAACTGTATGACTCACAACACCAATCAACAATTGCCCTAATGTCTCCTTCACCATACTAACTCACTTTACACCTAGATACGTATTTTTATCCCCATACGAACTTAAATTTTAAAAAAAATCCAATTTTTCCATATCTATTACATATATTTTTTTCACACCATCTTAAAGTCGAGGTTTCCACGAAGAAAATGAACACTGATAAAGGTTGAAAAATTAGGTTTAGTTTTTTTAAATTTAAATTCGTATAAAATCGAAAAATAAATATTTTGCTCTGAAAAAATTACAGCTCATACACTCATATTTAATAAAATATAATTAAAAAAAGTTTAAAAACTAATAAATTTCAAAAAAGTACTAACTTTAAAACCTTAAATAAAGTTAAAACAAAAAAGTACGAAAGTCATACCACCCCGATCAATAAAATCAAAAATAATTTGTGGGACGCCCCTGAAAAATGATTAAAAATAAACTATAGGATTGTATATTAATCTGAGACACACCGAGACATACGGCGACGATTATGTAATTCGGATAGAGAAAGACAGCGACAAATATTGTTCTCGAAACTAGGTCGCGTAGTAATAACGACAATGTGCGGCGTTTCATTTCTATCCAAGAATGTTTAAATTCTACAAACTTAGGAAAGGTGGCAGCATAAATCAGATGAAGATTTTCAAACCTTGGTTGCGTTTTTATTCAAAAACAGAAAATATTTCACGAACATTGTTATTTTTTAGCTAATCAGGTGGTATATCAGAATACCGGAAAGTCTTATTTTTACGATTGTGTAGGTTCATTCCATTTTTTTTAACTTAGAAAAAATGAGACTTTTTTTGTGATAAACTGTTTTCACTGAAAAAATCTCTGGGACATGAGAAAGCACAATCAGTTTCACCAAGGTAGTGAATGCTCTTAAATAAAAATGATTTTTTATCTTTGAAAAAATAATCTTTAAATATTGAGGTTATTGGTTTTGTTTTTAAAAATGTGCCGCCATTCCTTGAAGGGATGATGCCATCTAAATAGAAAAATGGCCAAATATTAAGCGGACCATCTGATGGTGTATCTACAAGAAATTGTTTTAAAAATCTGATACATAAACGTTTGTAAAATTTTTGGAAAAAATTGATGTTTTGTTAATTATTTTTATAGTGTAATTAAAAAATTGTGCCTTTAAAAGGACTCTTTTTAAAATTCAATTTGAATTACTTTTGTGTTTTTTTTATTTAGAGATATTATTTTGGGACCAATGATTCCTCTATCCTATTTTAACATTTTAATAGTTAAAAAGCTCATCAAGAGATGTAGTTCGTAAATATTTTAGAAAAATCATAGTCCGTAAATAACTACATGTAGATGACCATATATAATATTTATCCAATTAGTGAAATTTGTAAAAAGGTATTACCTACGTGTTTACTGTAATATATTCTAACCTTAAAATTGGAATAAAGTTTAAATTAATATTAATACAAAGTTCTTTTAGTTTTAAAAGGTATTTTAATATCAAAATACGTCATTAAATAATTATTGTGATAAGTAGCAACATTTTATAAAACATGTATAGAAGAATCATGCAAATATTCCATTTTTGAGGTTAGTTAAAAATGAAACATAATCCTTTAGTTACGTATTTAGATTAATATTGGTACAGTAATTATCAAAACATAAAATATCAAAATTCAGATCATACTCAGATAAATGTAAATAAGAGAAATATATTTCTCAATAGTTTTATTTTTTCGGTTTATAATAGAAAATTATTAGTTTACAACAAAACGTCGCGAAATGTAAAAATGCATTTGACTAGTCTTAATGTTGTAAGGTCGTGCCTTAGTAGATATTTCAAAATTTATCAAAAACATATGCGTATGAAATGAAATAATATAAGAGCTTCCCAAACTTTTTCAATGGAAGTTTTGTAAATAAAAATTATAATAATGATATATGCTTCCCAATGAAAATGATGTATAGCGATATATTCTAAATCTTCCTTTAGTCTTCATAAACATTGTACAAAATATTTTCTAGTAAATACCTCAATACGTATTAGTCCAAGAAAGGAAGTAAACTTTTTTGTAATATGGAGCAGAAACCACAGAACTCATAGAACTATAATACCGTTTTGCTGGAACGATCCCTACGGTAGCACAAGGAACAATGATGAGCATGCGCAGTGAAACCGCTGCCATGACAGGGGTGTTTTAAGTGGAATTCACGGCCACTGAAACATAGACTTTTACCGTGAGAACTTTCTAAAGAATTTAAAGGAAATTTCGGTGGGATTATGCCTGAATAACTACTGTAAACTGGTAAATCCTTCCTTGTCAAAGGTATGTAACCAAGTTTTCCATTTGTTGCATACTTTTACCTCATTCATGAATAGAATATAATAAACGAAGGTCTATGGTTTTTATAAAATTATTTCAAAAAATAAGACAGGATGGTCGTAGTAATGAAAATCTACTCACTTGAAGTAAGATATTCCTCGAATTTGTCCTTTGTTTGAAAACACCGAGTCAAATAACTCTATCTATACTAAAAACTAGTGAGGTCTCTTAAAAACTACATCATGAAAACAACACAAAAAGTATATACCTAATAGGATAATGCGGAATTGAAAAAACACTGAAGCAAGAACGCAAGAACACAATTCAACAACAACAGACGCAAGACCGGCTCTAAACAAAAATGTCGTCAGACTAAGTCACAGGTGTTGATGTTAAACAACAGCGTTTCCAAATGAGTTGTGGGAAATCCTAATTCTTTATTGCGATTCCAGCAGTTGTTATATGCTCAAACTTGTATATTCTCTTCTGAATACATATGAAAGAAGACTTAATGATCCTAAATAATCGTGAAATGATAGTTCGGGCTCTTTTATGGGATTATAATGTAATATATATGTAAATCAAATTGCCATTATCTTAGATTTTCATACAAGTACATGAACTAGCAATGTTGATGATAATCTGCGCATGATCACCATTGTTCCATCTATACATGTGGTTACGAATAATATTACTCTCTTCCAACTATTTTAGCCTTCTAGTTCTATGTGTTCTGTGGCATCAAAAAATGAGGGAAAAAAAGCTTGCGCAATCGATAAATTATCCTTTTTTAGTGAATTAATGTTAAATACAATTTTTAGGGCCTAGAGAATTACGATTTTCACCACAAAAATCGTAGATTTCTGAAAAAAATGTATTTTTTCCGAGCAACTTTTTTTTTGGCTGATAATGTAGAGATGTACATTTTAAAGCTTAGGATATCGCCCACAGTTTTTTCAATATTTGACCCGAAAAAATGACATTGACGGTTATAAATGCAATTGTATGCAATATCAAACGGCCATATCTCGTTACAGAAAAAAGATAAAAAAAAACAAAAAAAATGGAAATTATTCGGAAGAACATTTGCTCTAGGTCTTGTCTCTTTAAATTTTTTTCAAAAATCAATACTTTTCACGCTATTGACCAAAAATTGAAAATGTCTTATAAAAAAGAAAAATTTAGCTCAACTTTAACAGACCAAAACTTAAGAAATAATTATCCCATAGGGCTAAAAATTTCTGCAAAAGGATTTTTTTTCAAATACCGCAGTCGATCTGACCAGTTACTTAGTTTCTGCTGAATGATTTTACTTCATCTCTTGGACTACATATCAATCTATCAGATAATAAACATTGAAAGAGCCTCGTAAAAAGAAAATTCCACAAGATATGTACTCCTCTCCATTTCTTTCTTTTCTTACTTTTCTTCTTCCAGTCATTAATTTTCGTCTTCTGTAAACTCGTTCTACTTCTTCCTGGAAATTTTCCTCTTTTGTTATGGTTTTCTATTCCATTTAATTTTCTTCTGTCTCTGCATTTTGTTTTCCAGTCTTTGATTTTCAATGCTTTTATATCTTGCTCTACTTGATCCCACCATCTATTTCGTGTCCATCTTTTGATGGAACCCATGTCTTCATTCTCTTTAAGGTTTCTTATCCATTCCAGTCTCGCATTTTTTTTAGTACCTCTAAGCGAAAAAATGACTTAATTACATAATGAACTTTGTAAGATATTTACAGCTAAAGGTTCATATTCCAGATATTGAATATCGAAAGCAAAAAATCATAGCAAGCCATGAAAGTAGCTTCGTTATATGAACTGGCAAATAATATTGCTTATGACACTTCAGTTATACTTTCAGAAAGACGGAGCTTTCCCTCATTTCAGTTTAAAGGTAAAGAAATATTTGGATTCCGTTATTCCAGGATATTGGATAGGTCGCAGGAGTGCTATTGATTGGCCAGCCCGCTCCCCACTGGATTTCTTTTTATGGGGACATTTGAAGTATGTTGTTTACAGAACACCACCACTATCCATTGATGATTCGCGTAATAGAATCATAGAGGAATATATATAAATTTAATACCACAAGTCTTTGAAAATGTTAGGAACGCTTTCTAGAATAGACTATTATTGTTTAATTGTAAACGGTGAACATTTTGAACATTTGATTTAATTAAAATAATGGAAAATGTTCTTGTTTTATTATATCGACATTTGTCTACTGTCCAAGGTTACCAGTTCTTTTACTTAACATCTGTAAATATCTTAAAAAGTTCATTATGAATGAAGTCATTTTTTCACATAGAATATGTAAAAAAAATGTCATTTACATTTTTGGACCGGGGGTGGCTGGGAGCGGAGAATATCACGTTGGGGTGGTATCTCATATACAATTAATTTTCCCCCTACTTCCTTAATGACATTCCAAAATTTCAAGTCGATATCTTGTAAAACACCAGATATAATTCCATTTAAAGTTTTCGCGCGGACGATTTCAACGAATATTTCTGGATACTCTGTATATTTATTTTATTATCCAACATATAATTGAACATAAAGTGGGTACTGCTAGAAAATATTTTATAGTTTAGTATTTAAAATGAATTTCTGGCAAAATAATTCAATTGTATTTTCTACATAGACCAATTTTTTGATTGGAACCAGAAATGGAAATAAAATTTAATCAAAAATTATTTTTTACTGGATATTTCCAAACATTAAAGATATCTAAAAAAATTTATACATCAATATTATTGTGATCGTGAAGTAGATATTAGAAAACTTAGATAAATACGATGAAACACCAGATTATATTGTACAAATATATTTAAAAGTTGAATATTCCCAAATATTATATTGTATGTTGTATTAGGATTATTACATTTAGTCACGTCGCAAAATACTTTTTAACTAAAATTGTCGAAAATAGTACCCAAGTACTCATGAACACCACATTCTGTTTTTTTACATGAAGTTTTACATAAATATTGGTATTTCAACACCTTGTCAATTTAACTTTTTTTGTTAATAAATTATGGCTATTATTACTTCTATTATTTAAACAAATTATTGGCGAGGTTGCAAAATACACTATTTGGTATAATAATAATCGAAAAATAGCATAAAAAAATTGCAGAAATTTCAGGGTTATCAAAAAAAATTAAAATGCATATTTCGGACAATACTCTTTAAAATTACATTTCAAATATGAAATATATCGGTAATTATTCTGTTTAGGTTTAGGGAATGCCTAAGGAAATTAAAAGCATAAAATATAGGGTGATCCATTTAAAAAAAAACTAAGAAAATGATGTCACAGAGTTTTGAACTACACTATATACTGAATAAGGCAATATCAGAAAAAATAGTATTAAAAAAGACTACTGAAAACCTTGCACCAGCAAAAAATGTTTAGTTTAGTTTTAAACATGATTTTTCACATAAATCTGGCTTTTCTAAAATACCCAGTATAACCTAAATAAACCATATACTTCTGAAATGGAACAGTAATCTTAACCTAAATTTAAAATAATATACAAATTGCCCCATTTCAAAAAAATATCAAATTATTTTATCTTCATGTGATGAGACACTCTGTATATTTATCAATAATTTCAAAACGTAGAGCTTATGATTTCTAAAATTAATTCTTATAACTCTTAATATAACTTTGACAGAGTTTATATGGACACCCTGTATATAGCAGAATATGTAGCGAACGCTAAAAATGATAAAATTTTTGCAATTTAAAGTAAATATATACTAGAACTTTTTAAAGAATTTTTTTCTATTACAAGTTTAGTTAATATTTTATAAACAATGTACAATTTGGTTACTTACAGGGTTGTTCGAAAATAAGTAATATGGTTTTTTGAAGAAATTATTTTTTTTATAACAGCTTTAAAAATACAAGCAAATGGCATTGCATCATGAATATATAGTTTAAGTAATTACTTCTTGGTTATGAATCATATTTTATACAGGGGGACTCATACATGTAGTTACAGAAGGCATATAATGTATTTTACCTTTAACGAATCGCCCTGTATAAACGATGTATTATAAAAATTTTGTATTATCTTAAATAAATGTACGACCTGTCACTCTACCACCACTCTATGTCATACAGCGTGTTAAACTAAATTAGAAAACCTGTGTTTTGTGCACCACCGTGTATTTTAAAAGTTTCTCCGTCAACTTTACAAATTAATACATTTTCACATTAACAGAAGTTCAGTATTTAACTGAGCAAAATTTTGTTGTAAACCTATGACCAGTTTTCCTAAAATGTGTACCCATAGTTACTAGTTGTTCTAAAATAATATAAAAAAAGGTTACTAATTATGAAAACAGAAGGATGGGTACACATATCGGTTTTTGTTTCAAACTTTATTAGATTGAATACCATAAAAAATTGTTTAAACTTACATAGGGGTTATATTGATCATTTATTTATCAAAAAATTTCGGGCAAACAATAATAATTCTAAATTACCTAAACATTTTACAAAAATGTTGATAGCTAAAAATATTTGAGTACTATTTTTGATAAAACAATTGTATCATAAACAGCAGATTGTATAGTGGGTCACATAATGGGGTCACCATATATTGGCAAAGTATAAAAAGCTCATGTCACATCTTTGTTCGACTGTCAATAATGTTGACCCTTTCATTATTTTAATGTGTTAAATCCATATCAAAGTGATATCGTTCAATCTGAAAATATACCTATTAATTTAGCTGCAAAATACGATAAGGAGTGTTTTATTTCATATTACCTTCCCGTTTACAAAAAAAAAGGCTTAACCCAGACAGGTTTATACGAAACCTAAGCGGTATGCTTTTCTTTTATTTATTTTAATGCTAAGTCGTATACAGGGTGTCCCAACTAAAATTTGCACCCAAATATTTCGAGTTTTGTTCAAATTTTGCTCGGAGATTTGCCTAGACTTTCGGAATATTTGGTTCCAGGCCCATATACTCCTATTCCTGTTCCTTCTGTTGTTCTAGAACCATCTGTCTACCATTTAATGGCACTTCTCTTGAGTTTTGGGATGGTATCTTTGTCCCATTCGCTTTTGTTACTTAGCATTGTGTTGAATTCTTTTACAAAGCTAAATTTCTTTGTCATCTCATCGTGGGGCATGTCCCAGGTTTGGTGATTTCCAGGAAGTAGTAGTTGAACCTTGCGTTTGGTTGATCCTTCTCAGGTCATTCTGTAGGTTGTCCTTATCACTACTATATGGATACCCATCCCATTTTAGGATTACCTCCATGCGGCCGTTGGGTACGTTCTCATTGCACCTGATATCCATACGCAGGCTAGTCTTTGGATTTTCGCTAGATTTGCCTTTGTACTGGCCAGCTTAGTTTTGCTGCCCCAGACTAATGCTCCATAAGTGAAGGCCGGTCTCACTATTGACGTGTACATCCACTGCACACCATTAGAGCTTTCGTTCCTGGCTTTGCTGGTTACTTCTTTTTCGTGCTTATTCCAGATGAGTTTATTATCTAGTATTAGTCCCAGATATTTGACATCTGGCTTCCATTCAATAACTTTCCCGTCCAATTCGATGGTTTTGAGGTTAATGTTTCTTTTCCGTGTAAAGGCAACTAAGGTAGTCTTGATGACACCATTCATTGGTATAGTCCAGCCCTCTTTGAACTATATCGCAGAGGGTATTCTCGAATTTGCCTCTTGCGATTATGACTATGTCATCTGCATAGCCTTGACACGATATACCAATATCGGTCAAATCGCAGAGGAGTCGATCCACTGTTAGGCTCCACATAAGAGGGGAGGCCACTCTTCCTTGTGGGCATCCTCTGGTTGTGCAGATGGAAATAGTGTCTTGTCCCATTTTAGTCTCTGCCATTCTGGTAGACAATAGTCGCGACATCCATCTGGTTGTCGTATTGTCTACCACTCTTTCTTCTAGTGCTCTTTTGACGACTTCGTGTGGTGTGTTGTCAAAAGCCCCTTCTATGTCTAGAAAGGCTCACACTACAGATTCTTTGTCCTCTAGTGCATCCTGGATTTCATCTGTCAATTGCACCAATGTACCAACGATGTGGGACTAATTGGTCGAAGGGATTTAGGATTGGTTGTGTCCCTTTTCCCTGTTTTAGGAATGAAGGGGTGTTAAGTGACACATCATTTTGAAGCTGCTTTCATTATCTAATGCAACACCGTTCTTTTTTTTTATTTTGAATGACTCTTTTTTGAGAAACCTGCTTAGATTATTGTGAAAGAAAACAATAGTAGTTCTAAAAAACAATTTCATTTTAACGAATGTACTGTTCAATTTAAAGTTTTTTAATTTAAAAACCTTGTAAAAATTATTTCCGATTTTTCCCAGAAGGTTTCCTAAATTGTACGCTCAAATGACCTTGATCCTGACCTGATGAGGTCAAGCGGACCTCGGATTCGGATTCAGCGACCCCAAAAACCCCTCCCAGTTTTCTCAAAAAAGTCATTCAAAATAAAAAAACGGGGTTGCATTATATAATGAAAACAGCTTCAAAATGATGTGTCACTTACCATTACTTGCCATTTAAGATTTTTCAAGGGGTGGTTCTGAGCGCTAGAGGGATGAAAAAAGAAGTTTGAAACTACGATAAAAATTGAGCCCCCTCTAGGTTAAAATTGTCCTATTTCGGGATTTTTTCAAAATTTGAACAAAACTCGAAATATTTGAGTTCAAATTTTTTACTTCCGAATGTGAATGTTGAGCCTTGTGTGGCTCTTAAATGTCTAATAGTTAAATTTTAATTAATTTTTAGGTCCCGTATTGCAATTGCCAAAAAAACATTTCATGCAAAAATACCTTGTACCTACCTCTTTCCTGTACCAACTTTTGCGCCTCACCTGATTTGTATACCAACAATTTGGAATACCAGAGAGAATACATTGCAAAGTATTTCCACAGCCTTCCAGAATATGAAGTTCACAATCTTAAAGCAGAAGACGGACTGTGTTTCCCTTACGCATCAAGAATTAATTTTTGTGACGAGTACAATTCCATAGCTGAAGATTGTCCACAATTAAGTTTCTTAAAAACTGACGTTGGGTTTATACCTTTAACTTTTGATTCTAATTTTTCTGATTACTGGTCCAAATTTAAACGTTAGTAGATAATTGTTTTTTTTTAAGTAGATGGGTGATTCCTTACAAACGGAAACTTTATACACATGTGGCAAAATTTTAACGTAACATAGAACGTAGAAATCGTCCAGCACAAAATATAAGAAATCTGCGCGACGACGTATCAACTATTCAATTGAACCACTCTACATTGTTGTATGGAGCTAGCAGAGCGCGTGTCTGCGTTAGCTTACTAGCACTGAGCTGCAGTAGTATGAAAATGTTCCATTATATGCGAGAAGAAATTATTAGCTGCAATAAATGTAACAAATAATTTCTCTTCATGTGTCAGTTCCTCGAGGCAGAAAGGGGAACTAATAGTGGTTCAATTGAATAGTTGATACGTGTTGTCGCGCAGATTTCTTATATTTTGTGCTGATCGGCTTCTACATGATCTCTCGTCTAAAAATCCCATGTTCCGTTAAAATTTTGCCACATCTGTATATTATTTGTACAGAAGCTTATATATAGTCAACTATTTTTGAAGGCAAATACTTTTCGTCCTCAAATGACTCGCACCGTGCCGTATCCTAGTGCCACAGCGGACGAAAAATGCTTGCCTTCAAAAATGGTCGATTTTTCTTTCGGAAATTAGTAGAGGTCGACGAAAAAAAGTAATATGCGCCTCGGCAAAAAACTGTCTATTGTCTCGCCTGCTTGCTAGCCTCGGCTATCAATTTGCAGACTCGACTATAATAGACAGTTTTTCGTCCTTGGCACATAAATAACTATTTCAGTTTCAACCATCGGACACTTCAAATTTTCCGTTAGTTGGGAATCACTCATGAACACCTTTTTATATGAATTGTAATATGGATTTTGTTATTTGCTGAATTATAATATAGTTTAAAATAAAGTTCAAATATTTTTTTTAAATGTTTATCATTCAGAATGATGTAGGTAAGTAATTGCGTTTAAAAGTATGTAGTTTCATTTGGCTCTAAGTAATAAATAAATTAATTAATTAAATAAAAATAACAAAACCTTATTTTTCAAGCTAATTGGATGTAATTGCATATCTGAATGTAACTTTCAATTCTGATCATCTTTTCCTAATAATAATTTTCTATAGTCAAAAATAAAGGTACTTTACTCTTGAGCAAAATTTTATATCTGATGATTGTAGGTATATTAGGTTTTAGATCATACAGAACTTTTTTCCTAAAAAATTAGTAATAGACGCACTGTATAAGGATAATACAGTGCGGATCATAAGTGTTACCCCCCTATCTAACTCGTTACTGGACTCTTGTTAGGAAAATCGCCGAGACAGGTCGACTTTTGATTTCTACAATGTACATTTTTGTATGAATAGTTTACCCCTAATTTCATACCTTACTGGAGGTCGACTTTTGATTTCTACAATGTACATTTTTGTATGAATAGATTACCCCTAATTTCATCCCTTACTGGAGGGGAGCAACCCTTTCGAAAAATTTAAATAACATGGGGTGGTGAGTGATAGTTCATTTGAAAGGGGGGTTTATTCTCCATTCAACCGTTCAAAAAATTGAGTAATATGGTGAGGATCGTAAGAGTTACCCCCCTATTTAACTCGTTACTGGACTCTTGTTAGGAAAATCGCCGAGACAAGTCGACTTTTGATTTCTACAATGTACATTTTTGTATGAATAGTTTACCCCTAATTTCATCCCTTACTGGAGGGGAGCAACCCTTTCGAAAAATTTTAATAGCATGGGGTGGTGCTCATTTGAAAGGGGGTTTTATTCTCTATTCAACCGTGTTTTTTTTTTTAATTTTTTAATTTTTTATTTTTTACTATTATTTATTTTTTATTTTTTTTATTTTTTTTTTGCCAAACCTCAAAGCTGAAACTAAAAATAGACTTTATTTTTGCCAGGAGGTCAACGGGGAACATTTTGAACATTTATTGTAACTGTAATTGTAGTTTAGTTGCCTTCCTGTTTGCGGTATTTTGTTATTTTTAAACATTAATAACTCATCACGTAATAAAGCAAATTTAAAATTTTTTGCACGGTTGAATGGAGAATAAAACCTTTGAAATGAGCTATCACTCACCACCCCATGCTATTTAAATTTTTCGAAAGGGTTGCTCCCCTCCAGTAAGGGATGAAATTGGGGGTAAACTATTCATACAAAAATGTACATTGTAGAAATCAAAAGTCGACCTGTCTCGGCGATTTTCCTAACAAGAGTCCAGTAACGAGTTAGATAGATTATGATCCGCACTGTATTATAAAGTCAAAACTTTTCCTTCTCCATGCGTAAGAGAAGGACACAAGATCTCTTCGTTCTCGCGCTCGTACCAGCCACGTGTTTCGTTTTATCTGGAAAGATCCAGCCGGCGTAATCGAAGCTAAGAAAACAAAACGGACTTCCGGCTCACGCCATTATATCATCAAAAATCCTCACGTCGACCACAGTCCATACGACTGCAAATTAGCGAAATATATTGTAAAATAATGGTAGAATATTTCATCAGACTTAAGTGCGTTATCCATAAGTGAGATGCAATACGAACATCTCTCGATAACTTAAACACTTCCGCATTTCAGTGCATAAAAACTGTGGGCGTGACTTAACAAGCCCAAGCGCGATACAAGCAAACCTAGCAGATTTTTTTTAGTATGTTGCAAGCCGCCACAGAGCGAGAACATCTCCGGGGGTACTCAATGCCTCGTAAAAGTCAGTGTTGGCCGCTAATCACGCCACACTACTAACAATTCATTTTCTTTTTACAAATCAGTTCAACGATTAGTTCGAAATGCTTTACAAGTAATATACATTTGGATGTTCTTAAAGCAGTGTAAACCATTAATTCCACTGTTATTGTTATACCTGTTCATCGTTACGTTTTAATCATTGAAGATTTAATAAAAAGTGTTAAACTCACAGTGTATGTTTTATTTGGGAGTAATTGGATATAAGAAACAATTACAGTCTATTTTACAAATCAAATTCAAACAGCGTTGAAAGAGGCAGCATAGTAATCAAATCGAAATCGGCTGTCCTTGCAAACGGCTGCTTTCGTAAACCACTGAAATTACATGGGAATAAGGGATTTAAAAAAAACAGTGACATCTATACAAACGTTTTTAATAATTCTCTATGTATAAATTAATCACTGATGATCCACATTCATGTGGTTAACATTAAAATATAAAACAAAATAAAATGTTTAACAAATATATACACTATGCCCAATTTAAAATTCAATATTTTGTTTTCGAAATATATATCAAAATAATAATAATAATAATAATAATAATATTATGGATAAATTTAATCATTTTAGCTAAGCTGATTTAAAAAAAATATACAGAAAATATAATACTTCCACATAACAATCACAAAAAAAATTAATATTGGTATAAAAAATAAAATTTAGTAACAAAGTAGGAACAAGTATCATCATCAGCATCTTTCATTAAATTTTTGAACTTAGTTTTTTTTTGTATAAAATTAATACTTAATTTTCTACGTAGGTATAAAAATTTAATTCCTAAAATAATACTCTGGAGAGCGGTAAACAAGTTAAATGCCAAAACAATAATAGCAGTTCAAAAAATCGAACTTCTCAAAGTTTAAATTAAAGCAGAAAATCAACTATCTACACGTAAACGATAAAATGTATCTCATTTGTAGCTTTCACAAGGTAAAAAAAATATTTATTTCCAGACAAACCCTAGATGAACTCCATCTATAGTTCTAAAAAATAACGTCATTTTGACGAAGTAGAATTACGTCACTTTGACGAGATAGCGTCACGTCATTTTAACGTCACATATGACGTTCAATTCACGTCACTTGTGACGGCAAATTCACGTCATTTGTGACGTTAAATTCACGTCGCTGGTGACGGCAAATTCACGGCACTTGTGACGTTAAATTCACGTCGCTGGTGACGGCAAATTCACGTCATCAAATGACGTCTCTGGTCTGTGACATCCTGACGTCATATATCACGTTAATATCACGTCATATTTTTCGTCACAAGACGTCACAGGTGCCGACAAAATCACGTCATAATGACGTATGGTTGCTAGCTGGGTATACGTTTCTTATTCTTGAAAGTTCACAGAAGTTCTGCAGTCATGAGCTTTTGTTCTATGTAATTGTTCATTTGCAAGTTTATCATGTATACCTTATTTCTTTTATCAAGACCATGACGTCATTTTTAGTTATTTCTGTTGTTAACGGAATAAACACGAAAACACTAAGAGCAAATGCGATTTAAACTTAACGTGCAGGGGAAATTAACTGTTAAAGGTTGGCAACACTTCATGACGTTGCCGATGTGACATAACGAAAATTCTTGATTAGTCAATCAATTTGACCTACAACGTGTCAATGTACTGTAACATAGAGACATATTACAATAAAAATTCCAAAACTACATAACTATTAATTTTTATTTGAATTTTAAAACACTTTTCTCACTATTGAAAATGCTTTTATTGTTCTATAGACTAGCAGTTCTTTTTTTACATCCATTCCAATCTTCAATCAAGTTGATAGCACATTAGAAGCACTTATATTCAAGCTATGAAAAAAAGTAACTGGCACAATTTTATCTTTAAGTGAACGAAAAAAAAATCTACCTGGCAATGCCGCAGGTTTTTGACGTGTGACGTCACTGCCTTGCTAAAATAAATAAGGTATAAATAAGATAGTTTTTTTATAAAAAGGTCGATATCTGATATAATTGTACCTTATTTATAAAATCTGGAAGGAAACAATGAATTTAGTCCTGTAATTTTCCGATATGTTCACACATTATATCAAAACGTTTTGCAAATATTAATAGATAGATACTATTATGTCAATAAAAGAAGTACAGAAGTTTATATCAGACGAATCTAACAAGTTTTTAACTATAGTGCGTTTCACATTAACTTTCATCTATTGCGATTCATGTATTTCTTAAGAGTATTTCGAAACAATGTTGCCAGCTTGATTTTATTTAAATAAAGATTTAAGGAAAAAGTGATAAGAGCCAAATACTTCCGTTAAATTACAAAAAGCAAAGGATATTCACATTAAAAGCAACAAAACTAAAAAAAGTACTTGTCGACCATTTTCACAATGATATTAGAAAAACTGCCATAAACAACTTTAAAGTTACCTACAAACAAGGGCATTCGACGCACCTGTTATTTTTAACATATGGAAATGGATTTCTGCCAATCAGTGAATAGTAGAAATAGGAATTGACAAATAAGGAGTTATTTAATGAAAAATTGAACGGATTGCAGTTGAAAGTCATTCAAATAACGACACATTACTTGGCGTCAATGTGTCGACCAATCAGAAGAGAGTTGTGGTCAGGGATTCAAAGTACTCCTCAAATTTACATACAGAAGTACAATCACTAGAACTACCGGATCATCTAAACTCGCTCCTCTATCCCTTCAACATTCAAAAAGATTCTCTAAGCAGAATTACCTCGCACAGACTCCAGAAACTGTCAATGAGTTTATCAATAGACCACACCACTTATATCTCCTACAACCTCTCGTAAATTGAACGCATTGCAGTTGAAAGTCATTCAAATAACGACACATTACTTGGCGTCAATGTGTCGACCAATCAGAAGAGTGTTGTGGTCAGGGATTCAAAGTACTCCTCAAATTTACATACAGAAGTACAATCACTAGAACTACCGGATCATCTAAACTCGCTCCTCTATCCCTTCAACATTCAAAAACATTCTTTAAGCAGAATTACCTCGCACAGACTCCAGAAACTGTCAATGAGTTTATCAATAGACCACACCACTTATATCTCCTACAACCTCTCGTAAATTGAACGCATTGCAGTTGAAAGTCATTCAAATAACGACACATTACTTGGCGTCAATGTGTCGACCAATCAGAAGAGTGTTGTGGTCAGGGATTCAAAGTACTCCTCAAATTTACATACAGAAGTACAATCACTAGAACTACCGGATCATCTAAACTCGCTCCTCTATCCCTTCAACATTCAAAAACATTCTTTAAGCAGAATTACCTCGCACAGACTCCAGAAACTGTCAATGAGTTTATCAATAGACCACACCACTTATATCTCCTACAACCTCTCGTAAATTGAACGCATTGCAGTTGAAAGTCATTCAAATAACGACACATTACTTGGCGTCAATGTGTCGACCAATCAGAAGAGAGTTGTGGTCAGGGATTCAAAGTACTCCTCAAATTTACATACAGAAGTACAATCACTAGAACTACCGGATCATCTAAACTCGCTCCTCTATCCCTTCAACATTCAAAAACATTCTCTAAGCAGAATTACCTCGCACAGACTCCAGAAACTGTCAATGAAGTTTATCAATAGACCACACCACTTATATCTCCTACAACCTCTCGTAAATTGAACGCATTGCAGTTGAAAGTCATTCAAATAACGACACATTTCTTGGCGTCTATGTGTCGACCAATCAGAAGAGAGTTGTGGTCAGGGATTCAAAGTACTCCTCAAATTTACATACAGAAGTACAATCACTAGAACTACCGGATCATCTAAACTCGCTCCTCTATCCCTTCAACATTCAAAAACATTCTCTAAGCAGAATTACCTCGCACAGACTCCAGAACCTGTCAATGAAGTTTATCAATAGACCACACCACTTATATCTCCTACAACCTCTCGTAAATTGAACGCATTGCAGTTGAAAGTCATTCAAATAACGACACATTACTTGGCGTCAATGTGTCGACCAATCAGAAGAGAGTTGTGGTCAGGGATTCAAAGTACTCCTCAAATTTACATACAGAAGTACAATCACTAGAACTACCGGATCATCTAAACTCGCTCCTCTATCCCTTCAACATTCAAAAACATTCTTTAAGCAGAATTACCTCGCACAGACTCCAGAAACTGTCAATGAGTTTATCAATAGACCACACCACTTATATCTCCTACAACCTCTCGTAAATTGAACGCATTGCAGTTGAAAGTCATTCAAATAACGACACATTTCTTGGCGTCTATGTGTCGACCAATCAGAAGAGAGTTGTGGTCAGGGATTCAAAGTACTCCTCAAATTTACATACAGAAGTACAATCACTAGAACTACCGGATCATCTAAACTCGCTCCTCTATCCCTTCAACATTCAAAAACATTCTCTAAGCAGAATTACCTCGCACAGACTCCAGAAACTGTCAATGAGTTTATCAATAGACCACACCACTTATATCTCCTACAACCTCTCGTATTGAACTATATCTCCAAATTTGTTTACCCTAGAACAATGGTAATGTTTCCATGAAATCTACAATGACCAACCAGGCTATAAAGATTGTTTTTCATGGTTGAGCATTGTACATCCGGATGGCTTGCACTGTGGGCTGTCTACCTGGTGCAACTTTGATTTTATTTAAGTGAAGATGGTGTTGGGCTTTCCTTGTTCTCGACTCAACTGATCGTATCGAATACTGGGCTAGCCTAACACAATTTTCAGACATCGTTTAAAGATACGATGTCGAGCTATCTACTTTTTACTGATGAGGCACAATAATGCCGAAACCGATCTAAGAATGTTGGATCCTTGAATAACAAAATCAAAGTGTTGGTTGTGCCTTTCTAGGCTTCCGACACGAGATTGGACTGGTTTAATTCAATGCTTGGGCCCCAGGAGTAGGAGAAAACTTTGAGAATGATTTTAATTTTCTTTATTTTCATGTTACCCACTTTTGAGATTGGATATTTCTTCGTTGTTAATATTAAATGTTTTTTTTATGTGAAACAAACATTTTATTCAAATTTGGTTACTACCTTGGGCTTGTAACTTCTAGATTTTTGTAGAGTGCCTAGTTGATTCGCTTTGCTGATGAAGTTTTTTTTTCAAACCTACCCTATCGATTTTTCTTTCCAATTTCCAAACCCTGCCGATTAGTTCATTTATCACTTCCTGCATGCATATTGACTACAAATAAAAGTTCATAGCCATTTAAGTGTATATGAAATATTCATGAGTTTCCTGCAAGTATTTATAAATGATTTCTGGGGAATATTCCACATTGTTAGAGTCGCCGCCTTAATATTTTCAGTACCTCAGAGCAATAAAAACAGAGATGCCTTGTATATAATTACACTACACATTGTTTTGATTGGACCATCAATGTATATCCTTTGGATGGATTTTGACGGTGACGTGAGGTGAGAGGCCGGTGTCTGTTATGATGAAACATTTGAGTAAATCACAAGTCATGATCAACCAATGGAATTTTCCATTTGATTATCGAGAATATCCGGAAATGCCGAGTCTTAGTTTGGAACAGTGTGCCAACAATAACATACAGAGCTTGGACAGCTTGGTATGAATTCAGATAATGATGAAAAAGGGCATTTCTATGTCTTTTATTGCTCTGAGGTCGGTACAATGGAATTTTCCAACAGACGAGTTGAACATCGCTGTGGCTATGACACATTTAAAAGTTCATGAGAAACGCACTGTGGATGCAAATAACTTTCCGCCGTTTGTCAAAAGTTGGCGTCACATGTAAAGGCCCCCATACACGATCAAACTTGTTTGACAAACTTGGCTTGTCAAGCCAGCTTGACAAATTAGTTGGACCGTGTGTGTGTGAAGTTTGTGAGTTTGATTATAAGTTTGTTACTTTGCTGGTTTTGCCTGAAAAGTAGTTTGTGGTTTGAAGACTTGTCAGTCAAGTTTGACGGTGTGTGGTCCCATCAAGCCAAAACTGTCAAACTTGTAGTTCAATTCTCATCCGTAGGAGCAGTTTAGTTTGTGTGAATAGAATGATTTTACCCAATGCTTGAGGGTATATAACTGATGAAAAACATTTGATTTACTGCTTCAATTTGAGGAAATCTGCAGCTGAGGCGTGTCGACTACTTGAAGAAGCATATATGGTGAAGCAGCCTTAAGTGGGAGAAGTTTTTATCAAGATTAAGATACCAAAAATTGGGTCGATTCATGGATAGCCTCAAAAGATGAAGCATTCTTCCGACGCTGCCACAAAGATGGGAAAAAGTAGTGACAAGCGATGGACAATACATTAGGTTATGTTCTTTTACAATAAATGCCAACTTTTTGATAAAAAAACGGCGGAAACTTATTTGTACACCTGATATAAATATGCACGTACTGAAACTGAAGCGTAATGCATTTTTAATTTATTGAAAAAGTTTTTTTCGCTCACCAGATACGTTTTTAGTTTTAAACATAAGAATTAGTTTTTAAAAATATATGTATTGGGTAAATTAGCGTTTACAGTAATTTCAACAACAAATTGTGTGATTGTTTTTCATGACAACACTGGCAGTTTAAATTGAAAATACAATTAGAGACTTTAAGGTTAACTAAGACAGTGTAAAATTTATATAGGTTCCATAAGAACACAAATTGAAATTTTGATTAATATCGTTTTATTAAAAATGTATAGAATAGACAAAAAATCTGTTGTAGAATAATCAATGTCTTTTTTAAAATATATTTGTGGACTTGTTATCAAATATACTACATAACTAACAATTTTTAAAATTCATTTCACTGCGAAGAAGTTATGAAAAATTACACAATTTTGTACATTTTTTGTAAATGAAACCTCTAACTGCCAATGTCATAATCTCCATATTCTACAATTTTACGAAGTCGACAGAATCCACAATTAAGTGTAATTGTCTAAAAAATGTAGGTATCATTAACAGAAGTACAATTTCCCTGAAATTATTAAAAGCTGAGACTTTAGCAGTTAAGAGTCATCAAATATTAAGACTAAACTATTTTTTTATGTTCCACCTCAACTGTTTTGCACGAAAGCATTAGTTAACACGTTGACTCCCACGGTAATGTTCAGTAATCCGGTCTAAAGGGCCAATTTAATTTAATCATATTATATTATTAAAAACTCCAATTGTACTACATAGAGTTATCATCGAAAGGCATAGAGAATGGGTTTAAAAAAGATCTCACGAATTAGCTGATAGTTGACTTAGGTAACAGAAAGGTCTTCGCGGAAATCAATAGAATGGCATACCGTAACCAGAATTTTTGACTTACTACCACACAGAATTTTCAAGTATATTTTATCAGTTCTCAGAGAATTGAGAAAAAAGTTCAGGGTGACGGATTTTTTTAGTCACCTGAAAGGTCGGAATTGATCTTTAAATATGTAAAAGAAAGGGGTTTTTATTATGAAAAAGTTGGAAAATACTGGAACTTACATTTAAACCACCTCCATGCGAGTAAATTGGTTTTCAATCGTATGTATTGATGCTTTTAGTGCATTCTGTGAGTTCGAAAAAATCTCGAAAGAGACAAATAATTTTTGACGCCCCCAAGGTACGTTTTCGAGGATGTTGAACACGATGGCGGGGGTTAAAATTCTTTTTGAGCTGGCCACACCCCCCAAACTGCCAAAAACCATCCCCCCAAAAGGGTGAATCGCGTCTTTCACCGGCAAAACTAATGTAACCCTCCGTTTTAGAGGATGATAAGCACGATGGCGGTAGTTACATTTCTTTTAGAGTTGACCCCATCCCTCAAGCGGCCAAAAATCATCCCCGAAAAGGTAAAAAATTTGTTTTTAGCTATAAACCAGCGTCTTCTCCCACTTTTGAGGATGCTGAACGCGATGGTGATGTTGGATCTTCTCCCCGAGTCGACTCCACCACCCAAACAGCCAAAAACCACCACCGTTAGTTTTGCTGAAAGAAGCGATTCACCGTTTTCCGGGTGGTTTTTGGCCATTTGGGGGGTAGGGCTAACTCGAAAAGAATTTTCGGGAGGGAACGTACTTTTGAGGCATCAAAAATTATTTGTTCGTTGAAGTCACAGAATGCAGCTGAATTGACTGCAAATATGCGACTCTATATTTAATTTCGTGTAGCTGCGTGCGGTAGAAAATGTCAGTTAGATATTTTTAATTAATATTTACGATATTTTATAATTTAAAAAATGTTTCAATCATGTGGCTGTTACTTTTTTAGACTCTTTTTTTCTACAATTTTATTATCTATTTTCATGCGTTTTTACATATTTAATAATAATAAATCAACAACTGACGTGTGGGAATAACAAAGAAACGATATTTTTTTACAGCCGGAAAATCGTTTAGAAGACAACCATGTAACTGTAGAACTTTTTGCCATGAGAAAATCTTATTGTATTTGTGTAAATCTATCGACTTATGCTTGAATACAGCATGTGTCGATAACAGGCCATTTTGGTTACGGTATGCAGTACTATTAGTAGTAAATCAGATACAATCGAGTGCATCACATTTATGTATAGTTTTATTAATATATTAATTTTTATCCGAGCTACAAAACGCTTATAAATACGTTATTTCTGTCCAATCTGCGAAAAGAAGCCAGCCCTTTGTGTGGACGATTGTTTTGAAAAATTTCAAAAACAATAAAACTATTCTTTTGCCTGCTAATATAATAGGAATTTAATTGTAGCTGCACGAATATGGTAAATAAACAAATTACGAGATAAGTGATAGTTTGCGTCCTAGCCAATAACGGAAACTACGAGTGATCTAGTAGTTGGCAGTCAACGTGTTAATCCTATTTTTAGAAGATTGTTTTAAGCAATACTCGGCAATTAAAAATTTTTATTAACAGCAAATTCTTGAAATCTAAATTGCTATTAGTAATAAAATGTGCCATTGTTGACTTTTGGCTAATAAAAAACAAGATTTATTTAAAAATGATAATATAAACTTCGATTTATAAATTTTATAGTAAAATAATACTCATAGAACCTTCATATTTTTCACAGCATAGATGTAAATAATTCATTTTAGGTTGAAATTACTAATATATCATTTCATTTAACATTCATAACAACAAATTAATCATTCTGTTTCAGACGCTGTCGTTTTCATGACATACTTTACAGTAAAAGCGAAGGCGGCAAAACCAATGATAACACATAAATTCGTAATGCACGACTGCAAACTGCTTGGCTGTTCAATCGCTTGTAAGTTTTTTTGTTGATCTAAAGTAACATTTTTCGTTGCGTTTCTTTTTACCAACTCCGCCTAAAATAATTTCGTTTTGAAGCAATTGTTTAGGTGACATGGAAATTGTAAATGTTGTAAGACATAAATATTTTGCTTTTTGATTTTTGATGATCAGAAAAATGTTTAACATAAAAGGCAACTAAGTTTTTTTCCTGTTTCAATATTATCAATACCCCGCACCATTCTTATAGAAACGAGAGCACTGTCAAGTGGTCTGAATTTTTGATATGTGGTAGTACTTGATGTACTGATCAATAGTGTCCACGGGCCCAATCCTATCCTATGGCTAGATTTCGATATACAGTGCGTTAAAGTCCTTGGACACTATCACATATCAAAAATTCAGACAATTTAATGGTGTCGTTTCCATAAGAATGGTGCGGGGTCCTTTGTGCATTAACGTTAAGAAAAGCAAAATATAGTAACTAAAATGCTCAATTATGTTTCCTATTAGTTTTAATTTACGTTTTTTAAGCACATGTTTGATTCTAACAATTTCTATATGTATTTGGAGATTAGCTAAATAAATGATCTAAAAAATACGATAAACAAAATTTGGGGGCATAAAACTCTTTGCATTCGCTTACCTGCATTTCTGTTACTATATCAGGAAATAAATCGCAGAAACCTTTATCTTTTAAATTGAATTCCAATGATTGGTAAGCAAATTGTCGCTTATCATAATCTGTTGTTTCTATACTCCCCAATGTTGGGCTCTTTTCAAGCTAAAAAAAGAATAATAAAAACACATTATCTTTCTTAATTATAGACGAATTTTAAATGTTAGACACTTATTATTACTGTCGTGAATTTTTGGTCCAAACAGAGCATGGTTCGTTTCTCTTAATTTATTTAGTAAGACAACAATGATTTAAATATATTTGAAATATTTTATCAAAAAATTTGGAACTCGTATACATTAGAACCAGTTTTGTTAAATTTGTTTACGTTTGTTACTTACCATAAAACTTAACAATCCTGTTAAAATTGTGGATACACTCCATGCAGGATTCCAAGTATCTGGATGAAAGTCAGATATACTTAAACAAAGTTTCTTATTTGTTTTAAACCGACCATTAGGAGTTATCATATATATAGATGGAGGTTTAAATGGAAACTCTCTGGGAAAAACAAGTTTTCCATGGTAATAACCCCCTTCATAAGGAGAATTTTCTGGCCCGCAAACAACATAATGCCTAGAAACATTTCGAAAATTGATAATATTCTTTTCTGAAATGGATAAACTCTTATCTTCAAAATTTACTTAAAAATTAAATAAATAATAAAGATATTAAAAAAGTTTACTGTTAATGTTTTCAATATGGTTTGGAAAATTAGCAAAATCAATTAAATCTTTAAAAAATGTAAAAAATGTTTTTCTTAAGAAAATGAAAGAAGTGTTTTTATACATGTTTATTTAAAAAGTAAGTCTTGATTGAAGTTTAAATTTATATTAAGGTTTAAATAGAGAAAATACACTTCCATAAACCCAGTGAATGAATAAAATCTGCTTACAAATTCAGGTATGTTATTTTAATCTGCCACAAGTGATTACAAATACAAATCAATTTAATGGATAGAAACATTCCATAATGTGGCGTGTTAATGTTAATCAATTGTTTCAAAAGATAAAAGTTTAGTTATGGTAAATTTATTTTCAATTACTTTTTTCCAAGTTGATCAGCAGTTACTGTATTTTTATTCTAAACTCATCAAAGTTTACATTTAAATAGTTAAAACTTTATTGCATTGCGGTGTCAAGGATAATTAGAAGAGAGAAAGATAAGTGGAAGTAAAATGGTTCAAGTTTGAGATTAGCATATGTGCTTCCCATATTTTGATAGTTGTTTTATAATGAGCAAACTTTTAACATGCAAAAAATCTACATAGATGTTAAAATTAAATAACATTTCTTCTAATATAATTAATCTAGTCTTTATTTTATCATATATTTCCAAAGTCCAAATAATTTGCTTCTACAGCATTATTTAGAAATATCTTTTCAATACCCTTACTTCAATCAAATGTCATGCACAAAAATAGAAAAAAAGATTCAAAATTTTTAGAAATACGTACTTGCTTATGAAAACAAAATAATCTTACCATTCAAGTATATTTGTAGGCAGAGGTTCTGCAGTTATATAAGGAACAGGATCTCTTTTTAGTCTAAGGTAGTCTTGTTTCAACCTAGACGTAGCGCTATTAGGTTTTCTTGACATTTCCAATTTAAACTTTAAAATGCGTCTTAAAATGTTTACATCAGTGCAATATTACAATAAAAGGTAACATACCTACCTCAAATAGAAAGTTTAATTTGAAATCATAATTTAAGAAAGATATTAATTTTTTTACGTTCGTTTGTATATATTAGTAACGTTACTAATGGACTGTAAGTATAAGCACTGCAGTGTTGTGTAAATTAAAGTATTTTGATGAAAAATCCCAAACCCTATCAATCAGCAATCATAAATGATGAACATGACAATTTGACAAATGAGAATTTTACATGACATTTGACTAGTGATGTGCACCATCGAATAAAAACTACCGAATAATTCGGTAGTTGCCGATTACTCGATAGTCGTCAGAAAAGTATTCATGAAAGAATGAATTAAGTAGTAGTAACAGTAAGTAACCAACGCGGTTATCAAAAATGAGTAACTAAAAACTAAATACAAAAACCTTTATTTATTTTAGCAAGGCCGGTGGAACAGCCGTAATTTAATAACAGGTACAATCTGTTCCAGTTCCAAAATATACCTGTTCCAGTCTCAACGTTTCAACAAACAACCAGGGTGGCCAATGTGTGAGTAAATCAGTCAATGCTGGTTGGCAACCCTGGTGACAATAATTGAAATTGAAACTTAACCCTACAATTTTTCAAAATAACTGTTATGATTAAATTAATTCCTAAAATACATTAGGAACTACAATTCTGGTATTTCTGTATGGAGTAAACATTTAAAAATGCTTAGAATTTGGTATGTAAATATATTTTAATCTTAAATCTTTTATGCAATATCGCAAAATTTTTAGTATGGTATCTGATTTTTTCTTTCCTAATATGGGTGGAGTAGAAGAGCATATATACAATCTCTCTCAGTGCTTACTATTAAGGGGTCATAAAGTTATTATAATGACACATAGCTACGAAGATCGGGTTGGTGTAAGGTACATGACGGGTGGACTGAAAGTATATTATTTACCAATTAAAGTATTCTACAATCAATGTATTTTGCCCAGTATGGTGAGCAATGTTCGCTTAATCAGATACATATTATTAAGGGAGAGGATTGATATCATTCACGGCCATTCTGCATTTTCTGCTTTAGCACATGAAACTTTATTAATTGGAAATCTTCTGGGCAAGAAGGTTTGTTAAATAATTATTCTATTATAATTATTGTATATGTGTTGTTTTTTGTCCATGTACACTCTGAATACATCAATAAATTTCTATAAATAATATTTAAATTGTATTTAGTAAAAGATATAACTAAGCACACAATTTCAGCGTCCAATACATAAACTTGATTTTCGTTTCAATTTCCTAACAGATTAAAATTTGTATATTAGTGTAAATGTTTCCCCTTTTTCAAAATCCGAATAATTCAACTTCACTCACGAAGATAAAGTTAGTAGCATTAAAAAAATTATGAGAAATTATCGTACTACTTTCAGACCGTCTTCACAGATCACAGTCTATTTGGATTTGCAGATGCAAGTGCAGCGATTACTAACAAGTTTATTCAAATTACTTTAGCTGGTTGCAACCATTGTATATGTGTATCACATACTGGAAAAGAAAATACTGTTCTAAGAGCAAAAGTTGAATCATGGAAGGTATCAGTTATTCCAAATGCTGTTGATACTTACTCTTTCACACCAAATCCGGAACAAAGATCAAAAAACAAAAGTAAGGGCTATTTCTTTTTAATAGATGATTAATCTTACTTATTCTGTCATGATAAATGACTTAAAAATAGTAGATAGTATCAGACAAAATTGGATATTTGTTCTATTCTGGTACTGACCAGTATCGAACTAACATACCTTTCAATGTTGTTTTTTTTTTTTCGTTATCTCACATCGTAAAACGACTTTTTTTAATTAGTTACAGTGGTAGTTGTTTCAAGATTGGTGTACAGAAAAGGTGTTGATTTGACAGCTCAAATCATTGGTGACTTATGTGACAATTATACAGAAGTATGTTTCTTGATTGCAGGAGATGGACCTAAACGGTGGTAAGTTTCTTGAATTCACTTTTTTTTCTGCAGAGGTGAAGAAAACCCTTTATGGGGAGGTTATGAGCCTAAAATCTCAAGGTCTACTGTGAGAATCTCCTTTCCAGGCATACTCACTAAAAACTTCACCCCCTGGTTGGGCCCCATCTGACCGAAGCCTCCACTGACAATTAGGCCTATCGGCCCATTGTATCTTCTCTCTCTATATTCACAATACCCAATCCAGTACTTTAGTGCCTTGTACAAGCTTGTACAGGTCCTGTACTGGGTGGGAGTTGTATAGTTCTGGTTCACCTATTGTTTGCTCAAAAATTTGCTGTCTTGCGGTCCAGTGACACTTAGGCCTGTCGGCTCATTGTATCATCCCTCTCTTTATATGTTTACAATACCCAATCCAGTACTTTAGTGTCTTGTACAAGCTACAAGTCCTGTACTGGGTGGGAGTTGTACAGTTCTGGCTCACCTATTGGCTCCCCAAAAATTTGCTGTCTTCTGTGGTCCAGTGCCTCGCATCTACACAGTATATGTGTCACTGTTTCTGTTTCCTTAACGCACAGTCTGCAAGTAAGGTCACCATTGTACAGTCCCATCTTGTTGAGGTGCCCCTTTACTGGCGCATGGCCAGTAAGGAGTCCTGTAACGTTTTTCAGCTGGTTCCTGTTCATCTTCAACAGGTTTGCTGCTCTTTTCTGGCACGGTCATTTGATGTACTCTTTCCCGTGTTTGTTTCCTGGGAGGTTTTCACAGTAATCTTTGTGTTTGTCCCAAATCCAACTCACTTTGCAGATTGAGTTTTAGAGAATTTATTATTTTGTAGGCTACTTGAGGAAATTCGAGAAAGAAAAGGCCTGCAAGATAGGGTGACACTTTTAGGTAGCCTTGAGCATTCTCAAGTACGTAATGTCTTAGTGAAGGGTGACATTTTTCTAAATACTTCATTGACCGAAGCTTATTGTATGGCCATTGTGGAAGCTGCGTCTTGTGGGTAAAGTAATTATAACTATTTTTTCATAACAAGAAACACGCATTTCTTTACATAGTAATTTTCAATTTGATTTTACTCTTATTTTCTGATATCCCTGTTGGTAACTTTCTAATCGTAAATAAGATATCTTGTGCTTATTAAATATTTCTTATTCTTAGATTAAAAGTGGTTTCCACAAGAGTTGGTGGGATTCCAGAGGTTTTACCAGAAAAGTTAATCTACTTAACTGAACCCACTGTACCATCTTTAATGAATGGTAAGATAAAGATTAAATATATATTAATGTTGAAAAAAAATAATCAATCTTAAATAAAAAAATTATTTTTTTTTGTAAGTACATACCCATAACAACTGTTTATTTTAGGTTTGGAGAACGCCATACGTGATTTAAAATCTAGCAAAATTATTTGCCCTTATGAATGTAATATGACACTGAAAAGGTTTTACAATTGGGAAAATATATCGTCACGGACTGAGATAGTATATCAAAAAGTTACTAAGGAAAATGTGAAAACATTGGGAGAACATTTACACAGGTAATTTTGTAATAGTTAATGAATTAGACTTTCTCTTCATTTCAACCTTATTTCTTTCTCACAGAAAATAGTCTGTTACTGATTTTTCTTTCCTATTTTCTTTCTGTAAATTTAAATGTGTCTTTGTGCCCAAATTTTTAGTATAGTAAGAACAGGAGATATAATGCAGGGTCTATCATTTGCCTTTGAATATTAGACGAATAGGTAGTGACAAGAATTTTAGAAGGCAACTAAAGAATTTGTTTTGATCTCATGGGTTTTGAGACAAAATGTAGCAACACCGCTTTTTTAAGTAATTGTCTGTAGCTTCTAAAGTGGACTGTAGTTTTTTTTTGTAGCTGAATTTTTCCTTTTCCAGAACTCCGAAATGACACACATGTTACTTGTATCTAACGGTTTATTCAAAACTTTCCAAAAACAATGAAAGAACAGGTAACATAGAAACAGCATTAAATTGGCTTACACTTTATGTTACCAATCACTCAGAAACGCACTTACATTTTTAAATGCGTTGGTTAATTAATTATAAAAATGAAACAAATTTGCACTTCATTTGGACAGTGGAGATGAAAAATATTTTGAGTAGCCTGGCTTGATTCGCGGCCAAAGTCTTACTCTTTTGTCAGAGAAATTGTAGCATTACATCGTGTCATAACACTAATGAATACAATACTTGACATATGTATGAATTAATCTTCCCTAATGTCTACAATAATTCGATATATGCATTGACCTTTATCCGAGAGTGAACTGGAGTTCACTCATGTAAGATCGAGGCCCGACCTTGCCGTACAAGTCGGTGTCTTGATAACAATAACATGACCCGACAGTAAACTTAAACGATAATAATTATACACTATACGGGGTGCTCGATATACATGTGGTATATCACAAGATATTAATATTCAGCCTTCAAGAAAATATTTTTTTAAATTCTAAATGTTTATTTTTTAAGTATTTTTTTGTGTTTTTGTATCGACGGAGAAGTCTAGCTTGAATCGCCGCTAAGGTTTTACTGACTAAAAAATTATAAAAAACGGTTCAGGAACCTTCTTGTTTAAGCCACGCCCCCCGCTTGGTGTACGTGACAATATACTGTCACGTGGTCCGGTATTGGCCTACGTGTTGCTGCTACGTATCCAGGGCGAAACGCCTTTTCGACCTTTACGAAGTTACGGAGGTCTCTCCCCGAATACTTAGCAGTTATTAGGTTTTAATACCACCACTCGCTCTAAGAAGTACAAAACAAATACACTTTTATTGGGTCACCCTTCAAATATACATGTAGTAAATATAAATCAACAATAAACGCTTACCTAGGCATACCGGGACTAGGGACTTGTCGCTATTCCCTTATTGGCTCTTCTCCTTTAAAGGACTAACTTAACTCTAATAATTTCCCAGAGGAACTTAACTTTTAACCAACCCTTGACTCTTCAGCCGACAAATCATCTCTGCAGCCGACGACTGACTGCCTAATTTTTCCCGTCGCGAATAGTTTTTAGCCAAAAATCGCTGACATGGCAGATATCCGTAATTTCGATAGATTGCCCTACATTTACTTCTACTATCGTCTCTCAATTAGACAATCTTACATCGATTATCGGGTTTCCGCACATCAGCGAAATTTTGCAACGACCTGGTTTAATTAAATGTTTATATTTTTAAATTAAAATAATTTTGATAAATAAAATTCCCAAATGTTTTTGACTTTCTTTTTTCGGAAGTTATTATTTTATATATATTTGGGATTAGTGACAATATGAACCGGAAGTTTGCGTACGTGTGAATATGTGATGGTACTATGGCGAGTCGGAAATCCGTTTC
Source organism: Crepidodera aurea (assembly GCA_949320105.2). Taxonomy (NCBI): domain Eukaryota; kingdom Metazoa; phylum Arthropoda; class Insecta; order Coleoptera; family Chrysomelidae; genus Crepidodera; species Crepidodera aurea. Next base: position 4,568,232 of record OX439476.1, on the reverse strand, counting down.
GATTCTCCCGTCTCACGATGCGAATTTGTCTCATTCACACTCATATGGTTGAAATATTTATTAAGTTATTGTAAATGTATTTGGCGATTCGCAAACGCGCAGTTGCCAATGTTGCGGATTTGTTTAAAATGAATGGATTAAATTTTATGTTTAATTGGAAATTAAATAGAATTTTTTATCTGACGGAATTTTTTGACGACTCTTTTTAAATTGTATGTTATGTTTTAACTGTGTTGGTGTTTTTAGTCTTTTATTTCTACTTTTTTTTCTCTTATTACACAGCTTTGTCAATAAGTTTTTTCTTTGGACAATAAAGCACATTTGATTTGATTTGATGAGAGCAGCTTGGAGGTCTACCGTGCAGTACCAAGGGTGGATTCACTCCAGGCCGGAACACCTGTTCTTACTATACTTACCCAGTTTAACTAAAAGTTTGAACGAATATTTTTAGCAAGAATAAAGCTTTTTTAAGTAATACAGTTGTTGAGGGCTCTGGAATAAGCCCTATGTTGTGCCAGTTTCCCAGGACGGCCAACAATGTGTTACCGCCTTTTTAAACTGCATCGTATTTCGAATTTCGTGGACTGTATTTTTAGATCGAAGAAATGTGCTGTAGTAGGGTTTCCTTCTCAACTTCAACCATTTATTAGACTTGTTAAATAAATAAATGAACAAAAATAACAACGTAACAAAGATTACATTAAACTAGTAATCGTGAACAAAGTATTATAGTTAATTTAAAGAAATGACCACATCATTCAGAAAATATTAATTTTGCTGTACTACGAAGCATTATGAAAAATGAATTTATTGACGAGGTTTTCTGTAACCCCGGAGTATGCGCTCATGATGAGGGCTCGATGCAAAACTGATTTTAAATTGAATTGGACTGCTTGATACGCAGCTAAGTCCCACTAACTTGCCGTACTAAGAGGCATTATGAAAAATGAATTTATTGACGAGGTTTTCTGTAACCCCGGAGTATGTGCTCATAATGAGGGCTCGATACAAACTGATTTTAAAATCGGCGAAGTTCATCGGTTTCAGATATATCCCTTCCCCGGCTGGCAACCGTTCTAGAAAGATTCTTCAGCGTGTACCGCGTAAACAAGTGTAAGATTTTTTCTATTGTCTAGACGCGACCGTTAGATTTACGACTTGATACCATCCTTAAAATAGAGCAAAAAATTCTTTGATGAACCCGCTTCCTGGTTTGATGCCGCTCGCCAACGTATTTGGTGCGGCGTTGCCGGTTGTACGAATAAACGAATATGAGTTTACATGTTTAATTATCTGAAAATTAAACAACAGTAACAAATAAACTAGTGTGTAGCTACATAGGTGTTAAATAATGTCTTGTTTTGTTTTTAGCTATTTGAACAGTGGTGTATGGCCGTTTGTATTGGTGGTGTCATTGGTATTTATCATCTTGAAATTATATGACTACCTGGTACCTCGAAAGCATATAGACATTGCTCCGGATTTTAATAAAAAAATCAAGAAAAAGATTGCATAGAAAATTAGAAAATATTCCAGTACACTAGAAGTTACCAAATGTTAAAAAAATTGAGACTGACTTTTTCCACCTAGTGGTAAAATTGTTTTTTTAATAACTTTTTAAGAGGGTACATTGTTATTTATTTCATAATGTATGTTTTATTTAATTATTATTCTAAAGTTACATAATATAAGCAAACGAGTTAGTAATTTAATTTATTCAATTCGACATCTTAAGACCAGTTTCTGCCTTTTGGTTTTGTAATTAGGCTATCGAATCTAATAAAACAAAGTAAATATTATATAAAATTCGCTACTATCTATCAGTAAAACTGATAAATGAAGTTTCGAAGTGAGTTTTACTTTGCAAAACGAGTTCATTATTTTTTTTAAACACTTGGTTTGAATCACTATGATACCATATTTTTATGGTTTTGAACGTTCCATTCTCTTTTTTTTTGCGGAGGTCAAGAAAACCCTTTATGGGGAGGTTATGAGCCTAAAATCTCAAGGTCTACGTGAGAATCTCCTTTCCAGGCATACTCACTAAAAACTTCACCCCCTGGTTGGGCCCCGTCTGACCGAAGCCTCCGGTGACAATTAGGCCTATCAGCCCATTTTATCTTCTCTCTCTATATTCACAATACCCAATCCACTACTTCAGTGCCTTGTACAAGCTTGTACAGGTCCTGTAATGGGTGGGAGTTGTATTTGTCACTGTTTCTGTTTCCTTACCGCGCAGTCTGCAAGTAAGGTCACCATTGTCCAGTTCCATCTTGTTGAGGTGCCCCTTTACTGGCGCATGGCCAGTGAGGAGTCCTGTAACGATTTTCAGCTGGATCCTGTTCACCTTTAACAGGTCTGCCGCTCTTTTGTGGCACGGTCCTTTGATGTACTGTCTCCCGTGTTTGTTTCCTGGGACGTATTCCCAGTAATTTTTGTGTTTGTCCCAAATTCACTTAATTACAGACACTCTTGCTGTACGCTTTGGTACTTCTAGTGCCCGCCTTTGGTTAGGGGGGGTTTCCGAGCCTCTTCTTGCGAGTTCGTCTGCTTTCTCGTTATCTACAATTCCCTGATGTCCCGGCATGTCGTGATTACGGTCTGCCAGCGATCTCAGTTCCTCTTTGCAGTCCCATACCAGTCTGGACGTCACTTCCGTCCTGCAAAAGGCCTTGAGTGTCGCTTGACTGTTTGATAGAATATTAATTCGCGCGTTAACTATGTTTCTCCTGTTATTCTACCTCGCGCATTAGAGAATATCATATACCTCTGCCTGAAAGACGGAAATGTGAGTGTCCAATGAGTAGCTGATGCCAGTCTGCGGGTTCTTGGAGAACACACCCGAGCCCGCTCCATTCTTAATCTTGGATCCATCTGTGTACCAGATTTTCTGTAGAATCTGGAGAATGTTCCTGAGCTGTGAGTCGTTCCATTCAGTTCTATCTGGCACCACCACTCTGATTGGGTTGTTCAAGTCGTACCGTTTCGGAATATGATCTGTTCTCGTTCCTAGTATGTCCCCGGTAACTATTCCGACGATACTCATGTGTACAGTCCCGACATTAATATTGGTTTGTGTGTTATGTAGTCTGAGAGCACCAAGCATTGCCTCCCCTTGTACCACAAAGTGGAGAGGAGGCAATCCCAATAGTGCCTCCAGGTATCCAAGACATGCCAACCTTTGCACCTTGCTCCTCTTTGATGTGTCTTTGGCCACCACACCAGAGAAGCGTCTGGCTATAACTAGTGAAGTCACCGCCTTTTCGGTTGTTTTTGCCAGATGTTGGTTCCAAGTCAAGAACTACTCCGAGATATTTGACTTCTCCCTTGTGCTGTATGCCTTCACCTCGAAGTCTTATAGGTCCAAGACCATCTAAGTTGCGTCTTCGGGTAAACGCTATGATTTTTGCCTTGCCGGGATTGATATTCAACCTCTGCGAGTCCGTCCATCTTATTGCCAGGTTGAGAGCCTCCTGCATGCGATCTCTAACCGTCGTGTTATATTTTCCTTGTACAAGGACTACTATGTCATCGGCATATCCTAGGGCTCGATGACCTGCATCTTTTAATGTACCCAGCAGCCCATCCGCGATCAGATTCCACAGAAGATGGGATAGAACCCCACCTTGCGGACATCCTCCAGTCGTTCTGGCTACTAAGGTCTCTTTCAAAATTGTTATGTGTATCAACCTGTGCCTTAGCATGGAGTATATCCAGGCCACACACGGTTCCTCGATTTCTCTAAGTCTAAGAGCTCTTGTAATTGAATTTACAGAAGTATTGTTAAGTGTATCTAGAAAGGCCGCTAACAACACTTCTTTGTTTTCCAGCGTGTTTTCCACCTTCGTTACTAGTTGGTGGAGCGCTGTCTCCGCTCAACAGCCAGCCGTCCCTAATATGTCTGTCTACTAGCTTCTCTAGAGCCTTAAGTTCAAATGACATGATACTTATAATTAGGGACTTTGCCGAATCCTGTCCTATTTTTCAACGTTTCGGTATAAAGGTAACCCTAACGTGTCTCAATGGTTTTGGTATGTGTCTGAGAGCCAGACTGTCTCTGAGTATGCTGTAGAGTCTGGTCTGCATTGCTTCGAAACCACTCTGCGGCATTGCAGGATATATCCCGTCTGGTCCCGGTGATTTAAAAGGTTCAAATGACCATTGAACTTTTTCATGCGTCACGATCCTTTTAGCTATGTCCCATCTGATCCTGGAGCCTCTTTTGATTATCTCCAGTTCGTCTATTAGTTCCATAGCAGGTGTCTGTTCTATCTGTGCTCCAGGGAAGTGAACTGTAAGAAGTTCTTTGATTGTTGCTTCTCCTGTACATGTATACTCACCTTGTTCATTTTTTAGGGAGTATATTACTTGTTGTGTGTCCTTTGAGAGTACTTTTTGGAGTCTGGCACACTATTTCCTCACAGTGTCTCCTCCATGAGCTTTCTTGTAACTGGCCAAGGCGTTCTTGTAATTAACCCACCTTCTTGTTTTTTGGCTTTATTAAATTATTTTCTCGCCTGCTTTCTCAGTTCTGCAAGTTCTCTATGCTACCAGGGCACCTTCCTGTTGGTGTTCCTTGAGATGAGTGGGTAGAGATTATTGAACGAGGAGGTGACTGTCATTGAATTCTTCCACAGCCACCTCGAGGTCCTTATTTGTTCTTATAGTTCGCTGCGTTCCTTGGAATTTATGAATCTATGATCTGAGCAACTCACCTCATCAGCTACATGCCATTCCGTAACGAAATTAATCACAAATGTGGCTATAGTTACGTCGAGTACCTCCTTCCTAGCATTTGTTATGAAGGTAGGTTTGTTTCCTACGTTTAACACGTCTAGGCTGTTAGCCATCGTGAATTGTAGTAGATTTTCACCCCTTTCGTTGGTGGCGTCACAACTGATGATCAGTTGCAATCCTTTGTTCCTGCAGTGACTCACCAGTTCTTCTACCTCCTTGCTGGTCCAATCAAAATTTCTAGTCTAAGCTGATCAAATACAGGGTGTTATATTTAGTCATTATGTACGAAATCGTGCAATTCTATAAAATTCGGCGTTGTATGAGGAGAGCAGAAGAGCGAGGAGGTTTAATTTTTAATTTTTCTGTGATTTATGTATGAAATCGTGCAATTCAATAAAATTCGGCTTTGTATCAGGCGAGCAGAAGAGCGAGGAGGTTTAATTTTTAATTTTTCTGTGATTTATGTACGAAATCGTGCAATTCTATAAAATCATGCGTGTATAAGTAATTTTTTGTTGTTTAGATAAAAGGAGGAATTGTAAAAAAAACAGAATATTCCATAATCATAAAGACTTTATTCATCAATCAATAATAAATATAACAAATGTACATCCGTATCTGTTTTAATGTTAAAAATAAATATGTTATTCTTAATCGAAAGAAAACTTTCATTCTTTACCAAAATATATATAAAATCCACATTTAGATACTGATTTCAAAATAAACATTTATGTTTATTCGTTGAACGTTTCATTCATTCATGCCTCAAGTTTGTGTGACCCTAGGAAAAATCACAAAGAACACAATTTTTTTCCCAGACTCACCCAACCATTTTACTAATAAAAAAGCAAACTATAATCACTAAAAAACTTCAAATATTTTATAAAAATTGAAGATTAGGCCTGATAGAGTTTGATTAGGTACAATATTGCTTAGGTTTATTTTGGAATGTATTTGGAATGTTCAAATGCCAATGTGCATTGGCAAAAACTTCATGGTGCCCTAAAGTATGGGTAGAAATTCTAAAGTGTTTTTTAAACTTAATATTTCTTATTCTTTTATTTTTTTTTAAATATCACTAGGTATATATTTTATAAGATCATATCCAAAAAATGCTAAGGAGAATTTTTCCAGTGTACAGTGAATGCTCAGATTTACTAATGCCAACAACAGATACAAATTTAAAAAATTTCGAAAATCAACAGTCGGACTTAAGTCAACAAAAATCTGCTAGAAAAATTTAGGAAAGTTAATGTGGTACAAAGGGGTAATTGGGGTAGAGAAAATGTTTTCTTCTTTAGTGCATTTTGGCGAAAAAAACCGTAAAAAGTAACAAAAAATAAAGGTGAAACGCAAAACTTAATATTAAAACTGTTTTTCTTTGCTCAAAAATACATAACTGTTTATTTACTAATCTCCTGATAGGTAGAAATATAGAAAATTTCAAAATCACCGGTAGCAGTGTAATCAATTTCAAATCGTTTATTTAATTTTTGATATAGAAGACTTTTTTGTTATTTAATTATACCGGGAAATGGTGACAGGCTTCATTCTGCCATTTTGATAATTAACCTTAAGATAATAAAGATAAAAGGGTTGTTACCAGCTGCAAGCTTTCTGTGATATTATAATGCCTGCCTTTGTAACATCAGGTAGTTAAACCAAATAGAAGCTGTAATAATTAAATGCGTGCAATCCACAGTAGTCGAAAGGGTCCAAAGGGTCACGCATTTTTAAATCACATGCCGATGTAAAAAATAAAAGTTTTAATCAACAAAACACTTCGGAAAAATTGGCATGCGCCAATCGTTGGAGCAAATGTGGAAAATTTTAGGAAAATTAAAAAGACATTTTCCGTGATTTGCTCCAACTAGGGGCGCATGCCAGTTTTTCCGGAGTGTTTTTTTGATTAAAACTGTTATTTTTTACATCGGCATGCGATTTAAAAACACGGAAATACTATTTAATTTTTTTACATTTTCACGTGACCCTTTGAGCCCTTTCGGCTACTGTGGATTGCATGTTTTCAATTATTACAGCTTCAATTTGGGTTAACTACCTGATGTTACAAAGGCAGGCAGTAAGATATCACGGAAACATGCTAAAATTTTTCATAAATAGAAAAGCGTACGGCTGGTAAGAGCCCTTTTATCTTTATTATTTTAGGATTAATTATCAATAAAATGGGAGAATCAAACATGTCACCTGTCAGTCCATTACTATCAATCCTTTTTGAAAGCAGTAAAAATTCAGTTTGTGTTTTAACAATTTAAAATTTACAACTAGATTTTGTAAATTTTTTTAGTGTTTTTGAGTATACATTTTGGAACACGTCTTATACCTATCTGCAGATTTTATAATTAAATCTACTTTCTCGCTGATATGAAAACAAAATTTAAAAATGGACACTTAGCCCAGTTGTTAGAGAGTTTGACCCTGCACAAAATGTGATATCGATGAAATTTGGCACTTAAGTACTTAAAAGGGTGTAGAAAATGATAAAAAAATCTTTGTTGCTCTAAAGTGTCCACAATTTCGAAAATAAAATTGAAAATTTGGTTTTTCCATTATATTATGTAATAGCACTACGTGAAAGAGCGGAAAATTCTACTAAAAAGTTATTTTTAAAAAAAATTTGTATTACTATAAAAAATTATTAAAAATAAGAAAGCAAATTCGAAAACTCTACGCGCGTCGAACCGTTGAATACAAATATTCAGGCGAGGCGTTCGGAAAAAACTAAAGTATCTTTGCCTAAAATGTATGCAAAGAAAAAACAAAGAAAGCATTTTAAAGAGGCGACTCTAAGCTTTCTCAGGAAGCCATTAGTTTTTAATTTTTTTTTTTGCTTTTTCATAGAAATATTTTATAAAACTGAAGATATCTATAGGCTAACAAAAAAATCCTTGTACAGGGTTATTCATTATAAATTACCCTCCCCTTATCTATCGTTATTAAGTTTAAAATAAAAGTTGAGTGGTTGTTAAAATGCTATCAAATGTACAGTAGGGTGCAGATTTCAGGGGATACAAAAAAATAATATATTTTTTTAATGTTATACCCCGTATATTTTTACATTTTTATAATCCTCTCGACGAGCTGATTTCAACGTTGTATCATACTTGATACTTGATGACTAATCTGTATAATAAAGGATCTACAGCCACCTGAAAAATCACATTTTTGGAAATTGGAAATCTCGTCTCATTTTTGACTCAAAAAATGTGATTTTTCAGGTGGCTGTAGATCTTTATTATCCAGATTAGACATAAAGGGTGATTGATTTTGTAAAGTATCACAATATTAAATTAGCATACCTTTTCTGCTAGTTTTTAGATGTAAAAACCGCCATCAACTAAATTTAGTTGAACATTTCTACACTTTGTAAATGTATTTTTATTGAGTATTTTTCTAAAAATGTAAAGATAAGTTGTTTTGAAGTTTTAGAGATAAATATTCTGTAATATTGTTTTGTTACTGTTATTGTGATTAATAAATAAATAAAACATACATCGTTGAAATCAGCTTGCTGATTATAAAAATTTAAAAATATACAGGGTATCCCGTTTAAAAAAATCTGCACGCTACTGTACATTTGATAGCATTTTAACAAAAAACACAACTTTTATTTGAAACTTTTTTTTCAATATGCAATAACGATAATAATATAATGAATAACCCTATACATTTATCATCATTATACTTTTACTTTTACATTATCTCTGTTTAATAAGCCTTATATCATCAAAATTATCATTTTTTTACAACATTCATTAGACGCAATTTTTATTTTCAAAATAGTGTTTATATAAATCAGAAATTAATTTTTTTTTAAATAACGTTAAAAATAATTTAGAAATTGATTTATATAAATAAATAAATACTATTTTGAAAATAAAAATTGCGTCGAACGAATGTTGTAAAAAAAATGATAATTTTAAAACATAAGTTTTATTAAACAGAGATAATGTTCCATCATTTTAATTATATTTAAATCAATAGTAAAAGTATAGTGATGATAAATGTACAAGGATTTTTTTGTGTCATGCCTCTATTAATAGATATCTTCAGGTTTATAAAAATCAGTGAGAATTTTAGAAATTATAACTTCCGGTCAAATTTTCTATGAGCAAACAAAAAAAATTAAAAACTAATGGTTTCCTGGGAAAGCCTAGAGTCTCCTGTTTAAAGTTAACATACTCTTTAGAGCAGTAAAGATTTTTTTACCGTTTTATAAACCCTTTCAAGTATTTAAGTGCCAAGTTTTATCGATATCTTAACTTTAGAATCTCCATCATAAACCCATTTATGTTTGTATTACAACTAGGTACACATTATTTCTTGATGATCTTAATCCTCAACTTTAAAATACTTATTTGATTTAAAAAAGAAAAACACCTAACAACTACAACTCAACTGTAGTTCAAGGATTAATAGTTTTCGAACAAAATGTAAAAACATTTAAATTTTTCAATTAAAAATTTCTTACATTTCATCACAAACATTGAATTAAATTAATTTTGATATTGTGGTTTTGGTCCACCGTTTACGGGGTTCTTCACTTATTCCAAATATTTAATTTGATTGTAATATTCTTACAGGTTTCACGTCCTTAATATAGAGTTTAATATCTGTGATTATTTATTTTTAAATGATTATGACTTGATTTTAAAAGTGTCTTTCAACTTTTACCAGAGACAGTCCTGTATTGTTTTACAAGATCAAAAATGCAAAAAACAAAATTTATTTCACCAGAACATAGATTCAACAAAAAATGGTCAAAACAATAAAGATTTTTATAGAAATTAAAAACATCAAGAGCACTAAAAATTGACGTCAAATGGACAACTTATTTAAGGGATCTTTCTCAACAAAAATCAAAAAGAAAATATTTTTTTTATACAGAGTGTATCATAAGAAATGGTCAATATTTTAATCATAGGTTCAGGACCTCGAAATATTAATATTTTACTAAATAACTGTGTGAAATGTATAAAATCATATACTAAGATACAGGGTGTTGAAGATAAAAATTATTTTTCGTTTTTTTGCAATAATTTCTTTATTATTGACTTTAAATTTGGTATGGTTATATTTCTAAGTTAGTAAATCATAAGCGTGTTATCAATTTTGAGGTTAGATAAAGAGGTCCTGAACCTATGCTTAAAATATTTACTATTCCTTCCATCCTGTATATTTATACAAATGCACCTCCATTAATGGATAAAACTTTTCTATTTTCGATGTTGTAATCAGAGGGCTGGAAAAGTTCTTGTTTTATATAAACTTACGAATTAAGAGAACGAAAAAATGTCCAAAAGAATCACTTGAGAGTAACCGGTGATGATTCGTGAGCTAAAAGAAGATATTGTTCTCTTCTGGGTATTGTCTATCTAAAGCATGGAAGAATAAAATGTTGAATATAATGCACCTGCAGTGCTCGAAAGATGATGAGATACAAAATTCCCATTACATAGAAGGTGGCGATAGCAAGACTTTGAAGACGTCAAAAAAGAAACCATACAGTTGACAATTAATTGTCCAGAAAAATAATTCATACTTCCTGTTAAAAAACGTATTAAAGATGGCAAAATTGGGCAACATATAATAATATTTCGACATATGGAAATAATCAACACTGGTTTTGTCCAGCAGGTGTAGAATAATGGTGCAAGTGGAGCAAGTCCGCTTGAAGACTACCAGATAACGTGCAGAAAGTTTTACAGTCGATTTACGAAGATTTAACAAGAGATATCACGGTTCGACCACGCAAAACAATAACGAAAGTTTTAATTCTTGTGTATGAATGCATATTTCCTCTAACAACGAATTTTATGACAGGAAAATATTAGAAATTCTGTGGACTTTCGTGTATTTAATGTGGACGTAATGGGAGTCACAATTGGTAGAAGAACTGATGCGTAAATTGAATCAAATTCGTGTTGATATTGCTTACCGCCGTCCTACATTTTTCTCAAAGGAGATGGCAGAAAATGAGGTGTTTGATGAAGCCGAAAGCGTCCTTTATAAATTCGAGACATTGCTGATTGAATGCAAGTTGGGTTTATATACATAAGGAATGGTTAATATTTTAATCATAGTTTCAGGACCTCGAAATATTAATATTTTACTAAATAACTTTGGGTCAAATGTTATCTACTACTAAGATACATGGTGTTGAAGATAAAATTTATTTTTCGTTTTTTTGCAATAATTTCTTTATTATTTAATATATTGACTTGAAATTTGGTATGGTTATATTTTTAAGTTAGTAAATCATAACCGTCGTGTTATCAATTTTGAGATTAGATAAAGAGGGATGAAGAAAAGTTTTTGAGATTAGATACGCCACCTACACTCTACTGGATGAAGAAAAGTATCAATTTTTTGTTATTACTGGCCTATTTTGAATTTTTTTCAAGTCTTTATAATACACCCTGTAAATTTGAACAAAAAAGGTATACTTGTTTTAATTGCATAAATTCAGCTCATTTCGAGATATTTGGATTTAAAATATTCACTTAACATATTTCAACATAGTAGGCTTTGAAACTAAAATGAAAATGTACAGCTGTCAAATAATTAATTGTTTGATGTAATTTTGCTCAATAAATTCCATCTAAAACCGAACCATTTCTATAATTCAGAAATGAGAGATATGATTTGTGTTTGTGCACAAATAAATTTTTCTAGACTTGCTGCTGCCATCTAACAATTAATTATTTGACAGCTGTACATTTTCATTTTAGTTTCCTACTATGTTGAAATATGTTAAAGTAAATTAAACAGATACTGTGGCTAGAATATTTTAAATGCAAATATCTCGAAATGAGCGAATTTATGCTATTAAATCAAGTATACATTTTTTGTTCAAATTTACAGGGTGTATCATAAAGACTTGAAAAAAATTCAAAAAAGGCCAGGAATAACAAAAAATGGATACTTTTCTTCATCCAGTAGAGTGTAGGTGGCGCCCTCTTTATCTAATCTCAAAATTGATAACACGCCTATGATTTACTAACTTAAAAATACAACCATACCAAATTTCAAGTCAATATATTAAATAATAAAGAAATTATTGCAAAAAAACGAAAAATAGATTTTACCTTCAACACCCTGTATCTTAGTAGTAGATAACATTTGACCCAAAGTTAATTAGTTAAATATTAATATTTCGAGGTCCTGAACCTATGATTAAAATATTGACCATTCCTTATTATACACCCTGTATATTAAATAAAATCTTTGAAACTTTTTCTCGAATTGATATTAAAGTGACGAAACGATAGAAGAATACTCATCAATCTGAAATTTAACACGTTATTTTGTGTATTATCACCTTAAAAAAAATAGTGATTTTTAGTAGAGAAAAATTAACAGAAAACGTGATTTTCAAAACTTTGACTTTACTTACATGTAAACAAGTTCCAAATTTTTTCAAAGGCGCCTTTTTGACCATAAATAAATAAATATTTATAAAAACAAAAATAAAAATTATTTAAACTATAATTTTACCACAAAAAAAGTTTCTAAATATTAGCTAGAAATTGCCCTTTCCAGATTTAGCCCAGTTGTCAGAGACTTTGACCTCTCATAAAATGTGGTATCGCTAAAACTAGGCTTTTAGGTACTTTTTGTAAAAAACGATAAAAAAATCTTTGTTGCTCTAAAGGGTTCACAATTTCGAAAACAAAATCGAAAATTTGTTTTTTTCGTTATATCTCGAAAAAATAAAAAAAAATCGAAAAACTAATAGCACCACGTGAAAGAGTGGAAAATTTTACTAAAATTTATATTACAAGTTATTAAAAAAAATTGTATTACTATAAAAAATTATTAAAAATATGAAAGCGAATTACAAAACTCTACGCGCGCCAATCCTCTGAATACAAATATTCAAGCGAGGCGCTTGGATAAAAACTAAAGTATCTTTGCCTAAAATATACGCATTTTAAAGAGGAGACTTTAAGCTTTCTAATTTTTTTTCTCAAAGAAAATTTGATCGGAATTTTTATAAAACTGAAGATATATATTAATAGAGGTATAACAAAAAAACTCTAGTCCTCTAAATATGGCTGAAAAATAGGTGTTTTTCGGAATTTTTTTTTATACTAAAACAAAAGGAAATGTCAACTTCGACTATATCCATTCATTAATAATACAAATAGCTTTCGGGTACCATTTTTTTTACGCCATCAGCCGCTTCCTGTGACCGCTGCACCAGGTGAAAGCACTAAATTAAATAAAGTTAAAAATACACTTTATAATGTGAAATAATTTAGAAATTGATTTATATAAATCAAACACTATTTTGAAAATAAAAATTGTCTCTAATGAATGCTGTAAAAAAATTATTATTTTATTAAGTTTTATTAAATTTTAATTATTTTTACATCAAAAGTAAAAGTATTTTTTGTGTTATGCCTCTATTAATAGATATCTTCAGGTTTATAAAAATCAGTGAGAATTTTAGAAATTATAACTTCAGGTCCAATTTTCTATGATAAAACAAAAAAAAATAAAAACTGATGGCTTCCTGAGAAAGCTGAGAATCTCCTCTTTAAAATGCTTAATTTTTTTGCGTACCTTTTAGGCAAAGATACTTTAGTTTTTTCCCGAATGCCTCGCTTGAATTCAGCGGCTTGGCGCGCGTAGATTTTTGAATTCGCTTTCATATTTTTAATAATTTTTTTATAGTAATACAATTTTTTTTTAAATAACTTATAAATCTTAGTAAAATTTTACGCTCTTTCACGTAGTGCTATTAGTTTTTCGATTTTAAGAGCCTAGTTTCAGCGATATCACATTTTATGAGAGATTTTGGTCTAAACGTGGGTCTGGGAACTGGGTTAATTAGAAAAAGCACAAAACTCGTAAGATGTCCGCTGGCCGTTCAATCTTCAGTCCGCTACATGGACTAAGTACATTGACAGTTATATACATATTGATCATTTGTTTGCAAAAGCGATACTCTGATTTAGGACAGTAGAATTCACGCAAAGAAAAAAATAATCGAAAAAGAAACGTACATTTCTTGATATGTTCTATACCCGATAATATAATTCTACATTAAGGCACCGAAAGATGTAAAAATATAATTTCTAAAACCTACAAGATATCTTTGGAAGATAAAATTTGGAAGAACACCTCAGAGGTATACAATCCTTATAAACCCAAGCTCTTTTTGAAAATATTCTCTAAAATATTCTGTTTAGAATACTTCGTATTTCAACTAGTATACAAACTATAAGATAGAAGATCACTATACAAGACACAACAGGATTTATTATTGTATGCTAGGTCTGGTCCTCGTTTGGTGGTCTCTTCTCTTGACTTGTGCAATTCCAGGATAGCCGTTTGTGAATAGAGGCGTCTCGATGATCATTTTTCTGAAAGAGAAATATATTAAAAATTTTAATATATCGAATCGAAATGTCGTTAAAACTATTTAGAGTTAACATACAACAGAAGTAGAAAATCAAAAGTACCCCGTACAAAAAGATAGGAAATGGCCGCTGTGTCAAATTGTTTGAATTTTTGATATGTTTTGTCATTCTGAACAAAAGTCTCAATGGGCACTAAGCTTCAAAGTCCATGGTTTGGCTGCTATGGAGCTCCGAAGCTCTGTGACTCCACCATAGTATAGAAACCTTTAAAACGCATATCACCTTTTTAAAAATCATATTTTAATGTATGCCCCTAAGTTTTTGAGGATGCTAAATTTAAATATGATGTCAAATCCATAATATTGACAGTTGACAGCTGTCAAATGCTTTAAAGAAAAAAGAAATCAAAGAATGTTGTCATATGTTTTTGAGGGCGCTGAATTCAAATAAGCTGTCAAATCAATTATATTGACAATTGACAGTTGTCAAATGCTCTTAAAATAAAAAAATCTTACATTAAGGAAAAGAAACTTATGATTTTGAGGACGCTTAATTCGAATCTGTTGTCAAATCGATACAATTAACAGTAGATACAGCTGTTTTGTAAAGAGTAGTTAAAAACTAGTTTACGGCTATATCTGTTAATTGTATCGATTTGACAACAGATTCGAATTAAGCGTCCTCCAAATCATATGTTTCCTTTCCTTAATGTAAGAATTCTTTATTTTAAGAGCATTTGACAGCTGTCAATTGTCAATATTATTGATTTGACATTACATTTGAATTCAGCGTCCTCAAAAGGATATGATTATATAATTTAATATAAGATTTCTTATTACTAAAAAGCATTTGACAGTTGTCAACTGTCAATATTATCGATTTGACATCATATTTGAATTCAGCGTCCTCAAAAACATAAAGTTCTTATTCCTTAGTGTAAGATTTATTTTTTTAAGAGCATTTGACAGCTGTCAACTGTCAATATTATCGATATGACATCTTATTTGAATTCAGCGTCCTAAAAATAAATGATAATATTCTTTAATATAAGATTTCTTTTTTTCTTTAAATCATTTGACAGCTATTTGACAACTGTCAACTGTCAATATTATGGATTTGACATCATATTTAAATTCAGCATCCTCAAAAACTTAAGGGCATGCATTAAAATAATTAAAATATGATTTTTAAAAAGGTGATATGCGTTTTAAAAGTTTCTGTACTATGGTGGAGTCAGGGAGCTTCGGAGCTTCATAGCCGCCAAACCATGGACTTTGGAGCTTAGTGCCCATTGAAACTTTTGTTCAGAATGAGAAAATGTGTAACATATCAAAAATTCAGACAATTTGACCGAGCGGCCTTTTGTGCGGGGTATTTCTTTTAGAGCTTATTTTGAATAAAAACACCAAATCGTGTGATAGGCTGGGGTTGGGTACTTTTATTTTAGCACCCATTTTCTGCATCAATGGTTTCACCCGATTTTTTTTTCCTAATTGCTCAATGAAAGTGATTCGTATATTGTAGAAGACATTAAAACATTAAAAACACGTTCTACTGTGAGATATTTTAAGTACATTAAAAAAAAAACAAATAGGAAAATTTTACAGTTTCTTACAAATACAGGTATTATGGACGACTTGCAGAAATCATTGAAAACTTCATCTAAAGAGAACGCAGAATTAAGAAAACATAAAAAAATGCTTAAAGATAGAGTTGACCAACTTGAAAAATGTTAGAATCTTGTAATCGCGTTGTGAAGGAAGAGTTAATAATCCTGAAAATGAAGGGGCCAACCTTAAGATTATTAGTTTCCATTTTCATTTACTGGTTGAAAGTGGCTTTTAGTACCTCATTAAAGATGAAACAAAGTTTGCGTGAAAAGCTCGTGCGACGGCCGAGAAAATGGCCCCAAAAGACCAGGAAAATCGGTTTTCCGCGAATATGTCCCAAAATATGGCAGTTAGACATTTTCAGTTCAGATAAAAATTGAAGATCAGTTAATTTTCTACAAAAATTGTCCTTATGATTTTTCTCGAAAATTTGCCCGTTTCCGAGAGAAACGGGGCCAAGCGCACCCCGAATAATGAGCTTCTGTGTTGTATACCGGAGAGCATTTACACATGAGCGGGCGGACAAATTATCCAATAACTTTGTTAAAAATGCATATTTTCTCATGATTCATAGTTCATGGGAAAGAGGAAATCTGCCGCTATCATACCCTGTGAATTGAGTCACGGTTTGACCCTTTTTGCCATATCCGAACACGGGTCAAACTTTCTGCTCCCTGCCAATTTTGACCTCGCCAGGAATTTGTTCCTATTTTTTTTGTATTGCACTAATTTGATCCAAATTTTCTTGATTATGGGTCCTCAGAAGGTCCTTTGTCATCTGTGAAATGTGTTAACTCTAATTTTTTTGCATTTTGATTAAATCTTTGTTTGTTGAATCCCAATTTTTTGCGGATGGTTGCAAAAAAATTTGCAAAAATTTGCGGAGAATCTGCAAGAAATTGTTGTTGAGTATTATGGGTAAATATTCTTCACTCTTGAGAGATTTTGAGTTTTCCTTACCAAAAACCTAATGAGCTTCAATATTTTGCCACATGTGCAAAGCTGATTGTCGCTAGTTTCAGGCCAATTGGTGGGGTCCATCCTGCTGTAATTAATCTTATAGCCTGTTTTCCTAATAAGTATAGCTTGAGGCCTCATCTGCGAGGAAGACAAGACCCTCGGAAACATAAATATACTTCAAAAGTATATGGTTTACGGGGTTTCTCATTTATGGCACCGAGAATTTTAGCAATGGATAGAATGTGGTGGCGCCATCTACAATTGGTTTCCACAGTCCAAAACATTGAAAATAATGGATTTCAAACACCCCAAATCTCAAATTTTGTAAAAAACTTCATGAGTCTCAAAATTTCCGATTTTTCAACCCGATTTTTTTGAAGAAAATATTGATGTTGCGAAAAAAATCATAAGGACCATTTTTGTAGAAAATTAACTGATCTTCAATTTTTATCTGAACTGGAAAACAGATTTTCCTGGTCTTTTGGGGCCATTTTCTCGGCCGTCGCACGACCTTTTCACGCAAACTTTTCTCATCTTTAATGAGGTACCAAAAGCCACTTTCAACCAGAAAATAAAAATGGAAACTAATAATCTAAAGGTTGGGCTTTTTTTCCTCCTTCATTTACTGGATTATAAAACAAACGAGTAAAAATGTTATTATTTTATACTGAATAAAATGAATACTGAAAGTAATGTTAGTGAATATTCTGTACAACCATTGTAAAGCAAAAAACATGAAGAGCGGTCCTATGAAAAAATCTAGCAGAGATAGAGAAAAAAATAATTAAGTACCTTAGATTGTCGAATCGAATGAGAATATTTATATTTACGAAACTAGATTTTGCTTCATATGTGACTCATAGACCAGCTCCTAGTGACGCACTGCCAAATATAGCTAAAAAGGTGTATCAGAAGCAGGCACTAGTAAAGCTTTGACATCTAGCAGTGCTAATACTCTTCCAGCATCATCAAGCACTCACATTCCACCAGCATCACCAACCCCCTTAGTGGCCCAATCCTGCTGGGCCACTGTGTAGAGAGGTGTTGGTCATGTTGGGCCAGAGGGTTGGCTTGTGTTGGTGTTCGGAGCGGTTTTTAATCTAAGTAGGCCAACATGCGTAAACTAAATGCGCAGTAGATAAGTCCACACACTTGTCCAATATTGGTTGTTTTGATTTACTTGATGTCAAATAGCTTTGTCGGTTTACTTTATAGTTTCTTGTTTAAACTATTCATTAGTTAATTATTTTATTTGAACATTTCTAAACTATATATAAAAAACATCTACTAAACCATTGACAAATGACAAATAGGGTTCAAGCAACTGAAGGCTAGTTCAAGGTTTGCCATGATACTGGGAAAATGTCTGGCCCTATTGACACTCATGAAAAAATCTGGCAGAGATAAAGAAAAAAATAATTAAGTACATTAGATTGTCGAATCGAATGAGAATATTTATATTTACGAAACTAGATTTTGCTTCATATGTGACTCATAGACCAGCTCCTAGTGACGCACTGCCAAATATAGCTAAAAAGGTGTATCAGAAGCAGGCACTAGTAAAGCTTTGACATCTAGCAGTGCTAATACTCTTCCAGCATCATCGAGCATCGCCAACCCCCTTAGTGGCCCAATCCTGCTGGGCCACTGTGTAGAGACGGGTTGCCTTGTGTTGGTCATGTTAGGCCAGAGAGTTGGCTTGTGTTGGTGTTCGGAGCGGTTTTCAATCTAAGTAGGCCAACATGCGTCAACCAAGTGCGCAGTATAAGTCCACATACTTGTCCAACATTGGTTGTTTTGATTTACTTGATGTCAAATAGCTTTGTCGGTTTACTTTATAGTTTCTTGTTTACACTATTTATTAGTTAATTATTTTATTTGAGTATTTCTAAACTATATATATACAAAATATCTACCGATTAAAACAGTTTGACAAGATCAAGGTTATTTTAAATATCTTAGTTATTTAGTATCTATGATGTACTTCATGCAAAAGTTCAAATATATAAGAGATAATATAGTATGTGTATCGAATATCGGATGAACAAAAATGTTTCCAATAAGAAAGTTTAGTGCGCAATCAGAAACGTCAACAAAAGTTAAAAATTTATACTGGGCGTTACATAGGCATTGGCCGAGTCTGGTCAAAGCGCCACCTTTCACATACTTGTATTGGAAAGTCCCACTGATGAAGTCAAAAGGCAGAAAACGTATTTGGATGTTAAATCGAACAGAAGGAGTTTCCCCAAAGTTTAAGAGGATTCATAGTTCCAAGATTTTTAAATAAAATTTTATGACATTACTGTATAAACTTTAAATAATTGGGTAAATAGTACAAGGTTCTGTACAAGGTATTTTAAAAATAAAGATTTTAACGGAAATTACCTAACACTTATTTCTAGCATTCCTTTTACAACTGGGTATATAATATATGATTGAAAATCCCAGCCGGCCCCATATTCTTAACGTTTACCCAGAGATGTACGTGTCAGTAGTTAACAAAATTTGTAAGTTAGCGAAATTAAATAAAGTCAAACCTTGACGTTGATATTTACAAAAATAGGTTATTTTCTTATGACGATTTTCCATCATCACTCCACCAACGTTTTCGCCGGCCGAAAGTTTCATTGAATTCTGACGAGTGGATTTTGAGATCCTCCGGACACACATACATACATACATACAAACCTTGCTCGTTTAATAGTATTTGATAATTGATTTTTAACTTATTCGTGGCTGGCTTACAGAATAAACACCAATGAAAATGATTACCTTTATGTCATCCACAATACCCGCTGTATGATATCTGTAACTTCTTTTCATTGCTTGACGATGTTGTCCTCTACTGAAAGATTCACAGTTATCTTCTTGCTGGGAGACACCTAGAGGAAAATGGTAATAACAATCAAACAAAATTTTCTTTAATGTATCGTAATAATGAAAAATGAATAAAGAAAAAGCAGGTGGTGCTATGCTCTAGACCTACTCTAAGTGGTTCACTAGATTACAGAGTATTGGAACTAATATTCTGTAAAAAAAAAGATCGCGATGAGTTTTGATTTAAATTTAATGGAAGACAATGCCAATAGACGTTATTGGATGCGGTGAATTGATTTAAATATTTTAGTTTCATAACACTTTTGGTTGATATCAACGTTTTAATAATTATAAAAGAGAATAAAAATTGCAATTGTTTCTGCAATAAACAAAGTAGAGTACGGCACACGTGAGCGTGGGAAAATTTTGTTAACAGTTCTTACGACAAGCCCCGCCCCTTTTCAAGATGGCCGCGCCACCTCCACCTTTAAGTCGTGTCCCCTTCTGTAATCTGTCACCAGTGTTGCCAACAGTCAAATCTGTTACTAAGTTTACAAACAGATGACAGAACAGACATGGCTTAAAGATGGTGGTGGCCCGACCGTCTTGAAAAAGGGGAGGGGGATTGTTGTGCCTCATCAGTAGGACGTAGACAGTTCGACACGACATACAAGCCATGTCTGAAGACTAGTAATAATCAAATTCGAATGACAATATATGAATTTGGCCACGTTAAATCTACGGAATCAACTCATAGTGGAAAAGAAATAGAAAAACAAAAATTTATTCCATCTACCATAATAAACTCTTTAAACAAACTGTACAAAAACCAACTGAGAACATAGGCCAGTCAAGTAGGTTGCTCTCACAACTCTAGGTATTAGAAATGGGTTCTTCAACTTCGTCTTATGGGAAAAGATCATAGAATACTTACACCCGAGGCGGGTGTCCAAATATCTGGCAAACATGATAGACTACTTGAAGAACAGATCGTTTACAAGTCGAAAAAGAGACCTGAAGATGATAGCTGGATTTACACAGGGATCTATCCTTTGGCCAGCCCTGTGGAGTATATTATACAATGTGAGAGGGGAGTCCGCTGTGTCATTCGCGGATGTTGTAGTGGATGGCCCAACATTACTTTTATCTCTGGAGTGCTAGAAGTTGCACCGACAACTTTTTCAAATAGTACACCACTTAAAGTAATACCAATTTTAAATAGTTCATTGTAACCTTCAATCGAGTCATCTGTCAATTTTAAGAATTGTTTGAATCCCCCAAATATGTTCTTTTAAAATTAAGAAGTTGATATCAACCAGATGAAACGTTAGAAAATATTTTAACATATTCAACATACCGTGTAACTTTCATCCAAATTTTCATTAATTTATTTGCATTCCTATCCGAGTAAACTTTAAGTGAAACTCATCGCGATAATTAGTGTATGGAGTTGATGAAACGTACTGAACTTTTTACTTTGGCAATAGACATTAATTAAAAAGTTGTCTGAGAATTTTATCATTATTTATAAGAGGGTTGTGCTGAAAAATTAATTCGTTTACTTTATTTTTGTTTTTGTTTCGCTAATTAATGGCGAAAACTTCCATTATTACTATTTTTGGCAATGCCATTTTGGTAAGTAAATTAATAAACAAATTTGTTCCTGAATTCGTTCTCTCTGTAGCTTTTTTGTGTTTATGAATTTTAAAATTCTAACTTCATATGTTGATAGAGCATCAAAAAGTAAGCTTCAAAATGGCGTAAAAAATATGAAAATTTTGAATTTATATTCATCAAAATGTAGTTTACAAACTTCTCTAGCTTATATTTAGTGTGCAACAAATTATTAACAGTTTTTTTATTTTGATTATTTTTTCATCTGTCAAAACAGTCAGATTTTGTGGTTTCAGCCAATAAAAGCTCAGGATCCTAACCAATCATTGTGTTTTATACTGATTATTTTTTTCATCTGTCAAAACAGGCAGATTTTGTGGTTTCAGCCAATAACAGCTCACAATCCTAACCAATCATTGTTTTTTGATTAAACTGTGTTTACCTTAGAAAACGAGTAAGGAATTTAATTTATCAGATTCGACATCCTAAGACCGGTTTCTGCCTTTCGGCTTCGTCAGTTAGGCTTTTCGGATCCAATAAATAAAATTCCAAACTCGTACAAGTCAGTAGCTATATCCGCTATAAGATAAAATTTTTAGATGTGCTGCCATCTATGATTAGAAGAGAGTTTTGACAATTATTAAAAGCAAAAAGTTCCCGGTGTATTGGGGTTGCATACACAATTTGCATTGTGTGTTGCAAAGCTTTTATTTGACTGATTCTAGTCAAAATGTCACTCTCTTCTTTCGTATCCCTTTCAGAGATTAATACAAAGTTAGAAAACGAGTAAGGAATTTAATTTATCAGATTCGACATCCTAAGACCGGTTTCTGCCTTTCGGCTTCGTCAGTTAGGCTTTTCGAATCCAATAAATAAAATTCCAAACTCGTACAAGTCAGTAGCTATATCTGCTATAAGATAAAATTTTTAGATGTGCTGCCATCTATGATTAGAAGAGAGTTTTGACAATTATTAAAAGCAAAAAGTTCCCGGTGTATTGGGGTTGCATACACAATTTGCATTGTGTGTTGCAAAGCTTTTATTTGACTGATTCTAGTCAAAATGTCACTCTCTTCTTTCGTATCCCTTTCTAACTTTGTATTAATCTCTGAAAGGGATACGAAAGAAGAGAGTGACATTTTGACTAGAATCAGTCAAATAAAAGCTTTGCAACACACAATGCAAATTGTGTATGCAACCCCAATACACCGGGAACTTTTTGCTTTTAATAATTGTCAAAACTCTCTTCTAATCATAGATGGCAGCACATCTAAAAATTTTATCTTATAGCGGATATAGCTACTGACTTGTACGAGTTTGGAATTTTATTTATTGGATTCGAAAAGCCTAACTGACGAAGCCGAAAGGCAGAAACCGGTCTTAGGATGTCGAATCTGATAAATTAAATTCCTTACTCGTTTTCTAACTTTGTATTAATCTCTGAAAGGGATACGAAAGAAGAGAGTGACATTTTGACTAGAATCAGTCAAATAAAAGCTTTGCAACACACAATGCAAATTGTGTATGCAACCCCAATACACCGGGAACTTTTTGCTTTTAATAATTGTCAAAACTCTCTTCTAATCATAGATGGCAGCACATCTAAAAATTTTGTGTTTACCTTTTTTGAAATGTCAAATATAAACATTTAACAACTTTTATTTAGCATTATCAATTATTATTATAATAAAATGTATTGCAAATCTATGTCAATATACAAATTTCAAAATTTATTTGTAAACTAACCTGTTTATTCGTTTATTCACACACACAACATCAGTTTTTGAATACCCAAATACTTAAAAATCCACAAATCTCTTTAAAACTGACAAATGTCAAACTCTATATCTGAATTAAGCCAAATGCAATCACGTATGCCTTGGTGGCCCTGTATTTAAAACTATAATAGCTCAATATTTTTTGATGTTTCACTTTAATTTGATAAAGAAAATAATGAACATTTGTGAGTAAAGTGTCTTTTGCATAAATGACTATATTCTCTGTTTTTAATACAAAATGATTCAAAAAATAATCCTTCTAAATACCACACGTCCTCTCAAATTTTATAGATTAAATTTTTGGTCTCCATACTCAAACGCCTTTATTTTAGGCAAAACCACTCAAACACACTGATTTGAGATAAAATCAGTTTGTTTTCGTGGTTTTTCCAAATAAAGCCGTTTTCGTGAAAACCAAAAATTTTATCGATAAAATTTAAATGTCACTGAATTTAAAATAGGCACACCGTGAATGACAATTTTGGTAAAAGTGAGTAGGCCGTGGCTGTGTTGATTAGAAGAACTGTCAATCTAAAATTTTATTAGTACCACAGAACAGATTTCATAATGTTTGTTCTTTCATTACAATTTGTTCGGTCTCTGGCAATTCTAGAAGAAACTGGTTTGAATTGATTTTGTGTTTTCCCATTCAAAAACATTTTATTTCCTCGATGAATTCTCCGTCACTGGATTTCGTTTGTTTTACCTGACCCTTCATTTACATTTTGTGAATCTGTTATGATTGAAGTAGATTACATAGGTGACGGTATGAATATTAAGGTAAGTGTATTACTACATTAAACATATTTTCGCTCAACCGGTTGCGAAGTGAGTACTTCGCGTTCTCAAAACAATCTGCGAAAATTTACTTCGAAGCCACTACCCATAGTCACGGCCTTTAATGGTTATTTAACGAACAAGTGTATTAATATGATTAATATTCATGAGTTCGTTACAGAACTTTTCCGTCTACCGTACTTTTCAAAAATAAAGATATCTTACTTCAATTTTAAGAAATTAAATGACATACAATGATAGATAGTATTAACACATCTTCTTGGTGGTAACTAGGTAACTGTCAATATAAATGTATAATAAGAGCAATGTACGTTGGGTTGCATATAATAAAATCGTTGATTAATAGAAAATCATTCATTAATAGGGGTCATTAATCAACGATTTTTTGATAAATGGTCGATCGACATTAAAGACCGTGGACCATAGCAGCGGCATTTAAAGAAAGTGTCATTTCCTTAGTAGCGGCCTTTAAAGAAAGTGTCATTTCCAAATTGGACAGGTTTTTATTTTCTATTGAACATAGCATTAATTTTTTGGCACGAACATAACTGACGGTTGCACGAAAAATAGTGTGTATACCTTGGCCGCTTGACCTCAAGATTATACTTCATTTTTCCTTACTCTAAAATGCTATTTCGCGGCCTTGGTATACAAACTATTAAAACTAAAATAATGATATATGAATCAGGTTGTCATTCTGGAAGTTTCGATCGTAACTGTTTCCGGTAAGTAACGATATTTCTGCTTATTTTTACTAATCGAAATATACAGAAATCGAACCACTACTTTTTCATATTTAATTTTATTTAAACACAATATACCTACTCAAGTATACAAAGTTCGAACCGTTTTCATCAACTCCTTTGTAAACTATAAATTGAAACTAATGTTGTTTCCAAGACTCTAGAATATCATAAAACACATTCAAAAAACAACTCACAAGAAAATTATTGAAATTACGTTGGCTCAGAGTTTTCTTCTTCTAGTGACGGAAGTGAAATAAGAAATGAGGAAAAATGAAATCAGACTTTACAAATACCTAGATACTGAGTATCTATAAAGTTACGTCTCTCCTGTATTATTATTTTGGTTCCAATGGGAATCTATGGCATAATATCACCGTGTTAAACGATTTATGTATGTTAGGGTTCCGTACTTCTACGCCCCATATCAAGTAAGAATTATGAAACCATATATTAATACAATGAAAGCATTCACACGACGAAACGTCGACGTTGCGTTGACGCCAGACGTTGACGTTAACGCAACCGTAAAAATGGTACCGTCCGGTATCTTCTCGATACCAGGACTCAATTGGTTTACATCGAGAGGTACACGGAACGTCGTAAAACAGCGTTATAGTTATGGGCAACGAGAAATTCGACACAGAATTATTCTGTATTTTCCCAACATTTACATCCATCTTGTCTAATCTCAGGTCGAATTGATACTGACAAATCAGACGGTAACAAGCGCTGTGTGTGAATTGAAAATTACGTTTGCAGTTGCGTTAAACGCGACGTCGACGCGACCGCAAAAAGTGCTCGTGAGCATCGGTCATAAGACGCCTGATCTCAATGGAGGAGTTTCCTACTAACCTCAAAATTTAAAAAAAGTCTACCAACGGGGAAGGGTTTTATTGGGACAAAATCTACTGCATTAATTCCGCAATGATAAAATATGTTAACAAAATTCTACTGAGCTTTCCAAAAAGTATCGTTAGCAAGAATAATTTTTATAAACTCAATTTCTGATTGGTTGAAATTAAAGTTGGTATCGAGACTTGATGTGACAGTTGACATGTTTCGTTGTCAAGCCATATTCATATTGTCGCGAGAAGCACGACATTAGCCTTGTTTTTCAACCCGAGTCTCGTTACCAACTTTAATTTTAACAAATCAGAAATGGAGTTTATTAAAATCATTATTTTTCTAAAACGATGTATTCTGGAGAGCTCAGTAGTTTTTTGTGGACATATTAAATCATTACGGAAATAATGAAGTAGATTTTGACAAAAAATAACGCTTCCCCTGTGGTAGACCTTTTTCTAGGTTGGCAACCCATTAATTTGCGTTTGACAGTGCGGGCCAAAAGTTAAACGTATACAATGAAATTTTAGGTTTTCTTATATGCCACATTTGACAATAAAAACTTGATAATCAACTTAGTAAGGGAGAGAAGTACATTTATAGATACATTGTACAAAAAACGACAACACAACTACATGTATTTATGTACTAGAGCGTAAAATACCGCAAAATATGAAAGCAGCAATTTGAAATGTCAAAATATTAAAACAAAAACTTGATTTTGTAGATTTAATAATTAATAACAATAGTAGTGCGAATAAGCGCACTCACTTCGTTCGTGCGCTAAACTTTGTGCACTCCTTGCACAATATACTACAGGGTGTCCCAACTAAAATTTACATCCAAGTATTTCGAGTTTTTTTCAAATTTTGAAAAAAATGCCGAAACAGGTCAATTTTAATCTAGAGGTGGCTCAATTTTTATCTTTTTTGAGAAAACTACTAAGATTATTGTGAAAGAAAACAATAATAGTTCTAAAAAAATAATTTAATTTTATGTAGGAATTTTTTCCGATTTTTCCCAGAAGGTTTCCTCAATTTGACCTTCAAATGACCCTGACCTGATGAGGTCAATCGGATTCAGATTCAGCGACCCTGAAAACCCCTAGTTACAGTAGTGAAGTTCTTGGCGCAGACAAAAATTTTTTTCTGGGGCTGTTTAATCTAAGCAGTTTTCTCAAAAAAGGGTCACTCAAAATAAAAATAGAACCGGGTTGCATTAGACGATGAAAGGAGCTTCAAAATGATGTGGTTCTGGGCGCTAAAGGGATGAAAAAATTGAGCCCCCTCTAGGTTAAACTTGACCTGTTTCGACATTTTTTCAAAATTTGAACAAAACTCGAAATATTTTGGTGCAAATTTCAGTTGGGACACCATGTATAACCAAATTACCAGTGACGTTAACAGTAACATTTAACATTAACAGCTCGATTAATAAATAAATAAAAATAAGTAAATATACGTCTAAATTTTAGATTGAGCTTTTTAAGAAAAAGAAAAAGGGGACCTTTAAAATTGTACGATTCTAATTTCAAACTCATAAAAGTTTATACATGTTAACA
Source organism: Crepidodera aurea (assembly GCA_949320105.2). Taxonomy (NCBI): domain Eukaryota; kingdom Metazoa; phylum Arthropoda; class Insecta; order Coleoptera; family Chrysomelidae; genus Crepidodera; species Crepidodera aurea. The sequence goes on along the minus strand of OX439476.1, from coordinate 4,541,382 downwards.
ATTAAAATTTTTATTTTGACATATAGTGCAGTATTTTATCACAGAAAAACCAACTTTCTACTTTATTAATGATTGTGAATCTGATAGAGACCATTATTGATTTGCTGGTATTGTTTTAAATTCAGTTATTTTTCTGTGAATACCTATTTAAATTTCTTCTTCAATGATCGATTTTAAAAAATGAAAAATGTTTTTAACCACACCGTTTTAATTTTAAGATCAGTTCAGAACGATGTGTTAAGGATCTTAAGGAGCAATGAATCTCATGAAGCCATAAGTATATATACAAAAAAGCCATCATAGATAACAGACACTAATTACTGCCTGCCTGTCTCTTTCAAAAAAGAAATAGATATCTATCGATACGAGAAACTACATACCCATAACAGACGAGTATACAATCACGTAGACTCGGTTATGATTGACTTTATTAGTAACAAATCTACCACTACCAATTTCCCAGTTAGCACGAGACGTCATAATCACGTGGAATTTTGGTGAAATACGTCGATGTGAATTTTTACCGTAAAAGTAACGTAATATGACGTCATTTTAAGACTAATTTGTCACGTAAACAAAAATACGTCACCATTGACGTGTTTATCACATTGCTATATGACGTCTTTAATCTGTGACATATTGCCGTCATAATCATGTCACCAGCACGTCATATATTTGGTGATTTCGACGTGAAAGTTGACGTATATTCCACGTGATAATCACGTTCTGTGCTAGCTGGGCTGTGCGCCAATATATTTTTAAAATATAAAAATTTAAAGATGATACTCCTCAAAGTACCTATAGTTGTTTTAGTGGTCATCCCATCTAATGTGTCTGTCAATGTGGACATCTAGATATTTAACAAATTCTGAAGGCTTCAATTGAATAATATCACTAGCATTTTTTATTTCCAGGTAGTTGAAATCGGAGAGGTGAGTTGAGTAACAAGCGAAAGGTAGGAACGAAGTTTTTTCAAAGTTTAGTTAATTTTTTTGATTGAAGCAATCTATAATTTTACTCATATCCCTTTCGACTTTCTCTTTCAAGTTTTCCCAGGATGTGTCTTCATAAATATTGCCGTGTCATTTGCAAAAGTAATGGTTTCTCCGTTGGTCTCTGAAGTGATTATGTTATTCATGTAAATGATAAAGAGTACCGGTCCCAATACTGTCCCTTGCGGCACCCCATATTGTACTGTTCTCTCTTCACTAAGTGCATTTTCGAATGATACATGTTGCTTTGGAAATGTACTTAAATCCTAAATCTTGCCAATCCTTCAAAACCTGTATATAGTCAACAGTGTCGAAGGCTTTTGCGAGATCTAAAAAAACAGCTAGTGAATGTTTCTTCCTGTCCAGGCTATTATAGATTTTTGATGTGAGTGAGCAAATCGCGTCATTTGTGGACTTTCCTTCCGTGAATCCAAATTGTTTTTCAGATAAAAGTTTATTTTTATCAAGGTAACTGACTATTCTGACCTTCAAAAGTTTTTCAAAACCTTTTGCGATGTTACTGATTAGAGAAATAGGTCGGTAGTTGAGGAATTCATCATTTTTTCTACTTTTGAATAGTGGCTTTATTATTCCAAGTTTGAGTGTTTCAGGCCATACTCCGTATTCAATTATTTTATTTATCAAAAACGTGTGGGGTTGTGAAATTTCGTTTCTGATTTCTTTTAGTAATTCCGCCCTTATTCCATCAAATCCGGGAGCCTTTTTGTCTTTTAATTCATTTTCTGTTACAGGTGAAAGAAATATTATAATCTTATTATTAATAACCCTTTTCTTTACGAAACACAAGGTCTGGCCTTTATTTATATCCTATTCTAGCCAATTACTAGACTTTAGTAAGCAGCCATTGAAAGATTGCCGTGAGTCCTCGGACGTAATTTTCGTTTTTAACATTCTTAGAACATTGAAAGTACCGGTTTTACCATATGTGATAAAGGGATACGAAGAAGAGAGTGACATCTTGACTAGAATCGGTTAAAAAACTTGGCAACCCTCAATGCAAATTGGGTTTGCAACCCCCAATGCAAGTTGGGAATTCGTTGCTTTGTAAAATTGTCAAAACTCACTTTTAAGCTTCATTTGGTAGCACATTTGCAAACGTATGTGACTTAATTTCATCAATTAAAATTAATTTTATGCTAAATGTTTAGAAAACACGAACAAACATTTAAATTTATTTCTATAGCTTCTTTAGTTAAAAGCTTTTGCTTCTCTCAAACGGGCTTAATTGCAATTAGCGTAAATATGCAATATTGGACTAAAAAAATAACCGACCGTTTGGCTGTTTGGATAAATTTAAATTTCATCAAAAAATCTGCACTTTATATATCCCAGAAGTTTCTAACCCATTTTAACTGCAAATATCTCGGAACTCAGAAACGGTAGGGATGTGCGGTTTTCACTGAATAGTTTCTTTTTATATAAAGTTTTTTTCAGTATAAATGTTTATTTAGTAAAATCTTATATAGGGTGTTTTAAAAAATAAAACGGTCTTTTTCAAATGCAAATAACGTCGATTTTTTTAACGACACACCCTATATATTTTTGTTTTATCTGAAAGGTGAACTCTTTCCCTTTCCAAAAATGTGTAATATGTTGATGTTTAGATTTCTGATAACTAAACAAGTATAGAAAATAACAAAACAAACTTGAAAAATGTATACCAAATTTTACTAAAAATTAACATATAAATTAACTAACGCATAACCGACTATCCTTAAAAATCAAATAACTCACTTATTTTTCATCTAAACTTCAACATATTATATATTTTCGGAAAGGGAAAGAGTTCACCTTTCAGATAGAATAAAAATATATATGGTGTGTCGTTAAAAAAATCGACGTTATTTGCATTTGAAAAAGACCTTTTTTTTAAAACACCCTATATAAGATTTTACTAAATAAACATTTATACTGAAAAAAACTTTATATAAAAAGAAACTGTTCAGTAAAAACCGCATCTTCCTATCGTTTCTGAGTTGCGAGATATTTGCAGTTCTGGGACACCCGGTATTTGAGAAATGTAATGTTACAATAAAAGAAAATGTCGCATATAAAGGTATATGAATAGGGAAACCGCCGAGATTTTCACGTTTTGAGGTTTTGTGTGTATGTGTTTCCACGCCTGTTCGTTCATTAATTTTGTTTGTCCATTTGGATTTTAACCAAATTTCCACCAAAAATTGTTTTGTTAATTTAGATCCGATTATATTTTGTGTGAGGGCTGCAAGCGTTGAGGAAATTTCAATTGCAGTGGCGCCGACATTATAATATAATGTAATCATATAAAAATTATGGTAAGGTTGAGATGTCATTTACAGTAGTCATTTGGTTATTTAAAAAACAATTATGTAAAGCTGACTTAAAAATTTGACATGTCTTTTGAGATAGTAAATGTCAAAGTGAGAAATTGAAAATAAATAATACTAAAAAAGTAAAATCTTATAATTACTTAATCACCACAAATGGCGCCCAACGTGGGGCTCTAAAATAAAGAGGCAATTAAAATAAAATAAAGAATTTAAATATATATTTTTTTAAATTAAACCAAAACAGATCTAAGAAGTGGAAACGTTAAAACATGGTCAGAAGATAAAGGACAAGGAGACAAGGAAATAGGAACGAATATCATTGAAGAGAAACCAATAGAAGCACAGGATGAAATAGAAAGTCTAGACGAGAATAACAAAAGATCAAGAAGAAGACACAATGATGACGATGTTAGAGAGGACAAGAAGATATCAAAAAAGGACAAGAAAAGGTGGAAAAGAAGATAGAGCATGTAAGTGTTGAAATGAAAAGAGAAACACCGAAGAAATAATATTAAAATAGTAAAATCTTATAATTACTTAATGATTACAATAAATATGAATCGTATGGTTATTACTGCTAAAAATATTCCAAATTAAAAGTGCGCATGTGCATTGATCCATAATGTCAATGCCAATACGTCAGTGAGCCATTTTTATCAGTGGCGTCCTATAATAAAATAATTCCTTCTATTCAGAATTTCCGTGAAAATCAAAATTGGTATATAAATTATTCAAAACGAGTATATTTTGGGACTCCAAATGCAGTAGGTATACGCGTCTTACAAAACGTCCCCAAAAATTTTTGAGATCATTTTCAATGAGATTAAAAATGTACCGTAGCCCTTAGGAGACGCCTCTGCTTGACATATCATCAATGCGCAAGTGCCCAGATCCCAAATGTCATATACTAGTCGACTTAATTTTTGTTATATGGATGTTTTAGTATAGGTCAGTGTTTTAAAAGAATAGCGGCTTTGCATATTATGAGAGAATTTGTACTTCGTCATAAACGAAGTTTTCATAATAATATTATCGTAAGAAAAAAACCCAGAGATAGGATACGATATCCTCTATATCCGGATAGTATCATGAGGTTTTTGTCTGGGTTTTTTTTCTGAAAACTTAATTTCCCATAATATTATTATGCAGCATACCAATGAACTAATCACCAACTCTAGAGAACAGATCTCGCTGTAAAGTCCCGTCAAAGGACGGCGCCCATATTATGTTATTTTACAAAACACAGCCAAACCACAGATTAGCAATGTACAGATATGATGGCTCCGCCTTTGATCTTTCGATTGCCGGTTTCTGTGACCTTGGACCTTTAAATTGGAGTGCACCCATGTTGCCAGTTCTGAAAGGAACATCCCGGGTACAGTGTTGCCTTTTCATGTAACGTATAAAGATTCATCAATTGCCATTAGAGTCAGAATTAAGAAATATATTTATAAAATATTGTATTTTTGCTGTCATAATGTTCTGAAAGATAGTATTTTTAGCATAAATAAACTTTAGAAACTTATAATCAAAGTAAACTGGTAATTCAATGATTTTATGAACTGGTAAATGCACTAGTATGCAAGTCATAACCGAAGAAAGAAGAAGAAGAATATTGTGTTTTTGCTGTCATAGTGTTTTGAATTATCCGAATAAATCTTAGATCATATATGCTTCGCTAGATACGTGTTTGTTTGGCTCTAGAGGGGTAAAGACGAGAGGGGGTGAAGGGACAATAGCGTACTATGATACAGTAGCGTACCATTCGGAATATTTTGATACAGTGTAATATATTGTCATATTTATACAACACATATTTTATTTTCTAAGGATTGAGTGACTGTAGGTTACAGTAAAATGGGAATTAATGTGAATCGAAAATAAATAAAATAGCATGCATACGAAAATTGTTTGGAATGGGAATAATCTGAGAGGTTGAATACCATCATCTTGCGCTTCTGTAAATATTTTTTTATAGCAAATTAAAAATCCCATTGATTATAAACTCGTTAATATAGAAAAAACAAAATGAAAAGTTGGTAGGTATATTAATACAAAAGATACCTACTTCAAAAATGGACCTAAAAGAAAAATTTACTGATGAACATGGTTTATTTTAATAAAACATAAATTGACATACAATAGATAGATATTTAAACAATTCATTTACAATTCAAATAAAGTATACATAATTTACGTTTAGTTCTTATTTTCACTTTCTGTCCTATCCAACAATGGAATACATACCGATGACAGCACCTTTCTCAAATTTGATGTTGTACACTTAATAAGGCTTTGGCATTTTGTTGCTAGCAAAAACTTTTAAAAAACTATAAAAATACACAAGATTAGCACAATAATTCCCAAAAAACAGAATATCTGACATCTGTCAAAACTTTACGATATGAGAGGGTATCGTCGAAATTTGAAATCGACCAATCAGAGGGATGGTACTCTAACTCTCCCTTGTACACCACAACAAATAACCTGAATACCGTATCTAGCGTAGCATATATGATCTAAGGAATAAATATTCAATCTGACACATAGACTGCTGACAGCCTTCAAAGTGGGTTTTAAATTGGCGTGCGACTCTATCTCTGTCTAATTTCGTCTGTCTTGTCTGACCTTTTTATCTGTAACTCTCTAATCTATGGCCAAACTATTTACTTATTACTCACTGACTAATTGTGAAATTGTCCAATGATCTGTTTCTATAGTAAATTATTATTATATTTTTTGTTATTGTCACTTTTTGAAAACGACTTTAGACTAAAAATGGAAACGTCAACTTTTTTTGGTGCGCCATAGTCAGGTAAAAAGAGAGTCCTGATTTATCAATATATTCGAGATGATAACATTTCATACGTCACATCAATACATCCACGTATTCATTTCATCAAAATTTCCATATAAAAGATAATCAGTTGAAACAGGGAAAACGGAAGATAGAATCAAAGCGGCACTTTCATCGTTTCCAATAGTATCCGTCAATTATTATTGACTATTCAAAATGGTACATCACGGTAGAAGCGAGCATTCTACCGAATCGTTACTCAATATTATTCAATATGTAATTTAGGCGAACGTTCAGTTAATGTTTGGATCTTGAATGGGCATATATTCAAGGTATTTAATTATCTGGACACAGGCCGTATCTCAGAAACTATGAATAGTAGCATGGGAAAAAAATTTCAAAGTAAAGTTGATCAAAATCGGCTAAGCACAGATTATAACAATTAAAAAAAATCGGCTCATGAGTCTTCAAAAGGTTTTACTGAAAAACGCGTTTAAAGGGAACCTCAGACAGTCAATATAATTCGGTATTTTCATTGGTTGACATCAGAACTTTTACCTACTAAAACTTGAAATTTTTGACGATTTATAATGGAATATGAGTTTGAAAGTTGGTGAAAATGAACAAATTCAAACGGCAATCGAAACGAACCGTCCACAATGTCGGTTTTGCTAAGATGAGGGTTCAAGCCGGCAAATTTAACAATTTTTTGAAAGAAAAACCTCACTAAAGGCAAAAAACTCGTCGAAAGCCATTATGTTTCCGGCGTCTACGAGTTAAAAACTATGGATCATCTGAGATTATAGGAACGGTTTTGCGCTAAGCGCTAAGCACCAAAACGAAAACAATCCTTTACAAGCCAACAATCGAGCTATGTATATAATTATTGTATGTTCTAATAACAGATAATGACAAGTTGTCCCACAAACGTAAACGTCACTGATCTTGCAAGTACACAGTGAATAAACGCAACTTTTCAAATCGGAAAAAAACCGCCACATCGTTACAACTGAAAAAATGTATGTTAACATTGATAAGATGAAGTTCAAGGAAAAGAATCATTTTTCTGTTGTGTAATGTATTCTATGGATAAGCTGCAACATATAACGATGTGGCGGTTTTATTCCGATTTGAAAAGTTGCGTTTATTCGGATGAGTATGGACGAGCCTTAAGTCATTAACATTTCTAGATATGGCGACCATAAATGTATCATTTAAAAAAAATCATATAGTTGGATACAAACTGCACTTGCAAAGGAGAAAGAGGATTCTGCAAGCATGCGGTCTGTATCTAAGTCAATGAAGAGAACAACAATGCAGTTGTAGGTGTATCAGAAGGGAATAGAAGTGGCAAATCTATGGCCATCAAAAGTAAATCAAAAAGAGGGAGTGAGACCTACGGGTGTAAGGACGTCAGTAATGTTACTTCTGATCACTTGGTGAAAAATGTTATGCTAAGCAACATAGTGATAGCAGAGGAAAGATGCAGAGTGGGAAAAGAACCTAGACTGGTAGAAGAGAGACAAAAAGAAGACATTTTATTAGCGTTACTGGAAAATTTATACGATTTGCAAAGTGTTAATGCCAAACACTACTATTATTTCATCACGGGTTTTACACCATGCAGAACTTTTTATAAAGAGTAAAATTTTTTCGTGAAACTAATAATATAATACATATTACAATGAGAATAGGATTTAATGTATTATTAAAAAATCAAAAATTTATTTTTTTATCAAATCGATTTTTATAACACCCGTAATGCGACCCGGTGTAGTAGAACTGTCACTTTTCTTTATCTTTATATACCACACAATTTTTGTCGGGGCTGGCCTATATAGATATAAATTCCTGTACACCAGGGGTGAAAACTACTGAAGAAAGAATCCGAAAAATTTCTGCCTCAGGCGGGAATCGAACCTGCGTCTCCAGAATTCCGTACTGATGCCCTAACCGCTAGACCACCGAGGCATGTTATCCGACAATGATCTAGCTGCAGATCAGATCTTTTACGGTTTCTTAGTAGTTCAATATGTTCGAGAAAGTCTCTGATTTTATATTTTATAATTTCTAATAAAATTAACCCCAAAATTCTCTAGAAAATCGCTAAAACCGTTTTTTTTGTTTTTAATTTTTTTCTCCGCAAAAATATTTTTTATAAAACTTGGTAAAAAAAGCCTGATTTTCAATCAAAAAAGTTGGTTTACAAAATTTCATTTTTTTAATTTCTTCTATATATTTAACTACCCCCACTCCCCCTCCGGAACTTTTACTTAGTCATACATAGACTGCTAACATTTTTTTTGTTTCAAAAATGACTGGCCCTGGTCTAATATGTTAAATATTCTAATCACAGAATAAAATCTTATTTCATGAGTATAAAACTTTTCTCATAACTGTCGCTATAATGAAAAGAATGCCTGACCTGAAAACAAACTAAATCGAACGGACGTATATGCCTACCCAAAAACAAACTTTTTATTTGCGTTAACTGCCTCAATGTGCAAAAAAAACTTTTCAAGCGCTTTAATAGGAACAAGAAAGGCAATATTCGTCCAACAATTTCGTCTTGGAATTTGATTTGATAAAATATTCGTCAACAACGAAATTTCATAAGTAAAGAGTTTAAAAGCTATTTTCAGAAATTGTCAATTTCAATACCCGTTTAAATGGATTTTCCATTTCAAAAAGTTTCATTCATTAACTTCTACGTCGTCTTTTCGAAACTACCTGACATTCTAAGTACCACTCGTTAAATATTATGAAGTTTTCAATAAGATTAAAAAAATAACGTTTAGAAATGAATTCATCAAGGGACAGATTTTCTTACTTCATAGAATTTCATTTTAAATGAATTCAATCTAAACAATTATTATTTCATATTCATCCTAAATATTCTACGTCGGGTATAAAAAACCCAAATAGTTCGAGGCTTGTCTCGAAACTGTAAAAATACAAGTATATTCCTATAACAGTTTGGAAAACAGCTCTTGTTGTTCTGGTTGAAAATTACAGACCAATCTTCAAATTATGTTTAATGTCAAAAATAATGGAATCAATTATTACCGACTTTCTATATGCAGATGTAAAATCAATTATCAAGGCGGCGGTGACTATGACATTATTTTGACTTATTTAGGTGACGGTGAATTTGATAGTTAGCTATCATATAGCTGGTGATTTAAACTGCAAAATAAAGTAAATGATCTAAAATCGTTTTTGATAAAAATGTATACTCGTAATGAACAAATAGACATGTTACTAAAATTTGGTGAATGTCGAAAAAATTCAAGGACTGCTGCTGAGTTGTATAGAAATAAATTTCCCAACAGGAATCATCCAAGCAACAATTATTTCTGGAGACTTGAAACTCAGTTAAGAAGGGAACCGATTGCTGAAAATGACGAATCTATAATAAGTGAAGAAGTTGAGACAAATGTACTTGCATATGTAAATTATGACCCAACATCTTCCTTGAGAGAAATAGAAAGACAGTTTGATGTAAGCAGGGTATCTGTTAGAAGAATTTAAAAAAAATATAAATATAAATCTTTCAAGTATCAAATTTATCAAGAGTTGTATGAAAATGATTTTGCTAGAAGAATTACATATTGTAATTGGCTTTTAAATAATTACAATTTAAACAATAACTTTCATCACTCCATTTTATTTACTGACGAGTCTAGATTTACGAATTTAGGAATATTTAATAAAAATAATACAAGGTATTGGGCTACAGAAAATCCACAACTAATAAGACAAGGACATCAACAAGTAAGATTTGGATTTAATGTCTGATTGGGCATATTAGAGGGAAGAATTTTTGGTCCCATTATATTTGATGGAGCTTTAACTGGAGAAAGATATTTAGAATTTTTACAAAATGAAATTGAGCATATTTTCGACGATTTTCCAGATGAAGTAAATGAAAGAGTTACCTTTCAACAAGATGGGGCTGGCCCTCATAATTTTGGTCTGGTTCAAAATTATTTACATTTTCGATTTGGAAATAGATGGATCGGAAATAACGGTCCTATCAGATGGCCAGCAAGATCACCTGATCTTACGCCAATGGACTTTTTTATTTGGGGACATTTAAAAAATATTGTTTATAAACTACAAGAGAACAATTGAAAATTTCTGTACGAGATGCTATTAACAGCATAACAGCAGATCAAATAAATCGAGCCTACGAGACAACTGTTAGTAGAGCAAGACTGTGTGTCGAAAATAATGGACAACATTTTGAAAATTTGATTTAGTTTGTAAATATTTTTTTGTGTGTTTAAGGATTAGTATTTTTTTATTAAAATTGTCAAATGAAGAAAAAATATTATTTATTGTTTATTTCTTTGGTATGTTATTTGAGCCAATTTTCATTTTTCGTATTTTTGTGTGTAGCTCCTTAACTATTCACTTGAGATACCAAGTATGATCAGGTATGAAATCAGGTTGTCATGTAGATTCCAAAAATGCAATAATCTACAGGGTGTCCCGTTTAAAATTCAAAAGTTGGTATCACTTCCGGTAAAACCACAAATAATTGTTGCTTGGATGATTCCTGTTGGGAAATCAATTTCTATACAACTCAGCAGCAGCCCTTGAATTTTTTCGACATTCACCAAATATTTGTTCATTACGAGTATACATTTTTATCAAGAACGATTTTAGATCATTTACTTTATTTTGCAGTTTAAATCACCAGCTCTATGATAGCTAACTGTCAAATTCACCGTCTCCTAAATAAGTCAAAATAATGTCATAGTCACCGCCGCCTTGATAATATTAAAAAATTATTTAATGTAATGCTTTAAAGTATGATAGTTTTCTCATTTGAGAACATTAACTAAGAAATGTACACAAAATGTAATTTACAATTATGCAGTTAATTAGAATAGAATGTGTTTATTGTTTTAGGAAGAAAAAAAAACAAGGGTTGCAATTTAAATACGGTATGAAAACAGGGGGGCAGCAAAACCATCTTTATCTGAACACAAAAAAATGTCAATGTATAACATTCTCAAGGAATAAAGACTATTAAATTGTTAACTTATATTATTTTAACAATTACCTGTATATTTTAACATGCTGTAGTTTTTTTTTCTCTATTTTTTTCTTGTTTTGTGCATATTAGGTTCAACAAAGAATCTCTCTATCTAAATATTAGCTTTTTGTTGTTTCACCGTGATTATGATGTGGTTTTATATAATTAAAACTATATATATAAATAATTTTTTAATATAAAACAATTTACATTTGTTCTAAAGTTTTTTTATTTATTAAAATCTACCCAAACAAATATACTAGACAAAATAAATGATTCTTTGACATAGAACATAGGAAGTTCCGTAATTTGACGTAATACACAAAACATAATTGCGAAGTTCTCTTTCTCTTTGTTTCTCTTCCTTCTATGTCATTTCAGTTGGCTACATTTCACAGTGAGAGTATCTATTGGTACATCTCAGAGATAGCTATCTATCAGATAACTGAACAGACTCGTATCAGTTGTCTCTTAGATAACTAGTTCTAGTTAATTTATCTGTAGAATAGTTATCTGACGGTTAAAGCTTATCTATCTATAGGTGAAAATACTGGCCCTAAGTTGGTTATATTTTGATAAATTTAACATAATCTGATTGAGCCATTCCGTTTATTATTTCAAATCCGTCAGTAAAGTCCGAATCGAACATTTATTTTAAAGTTATTTTATTTTGTTCAGGGTTTTGAGGGTTGGGCTTTGAAATATTGATTTTGAATTGTAAATATTATTAACGTTATTTTCTGGTTTATAATCACAGACCTTACCTCTTTTCAGAGCGTTAATAAATAATATATATAAAAAATATTGAGTCTGAAATCAACAAGGCCCCTGGAGATTCCGTATCTCCATCTGAAGCTACCTGTGCCCCTAAGACGCCGGTTCTAAGGGTTGTGGAGTAAACCACATTAAAATAATCTGGCGCCCGAGCAACATCCGTTACAAGGCGTCACTCGTAAGGCATAATTTTTTCTGTGGCAAGCAAAAGCCTTACAGTATTAATAATGACCGGTTATTATTAATAATTCTCAATTCATTACTTCATTACATTGACCGTAATATTATTATTATTTATTGTCCTTAAAATATTGTGTAAATTATTGAAGTTGAATAAATAACAGGAATGTTTTATGCTGGTTCCTAACCCACTCTTAATTCAGATTCACTTCTATGGTTCTAAATATGGAATTTACTTACTGATTAATATTCTCCATTCGAATAGAGATCCAGAAAGCAAGATTGTAAACAGTTCGAATTATGACTAAGCTGATAGAGTTATCACAGAAGACCAGATGTTTCGAATGCTATAGGATAAATCGTTTGGGAGGTTTACGTTGCGTGTTAAATTATTAAATAAGCTAACTAGCATGAATTTAATTTAACTGGGGATAATATTCAAAACGACAATGTATATAGAAATGCTTACAAAGCTTTGAGATTATCTACCTGTAATTAAGTGGGATACGAAATTAGAGGTAGTCCGTATTGTTTTATCAGTATTCATCTATTAATTGGCAAAAAATGTTATTTTAAAATAAATAATATACCGGGTGATTCAGATAAGGGTTCGCGGCCCTGTAACTTTTTACTTTACCATAGGTAAAGTATTCTAATCGCAAAAAAAAGTTCAGCTTTCAACGGCGATCGGAATTTTCTAACCAAATTTTATATTTAGCATTTTTACAACATGCTAATGAGCTGATTAGATTTTGGGCAAAATCGGACAACCGGAAGTGGGGGTTTACTCTTGAGAATTTTCAGATTTTCGCAATTATTATCGTTTCTATTAAGTTTATGTAAAAATATTAAAAGAAAAAATTTATTTTAAATTAAATTTACTATAAATTTTGTTTAAAAACTTTTTTCAAATTTTGTATTATAAGCGAGTTAAAAATAAAATATGGAATAACATAGTTGCATAATAGCGCAAGCGCAGTAGAAGTGTTTTTTTCATGGAGACAATTGTACGCTCTTGCCAGGCATGGCCTGCCTTAAATATGTACGAGTAATTGGATTATGAGCCCGTAGGGCCGTTAAAGTATGGTAAAGTCATGTGCATGACCACATCCGATTTTTTATTTCAACGAAATCAACATGGATTAATACTCAAACCGTTGATAAAATTGCTGCCATCTCAGATATATGTGCATACCATGGTTTTTTCCAGCTCAACGCCGAACAAAATAATAATAGTGTGATCTTAGATTTAGTTTTTTCTAATAAGATATTTGATGTTCAGAACTGTGATTCTCTTGTCAAAATTGATAGTCATCATCCACCCCTTTCATTTAATACCATAATGTCAAAAAATAAACACATTTCGATCAGTCCTCAAGCAGTATAGATATGTCAAACTAATAAAAGTATGACATGTCATATTCCCCAAATTTTTGTAATTTAAATCTATATTGAGCAATACCAAAAGACTGGAACGAAAATTCAAGTAGGTGTATATGCCGGAACGACTTGCCTGAATGGATATTTTTGGAAAATCAAAGGTAAAGAAAAAACCTGCTTAAATAACACATGGCGACCCTTTTGAGTCCTCGAAATTCTGAAGTAAATGCTCTTGAAAAAAGGGAATACTTAATTGGAAAGAAGATCGTTCAAGGTTGATACAGATGTCTTTGGGTATAATTATATTTATAATGTTGATGATGATGTTTTATGATGTCTTTCATGCGAAACAAGTGCAGTAGCACTTATCTTATAATAGACACTTTATACTCAGATTTTAAATCAGCTGATTATGAAATTATTAATGAATCTTTAGAATTGGTTGACCGGGACTTAATTCTGTGTAATCTTGATGTGCATGAAATGGTAAAAAACTTTTATGAAATTTTAAATAATGTAATTAAAATTTTTGTTCCTTTAAAAAAGGCGGCCAGTAGAAAGTTACCTATCTGGTTCTCTCAAGAACTCATAAGCCTTACTTTTGAGAAAAAAATTGCTCATAAAAATTACAAACCTAATCCAAACCAGCATAATTACACCACAATATTTTTAAACTTGCTATAAATCCTATATACAAAACATTGAATCTGAACTGGATGGCAATCCGAAACAATTTTGGAACTTCGTTAATTCTAAAAGTAATTCATCTACCATTCCTTCAAATCTCTATCTTGATAATGAGTATACTGAAATGGGTGTCAAGGCGGTGTCAATGTTTGCTCAATATTTTAGCTCTGTTTATTGTCAAAACCAACCTGAATACCATAAAAACCTGTCTTTTAATAACATTAATATCGTAAGTCATAATGTGCTCATATCCGATATCTATACTGAACTGGCTAATTTGGATGAGTCTAATGGACCTGGTCCAGACAACATTCATCCAATTCTCTTAATTATCTTTAAAGGATGTCTGAAGAGTTTGCAAACTTTGATTTTGTTATTAAAGTGAAGATGGCGTTGGGCTCTCCTCGTTCGTGATACACTTGCTATAACGCAACCATTTTTATCAAGAACGAGGCGAGTCTAATTAATTTTCAGACATCCTTTAAAGATAGGACGTCGAGCTTGTCTGCTTCTTACTGATGAGACACAATAATGCCGAAACCGGTCTAAGAATGGCAAGCTCCTTTAATGACAAAATCGAAGTTTTTGGGCACCAAACCACGTCTGAACATTTTTAATGTCCTTGTTCTTGGGAGCTTGTGTGATTTCATTTCACATCATTTGTGCAGAAATGAACTGACAAATTTCATCCAAATTATATAGAGAGGCTGAGAAAAAGCAAATCAAATTTAGATCAAGTGACGTTTTTCGGGAAAACCTGAATGAAATTTGGACTTGATATTCATCCAGTAAATTTCTCTATGTAGTCAAATTGATACCAGTGAGAAAACAATCAAAAAGACCCGTAACACCCTATGTTAATTTGATATTGACCCTCAACAGCGCGTGATAATCTGATAATGGAGCAATTAACCCAATTCCCGGGGATATTTAGTAGTAACAGATTGTATTTTCAAAGTTTTGACATAATGTAATGTACTAATAAAATTGTAGATTACATAATGGTTCAATAATGTCCAACTAAACCGCTTGAGTAGAGGGATTTAATATGTAAACAATTGTTGAATTTCTTCAATTTTGTCATAATATCAATTTGCTTCAATTATGTTTTTATTCATATTAATACAAAACTTGTCAAGTTAATTTGTGCCACAATAAAAGATGAAACTGTTTTAAAAACAAAGACGTCCAAATGATCAGACAACATTTTCATAAATTGTTTAAAATCAATATCTTCATTTTTTGATGAAGGAGGAAATTATACCGTTAAAATTCTAATAAGAAAAAGACAAAGTTACTTCATCTAATTTTAAAAATGAGTGATTCAGTTTTGAATGACTAAGATTAAGATTAATTTAAATTTTCAGATAATCATAAGCTCATTCTCTGTTCGGGAGACTCCATTTTTTTAAATATGTCGCGATTTGGAATAATGAATTTAGACAGTAGAGTCATGAGGAACTATACATACTCCTGCCCCCTATTGAGGCTTCTATGGGGAATATTAAATTTGTTTAATAATATAAAGGGTAAGTTGTGAGTTATGAGACTAATTGCATTTACCGTTCAAAAGTAATGACCAAAAGAAATTTCAGTCAAGATTCACAACTATCCCTGTATATTATTAAGCAATGGGAGCAGACACTTTTTAATGGTCATTTGATATTCCCCATAGGGGCCTGAATACGGGACAAGTTATATACAGTTCCTCATGACCCTGTATTTATCCTAAAAGCATATCTAAAGCTGAAATTTAGCTTTAAAATAGCAGATAGAATATCTAGTTTCCATTTGTCACAATAAACATTTTTACGACTATATATTTGCGGAACGTGGGCTTGTTTGTTTGGTAAATTGATACGGTTTCTCTTTGGTCAGGACCGATCTAAATTCTTTAGATTCCCTCTACGAATTATTCGTTTGAGTTGTCCCCAAAATTAATAAGTTTTGTGAATTCCTGCATTTACTTTTTCCTGTAAGAACTGCGAAAATAAAGATTCGGTTCAATATTGGGAAGTAGTTGTTATGACTCCACATTCCACTGGTCGAAGCTTTATTCCTAAAAAAGAACCTAACTGGAGCAGCAGAAGCTCTATTCCTAAAAAATGACCTAACCGAGGACAGAAAATAGACAACTAACCTTTAGAGGGCCCAAAACAAATCACTAACCACAGCAAAAGGACTCCGCGGGCCGTCAAACCGTGGGCTGCCAAAAAGTACCATGTGGACTGCCAACAAGGACTCCGTGGACCGCTAAAAGGCTCCAAGAACTTCCAAAAAGCCAGCCGTTAACCGAAAATAGACTACTTTAGAACTTCCAAAAAATAAATTGTGGCCCGTGGTCTTCCAAAAATTCTACAGAAACCCACATGGTAGATTAAACCATTGAACAATGTATGTAGAGGGCGTATGTTAATGCATATTTAATTTCAGTGCTTTATATGTTTACAAGTAAGGTGTGTGTATATAAAAACTTGAACTGGTCAACAGGCACTCATCTCCACGCAATTGCCGTCATGGCAGGTAACACAAATCAAATCTCCTCAGCCGTTCTTCTAGATGTTCAAAAAGCCTTTGACCCAATCTGGCATGCCAGACTAATCAAAAAGCTTATGAACATAGGTCTCCCCGATAACATCTCCAAACTCATCCACTCTTATCTCTCGGACAGAACCATCAAAGTCAAAGTAGACAACGCCATGTCCGAGCCTTTCACTCCCCTCGCTGGAGTGCCCCAGGGATCCGTCCTGGCCCCTCTCCCCTATCTCATCTACACATGCGATATTCCTCCCCCAAATTACCCATCGTCAACCCGTCTTCTATACACCGATGATACTGTTCTGATTTCGGTAGCCCAAAATTCTAACCAACTAAGCATCCGAACCAAAAACCTACTGAATCAGTTCACAAGGTGGAGCAATAGGTGGAGGGTCTCACTGAATCCCCTAAAAACACAATTCATCATCTTTAAATATACGAATTCAAAAAGACCCACCCAGCTCCTCCAAGACGTCAATGTAAATCTCCAGGGAATCAGGCTCGCTCAACAAAGGGAAGTAGACTATATGGGTGTTCGATTCTCTCAAACACTTAAATGGTCTCCTGACCTTGACAACACGCTTAACAGAATGCGTAAACGAGCCGGCCTCCTTGGCGCTTTATGTTTACAACGTCTCCAGCGCCCCAATTCTCGCTCGTTCCCAAATTTTAAGGAAAAAATACGTCTCTCGCACTCTGAATGGCTCAAACACCCACACCCAAAACACCCTCCTCACCCCCTGGCGACCTCGTCACCTCCCCCTCTTCAGGAAACCCAAAGCCAAACTCCCTCAACCCAACCTCAGACTTCTGGCCGACGCCGACGCCCAAGACCTCCCCCTCCCCCCCGAACACCAAGATCTATTGGACTCCCTCACCATAAGGTAATCCCCCTCAACATACCATCTTATATAACATAAGAACCACTATGTACAGAACCACTATGTACAGAATCGTGATTTAGGTTTTCGTGGTTTTCCTAAATCACATTTCGCCCCTTAGATTGGGTACCGTTTTCCCCAAACATAAGGGTGGAAATAGCAAAATTGGCGATTCTTAGATAAAAAACTGGGAAACAGCTCCTGTCCATTGGAAATTAGCTAGCTAGGTTACTTATTATTGTAATCAGGGTACTCTACCCTGAAAAGGAGGAAAACTCCCATAGCAGGGATTTAGGAAAAGTCCTAGAAAACTACCAAAAGATAATAAATAAACTAAAAAAAACAGGCATTCAGTTGCATTTGAACACGAAACAGTGAAAATAAAGTGAAAACGTAAATTATTATTTTAATATTGATTTAAGTGCTTATGTTTTTGGTTTGGTATTAGGTTAGTAAGCTTCGGAAGCTCCAGTTAGGTCCTTTTTTAGGAACAAAGCTTAGGATAGACCCGTGGAGTGTGGAGTCACGTAGCTCTTTGGTAAGAACAAAATTGTTGAGGAGGGCTGGGTTTTTGTATTTTGTATTTTGTACCTTTTGGTTATGGTTTACAGGTCCATTTGTATTTTGTGAATTTATCAGAAGACGTAGATGACCAAGCGCTTGATATGTCTTCAGAATTTTAAAGCCTGAGAGCCTAGATCAATAACATTTCCGTAAAGAACAAGGATTACTTGACCGGAACTACTATCCTTATGTAATTTATTATTTATGGATATTAATTAATTTTATAGTTCTGTAGATTAGGAACAAACAAAAATGGATCTGTCATTTTTGTTTGTTATCCTTACTATTATTCATTTATATGCTACTCAAAGGGAGAATTCGTAGGAGGAATCCAATACATTCAGACCAATCCTGACCAGAGAGAAACAGTATCTATTTACAAAACAAGGCGACGTTCCGCAGAGATTGTCGTACAAATGGAAACTAGATATTCTATCCATTATTTTTCAGTTAGTATATGTTCCTTTAGGGGTTAATTCGTTGGTTAGAAATGTAATTCTTGGTTGTGACTGGATGATGGATTTTATGGTTACAATGTGTTTCGAGGGAAATAAACTGGAAAGAGTTTTTAATGGCGCGAGAGGTAAAATTCCATTTCTTGAAATATGAAAAAGTTTGTAAGGCACTGGCGGAGATTAGGATGAAATAAGATATAGAAGAAGTAAGTTTAATGACCATAAGAGAAGTTTGCTCCAAGAAGAAGATTAAGGAAGGAGATTAGAGCTCGTTTTATCTTAGGTCTAGTAGACTGCATTATAAGATGTACAACGAGCTATACAAAGAGTTAGAAACCGACCCCATAATGAGAATGCCATTGGACGAGATGATTCCTAGGTATAGCTTCGGAAAAAACTTTAAAACAGTCATAACAGGTAGAGAGGCAGGAGTAAGGGACCTCCAATAAATGCAGAAATGGCCTGCTACAAAGACGGCTCAAGAACTGAGGAAGGAGTAGGAGCAGGAATATAGCCAAGCAAAAGACAAGAGTCTCACTGAGCTTTGGAAAACACGTGACGATATTACACTCAGAAGTTGCAGCAATAGATCACTGTGCAGAAGAGTTAGTAAGGCAAGCGTTTGTATGGGGCCAACAAGAGATGGGCAGTCAAAACAGACTCTCTTTAGCCTGGGTACCAGGCTAAAGAGATTACAATGACAATGAAGAGGCTGAATCACTAGCCCGAGAAGGGACAAGATGTGCCCGAATTGTTCCAGAACCTTTCTGTGGTATAGCGAAATTGAGAATTGTGAAACAAGACGCCGGGAATGCAACAGGCCAAAGAATTCATTAAAAAACCATCGCCAAAATTCATGGAGTAACTACTAACGCAGAATAAGCGATCAACCAGTTGGGCTCCTGAGAGGGCATTACAGACTCAACAAACATATGAACAACATCAGACTGGCAGACACAACCATATGTAGGTTCTGCAAAGAAGATAAGTGTTACTGCGAATGTCTGACGAGGCTAAGGTGTTCTACGATAGGGGCGGAAAAACCACAACCCTCCCAATATATGGAGGACCTAAGGTCTATCCTATAGTGTCGAATAACAAGGACGGGTCTAGACAGGGAACTCTAACCATAACGTGAGGGCACACACAATAGATCTGCAAAGGTCAGAGTGGACAGGCTACCATAAGCAATAAGCCCCATACTAATCTAATCTTTTACTATCGGGAAGGAACATTGGTTTGGTATACTGATGGGTCAAAAACCGCAAGTGGAAGTGGAGCTAGAATGTATGGTGAAACACCCAGATGCAACATAAACGCACCATTTGGGGAATTACGCATCAGTATTTCAAGCAGAAGTACAGAGCTATATTGACAGGGGTTATAGAGGGAAAACAATCCTCATTTACTCTGACAGTCAAGCTGCCCTAATGGCCTTATCATGTAACAAAATCAGATCAAAATTGGTCTGGAACTGTCTACAAACCCTGCTGGTTCTGGATGACCAAAATAAGGTAAAACTTAGATGGGTCCCAGAGCATAAAGGGTTAAAAGGCAACGAGGAAGTAGACGCCCTGGCAAGGAAAGCCTCAGCGACTGTATTTACTACTCCTGAACCGGCTTTGGCATTCCCAAATCCTCAGTAAGACTCTCGTTGACTAGGTGGATGTTAAAAGAATACCAGTCTCGCTGGGATCTCGTGATGGGCCAAGAAAACAGTGAACGAATGGTTAAAGCGCCATTAAAAGTACTGACAGGTGATATTCTGAATCTAAGCAGAAATCAAATAATGTCACGGGACTAATAAACGGACATTGTCACCTTAAGGAACACCTAAACAAAATGGGCAACTTTCAAGATGCACCCATACGTAGATTATGCAATGAGGAGGATGAAACAGCCTCTCATATGATATCCCAAATGATATCTGATGCTCTGATTCGAAACTGATAAGTAGAGATTTGGCACACGTAAAATTAAAGCGTAAGGCAGCAAAACGCCAACGATGAAACGATGGGAACAAATGCATAAATGCGTATTTGATTACTGAGGAAGCCACTGATTTTTTTCTGGAAATTCAAAATATATGGAACTTGAATTCTTATAAATAAATCCTGTAAACTAATTACCTTTTAATTGAATATCATCTTGTTAATTTAAGTTATTTATGTTGTTCTGCTACATTTTGTTACTAAAATGTTTATTTTTCTATGAGGCCAGCCCTGTCGCTCCTCTGGCAAAGTGATTTGTTAGTGCGGGAAGCGCAAAGGAACGATTATAAACGAACAGTCGGCCACGAAACGTCGGGGCTGTGCTGGCGATTTGTACTATTGAATTGATTAGTTTAATATTGACTACATTGTACTCCTGAGAACACCCACTATTTAAAAGTAGAGCTCTGTTCGCATGTAGCTATTTTATTCTACACCTGAAGATGGCCCTTGAGACAAAACTAGTTGTGTGTTAAAACAAATATAAAATAATGAAATGTTTAAGATCCTCATTTATTTTGTTATATGTAGTCAACAATTGTATCAGGTTTAAAATTGTAGTAGGCCAGATGTGTATATCGCAAAAAGTAGAGGTCCCACAATAGAGCCTTGCGGAACTCCACATGTTAAATTTACGTACGTAGATGAGTCACCTTCAATTTCAACTAGTTGTTTACGACCACAGAGACAAGATTCGAATAATTGACCAACATCTTTAGAAAAACCTATATAATGAAGAATTGCTAACATTAAATTATGATTAATCGTGTCGAAAGCTCTGCTAAAGTCTAGCAAAACCAGAATTAGTATGAAATGGTATGAAATTTTTATTTCGCTACTTTTTATTTAAAATAGCTATGCATAAATCATTTTATCTTTTTATCGTCGAGATAAAAGCATTTAAAAAACTGGTCAATGTTAATATCAAGCTGTCGCTTTAGCTAGATATAGTCACGTTATAAATGGCAAACAATGTTGGTTTTGTAAATAAAAAAACCACTTTAACACACGCCCCTATGAATATTTTATGAAATAAAAAGTACCGGGTGAATACAATCTGTGGTTTGTCACTAAAAGCAGTAGTAGATCTAAAAATGAGTTATTCATGACTATCCTAACCAAATAAATCTGAAAGGGTAAATAAAAGACCAATCATATTTATTATTTGTAATAGTTTTAGTTGTTATCTTATGCTTTCAACGGAACAATTCAATTTTTTTGTAAAAAAAGTGTACTGAAACAATTATTTTTTGTTTTATTGACATAATAATAATAAATTGTTCAATAGTGAATCCTGTTTGACTCACTATTAGAGGGGATGCCTGTATATATTTTCAAGTGTTGCAAAAAGATTCTCTGTCACACAAATGCAGAAATTCGGACATTCATGAGCCCTTTAGAAGTCCTAGAGATGTACGAATTTGACAAACAATACTCCAGATGGAATTGCTGAAAAATATGGCCATATTGAGGCAATATTTAGAAATTGAAGAAATTAATGAGTGAGATGTAGAAATATTTTTCCAAAATTTGATTCAAGAATTGTTGAGCTAATTAAAGAAGATGTATCCGACATCAATAAAGAAGACTGACAGATGAAGGGTGAAAAGGTCACTAAAATGGAAGAGGAATATAAGAGAATTGGACATACAAATGGAGTTAATACATTTATTATAGATGTAGAAAAGCGAATAATTTAGTAGTTGAATATTCTTGGACTCAAACCACTAAACCTAGTAAACAAATGGTTCATCTTTTCAGAAATTACCATCTTAAAATGTATCTACTAATTTATTTAAAAAAAAGTGAAAGACTTCTTATTATAGAACTGTTTTTACTCTATTAACAAATTTTTAAATTATTTTTAAGGGCGGGGTCTTCCTGTGTATAAAATCCTATGCTGCAGACCAAAAGTTAAATCGACTGATTTAAAATATAATTTTCAGACAAATTAAAGATAAAGGTCTAACTTAGATAGTCTTACTATTTTAAATCGATAAATTTATTATTTTCTATGAAAACGACAGCTTTAAAAGCATCCAATTTTTTTAACCTTAAAAGTGGCATTTAACAATCTATATATCCTAGATTCTGAAAAAATAAGAAAAATAAACATTAACTCGACCTAAGTTAAACATTTATCTACAATGTGGTTTAATCAGAATACATCAAAATACTTTAATTTATGAAATCAGTCGATTTGAAATTTTGAAGTCATTTTATAGGCGACTAACACTTCTTAGTCCATAAGTACGTAGTATATATGTATATAATTATATATAGATCATATAGGTTTTAACACTGCAAGAGAGATGGTGCCCTAAGCAAATCTACTTTGCACCGTATGCAAATGGATCAGCTGGTATGTTTAGCGGGGTCATACCATAATTAGCCCAGTTGTCAGAGACTTTAACCTCTCATAAAATGTGATATCGCTTTAAAAGGTATAAAAAACGATAAAAAAATCTTTGTTGCCCTAAAGTGTATGCTAAATTCGAAAAACTAATAACACAGCACGTGAAAGAGCAGAAAATTTTACTATTATTTATATTTCAGATAACATTTGTAAATTGCATTTTAATGTGTTATTTGTATTTTTGTAACTTCAGAAACATATTGACAAAGGAATAATAGATGAATTATAGACATATGTAAAAGAAAACGAGTGTTCAGTATGTTCAAAAGTTCAAAGAAAGTGGTAGAGACAATATTTAGAATTTTATAAGAATTTAATTTTGTTTACTTAAGCAGGATGGTTATTTACTTTTGATAATGTTTCTTTGTTTTAAGAACTCATTTTTATTTCATACAAATCAAAGCTCCTATTGGCGTGTAAGTGTCAGCAACACCGCAATATTTTCTATTAGAGGTGACAACTCAAACAATTTGCGTTAGACACTGCTGTGTTAGAAGTCAAATTTATCCAATAAATTCAGTTATTTTGGGGTTTTTTGTGTCAAATTTCTAATGTACATATACATAATTTATTATTTATTTGAATCAATAACTAAAACATAGGAAGCCTTACTGTTTTATTTAAATTACGTATTCAGTTTAAAATTTTTTAAGTCTTAAAAAAAGGTTTTATTCACAGCGTCTATATTGGTTCTTTTTCTGAAGTCCAATTAGCATTTCTCTACATTTTTTTTCAAAACTTACTTGATTATGCGAAATATCCAATACATTTTTAGTCAGTTGAATTCATTAATTTTCAGTTTTTTTTTGTATTATGGCTTATTTACATAAATAGATATTGTTACGTACTATCGGTGTGTAAAAGAAAAATTAATTTTATTGAATATTTATTTTATTATTTGATTTATTTAATTTTGAGTTTTAGTACGTAACCTATAATGTTATTATTGATTTTATCAATAGTAACCAACCTCGACTTTAGCTCTTTAATTTGGTTTGGTGTTAATTTAATATTTATAACAAATTTTAAATTTTACCTATATCTTTTTGTTCTAATTGACTTCTACCGTAAACTCAGACAGAATGTTGTGGATAATTTTGTTGAGCGCCATCTACTATCAAGTAGAAAATTTGAGAATCTTAAACTCAGGAAGTGTTTCTATTGACCGCGTGATTGTAGAAATTGATAATAACGACTCAGTAAAAAATATGTAATCGTTTATTAATATTCAAAATAAATAACGGTTAACCTTTTATTTTATGTGAAAGAGTTGTTTGCCAGAATAGAATTAGCACAAATCTTATGATTACTCTCTTACCTTACTCCATTGTTATATTTAAATCTA
The DNA here is from genome assembly GCA_949320105.2 of Crepidodera aurea. NCBI lineage: Eukaryota > Metazoa > Arthropoda > Insecta > Coleoptera > Chrysomelidae > Crepidodera > Crepidodera aurea. The sequence continues at coordinate 4,517,008 of OX439476.1, read as the reverse complement.
AGTAATTTAGTTGTAGTTTTTAAAAAAATCTAACCTAATTAATTGTAAAACTTGTGGCCTTTTTTATTTTTACACGTTTTTAAATATCGGTATTTAATATAGTAAATTGGTACCTTTAATACGACTTAGACTTTTTTATTCTGATTATTTTCCTAGTCAATTCAAGATGGGATTTAGTAGGAGACCAAAAACAGGAACAAGATAAATTAATACAGGATACAACTGGATCTGGATAGTATAGTCAGGATATACAACAGGATCTGGATTAATTAACAGAAACAACGATAGGATAAATAATTTGACTTCTCCTCTTGATTTTTCTTTACGTTTTCTTGTTTTCCCAAAATATAACCTCACTTATTTTGACAGGTAAATTTCTTTGAAATTTTCTTTTGTTTTTATTACGAGGATCGACGTGAACGCTTCAAAGGATTTTGGTAAGTCACCGACAAGGTATTTTAGCTTTTTAGCCTTACAAAGACATCCAGATTATCTAAAGGGAATGAACAACGAAATTTGTGTCGAATTATATCACAACATTTTCCAAGATCAACACCAACAGCATAATTTATGCAATATCGAATGCTCTAAGTAGAATTTTGAGGAGAGAATTTTGAATATCCTCCACCTCTAGATACGGATGTCAAAGATGTCGCTAAAAATGTTTAAAAGTCCTTGAGTAATGAAGAACTTTTAAAGGAACTTTTAAAGGAACAGTGGCGGATAGAATTCATCATTTAAGGAAGAGACCATAATTCTAACTATTTTATATCATAAAATAAGATGGGATTGTCTTGTGTATGTGTATAATCACATTAAATAAAACTTTCTTAAACTTTGCATGTGACTTGATTATTTTTTTTAAGATAAAAGTAAAGGTAGCTCAAGATATCTTTAGCGCCCCCTCCTTGAGTTTTTTCTGTATCCGCCACTGCCTCGGAAGTAGAGATGCATCAAATCAAACTTGTTTGAATTGTCAAGTAAAGTTTAATACTTCAAACTTTAAAATTTCATAGTTTCATTTGAGTTGCTTCACAACACTGCTGGGCTTGATTGGATTGTAAATCAAACTCAAATCAAATTCTTAAAATCAAATCAAACTCGTAAAAGAAACGTTCTCGAATTGTCGTCGAAGATATGATTAAATTTTATCCCAACTCACACTGTAATAGAAAACTTTGGGGATACTTGTGTAAAATGGAAGACTTTCAAAACCATAAAAGAACTAAAAATAATTCATAAAACTAAAGAGTTGTGGAAAAAATAAGAGCATTCACTACCTTGGTGAAACTGGCTGTGCTTTCTAATGTCCCAGAAATTTTTTCAGTGAAAACCGTTTATCTTATTAAAAAAAGTCTCATTTTTTTCCGGAAAGTCAATGTTTTCCTTCTACGTTAAAAAAATGGAATGAACCTACACAATCGTAAAAATAATGACTTTCCGGTATTCTTATATACAACCCGATTAGCTAAAAAATAAAAATTTTCATGAAATCTTTTCTGTTTTTGAATAAAAACGCAGCCAAGATTTGAAAATCTTCATCTGATTTTTGCTGCCACCTTTCCTAAGTTTGTAGAATTCAAACATTCTTTGATAGAAATGAAACGCCGCATATTGTCATTATTACTACGCGACCTAGTTTCGAGAACAATATTTGTCGCTGTCTTTGTTTAAGACCTACTCTACCCGAACTACTTGATCGTCGCCGTATGTCTTGGTGTGTCTCAGATTAATATACAATCCTATTAGTTTAATTCTAATCTTTTTTCAGGGGCGTCCCACAAATTATTTTTGATTTTATTGATCTTACGTTTTTGTTTTAACTTTAATTAAGGTTTTAAAGTTAGTACTTTTTTGAAATTTATTAGTTTTTAAACTTTTTTTAATTATATTTTATTAAATATGGGTATTGGAGAAAGTCTCAAACACATTGATTTTAATTAATTTAAAATAAATACTACCTAAAATGATCGAGAAAATCGCTAATTTTTAAAATGTAGGAATTGCCTATTTTCTAGTTTTTACAGTATTCTTTGCCACAATTTTTATCGGAGACGGTAATCTCGGCCACGGATTCAGGTTGTTTGAAAAAAGGTGAGTAATTTGGACCACGAGCTAAGGGTCGAGGGGATTAACAGTTTAAATGTTTAATTATTTAAGAAGGTACCTACCTTTCTTAAAAGTCGACCGTTTTTTTATTAAAAAAAATCTTTGTAAATAAAAATTTGTAAAAGTATTTATTGGTATACAAAAAAGTAAGTAATTACATACAGGGTGTCCCATTAAGAATGGGACATAGAACAACCGCAGATTCTCCAATTCAAAATAAAACGTTTAAGCGAAATATGCTTAGATAAAATGTTACTCGTTTCCTAAATATTATTAATAATAATACAAATAAAAAGTTCATGTCTATCTATCTTTAACTGCGAATATCTCGAAAAACAATGACTTTACAACAAACTAACAAGTGTACATTATTGACTTAGAAAATATCAAAAAAATTAAAATTATAGTCAAAATTAAAATTTAGGCAGCGGCGTAACATTTAGAAGGGGTACAAGCATTACTTACCCCTGCCGTACGCCACTAGTAGAGCGTACTGAACTATTTTTTTACTGTTAGGTGCATTTTATGATAATTAACAAGTGTGCCGATTTGAGTAAAATTATACGATGTATTAAAAAAATTATGGCCATTAATAATTTTTCAGTTTTCAACTTCAACACCCCGTATTTCGGAAACGAGTAACATTTTATCTAAGGATATTTCGCTTAATCGTTTTATTTTGAATTGGAGAATCTGCGGTTGTTCTATGTCCCATTCTTAATGGGACACCCTGTATACTGCTTACATTCTAAAAGGGAAGATATTTTGTTGCAACCGTTTTTACAAAATTATACCTAGATATCACTTTTTCTTCATATTTTAATACGTTATTTTTAACAAAATATAATTTTTCATTATTTCGTGTTGGTTTTTCAATAAACGAATTAGCGCTTCTAATTTTTAAATAAATTTCAGCCTGAAAATTTAATAAATTTTTATTAAATTGAAATATATTTGGGTGGTCACTGTAAAAACAAGAATTAAACTTAGCGTGAAATGATTCGCAACTGTTAGAGTTGTTCTGTACAAAAAATCAATATTAGTACACCAAACCTTTGGGGGAAATAAACTATTATTAGAAAAATAAGTGTTTTTTAGGTACTCCCTAAAAACAATCCTTTCATCTGGCGGCATTAAGTAAAATAATTCTGCATTAAATTGCCCCAGATGGTTTTAAAAACTGTTGTTACGATTTTGCAGACCCCTTCCTTTGTGAAGCAAATCCTATTAGACCCGTGGTCCAAATTACCTACGTCTCTAATCCCTAAAAATGAAAAACTACCTGAAAATATTTGTTCGTGGCGCAAATTACATGCGTCCATTTTTATAATGCAGTTTTGACAGAAAAAAACACAGTTTCCTGGATTCATTATAATAGATTTCTAACTGAAAGTGCTGCTATTGTTTATTTAAAAATAAATAGATGTTCTGATCAAAGGACCCCACAGTTTTTGATAGGAAAATGGCTTTCGGTGGATTTCTCTCAAACTTCAGAAATTTATTCTTCATCCCATGCCGATCAAAAGTGTTCACGGGCCCAACTCAATCCTATGTACAGATTTCGAGCTAGCGCGAGTTTAAAATGATTAGGGGGCGCATTTATCGGCAAGTTAGGCGTTCACCTCTTTACGTTTATGGTTTATATGATGGATATATGTCATACACACCCAGATACACACACACGCACACATTTAGCGTCTTTTAGAAGATTTTATTTTGATTTCTAAACTATTTTTTAAGATTTTTTTTATTGACATAAGGATGAAATAGAATTATTAAAGACAATTTTTTCAGGAATTTGTTACATATCGCTGTTTCTGTAAAAAGAAAAAAATATTGGTCAGAATTTGTTTATAACAAATTGTTAACTCATAATACATAAGAAATGCTTTTTCGTTATATGTTGCCCGAAAGGTTGTCTAGTTGACGAGGTGACATATATAATTTTCAAATTCAAAATGTACTTATTTCTCATGTTTTTTTAGATTTATACAGTTGAAAATTTTTTTTCTTCAATTATGTTCTACCGGAGTTAGTGGATCCAAGAACAGCAAGTAGTTGGAAATAAGGAACAATCCCCTACAACACCTGAGGATTATTGAGTGAAATTCCAATAAATCTCGATTTTTTTCTACCACGTTTATTTTATTCTCCCATTTTCTATTCCATTATTTTTGGGTTACAATTTATTGATTACTATTTTAAATCAAGGGTATCAATGAATAAAATTGCTTAAAAAAATTAAAAACAAGCTTTTATACAAGTGCAATAAAAATAAAAAAAATTTAAAATATTTTGACAAAAACAAGATTTTATAAAATGCATTGAAGAAAAAATCATTTCTTTAATTGTTAGACCTAGGTTTTTCTGTCAGTAACAGATTCAAAATCTTGCATTTTTGTAGGTTGAATCAAAGAAAACATACTTCAATTCATTACCTATTTAAAACATTGGATGATTTTGGTCACCTAATTTTTATGTTCTGCACGCCACTGGCCACTGGCTACTAAGAATACATAAATGATTTATTTATTCGGTGGCAATATCTTTTGGTAAATGTATTTTGCTGTGTTGCCAAAGTTTGTAAAAGATTTATATTTAGACACGCCTACTTTTGCAGCGCGTGTCAAGGGGAAATATCGTAAGTTATGAGGCGTTAATGAAACCCCTTAACACAGTAAAATGTGTATGAAGCTTATCTTTGCTTGTCAAATGAAATTAAATTAAACCATTTTGATTTTCAACATTATTCGATGTGAAATTAACTTTTCAATGTGAGGCGAAAAGAAATCGAAAAGTCTGGTACGTTCAAATTCAATAACTCAATATAGGTCAGAGTTTCTCTGACTTGTTTATCGGAAAGGCAAATACCAAAAGTGTGAGGGCAAACACCGCATGTCAACGAATAAATTCAGGGCACCGATCGTTGAATTTCAATAAGCGAAAAATTTTGGCCGTGACATTTGGGTACATAAATTATGTTCCTAAGAGAATTTAGCTATGCGAGGTATGTGACAAGCATACTCGCAATAAAAATTATAAGGAACGAAATATTCACCCTTTTTCTGAAAGTAGCATGGGTTATATTTCCGGAAATAACATTTAATCCAGCCGATATAAACCAGGGCCAATCATTTTTGAAACAGAAATAAATGGTTTACAACTTACATTTTTTATTATTTTTACTTTTTTGGTTAGGCACAAATTTTCAAAATTTTTTACAATTTTTTGGTTAGGGGGGGGGGAGTTAGGGGGAGTACATGCATTAAATTTTTTTTGTGTTTTCTACACGAATCACGTGTATTTGTGCGTTCCATACGTATAAAGTGACACGAGTGGAAACGCTGCGGCAGTTTATGCTGTATATAGAAAAACGGTTATATATTTGAGAAAAATTGGATAGAAGTCGTGGATTATTTCATTAACAATGCACACCGCAAAAAATTTACGTTTCTCCGTAAAACCATGTGTGAAAGTTGTCCTCGAGTGATTTGAAAATTACTCGTTTGGTCAGGAGAAGGGGGAAAACTTTCAAAACGCCGTACAGGGCGTAATTTTTGAAAAACGATAAAAACCACCAATTTTGAATTACAAATGGTAGATGAAAAAACTGTATGACAGCTCCTGTCAGTAGTTTTTTCGAGTTTACCCGCGGCCAAACTTGACAGCTGTTGTCACCAAAAATACCTTTGATAACAAGTAATTATGGTCTCCTAGGATACCAGAATACGACGCTAAACAATTTTTCTGATTTTATTGTCAATAAATTTTGTAATATTGTTTACAAACAGTGTTAGTCAGCTTATGTAGTGAAAATGAGTCGCTTTGGAAGTGATTCTATGACTAAAATTCATCTGGCGATTGAGAAAAGTGTACCGTACAAACCCATACGTCAATATGGAAACAGTTTACGGAATTCTGTAAGGCAAAGAGATACGAACTTTTGGGAACTACAAGTTTAGAGCAACTAAACCTAATCCTGAAAGATTGGGCGTGGAACTTGAAGAAAGAAAACGGTGAAAATAATGTTTGATCCATTTAAAGATATTATCTTCAAGTTTAGTAGGGAAGCTCATAATGCGAAACGAAGAAATTTGCAGATGTGCGACAATAAAAGGAAATCGAGCTCTGCTTCATTAAAATTGGAAGAATTCTACACAATGGTTTTATTATGGGACGAAGACACTCCGGCGGGACTCCAGTGAAAATTTTACCACATCGCTTCAGTAGAACTTGCCTGGAGAGGTGGAGAAGCAGTCTATTGCATAGTTCATTATTTTAAAGAGGAAGTGGATAATTCTAGGATTAAAACAGGTAGGTAACATAGTTACATATTTTTTTAAATAACTGATTTTCAAAAATCCTACTTTTTAGGAACAGTAGAATATAATCCTCTCTTAAATAAGACGGCCCAGGGTGGAGAAAAAAAAATGGCCGATAATAAATGGCTGGTCCCCAACACGAAGAACCCTACCTTTTATCCAGTCCGTCTTTTTAAAATTCTAATGGTTAAACTTTCATCTAGAATAACAACTGATAGATTATTCTTAACAGTAAACCCACCATGGAACAAAGAACAATCAAATGGATGGTATAAAAACACTAGTGTGGGAAAAACGAACTTTCGAAATGGACTAATGAAGCAGCAGAGAAAGCAGAATTAGATACAAGAGAAATAAAAATAACAAACCACTCTATGCGGTCGACAGCAGTCAGTAACCTGGGTAATGGAGGGGTTGGTGAACAACAATTAATTAAAATTACTGGCCACAGTTCAGCTAGATTGAATTTTGCATCAATCGTTTGGAATCCCCAATATGTCACTTATCAGCAGAGAATCGAAAGCATTCAGAACAAATTTGTGAAACAACTAGCTCGTAAATCAGATATCCCAATATTAAACAGCAATTACAGTCCAATTCTCAAAAAGTATCCCATGTTGGCCCTCACCGATAGAAGAAGGGTGTCAGATCTTCTAATGATTTATAAAATATTCAATAACCGCATTGATTGTTCCGGACTGTCGTCCAAAATATCCTCAAGTATAGCTAGCAGAGATTTAAGAAGCCATGAAACTTTTAATACGCCTTTCAGAAAAACAAACTCAGGATTAAATTCTCCCATCTGCAGAATGGTCAAAACTTTTAATAGCTGTTGTAATGAAATTGCACTCTTCAGGCTTCCATTAATTGTAAAAGTAAAAAAAAAAAAGTAAAATTCGGGTGAATTTAATAAATAACAATAAAAAAGTTAATAAACAATTGAGTTAGAGGTTCGTTTCAGAGCTCAAATTGTTTGATAATTAATAACGAACAAAAAAGTCTTGAAGTGTTTTTGTCGTATCTTTAATAGTTTATAAGTTATTTTAATAACAATGAGTAAAAACAGAAAGAAAACTACAAGTGCAAAAGTACAATATTTTTAAAAGTTAAACAAAAAATAATGAAAAAATTTTTTCAATAAAAAAATATATATGGTTGTTTTTGTAATATTTTTTAGTATTTAAAAAAATATTGCGTAAAATTGCATTTGTTTATAACAAATTGTTTTTTTAATAAACAAATTAAAAGTTAATAAAAAAATTATTCTCAATTGTTTATTAACTTTTTTTATTGTTATATATTAAATTCACCCGAATTTTACTTTTTTTTTACTTTTCAATTCAAATATCTTATAAACTAACTAAAATATCACAAGAACATTTCAAGACTTTTTTGTTCTTCGTTAATAAATAAACAAATTGAGCCTGGAAACCAAGCTCTAACTTTATTATTTAAAAAATTATGAATAATAATATCTAAAAAATCTTTTTTTCTGTTATTAATAAAAAATTTTTTTCAATAAAAAAATATGTATGGTTGTTTTTGTAATATTTTTTAGTATTTAAAAAAAATATTGCGTAAAATTGCATTTGTTTATAACAAATTGTTTTTTTAATAAACAAATGAAAAGTTAATAAAAAAATTATTTTTTTTATAATACGAAAGAACATAATAGATAACGATTTTTTAAAAAAAATGGTTCCTTAATATTAATATTTAGTAACAAAAAAAAATTGTTAATTACCAAGTGCGATTTTTGTTAATAAAAAAATTTTTTTAAGGAACGATTTTTTTTTTAAATCATTATTTTCTTCAAGGATGAAATTCTAAAGAAAAAGTTTTCAAAAATATTATAAACAATGCATTTGTTTATAACAATTATTTAAATAATGTTAGTTAAAAATAAAAAAATTATTGTTATATGGCTTTTATCAATAAGAAAACAAAATATTAACAATGATTGGAAAAAAACGAAAGATCAAAATTTTTGAATTTTTCCAACGGGGATCTCTTCTAAACTCTTTTAAGATTAGCTCAAAAAAATCAAAAAAAATTCTAGATTTCTTGTTTTGAAATAATCAGCGTTTTTATGTTAACATTAAAATGGTGAAAATTAACTAATTAACAAAAGCATAACTAATAAAAAAATTGTGATAAAAATTTTTTGTTGACGGATTATTGTTTATTGATATGTTTACTTAGTATTAATATTTAATCAGTTAAAATAATTTTTTTTGAAATATTTCAAAAAAACCAAACCCTTATTTTTTATTTTACTTAATTGTTTATAACTTTTGCATTTTTATTCAGCCCCTTTTGGAATTTTGATAGAACGTTCTAGATGCCATTCCGAATCGAATGAGCCTAAAATCATAGTTTTCGGTGGTGGCGATCAGGTTTCGAGGGAAATGGCACTTGTGAACCAGGGAAATGATTCACTTGCTTTACTATAATTTCATCGTTCATATGTTGTTCATATATTTTCATAATGTATCAGTTTAAATGTTTTCTATGTATGTTATATTAGCTCACTATTTGTTTACTCAAAATGAGGATACTCGTTGGATTCTGTCTGTTTGTATGTATCCCTACTTTGTAATAAATAAATAAATAAATAAACTGAAATAAGCTTTATCTGCAAATGGATAATGAGAATTATTCCAACATCATAAACACCCTTAGAAGTGACGACTCAGAACCTTCAGCTGAAAAACAGAAAACAGAAGATCCTGCAGCCACTCCTCGAGCTTCTCACTCTACAGCCTCTCTCGCAAGCTCGCTCGGCCATAAAATTATTCGTTTAGTAAAGACCTCCTTGTTTATGTACTTGTAATATAAATAGCTATTGTTGTATTTTGTGATTAAATAAATTACCTGTTTTTCAGTTTTCAAATTAATACCTACATATTTATTATGTATACATATATTGTAAGCTATGTGTATGCAGAATAATCTGTTACTCATGAAATAGTCTTGTCAATTACCATTCGGGCATCTAATTTTTCCTGTGAAAAAAATCGAAAAAACACAATGCAAAGTAATATTTTTCAACAAAATGTTATGATATTACTTACGAAAATTAGGCTTTTTTTAAATTTAAATTCGTATAAAATCTAAAAATAAATATTTTGCTTTGAAAAAATTACAGCTTATTTAAAACACAAAGAAGAACGTTTTCATCAAGTTTCATAAAAAAATTATTTTTGCGAGAGATAAAAATTAAAAACGAAAACTACGGATTTCAACGATTTTCTCAATAATTTTGAGGTTATGTTGAAAAATAATTAATACAAAAGTTTCACATTTTTTAATTATCTACAACTCTTAGATTAAACTTTTTTCAATAATTGTATATTTAGCTACCCCCACCCCCCTTCCGGAACTTCTAATTTGTCGAATTGTTTCTTTTTAATTTACTTACAGTTTGCCCTAAATTTTCCCCCAGTCCGCGAGTTACGAATCGTACGTACTTTATTTTTTTGGCTCAACTACCATAAAATCACGTTTATTTGAAAATCTGTGAGTAGAGGCATTTGGCACAGATTAACCCGAGATACCTTTTGTACAGAAGTTTAATTATAGTTGTTTCATTTAAGCGTTTTTTAATTTTTTTAGTGTTAAACTGTCTCGTTGAAAATTACAATAAAAATCATTGAAGAAGAAATTACGACCAAACTCTAAATATAACCATAAAAGTAAACAAAATATTAAAAACTCACCCGCTATCACTGGAACATCAAAATCAAATTGCTGACTCACACTCGAAGTAGAATTGACTTGCCTCGTCTTGATCAGGGGCGGATTCTTACTCTGGGAAATAGCTAAGCTTCTCCTTAAATTTCCCCTAGTGGGAGAAGGAGGAGGATAAGAAATGCCCCTGTGCGTGGGACTCAGAAGTTGGCTCCCATTTTTACCGCTGGGTACGGATAGAGTATTTTGATTTAAATTTAGACTCATGCTGCCGACGTTCGGCGAGCCTAGCGTCAGGTTCGGCAGGCTTTGTCCTAAACTACCGTAAGGTTGTACGGAGAGCGTGTTCGGAGTCTTGTGGAAGAGTCTGTTTTTGAAAGAGTTTTTTTGCGAAACAGGACTTTTGTCAGGCGGAAGCGGTTGTACGCCTTCGTCGCTTGATAAAGAGCCGGTCCTGTTCTCGTTTTCTACCGAGACGGCTCTTGATGGATTGTTGACGGATCCGACCGAAGATTGGTCATTCATCTCTACTGAACCACTGCAAAAAATTATGTTTTTATAATCGGGATAGATTAAAATTTTCTATAAAGATGCAAGATCATCTTAAGTATGTCATATACCGAGTATATCCATCGCCCAGTATAATTGTTATTGTTTAAGGTTACTGTTGGGTCGTGTTATTGTTATCAAGACACCGACTTGTAACGACAAGGTCGGGCCTCGATCTTACGTGAGTGAACTCTAGTTCACTCTCTGCTAAGGTCAATGCATGTATATATCGAACTATTGTAGACATAAGGGAGAGATATATCTCCCATCCTAGATGGAAGGCTAGATATATATTCAGTATTGTATATAGATAATAGAATTTCATATCGTCTGCATAAATCTTTATCAAAACGTTTATTTTACTGCCAATGTGATCGACAAAAAGATTAAATAACGAACCGAGGATTGACCTTTGTGGAACTCCTGAGCTTTGTATAAAAGATTTAAATCCGAGGCACTGGACATATTGATATCGATTCTGTAGGTATGATTTGAGGATTGATAGCAGCTGACTAGAAAGTTGTGTAATACAAAAGAGGTTTGAGATAGTCGATTTATATGAAGATGTAGTTAAAATGTGATAATTTTTTAAACGTTTATCACTGAATGTTGCAATTTGATCTTTCCAATTATCTTGTAAACTTAATTTTATCTTTGAACAGACCTAGTTTCATAAACTAATACTAATATAATACAAAAATACTAATATAATATAAAAAATAAACTCACCTATGGCTATGCGCTAAACTAGAAACTCTACTGGCTCTGGAAGAGGTAGCTAAAGGAGATCTGGGAACTAGTTGTATACTACTGTAATCGTTTTCCAAATTGTAGTCGAAACTGTAGTCTGTATCAACACTTTCGTCAGCTATATAACTTAATTGTTTCGCTTGTGCGTACAGGGTTTGTGCTTTTGCTATACCCTCTTTCCAGCCCTGAAAAAAAAATCGACTTATTGAGATAATATTATACACATATATGTCAGTAACTATTTCCCTCGTCTTAATTTCCACCAATCACAAACGCGCAATTTTGAATGAAAAATGGTTTCTAGATAAAAAAACTATACGACAGCTCGTGTCAGTAGTCAGGAGTTTACCCGCGGCAAAACTTGAGAGTAAATGGCTGGTCCCCAACACGAAGAACCCTACCTTTTATCTAGTTCATCTTTTTAAAATTCTAATAGTTAAACGTTCGTCTAGAATAACAATTGATAGATTATTCTTAACAGTAAACCCATCATAGAACAAAGAACAATCAAGTGGATGGTACAAAAACACTCCAGTGGGAAAAAACGAACTTTAGAAATGAACAAAAGAAATAAAAATAACAAACCACTCTATGCGGTCGACAGCAATCAGTCCCCTGGCTAAAGAAGGGGTGGGTGAACAACAATTAATTAAAATTACTGGCTACAGTTCAGCCAACTCAATTAAGCCTTATTTGCAAATGGATAATGAGCATTATTCCAACATCATAGACACCCTTAGAAGTGGCACCTCAGAACCTCCAGCTAAAAAACAGAAAACAGAAGATCCTGCAGCCACTCCTCGAGCTTCTCACTCTACAGCTGGACCCATCAACAACATTAATGATTTACCTACACCCAATCATCAATAAGTTAACAAAGATTTCAAACAATACTCCTACTGTGTACCAAAATTGCAATTTATATTTTAATTCTGCAGGTACGTCTTCGACTCGGTTTTTTGTTGCCATCAGCACTCATGCTTCTTGTTAAAATATTACTTAGCAACATGTTTTTTCCATTTTTTTCGGAAAAATTAGATGCCCTTATGATATTACTTACGAAAATATAAGTGGTTTGTCGCTTTTTATATGCCTTACTTACAGACACGGCACTGTTTGGGCGATATTGGCCACTTCAGTCATGTTAGGTCACCAAAGTGTTAAAATCTCTGTAGTATATTCTCAAAGGTAGTACGTAACTCAGTAAAGTTCTACAAACTTTGCCTTAGAAGTGTACAAAGCCACAGGTAATGTGGAAGACCAAGTAGTTTGAAGCAAGTTAGATGATTATAGTTAAACCAATCAAAAATACCCTTTTTCAGATGTTTAAATGTGGCGAAAGATTAGTTTGATGTTCAACAATTATATTACGTTTTCAATTATTACTCGTCATATAAAGTTGAACTGAAATATTAAAAAATAACTTTTAAAAATATTGAAAAATGTGGTTCTTTTAATTGATTAATTAAATAAAATGGGAAGTTCGACTTTCTCATTTTTAAAATTTTGGGGAATGTTTTTTAAAATTTTGGTGAAGGATTTTTTAAATTCTGGCGAATAAAAAAATGGCGAATATTATTTAAAATTTTGGTGAAGGAATTTTTCAAATTCTGGCGATGATTGAGTAATTACAGAAACCTTTTTTAAAGAAAATTTGTGTTTTAGAGGAAATTTGATGGTTTTTAAAAATTTACTGTCGAGAATTTTGAAATTCTAACTGTAACTTACAATTTTGAATTTTATTGTTGGGATTTGATATTAACACTTTGAAGCACGGAATTCTAGAAGCCTATTTGTTTTTTAATTTAACAAAATTATTCATATTAGTAATAGAAGTTTTTTTAATTATTAGGTTAGACTTAGACAACTCGATTGGTACAGAGAATCGTGTTTATTAAATCACATCTAGACAGTTTTAGACAAAAAAAACCAAGTAGGTACTACGTTTTCTAATTGTTTTGGTAATGATCTCATTAAGGTTTAAAAACCTCATTTTATTTCAACGTTTAAACCAATGATAAGATTTTAAACCTCAAAACCACTTAACCTGTTAGAAATTCAGTTAACGTTAATTATTTTTGGAGAAGTCAGCTTTATAATTTTGAATAAAACATAAAGAAAATCCGCAAATGTGAGCAGAATACGTTTAATTTCTAGAAGATACATTCACATTTCGTTTTATAATAATTCACGGAAGAATCCTATTATGGTAACGTTACCGTTTAAATTCTAACTCAAATTACATCCTCGCTACTTTATTATTACGTCTGAAGTTTTCTCCATTAAAATTATTAAATATCTCATGCGTCTTACTTTCACCTAAATTTACATGAAATCAGTGGCGCAGTTAGGATTTCTCTGAAAATTAGATTTCTATCTATACAGGGTTCTGCAACAGTGGCGCCGTGTTCCATATCTCTGTTTAGGAAAGAGATATAAATACAATTTTCTATAATGTTTCCTTATTGATCGAGCTCGACAAAATAAAAAAAAATTTCAGTTCCGACTTTGTTTTTTTAAAATGGCAACCTGTATTTTTATCATTTTTTCATTAAAATTTATTTTTAGTCAAATATTCTACATTGGTGACTTTCTCAAACGATGTATATAAAATCGACCTGTGATATACAGGGTATGAAAAACAGCTTCCCACACATTGTCAATAAAAATTTGCAGAATCTTCTTTATTTCAAATGGAACACCCTGTATATTATAGATCCATAAGAAGCGCCAACAAATGCTCTACAATTTTCATCAAGTATTCCATATGGCTAAGTTCATTAGTTTTTCTTAAAACAGTTCTTTAATTAGAAAAAAAAATCATATTTTCACGCTATAATCTCAATGAACGACTTTTTTGACGACTGATGAGAATAACATACAAACGACTGATAAGAATATACAAATAAATATAACTCTTAGCTTAAGTTTCAGGTATTTAAAGTTTAATTAAAGTTGATAATTAATCTTTTATAAAATATGTTCAACATGTCTTCCATTTTGTAGAGCCTTTGTCGGCTCTTCTTATGGATCGATAATATACAGGATGTTCCATTTGAAATAAGGAAGATTCTGCAAATTTTTATTGACAATGTGTGGCAAGCTGTTTTTCATACCCTGTATATCACAGATCGATTTCAGATACATCGTTTGAGAGAGTCACCAATGTCAATCACAAAATGTTTGAAAAATTGTATGAAAAATTTGGGTTTAAATTATTTAATTGTCCCTACAAAGGGAAGAGTTTGTCTCATTTTCTTCATTAATACACCTGTGGCGTTTATTATAGAAAACATAAACGCCAATAAAACAGGTTTGTTATGGGAAATCTGGTTACAAAAAAGTGCCATTTCTGTTGTTTAAGCCAATGGACACTTTTTGTTAGTGCATCGAGTTTTACAATATACCAAAGTTTCAGAAAAATTGACATAAGAAAGGTGCCTGGTCCTTTGTAAAAACTTATTGCGTAAACCAAATCTATTAATCAACATTATGTTAATATTTAATAAAATAAAAAACGTGTGTTATAGTTAACTTTTTAAGTATCTATTGTTTTGATAATACGGACTTTTTATTTATATTTTGATGTTTTCATGTAAATGTTCTTTCCATTCTGTTCCTTGATTCTTTAATATTTTACACAATTTTTCTAAATTGTCTTTTTCTGTTTAGATCCAAAATTTCAGGTTAAATATTTTACTATATCCTCTGACAAAATTGTAGGATTGACGTATTTCAATTTATGAAATTTTTTCATTGCATATATTTCCTTACTAGTTAAATCTTCCTTATATTTCCCTGTATACAAATTTTCTCTTATTTTCGTTTGGACTGTATCACCCCAAAAATAATTTAAAAATTTTTCACAAAAATCTTCAAAAAATTTTCACAAATCTCACTAACACTGCACCATATTGCATTTTTCTATTTCTCCTAGTACCTTTAGTTTTTCTTTTTTTATATAGGTGCTTCACTGGATGAAGTCTGTTGTCCTCAAAGAATTGCAAATCATTTTCATTATCATTTCCCATTATTATAATTTTTTGTCCACTTGAAACTTGTCCACTTTTCTAGCTACTGCCTTAATAGCAAATTCTATTTCTTCTCTAGTTTCTTCTATTTTTCTATCTGTTTCCTTTTCTTGTTTCTCTAATGTCTCTTCAAATCTTTCAATTTCTCTTCTTATTAAAATTCTTGAATTGATGTCCCATCTCCGTTGTCGTATCTCCAATTTGTTTTTTAAAATTTTCTTCTATATTTATTTTTATTTCTTCTTTATTCTTTTCTAGATTTTCCATTAATTTTTCTTGATATTGTCTTCTCTCTTCACTCATTTTCATTAACATCTGCATTAATTCATCCATTTGATTTCTTTCTTCATTACTTGTCGTTTCTATAATAGCCTTTTCTAAATTACTTCTCGGTTGTATTTCTTCTTCACTATCACTATTGTTGTCCTTGTCAACATCCTCCACAGTTCTTTGTAAAATTTCAACCATATCTCCTTGACCTGCTTGAATTGCTTCTTTTCTAGTTTTTTCCATTATTTTATGTCTATTATACTGATACTAACAAACGAATGAGTAGGAATAGGGTTTACAGATCTTAATACTAGAATATCAACAGCTCTAGGAAACGCTCCAACAATATTCCAAGCGGAACTGTTAGCAATAGATTTCTGTGCTCAAGAGTGCCTCAAACAACGCCTCAACTCAGCCAGGCTGCTTTAAAGGCTCTGAAGTCCACAACCTATGAGTCTGCAAGCGGTCTCTTAAGCAACTGGCTAGTCACAACAAAATAACTTTGTTATGGGTGCCAGGGCATAAAGAACTTGTCGGAACTTAGATTGCTGATGGTCTCGCAAAAAAAGGAGCTTGTACTCTATTTATCGGACCCGAACCATTTTGTGGTATCCCAAAAAGCCGCATCGTGAAAGAAGTCCGAAAATGGGAAAAGGAAAAGGAATTCTCACTGGAGACTTCTCACTCAGATACCATCTCTGTGTGGTGGGCAAAGTGGACAGTGGAACATGCAGATTCTGCCATGATGTAGATTAGACGGCGGACTAAATTATCTGCAATTGCAGGGTAATTGTTCGCCAACGCCTTAAATACCTGGAACAGGTCTTCCTAGAGCCTGATCAGGTTACAAACCCAGTACCAAAACGGATAATAGCCTTTCCCAGAAGCCTAGATCTTTTGAACTAAAACATAGATGTAGGGGATATACAAAATATCTTATATGTAGCAGTGTGGTAAGACCAACTGGGCCAATCGACGAAAGAGAGCTCGAGAGAAACGAAAAATTCTCATCGATTGATGACAACATATTCTCGTTCGCCACGAGTCTTACTTCGAGAAAAAATGACCCTCCAGTCATGTCGAGAGTGGATGCAATGAGACGAGACTAAAATCTACATCCCTCTCAGCCATAGTAGTGGTCTAAGAATACATATCCTGAAGCCTGTATTAGCTACAACAACCTATCTGTAAATTCGATCTAAAGTCTTTTATTACTGTCAATATGAGTTGGGAATATTTCTTATCCTTATCCTTAATTTGTTTTAAAACATGTTAATATAAGTGGTTTTCTCCAGGTCTTCCTAAATATTCTCATATCTTACGTTTATTTATGATGTCCTTAACTGTCCCGGTCTAAATCCACTTTGTTATTGTAAGAGGGTCGAATTCTCTTATACTCCATCCTCTTACGAATTTTCATAGATATGCTGAGTTTATTTATTCCTTTAAAATTATTACAGTTTTTTGCATCTCCCTTTTTGTATAATATATTGTTACGTACTATCGGTGTGTAAAAGAAAAAATAATTTTATTGAATATTTATTTTTATTATTTGATTTATTTAATTTTGAGTTTTAGTACATACCCTATAATGTTATTATTGATTTTATTAATAGATTAACCAACCTCGACTTTAGCTCTTTAATTTGGTTTGTTGTTAATTAAATATTTATAACAAATTTTAAATTTTACCTATATCTTTTTGTTCTTGTTGCCTTCTGCCGTAAACTCACACAGAATGTAATTATTTGTTGTGGATAATTTGTTGAGCGCCATCTACTATCAAGTAGAAAATTTGAGAATCTTAAACTCAGGAAGTGTTTCTATTGACCGCGTGATTGTAGAAATTGATAATAACGACTCAGTAAAAATATCTAAACATTTATTAATATTCAAAATAAATAACGGTTAACCTTTTATTTTATGTGAAAGAGTTGTTTACCAGAATAAGGTAAGCGTAATTTCAAAAAAATATCTAAAAATAATTTTGTGTCTTTATTTCCCACGAATTTTCTCATTTCTGAAGTTATAAGCACAAAACTAACAATGTATAAATTAAAAACCAACCCAAACGAGCCAGTATATGAGAAGCGCTAATATCATATCCACGCCACTGCATCCCGCTCTTACTAACTGATGTGGAAAATGATTCGTTCCATTTCCTTATTCACATTCTTCACTCCGTGAAAATGTGGCGGAGTTAACACCTTTGCTACGGCATTTCGATTATTACAAAACCGCGAATTTCTATAATTTAAACGCATTAATGGTTCCTAAAATTATTTCTCTTGAGGAATTCGAGAACAACAAACGCTTGGGAACAACGCTTTTAGATGAACTTTGTTGTCTACTTTCTGAAAGAGCGCTAATAACTCAGATAGTTTATGAAAACCATCAATGACTTAGGAATATGCTTTTGTTATGTTGGATGAAAGTTTTGTTAAGATAATAGACTAAAGCAAGTTTAAAGGGCGAACAGCCGAGTAAAATTTCAAGAATGAGATCGTGTTTCGAGATTGATCCTCTCATAATAAATTTGCTTGAAATATTTTACAATGCATGATGATTATTGAAGGAGAACAAAAGCCACGTCAAATTACAGGTGTTTTATCGGGAAAATGTGGATATATAGCGGTAAAACAGTTTGGAAAACTTCCAAAACATCAATGAGCTGTATTCATAAAGAAAAGAATATGCTTATATTTACAAAATATGAAGGAAATCCTTCTGCTTGTATTCGTAATAATTTCAAGTAGAAACTTATACTTGTAGAGTACATCATATCCTTTACTCACTTAAAAGTAAATGGGTATTCATAATCTGGCCCTTCTGAGGTACTGAGGTACTGGGTTTGGTCAGTGGCAGACTCAGTTCTGTAGTGATAGGTTGTATTGTCAGAATTACAGTGCGATGGTAGATGTTATAGGTGTGAGGGATATTAAACATTACAAGCCCCGCTTACCTACACTTGTTCGTCATAGCGGACAAGTGCGGATTTAAGTTACCATGGAACAGTGGACGAGTTCGCAGCGTGCCTACATGATTGGTCCACAGCTGCTTGGCGGCGTTTTTGTGCGCAGTACAATATTCGACGGGTGGGTGATTCGACATAGATATTGGGTTAATTGAATTTTGTAGGCATGGAATTTTAATTCTTTTTTCCACATACGGTGCATACTGGCACGAGACAAATTAAGCGCTTGTGCATGTTTTCGCTTTTTCGAATGGAACGTGGAGGATTACGATTTACAGCCTATCGCTCCCTCTCAATATTGGGAGGAGTTCGAATGGTTTTCAGTTGACCAGGATTTGTGATATTTGTAACAACTCCTTGTTCTCTAATTTCTTTTACCCACACATGAACTAGCATCCAGTTGTTGGTGTAGGTAATCGATTGTAACCACATAGGGATACTGAAAGCAAAACTCTATGGAGATGAGTACATTACTCGAAAAGGTAAGGTGAAGTCACATGTGATGCCAGAGAAATGTTCACTAGTGTTGACGTTATTTAGTCTGGATTCGTGCACGACTGGCGAATATGGAAAAATTCACAAATTGATTTAAGAAAAAGGGAATTTCAATGCTGTGCTACTTGGTCATGATGGATATGGGTTAGAGCCTTGCCTCATGACTCCATTTAGAAGTCCTACTTCGAGTGCTGAGGTAAATTATAACAAAGTTTTGAAAAAAGAAAGAGTAATAATTAAACGATGTTTTGTCCAATTGAAACACCCTATCTTTGTCGCGTGAAAATGGAAAAAGTATCAAAAATAATAGTTGCCTGTGTTGTGCTCCATGACGTTACAAAAACTTTAGGCGATGTGAATTTCGAACCAGCTCAAGAGGCACCAAAAGAAGATGAAGAAAACCATGACAATAATGAAGCTTTTACTTCTTGCTTGGAGGATATACTCGCAAGTACGAGGGTTGCTATGTATATATTGAGAAATGGCAATACTGGCATTGCCAGATGAAATCTGTCACAGCCCTCTTAAAGTTTGACATTTTTGACAGTATAAGTATTCAGAACGTTTTGACGTGCGAGCAATATTTGTGTTGTTTACAGTAAGTTGAAAATTTCATCTCGGGACTTTCGACGTGGTATACCTCAAGAACAGTGTATCAATCAACCGAATTCAACTTTTGGCGAAGAAGCACCATCCAAAGCCACTGTATATTACTGGTACACTGAATTCAAATTTAGCCGTAGTTCCGTCACGGACGAAGTTAAAGAGGGTCGTCCAAAATCGGTCGTTTTGCCGGAAAACATCGACGCTGTGCGAAAACTAATTGAAAAAGATCGTCATGTGACATATCGTGAAATCGAGACATGTTTAAGCATTAGTATGACCAGCATCCATAAGGTTTTGCACGAACATTTGGGTGTTCGGAAGTTATGTGCGCGTTGGATTACACATTTGTTGACAGATGCTCAGAAAAATGCTCGTGTCATTTGGTGCCGTAAAATATGGCCCAATATCCCATAAAGAAACAATATCAATTGGATTCAAATGTGGCTTTTTAAACCAAATAAAAAATACAATTCAAAATCAGTATCACAACGATCGTCTCTGTTATTAGAGGAGCAAAAGTTTATATCTTGATAGTAGTTGGATCTTGGATCAGTCTGGAATTATGTAATTCAATACTTGTGGGGGTTTTCATATTACGAGTCGTTTGATTTCCAATCTTGGTGCATTGTTAGTTCAATCTATTTTGAATTTTACTTTTTATTATTTGAATTAAAAGCATACATTTGAGTGTAATTCATATTGTCGCTTTTCAATTAGATGCCATTCTGGTTATTAATTTTCCTGTTTTCGATTCTGTTATTAGGGTATAGATGGCGGTGTTAGACTCCTTTCATTTTATAAAATAAAAATAAAAAGACTTCATTCCAGCTATAGTTTGATGTAAAGATACCAGACGAGTAGTCCATTTTCTATTGACGTGGCACAATAAAAAATTGCACGAATTGTACTTTCAAGTTTGTTTTTATTATGCATATATTTTAATGTTTGAAAAATCGTTTTTATTTTTTTATGCAGGGTGTTTGGTGGATGGATGCATACCTTTGAGTAGCTGACATCATTTTGAACATATTTAGGTAAACTTACCTTAGTACGAAGTTTGATGTATTATGAAATATTCGCCATTTTGTAATTTTCTGCAAATCCACTACACAATCTTTATTATTCAGTATTAGAATAAAATTTGAACGTGGAGGCTGTATGTATTTGACTTGAGTATGTACTGATGTTGCAAAAATGTTTACACTTATTGATAGATACGTTAAATGATAGTAATCGAATGTTGGATTTACAAATACCATGTTTTGGTTCAATGACTTCGAATTTTCATGGAAATTTATTAAGCAATGCCGATAACTTTGTGACTTAAAATACTTGTGAAAACTACTAGATTGTATGCTCTTTCAAACGACATATCATACAAGCAAGTAAGTTGCCAGTTCTTAAAGTTACAGTCCAACAAAGCAGTGCAAGTCAGTATGACTGAAAGTGATCAATAAAAAAATCATCAAATTTGATACTTGATTATCAAATTTTAAACAGCAAATAAGTAAAAAATAAAAATTAATTACAACACGTATTCAAAATGTGAACCGCGTTTCTAATACAGGGGCGAGCTCTACGCCTTACTTCAGTTATTATATCTGGAAATCTAGCAGGCCATGCTATGGGTCCAGCTCTGCCTATCCAGCTATTGGGGAAGATATTTAAGATATTCCTTTATTAAACGACTGTCAGATATCACTTCTATGGACTTTCATGTTTGGGGATGTACGAAAGGATTGATTTACAACGAAGAAATCCAATCAAGGGAATATCTGATTCAAAATATACAGGCAGTATTCGACCAAATAAGAATTGAAATGTTCTTGAAAGTAACAACGTCCCCAAACATGAAAGACCATTGAAGTGATATCTGGCAGTCATTTAGTAAAGGAATATCTTAAATATCTTCCCCAATAGCTGGATTGGCAGAGCTGGACCCATAGCATGGCCTGCTAGATTTCCAGATATAATAATGAATACGTGTTGTAATGAGTTTTTATTTTTTATTTATTTGCTGTTTAAAATTTGATAATCGAGTATCAAATTTGATGATTTTTTTATTGGTCACTTTCAGTCATACTAACTTGCACTGCTTTATTGGACTGTAACTTTACGAACTGGCAACTTACTTGCTTGTATGATATGTCGTTTGAAAGAGCATACAATCTAGTAGTTTTCACAAGTATTTTAAGTCGTAAAGTTATCGCCATTGCTTCATGAATTTCCATAAAAATTCGAAGTCATTGAACCAAAACATGCTATAAATTCAACATTCGATTACTATCATTTAACGTATCTATAGATAAGTGTAAATATTTTTGCAACATCAGTAAATACTTACAGCATCATAAAAAGTCAAATACATACAGCCTCCACATTTAATTTTTATTCTAATACTGAATAATAAAGATTGTATAGTGGATTTGCAGAAAATTACAAAATGGCGAATATTTCATAATCCATCAAACTTCGTAATAAGGTAAGCTTACCTAAATATGTTCAAAATGATGTCTTCTATCAGCTACTCAAAGGTATGCATCGACCCACCAAACACCCTGTATACTAAGAACTCACCTTTAACTTCTTGGCATCATTGTTCTGAAGGATAAAAGCGGCGACAGCCATATCGAATTCGTTTTTGTAGATTATGGCCAAACTCGGCGTCTCCCTATGTAATTCTGACACTACCAGTCGGTCCACTAGATACGGTTGCCGAATTACACGCATGGTGGCGCCACCTTTCTTCGTCGACGGCTTGCATACTAGTAACATGTCAGTCAGAAGGAAACAATGGACTTCCATCTGTTGAAGGAGATATCATAATTTGGATTAATTCGTTTTGTGCTATTTTATATAATGACATATACAGGATGTCATAAAACTTCAATTAGTGGAGTGCCGTTCGATTTGTACCTCGAATTATTATTTTCTCTTTTGGAATGTGTTTTTGACACTACATACTTAAATGTCTATATGTTATTTTTTACCGCTTTTACTTTTACGCCCTCCACTATACCATAGAAGAAGGTAATGTGAGGGGAAAACAAAAGAAAAAACTTGCGTAATCGATAAATTATCAATTTTTAATGAATTCATGTTAAATACAATTTTTCATGAAAATAAACCCCTCCCGAGTTATACTGCACTTGGTGCACCAATAACTATTATATCATTGCTCCCTAAATTATATTTTCATATTTTCTCTCACGTCCACCAAATCCTATAATTAATACCTATACTTGAAATACAAAACTCGTATTTCCATCTACAAACAAAACAAAAAACAAAAACGACTATCAAGACTTATTTTTTCTAATTTAAGAACGCGAGATACTATTTTAACTTTTCCTGTACTTTTTTTTAGCTTTCTAACTAATTTCCTGCCTTCAGTCATTCCAGGTAATAAATTCTTTACACTCATTACGAACTTTTTAATCTAATATGGAAAAGTTTATTAAACACGACACCTGGCTCGCACGGATGCACAAACACAAAAATATTACTCAAGTTTTCTTAATCTATATTCAGTGTTTACGTTAATGTACGGGAGGGTTACGACACGCTTTGAGTTTGACAACGGCGCCGGTCACAAACAACAATATAGAATAACGCTGCTTCCACACACAACGTAATTATTTCACAAACAACGAATGTTTGTAGTTGTTTGAACTTAGTATAATATATCTGGACTTCCAAATAGGCGGAAAAGTAATCGGCATCTTTGGGTTAATTATATCAATCAAAGGAGAGAGAAAACTACATTTTACATAGGTCTAGCTTCAACCAGAGAAATAAGAATTTCTTCATCAATATTTTCAGCCAGTTCCATATGTCCGTGAAGTTGGCAGAGCAAGGTCAGCAGAACACAGCAAAAGTACATTAATAATTAAGTGCTAATTTAATGCTCAAATGAAAAATTTAATGCTCCTTCTTTTCTTATAAAAAACGCTTGTTCTGCTAGCTACAGATGAACCTAGCAGAGCAACTATTTAATTGTTAAAAATTAATGAAACATGATGTAAATAAGTTAAATAATTTAGTGATAATTTAATGCTCCAATTAAAAATTTAGATGAATTTAGATGAATCTAGCAGAGCAGACTATTAAATGTCCTAGGAATATTTACCTTACTTATTTTAGATAGGCCATGACGTCATTTAAATAGTCATGCGTTTTTCTTAAGAAAAAAATGAGCAATACATTTTTAATTAGAGCAGTAAATTAGCACTAAATTATTTAACTGATTTACATGATCTTTCATTAATTTTTAATAATATTTAAATAGTCGCTCTGCTAGGTTCATCTGTAGCTAGCAGAACATGCGTTTTTATTAAGAAAAAATGGAGCAGTAAATTTTTAATAAGAGCATTAAATCAGCACTAAATTATTTAACTTATTTACATCATGTTTCATTAATTTTTAACAACATGTAAATAGTTGCTCTGATAGGTTCATCTGTAGCTAGCAGAACATGCGTTTTTGTTAAGAAAAAAAGGAGCAGTAAATTTTTAATTAGAGCATTAGATTAGCACTAAATTATTTAACTTATTTACATGATGTTTCATTAATTTTTAACAACATTTAAATAGTTGCTCTGCTAGGTTCATCTGTAGCTAGCAGAACATGCGGTTTTGTTAAGAAAAAAGGAGCAGTAAATTTTTAATTAGAGCATTAAATTAGCACTAAATTATTTAACTTATTTACATGATGTTTCATTAATTTTTAACAACATGTAAATAATCTGCTTTGCTAGGTTCATCTGTAGCTAGCAGAACATGCGTTTTTCTTAAGAAAAAAAGGAGCAATAAATTTTTAATTAGAGCATTAAATTAGCACTAAATTATTTAACTTATTTACATGACGTTTCATTAATTTTTAACAACATTTAAATAATCTGCTCTGCTAGGTTCATCTGTAGCTAGCAGAACATGCGGTTTTGTTAAGAAAAAAAGGAGCAGTACATTTTTAATTAGAGCATTAAATTAGCTCTAAATTATTTAACTTATTTACATGATGTTTCATTAATTTTTAACAACATTTAAATAATCTGCTCTGCTAGGTTCATCTATAGCTAGCAGAACATGCGTTTTTCTTAAGAAAAAAAAGGAGCAATAAATTTTTAATTAGAGCATTAAATTAGCACTAAATTATTTAACTTATTTACATCATGTTTCATTAACTTTTAACAACATTTAAATAGTTGCTCTGCTAGGTTCATCTGTAGCTAGCAGAACATGCGTTTTTCTTAAGAAAAAAAGGAGCAGTAAATTTTTAATTAGGGCATTAAATTAGCACTTAATTAGCACTTAATTATGTACTTTTTTAATTAATACTTTTGTTTTGCTCTGCCATCTTTATGGACATTAGTTCCATCTATAAAGGAACCATTTGTTTATTTTAACATGAGCATTTGATGTACGACTAAAATGCGCTGTCAGAACACGACTTTGATTACTAGTTTTTAAGGAACATATTAATTTGATACGGACAATCTATATACACACTCATCAATGGCCATCCCAATCCGCTTCAGCTAGAAACATGAAATCTGAAAACTATTTTCCTTTTGTGACGCAATTTTTCAATATTTAGCTTGAAAACTATGAAAAAACAAAAAAGGAAATTGCGATGGGACAATATTGAATTTTGGTTAACTTACTTTATATATAAAAAACCAAATACTTAAATGTTTTAAGGGTTTGTTAAAAAACAATATCTAACGATTCGCCTTCAACGTGCAGGCGAATAGAACTTCCCCTATTGGTCTAGCCACGATCATCAGATATATTGCGTGTTATGAATTTAGCGGCTGGCCTTCAACACAGGTGGATGGAACGTCCCCTATTGGTCTAGTTACGATCAGACGATTTATTTCAGAAGCGACAAACTACCCACTTGCCGAGGGGAGTAAAGGGAAGAAAGGTAAGGATGGAATCTATCACCATGTTAACAAATCAGTACCACTGAAGCTGTCAATAGAGTCTGTCGTTAGCACTTCTTCAGTCGCGATGTTGCAATCGAAAACAAATCTTTACAACTAATCAAACCTTAACTGTTGAATGTTGCAAAACAAAAAAAAAGACTAGTGAATTTTATTCCTACATCCTGCAACGACGCCAGTGAGGAAATCAGCAAACTTTCAAATATACAGCCCACTCTTGTTCTGACTAGCCGATAGTCAAAAGTTTACGCCCCGATACGGTTTTTTAAATGTTAACTGTGAATCAATATATTGAGTATTAAAGTTTATATGGAACACCTGAAATATTCTATTCCCAGACCAATTTATTAGAGCTCTAAAACCTATATAAACCACTGTTAGATTGCCTTTATTTTAAATGGGACATACTGTATTAACTACAGATACCGTAAGAATTTTGTAATATATATTGAAATGTTGGGATTCTCATTTCCTTTGCCAATATTAACTGTTTGCATTTCACTACAAATCTTAAGCTAAAACGATCAGGATGAAATAGAATTTAGATTCCAATCTAGTAAATACAGTTGATAGCTATTTGTGATGCTCTAATTTGAATGATTCACTTCTCGCGTCATACTTATCCTATTTCATGAGGATGTACGTTCAAATTTATTTTTTTAAATATACAGGGTACCTTTATCATGTTGATTTTTGTTTTTGAGGTCCAGGAAGTTCAATTTTTAAATATATAAAAATACTATGTGTTAATAATAGTTCGTAATACTATTATTTTTAATTCAAAAAATTTAGAAATTGATTGATGAAAGCCTAGACAGAGGATGAGGCCAATGACGACAGCAAAGCCGTTGACGAAATACAAAAATTTAATAAAAGGTGTCATAAAACCCAATGATGTCGTAACCCTCCAAAATATTAATCTGCGATGTTTACAAATCTTACCTTGGACGTTCCACTGTCTTTCAGCTTTAGGTCACCCTCCAGTAACAGATGGCGTTTTCTCTCCACAGGACAATTCAACATCGGTCTTGTTAAATCAAGTTGCGTTAGAGATTTTTCTTTCTTTAGAAGTTTGTCAATGTCGTCGTCTTTCGATTCCTGCAACATTATTTCTAAGATTAGAAGTGAGTTTTTTTTGTAGAAGAAAATCTTATTAATTGATATAATTTTTTAGCGAAGGATTATCAGTTGTGTTTGAATCTTTATTAATTAAGGACGCTGTGGAAGGGGATTAAACCTGCCCAACTAAAAATATAAATAGTGAATTAATATAATGCAGAATAAGGGCACACTTTATTTATATATTTACTCAAGTAGCATTTTTCGTGGACGAATATTTGCAAAAAATATATTTTCGGTAAATTTTAGTATCAAAACTTAAATTTAAATGGACTGTTGAAGGTTCTATTAATTTGTCTTTACTTATTTCTGTTTCTAATCCTAGAATAGAATGCAAACGGGTTACTACAGCACCAACAAGAACTAGAAAAAATTGATATCTGTCTCATTGCTGAAACGCACTTCACTAAGGAGTCATTTATCAAATTTAAGGGTTATAAGGTGTATCATACTATCCATCCAGACAAGGAATGTATATTACACCACCAAGAAATGGGTTACCAAACAGTAGAGATACAGGCCACATCTGTTAAAATTAAAACAAAGACTTACGAAGTTACAATCACAGCTTTATACTCCCCACCGAGACATGCTATAAAAAGAGAATAATATGCTGATTTTCTATATAGCCAAGAAGACAGATTCATAGTTGGAGGAGACTTCAATACGAAACATACCCACTAGGGATCCAGACTAATAACATCTAAAGGTAAAGAACTATTAGCAACATGCAACAATCTCAAATGTGAAACACTCTCAACTGGAAAGCCAACGTACTGGCCCACAAATCCGAACAAAATTCCTGATCTTATAGATTTCTTTGTAATTAGAAATATATCCTCAAATTATATACATGTAGAAGAAGCTTGGAACATGAACTCAGATCACTCGCCCATACTTCTTACACTGAGTAATAGTGTGATTCAAAAAGAAAATCAACCTAAATTAGTCAACGAACGAACGAACTGGCAAAGCTTCAAAATCAAACTTGAATGGTTAATTAATCTCTCGGTTCCGTTGAAAACAGAAGAACAACTAGATCAGGAAGTCGAATGTTTTGTCAAAGATATTCAATAAGCAGCTTGGGAGAACACCAAAACAAAAAGAAATAATTATCCAAAAGAGATCATAGACCCTATACTAGAAAAAAGAAAAATCAGAAGAAAATGGCAACAGTCCAGAGCACCAGCTGATAAAACAGCTTTATATAACAGTTAAAACGCGAAATTCAGCTTATTAAAAATGAATTGATTGGTCAGTACTTGAGTGAATTAATTCATGACAGCAGTACCGATTATTCACTCTGGAAAGCAACCAAACGATTAAAAAGTCCTATTACACATAATCCACCAATTAGAAAGGAAGACGGGAGTTGGGCACGAAATAATATACAAAAAGCAACCAGATTCGCAGAACACTTAGAAAAGACTTTCCAGACCAACGATGGTGAAGAGACCCAAGACTGGAATGAACCAGAACAGGAAGATTCAGTCGTTAGACCTACTTCTCCAAAAGAAGTTTATGTGGAAATCGAAACAAATATAAATCCTAAAAAAGCCCCTAGATTTGATCTCATTACCGGGGAAATCTTGAAACAACTCCCACGTAAAGCTGTTGTCAAACTGACCAACCTTATCAATGCATCATTTAGGATGAGATACGTACCTCAGCTATGGAAAGTAGCAGATGTTATAATGATACCTAAGCCAGGTAAACCTTCTCAAGAAGTAACGTCATACCGACCCATCTCTTTGTTGCCTGTTATTTCGAAACTCTACGAAAAATTGCTTCTTAAGACATTAAAACCTACAACAATAGAAGAAAAGGACCTGATTCCCTCCCATCAATTTGGTTTTAGAGAAAAACACTCAACGATCGACCAGGTGCATAGAATGACAGACATAATTGAAAAGTCTTTAGAGGGAAAGAAAGTCTGCTCCACCCTCTTCCTAGACGTGGCCCAGGCTTTTGATAAAGTCTGGGCCTTAACCACAAGTTAAATTTGTTACTACTATTCAGAACTCTTAAAATCCTATTTATCAAACAGATATTTCAGAATAAAACAGGAAGATGTATATTCTGATCTAAGAGAAATTAAGGCAGGAGTACCCCAAGGTAGTGTACTAGGTCCAGTACTCTACTTACTGTATAACAGTGATATTCCTAACCTTGAGCACGATACTATTGCAACATTTGCTGATGATACTGCCATTCTGGCTGTTGGAAAAGACCATGAAGAAGCTAACCGAAAATTAGAAACATCTGTAGACCAGATTAACACCTGGACTAAAAAATGGCGTATTAAGTTAAATGAACTTTACTAATAAACGAAACCAACACATTCCCATAAGAATAAATAACGCTCAGATTCCCTATGGTAATACAGCAAAATATCTTGGAATGACACTCGACTCTAGACTTCGCAGGAAAGTCCACATTAAAAAGAAACGTGAAGTACTTGGTATAAAATATAAAAAAATGTATTGGTTATTAGGAAGAAACAAGTTGTCCACACATAACAAACTGCTCCTCTACAAGCAGATATTGAAACCCGTTTGGACGTATGGTAGCCAGCTTTGGGACTGCGCCAGTAAAAGTAACATTCAAGTTATCCAAAGTTTTCAAAACAAAGTATTACGGAACATCGTCGATGCACCCTGGTACTGTCGCAACAGTGATCTTCATAGGGACCTGGAAGCAGAAACTGTTGACAAGACTATATCTAAAGCTGCCAGCAGCCATGAACAACGGCTGCTCCAACATGGGAACGTTGAGGTTATCCAGCTCCTCGAAGAAGACTCGAGAGGACCAAACCTTTTGAACTAGTTCAGTGACAGTGCTAGTTACAAACAGAGTATTGTGCGGATTTGTGTTACACGTTACCGGTAGTGTTACTAAAATTATCAGATCCTAAGGTACACTGTTACTGAGATAATAAACGGGAGAATATGTATTTGTTGTTGTTTCCATATTATTTCCATCTCTATTGCTAGTTCTTGGTACTTCTGTTTCTTTTCGGAATATTTTTTGGCAACGTTATGGTCAGCCGGCACTGCGATGTCTATTAGGTAGGTAATCTTTTTTGTTTTATCCTGGAAAGTAATATCTATTCTGTTATGCATAACTGTCTTATCCGTGTGAATCGCTAGGTCCCAAGATAGTTTGTAGTTTTCATTTTCTGTAATTGGCGAGGGAGTGTAGGTAGTGTAAGGGTGGTTGTCCTTATGCACTTTATACTTTAGCGATATTGCTTGATTAGTGTATTCAATGCCTGCTAAGATTTTACATCCAGATATTACATAGTCTATCGTTTCAGTGAGTAGATGACATTTTCTGCACTTGTCATCCTTCACAGAGCTATCTTTAATGATGTATTTTCCTGTATTAACCTGGTATTGTATTGCCAGAATGAATCCCTCTGTCTCAGGGTGGAGTTGACCTTTTTTTAGGAAGTTATATGGTTTTATCGATGTTATCCTGATTTACGCTGTTATAATATCTGCCATAGAGCGGCTTACTTGACTATTTCTGTAGCTTATCCTTTATCGTACAGTTTATTCTTCTGCTGCTAAATTTAGGGTTTTTGTCGGATTTAACTATAGATATTTAGATATTTCCTCAATGCGCCAATCTGTTTGGAATGCAGTTCATGAAGATCGACCATTCCTCTACCTCTCTGATCTCGTCTTGATGTTATTCATTCCTTGCAGGAGTTTAGATGCAATTTTCTGTGTATATTTTCCAAGTCTGTGTTGGACCATTGTATTATACCAAATGACAAGGTAAGGATAGGTCTTGCGAAGGTGTTAATAGCTTTAAACAAGTTCCTTGAGTTAAGATGGACTTTAAGGAGTAAGCTTTTTTTGTAGTTGTCTTGGAGTTTTTGTTTAATAGAAGAGTGGTTTAATTTTTGATTCTGTTCGAAACCCAAGTATTTATATATTTCGTGTATCTCCATTTGTTCTACTCTTGTGGTTAGCTCTCTATTTTCCTCGTTCTATGTGTATTATTATTATTATGAACTTTGAGAAATGATATTATTTTTTTTATCACCACTTTTCCAGTACAGTTAATATCTACGTGCTATCCACGTTCGAGTTTTCTCATTGTTTCATGTTACTCAATTCGTCATGTATCGATCCTTATTTGAGAATTTTGCTGTCATCGATCGTCCAGGACAAAGACATTTCTCGATTAAATTGTCATCCAGTGGTAGTTTTTCACCTTCACCATGTCATGTCATTTTGTATTGTGTCTATCCCCGATGGACTCAATTTCAAGGAAACAGATTTCATACTTCACTATTTTCTAATATACCTAATGCTGATCGTAACGTGATTAAAATTTAAATTGATTTATATTTCACTTCGGTTTTAAAGTGTTATTTTTGCTAACAGAATTTTGTTTTCATCACACAACCAGAAATTATAGTAGAATAATGACTAGTAAAAAACATTTGCTGGACTATTCTTAGGATTTGCATATTGCAGACATTATGGTTTTTTGAGTGACGTAAATATTCCTAGGCGGAACATTTTCCACTGCATACAGGCGTTGATATCTCATTGTTTTTGTAACTGTACGTTATGTCGCTTCATGTACCATCGCTGGGTTTTCAAACGGTTATAATACCAGTGATAATATTTCGTTTGTCAACTTTATCTAAGATGTTTTAATTTTATATTTTTAGATGCAATGAAACACAGATAAGATTAATTCAAATAACTGGAAAATATATAAAAAAACTGACTAAATCCCTATTTATTACATGAAAAAAATATTAGCGATTTGTTTTAATTCAGTTTGATTTACATTAACATAAAGAAAGTTGGCTCTACACCAATATCTCTATTCTTTCGAACAATTAACTAAAATTTTACTTACAACAATATCGTAGCTCTCTATTCTTGCTATTATGCCTTTCAGCCGCTCTTTGTCTTGTCGATGTTTTAAGCTTGAATTCACATTGTTCACAAAATCGTCTACCATTTTGATCTGGAAAAAAACGAACAAAAGAATGAAATGCACTTTAATAATAATAGAAAATTTCGGCTTGATTCAGACAAAGTGAGTTTTTTCTAAAATATCTCAATGACAGCCAATTTAAGTTAACCCAGCGGTTCTCAATCTTTTCAAATTTTGTACCACTTAAATATGAAACAAAAATATATGTACCACCATAAAAGCATTTCTCATCCTAAATGGAGTGTTTATAACCAAACAATAAAACCCTTTAAAATGATATTACTTGAAAACTTAATGTTAAACTTAAATCTTAGTGAATGCAAGTTTCTATTTTATCAACAGGAGAAATATTCTCTTACTCCCGAACTATATATTAAAGTAGAACACTCGGGCATCGACTGTAAAGAAATTTTCAGATTGTCGGACTATATGTATTACTCGAACTATACCAGAGTTTGAGAACCGCTGAGTTAACCCAAAAGTCAAAAGACTGCCAAAGGTAAGTTACGACATGAGCCGCAGAAATTTAGAGTTTCTAACATAGAGATAGTAATAGTAATAGTTTATTCAATATATATAAATACAATGAATGATAAGCGATAAGTGCTACTGCACTTGTTTCGCGTGAAAGGCATCATAAAACATCATGATCAACATTATAAATAGAATTATACCCAATCGGAGTATATCTGTTTGCTTCGTTTTGGAGTACCTAATGGACCCATCTTATATCTTTTCGTTGAAGAGCTCATGCGCGAACCAGATTTTCTCTCTGATGTTGGCTAATATGAAAAATTAAGAATTTGACATACTTCAAAATTGTTTGTCAGTCAGGTTAGGTTATTTTAAAGTTATTTGTGTGTTGGTTTGTTTTGTTTTAATGATTTAATTCACAAAGTCTAGCCTTCTTGATTTAATTAAAAGAAATATGTACTTGGTCTATCTATGCAAACAAATAGCACGCACCAGAACGGCCAACCCAATAAAAATAATTGGAGTAAAATCAGACAAGAATAGGTACTGCACAAATGTTGTGAAATGAAATCACACAAAAATCCCAAGAACAAGGACATTAAAAATGTCCTACACTGCACCAGCGTCTGGAATTCAACAACTACTCCTTGGGTTATGTGCCCCACCAGGTGTCCTTGTTCTTGTCCTTGTTCTTGGGAACTTGTGTGATTTCATTTCACATCATTTGTGCTGTTTTGCCTGTTTTGGAATTTTTACGGTTCAAAAAATTTCCCCTTCGTGTAGTTTTCTATATTTTTGCAAATTTTGATTTTGTTATTAAAGTGAAGATGGCGTTGGACTCTCCTCGTTCGTGATA
The DNA here is from genome assembly GCA_949320105.2 of Crepidodera aurea. Classification (NCBI taxonomy): domain Eukaryota; kingdom Metazoa; phylum Arthropoda; class Insecta; order Coleoptera; family Chrysomelidae; genus Crepidodera; species Crepidodera aurea. Next base: position 4,483,854 of record OX439476.1, on the reverse strand, counting down.
CACTTGCTATAACGCAAGTAAGATTATCAAGAGCGAGGAGAGTCGAATTCATTTTCAGACATCCTTTAGTGACAGGATGTCGAGCTTGTCTGCTTCTTACTGATGAGGCACAATAATGCCGAAACCGGTCTAAGAATGGCAAGCTCCTTTAATGACAATACCTGGTGGGGCTTATAGCCCAAGGAGTAGTTGTTGAAGTCCAGACACTGGTGCAGTGTAGGACATTTTTAATGTCTTTGTTCTTGGGAGCTTATGTGATTTCATTTCACATCATTTGTGCAGTTTTGCCTGTTTTGGAATTTTTATGGTTCAAAAAATTTCCCCTTCGTGTAGTTTTCTATATTTTTGCAAATTTTGATTTTGTTATTAAAGTGAAGATGGCGTTGGACTCTCCTCGTTCGTGATACACTTGCTATAACGCAAGTAAGATTATCAAGAGCGAGGAGAGTCGAATTCATTTTCAGACATCCTTTAGTGACAGGATGTCGAGCTTGTCTGCTTCTTACTGATGAGGCACAATAATGCCGAAATCGGTCTAAGAATGGCAAGCTACTTTAATGACAAAATCGAAGTTTTTGGGTTAAAGCCCCGACTTGGTCGGGCACCAAACCACGTCTGGACTTTCGTAATTCAATACCTGGTGGGGCATATAGTCCAAGGAGTAGTTGTTGAAGTCCAGACGCTGCTGCAGTGTAGGACATTTTTAATGTCCTTGTTCTTGGGAGCTTGTGTGATTTCATTTCACATCATTTGTGCAGTTTTGTCACACCCAAGGTGTTGTTTTGGAATTTTTATGGTTCAAAAAATTCCACCTTCGTCAAGAATAGGTAGAAAAGTTACTAGATTCAAATTACCCGTCGCTTTTTCGCGCACGAGGACTAGCTAAATTGCGAGATATGAGATGGGTCCATTGCAGCTGATAAATATGTTCATTTGAACAAGAAATAAATATTAACATACAATAGTTGAAATGTTGAAATATAATTGTAGTGTACACAATGTTCCTGCACTATAAGGAAAGATTTCTACAAGCTCTATAGATACCTAGCTTTTTGACCTACTTTTTTACATAGATAATCAATATGATTGAAAAAAATTAGTTGGGGGTCAAATTAGATACCCAGATATTTTATTTCATTTACACAACTATACATAGTATTATCTATTTCAATAACAAAGTTACATCGATCAAATTTACTGCCTAAAATCATACATTTTGTTTTTAAACTATTCAATTTGAGCTTATTTGCCATTAGCCATTTGTTTAAAATGCCCAATTCCTTATTCATTAATGGAACTATATCATTAACATACAAGATAAACAGCAAAGGCTCAAGGACGCTTCCTTGAGGGACACTATTCAAAAGTACCCATTTCAAGTTCAGCTGTTCTTTTGGAACAAGGTCTTTCTAATGTCAGGAATCCCAAATATATATAAAAAATATTCATTTCCGAAAAAACGTTTAGGAATTTTATTTATCAAAATTACTTTAGTTCAAATCTATTATTATTATTTACTCAATAGAGAACAAAAAATATAAACATCTAATTAAACCAGGTCGTTGCAAAATTTCCCTGATGTGCAGAAACCCAAAAATCGATGTTAGATTGCCTAAAATGTAGGGCGATCTATCGAAATTACGGAGTCTGTCATGTCAGTGATTTTTGCCTAAAAACTATTCACGACGGCCAGAGTCGATAGTTGGCTGCAGAAGCAGTCCAGTGTTGGCTGCAGAGCCAGTAGTTGGCTGCAGAGTTGATTGGTCGGCTGAAGAGTGATTAAAAAGTTAAGTTCCTCTGAGTAAATTATTAGAGTCCGGCATCCGAGCCAAAGTCAAAGTCAGGTCTTTAAAGTAAAAAAGCCAATAAGGGAAGAGTGACAAGTCCCGATAATCCCAGTATGCTTTGGTAAGATTTTATTGTTAGTTTACATTTAATCTATGTATATTATTTGAAGGGTGATCCAATAAAATTGTATTTGTTTTGTACTTCTCTTGTTTTATTTCTTAGAGTGGGTGGTGGTATTTATAACTGCTAAGTATTCGGGGAGAGACCTCCGTAGCTTCGTAAAGGTCGAAAAGGCGTTTCGCCCTGGATACGTAGCAGCTACACGTGGGCCAATAATTGCACCGCGTGACATGGTAAAGGTGCCGGGCACCGATCCCGGTACCTCTCGCACGCCACGTGACACTATGAAGGATTTTCCGTGTTTTTGTCCTGACACTTTTTATCAGTGTTGCAGGTGTGTTTCCCTGAATCAGTGTACAATTAATTAGTATAGTTTATAGGAAAAATATTCCAGGCCAAAGACTGACAATAAGGTTACAAATTGCACTTGGAGCTTCAGAAATCTGATCTCGGAGTAATGACAGGAATTCTCACTGGACACTGCTCACTCAGATACCATCTCTGTAAGATAGGCAAAGTGAACAGTGGAACATACAGTTTCTGCCATGATATAGATGAGAGGGCGGAAGACATTATCTGCAATTGCAGGGTAATTGTTCGCCAACGCTTTAAATACCTGTAACAGGTCTTCCTAGAGCCTGATCAGGTTACAGCTACAAAACGGGTAATAGGCTTTTTCAGAATCTTAGATCTTTTGGATTAAAACATAGATGTAGGGTATATACAAAAGATCTTATAGGTCACAATGGGGTAAGGCACACTGAGCCAATCGACCCCACTTGTGATCTACAATCTACAATTAGTATAGTATTCCACATAGCACAAACGATTGCCCATTGATCTGGGCTACTGGGGCCAATACTATCATCAGTAGGTACACTATTCCAGTAATAAATCAAAATCAGAATAGATTCCCACTGTTCCATCCAATTCTGAATATGTTAAGGAAACAAAAGTACACTTACCATTGTTTGTAAATTTTCTCTTTCAATATCTTCATCGGTATTTTTTAGAATTGCTTTTAAAAGAAGGCCATATTTTGTCAGTCGTTGCATTGGTTGGACTAATATGTCCATCAGTCGTAATCTGTAACAAACCAAAATAAAATTAAATTTTACAAAAAATAAAATTCTACTATTTTCTCCATTAAATTACAAACTCAGCAATTAGATCTGATATTCAGAAGCAACAATCCTTGGTTTGTTTTGAAAATAGTTTATACAATGCATGGGCGAAAATGGTAAAAATTACACGCAAAAATACTTTTCGATATCATCTAACACAAAAATGGCTAAATCACTACAATGCCAGTGTGATTATATCGAAACTTTTTTTAGATACCAACCTCCAATTATTTTATCAGAGTTGGATAGATAATGGCCACATCTGCTGGATGCGCCTGCAAAAAGCGGTTGAGTCCCGAAAGACTTCCACTTTTTCCATCGGATTTAAAATCCAATTAGTAATCATGATTAGTGATCCGTTAACTTTCACCTCGTTTACTTTTTTAGGTTAATGTGTTCTTGGGTTCCTTTTATTGTCAGAAATTAAAATTATTGCTTCATTCAGTGTGTCGCATTTAAGATGAAAACACCTCCTTCGTTATTTGAAGGAATACAGATGAGTTTTTGCACAGTCATACAGGGAAGCAAAATATCGAGAATCGGCTCTATTTGTCAATTCGTAGTAGGCTGAGTTTAAAGTTCCGATTTTAGCTGATTTTCTTAAAAAAAAATGTGCAAAAACTCAAATCAAGTAACGAAAATAAGGGGATGACTTCATCTTATAGGTACAGTGTCATCACGAAAGTACGCACCATATGGTTAATTGTGCATCCCCTAAAACTAAACATGCATCAACAAAATATAGTAAAACACTCGTAATATACGACGAGCCTTCAAAAATTTGAATTTGAGACAAGTACCCTTATTTTGAAAAATCTCGGGAAATATTATTTAGCAAAGTTGTTCCGCGTTAAAAAATACATCTGTCATGGCCATCTAAGTGAAGTTTTATTTTTTCCTGTAATATTACAAATTACACAACTATTGTGTTAACTACGGTCAATTTTTTGAAGAGTAAAATAATTTTCAAAGTTTTTGGTGCAAAGTTATTTTTATTTTTTGTTAACACCGAAAATTGCTCAAAATTATCAGTATTGTAACGAGAACTTAATATTCAATAATATCAAATCATAAAACATTAACCCCTTACCGCATGAATTTTTTGTTTTTGGTAAAAAAAATGCACTATGTGGAAAAAAAATTCAGGATTTCGGTAAAAATATTTAAAAAATCTTTATTAACTTTTTTTAATTTTTTTTTTGTATTTTTTTTTTGCCATATGTGGCACAATATGCAATAATACAACAAAACATCAAAATAATGTATAAGCAAATCAATCAACTAAAAGTCATTCAGTATGGAACTTATAAAAGCAGTTTCTGTCTTTGTTCAAGCAAAGATGAACACCACATTTTTCACACTTTACAAAAGATTTTTTACCACAGAAATATTTGCACCTTTGCCGATTATCACACCATACTGGAAGATGGCCATATTGATCTCTTCGAACCTCTTGGATGGGAAAATCTGATGTCGGGCCTTTTTTTTTCTTGTTTTGCAAGTTATCCATGACTTTACTGGGACGGCCTCTTTTCTTTGTCGAGCTGGCTTTATTCAATTTACACAAGCACTCTGCAATGGCCATTTTGAAATCTGCCAGAGCTAAATCTTTGAACTCGTTTTCACTTCTTCTCCAAAGTATCCATGCATTGACAACCATCAAATCAATAATATGAAAAAATATCCTCATATACCATTTTTTTGACCTAAGTTTGATTCTATAGTATCCTAGCATGGAATCCAGGAGATCTACTCCTCCCATATATTTGTTGTAGATTGTTACAGCCTTTGGACACGGAACCGTTATATGTTTGTTATCCTTCTTCGAAAATCTTCGAACCTCAACTGTTGGTGTACTTCCAGCATATGTAGACAACATGTTGACCAATTTGTTGTCATACCATGAGACAACAGATATTTTTGTTCCATCAATTGTGGCGACTTTCTCTAGCATCGCTCCACGGCCATTCTTTTTCAGTTCAGCCTCTTTTGGCATATTGCTATTTGGCACTCTGTTTATTCTAACAGTTCCGAGCGGTAACATACCATTTTGTGCCAAGTAAATTTGTAATGGGACGCTATTGAACCAGTTATCAAAAAATAGCTTGTGATTTATATGCCTTGGAACAGTTTCTGTTAGCCGAAGAACTACGTTTGAACTCATTCCCAGGTCAGGAAAACCATTGGGGAGAATATTGGTTTGCTTTCCTGCAAAAATTTCATAATCGTAGGAAAATCCGCTTACACCACTAAGAACAAACGCCTTATACCCCCATTTATGAGGTTTTTTTGGATTGTATTGTTTGATGGACGAACGTGCTTTCGTTGGAATAATCTGCTCGTCTATAGCCAAGTACTCTTCCTTTGGAACTTTTAGTAGTTGCTCCCTCAGTTTTCTAAGTACAGGTCGTATTTTGAATAGTTTATCATGAGCAGGATTTCCGGCTGCAACAGCATCGTCATTATTCGCAAAGAGCAAAAACCGTTTTATTTCTTCCCATCTGTTGCTTGACATAACATCTGAGATCAAGCGGTGATTTAGGTTCAGGTTCCAATAACTTCTGGAACTAGGTAACTGGACTATTGACATATAAATACAGGTCCCTATAAACTGTTCGAGCTCCTTTTCAGTAAGATCCAAAGGTTTTTGTGGTCTCGTTTGAGCAGAATATAAGATACTTTGGTAAACTATATCAGTAATCATCTCATTTGTTAGAAAAAAGTTAAAAAATGCATAAGGAGAGTCTGCATTTTCCAATTCAGGTGGCATGTCAGTAGAACCAAGAAATGTTAGGTTCTCATCCGATGTAACTAAATTACCCCGTTTCCAAGTAGGATGATTCTTGTTTCTATTCTTATTTAGTTTACGAAACCGTTCGAGCAGAGGTAGATCGTCGTCGCTATCGGAACTGAATTCTAAATCCGTTTCTGGGATGATAATATCTGATTGGTTATCGTCCATATCATTTTCGTCTTTGTAATCAGAATCTGGAGCTAATTTACCAGGCGGTTCTTCATCTTCTGAAAGTCTCTCGTCTTCACTACCATCTGGTACATCCATTGGCACATATCTACTGGCACCATAAAACGTTTGTGTATCCATTTTCTGAAATAAATTTAGTGTCCGGAGTGCATATTGTGCCATATATGTCCACGAGAGTTTTGGCGAATGTGCATACAGTTCCACATATGACACAACAATATTTCTCATCAAAAACAGTCAAAAAATAAAGAATTACATGGGTCTACTTACAGCAATTCCTTCGAAAAACTCTAGTCTTTACGTGGCTATTTTTTTTGTACCAAAATCTGCTACAGAAACTCGGATGATCGTGGATCAAAATTTATAAAAACTGATAACACCTGTTCACACGACGGCCATTTGCAAAATTGTATGAAACTTCACCAAACTGTTAAGAGATGTCGCTACACTACCAGAATTATGAAATATTTATTTATAATAGTTATGTATGAAAATATTAATTGTGCCAAATATGACCTATGATGCGGTAAGGGGTTAAAATAAAATAAGTATTTCGGCACACTCATTGGTTATCTGGAGATTTTCTTGTTTAAAGGGTAAAAAAATAAAACTTCACTTAGATGGCCACGACTTCAAATCTAGATGTATTTTTTAATGCTGAACTACTTTTCTAAATAACATTTTCCAAGATTTTTCAAAATAAGTCTACTTTAACTCTTGTCTCAAATTCAAATTTTTGAAAGCTCCTCGTATATTACGAGTATTTTACTATATTTCGTTGGTGCATGTTTAGTTTTAGGGGATGCACAAACTTTTATCAAGAATAACTTTTTGTCGAAAAATCCTTAATAAAAAAGATTCCCATATGGTGCGTACTTTCGTGATGACACTGTATATGACACACTGTATGTTTATATGAATTTAAAAAATCAAAAAAGTTTTTTATTTTAATTTAGACTGATATCTACTCAAACGCAAATGATAAATAAACGTATTCACTCATCGTCACGCGAGCAATGAATTAACTATAATTTGTCATTCTTTTTTTGCCGAATGTGATCAATAACATTGTAAAAATAGTAACATGCAAACGCCTAAGAGCCTTAAGTATTATTTTTTTTAAATATTCGACTCCAATTATGAAGATAACATTCCAACAACTGCTTTATAACATTTTTTTAGTATTTATATAAAAAAACGATTCTGAAATTTTAATCTTTCCTGGCACTTTCTACGGATGTCTCTGAATAGCTCCAATTTCATTGCACGCACGATCCCTCAACCTTTACAATTTTAAATCTTTGCTAGTTAATACTAATAATTGTTATAACCGGTAATCAGACTACGAAAGAACTTCTCAGAAATGTTAGCACAGTTAGAAAAGTATAATCAAATGTTAATATCACCTATTAAATCAGTAATAAATTATATACAGGGTGAGTCACGAGGAACTGTACATACTTCTACCATAAGCAGAGGCACCTTAGGGGATTACCAAATGACCAAGATGTCTTCTGTTTTTCTTTAATAACGTACAGAGCGATTTATGGATTTAGACCAAAATAATGTTTGGTCATAACTTTTCAATGATTAAGTCGATTTGTCTCATTTTTTGATAAAAGTGTGTATTGTGTCTAGCAACTAACTGACATATTCAGAACTAAAAAATTCCAGGGCCGGCTTCGCGAAAATTTGTTGAATTGCTATAATTGCAATAATTTACCCTGTACATGATTTCTCTAAAAGGACATACACAGACAGTTAAACCTGGATATTTGAAAATTATGTTACACTTGCCTTACATTTTTAATTAAAGATTCATTTTAAAGTCAAATTGAAAATTGGCAATAATGAAATACCTTACTGTATAATAATGTTTAGTAATTATAAAGAAATCTTTAAAATAAACAATAACGACACACACTGTACTCCAGTATACTAAATGCCACAATTTGAATCAATTTACAGGGCCGGATTTAAAGATCTGGCATATCTGGTTCATGTCAAAAACTCCACCTGTATGTAACTTTTTCCACCCGCAATGGACTGAAATTAGATTAAAAATGTTTGCATTAACTTAGTTTTGTCATTTTTTTCAGCGAAAATCATGTGAAGAAATAGTTATTCATAAATTAAGAAATAAAATAAATAACTATAACCAAAAACAAAACAATTTTAACAATGCGGAACAAATTAAAAAACAATTTAATAAATATTACCATTTTTAAAGATGTTCCAAATGAAATCCATTTGCCTCAATACACTTTTCTTATCGAATGTTTAAATGGCAATGGATTATTTCTGATATGTAATACATACTGCAGCAGGCTGTGACAATTTGACATGATCGTGGTTAAAATTGTTTGTGTAATTTGACATTAGATTTTAGTTTCTTTAAGTGTTTTAATAATTAATAAGTCAATTACGTTCGGTCTTTTAAATTTTTTTTTCAAAAATTCCAAATCAGCTTTTAAATGCCGAATACGCTGATATTATTTTTGTTTATGGCTTTTGTAATGGTAACGGTAGGGCTGCCGCAAGAGAGTATAAAAGGCGATTCCCTCAACGCCGAATACCCAGGTACACTCGAATCACCCATTTATTCAGAGAACTAAAATCGACCCCGGTTCTAGAACGAATGAATAAAAGGGCGTTAAGTGTATTTGAAAAGCTGAGGACTTATCCGAACCTGGAACTAAGGGAACTAACGGACTATTTACTAGATGACTACACGAGACACGCCAGACCCAGAAGACAACTGCTACCCGACATCGACGATCGGTGAAGTACAAACAAAGACACACTAATCACAGACGATTTCAAACTTCCGCTAGGAAGTAAACTTGTCACTATTTTATTTTTCAGATAGTTTACTAATGACATTTTTCGGATTCTTTCGAAGGGTGATATTGCTAAATTTTCAGGAATTTATTTTCAGGGACAACACACGAAACAGGCACCGGACTGTACAAACCACAGACGACAAACCCCGCCTGATGATGAGCGCTCTCTTAGTTGCCCTCACAGGTCGGAGACAAAACACCACACACACATCGCGAGGACAAGACAGAGTTAAAGTCTTATACAACACTCTGTTAAATGACGATTATACTTCAAACTTTCATGCCACTCGAAAGTATGGAGTAAAAATCAGATGCTTTTTACCACTGAGGACCCCGCAGAGAGGATAGCGGGGGGGGGGGAGGGGTTGGGCACGTTTCGCTCCGGTATATGTATGTTACAATAGATATACATAAAGATCGAAACTTACTCGACTCGGGCCTCATTCTAGTGTGTGTGTGTGTGCCGAATACCCAGTTATCAAACGTTCTTGAAAAACAATGGAATTTTATTTATTGGATTCGAAAAGCCTAACTGATGAAGTCGAACGACAGAAACCGGTCTTAGGATGTCGAATCTAATAAATTAAAATTCCTTACTGGTTTACTCACTTTGTATTAATCTCTGAAAGGGATAAAAAAGAAGAGAGTGACATCTTGACTAGATTCAGTCAAAATTTAATGTCAATACTCTCTTCTTACCATAGATGGTAGCACATCTAAAAACGGTACCTTCCCTAAAACAAAATCAGAACGAAATGTACCTTCCCTAAAACAAAATCAGAACGAAATGTAGATTATGTTTTAGAAGACAATATACTGGATACTGTGGACTTAAATCCAAAAATAAGTACCAGAAAAGTAGGAGTACAATTAGGTGTTTCCCAATCTAAAGTAAGTAGAGCGTTGCGAAAAAATAACTTACATCCGTATCACATACAATTAGTTCAACGGTTACATCCTGGAGATGAAATCCACCAACTAGCGCATTTTCAAGGTGGGTTGCGAATCACCGACTTGTACAGAACTTTATTCACCGATGAAGCACAATTTACCAGAGATGGAATAAATAATTCGCGAAATTCGCACGTATGAGCTGAAGAAAATCCACATACGATTCGAGAATATCGCTCGCAATAAAGATTCTCTATAAATGTCTGGGGTTATCAACACTCATTTAATAGGACCCCATTTTGTTGATATACACTAACAGGACATTTTTTGCAGAATATCTTACCCGATTGGGCCTACGAGGGATCTACTTTCAACATGATGGTGCATCACCTCATTTTTCCGTTGCTGTACGCCAACATTTAGATACCATTTATGGAAACCGATTGATAGGACTTCTATTTCATGGGCACCAAGATCCCCAGACTATAACCCAGTTGATTATTACATTTGGAGGCATTTAAAACAGCTGGTCTACGTAGAAAATATAGATACGCGGCAACAGCTCCTTGATAGAATTATTCGCTGTTGCAATATTATCAGAAATAACCCATTAACAATAAGAAAGTCCATTACACATTTAAACCTTCGCCAAGAAAAGTGTATTGAGGCAAATGGATTTCATTTTGAACATTTTTTAAAATCGTAATGTTTATTAAATTGTTTTTTACTTTGTTCCGCATTGTTAAAACTGTTTTGTTTTTGGTTATATTAAACATTTCTTGGGGTTGTTAATTTCATTGCGATTAAAATAATTACACATGATTTTCGCTGAAACAAATGACAAAACTAAGTTAATGCAAACATTTTCAATCTAATTTCAGTCCATTGCGGGTGGAAAAAGTTACATACAGGGTGAGTTTTTGACATGAACCAGATATGCCAGATTTTTAAATCCGAATCTGTAAATTGATTCAAATTCTGGTATTTAGTATACTGGAATACAGTGTGTGTCGTTATTGTTTATTTTAAAGATTTCTTTGTAATTACTAAACATTATTATACAGTAATTATCGCCAATTTTCAATTTGACTTTAAAATGAATCTTTAATTAAAAATGTAAGGCAAGTATAACAAAAATTTCAAATATCCAGGTTTAACTGTCTATTTATGTCCTCTTGAGAAATCATATCACATTTTAGAGAAATCATGTACTGAGTGAATTGTTGCAATTATAGCAATTCAACAAATTTTTGCGAAGCCGGCACTGGAATTTTTTAGTTCTGAATATGTGAATTAGTTGCTAGACACCAAAAAATGAGACAAATCGACTTAGTCATTGAAGAGATATGACCAAACATTATTTTGGTCCAAATCCATAAATCGCTCTGTACATTATTAAAGAAAAACAGAAGACATTCTTTAATAGTCATTTGGTAATCCCCTAAGGTGCCTCTGCTTATGGTAGAAGTATGTACAGTTCCTCGTGACTCACTCTGTATTATGCAACAACTAAAATTATTTGGGTCACAGGCAAGTTTTGTATAAATTTGACTTTTGGCCCCGCTCTACCTACCGGGTGGTGTTTGAATTGCCGCTTATTATAAAAGCTATAACCGCATAGCCTGTACTTACACGGCAACAGGCAATTTCGGATTTTTTGCAAATCATAATGCAAATTGGGAATTTTTGCTTTGTAAAGTTGTCAAAACTGGGCCGTATGTATTAGTTTTGCTGATATATGGTAGCAGGTTTGCGTATATTATCTTTTATTTATTGAAATTTGATTTATTAGATTCCAATCGAACAAATTGTTTCCTTGTTACACCTACTACTGTTTAAAATTTAAAAAAACAGAAAATGTAAAGTTTAGCCGGAGAATAATACGATGTACAATATTACACAGACGTTGAGTTCATGCACCAAAGCACTTGCAAACTTTATACAGTTAACATATAAAATTCATGTTTACACCGTTTAAGCGGGCATTATGAGTATCATTTTATATCCGTGAAGGTGTACTAAAATGCAACTGCAACGAAACGACGACGTGTTAAAAACACATAACAGGATACTTTAGTTTCTGAAAACGAACCGAACCGCGTAATTACAGACATAAATCTGGAATATGTTAGTGAAGTTATTTTTCACATGAAATTTTATACCATATGAAAACTGTACTAAAGAAATAAGTGTTTTAGAAATTGAGTTTTTAGCCCAGTTGCGAGAGCCAGATACTGACCAAAAGCTCACACAAAATGTGCACTTGGTATTTGAAAGGGTGTAGAAAACGATAAAAAAATCTTTGCTACTCTAAAGAGTATGCTAAGTTCACAATTTCAAAAACAAAATCGATACCTAATTTGGTTTTTCATTATATCTCGAAAAAACTAATAGCACCACGTGGAAGAGCGGAAAACTCTACTAGAAATTATATTATAGGTTATTTAAAAACAATTATATGAGTATTAAAAATTATTAAAAATAATAAATTCTGTTTACTAAGTAAAGTCCGTTAGTAAATTCCGAATTTAAGTTAATTTAATTTTTGTTCAGGGTTTGAGGGTTGGGCTTTGAAATATTGATTTCTTTTTGAGTTATAGATATTATTAAGCAATACAAGTGTCAACGTTATTTTCTGGTTTATATTCACAGACCTTACCTCTTTTCAGGGCTTTAAAAAAATATACAGGGTGTCCCACGACGTACTGTACACAGTCCAACCATAACTACTATGGACCGATGCCATTTCATATCTGATATTAAAAAATGCCTTGTTGCGTTTTTGACGGATATACAGGGTGATATTTGAAAATATGTGAATTATTCTACGTTATGGATATCTAAAAGTAAAAATCTCAGACCAATCAAATTTGGCACATTGGATGTGCTCCCTGAGCTTAATAAAATAGGTTTTAAAAAAAGTTTAATTTCAGGTCCGGACTTAGTATTTTTTTAATTTTTATTGGTTTTTTGAAATCAACACCCTGTAAGCCAGATCAAACAATTTTTATTTTTCTCACTTTAAAGCTTAAGGATGATACTAAGCTACAGTTAAAAAAATTGAAAGCGCAACTTTTTGTTTTCTGCAGAAAAAAATAAAACTGAAAAATAGTATAATTTTAATGAATTCACATTCTTCTTATGACTGATGCGGCACTACATTGATAGCACATCATCATCTTTCAACAAAAATCATAGGGAAAGTTCATTTTACTCGATATAAAGTATTATTCAATAAACGGTTGAAATTCCAGGGCCGTATTTATTTTTTGCAGTCTCTGTACCAGTTGGGAGTGATATGGATGGAGGAGATCTATCTTTAACGTCCTGAAAACTGTGGACTTAGAAATATTCAAAATACTGGATATTCGCCGGGTACTTAGCTCATTTTGATGTACCATTTCCAAAATACCCTCTTTTTGGTCTTCTGTCAGTCGCTCACCACGTTCTGCCACAAACTGTCAAAATGGACGTCAAACCGAATTCAAAGCCTACTTGTATTTGCACAATTATCAAAAGTAATAGTTTTTTCTTTGACGTTACAGAAATAAAATTTGTACAACTCGCTTTACAGGGTGTTGTTTTTACAGGATCAATAAAAACTTTAAAAAAATAAATACGGCCCTGGAATTTTAACGGTTGATTGAATAATACTTTATATCGAGTAAAATGAACTGTCCTCATGATTTTTGTTGAAAAATGATGATGTGCTAACAATGTAGTGCCGCATCATTCATAAGAAGAATGTGAATCCATTAAAATTATACTATTTTTCAAAGTTTTATTTTTTTTTGCAGAAAACAAAAAGTTGCGCGTTCAATTTTTTTTAACTGTTGCTTAGTATTATCCTTAAGCTTTAAAGTGAGAAAAATAAAAATTGTCTGATCTGGCTTTCAAAAAACCAATAAAAATCTAAGTCCGCACCTGAAATAAAAATTTTTTTAAAACCTATTTTATTAAGCTCAGGGAGCACACTCAGTGTGCCAAATTTTATTTGTCTGAGATTTTTACTTTTAGATATACTTAACGTAGAATAATTCACATATTTTCAAATATCACCCTGTATATCCGTCAAAAACGCAACAAAGCATTTTGTAATATCAGATATGAAATGGCCTCGATCCATAGTACCTATGGTTGGACTGTGTACAGTACGTCGTGGGACACCCTGTATATAATAAGTTAAAGTATTGAGTCTGAGATCAACAAGACCCCTGGAGAATACCGTGTCTCCATCTGAAGTTTTCCGTATTAAGGCGCCACTCGTAAGGCATATTTTTCTTTGTGGCAAGAAAAAGCCTTACAATCTTTGCCTAAAATGTATGTAATGTATGTATACCCACTACAGTTTTCATTACTATATTATCAACGGCTTCTAATCAAATTTGATCTATTTCAAGTTTGAACTATTTAACCATATAATTTTGATATAGTGTTAAAACTTGTTATAGTCTATAAAATATTTATATTCAGCATAAATAATATTTTCAACAATATACACAACTATGTTTATATGAGGATGTAAAACGGGTTTTGATCCCTTTATTCTGTATTCAAATTTGATTGAAAATATAAACTGGAGATTTTATGTTTATGAAATAATAAAAAAATTCAAATAAAATTTGCACAAAGTATTGAAACAAGACTGGATATAACATGGTTTGAATGAAATTAAATACTAGCTGCCCATTTCGGCTTCGGGGGTACTGATGAAGAAAATCAGACCAAATCCAAAAATGACAATTAAATAATTTCGACCATAATTTATTGCAATGCTTTATGCACCAAAATTTCAACACAATCAGTGAATTCGCCATTTTTTTAAGTGACATGTTTACTTTGTTTATTATAAAATTATTACTTCTAGTTATCCAGTCAATTAACCAGTATATGTACAGGGTTATTCACTACAAATCAACCACTCAAAATAATAAAGAAATTTAAATACAAACGAATTTTAAAAGATGTCAACGCATAATTGAGGATTTTATAATTTTATAATTTTATAGGAATTCTGCAGTCTTTAATATAGATAGAGCTTTGGGGTAAAACAATCTTGAAAGGGAACTGATTGCCCTTGAAAATGAGTTAAATTGGGAAATTGGAACCTTTGGCTTATCAACTAGACTAGACTAGTCTATCATCAACTCCTGATGATGCCAACATAGTTGGCAAAACGCGCGTAGAGTGTAAAATTATGTTTTGGTTGAGTGGTCGACGATAGTTTTCAACTTACTTGTAAATGAGCCTAACACGAAGTCACTAACCCTATCCCTTGCCCTTCTACAGCGCAAAACGCTTTCACCTTACTCCCTCCCTTCCTGATTATCGCATTGAGTTTTTGTAGGGCTCAAATCAAAGAGAAAAAAATTCCTCATCTGACCGCGAATATGATAAATTTCCCCCACTACTCTTTCGAAAATAGAAAAATAAAATTTGCAAAATCGAAATTCGGTCGCCATTTCGAAAAAATCATCATCTCTTTAATACATCCTGTAGCAGTGTCCACAAGAAAGAGTTTGCCATTTTGCTGACCCGGATTGGTTAAAAAATAAAAAAGTTACCTCGAGTTAAAGATTAATTAATGTTTGTCCTCCTCCTCCCCTACAAATTAAATTAGCGACTTGAAATTTGGACACAATGCTTGAGTTATAACTATCTATCGGAGGAAAACAAATCAAGCCTCTAAGTCACTTTCTTCCCTGCGAAAAACGCGAACAAGGCTCTAGGTGCATTCCCGCCGCGGCGAAAATCCGTATACTTTAAAATCGCAATATCTCGAGAACCGCTAGACCGATTTGGATGGGTCAAAATTCGGCATATGCGTTTTCGCGGGCCTTTTATTTTAAACCGAATAAAACTAATAAATAAAACTACGTGCGAAAAATCGATTTCCTATATCTTTAGATGTTAATTTACCCCCCTTCACACCTCCCTTAGCTTTTATATAGTAATCACGTGAAAGAGGGACCTCGAATCTATGATACACCAAAAAAAAATCGAAAAGAGCAACTTGGTTTTCAAAACCAGATCTACTCCACTAATACTGCTAAGAATTTTTCATGAATTCGGGTATTTGAAATCGGTTTGGCCCTGATCTATTACAAAAATGTGCAAATGAAACTTGATTTAAAGATTATGTTTTAGGGGTTTAGTGGTTACTACCTAGGACTGAAAATTTTACTGTATAAAAGCGGAAACATCCTTAGTAATTTAATTAAATGCGCGCCGAGTACCTAATAAAGTTTGAAATTCGAATTCTAGTAGACTAGTAATGTCAATTGCGAAGGAAGAAAACTAAACCGCATTTTAACGAGCAAAACTAATTGCATCTCTGTTATTACCTGAATAAGTTCGGGTTGTTCCAATGATTTAATTAAACTTTCAAGCATATAGCGATTGGTTTTATTTCAATTAAAGAGTAAGCGTAAAGTTTCATGGCGTTTGTCGTTTAAAAATTTAAAGCTGATTGCATTTGTATGTCTTATTTTCAAGAAACGTATGTTGCCAGTGACGGAGAGAATGGGCGCTTTCACACTTGGCGAAAGTCAAAATTCATAACTCCATAAACTCCAAAACAATGGGGACACTTTTTAATGATCATTTGATATTACTGGGGCTGATCAAATAATAGCCAAAATGCTTAAAGAACTTCCTTTGAAAGGAGTTATTATGCTCTTATATCTCTTAAACGCTACGAAGAGATTACAGTATTAAAAAGCATTAAAAACTGCTGAAATAATATTGGCCAAAATCCATATCTTGTAACATCCTAACATCCTTAGTATTTTATCTACCATATCAAAACTATTTGAAAAACTCTTACTTCAAAGACTTGATCATAACCTACACGAAATGCCAGATTATCAATTTGGCTTTAGACAGTCTCATTCAACAATCGAGCAATGTCACCGAATTGTCCATGAAATCAATAAGACACTAGAAGACAAAAAATATTCTCCCGCTGCATTCCTTGATATCAGCCAGGCTTTTGACAAGGTCTGGCACGGTGCACTTCTCTATAAGATAAACCTCTGTCTTAGTCTATTTAAGTCATATCTAACCGATTGCGAATTCAGAACCAGATTTAATGGTGAATTGTCAAACTATTTCCCAGTTAGATCTGGTAACACCAAATACCCAAATCTATTATATATTATCCAGTCATGAAAATCTAGAAACAGCCTCGGCTCATCTACAACATCACTTAAATCTATTACAACAATGGACAACAAGATGGAAAATGAAAGTAAATGAAACGAAATCTACACAAGTAACATTTACTTTAAAAAACAGCCAGTGCCCGGCAGTCTCATTCAGAATCCAACTCAGTGCGCTATCTTGGAATACATCTAGATAAACGGTTAACATGGAATCAAGAGAAAAAGAAAGCAGATCGACATAAAATTCAAAGAATTGTATTGGTTACTAGGCAGAAAATCTCGCTTGTCACTTGAACATAAGATCCTGATTTACAAAACAATACTGAAACCAATATGGACATACGGCATCGAACTTTGGGGATGCGCCACTAAATCAAACATTGCCACTCTTCAAAGATGCCAATCTAAAATACTTAGAGCTATATCAGATGCCCCATAGTACGTAACAAATGAAACACTCCCCAATGACCTTGCCATTCCCAGGATCCAGGATGTCATAAAAGAGCATTACGAAAATATTGAAAGCCATATCAATCCGTTAATACAGCTACTCCTGATACAATGGGATAACCGAAGACTCAAAAGAAGTGTAACTATTGATCTCAAATCATAGTCAAGAGGCCCTATCCCTCGAGAGGTCCTCATCCTGCCAAATGATGGAATGATGGAACGTGACGCCATTCCTAAGACATCACTTTAGCTTTTAGAAATGTAACTTTCTGATTGCTGATTAAAAATTAATAAAAAAAAAAGAAATTTGATATTCCCCATAGGGGCCTCAATACGAGGCAGTAGTATGTACAAATCCTCATAACTCACCCTGTATATCAGGAAGAGAGTTGTAAATTTTTAGTGCAGATGTATATACGTATTGATAGATTTCTTGCCGACATTTTTCTCGTAATAATTTTTTTTATTATTTTCATATTATTTTTCAACAGAGATTTTTTAAACCAGTTCAATTAAGGTAACATCAAACTTAAAAGCCATTTTAAAGCACATGAAGGAACTGAATTGAACTAATCAGTTTTATTTAGTTATTGTTTTTACTAATTAGGTTGTTTCAAAAATCGGAACGACACTAGTGGCCAGAATGCTCCTTGCCCGGCATGCCGGAAACCGGCAACGACAGTGGCACATGATTTTTATTGATAGGTCGTAAAGGAATTTCGGACCAATAAACCCTATAATAGATTCTTAATAACTTTTATTATTATACAGTCCACTATTTTTATGTATGAGAGAGTAATAAAACAGCATTTCTAATGCAAAACTTAGTACGGTCATTTTAAATATTTTTACGGAATAATCTAAATATTTCCTAAAATTGTCATAAATGTACCTGAGCTAATACAAGTTTTGGGTCTTTTATTGGTCTTTTATAACCATAAGCTGTACAGAACAATAGAAAAAGGTTTGGACAGGCCAAAAGCCCTGTGTTTTAAAGATAACATAGCCGTATCTTAAGATTATTTTCAATAAGTACCTATTTGCCAATTTTGTTTTATTTTAATTCCAAGAATTTCTTACAGTAATCGAATTATAAGTAGATAAATCCCTTACCAACAAATTTCACCGAAAATGCGATTGTAGGTTTTCCATTTAGTAAGGAGGTCCAGTTGTGTATTCTTGACAGCTTACTAAATGTCGTTTAGTTGCAACATGCAAGGTGCAGTGTGCAGTCTATTGTGAATTCTAGTGTGATCATGGAAAATTTGGAAGTACCGCGTAAACGACAAAAAATCGGTCCTTTAACAGTTAATGAAAAACCATTAATATTTAATTGTTTTAAATCATTTACAGACAAACATTTATGTAAAAGTGTTGATGACACAGTGGAATTAGTTAGTAGTACGCTTGGTGTTGGGAAATCTACGATTTACAGAGTTGTTAAAGAAGAGAAATGTGGCCAGTTTTAAACAGCACGTAAAGCTCCAGGAAAACCAAAATTTCAAATAGAAAATCATTTGAAAGAAAGACTTCGAAGGAAAGTGCATGCGTTCTTCTTTAGAAAAGAATTTCCAACAGTAGACAAAGTTCTTGCGTCGGTTCGAGATGATAAGGATTACCCTGAAATGAGTCGAAGCACACTATGGAAACTTTTAAAAGAAATAGGTTTTCTATGGAAAAAGCATTCCAGAAAGTCTATTTTAATAGAAAGAAGCGATATTGTAGTATGGAGAAGAAATTACCTAAGGACTATAAAAGAAATGAGAAACCAAAGAAGAAATATATTTTATTTAGATGAAACATGGATCAACGAGGGACATACACCAAATAAATTTTGGCAAGATGAAACTGTTACAAGTCGAAGACAGGCTTTTTTAAATAATTTATCTACTGGTTTAAATCCACCATCAGGAAAGGGGCGCAGACTGATAATAGTACACATCGGTAGTTCAAACGGTTTTGTTAAAGGTGGTTTATTGACTTTTGAATCTACTCGTACCGGTGACTACCATGAGGACATGAATGCTGATGTCTTTAAAGAGTGGTTCGAACAAATGATAGATCTTCTTCCTCAGAACTGTATAATAGTAATGGATAATGCAAGTTATCACTCGAGACTTACTGAAAAAATGCCCACAACCAAGTGGTTAAAAAAACATTTACAGAATTGGCTAAATTCGAAGAATATTAAGTTCCATCCCGGTTCTGTGAGAAGAGAACTGTATCATTTGTGTTCCCTTCATAAAGAGAAATTAAAAAAATATGAAATTGATGAAATTGCAAAAAATCGTGGGATGACGGTGGTTAGATCACCACCATATCATTGCGAAGTAAACCCGATTGAACTGATATGGGCACAGATAAAGGGAGAAGTTTCAGGAAAAAATAATTCTTTTAAAATGAGTGATGTTAAACAGTTGTTTTTGGAGGCTGTAAATAATGTGAACCCTGAAAACTGGGAAAAGGCAGTAAATCATACGATTAAAAAAGAAGAGAAAATGTGGAAGTTGGACAATATTACTGATGAAATGATCGAGAAACTCATTGTAAATATTGGTTGCGACAGTTCATCTTCTGATTTCGATTCTGATTTGGATTTGTAGGTAAGAAGTAGTTTTTATATTAAAATTATTATTTATGAACGTAACGTTGTTTAAAAGTCAAAGTTTAAACCCTTATACCTACATAACCCGTTTGACACAATGTTCTTAACATACCTTGTGGAAAAATAAAATATTTTATCCTACTAAAGATCTCAATGCTGAGTTTAAGAGTTTGGTAAGAAAACAGGATAAAATCTTTAGTTCGTCATTATTTTTTGCATAAAATACTTTTGCAGTACCTTCATTAACAATTTTAATAATTCTAAACATTTAAAATTTAATTACTTGTTTCAATTTATTTAAATATTTACTTTAATATATTTCTTGTAAATCAATCTTACTTTACCCCTTCCAACTTGACTGTTTTGAGGTTTTCTCTCATTGACAAGTGACAGTACCCAATTAACAGATTATAAGATATTGGTTTAAATTACTAACAACTTTGTCCATTATACTTATAAACAATGTTAGGCATAATAAATAATAAAACTTGTCTGAAGACATCCTAGTTAAATTTTCTAGATTATAAATTAAAAAGAAATTGTTTGCGCCACTGATTGTCGGCATCTATTTGTAACTAAATTAAGGTACTTAAAGGATTTTGGAATCAACTTGTTTTTCCTCCAGCATCAGCATCAACATTAAGCACGTTCCATTTGCTGTCTGAGCCTTTCAACGCTTAACGGTGAATAGACGAATAACAAGGGAAGTTTTATACATTTCACGTTCTATAAAAACGTAAATATTCAAGTGTATATTTATTTGATATATCTCTTAGTCAGTTCATGAATAAAATAGACAATTTGAATCTTAGATTATATCAATTTTCTTATTAAATCAAACCTCTTTCGTGTGTGAGAACAGTTGGCAGTTTAGAAATTTTTCTTAGTGTATGACCTGATAATTTCGCACTAAATATTTTATTTTCAATCACCTGAAACTTAGAGTGACCCACGTATATTTAATTTTTGTAAACATTAGTATTTATCGAGTTATTTATGCGAAAATAAAAAAATATATATCAGCGATCCAGAAAATACCCCTACACCGAGTTTGACGAAAATCGAGTAAGTGCCTTGAAAAAATGCCCAGTATTTTATATCCGCCATTTTGTGTTTTGAAAATATGATTTCAGATTCTTAATCAGCAACCCCGAAAATTCCTATACACCAAGTTCGACGCAAATCTAGTAAATGCTTTGAAAAAATGTCGCCATTTTATATCCGCCATTTTATTTTTTGAAAATATGATTTCAGATTCGTAATGAGCGACCCCTATAACCAATTTGACGCAAAGCTAGTAAGTGCTTTGAAAAAATGTCGCCGTTTTATATCCGTCATTTTGTTTTTTGAAAATACTATTTCAGATTCGTAATCAGCGATCACAAAAAATTCGGCTACACCAAGATTGACGTAAATCTAATAAACGTTTTGAAAAAATGTCCGCCATTTTATATCCGCCATTTTGTTTTTTGGAAAATATGATTTCAGATTCTTAATCAGCAACCCCGAAAATTCCTATACATCAAGTTTGACGCAAATCTAGTAAATGCTTTGAAAAAATGTCGCCATTTTATATCCGCCATTTTATTTTTTGAAAATATGATTTCAGATTCGTAATGAGCGACCCCTATACACCAATTTGACGCAAAGCTAGTAAGTGCTTTGAAAAAATGTCGCCGTTTTATATCCGTCATTTTGTTTTTTGAAAATACTATTTCAGATTCGTAATCAGCGATCCCAAAAAATTCGGCTACACCAAGATTGACGTAAATCTAATAAACGTTTTGAAAAAATGTCCGCCATTTTATATCCGCCATTTTGTTTTTTGGAAAATATGATTTCAGATTCTTAATCAGCAACCCCGAAAATTCCTATACACCAAGTTTGACGCAAATCTAGTAAATGCTTTGAAAAAATGTCGCCATTTTATATCCGCCATTTTATTTTTTGAAAATATGAATTCAGATTCGTAATGAGCGACCCCTATAACCAATTTGACGCAAAGCTAGTAAGTGCTTTGAAAAAATGTCGCCGTTTTATATCCGTCATTTTGTTTTTTGAAAATACTATTTCAGATTCGTAATCAGCGACCCCGAAAATTCGGCTACACCAAGATTGACGTAAATCTAATAAACGTTTTGAAAAAATGTCCGCCATTTTATATCCGCCATTTTGTTTTTTGGAAAATATGATTTCAGATTCTTAATCAGCAACCCCGAAAATTCCTATACACCAAGTTCGACGCAAATCTAGTAAATGCTTTGAAAAAATGTCGCCATTTTATATCCGCCATTTTATTTTTTGAAAATATGATTTCAGATTCGTAATGAGCGACCCCTATACACCAATTTGACGCAAAGCTAGTAAGTGCTTTGAAAAAATGTCGCCGTTTTATATCCGTCATTTTGTTTTTTGAAAATACTATTTCAGATTCGTAATCAGCGACCCCGAAAATTCGGCTACACCAAGATTGACGTAAATCTAATAAACGTTTTGAAAAAATGTCCGCCATTTTATATCCGCCATTTTGTTTTTTGGAAAATATGATTTCAGATTCTTAATCAGCAACCCCGAAAATTCCTATACACCAAGTTTGATGCAAATCTAGTAAATGCTTTGAAAAAATGTCGCCATTTTATATCCGCCATTTTATTTTTTGAAAATATGATTTCAGATTCGTAATGAGCGACCCCTATAACCAATTTGACGCAAAGCTAGTAAGTGCTTTGAAAAAATGTCGCCGTTTTATATCCGTCATTTTGTTTTTTGAAAATACTATTTCAGATTCGTAATCAGCGACCACGAAAATTCGGCTACACCAAGATTGACGTAAATCTAATAAACGTTTTGAAAAAATGTCCGCCATTTTATATCCGCCATTTTGTTTTTTGGAAAATATGATTTCAGATTCTTAATCAGCAACCCCGAAAATTCCTATACACCAAGTTTGACGCAAATCTAGTAAATGCTTTGAAAAAATGTCGCCATTTTATATCCGCCATTTTATTTTTTGAAAATATGATTTCAGATTCGTAATGAGCGACCCCTATAACCAATTTGACGCAAAGCTAGTAAGTGCTTTGAAAAAATGTCGCCGTTTTATATCCGTCATTTTGTTTTTTGAAAATACTATTTCAGATTCGTAATCAGCGACCCCGAAAATTCGGCTACACCAAGATTGACGTAAATCTAATAAACGTTTTGAAAAAATGTCCGCCATTTTATATCCGCCATTTTGTTTTTTGGAAAATATGATTTCAGATTCTTAATCAGCAACCCCGAAAATTCCTATACACCAAGTTTGACGCAAATCTAGTAAATGCTTTGAAAAAATGTCGCCATTTTATATCCGCCATTTTATTTTTTGAAAATATGATTTCAGATTCGTAATGAGCGACCCCTATAACCAATTTGACGCAAAGCTAGTAAGTGCTTTGAAAAAATGTCGCCGTTTTATATCCGTCATTTTGTTTTTTGAAAATACTATTTCAGATTCGTAATCAGCGACCCCGAAAATTCGGCTACACCAAGATTGACGTAAATCTAATAAACGTTTTGAAAAAATGTCCGCCATTTTATATCCGCCATTTTGTTTTTTGGAAAATATGATTTCAGATTCTTAATCAGCAACCCCGAAAATTCCTATACACCAAGTTTGACGCAAATCTAGTAAATGCTTTGAAAAAATGTCGCCATTTTATATCCGCCATTTTATTTTTTGAAAATATGATTTCAGATTCGTAATGAGCGACCCCTATAACCAATTTGACGCAAAGCTAGTAAGTGCTTTGAAAAAATGTCGCCGTTTTATATCCGTCATTTTGTTTTTTGAAAATACTATTTCAGATTCGTAATCAGCGACCACGAAAATTCGGCTACACCAAGATTGACGTAAATCTAATAAACGTTTTGAAAAAATGTCCGCCATTTTATATCCGCCATTTTGTTTTTTGGAAAATATGATTTCAGATTCTTAATCAGCAACCCCGAAAATTCCTATACACCAAGTTTGACGCAAATCTAGTAAATGCTTTGAAAAAATGTCGCCATTTTATATCCGCCATTTTATTTTTTGGAAATATGATTTCAGATTCGTAATGAGCGACCCCTATAACCAATTTGACGCAAAGCTAGTAAGTGCTTTGAAAAAATGTCGCCGTTTTATATCCGTCATTTTGTTTTTTGAAAATACTATTTCAGATTCGTAATCAGCGACCCCGAAAATTCGGCTACACCAAGATTGACGTAAATCTAATAAACGTTTTGAAAAAATGTCCGCCATTTTATATCCGCCATTTTGTTTTTTGGAAAATATGATTTCAGATTCTTAATCAGCAACCCCGAAAATTCCTATACACCAAGTTTGACGCAAATCTAGTAAATGCTTTGAAAAAATGTCGCCATTTTATATCCGCCATTTTATTTTTTGAAAATATGATTTCAGATTCGTAATGAGCGACCCCTATAACCAATTTGACGCAAAGCTAGTAAGTGCTTTGAAAAAATGTCGCCGTTTTATATCCGTCATTTTGTTTTTTGAAAATACTATTTCAGATTCGTAATCAGCGACCCCGAAAATTCGGCTACACCAAGATTGACGTAAATCTAATAAACGTTTTGAAAAAATGTCCGCCATTTTATATCCGCCATTTTGTTTTTTGGAAAATATGATTTCAGATTCTTAATCAGCAACCCCGAAAATTCCTATACACCAAGTTTGACGCAAATCTAGTAAATGCTTTGAAAAAATGTCGCCATTTTATATCCGCCATTTTATTTTTTGAAAATATGATTTCAGATTCGTAATGAGCGACCCCTATAACCAATTTGACGCAAAGCTAGTAAGTGCTTTGAAAAAATGTCGCCGTTTTATATCCGTCATTTTGTTTTTTGAAAATACTATTTCAGATTCGTAATCAGCGACCCCGAAAATTCGGCTACACCAAGATTGACGTAAATCTAATAAACGTTTTGAAAAAATGTCCGCCATTTTATATCCGCCATTTTGTTTTTTGGAAAATATGATTTCAGATTCTTAATCAGCAACCCCGAAAATTCCTATACACCAAGTTTGACGCAAATCTAGTAAATGCTTTGAAAAAATGTCGCCATTTTATATCCGCCATTTTATTTTTTGAAAATATGATTTCAGATTCGTAATGAGTGACCCCTATACACCAATTTGACGCAAAGCTAGTAAGTGCTTTGAAAAAATGTCGCCGTTTTATATCCGTCATTTTGTTTTTTGAAAATACTATTTCAGATTCGTAATCAGCGACCCCAAAAAATTCGGCTACACCAAGATTGACGTAAATCTAATAAACGTTTTGAAAAAATGTCCGCCATTTTATATCCGCCATTTTGTTTTTTCGCAATATGATTTCAGATTCATAATCAGCGACCCCGATAATTCCCGTACACAGAGTTTGACGAAAATCTAGTAAGTGCTTTGAAAACATGTCCGCCATTTTATATCCGCCATTTTGTTTTTTGTCCCAGGACTATATAGTTGTTTCCGATTTGGACTCGGTTACATTACAATATAATTTTATTATATTATTTGTTGGTACCGACTTTGAGATTTATTTCGATGTTTAATCTATTTATAAGTATTTGAAAATGTAAAAAAGGTCTACATAGTAATTTTGGCATTTGTTGGGACGTCCAGAGCAAATAAAACTTTTATTCACATACACTTATCTCTTTTGCTAGGAATAAACGAGTCCATAGAGAACTTAAAAAAGTATCGACAAGTTATAAATCTGGAAAAGCTTGGAGACGGTTTCAGAAGTAATAAATTTTAAGCAACACGTTAATATATAAACACTCTTTTTAACTAAAATGTCAAATGGGAGAAAACGACATTTTTCATTTGGATTGATTTACGTTTACACCACGACCCTTTTGCTGACTCATTCGCTACAAATCAAATAAAGTGTACAATAAAAATCAGAATAATTGAATTTTTTTCACTTTGTCCGTTTAAAATGGTATATTTTATCGATCCAATAATAACATTTTAAATTATTTAAAGCACAGTCGACATGTCACTTTGTTTAATTGTTATAATGGTGGAATAATTTTATATAGCTCACATTTGTTATATACAACGTTTGGTATGTAAATATGTAACACGTTAACTGCCAACTACGAGATAATTAGCGCTAGTAAGCTAGCACAAGTAGCAGCAATACGCCTCTGTGTAAGAGAAATAAACATTCAAGACAGCATAGGTCAGTCCGTTGTTGTTATCTGACAGTACCCTGAATGAATTAGCTAACCGCAAGAAAGTGATTCTGACATGGGTTCCAGGACACAAAGGGCATCGAGGAAATGAAAAAGCCGATGAACTAGCCAGACAAGATTCGTCAATGGCATTCTATAATCCAGAACCCTTCTGCGGTATAGCAAAAACAACAGTTAAAAAAGCAATCAGCAAATGGGTGGAAAGACAGGCCCAAAGCTGGTGGGAATATTCCCCAGGACAGAGACAGGCAAAAAAGTTTCTCAAGAAACCATCGCCTACACTCACG
Source organism: Crepidodera aurea (assembly GCA_949320105.2). Classification (NCBI taxonomy): domain Eukaryota; kingdom Metazoa; phylum Arthropoda; class Insecta; order Coleoptera; family Chrysomelidae; genus Crepidodera; species Crepidodera aurea. Next base: position 4,457,354 of record OX439476.1, on the reverse strand, counting down.
GCAGACATACTAAGCAAGGACAGAAGGTCCGTAAAGGCAATAGTAGACATGCTTATAGGACACTGTAAACTCAATAAGCACATGAAAAACCTAGGTCTGGCAGAAGAAACCACATGCAGGTTTTGCCAGACAGAAGAAGAAACCTCAATCCATATTCTATGCGAATGCGACGGAATAGCAAGGACTAGGTTTTCACAGAAGGGAATGGAATAGCTACGTTGAAGAGCCACTGTCAGGGATTCTAACCATACTTGAAAGGACGAAGCTCGCGCAAGTCATCTAGACACCACAATAGATCTGCAAAGGGTCACCCCTTTCTACATCTACATCTACATCTAAGCTAGCAGTTACTCGGCGTAGCAGATCATTTGTAGCTTTTTGTAGATTCTTTGTAGCTTTATGCCCTACTTGCAGAAATTAAAAAAAATTGTGTGAATTTGCTTAATTTGTAAAAAACGAACAAAATAAAAATAGCTCTTAACATTTTTGTCTTCACACTGGCTCATTTTATTTCATTAAACTATGTCAAAATTAGAAATACAAATTAATTTGAATTCGTTTTAGTATTTTTTTCATGGCCAATAATTTATCAACGACGCCTTAAAAGATTAAATATACAGAGTGATTCATAACTATTGGGATATAGATACAGGGCGTTAAAGTTGAAATTTTTTTTCTTTAATTGTAATTTTATTTCATTACATATACTGTAAAGGGAATATTTGGTCTTATTTTCTTCATTAATACACCCACGCGGCAAAATGATACATCATTTATACAGCTAAATGAATTTTCCAAGTTGCAGATTTCTAAGCCATTAAACGGAGTGGTGGTTAAAAATCCGTTGTTGTAGCACAAGGATATTGAAAATTCCATACAAAATAAAGCTGATATTGCTAATAAAATCCTCTGCGAAACTGTAACATGCGCTGCTCTTAATAGTTCTACCAGCGCCAAAAGACATTATATGGCAAACAGCCAACAATATAAACTCAAGTTTAAATCAGGAATATTACACAACGTATAATCTGTCTGGTCTTAAATTTCAGTAAGTGTACAATTTCTAACGTAAATATCAATAAATATCCATATACACAAAGATGAAATTAATCACAATTTGTAGTTAATTTGTATATTAAAATAAACGGTATTTGCATCTATCGGAGAGTACATAAAACTATCGTTTGAACATATACATAATATTTGCATTAATGCTAATCAGATGCATATTCCTGATTAAAGGAAACTATAGAAAGAAAATAGTGGACCTATCTACCTACGCTAACTTCAACTAGATGGTACAGTCGCGAAAATACTGTTTCTCCTGTTTGGATAATAGTAATTTGATTATAACAGAACTAGTTGGGAATCTGAGACCTTCTAGGAAGCGTTTTAAAGATGCTCTATACAATTCGCGAACATCCACCTTAAAAACATGAAATCCTATGTAAAATGACCTGCCGGATTCGAATTTTTTGTTCGCCCTTTGATCATATCCAAAATGCATAACAATCTGACACCAATTAACAAAGTTAAGTACTAGTTTGCAATAAATATTATTTTAAGGATAATTTTCAGTTTTTTCAAAAATGTCATGTTTTGACACATTTCGCAATTCCGGATCAATGGGCGAACAAAAAATTCGAATCCGGCAGGTCATTTCTCTCTCTTTCCACTGGATTAAAACCACTTAGTTGTTAAAAAAGTTTTTTTATTGACGTTTCGGCTTTCCAGATCGAAAGCCGTTATCAAAATGACATAAAATAAATAAATTTACTAGAAACAGAATCTTGCAAAAATATGACATCAACATAGTATACATAGAATAAGATTTTGAGATTGAAGATGTCAAAATCTGTTTCAATCATATTTTTGTGACGTTTCTGGGAACGAATTTTTTGAAAGGATAGCGCATTTGCATATTATAAGAGAATTTATACTTCGTCATAAATGAAGTTTTCTTATTAATATTATCATAAGAAAAAACCAGATAAAAACTTATGATACTATCCCGATATAGAGGGTATCCTTTTTGCAATTAACTCTTTTTGTAAAATAGGTATCCAAATTTTTGAAATATCAACCGAACAATTAGAAACACATTCGTTATTATTTAAGCATATCAATGCTGCTTCTTTAACTTTGCGGTTATAATTATTCGGTTCTTTTAATAATCTAGTTGAAGAATTCCATTGTATTTTATGACCAAAATCCTATGCATGTTCCCATATTTTGGATTTTTCGAATTGTTTATTTTTAATGTACGATTGGTGTTCATTAAGTCTAATATGAAAAGGTCTAGATGTTTCTCCTATATAAAATTTATTACATTCGCATGGAATTTTGTAAATACAATTTTTTGTGTTTTGAATTTCATTAAAAGGTTTTGTATTTACTATTAAAGATTTTAATGTATTATTAGTTTGAAAAACTGTTTTTAAATTAAATTTATCCCTTAATTAAATAAATCCCTTATATTCCAAAATTATCCGAAAAAATTAGAAGGATTGGCAATAAATTTAATTTAAAAACAGTTTTTCAAACTAATAATACATTAAAATCTTTAATAGTAAATACAAAACCTTTTAATGAAATTCAAAACACAAAAAATTGTATTTACAAAATTCCATGCGAATGTAATAAATTTTATATAGGAGAAACATCTAGACCTTTTCATATTAGACTTAATGAACACCAATCGTACATTAAAAATAAACAATTCAAAAAATCCAAAATATGTGAACATGCATGGGATTTTGGTCATAAAATACAATGGAATTCTTCAACTAGATTATTAAAAGAACCGAATAATTATAACCGCAAAGTTAAAGAAGCAGCATTGATATGCTTAAATAATAACGAATGTGTTTCTAATTGTTCGGTTGATATTTCAAAAATTTGGATACCTATTTTACAAAAAGAGTTAATTGCAAAAAGGATACCCTCTATATCGGGAGAGTATCATAAGTTTTTATCTGGTTTTTTCTTATGATAATATTAATAAGAAAACTTCATTTATGACGAAGTATAAATTCTCTTATAATATGCAAATGCGCTATCCTTTCAAAAAATTCGTTCCCAGAAACGTCACAAAAATATGATTGAAACAGATTTTGACATCTTCAATCTCAAAATCTTATTCTATGTATACTATGTTGATGTCATATTTTTGCAAGATTCTGTTTCTAGTAAATTTATTTATTTTATGTCATTTTGATAACGGCTTTCGATCTGGAAAGCCGAAACGTCAATAAAAAAACTTTTTTAACAACTAAGTGGTTTTAATCCAGTGGAAAGAGAGAGAAATTAAAATACAAACCACTATGAGCTTCCGAAATGAACCGGCAAGTCATTTTACATAGGATTTCATGTTTTTTAGGTGGATATTCGCGGGTTGTATAGAGGTGGTCGAATTCAGCACCTCAGATTCCCGACTAAACGTACATATAAAACAAACTTTTTTAATTACTTAATAGAAAATCTACTTATTCCACAACTTTGTAGTTTAAAAATAAAAATAAAAATATTAGTACATTTAAATATTAACATAAAATAAAATAATTAATTAAAGCTTAATCAAATTCTGCCGATTAAGTTAGAGAGGTTATTAGTTTTTGCGTTATCCAATTAAAAAGTCAGATTGATTCGTAAATTAATTCTTGGAACAAGGAAATTTATTTGACAAATTAAATTGGGAGCATAAATAAAGTCGTAGATTAAATTAGAAGAAAAAAAAGACGAAACTTTAAAAGTTGCATTAAATACTTATGGAAAGCATACCGCCAATGAACAAAATAAAACTATCGAACAGACCAGATGGATATATATCAAAGAAGGGGAAATATGCTGCCTTTAAATATCAAATAACCTCCAAAAAATCAATGAATCTTTTCCATTTTTTAAACACTATATTTTAAGGAAAGGAAATGGAAAGGTCAATGTTGGGACTGACCCTCACATCACAAACGCTGAGTTCCGTAGAAGAACCAGAGTGAGTGACGCAGTAGAAAGAATAACAATTCTGAAGTGGGGAATTGGGCGGGACACATTACGAGAATGCGGGACAATAGATGGACCAAGAGGATCATAGAGTGGAGGCCTAGACAGGACGCATACAGAAGCAGGGAACTAGATGGTCCGATGACATTAAACGTATCCACACAAATTGGATACAGGAGGCACAAAATAGGAGAATGTGGGAGCAATCAAGGGAGGCTTATGTCCAGTAGTGGACAAATATGGGCTGATTGATGATGATGATGATATTTTAGATTTCTAAAACTAAATTCATTTAGAGACATAAGTATAACATTTAGAATATATTTCTTAGATCAGCACATAAGAAGTAGTGACCTATACAGAGACCTGGGTGTGGAAATGGTTGCAGAAGTTCATAACCATGTGAACGAGGGATATTCAACTCTTGATCAGCATGGATAGTGAGAAGACTCAGAAGAACCAAACCTTTTAAATTAGTGTAAATAGTTTAGGTTTAATGCGTATTAAGTGCTAAGTTTAAGCCCTAATGTAATGTCAGTTGACTGTGGTAGTTTCAATTGGTTATTGACATTGTTCGATCGTTTGAAACAAATAAATTGCGAAGATTCCCGATTGACAGCGATTGAGAGAAATATATTTGGAAGGACGAAAGGCATCGTTCTGTTTTAACAACCATTTTTAAGCAGTTGGGTGAAGCCATTTCTTATTTTTGTGATTGTGTGTTTTTTTACGTGATAACAAAGGAGGCACAGTAAAGAAGTCATAGGAAAGGAGGCAAAGTAAAGGAGGCATAGTAAGGGAGACATAGTGGAGATCCATAATGAAGGAGGCATAGGGGAGATCCTAAGTAAAGGAGGCATGAATAATAAAGGAAGACCGTAAGTAAAGGGGACTAGGAAGTTATAGAGAGGTTATAAAGCAGACCTTTTTCTTCGTCCCGCACTACATAGACTCAGCAGTCTACCAAAAGATAGCCCAACAAACAATAAAGTGCCGGGAAACTGCTGGCCTTGTGGTGTAAGTGAGGGGAAACTGACTTTTGATACAAAACTGTTGCTGGCCCACAAGATACACATTCATGATGGGCCAACATACGCAAATTAACGGTGGCCCACTATGGGCAAACAGGCAGTTGCCCACACTATTTTACAATCCTACGAACAGTGTTGCCGGACTCGACATATCAAAATACGTTTATATTTTTTATATATTTCGACCAAATCTGTATTATGGACCTTTTGTAAACAAGTCAAGCCTAAAGAACGTAATCAACAATTTCTTGAGTAATAATATACAAATAAATTGAATAGTAAAAAATAAAGTTTTGATGCGTATTCTTCACTATAAGTTTAAGTTTTCTCCAGTTGCATTTAACATTTTATAAAAACATCAAATAATATTTCTACATTCTAAATTTAATAGCGAAATGAGTAAACCCTCTGTTAATAAAAAAAAACTTACCTGTTGCATTCCTTTTGGCTTTCGCACCATGTCAAGTAAGCCGTAAAAACTTCGCTTTCAAGATTTTCTCTGCAGTAGTGCTGACATCTAGATTGCTCAGCGCAATATTTATAGTACGGTTGAAAAATATCTTGGATACTATGGAAACCTTCTAACATGTTTTCTAGGCAGGAAGTTCGTTTGTATTTTCGCATATCTCGCACTAACGGGAAAAGAGTATTTCGCCAGAAGACAACATTTGCATCCAGGATTTCCGTAATATTAGAGAAAAATTTGTCGGTGTCAATTTCTTTCAGAAGATTTTTCGATTGCAGATCTTTTAGACAAGCTAAAAAAAGCTGAAACAAAAATATCCCTGTTCACGATAAGTTTAAAATTACGTCACAGAACAAAGTAATGCAGTGTTGCCACGTCTTAAAAAAAATACGGTTTGTAATGAATTTAAATTAAAAAAAAAACAGTTAATATGCAATTATTTAGATTAGTTTTTATAGTTTTTAATCTCCGCAGCACCTCAGAAAAGATGAAAAAACTTGGACTTAGACCATAAAATATCAAGTGTATCAAGATAGAATAATAAGTCTTTTTGGATAGAATAAGATGAATACATTTGGTCTGAACCACTGAAGAAGAAAACCCAGGCGATTCAACCAAACGGAGTCATCATCCACAGTAAAAGGTCTAATACTAAAAATAAAGCTGTATAGAGTGCTCTGATAGCACTAAGGATGTCCACAATGGTTGGCATAAGAATAATTACAGAATTGGATGATGAACAAATAGTAAAACAAACTACTACAAAAGAAACATTACCTCAAAGTATATTGCTAAATCTAATTTAAACGATAGTTCGTATTGTTCATGTTTGATTCAATTTGGAACATATTTTTTACAGTATAAATAAATGAATTTCAGAAATATTTTGTTGATCTTATAACCCAGTGCCTGAATTCTTGCGTGGTCTTCTAAAAGAATACAAAACATTATTGAATTATTTATTGTTTCTTTCTAAGAGTATTTTCTCAAACAATCTTTTATCTTGTTTGGTTCAAAGCTGAAAATTTAATTGGCTGCTTGGTAACATGCAAAGGAATAAAGCGTATAAGTAGTTTCTTTTGCTTCGTTAAAACGGAATTATTTACTTTTTAATTTGCTAATACTTACATCTGTAACGACTTTTAAAGTTTTAATATAAGCAATTTCCGTTTTAATTAGCTCCCATAGAGCCGTTTGTTGCTGTTGTTGTTTTTCGTTGAGATCTGAAATGAAAAGATAACTATAATTAGAGGTGAAATTTCATTTTAAGATGAAAGCAACTTGAAACGTCAAGTGACCTAATTGAAATTTTGTTTTGGCTTAAACAATTCTGATTAATTAATTAATGAATAAATGATTGTGAAAAAATAGAATTGGACATTTATAGAACTTTAATATTCGGGAAAAATTGTAGTAAAAATATACAGGATCTTAAGGATTCATAGGGGTTTTAAAACAGACATTTATAATGAATCTTTTTTTAGTGTCACTTAACTTTGTCATTAGTCGCAAGTAATGAACCACATTTTATATGTTTTTAATATTTTTTGTGCGTTTTCTATGTCCATTGTAGTATTAATAAATTTTGTACTCAAAGATCGACCTTATAAAAAAAATAAAGAAATTTTGATGTTATCACATCAACAAAGAATGAAAAAATAGTTCCATCATTACTTCCACTTCCATCTAAATCTAAATTCTAGCTCATCCTATAACTAGTCTTGTACTTCATTATTTATGAAGCTACTTTGGAAAAAGGTCCTTGGCTACCACACCATTGACCATCATAGGCTTGATTACCCTTGTGTATGGTCATTTTGGGATTGAGTCGCCAGTTCTTGCCAAACATCCTCCTACACCTGCCTAGTGCTATGGCTATTTTTGTCATATAGGGTTTCCAAGTAAGTCTTTGATCAAAATCTACTCCTAGGTAAATCGCTTCTTTGGTCAATGGAATTGCTATACCCTCCAGCACTGGTGGTGTCAAGCTTCGCAGTACTCGTTGTTCGTTGCGACAATTTGTGATTATTCCAATAAACTGACCTCCAATGACGATCGCTAGGTCGTCTGCATATTCAAGGCAATGAAAGCCTTCTTGGATAAGTCTTTGTAGAAGGCCATTGCGCATAGTTGCGGTGACAGGTCTTTGTGGAGAGCCTCCGCCTGCTTTGGCTACTCTTCTAGTCTCTCTAGACTGGACCTTATCCATCTGCATAGGTTTAGCGGGACTCCTCTTCTTGTTTGTGTATTAACTGGTACGTCTGTGATTGTTAAATGCTCCTTTTAAGTCTAGAAACATTGTCATGGCTATTTCTTTGGCATCTATTGACTTTGAAAACTCATCGTATAACTAGTCTTCAACTTCATTTTTTACGAAAATATTTAGTGTCATTGTGCTATTTCAAGGATTTTCAAGATACCAGTCAATCTGTAAATCAGAATAAACCTGGCCCTGAATGTCTGTTTTCTCCATTTGAAGAGAATTTGTAAGAAGCTGGTCCATTTGGTATTCAGAATACACCATGGAATGGAGGTGTGTTGATTCATTAAAAATATCTGGACCTAAAAAATTTTTTGATTCTACACATACGAATATTGAATATTTAAATCTATGTTGAGCAATACCAAAAGACTGGAACGAAAATTCAAGTATGTGTATATGCGGGAACGACTTGCCTGAATGGATATTTTAGGAAAATCAAAGGTAAAGAAAAAACCTGCTTAATTAACACATGGCGACCTTTTTGAGTCCTAGAAATTCTGAAGTAATGGTCTGGAAAAAAGGGAATACTTAATTGGAAAGAAGATCGATCAATGTTCATACTGATGTCTGGTCTTTGGGTCATTGTATTTATTGAATAAAGTAATTGAATAATTTTACTCGGAAAAAGATGATTAAATATTTACATAAATCCATGATTTCTGAAATTGAATTGGCAACGTTGTATTTTCAACTTTGAATTTATGAGATGGCTGTCATTTGACAAGCAAATTATTTATGTCCGTCAAATGAACATTGTTTCCTTTTTTAATACTTTTCAGGCTTATTCTGGTTATAAATTGCTACTTGGGCATTTGTAGAAAAGTTATGTATGCGTTTGTATTGGAAAAATATATTAAATAATCGTTTCAATGCACTGAATTTGTTTGTCTTGGAGTGAGTATCCCAATATATATTTTTTCAAAAAAAAAATGTGAAAAATATTTTTCCGCGCAAAAATGTCTATTGCTATATTGATTTTATCATGTTCTATTGCATTGTAAAAAGCGGCAAATTTAAAATTGAATTCTTTCAGGTCAGGTCAGGTCAGGTCAGGACAACTCTGCCTTAGGCAAGGACTGCAATTTTAATAACATCTTCTCGGTTTTTGAACTCTATTAATGTTAATTATTTATAACTAGCAGTTTGTGACTAACTGTTTCCAACTAATCGTTTATAACCAATTGTTTATGACTAATTGTATCGCTAATGACCATGTGGTTGATGCGAATTTTTTTCTAATAAAAAAAAATTCTTTCAGATTGAAACGCCAGAAATTAAATAAAGTCAAAGCTTGACGTTGATATTTACAAAAATAGGTTATTTTTTTATGACGATTTTCCATCATCACTCCACCTACGTTTTCGCCGGCCACTGTTAGACCAGCATTATATGTATCGAGACTACGTTACTGAACTTTGCTCTGGAACACCCCTCGCACAAAAATATATGATTTCCATTGATGATCTATGATTGACAATTAACTACTTTTGACAATGCCAAAAACTGACAAATTAAATATTTATCAGCTTCTCTTCTAATGGAAATAAAACCACCTATTTTAAAGAAAAAGGGGGCTTTAATTGACGTTTCGACTTTCTTGAACGAAAGTCGTTTTCAAAATGACATAACAAAATATATAATAAAAAATTTACAATAGAAACAGGTTATATTATCTCTGTGTTGTCTGCCATTGCTAGGAAATAAAATAAAAGCCTAACTTTTCTTGTAATAGTAGGGGAGGCCAAGCGGGGATTTTCCGCGATACTCGAGCGCGTCAGAAATATACATGGAGAGAAGCCTTGCACCCTGTAATGTACCCTTACCATATATGAACCCTTAATATAGGGGGGTGCATTGAGGGCAGCCCGTCAGATTAGTAAAAAAAATCGATCCTTAGAAAAACTTGAGCGCGACATTATCAATTATGATTAGAGAATATCTTTCTTCTTCTTCTAAATAATGTCTCGTCAGTCTGATTCTTTTTCATTATTAACAAGGTAACAAATTGAAACACGTAAATTATATCTCTGTATATAAAAGGTGTGCATAATACCGCTTGTTGGCGTGTCATAGTAGAAAAACAAAAATAGTTCATTGCATGTTCTTTCCCTCTATTCAAATTAATTAGAAATGCTGTAATTTGTAGACTAATCTGTCAGAACATTGCAGGACAATAACAAGTTTTTTTTTCAAATAGTAAACAACATGTTTTCAAACGCAAAAGTGCCCATTATAAAATAATGAATCGGGTAAGACAGAAAGACATCAAACGGAAACCAAAGAAATGGTGTGGTGTTCATTAAACAAATTCGAAAACATAAAAGAAGTCCCAGAAGTTCCAATAGGCTGAGCCATCCGATATACTAGCTCTAAATATATATTCCAGAATTGCTCTCGTATATTTTTGGAACGACCCACATTATTCATTCAAAAATGCAGAAATTGCAGTCCTTAAATAAATAAAGGTATGATTTATTGTCACATGAAAATATATAAGTATAGCGTTTTCCAAACATGGATATTTGAAACAGTCAGTAAACATTTGAAAATGTTATTTATAGCTTTACATATTTTGTGTGTCAAAACATGAAATGGAATATTAAATAAAGAGCATTTGGGCGCTAAAAGTATGGATTATGGATGTACTTACGTAACATTTGTGGAAAACACCAATGTGCGAATGTAAGAGAGAGAATGAAACTGACTGAACAGCCTTGACGGTTATTAATGTACTGAATAGGTAATTGCCTGGGTCATACAAGGTGCACAAGATTAGTTTTCGGACCTTGTCAACATTTGCGACGAATAGATGTAGTGGACTGAAAAACAGGAAAAAAGTCGCTTCCTTCTTGAATAATTTTTTTAGTTATAACTAAATGGGATCTTCACAGATCGATAGGATAGGTCCGTGGTCACCCGAAATGGCCAATTACGACATTTTTTTGTTGGTCAGACAATTTATGTACTGAAAAATGTCATTAATCTGTCAAAATTCAGTTTTCATACTTTTTCACACATAGATCGCGATATCTCCGAAACTAATGGAGATAATTAGGTGTTTAACTCCAAATCTAACCTCATTTGTATTGTATTTCTAATTACTCATACTTAATTACTTTCTACATAATTGCATGTTTTTTTATGTTTTTTTTGCTTAAAATAGATAAAAAATAATAAGAAAAGATTTGAGATTTTATGCAACTTCTAATACAGATACGTCACTGGGACGGTACTGATTTGCTTTACGGTAAACGATTAAAAAAGAAGAAACATAACAGACCAAGACCATCACTAGTTTCGAAAAACGAAGACGAAGAAGAAGAAAAATATAGAATAACGATTTTAAAGTCTGGAAAACACAAATACACTAACTTAGAAACAAAGAAAATACTATATACTAATTAAAAAATATTAATAAATCAAAAATAAATGCAAAATCAAAAACCCACGCTTCAACAAAAATCAAAGAAATGACATTATTGACAGTGACATTTAACAATTTTAACTTTGATGTCGAGTGAATTCGTTGAACTTTCGATTCGGCTTATATCTAACTTCAGTTACGCAACCAGTGACGTAATTTCAACATTTGCGCAATATTCAAAAGGCACATTATAAAAATTAATAAAATGCTGGTAAAAATTATGTATGGAATTAAAATTAGAAAAACATATTGTATTGTTATTTATTCATATCGTACTTGTTATTTATAAGGTTTTAAATAGAATCTGAGAATTAGTTAAACACCCAATTATGAACTTTTTTTTAATCGATAGGAGAGAGATGGCCGCTGATACTTGAGTTGACTATACTTTTGAGAAATATTTTTGTTTTGTCGTTGAAGTAGGCAAAACTTCAAATTATACTTTTTATGTAGTACTTTTTAGGTAAGCGAGAAACTTTTTTGCTTTGAGGATTTTTGCCTTACTCAGCGAATAAAATGAAGGTATGATATTAAGGAAGTTTTTACAAAAAACCGTAGTACGTTACGACCTATAGTTTTTGAAATATTGCAAATTAAATATCCGAATACCATAGATGGTAGCACATCTAAAAAACACGAAATACAGTTACAATCCAGATCAGGATTAAGAAAAATTTGTAAAAGTTGATAATCTCTAAAATAGCACCGAAAAAATCTAATACTACGGTGATATACCTAGAGCGAAGATAATGGAAGTGATACTGTGTATAGTTTAAGTAAGCGATCTGAAAATTTCTTTTAAGTCGACGCCCGAGTGTTCTACTTTAATATATAGCTCGGGAGTCAGAGAATATTTTTTGAGTTGATAAAATAGAAACATGCATTCGCTAAGATATAATCGAAGCGACTAATCGCTCGGCCGTCCGACGAAATCATTTTGCATCCTCGGTAACGTAGCGGCATCCTTTGCGGCAGTCTCAAAGGATGCCGGTACGTTAGAAGTTTTAGTGGTAGCAACAAAGGCGCTGCTTTAAAGCTGTTACATTGGGGCTTCTATATGTATTACAAGAACTATACACTGAATATGATCGGTCTAGCTAGATAGAGCCTAGAGAGACTCTCGCTAGAGAGCTCTTCTAGCTGTGTAGACTTCTAGACTCAACAGAGACTCTAGCTAAAAAATCTACAGTGTATAGGTGCCTTAAAGGCAGATTTAATATCCGCGAGCGAATTAGTAGTTTGCATTGTCTAAAAACGAATGGTTGACTTTAAAATTTCTAACAATTATTCAAGCGTGTAAAAGTTTTTGCCCCACGGCACTTAAATGTCGTAAATAAAATTCATTCGCGATTGAGGCACAAAAGTCATCAACATCCCCCAGGCGATACTAAATTTAATATTAAACATCTTCTATCAAGTACTTAAATAAAAACATTAAATGAATGACCTCGAGTAAAACACATAAAAGAGACATTTTTCTTACCAGGATAAACATAAAGGTCTAGTCGAGAGACAAATTCTTTCTGCCGCCAGGGAAATCACTTATGGTCGGTTTTATATAAAGATGCATCTCACAAGATTAAGTTCAAATAACAAACAGTGATTTGTGAATGCTGTTTGGAAAACTCTCTCTTAGACAATATTATTATCAAATATACTATTTCAACAGTAAATTCCACTTACAACTCGTGTTTCGTTCTATACTTTATCTACGCCTCAACAAAAATAATTATTTTTTAAATATACATTTTAAACACTGACATTTAAATAATGATTGACGTTTCTAATTAATTTCATAGTAATGACAGATTTAAAAGTGTTATACAGGGTGACCGACAATGAGGCACATTCTAAAAATATTTCTATTTATATATAGGGTGTCCCAAATAAGATATACAACTCTGTTCTGTTTTTTTATGGCAACCCCCCATTTTTGTTATATTTTTAGATTCGCCATTAAATTGTCGATATAACACACCCGAGTTTCTTAAACTTATCTGCATTAGTTTTTAACTTCTGTCAATTTATGTGTTAAAATAACGTCTAAATAATAACAAGAGTGCACTCGACGTGACGGTGGTCTATTGGGACCAAAAATAACGCCATATTTTAATATTTTTGAAATACAATATTTTTATTTGTGTTTATAGGGTATTTTCTTTCCCCTGATGCAAAAATTTTGTTTGTTTATGCCTACTTAGTACTAAAAAATAAATAAAAAAGTGATATATTTGACATACAAATTTTGAGAGCTTACAACACTTACAAAGAACAAAAGTCATATTTCTGGTTTATAAAAACTGATAAAATAATAATAAAACTCTAATAAAAATACAAAGAATTCAGCAAAATACTCATATACAGGGTGTTTGGTGGGTCGATGCATACCTTTGAGTAGCTGATAGAAGACATCATTTTGAACATATTTAGGTAAACTTACCTTAGTACGAAGTTTGATGGATTATGAAATATTCGCCATTTTGTAATTTTCTGCAAATCCTTTATACAATCTTTATTATTCAGTATTAGAATAAAAATTGAATGTGGAGGCTGTATGTATTTGAAAAAAGACGCTAAATGTGTGCGTGTGTGTGTGTGTGTGTATCTGGGTGTGTATGACATATATCCATCATATAAACCATAAACGTAAAGAGGTGAACGCCTAACTTGCCGATAAATGCGCATATATCGAGTTCCCCCTAAACATTTTAAACTCGCGCTAGCTCGAAATCTGTACATAGGATTGAGTTGGGCCCGTGAACACTTTTGATCGGGATGGAATGAAGAATAAATTTCCGAAGTTTGAGAGAAATCCACCGAAAGCCATTTTCCTATCAAAAACTGCGGGGTCCTTTATGAATATGAAATCAAAATACACCATTTTCGAGGATATTTGGTGAAACATTTTTGTTATTCCTTGTTATTGATTTTGAGATATTTGTTGTTGAATGAACCCATTTTGGGACATAAATGTTACCATAACTTCAGAACCACCTGGTATAAACCCATTTCAACCCTATATTTTTGAGAAGCACTCTTCCGAAGGAATTCAATCGAGTAAAAATATATAGGGTGTTTGATTTAAAAAACATAACTTTGATGTCACACATTTATGGGACACCCTGTATGTTGGTAGTTATTTTTGGAACATAGCTCTCATTCCCTATCTTAAAAAGGGAAGCAGCTATCTTCCACGCAACCATCGTTGATACACCTGGTATGCTATAAATTCTTTTGATATATTTTGAAACCATTTAAGAAATGTCTATAAAAAGAAACAATTATTTTGACAAATTAACTGGTAATAAACGTTACTTTTAATCCAATATATTTCGTAGGTGATTAAATAACTGATCCACAAACACTAATGAATTATAGATCTAAATATTGATGGATGATAAAGGTAGATAAAAGAAGAAATTACCAGATTTATTAGAATATAAGTTCAATCAATTGCTTTGTATCCCGGCACAGATATTTTTTTGAAACTTTCGATAGCGTTCGGTCAGGAAAATAGCGTGAGAGTTTACATTATCTCACACGGCGAAATTAATTACTCTGTCCCTACAAAATTCAGCTACAGCCATTAATATTTTACTATTGATGTCGTGTTTTAAAAAAAGAAAGAGATGAGAGTATATAGGAAAATTAAATTAGGAGTACAAGTTTAAGCTTGCATTTCCGAGAATTAATTAGTCATTAATAGAATTATTTATCCAATTTAAGTCAATAATAGAATTTCTGGAATCAATTAGTCAATAAAAGAATTTCTGACAATTGATTTGGCGGTGATGTTATTAATTAGTAATTAATAGAATTATTTATCGAGACAAGTCGGTCAATAATAGTTGTTATTTATAACTTAAAAGTAGTAATTCTTTGTTTGTTGATTTATTTTTACTCATATTTAAATAAGAGACATTTTAATTTATATTGAGACAATTTATTATGAATTTACTATTTATACAAAATGATGTAATTCTCGAAGGTTCTATGGCTAGCTCAAATAAAATTTGTAATCATTTACTTATTAAAAAACTAGAAATAAAGAACAATTATTATAACAAATAACCTGTGAAGAAATTTTCAAACTACCCTATTCTATTAAATTACTTTATCTACTAATGTCAAATAATAAACAGAAAAACAAACCAGAATTTCATTTTCATTATTCAATAGTGTGTTTGTAAAATTGATTTGATTGGTTAAAAAGCGTTTAATAATGAAAATTCAATGCTTTTAATAACCAATAATCATAAGGCAACTAAATTTAACCAATCAAGATTAAGTACAGATTTAAATTTAGTCTGCGACACGAGCTTTAATTTTAACGTCAATGTCAAATGTGATTTTAAATTAATGCGATTAAAATCAAACAAGCTTTATCAAAGTTAAAATGGATATTTCAAGTACTCCACCTGAATTAGTGAAAATTGCAGAAAAAGCAACAAAATATCTTCTACCAAGAAAATCTAAAGATAAATATGAATTAACACCACTAAGCCCAGTATCATACAAACTGTAATCTATTTTTCGTTTGGTTCTAACTATTTGCATTACTTGACACAGCGCTAGTTTAAAATGTTTGTGATTTTTAATAATCAAATATAACCTCACTTTGAGTTGTTTATCACGAGTTTTATTTCAAAATAATTCAGTTTTATACCTTCAAGTTTTTAATTGGATTATCCTTCTTGATTTTGACATTCCTTCTTCGTTCTTGTGATCCTATACGTGCACATTGGAAATCACGGTAATCTCTTTTTGGGCCAATCTATTTTATGGATTTTTTTCAGTGAATTGGTTTTTAGATTTTACACTAACCTTTCTAATTTGGTTACTTGATATTTGTTTTTTCTTATTCAATACATGTACTAATTATACTTTTACAATGAACTTTATAGGTAATTTGTTTTATTTGCCTTTTCTTTAGAAACTCTAGACTCTTGCCCCAATTTTAACGTCTTATTTTTTCTTTCTTTCCAATCTATCCTCTTTTTTTTTGTAAACAAACTTTTTTCGAATCGTAGATTTTTCGTACCGAAATTTCAAACCAATGGGATTGATCAGAATTTACGATTTTAACCGAGGATTTTAAAATGATTAGAAATCTTTATTTAAGGTAAGTTTATTTTTAATTATTTTTTTAAATTAAATATTATAAAGACATTACATCCGGTTGTATTTTCTTTTTACGACTGCTTTTTATTTAAGAGCATATAGGACGCATACGCCTTCATCAAAAATGTTGATTACTTCTAATGTCGTTAATAAGTACATGCATGGATACAATATTTCACCAGTAGTAATTAATACTTGAGACTGCTACAGAGAGAAAAAATAAATATTCCTCTAAATGTGGATTTATAAGATGTTTTTTGATCAAATATTTTTTTTTCTCTCTGTGGCAGTCTGCTATACACAAATACCTAAATAATTGTTAAGTAATAGTATATTACGTAATACGCATTACGTACTATACTTTACCTACGGCCATATACAGTGTGCCAAAAGTCTGGACTTAGTTATTGCATTTTTAGATTTATTTAACAATTTTATTTCGAACAATTTTACAAAATTATACATGATATATTATCATATAGGATAATTCGTTTTATTTATTAACATTGAAACTTTATTGAAACTTTGAAACATTAACAAATTGTTACATACCTATTAAAAATTGTTATATACTTAAGTAGGTACAGGTTGGTAATAGTCTCCAGTCCATGAATCTACTGTAACAATTTTCGTAGCGTTCGCGGAATTTACCTGGCAGTAAATTATTCGTTGCCATTTTTGCCATTTCCATGACGTTGGGAGGAGTTAAATTTTCGTTTTCACTATCACTTGACATATTCATATCTTATAATTATTGTCTAAAACTTATTTGTCTTTCAAAAAGTTTGTTTCTATTATTTTCATTTTGACAGTTGCTATGGCTACGCTGATAGTTGCCCTTCTAAATAAGTGGACAAATTGTTTTGACCGTTTTTATTTCTAAAGAAATGCCATTCATATATATTTTTTTATACATTATTTTTCTACAAATAAGATAACGATTTATAAAAACATTTTCTTTTTCAAGGAATAGGCCAGTAAGTTAAAACGATCAAAACTGTGCGTTTTGTTTACCAAAACCGTGCGTTTTGTTTACGGTAAACAAATCACACGGTTTTGTATGTACCGTGCGTAATGAGCTATATACTAAGGCTGTGTGTCGTGTGTTTTTGGCTATTTTCTGTAGTGGCCGTAGGTAAAGTTTTTTAAAATAATCAACCAATTTTAAATGAGAAGGAATCCCCCCAAAATTATATATGCCGCTGGAAAAAGCGCCGCTCAACGTCAGCCAGCCTATTTAAAACGACTATTTCTAGTTACAATGTAAATTGGCAACATTGGATTATTGCACACGCTTGCTGATCTGTCGGGCGCTGTGTAATTTCAGAGACAAAGGTTGGAAAGTTTTGCTAATCCAAATTTTGTTTTTAAAAATATATAAGAACTTTTTGCATGTAATTTTATTTTGTGTTAACGCCATTTTTTTCGTTAAACAGTATCTGTGGGCAAAATTTGTATTAAAAATATATGAAAAAAAATGAACGTCGGCCGCTGTTAGAGTTATACAATATATAAAAGTTTAATATTTTGGGTTTGTTGATATAAATGGACCTAGAATCTACACAAAAACCTAAAATTTGGTTTACGCAGAATGAATTTTGTATAAGAAACAATTGGCAATATCAAAATTACCGAAAAAAATTGTTTGGGCCATTTTTGAGGTAAAAAGTGAGTTTTTTGGGATATAAATGGACCCAGAATCTACAAAAAAAATTAAAATTTTGTTTACGCAGAATGAATTTTGTATAAGAAACGATTAGCAATATCAAAATTACCGAAAAAAAAATGTTTGGACCATTTCAAAAAAATTAAAATTTTGTTTGCACAGAATGAATTTTGTATAAGAAACGATTGGCAATGTCAAATTACCGAAAAAAATGTTTGGACCATTTTTGGGGAAAAAAGTGAGTTTTTTAGGATATAAATGGACCTAGAATCTATAAAAAATGTTCAAAAAAATTAAAATTTGGTGTACGCAGATATGAGATATGATTTTTGGAGGGGGGGGGGGGGGGGCAATTGCCCATACTGCTACTACTACTACTACTAAAATGAAAAGAGAACGTAAAAAGAACGTATAAAACTGTAATTCGATTTTAGTAGATTTTATTTTTGTCCAACAGGACCTGACAAAAATATTAAGTGTTCTACATAGTTGGATAGGGAGAAAAATGGATAGGTCCGTATTTAAAAAAATAGTTGAGGGGGCACGACGAAACGTTGTTTTAAAAAATTGGATACGCTGTGTTAAGTTGTATTTGTTCTTCAATAAAAAAGCTTAATAATTTTTTTCTATTTTTCAAAATTACGGTGTTAGTTAAATAAAACGAAAATCGTTAATTTCGGTTGTTCCCAAATATCTCTGAAACCGGGCCTGATATTTTAATTTTGAAAAAACCAATCAATTTGTCTTGAAAATACGCATCTTTTTTCCTATTTAACCAACTTTTTATCTACAATCCCAATAGTGTTCAATTAAATTTGCGCCACCCTTTATATAAAGAAAACTATCTAAAACGGGCGTACACAAAGTAAAGTATGATGTATCATATTCAAATTTACAGAATATTAGTTTTATACATTTCTGGAATAATTTCTTTTCTAATATTTCAAATAAAGATACAGAAGCTTTCCTCTTGAGAGGGCGTTGTCTCCTCCTTGGGGGAAGGAGCATGAAATTACACTGGAAATTTTTTGACGTTTATAGGTAAAATGATATTTCCATTTAACTTCAGATTATGTCGAATTTATTCTATAAGGTTCCGATGATACATTTTAATTTCACTAACTTCATTACAAAACTTATTTCGCAAATCGTTCCATTGTTATAAACTCTACAACACAACGAATTTCTTTAGATAATTTATACTCAGGTAACGTCAAAAGTTGCTTAACCAATTTATAATAATTATTATTTTTTTAAATACCTATTTCATTATTTTCTACCAACTTTAGTAAAACGAATTTGTAAAAAACTGAGAGATTGAGCCTTATTTTTTATTATTTTGTGCAACTAAAGTAGATTAAAGAGACATTTAAAATTCTCTATTTTCATAGTACATTTTAAGGTTGACTGTGACTTTGTATTTTCCAAGAGCAAATTGTAATGTAATGTACGAATGAACTATTTTTGTAACTGAAAATTTTTGAAAAAATATGATATCAATATCTGCCACACGTCGAGAGTCTGGTCACAGGTTTTTGTGGAGGTTTTTACCCAAGTATGAATATCAGACCTATAATTTTCCTTCACTGCAGATCAATAAATCAAATAAAATCAATTGAACATAGAGTTTTTCTTATATAGTGATAAAAAGAGTGAGCTCAGCGATCTTCTGTTGTCGGGACGTGTGCCCTACACGCTGCTGTTGCCCGTCCCTGAAACGGGGCTGTCCACCGTGACAATTCGCGAAGATCAAGCGTCAGTAGATGTTGCCCTAAAAGGGTGAAATGAATTTAACTAACCTCTGTGACAAGCAGTTGATAAACGTCAACAACAGCTGCAGCCAATTGAAAATTAACACTGACAGCTTTTTTAATTTTCCCGCCTACTTTCAAGTAGATGTCGCCCACTCTGTGATTTTCGCGAATTAATTAATAATTTGTCATGTTATAAATATACTTAAATTATATACTCATTGGGCTGCTTAAAAATGTAGATTTGAATATTAAGAGCGAAGCTCGGTGACCAGATATTGATTTTAATAAAATAAGCAGCAATGACATTCATTAAATATAATGAAACACTGACAGCAATGTTTAACAAACGTCAAAATATCCTAACAACGGGAAATTAAGGCACCTGTAATATCCCAAGGGAGTTATGACCCTGTTTATTGATAGCGTAACCATGATGATATAAGCCAGGCATGTCAAACTCGCGGCCAGCCAATACTTAGATTGCGGCCCGCCGGCGCCGTGACGTTTGAATTTTTTTTGATAAAATATATGAATATATTATTTAAAAGTAAATTTTGTTATTATTTGTCGGCAGTTTAATTTAATGCATTAATTTTTTTGAACAGTAAAACATGCGGTCCCCAACTCAGTACAAAATAGATCATGTGGCCCGCAATATCAAATTAGTTAGACATGCCTGATATAAGCTTATAATAGCCCGGTCAGGAATAAATAAATTTACACCTTGGATCGTACATTTTGGACACCTTTGTTATCATTTTTCCGTGATTCTCGCTTTGCACGTTCAACATAAGTAAGTAAAAATTAAACGCGTTTTTCTTAAAGCAAGAAATAAATAAAGGAACAGAATTGCCAAACAATACAATTGCAGGTTATATGGCCGGATGTTAACTAATCTGTATTTAACTGTGTTAAATAGATTACACTTCCAATCCTTAATCTTAATGACTAGAACTATGTGATTCCGATTAAAACTCCGATAACGATAATCGATCTGAACTAATGCTGATTGGTTTTTAATTGCGGCTTTCTACGTTATAAAAATTACACACAAAAACAATGGTTTGCGGGGTGTTTTTTAAAAAGTGGATATTAATTAATGTAATAACGAAAATATAAAGATGAAAAATGTTATTATTATTACAAGCTTCTATTGAATTTTACTTCGATTATCAAGAGCAAGGAGAGCCGAATTCATTTTCAGACATCCTTTAGTGACAGGATGTCGAGC
The DNA here is from genome assembly GCA_949320105.2 of Crepidodera aurea. Taxonomy (NCBI): domain Eukaryota; kingdom Metazoa; phylum Arthropoda; class Insecta; order Coleoptera; family Chrysomelidae; genus Crepidodera; species Crepidodera aurea. Next base: position 4,436,399 of record OX439476.1, on the reverse strand, counting down.
TAGCCTGCTTCTTACTGATGATGCACAATAATGCCGAAACCGGTCTAAAAATGGCAAGCTCCCTTATTGACAAAATCGAAGTTTTTGGGTTAAAGCCCCGACTTGGTCGGGCACCAAACCACGTCTGGACTTTCGTAATTCAATACCTGGTGGGGCATATAGCCCAAGGAGTAGTTGTTGAAGTCCAGACGCTGGTGCAGTGTAGGACATTTTTAATGTCCTTGTTCTTGGGAGCCTGTGTGATTTTATTTCACATCCTTTGTGCCGAATTTTACTTTTATTTAATTTTACTGAATCATTATTTTGATAAAAAAAAGATGGCGGACGAGTATTGTGAAATTTCAAGATAGTGGACAACTATTGTGATTTATTGTGATAAAATTACTTTTTAGTTTGTCTGCTTGGAGATTATTAAATTTTATGAACGAGATTTGTAATTCATGCTTCAATTCTATTAAAAATTGGTATCTAAGGCTATAAGGTATGAGATTATGATATCTCGCTCAGATTATGGGGAAGAATCCAATTCTACATTCTCCAGAAATAACTGGTATAATACTCTTCTTGATGAGAGTTTTCCCTGGCGGGTGAACAATGTTTTCGGAGTGAAAATGGTTAGAACAAATGTATGAGTACTTCCTCAATTTATTGGTGTCTAGTTGAAGTGCCTTACACCACAACTTCGAGACATTCTATCAGAAGGGAACCTATAAACAATATTTTCATGCTCAAAAACTCGTATAACAATCAAATATTAATTCCATCCAAAATTCTGGGTTACGCCCATGATCCACGTGTTGTTTACCTGTGAAATGTTACATCCACAAGCATAAACATGAGAACAAACAATATAATTCCTATGGAACACGACAACCAGGTTACATCAGAACTCGATGAAACTCGAACCGGTATTATGGGTGATGTTGGCATCAAAAACAAGGAAGAATAACTTGTTGTCATAAAACAGATAATAAAAAAGTTTTCCATATGGTGCCGACTTAATTGGACACATTGTATATATATAATTCTGAAAAGTGGGACTGACATTATGTTTGCATTCTTTTTTAACACCAAAGGGCTTAACTAATCAATATCATGAAAAGAGTCGTTCTCAAACTTAACTAATTTATATCTAACCTTTTCATGACTAAACTGAATTTCAATCAAACTAATATGTATCCTCGTGATTATTACACGTGTCTAGCAGCTTATTTATAAATATATTTTCCAGAATGTCCGCAGTTTCAAAATCTGTAAACCATAAATGGTAAAACAGCGTAGGTATACTTACTTTGGAACGTAAATTAAGAATGCACATTGACTTTTTTGTAATTATCTTAACAATATTTTATTTATAGTTTATACACGCTGAACGAATGGATAATTTGAGTTTTGTTTGCCTTAATAGAATTTAAGTTGGTGTGTACAAATGATAAAGAAAGTTTTTAATTATTTTGGAGATTCTTTGCAAATACTTGATGATTAGACTGTTTCTCCATTTTGTAAATCTTTAAGAATTCGAGCTTGGATTTGATCTACAATTATTGAATGGTTTTTGGTAGAAGAATTTTTAACTAGTTTTTTTTATTTCTTAATACAGAGTGTGCATCGTATTTATTGAGCAAGACAACCCTAATCAAACGTGGGTATCTTGAGTCTAACTAGGGGAGTAGAAACACAGCCAAAAGATTCCAATACTTGTTTAACTGCAACTTCTATGAAATTATGAGTATTTTTATCAACAAACTATGAAGTAGTTAAGTTTTCAAAGTAGGACGGTTTTTGGTTAATTTCCAAAAACATTGTTTTTACTTCATCTAGCTCTCTTACTCAGACCATCTGTGATGGGGGTGTCGATACACTGCGACCTATAAGATCTATTGTGCCCCCTACTGCTGCCCAATGTCTCAACGATTAGAGCAGTTCCTCCAGTCCTATTGCTTTCAAAAAGTTCAGGATGTCGGTAGGCTTCAGGTTAGGTAGATCTTCCTCTACTATTTGATATTCTCCGAGGTATCGTACTCTTAGATTTTGCAGATTAATGCATTCTGAGAGAATGTGGATATAGGTTTCCTCCTCTTCCTCGCAGAATCTGCATTCTTCTTTCTCTACTAATCCGAGTTTCTTTAGGTGGCCTCTCAGCCGGCAGTGCCCTGTTAGGATACTTCTTCTGGTTATAGTTTCCCAGTAGTGTCTTGGCCTGCCTCATTCCTTGTAGTCCTATCCAGTATTGGGATCTTTTGTTATTTACTTCTTTTCCAAGTTTATCAAGTATTGTACATTAGAGCTTTCGTGGCTTTGCTGGTTCTTTTTCGTGCTTATTCCAGATGAGTTTATTATCTAGCATTAGTCCCAGATATTTGACATCTGGCTTCCATTCAATAACTTTCCCGTCCAATTCGATGGTTTTGAGGTTAATATTTCTTTTCCGTGTAAAGGAAAATAAGGTAGTCTTGATGGGGTTGACACAAATGTTTTTATGCATGCAAAGGGGATAAGCCGTTTACAGCCATCACACTGGATGTTAGACTTGTCAATTTTCAGTTGATAAGCAAACGGTAGAAACAAAATATATAAGTAGCCTAGAATCAAGTTTTTGCACAAAAGTAAGTGGGGAATATTATGTCCTAAGTTGTATTACCCTGTATAGTTGTTGATTAGTTTAGTATCGCACAAATGTTTACATGGATATGACGAGTATACATACAGATACATCATTGTAACGCCTGTCTGAAATGTTGTATAGTTGTAGAATTGACTATTCCTCATATTAGAATAATCTCTGTTTGCATTAATCCATCAGGGCTAAATACATTGCACTAAATTTTACATTTTATCAAATGCACCAAAATGTGTATTAAATTATTATTCCCTAGACCTCGCTGGAAAGTCCACATTAAAAAGAAACGTGAAGTGCTTGGTATAAAATATAAAAAGATGTATTGGTTATGAGGAAGAAACTCCAAATTGTCCACACATAACAAACTGCTCCTCTACAAGCAGATATTGAAACCTGTTTGGACGTATGGTAGTCAGCTTTGGGGCTGCGCCAGTAAAAGTAACATTCAAGTTATCCAACGTTTTCAAAATAAAGTATCGATGCACCCTGGTACTGTCTCAACAGTGATCTTCATAGGGACCTGGATGTAGAAACTGTTGACAAGACTATATGCCAGCAGCCATGAGCAACGGCTGCTTCAACATGGGAACGTTGAGGTCATCCAGCTCATCGATAATACCAATTTAGTAGAGGACCAAACCTTTTGAACTAGTTCAGTGACAGTGCTAGTTACAAACAGAGTATTGTGCGGATTTGTGTTACACGTTACCGGTAGTGTTACTAAAATTATCAGACCCTAAGGTACACTAGTGAGTAGAACCTTAGTGTTTAAGAATTTTAGTTAAGTTAGGTTGGAACAAAATTGCTTATGATCAGATTGTAATTATAGAAAACATTCCCACACAGTGTTTTGCTACGAAAAAAAAAAATATTATTCTTTTAAAACTTACCGGTGTAATCTATGATTTCACGCCAGTCATCTTCAAGTTTGTATAGAGCATCTATAGATTCGCACTGCCCTTGGGGATATTTTAAGATATGAGGAATTCCTTGTTTTGAATATCTATCTAATTGGTCGATTAGGGCTTCGTATTTGGTATCCTGAAATGAAAAATAAACAGGATTGAAGATGTTTAAAGTAAACTGTGCCGACGATATTTAAATTGGTCAAATATTATAAATTTATTTTTGTGGTAAATGGTTACAGATCTTGCAAAAAACACTTTTTTCTTTCTTAAAAATAAAGTAGATAAACAATTCAAAATCAATAAAGCCACAGTTTTTAAAATGGATTAGTCCGCCAGAAATCGGGCGGGAAAAGCTACAGCGGTGATTTTGAATCTACTACCAGAAATTTCCATAGCAAAATATGAATTGGCGTATAAAAAAGTCATACAGTGGAGAAGAAAATTCAAAGGAAAACCATTTTTTGAAAGGGTGTTACCTACCAGTTTATTTTGAACGTTTATTTAAAATGTTGAATGTATCCACTAGGTGTTCTCAATATTCGTAAGTAATATCATAAGGGCATCTAATTTTTCCGAAAAAAAACGAAAAAACACGTTTCCAAATAATATTTTAACAAGAAGCATGCGTGCTGGTGGTAACAAAAATTCAAGTCGAAGACGAGGATTTTTGCATGTGCACGAATGCATTTTGTTAAAAAAATATTACTTTACATTGTGTTTTTCCATTTTTATTACAGGAAAAATTAGATATCCGAATGGTATTTGACAAGACATCATTTAAAAACCGAAAAACAGGTCATTTATTTAATCATAAAATACTACAAACTTAAATATTTATGGTACAATTAAAATATAAATTGCAATTTTGGTAAACAGTAGGAGTATTGGTTGTAATCTTTGTTAACTCATTGATAACGTTGGGTGTAGGTAAATCATTAATGTTGTTGATAGGTCCAGCTGTAGAGTAAGAAGCTCGAGGAGTGGCTGCAGGATCTTCTGTTTTCTGTTTTTTAGCTGGAGCTTCTGAGGTGTCACTTCTAAGGGTGTTTATGATGTTGCAATAATGCTCATTATCCATTTGCAGATAAGGCTTAATTGAGTTGGTAGAACTGTGGCCAGTACTTTTAATTAATTGTTGTTCATCCACCCCTCCCTTAGTCAGGTTACAGACTGCTGTACGACAGCATAGAGTGGTTTGTTATATTTAATTCTTTTGTATTTAATCCTGCCTTCTCTGCTGCTTCTTTAGTCTATTTCGAAAGTTCGTTTTTGGAGTGTTTTTGTACCATCCACTTGATTGTTCTTTGTTCCATGATGGGTTTACTGTTAAGAATAATCTATCAGTTGTTATTCTAGATGAACGTTTAACCATTAGAATTTTAAAAAGACGGACTGGACAAAAGGTAGGGTTCTTCGTGTTGGGGACCAGCCATTTACTATCAGGCATTTTTTTCCTCCACCTTGGGCCGTTTTATTGAAGAGAGAATTATATTCTACTCTTCCTAAAAAGTAGGATTTTTAAAAATCAGTTGTTTAAAATATGTAACTATGTTATCTACCTGTTTTAATCCCAGAATTATCCACTTCCTCTTTCAAATAATGAGCTCTGCAATTGACTGCGCTTCTCCACCTCTCCAGGCAGGTTCTACTCAAGTTATATGGTAAAATTTTCGCTAGAGTCCCGCCGGAGTGTCTTCGTCCCATTATAAAACCATTGCGTAGTATTCTTCCAATTTTAATGAAGCAGAGCTCGATTTTCTTTTATTGGCACACATCTGCAAATTCCTTCGTTTCGCATTACGAGCTTCCCTACTAGACTTGAAGATAATATCTTTAAATGGATTAAAAATTATTTTCCACTTCATAAAATACATCTCTTGCATTTTTTTTTGCAACGGGTTTCCACATTGTCTTCACAACTAGTTCTTTGTAATTTTCACCGTTTTCTTTCTTCATATTCCACGCCCAATCTTTCAGGATTAGGTTTAGTTGCTCTAAACTTGTAGTTTCCAAAAGCTCGTATTTCTTTGCCTTGCAGAATTCCGTAAACCGTTTCCATATTGACGTTTGGGTTTTAACGATATTGTACAGTAGACTTTTCTCAATCGCCAGATCAATATTAGTCATAGAATCATTGCCAAAGCGACTCATTTTCACTACATAAGCTGACTAGCAGTGTTTAAGAAACAATACTACAAAATTTATTGACAATAAAATCAGAAAAAAATTTTTAGCGTCGTTTTCTGGTGTCCTAGGAGACCATAATTACTTGTTGTTAAAGGTATTGTAATTTTTGGTGACAACAGCTGTCAAGTTTTGCCGCGGGTAAACTCGAAAAAACTACTGACAGGAGCTGTCATACAGTTTTTTCATCTAGAAACTATTTGTAATTCAAAATTGCGCGTTCAACATTAAACATAATATTGATATTTCAACGTATTCAAAACTGCGAAAATTTATAAATAAAGCACCTTATATAAAGCATTTATTGATATAATAATAAAGGACAAAGAAAAAAGATCCATTGGAAGCAATGAAAGAATATACCAGTGAACGGTTTCCCGTCCATAAATCATTTTTAGACCTAAGGACCACTAAATTGATTGTGATTTTATCAAATATATATCTTTATGCTTTCTTTAAATAGAAAAAGGAAACGTATGTGGATTCAGACCATTCACCGATTCAACTCACTCTTATTCAAAGCAAACAAACTGACAGATTAAGAAAGCTTTATGTAATACGTTGACAAAAAGACTAATCTACCTGTACCATTGAGAAATGAAAAGGAAGTTAAAATCTTCATTAATTATATACAACAAGCAGTTTGCGAAAATACTGAGATTAAAACCGAAAGTTTAATCTGTGAAAAGAAAACATGATATTAAAATGGCGACAATCTGGACTCTTCAGGATAAAACAAGTTTGAACAATTACAGTTACGAACTCAACAAAATAATCCGCTAAATGATATTTTAAATATCTATATAGAAAATAGTTATTAAGTGCGTAAAATGAGTGTTTTTTAATGGCACATGAGAGTGTTAACTTTTGGCCGAGACCGCAGGCCGAGGCCAAAAATTCTCTCGAATTTTTTGTACAACTGTATGGTTTTTTATCCCGATAACTTATCGCACAATTTCACAGCATCCAGTGGTCTTTCTGCGTCGTTACTATAGAAACGGCGTGTTGGCACGCCGCGTGTTTGACTGTGTTTGCTCGTAGTTGCTTCAATTTCAAGTTATTTTCAAGAAGATGGATGTTGATTATGTTATTGGTAGTGATAGCCCATCAGGTATATCTGAGAAAGCAAATGCAATAGTATCTAATATGTTACCGGCCAAATCCAAGTTAGTATACGAGAAAACATATGACCAATTTCGTGAATGGTGCGACAAGAAACATGTAAAAAAGGTTCCTGAAAATGTGCTGGAAATCTACCTCCGCACTCCGCAGCAGAAGCATATATAGAAGATAGTTTGAATAACGAAATTGAGATTTCTAACAAAATATTGAATTGTCCATCTTCTTCCAAAAAAATTAAAATATCTGATAAAATTGTGGAATCAACTCTTCAAGAAATATCTAACGTTTCTGATCAGCAGCAACATGGAACATCTTCGGGAACTTGGAAGTAATTGTTCAAACTATACTATCAATTATTATTCCAATAATTGAAATTGTTTTATGATTAATAATCAACTCTGTTAAAAATAAATTCTTCATAAAATAATATTTCATGTTTATTTTGTGAATTATTTTGGCAGTGAAAAAAAGTAATTAGGTATTTACGCATCAATAAGGATGCAGAAAAGTTTTTTTGACAGTTGTACAAAAATCTATTTTTTGCCCGTAACTTTTTTTTGGCTGATAATATCGAGGATGTACAATAAACCATTTTAAAGCTTAGAATATCGCCTAAATGTCATGTTATGACAAACTTTTTCATCGGAATGACCGTTTTTTCAATATTTGACCCGAAAAATGACGACATTACGGTTATAAATGCAATTGTATGCAATTTCAAACGGCCATATCTCGTTGCAGACAAAAGATAAAAAACAAAAAAAAAATGGAAATTATTCGGAAGGATATTTACTCAAAGTCTTGTATCTGTAAATTTTTTTCAAAAATCAATACTTTTGACGCCACTGACCAAAAATTGAAATTGTCTTATAAAAAACAAAAATGTTGCTCAACTTTAACAGACCAAAACTTAAAAAATAATTATACCATAGGACTAAAAATTACTAGACAATTGTAGAAACATTTGTTACGAGTTTCTGCAAAATGATTTTTTTTTCAAATACCACAGTCTAGATGGCGCAGTTACAATGATCTGATAAACGTTGTGTAATTTTATTATACAGGTTACCAACAAAAAGTTTCAGTGTCATCCGCATAGCTATTTGGGAAGTTATTTATTTTAGTAATATTGTTTAGATATATAATAAACGGTACTCTACTAATCAAACATTTTGTAGTATTATGAAATTAAGGTAAAAAAACTTGTCTTTGTATATAAATTTTCATTCTAACTCCAGGATTGATGGCCTAGTAGACTGAAATTAGTAGAAAAAATACACCGGAGGCATATTTGTAATTCAAAGCATCGAAGCTAGCAAGCTAGTGCCTTAGATTGCAAAACGAATGTAAACCAGTTCATAAATTGGGTCAAAGTCATGTAGTAAACTTTACGTAGCAGCTATTAATAATAGGTACACCCAGCAGTAGGCCGAAATTTACTGTTCAAATTATTAAACACCGCTTATATATGAAACACAGCCATAATTTGACCCTTTTCAAACACTGAAGTATTTGCAACTTTTGTTTAATATTCCATTGTCGCAAAGTTTAGAGTAAATTTAGAGGTAAAATACAAATACGTTAAAACTTTTACACCATCATAAAACCATATCCTTGTTTCCGAAGTATTATTAGTTGAAGAGTTTATTACTTGTTTATTACAGTGTACTCACAAAGACACATTCCTTTTAGATGAATTAGATGAAATCTTTATTACATTTTATTTTAAAGAGTTAAAGGATTCAAATCAGATTTAGTATAATATTGTTTTATATCTCAAGACTAAAATTATCCTCCTATTTTATTCGTGGCGTTTCTTTCGCATAGTAGAAATACTTTTTCTTTTTTTTAGTCTTTAGTAAATTTAGACCATACAAACCAACTCCTAACCCAACATGCAGAGAGAAGACTCAATAGATTCTAGCCAGATGAATAACTTCTGTTAACGAACTCCCAGTCCATTTATTTAATACATTCTTTGGTATATTTCAGTCACAGCCAAATATTAGAAACTTAAGGGTAAATAAGTAAAAATGGGCTACAATAAATTAATAGAAATATATGAAAAATGTAGACTAGAAAAGCTGGAACGTCAATATCCAAAAAACTAGAAGTAAGAAATGTAGTACAACATAAGATCAGGCACAAGTTGCGACTCACATCGAGATTCTGTGAAACAATGAAGTAAATGTTCGCCCGCAGAGTGAGGTGAGGCAGTTTCAGATAGGGATGGGTGGAACAGCCGTAATTGAATAACAGGTACAACCTTCCAGTTCTAAAATATACCTGTTCCAAAAAACCTGTTCCAGCTCCAACGTATTGCAAGTTTCAAGTTGTATACCCTTAACTACTGACTTTTTAATAACCTAACATTTTCTTCTATTTTCGCCGATATTATCAAAGTAGCTATTTTTAAGAAATGTAAAAGGCCTCTCCTACGAGTAGGGATGTGACACTGGAACAGGACCTGTACCTGTTCCGTTTTGAACTGAGTACGCGCTGTCACAGTGACGTCAGAGGCTGTCACAGTGACGTCAGAGACTGTTACAACGTACCTGTTCCATGTCTCCAATAATGTTCCAAGAAATATTTGTAAAAACCTGTTCCAAAAGGAACAGGTACTGTTCCAGTTACACATCCCTAGTTTCAGAGCGTCCGTGAGCTGCAAAGGTTTTGTGCTAGTGCCGCAACTTGTCACTAGTGACTAAGACTTGCTAGTAAAAATTGACGATTGAAGATTGATTCCTTGATAAATCGATGCAATTCAGAAAATTGTTTACGGTTTACTCGGTAATAATTTATATATTTTTCATTAGAAAATTCCTTCTTGAGAATGAATTCTCCATGCGTCATTATTTTCTTTACATAATTGCTTTTCGACAGTTTTTCAGAAAGTAATGTTGACATTACTTGGTCTTTGAGTTCATCGAAATCAGATCCCGAACTAAGTAATGATTATATATACATTGCCCTCACGCATATTTTCCACCCTCACTGGTTCGCAGTTGAGATAGAACTGCCTGCCAACTTTCGCTCTCCATGTCGGCAGTTGATTGAATCCCGCTTTCCTGTCACCTCACCTCACCAAGCTTCGTCTGACCACGCCCGCGGCCTAATGGTAAAGAGTGATGACTATGAGACTAATAGACAGACAATTAAACTAAAGAAGAAGTATATTTGAGTAGATCGTAAATTTGCAATTCCAATTATTAAAAAACAACCTTCGAGGCACACTTTCCGACTGCAACATTTCTTAATGACCCAGTTGTGGTGAACAGTCCCCATGGCAGGACAAAAAGGCCAACTGCCTCGGACTGCAGACTAGCTACTGAGATAACAAGGCCAAATAGAATAAGTTAGGCTATAAGCAAATTTCAACCATTTAAATCTCCAGGAGAGGATGGAATATACCCCATTCTACTCCAAAAGGGACAGGAAATACTAATTCCATACCTATGTAGAATATTCAAGGCTTGCATAGTTATGTGATACATACCTACGGTGTGGCAAAGAGAAAGAGTCATTTATATACCCAAGGTGGGGAGACTAAATGACACTACGCCCAAGTCATATCGTCCAATGAGTCTAATGTCCTTCCTGCTTAAAACACTGGAAAGACTAATAGACAGATACATTAGGGATGAGGTTTTATCAACAAACCCCCTAAATGAGCGTCAATATGCGTATCAGCCAGGCAAGTCAACATACTTATCACTGGATGATCTCAACATGCTATTAATAAAATCCCTAGAGGATAAAGAGATAGCCATGACGACATTTGTCGACATTGAGGGTGCTTTGAGCAATGCATCTACAAAGTCAATTACCAAAGCTCTAGAAAGGAAAGGGGTGTCCCATCCCTCCTGTGCCAATGGATAAACGTCTGTTTGAAAAAAAGGGTAATTATATCATCCATAGGTGAAACCACAGTCACAGCTAGAGCAGGTAGTGGATGCGCGCAAGGTGGGCTATCCTAGTTGACGAACTTTTAAAAAGGCTAACATCCAAAGGCCTGCATTGCTTAGGGTACGATGATCTTGCGATTATTGCAAAAGACAAATTCGCAGGGACGGTCTCGGAGCATACACAAACTGCTCTAAACATAATAAATAAGTGGTGCCAAGAGGAGGAACTAACTGTAAGCCCTCTCAAAACCACAATGGTAATTTTCACAAAAGAGAAAGTACTGAGAGGACTGAAGTTACCAGTGCTGAACGGGGTAGAAATTCTAATTGCACAAGTTGACGTTGAATCAACACCTACAGAAAATAATCCAAAGAACCACAATAGCCCCTCAACCTGTGCAGAAGAATATGCAGGAAAAATTGGGGGCTACAACCAAAAATGGCCATATGGCTATATACCAGGGACATCAGACTCATGATAGCATATGGTGAGGACAACCCCAACAGCCGCCTTAGAAGTCATGCTGAACCTATCACCACTACATGCCCACATACAACCCGAAGCCAGGTCTCACTAGCAGGCTGATCAGAGGACAAGCGCCCGTAAGTAGACTGCATGGAAAGATGTACAACGAGCTATACAAAGAGTTGGAAATAGACCCCATAATGGAAATGCCATCGGACGAGAAGCTTCCTAAGTATAGCACATGAATAACATCGGACTGGCAGACACAACCATATGTAGGTTCTGCCAAGAAGATGAGGAAACAGTACACATTCTGTGCTACTGCGAAGGTCTGGCAAGGCTAAGGTTTTCGACGACAGGGGAGGAAAACAATATATGGAAGACCTAATGTCTGGCCTATGGAGTCTAATAATGACGGATCTAGACAGGGTACTCTAACATAACATGAGGGCACACACAATAGATCTGCAAAGGTCGCAGTGTAGAAGTTACGATAAGCACATAAGCCCCATACTAATCTAATGTCACCTCACCTCACCAAGCTGCGTCTGACCATGCCCCCGGCCTAATGGTAAAGAGAGATGACTATGAGATTAATAGACAGAAAATTAAACTAAAGAGGAAGTACATTTGAGTAGATTGTAAATTTGCAATTCCAATTAATAAAAAAAATATGTAGGTTAATTTGCAAAAATTTCTTAAAGTTTATCTTAAAGTTTATATTTTAAATTGCCCCAATGATTTTTTTAAAGTTGAATAAGTTAATAAACTCTAACGTCATAAATCAACAGTGTTTTATATTTTTAATATAAATTGAAACTGAATCCTGAGTAAAAATAGGGAAATAATAAAACAGGGTTACAGGAAGCATTTAAAGCTACATTTAGCATGTGAATTAAATTGTGCAACACCAGGAAATTTTTAAACGCAAACTAGAAATGTAATAAAACTAAAACACAACGAAACATAAATAATGAGGTAACTTTCCAGCGAAATTGAAGTAAACTGCAACTGCACCTAAAAACTTTTAAACGAAATGAAGTAATTTTAAAAAACAAGCAAAAACCAGTTCTCATCATGTTTTTAATACTCATTTTTCAACAAATTAAAACTGTTAACTCGAAACTGGTGCTAATTTAATATAATTTTTCTACCAGTTTTGTTTCATGGCAAACATTTATGTCTGTAAGAATTTTCGAGGCATTACATTGTGACTAATGACGAAACTTCGTTATACTGAATATTTATTACTGCAAAACATTGTTTTGAACCAACCAAAACACAAGTAACTTTTTGGTCTTATTCGTGACTTTATAAGCGTACAGAAGTGGGAGTTTTTTTATACAGTTAGGGAAAAGCCTGAAGAAGATAGAAGATGGAATCCAATTAAAAAATGTTTGGAGAACGAACATGCCTCCAGTAATTTCAGTTTGTTCGTTAAAAGGTTTCATTCATTTAACACTCACACAAGAGGTAAAAAAAATTACATTGGTGCACGACGGTGGTCTATCAGGACTTACCTATTTAATCTAAATTTCACTGTAATCTACTTTATAAAATGTTCTTTTTTTCAATAAGAGTTGCAAGAGATTTTGTGGCAACTCTTACCACCTTAGATGGTATATGCAAGAAAAAAATTGAAAACAAAAATAAAACTCCCGAGTTATTCTATATTCAATTCCAAATTGAGACTTTTGCCGTGTAAATGGTCAGCGCCAAGATGGCGGCATAGTTAAACGTCACTACTCATAGAGGTTAGTTAACAAGTCGGCATTCAATTGTAAACACACCGTTTAGGACTTCGGACCTTAATTAGGACATCAATAATCTCAATAATGGGTTGGAGTTGATGACACAGAGCATATTCCACAATTTGGGAATAAAACAAGACAGTGGATCCTCATTCTAGTAAATACCTGCTATCTGCCCAAACAAATTCCCAAGTCTTGGAGGAAATCAAGAATCAAGAAAATCTGGTAAAGACCCTAACCTCGCAAGCAGCTACAGACCCATTTCGCTATTTAAACTCTACGAATTGCTTATATTCAATAAAATCCAGAATTTTTTAGTCCAGAAACTGATACCACAACAAGGAGGTTTCCGACCGGAAAGATCGTGTACAGGACAGGTACTGGCTTTGACAGAACACGTCAAGAGGGGTTTCGAAAGAACCAAAGAACCCTCCTTGCTGAGGTTTATGATATTACTAAAGATTACGAACTAAACAAAGTAATCGAATCCCTTCTACAGAATAGGAGGTACTATGTCAGCTTGGAGTGCAGGAAAAGCAGGTGGAGAACACAAATGAATGGTCTTCCCCAGGGAAGCGTCCTCTCCCCAATACTATTCAACATAATAAACGATCAGCCCACCCCTATTTATACGGAACGCTTCCTCTAAGCCGATCATTTGGCCATCGCGGCCCAGGGGAAACTACAGAACGCCCTATCATAGATGGCCACCTAATACAGAACTAACTGTTTGAAACCTAATCCATCTAAGACCCAGATGTGTGCCTTTCATTTGAATACAGGAGGGAACTACATATACAATGGGACGGAATCGTCATAGAACATACACCCCGTCCGAAATACCTAGGGGTAACATTGGATAGATCTTTAACTTACAAATTCCACTGTCAAAAGACCAGACAAAAAGTATCGACCTGAAGAAACTAACGGGCAGCAAATGGGGAGCTAGCCCCTATGTGATCAGATCTACAGCTGAAGCGCTGTGTTTCTCAACTGCGGAGTATGCTTGCCCAGTTTTGAATGGATCCACACATACGAAATATATAAACGTTGCACTCTTATAACTGGTTGTATGATGGCTACACCACTGGGATATCTCTACAGAGCGGTTGGATGCAAGGCTGCCGCAACTCGTCGACTAGCGATAGAGCATGCTGAGAGATTCAAACAAACTTTTGACAACCACCACCCGTTGTACAATGCTCCGCAACCAATATATGCCCTACTCCAAGAACCTCCACAAGGCTACCATTTGGAATGGAAGAATTGGAAAACTTTAAACCGCCTTAGAACAGGAGTCACCTCCAGAAAGACGAACCTAGCAAAATGGGGGATTATCGAAGGAATAGACACCATTTACACGTCAATTAGGGAAATGCATGAACAGCTAAATCTATATACAGTTGAGCAAAGCATTAAAAAGGCGAATTTGTAACTAATTTACAAAATGATATATCACCAGACTTCGAATTATCTTAGTACACTACTCGTAAAGAGATCTGATCTACATTTACGTTCACTTAGATCACAGGACGATTTTAATATTGACTTCACGAAAAAATCTTTTTTAATGGGCTCGTTATTACAGGAAGGAATTCGTCTTTTTAATGCTTTGCCTACAGATGTAAAAAATGCTCCAACGTTATTGTCTTTAAAAATAGGATTAATAAGTATTTAGGTAACATACAGTTAAGTTCAAAATTATAAATCATTGTTATAACTAGCTAAAGCTAAATAAAGAAAATTCATTCATTCATTCATTCAAGTGCGCCTGCAGGGAGGTGCGGACTATGGAACATCTATTAACCTGTAAGAACTGGGCAAACTCTGCTCCCCCGAAGATTTATGGCTAGCTTTGGACGTGGTCCGATACTGAGCTGATTTGGATACGAAAAAGTAAAAAAAAGTAATTATTCGATTTTCCACTCCCTTCTGGTTAAATTAAATGTGGCTCAAATAAAGAATTACTTGTCTCATAACACCATTTAAAATGATCACTTACCCTTAATTTGTTGATTTAAGGCCTAAAATTAGTATGATATTATCACTAATGAAAGTGTTTGTGCGCAAAAGTTAAACGATAAAAGGAAACTTTAGACGCGCACTGTATAACCATTAACAATCTATAGCATGTTAGCCGCGAAAGCTTAGAGCAGATAATCGAAAAATAATGGTATCAATTTAAAATATGCCCATTGAGCTGGCGAATTTTCATTCATGAAGGCAGCGAGTTTAATAGCTTCCTTTTGCGATTCCGCAGGATTACATAAATTATTTTTTATGGCGCCGGAAATGAAACCATCAATTCTTTTTTTTTACGAATCCCTTCGGACTAAGTTTGAGGTATATTTTGGAAACGGGTTAATTGGAATCAGAAAGTTAGTATTATAAAAGGAAACCGCAAACTACCGCCTATAAAGAGTTTTATTGCTGACATTCATATTGTATTTTTATGTGGACATTGAAGCGAGCATGTGATTTCCCCAAAGGAAAATCGTTTTATATATATAATAAATTTAAAAAAGTAATTTTCAATTTTGCATACGGTTCAAAGTAAAGTACGGCACACATTAACTGAAATATAAATCAAAGAATGTTGTTGAAATTCAACATATTTCCTGTACACGCCGTCACTGGCAGAAATAAATTTAATGAATAAAATATTCAATCAAATAATTAAATAAAAATATATAGCTCATTATCGATCAATCGATCACCTAATAGAAGCTATGCCGTAGAAAAGACAAAGGAAATGACGACCGGTCAAAGATATATTTCACACAAAAAGCACGAAGCTGTGTCGGGCTATAAAGAAAAACAAAGATAAAAATCTCGAACACCGAAATGTTAGAAACTATTGCACCCTTAACGTCCACCTACGTTAAATTTCCTGATTGGTTAGGAAATCCGTCACTAGTTAAATGCACAAAGAAAGCATTATAGTAAGGGAGGCCAAGCGGGGATTTTCCGCGTTACTCGAGCGCGTCAGAAATACATATATGGGCAGAAACCTTGCACCCTGTAATGTACCCCTACAATATATGAACCCTTAATATAGTGGGATGCGCTGAGAGCAGCCCGTCAGATTAGTAAAAAAAAATCGATCATTAGAAAAAATCGAGCGCGTCAGATTAAGAAAAGGTAAGTTAAGTACATCCAGAAAAGTGTCTATTTCAATAATCTGTCAATTTGAGCGTGGCATAAGGCATGGGGAGTCACAAAGTTGTAAAAAAAACGGTGGCTGAACGGTTAATATTTTGAAAATTTTGTTTATTCATGGAAATGTGGGTTGATAAAGGCTACATTTTAAAATTATTTTAAAATATACAGGTTGTCCCAAAAAAGTGTGGCGTATCAAACTTATATTATTTCTTATGGAATACCCTATATTTTATTGCATTTATAGATTATAAGTTGAAAACTATCATCGACCACTCAACCAAAACACAATTTTAACACACTCTACGTGCGTTTCGCCAACTATGTTGGCATCATCAGGAGTTGATGATAGACTAAACAATAAACTATTTCTAACAGCTATTTATACTAAAATAGTTTATTGTTTAGTCTATCATCAACTCCTGATGATGCCAACATAGTTGGCCAAACGCGCGCAAAGTGTATTAAAATTGTAAATATATAACATTTTTCCAAATTTTATTAAAGTTAGTTTACCTAAATCATCAATTTCTGATAAAGCGGGCAAATGTGCAAAACAAAAATGGCTAGATTTAGAAATCAAATATCTGTATAGTAAAAGGTATTCTTGAAATAGATGCTTACAGTCTTTACAAAAAATTAACTTTTAGGTTAACAAATATAGAGTATGAGGATTGAAGTGAGTTTCAGAGGAAACTGTTTAAAGTTATAGAAGTTAAATTTGCAAAGAAAATGTCGTACTTAAATAAAAAATTAGAAAAATTAAAACCAAAGAAAACATTTTCACCCGAAACCCCAAACATCAGTCTTCTCAAACTTTTGACAAATCTGAAATCGCTGGAATGGGTGATTGTCATGAAATGGGGGTTTTTGAGATTTGCTGGTGAACAAACAAAAAAGTGCTGAAAAAAAATTTTCTCATGTGTTTTCAGTAGTAATACCCCTAGGGCCTTGATAATACCGAGATAATTTTGTCATAGAGAATGCTGAAAGCGTGTTGCTTGATAATGGCCCGAGGCCGAAGGCCGAGGGCTATTATCCTTAAGCAACACGCTTGAAGGATTCTCTATGACAAAATTTTGAGGATTTATCAAGGCCCGAGGGGTATTCGATAAGATAATTTTTTACTTTGTAGATTTAAACATTTTTAAACTAGTTGTCAGTTTGACGTTTAATTAATTTTTAATCAAAAACTTGACTTGCTGAAAACACCAAACTGAAAACACCACATGTAGGGTGTTATCGCTGTAATCCATAGCTGATTGGATGAAATTGGACACATGACTCTAAATTAAGTAATTTGATTGGTTACAATAGTTAGTAAAAAATTATCAACAGTATTTTGAAGTACTTTCTGTATATTTCCACATAAATACACAAGAGGAATATACAGTGAGAAGTTTATACAGAAAAGCCGAAATTATATGACTTCGGAGGCGACACAAAATCAATGGAATTCTATTTCATAATGTAAGCGGAGTCCCGCGTTGTTTATTAATCCAATAACATACTTGTTTTTTATGATGAACATAATATTCTAAATCTTAATAGGCGAGAATTTTTATATTTTGATGGGAGGAAAATAAAAAAAAAGGTAATTATTTTAATCTACAAAATGAAGACCCTGGAGGTTTATCTGAGCCATTGGGGTGACGCAGGGTGGGTTATCATCTGATTCCCTGATCAGTTTCGGAACACTGCTGCTATCGTTTGAGACCCTAGGCGCGCGGCAATAATGCACTGTTTTTCCGTAAACGTAGTGCCGTGACGTAAAAGCGGAAAATGGACAGGTTACGGAGGCGACAAAAACCCCCATTTCATGACAATCACCCAAATAGTTGACAAACTAATCAACAAACATACATTTGAGAAAAACCTACGTGACACCACGTTTTTCCAACACGAAAAACAGACTGAAAAATTCGTTTCATTACCGTATAATCCACTTACACCAAAGGACTTGCCAGCGTGTTCAAAAAAGCGGGTTTAAGTTTAGTTTTTTTTAGTTTTCACTATAAAACATTTATTAGGTAATCCCAAGGAGAAAAACAGTAATATTTGGAAAAAGTGGTATTTAAGAAATTAGTTGTGGGGATTGCGATAGAAAGTATGTTGGGCAGACTAGACGCTCTGTACAGGTCAGATTTAAAGATCACATGGCCCACTTAAAATATGAGCGTACGGAAAAATCTAGTATAGCCGAACATGCTTTTAATCAAAATCATAGAATAAGTATAGACAATGTAAAATTACTTAAAAATGTATGCAATAATAAATTGTTGGACGCATTTGAAAGTATAGAAATAGGTAAATGTAAAACTAGTTTAAACAGGTCACCGGGAATGACGGTGCCCAGCACCGCCGGGGGGAGGGGGTGTTAGTCATTTAGTATAAGTAGCTGTTAGAAATAGTTAATTGTTTAGTAACTGCAAATTTAGCATCTCGGCCTCCCCTAGTATTATATTATAGTTAGAGAGATGACAACCAAAACCATGTTTCATAGCACCCGGGCCAAAACCGTGTAAAATCGATAGATTAGATGAACCTAGAGCCGACTGGCGAGTAGTAACTTCCAGAAGTGTAGCATCTTCGCGGGGGGCCATTTCTGCTGTGTAAAAAAAATTTGGTTGACTGTCGTATAACAGCCCGTCTGATATTAGAAATGTACGTAGATTTCATCACTAAAATTTGCGTTTGCAGAAATTATGCGCGTAGAGTTTGACCTGAGCGATATCCAACATCACCACCGTGCTCAGCATCCTCGAAAATTGGGGGAAAGTGTGTTTTTCTACAGGGAAACCTTGTAAAGCGAGTTTCACCCCTCTAAGGGGGGGCCTTTTTGAAGCGGTTTTTTTACCCTCAGAGACTAAATTGGCCCTGACCGGAAAATTCGGGAAAATCACCTCAAATTCCGACTCCAGGCCTCCACTATAAATAAAAAGTTAATGAAAGCTTCACTAATTCATTTCTGTAGTTCATAGTGGCTTGGTACTTCAAATACTCTTCTCTCTGAATATTAAAACCACCATTTTTTGACAACGACTTTAGAATTAAAAGTCGAAACGTTAAATTAAAAACTTTTTTGATATAAAAGTGGTTTTAATATCCAGAGAGAAGAGTATTTAAAGCTTTAATAGTTTTGGACGATTTTTCCATCAACTTTCAATTGCAATATCTCAGCTCCTCGTGGAGCGATTTTCAATTATGAAGTGTAATTTTGAATCTACTCGTCGAGATCTACAAGAAAAATGGTAAAATCTTAATATTTCGGATTTTGATTTAGATTTTTGGAAATCTTAAAAGCACTTTTGGGGCACTTCCTATCGGGAAAAATTAGACATTATTAATATCTACGTTCAAGGACTGTAAGATAACATAAAAAACAGATATATACATTTTCATTGAAAGCCTTTTTGAGGCTAAAGAGATGATTTTTGTTTTTCTAATTTATGAATCTATTTTTACAGTTTTCAAATATTTTCTGTCTTGTACAAGTAGCAACTGCAGATGGTTAACAGTGTCAAAATCCTTGGCGAAATTCAGGAATTCACTGATAAATGTTATGCCTTTTGCATTTCTGAATTGTTTGTGTAGCACGTTTTAGAAAAAAGAGTTGCAAATGATGCTTCGTTTAGAAGAAAAAAATAAAGATCATTTAATTTAATTTTTTTCTCATTTTAAATTCCTTAATAATCTCTTCTAATTTTTTTTTGTAATGTCATCATGAGAATTTTAAACATCATATTTATTTTTATTTTTCGTTAACCTCTTTGGTTATTTGCGAGAGACGCTTAGAATAATTTTTCTGACTATTTCCCTTATCATATTTTCCACCAATCACAAACGCGCAATTTTGAATTACAAATGGTTTCTAAATGAAAGAAGAAAGAAAAGAAAAAGAAGAAAAGTGTACCGTACAATACCGTTAAAACCCATACGTCAATATGGAAATAGTTTACGGAATTCTGCAAGGCAAAGAAATACGAGCTTTTAGAAACTACAAGTTTAGAGCAACTAAAGCTAATCCTGTATTTTATGAAGTGGAAAATAATTTTTGATCCATTTAAAGTTACTATCTTCAAGTCTAGTAGGGAAGCTCATAATGCGAAACGAAGGAATTTGCAGATGCGCGCCAATAAAAGGAAATCGAGCTCTGCTTCATCAAAATTGGAAGAATACTACGCAATGGTTTTATTATGGGACGAAGACACTCCGGCAGGACTCCAGCGAAAATTTTACCATATCGCTTCAGTAGAACTTGCCTGGAGAGGTGGAGAAGCAGTTAATTGCAGAGTTCATTATTTTAAAAAGGAAATGGATAATTCTGGACAGGTTTAAATACAAAAGAAACAAAAATAACAAACCACTCTATGCGATCGACAGCAGTCAGTAACCTTGCTAAAGGAGAGATGGGTGAACAATAATTAATTAAAATTACTGGCCCCAGTTCAGCCAACTCAATTAGCCTTCTCTGCGAATGGATAATGAGAATTATTTTAACATCATAAACTCCCTTATAAGTGATGCCTCAGAACTTCCATCTAAAAAACAGAAAACAGAAGATCCTGCAGCCACTCCTCGAGCTTCTCACTCTACAACTGGACCCTTCAACAACATTAATGATTTACCTATAGCCAATGTTATCAATGAGTTAACAAAGATTTCAAACAATACTTTTCCTGTGTACCAAAATTTCATTTTATATATTAATAATAATTAGGTTTGTAGTATTTTGTAATTAAATAAATTACCTGTTTTTGAGTTTTCAAATTAATACCTACATATTTATTATGTATGCATATACAGATCTGGTCAAATAAAAGCGGAACATAGCATTTTCAATGTATTTTGAACAAGAGCTCACATAGAAGTCGACCAGCGGGATATATAAGTTATAGACGCGACGACGTATCAACTATTCAATTGAACCACTGTTCCCCTTCCTGCCTCGAGCAACTGGCACGTGATACTAGCCACTCAGTCTACTAAAAGTCAACGCCGCAGTAGAATTAGTAGCCGATAACGATTGAAAATAAAATGATCAAGTTCACAAAGGAAGAAAAGATACAAAGTGGTATTTTGGGGGCCACTCGATTCGAGATACAATAAATTTATTTATTGTAAAATTTGAAAATAGGCCAATTCCGACACAGTCCACCATTTCTCGAATTATTAAAAAGTTCGAGAAATGCGGATGTGTTCAGTGTGAAAATTTCGATGAACCACGTGTAAAGCCAATTAATGAAGAGCGTCAAAATAGGGAAATAAGTGTATGTGCCGCTGTTGGAGCCAGTGAACTTTGCACGAGCCGACAAATTGCAGATCAAATTAATATGAATGACAGAACTGTTAGGCATATTTTGAAAAGGAATGGTTCCCATTGTTATAAAGTACAAAAAACTCAGGAAATTTTTCCCCGTGACCACATTAGACGGATGGAATTTTGTCAAACCATGATGGATAAACAAAATAGCAATGATATGTTTTTGAAAAACGTCTTATTTACAGACGAGTCATCGTTTTCTTTACATTGGAAACATAATCCATCCATTGTACGATATTGGTCTCGGGAAAATCAGCATCTGAGTATTCCTGTGCGTACTCAATACCCACAAAAACTCAATGTTTGGACAGGAATGTTAGGAGACTATATGATAGGTCCCTTCTTTATCGATGGTAACCTAAATGGTAACAAAATTTACAGCTCCTGCAAAATCAAATTATTCCAACACTTCAGCTACTTCCTATTAATTTTGGGGACATTTGGTTGTTTAAGTCACAATAAACGACTGGTGACAGAATTTCTCCTAAATACGTTTCCTGATCGATTGATATCTACTCACGGTACGATCAAGTGGCCTCCCAGATCACCAGATTTATCTCCATCTGATTTCTTTCTTTGGGGATATCTGAAAGAATCCGCTTATCGGTATGAATTTCAGAGAGCTACAAATCTTGATGAATTAAGGGGGAAAATTATCCAACTTTGTGCCAACATTACGCCAAATCTTCTCAGCGATATGAGAATATCGCTGTATCACAGATTTGGCTATTGTTTAACACAACAAGGAGGTTTATTTGAACCTTTAATACATTAGATTCGTGTAGTTTTTTTTTTTACATTTTAATATATTTTTAACGTTGTTTTTTAAATCGTAGAATTTATTTTATTTTCAAAGCCGTTTTGGCAAGAAGGAACCACAGCATTTATTTTCAGAAGAGAAATTATTTGTTACATTTATTGCAACAAATAATTTCTCGCATACGGCGTCGCAAGATTACTTATATATCCCGCTGGTCGACTTCTACGTGAGCTCTTCTTCAAAATACATTGAAAATGATTTGTTCCGGTAAAATTTGACCAGATCTGTATAATAGATAGTACGTTTTGTAAGCTATGTGTATGCAGAATAATCTATTACTCATGAAATAGTCTTGTCAAATGCCATTCGGGGATCTAATTTTTCCTGCGAAAAAAAATCGAAAAAACACAATGCAAAGTAATATTTTTTTAACAAAATGCATTCGTGTATGTGCAAAAATCCTCATCTTCGACTAGGATTTTTGTTGCCACCAGCACTCATGCTTCTTGTTAAAATTTTACTTAGCAACGCGTTCTTTCGATTTTTTTCGGAAAAATTAGATGCCCTTATGATATTACTTACGATAATTAATTTGTTTTTTAATATTCTTTCTTAGTTTTTTTAGACCGAAATCTGTTTTTGTTTATTTAGAAAATACAGCATGTCCCCCTAAGTTGGAATCATATGGAAAACTTTTTTATTATTAGTTTTAGAAAAAAAGTTATTCTTTATAAAAAGTTCTGCATGATCCAAAACTTAAAATACAATCATGAGATATCCATTTTTTCAAGCCGTATACGAGGTTTGTCAAAAAATATGAATTTTGGTCAAGAGTAAAGTCCGTTTATTTTTGACAAAATCGAAAATTGTTATTTAGAATTAAAAACTACATTTAAATATGTAGTCACAGCCTTCTATCTTAAAAACTGATATTTTGTGATATTTCCAAAATAATGCCATATTATGAAAGTTATCATAAAAAATTATTGAAAAGAGTTTGAGAACCATTATTTCCTTTGGCAGACCTTTTTTAAATTACTTTTTATTGTGACTTTTCATAATATAGAATTATTTTAGTTTTTAAGATAGAAGGCTGCGACTGCATATTGAAATGTAGTTTTTAATTCTAAACAACTTTTCTAAATAACAATTTTCGATATTGTCAAAAATAAAGGTACTTTACGCTTGAGGAAAAATCACATTTTTTGACAAACCTCGTATACCACTGAAAAAATTTCATATTTGATGACTGTATTCCAGGTTTTAGATAATGCAGAACTTTTTATGAAGAATAAGTTTTTTTCCTAAAATTAATAATAAAAAAGTTTTCCATATGATTCCAACTTAGGGGGACATACTGTATAATAGTAGGAAAATTAGACAGTAAACTAATCGTAAAATAGATTTTAAACACAATTCGTCTGAATAGACGAATTATGTATTGACAGATTAACGCGAGACTAGAGACAACTTTCCCGAGCACACGAAACAAACCCCTCTTGCATAGTTGATGTAGGTAAACTGACTCGACTTAAAATTCAAAATCCGGATAAGCATTTACAAATACAAATTGTTAAACATGCGGAACTGGTTTACTTTGCTTAAGGGTATATATGAAACAAAGCGTGACTTCAACTTTGGAGTAGGTACAAATTGTTTGCATAAACTATGACCAGTTCGAGTTGGAAGTTTTCTAGAATTTAATTTCCATTGCGTTCTGGGATTTTATTTTCAATTGAAAGTTCAAGAAAAATAAGGGCTCTAGGGAATTTAAT
The DNA here is from genome assembly GCA_949320105.2 of Crepidodera aurea. Lineage (NCBI taxonomy): Eukaryota > Metazoa > Arthropoda > Insecta > Coleoptera > Chrysomelidae > Crepidodera > Crepidodera aurea. The sequence goes on along the minus strand of OX439476.1, from coordinate 4,412,426 downwards.
ATTTCAAAATTAGTTTTAGTTCGAATGAAAAAACTGTTTGTGTTTGTAGTTGTTTAAAAATACACCTCTCAGAATTTCAGAGTCAAATTTTATGGATGAATCATTTATAGTATATAAGATTTCAAATATTAAAAATTTCTGTTTTACCTTTCAATCAGCTCTCGAGGCTAGAACGAAGGACGTAGAATGTAAAACAGAAACGAACTCACGATTCAGAACGAAACGAAATGGCAGTTTTGGTTTTAAGTTAACTTATCATCTATTCAATATTGAGTAATTCCTGCAGAAACCACAGAAAAACCTTTGCCGTGACTTGATTTATTCAAATTTTTTCTAATACCCTACTATAATAATAATAATAATAATAATGTTTCTAGTCTAATTCTATTTATAAGCACTTAGAGGCCTTTATTGGTCTCTGTGTTATACAATAGATGCCTATAGGTGGTGGATAATGGAGTGGCTCTAAAGAGCTAGGGTTTCTTGTATTTTTTTTATTATTTTGCTATTTATTATTGAGCTATTTTGGCCATGTTCAAATCCTCCCCCTTTCTGTTCAAAGGCACCCCAACCAGAGGAGAAATTGAACAAATGTAGTGGGGTTCTTTAGATAATTATTTTAAAAATTCCGAAAAAATTTATCATGTTTTAATAATAAATGTATGTATATTAAAGACCAATGCATGACCTAAAACACACATACCTAATAAAATGTGTTTAAGTGAAAAATTATATACAAAACACAAAAAAGTGTTCAAACCCTCCACCCTCTCCCCTACCCCAAGGTAATGTACTAGGTCCAGTACTCTACTCACTGTATACCAGTGATATCCCTAACCTTGAGCACGATACTATTGCAACATTTGCTGATGATACTGCCATTCTGGCTGTTGGAAAAGACCATGAAGAAGATAACCGAAAATTACAAACATCTGTAGACCAGATTAACACCTGGACTAAAAAATGGCGTATTAAGTTAAATGAAAATAAATCTGTTCATGTTAACATTACTAATAAACCAACACATTCCCATAAGAATAAATAACGCTCAGATTCCCTATGCTAATACAGTAAAAGTAACATTCAAGTTATCCAACAGTAAAGTATTAAGGAACATCGTCGATGCACCCTGGTACTGTCGCAACAGTGATCATTATAGGGACCTGGATGTAGAAACTGTTGGCAAGACTATATCTAAATTTGCCAGCAGCCATGAACAACGGCTGCTCCAACAAGGGAACGTTGAGGTCATCCAGCTCCTCGATAATACTAATTTATAGTCTGTTTTTATGTAATCCATAGGCGTACCACTTCTTTTAGTAGACAGTTAAAATATTTTGTGAAGTTATACCTCGAGTATTTTCGTATGAAATAACCTTTGTATAAATATAATAAATATATCGGGTGTACACTTATATTTTCATTTAATTAACCTGCTTATAACTTCTAAACAGCTGAAGGTAAAAAAGTGCAATTTTATTTTTAAAAGAATTATTTTTTCTTGAAACTTCTCCCTTTATCTGTGCTCATATCAGTTCAATCGGGTTTACTTCGCAATGATATCGTGGTGATCTAACCACCGTCATCCCACGATTTTTTGCAATTTCATCAATTTCATATTTTTTTAATTTCTCTTTATGAAAGGAACATAAATGATACAGTTCTCTTCTCACAGAACCGGGATGGAACTTAATATTCTTTGAATTTAGCCAATTCTGTAAATCTTTTTTTAACCACTTGGTTGTGGGCATTTTTTCTGTAAGTCTCGAGTGATAACTTGCATTATCCATTACTATTATACAGTTCTGAGAAAGAAGATCTATCATTTGTTCGAACCACTCTTTAAAGACATCAGCATTCATGTCCTCATGGTAGTCACCGGTACGAGTAGATTCAAAAGTCAATAAACCATCTTTAACAAAACCGTTTGAACTACCGATGTGTACTATTATCAGTCTGCGCCCCTTTCCTGATGGTTGGATTTAAACCAGTAGATAAATTATTTAAAAAAGCCTGTCTTCGACTTGTAACAGTTTCATCTTGCCAAAATTTATTTGGTGTATGTCCCTCGTTGATCCATGTTTCATCTAAATAAAATATATTTCTTCTTTGGTTTCTCATTTCTTTTATAGTCCTTAGGTAATTTCTTCTCCATACTACAATATCGCTTCTTTCTATTAAAATAGACTTTCTGGAATGCTTTTTCCATAGAAAACCTATTTCTTTTAAAAGTTTCCATAGTGTGCTTCGACTCATTTCAGGGTAATCCTTATCATCTCGAACCGTGGCAAGAACTTTGTCTACTGTCTAGGTACTTATTGAAAATAATCTTAAGATACGGCTACGTTATCTTTAATACACAGGGCTTTTGGCCTGTCCAAACCTTTTTCTATTGTTCTGTACAGCTTATGGTTATAAAAGACCAATAAAAGACCCAAAACTTGTATTAGCTCAGGTACATTTATGACAATTTTAGGAAATATTTAGATTATTCCGTAAAAATATTTAAAATGACCGTACTAAGTTTTGCATTAGAAATGCTGTTTTATTACTCTCTCATACATAAAAATAGACCATAGTAAGAAGACTCAAGAGGACCTAACCTTTTGAACTAGTTCAGTGACAGTGCTAGTTACAAACAGAGTATTGTGCGGATTTTGTGTTACACGTTACCGGTAGTATTACTGAAATTATCAGACCCTAAGGTACACTAGTGAGCAGGACCTTAGTATTTAAGAATTCTAGTTAAGTTAGGTTAGAACAAAATTGCTTATTGATCTTCATGATCAGATTGTAATTATAGAAAACATTCCCACAGAGTGTTTTGCTACGAAAAAGAAAAAAATTAAATGAAAAAAGAAAATAGTGAGAAATTAATTTTCTATGATTGGATAACAAAAAAACTTTTTCTGTTTTTTAAAATGATTTGAGGTGTAAGAGGTTTTAACATTTTCTGGTAGAAAATTGTAGAAGCGAGGTACCAAATATTTGCAGTTTCTTTGGCCAATTGTTTTTTGTGCATTCGGAACTACCACATTATTATTTTTCTTGGCTCTTGTATTATGTGAATGAGAAATTAAATCAAAGTCTTTTTTATGTTTAAACAAGTACGTTAAAGTTTTTTAAAAAAAAGTCTGACGAAGATCTAATACAAATGCTTCCCTAAAAGCTGGTCAGAAGGGTAAGTTCTTTCTTTTCCTAATATTATTTTTAAAAAATATTTCTGCAGTATTTATAGTTTAATAAGGATAATCGAGATTCTACCAATGAATAGTAGACCATTTTTAGATGGGATAGATCAAGTACTTTCGATAAATATTTAAATCGTCCCAGAAACGATCGTAAGGTTTTAGTGACGTTATTTATATGATGATCCCATCTTAAATGGCAATCTAAGGTTATACCAAGGTACTTTATATTATTAGTAAATTTAATTTTTATGTTGTTTTTTGTATGTTCGTTATAAATTCCTAAGTCACGGTAATCTGGCATCTCATTCTTATGACTACAAACAGGCAGAAAGATGGTTTTCTCGTAATTAATTGTTAATAAATTATAATTAAACCAATCAATAATATTTTTCAATTTTGATTTTTAAATCTGACCATGTCTCAGCTGTATAAAATAGTACCGTTTCATCAGCAAAACTATATACGGTTCCAGAAATTCTTAAGGTAAGTAAATTATTCAAATATAAAATAAAGAGAATGGGTCCCAGCACTGCCCCTTGCGGAACACCGCATTTTAAAACTTGCTCTGAACTCACACAATCATCTATTTTTACATGTTGTGTACGATTGTGAAGGTATAACCTAAAGAGTTTTAGGGCTGTTCCACGTATTCCTGAATCCTCCAAAGCGTCCAACAACTGTCTATGGTCTACAGAATCGAAGGAATTTGCAAGATCCAAGAATACTTCAATTGCCGGTTACGTATGTTCAACAGCTTTATACATTTTTGATATTAATACAGCTATAGCACCTTCTGTTGATGTGCCCGTCTGAAAACCGAACTGGTTTGGTGATACAAAACGTTTAGGTTAACAACTCACTTGAATTTATAAACAAAACCAATTGTTAATGAGCCGTTAATAACTGTGCAAAGAAAATTGCAATTTTTATCGTTTCACCCACTTTTTCGGTCATGTTCTGCTCATTTATGATAAAACTAGGAGAACAGTAATTATTGCGAAATTTCGCAGCGCAGAAAATTTCAAATTAGGGCAGTTGATTAGTCTTTAATGAGCTATTAATTGTCCATGTATTTTTTTTTAATTCGGCTGACTTTGTTCTGCTAGCTTAAGAGACGTGAAGCCTGTCATTTGTCAAAGTGTTTTTTTTAGAAAGAACATTATCAATAAGTTTCTTACATTCCGGGAAGTACCAAACTAGAACCAAAATGTGCTATCTATGACGCCCTGCAATCTGTTAAACACTTTCCAATACAGTGACCAAATATAACCTTAAAAGTATCAGATAGAATATTCCTCCCCGTTGGATGTAACAATTGAAATGTATTATACTGTTTGTTTACCTACGTTTACCACGTTAGAGCGGCGCTCGTGTCAAGTTGAAAACGCTCAAACTGTTATGTTTGTTTACCTTAACAGTTATGTATGTTTACCTAAAGCGACATCTTGTGGAGCGTCCCGTAAGTTAATAGTTGTGTTTGTTTAACTAAAATTCCGTTAGAGCGGCGCTCCTGTCAAGCGGAATCGAAATGGGCAGGCAGTATTCCGAACAACTTGTTCGGTGATTGTTTTAAACATGCCGACATTTTAATTCTTTTATAGTATCTCGATTCCACGTACATATCAAAGAATTGTTTAAATTAAAATTAAAATATTTACTTTACTAAATTGTAAACAAATCAAAATTATTTTCAGTATCAAAACAAATATTAAAAACAACACGAATGAACGGTTATGGGTAATTGCTTATCGCCGATTATTGCAAACCTTTTCATGAGTAATTTCGATATACGAAGGCCGGTGAAAAATGATTGCTTAAAATGTTGGTGGTTTAGTCTTTAACTAAGGTTGTGGCGAGTGGTTAGGAAAAACAGATCATGTACGTTCTATTTTTTGTTTGTTTGTTGTAAAATAGAAGCTTAGGTATACTAGTTATTAAATTTAGTCAAATGATTTTCCAAACACAGTTATATTTTAACAAAAGAAATCAAACTTCATCTCTGATAAAATTCAATCGTATTTTTACCTTTCTTATATCGTGGAAATATATTTGATCGCATCCATTCTAATCTAATATTTTTCTATATAAAATTGGTATTAAATCACTATAAACTAATAAAGGTCATAATGCTCGGCACGTATAAAAAAGATAAAGGGTCCGAGACCCAGGCCCTGAAATTAAATAAAGATGATTTCTTACCTTAGTGTTGCCGAAAAAGGCCGTCAGTCGTTGCTTTATTTGCTTTTTGTTTTGGTCACCATCGTGCAGGGAAAGGGTGGAACTGGCAACGTTGGCGTCTTCAGTGCTGGAGTTAAAAAAACTTGTCGTTCGGGGACGGTAACTCTGAAAATAATTAAATTCTGGTAATACTACTGATTTTTATCGAAATACACTTTTAAAAATATATGGACACAAAAAAATCAACTGGAGATGAATATACTCGTAAGATGTAGAAAAGACTAGAAGAAAAAGATAGAAAAACCCCAATCCGACTTCTAAAACGACAAAATAATCATCATCATCAGAAACAGAATAATTATACAAAATTCCCCTATTGCGTACGACACAATAAATAAACTTTACAGCTTCGCAGAAAGACAAGAAAAACTAAAAATCATATTGGAGAATAGGCCGAACAATTAAAAAAAATATAATAATTTACTCTAGAGACAGATCACAAAAGTAAGTGATATTTTCATGAAGGATCTCGAAATGTAAGTTGTAAATAAACAAAATTAGAGAGAGAGATATAGAATATGCTTTATTGTCAAAGAAAAATTACAATAATTTTGTAGACAAAGCGAATTTAAAACTAATAATAAAAATAAATTACTAGACAAAACAAAACACAAACAAAATATGAATAACAATTGCATTGGATATGCAATAACTATAACTATAACTTAATGTCCAAACCCAAATTAAAATTTTCAATTTAACTTAATTTAATTATTGCTCCTGTAAGCTGCAACCCAAAAGTCTAAGGCACGTTATAGAATTCTGCCACTGTATAAAATGGTTTTTCTTGAAGAAAAGCCCTAGTCGATCTTCTGAACTTATCATATGAATTTATAGATTTTAACTGTATCGGGAGGATATTATACAATTTTTTTGCATTGTAGGTAATATAATTTTTTATTAGGTCAGAGGTGGGAATAGTTAAGTATCTAAACTTCTTGTAGGATATCTACGAGTTGGTCTTTCCAATTCAAAGATAAATAGAGCAGGACGGGTTAGAATTTTGAAATTTTTAAAGTAATTTTCACAGCGTGTCCTGCTACGTAAACCAAATACATAAAGAATTGCTCTTTTTGTAATTTTAAAATAGATTCAAAGTGTTATAAGTTACAAGAACCTCAGAACGGCAAACCATAGCGAAGGTGAGATTCCAATAAGGAAAAGTAGGTCATTAATTAAGTAAGGGTTAGCTCTTTAGAAACAGTTTTAATGGCAAAACATGCAATTAAAAACTTAATTGAGTTCACCGTTACAATCGGATTATTGCTTATAGTTATAGGCTGTAAAGTACCTCTGTAAGACATTGCTACGGTTTTACTGGTGTTGAAACAAAGCCCATTCAAGTCAGACCAGGACTTGATAATTACTAGATCTTTGTTTATGCTAGATTGTAATGTCTGTATATCAGAACTACTCCAGGTTACACTCGTGTCATCGGCAAATAAAGTAACTCTTCCACTTATTTTTAAGTCTGCGATATCGTTGATGAATAATAAAAGTAAAATTGGACCTAATACTGAATCTTGAGGTACTCTACTGCTAATTGGCAGATTTGAAGAATCTCCACCATTAGCACGCACCTGCTGATTTCTATTTTCTAGGTAAGTTTTAAACCATTGCAAAGGAGAAGCCCGTACGCCATAAATTTATAGTTTCTTAATTGAGATATCATGATTAACACAATCAAAGGCCTGTGCGAAGTCACAAAATACTGAAGTTGTCAAAAGTTTATCATCAGCGTCAAAACGTCTATCCCGTTTTCGAGGATACTGAGTTGGTGAGGGTGGGAAGTAATCTTCAACACCACCGTCGTGTTCAGCATCCTCGAAAACAGGGGGACAGGCATTTTGCCACTGCTTAAAAAAGAAAAAAAATACCCCTGTTGGGGGTTTTGGCCGGCGGAGGGGTTGGTGAGGGTCGGAAAGTAATCTTCAACACCGCCATCGTGTTCTGTATCCTTGAAAACGGGGGGTGGAGAGAAGGTACTCTCGATCCGGGTAAATTTTGGTTTCTTAATTAAGATATCATGATTAACACAATCAAAGGCCTTTGAGAAGTCACAAAATACTGAAGCAGTGAAAAGTTTCTCATTAAGTGATGTATATATTTCATTAAGAACGGAAAACATAGCGTCAGTAGTGCATTTTTTAGGTAGGAAACCATACTGATGAGGATGAGGATGTTTTGTTTGGAAAGAAAGGGCAGTAGACGATTTTTTATTAGCCTTTCTATTATTTTCGATAAGGTAGGTAATAAAGCAATAGGTCTAGAGTTACAGGTTTCGGTTTTGTCGCCACCCTTATGAAGCAGGATTATTATAGCTGTTTTTAAACAGTTCGGAAAAATACCAGATTCGAAGGAATCATTAATCAGCGAAGTTAACATGTTAATTACTCAGGTATATTTGAAAGCAAGCAAGATTTATTTTGAGTGCTGTTTATGGTTTGCACTAGTTCGTGCTTATCTACTGGGCCGAGGAAGAAACTATTAGTGATCCTTTTAGTAGGTAGGAGGAAGGAGAGAGCATCCTGACCCGGAACTATGTTAGAGCTGATATTCTTACTTACATTAACAAAATAATTGTTTAGTTCATCAGGACTAGGATTAACAGTGTTTAAAAAACGGGTTTTATTTCTTAAGTCATTTATAATAGACCAGGTTTCTTTGGAAGAGTTTTTAGCTCTTGAGATGCGATATAATAGTTTTTCTTAGTAGATTTGATAATTTTCCGATACAGTATTCTATATTTGTTGATATAATTTAATATTAGGTTAAGAGATTCTTATTACTTTAGTTGTCCAAGGTTTATGACGTTTAGTTTTAATGGGGCGAAGGGGAAATGCTGTGTTGAAACACTTAATTATTTTATTTAGGAAGTCAATATCTTCAGAAAGATCATTCCAATTAGTAGCAAGACACAAATTTTTTAAACTTTGGTTTAGGTACATGGATAATATTTTTGCAATTTGACATCACAATTGAGAAAATACTGATATATTTTTATATAATATTAATACCGTTTCTTGATATATTAATGTCAGAGCCTTTTTTTGGAAATTTCGTATGTAAACAAAGAGTTGTGATAATTCTTCAAAAATCGGGCGATAAATTGAATTTTTGTGAGGGTGTTATAATCGTGAAACTTTGTGTGGTATTGGACAAGAAAAATATTTTTCTAATCTCGAATGGATGACCACTTTCTTGTCTCCAGTTTTTGACATGGATCTTATCTTGTAATCCCTTTTGAAATTCTTAATTCCCTTTGGAATATATATTCAAAGAATAAATGTAAACGAGTCATTAAAATTTTAGGTTATTATAAAAGGTTCAGACCGGACCTTCAAGTGATAGGGAAAATGTGTCAGTTTGCAACTTTTCCCAAATATAAATGCTAACTTAATCCTCATGCGATAAAACTAACGTTGAGAATTACCGTGGAATTTCGTTACTCTCAGCTATTCCGAAAGTTTTTGAAGCTATACGGACAGATAAAATCTTTAACTGTTATGAATACTACATTATCCATTATCAACATGGATTCTATAGAGGCCGATCCACAGCTATTGAAGGGGGAAATTAAATGTTTAATTTAAGCTTTCGATAGAGTTTGTCATTTTCTCTTGAATAAGAAACTTGCTGATATTGGAGCCACTTTTATCAAGAACGAGGCGAGTGGAATTCATTTTCAGACATCCTTTAGTGACAGGATGTTGAGCTAGCCTGCTTCTTACTGATGAGGCTCCTTTAATAACAAAATCGAAGTTTTTGGGTTAAAGCCCCGACTTGGTCGGGCACCAAACCACGTCTTGACTTTCGTAATTCAATACCTGGTGGGGCATATAGGCCAATGAGTAGTTGTTGAAGTCCAGACGCTGGTGCAGTGTAGGACATTTTTAATGTTCTTGTTCTTGGGAGCTTGTGTGATTTTATTTCACATCCTTTGTGCGATATTGGAGTGTCAGGGAGTTTTCTCAGCTGGATCGAGTCCTACCTTACAAACGGACGGCGACGAGTTTTAATTTGTGGTTCAGTGTAACGCGATGTGTTTGTTACTTCTGGTGTCCCACAGGGTTCGCATCTTATTTATGCAGACCCAGTATCACTAGATACTAATTATCTGCAATTAGATTTGAACAGTTTTGTTTCCTGGTGTGAAGTAAATCTTCTGCAACTAAACGTGTCAAAGTGTAAATTGGTGAATTGATTCGATAGATGTACGAACCCTAGTAATATACTTTATTATATAAATAATGACTCTCTGGAAGTGGTCTGATCAATTAACGATCCTGGAGTCCTTTTCGACAAGGACTTATCCATAAAATTGCACTTGGACAGTGTCATTCTGAAATAAAATTTAAAGGTTGCGTACGAAACAAGACTATTACAATATGGGGTTCAAAGTTTGGAACGAAGACGACAGGTGGCATGACTGTTCTTTCTATACAAGTTACTTAATGGTCAGAGGGATTCCTCAAAGATGCACACGTCATTTAAAACTATTTCATCTGAGGACTCATAGGACTAATTATGGTAAAAATTCATTTATAAAACGTTGTTTTATTATCCATAATGAAGAGTATTTATAATATTTAAAGTTTAAAACATCTGGTACTATTAAAATGTTCAGGAAATAATTTCAACTATAAATTATTCTATAAAAGTCGATTCTATTCTTAACTAAACCTATCGTAAATTCTTATTTCTTTCTTCCCACGGGAAATACAAGACCAAAGCAATGTCTTCTTGAATAAAATACACGTATAAAATTTAAAATCAATATCTCAAACTGTTCGTTTGTTTGCAATTTCGAATGTAAGTTAACGATTATTCGCTTGCATTTGTTATGAAATGACTCATAAAAATCTAAAAACCCTTTTATATTAGCGCAAGCAATCATTTTTATTATATGTTACCTCTTACACTAAATACGAACCTGAAATTAGCTAGAAGAAAACGATGAAAACAAAAATTACGAAAATTTTAACTAAAACGTTATTAAATAAATAAAAATCGCTTGTATTACATTTTGGTCGTCAAAACATTCTTATGAACTGAAACTTTGGATTTCATATTTTAGTAGTAAAATTATCTCTAAGAAAACGAGAATCTAATCAATCAATTAATTTTTATGCTCTTTTCAAACACGTCCCTTTTAGTAGAAATTACATTAAAAATCCGAAAATCAGCCGTCCTACAACGGAAAGAAAAAATCACTGGTATCTGGCATCATATATTATTTCCAAAGATTCTATTCCATTGAACACAAGCTAGAAAATAACTTAATTTAGAACTATCTTGTTCATATTCTAGCTCATATAATGCAAGTATTTCAATGTCACGTTGATTTAATGAATCTAACATCATGCACTTTGATTGTTAAATCATTCCATATAAACTTGGAAAGTTTGTCAGTTCTATTCAAGATAATCGTGGGTTAGAAACTTTCTCGAATTATCTTCGAAGTTTTGCATGCCGTTTTCATAACGTGCACTTTTTCAACTGAAAAGCGACAGATTTAATGTGTTATTTTGAAAATACAATCTCTGTGCCCTTTTTTAAATGTCAATTCTTAAGTCACTTTATTATAGATTTTGGTTTAGGTCAAGCTTATGTAAAAGGGGATCCATTATTGGTATTAGAATTAATAGGTATTAGGCGTTCAATTATAATGATGTGTCTACAAGCTACAATATTAATATTTGCAAAGAATAGCAGATGAATAATCCGATTAAGCTTATAAACCATAATACATGGCGTACGGGGTTCTCCTTTGCAATGGTTTAAAACTTACCTAGAAAATAGAAATCAGCAGGTGCGTGCTAATGGTGAGGATTCTTCAAATCTAACAATTAGCAGTGGAGTACCTCAAGGTTCAGTATTAGGTCCAATTATATTTTTATTATTCATCAAGGATATCACTGACTTAAAAATAAGTGGCAGAATAACTTTATTTGCCGATGACACGAGTGTAACCTGGAGTAGTTCTGATATACAGACATTACAATCTAGCATTAACAAAGATCTAGTAACTATCCAGTGCTGGCCTGACTCGAATGGGCTTTGTTTCAACACCAGTAAAACCTTAGCAATGTCTTACAGATACTTTACAGCTTATACCTCTAAGCAATAATAAGTTTTTAGGTCTTTACATCCTAAAATGGTCCAATCATATTGATACCTTGGCAAAAAAATTATCTTCTGCATGTTTTGCCATTAAAACTGTTTCTAAAGAGCTAACCCCTACTAATGATTAATGACCTACTTTTCCTTATTCGAATCTCACCTTGGATATGGTTTGCCGTTCTGGGGTTCTTGTAGCTTATACCACTTCGAATATATTTTTAAATTAAAGTAAGGAGCAATTCGATATGTATTTAGTTTAAGTAGTAGGACACATTGTGAAAATTACTTTAAAAATTTAAAAATTCTAACCCTTCCTTCTCTATTTATCTTTGAATCCATCTGCTTAGTTCGCAAGGACATTCAAAAGTTATCGGAAAAATCAACTCGTAGATATCCTACAAGAAATTTAGATACTGATGTTTACTTAACTATTCCCATCTCTGACCTAATAAAATTGTATAATAACCTCCCGATGCAGTTAAAATCTATAAATTCATATGCTAAGTTCAGAAGATCGACTAGGGCTTTTCTTCAAGAAATACCATTTTACACAGTGGCAGAATTCTCTAACGTGCCTTAGACTTTTGGGTTGCAGCATATAGTAGTAATAATTAAAATAAGTTAAATTGAAAATTTTAATTTGAATATTAAGTTATAGTAACGGATATTGCATAGTAATTTGATTTCTGCTACACTTGTTAATTTCTCTCTCTTTCCACTGGATTAAAACCACTTAGTTGTTAAAAAAGTTTTTTTATTGACGTTTCGGCTTTCCAGATCAAAAGCCGTTATCAAAATGACATAAAATAAATAAATTTACTAGAAACAGAACACTTGATAATCTTGCAAAAATATGACATTAACATAGTATACATAGAATAAGATTTTGAGATTGAAGATGTCAAAATCTGTTTCAATCATATTTTTGTGACGTTTCTGGGAACGAATTTTTGAAAGGATAGCGCATTTGCATATTATAAGAGAATTTATACTTCGTCATAAATGAAGTTTTCTTATTAATATTATCATAAGAGAAAACAAGATAAAAACTTATGATACTATCCCGATATAGAGGGTATCCTTTTTGCAATTAACTCTTTTTGTAAAATAGGTATCCAAATTTACAAAATTCCATGCAAATGTAATAAATTTTATATAGGAGAAACATCTAGACCTTTTCATATTAGACTTAATGAACACCAATCGTACATTAAAAATAAACAATTCGAAAAATCTAAAATATGTGAACATGCATGGGATTTTGGTCATAAAATACAATGGAATTCTTCAACTAGATTATTAAAAGAACCGAATAATTATAACCGCAAAGTTAAAGAAGCAGCATTGATATGCTTAAATAATAACGAATGTGTTTCTAATTGTTCGGTTGATATTTCAAAAATTTGGATACCTATTTTACAAAAAGAGTTAATTGCAAAAAGGATACCCTCTATATCGGGATAGTATCATAAGTTTTTATCTTGTTTTTTCTTATGATAATATTAATAAGTATAAATTCTCTTATAATATGCAAATGCGCTATCCTTTCAAAAATTCGTTCCCAGAAACGTCACAAAAATATGATTGAAACAGATTTTGACATCTTCAATCTCAAAATCTTATTCTATGTATACTATGTTAATGTCATATTTTTGCAAGATTATCAAGTGTTCTGTTTCTAGTAAATTTATTTATTTTATGTCATTTTGATAACGGCTTTCGATCTGGAAAGCCGAAACGTCAATAAAAAAACTTTTTTAACAACTAAGTGGTTTTAATCCAGTGGAAAGAGAGAGAAATTAAAATACAAACCACTATGAGCTTCCGAAATGAATTACACTTGTTAATACGCGGTATTCATAACATAAAACTGCCAGGTTTTTTAAAGTCATGGGAGAAATTTCAGTAAAGAAAAGTGGTTTACTTCAAGATTACTTTTTAACTTGTGCTTAATTTAGGTAAGAAAATATAATTCATTTAAAACAAAACTTTACTAAAGCATGTAAACGATATAAAACGAACATTCAAAATAGATAATTACTCCCCAGAGAAACATAGTTCCCTAATTATAAAAAATGTTTGTAATATATATTCACCTAAATACATATTTTATTTTACTAGTACTTACCCCAGATTGCTTTCGTGAATGATTGCTGTAAAACGATCCGGTGAGTTTTTTATTGCTTAAGTCTTTTGCTGAAATAAAAAAAATAAGTATTAACATTTTAATTATTAACGAGTATTTTAGACAAAAGAGTATAAGGAAGTAAGCGAAACAAATGTGCAGTAAAAGCAGAATTAAAACTGTCTGTTTTAGTGTTTATTGTAACGGTTTTTTAGAACAGATTTTTAATCAATTAATTGATGAATTGATTCTAAGGCTCATCTAAAGAAGCCAAAATACAGAAACTGGTCCCTGAATATTTAATCAATTAAATTAAATAATAAACTACATTTTTTGTCATCCTTTATTAGCCCTATAGACAACAAAAAACCATGAGGCTTTAACTGATAGACTTCGATCTTTAACTATAACAGATAGTTACCCTTAATACATGCTAAACTGTTTGGTTATGTAAAACGAAAAAAAATACTTAGGAAAAGTGCATAAGAAATATATCTGTTTTTAAACATTTTTGTGTTTTTCGTATAATATTTACAAAAAATTTAATGATTTTATTCTTACAATTAATTCTTAACGGTTGTTCTAAAATTTGTTAAAAAACTAATAGCTGTATAGCAATTCTCTCAGTTTCAGTATACATCTAATACATAAATTGCTACTTGGGTATAGTTGCCGATTCTAAATTATTTTCCTCGTAAAAAACGATATTTTCCTCGAGTGAAGCAGACTGTTTTGAAAATACACCCTTTAAATAATTCATTTTTATCCGAAACACCTGGCTATCCGTTAAATTACTCTATATTTTACAATAATTTATTTTAAAAAATGGTGGAATATATTTTTTAAATAAGTACAACGGATCGCAGATTTTGGTGGAGGAAATAACGGTTTCACCATTTAATTTAAATCAAATAGCGATGGAGAATGTGTATCGAATATTGTGCGTAGGAGAACAGTTTTTAAGAAATTGAACATAGTAGACATTAATTTAAATACAAATTTCTGTAAAAAGATTTAAATACCTTGTTTTTGACATTTTTTGAAGTGGGCGACCTTTTTTATTCTCTCGAACCCAAGGAGAAACTACTGGAGCACTCTTAACAGGAATAAAGTGGGGCACAGCCTGCTCCCTTAATGACAACGACATTTGTTGTAATTAGTCAATAAAATAAGTCTTCCAATTACAAATTAAAAAAATATATTGTTATACTTGTGAAATTCTTCTCTGAATACTTTTAAATGCTTTTAATCATTATTTTAATAAAATTCACATTTGACATTTTTATCAAATTAAAATTAACATAAACTTCAAACTCTCCAATCTGTCAACACTACTATCTATTAAGTCTTTTTCACATAATTTATTTTAAAATACACTAACAAATTTTGCCCCATTTTAACATCATAACAACATTCCATAAAATTTCGTTGAACTTTTCTTGCAAAGTAATGAATAAGAAAAGTTCAACGAATTTTACAAATTTTGCCCCTTTTAATCTTCCATCTGTCATAGTTTTGTTTAGTTTTTAATTCTTCTATTATTCTTGCAATAATTTTCCCTCTACTATTTTTTTTCATTTCCTCTAATTTCCTATCTACATCCTTTCTTAAATCTTCTTCCATCTGTTTTATTCTATTTTCTGTTATTTCTTGCATTTATTCTGTCATATTTCCTTCTTGAATATTCCTCTTTATATTTCTTATTTGTTTTCCATTCTCATCTATTTCTTGTTTCAGTTTTCTCAATTTTTCTTGATTGTCTTCACTCATTTTCTCAACTTTAAGTTCTTTTTCGTATTCTTTTTCAATTTCGTCCTTTGTTCTACTTATGTTTATTTCAGTGTTTCTTTGCACTTTTTTTTGTATATTTGTTTGCAAATTTATAATTTTCTCTTCTTGCATGATTAAAGAAATTTCTATTTCTTCTTGTTTATTTCTAATTTCTTGTAAATTGGTAATTTTCTCCCTCCGTATCATCATTTCCGCTTCTATCATTTCATATTTTCTAGTCGATTCTATTTCATGTTCTTTTAACTTCTTCTCCATTGTAGATGTGCTACCATCTATGGTAAGAAGAGAGTATTGACATTAAATTTTGACTGAATCTAGTCAAGATGTCACTCTCTTCTTTTTTATCCCTTTCAGAGATTAATACAAAGTGAGTAAACCAGTAAGGAATTTTAATTTATTAGATTCGACATCCTAAGATAAAAGGGATAAAAAAGAAGAGAGTGACATCTTGACTAGATTCAGTCAAAATTTAATGTCAATACTCTCTTCTTACCATAGATGGTAGCACATCTACAAATGTTATCTTATAGCGGATATAGCTATTGACTTGTACGAGTTTGGAATTTTATTTATTGGATTCGAAAAGCCTAACTGATGAAGTCGAAAGACAGAAACCGGTCTTAGGATGTCGAATCTAATAAATTAAAATTCCTTACTGGTTTACTCACTTTGTATTAATCTCTGAAAGGGATAAAAAAGAAGAGAGTGACATCTTGACTAGATTCAGTCAAAATTTAATGTCAATACTCTCTTCTTACCATAGATGGTAGCACATCTAAAAATGTTATCTTATAGCGGATATAGCTATTGACTTGTACGAGTTTGGAATTTTATTTATTGGATTCGAAAAGCCTAACTGATGAAGTCGAAAGACAGAAACCGGTCTTAGGATGTCGAATCTAATAAATTAAAATTCCTTATTGGTTTACTCTTCTTCTCCAATGGTTTCTTTAAATCACTAATTTTTTCTTCCATTAGATTTTTAATTTCTTCTTTCATTTGTTTCTGTTCTTCCCCCATTTTTTTCTATTCTTCCCCCATTTTCTTCTGTTCTTCAGATATTTTTGAAAAATTTTCACTCAAAAATCGCATTAACATCTGTTCCTTGTCTTCCACATTTACCTCTTGTATTCGACTATCTCCTCCTTCCGAAGTGTCTGGATTTTCCATGTTATCCAGATTTTCTTCTGATATTTCTCTCATAGTTCTTTCTTCTAATATATTTCTTACTGCTACTTCTTTTCCTGTCTTAATCGTTTCTTCTTCCAACCCGAAACCATATGTTTCTGTATCTCTTCCTTCCTTAATTAATGCTTCCCTTAATCTCGCCATTTTAGTTAATTTTGTTCCTGTTTTATCCATACCTCTTTTTTCAAGAAACTCACTGATTTCCGAAGATTTCAACTCATTTAAAACTTTAATTTTACCCATTTTAATTTTAATTATGTTTTAGGCCCTTTTTCAAAGAGCCCCACGTTGGGATGCCAATTGTTATGCTTGTGAAATTCTTCTCTGAATACTTTTAAATGCTTTTAATCTTTATTTTAATAAAATTCACATTTGACATTTTTATCAAATTAAAATTAACTTAAACTTCAAACTCTCCAATCTGTCAACACTACTATCTATTAAGTCTTTTTCACATAATTTTTTTTATAATTTATTTTAAAATACACTTACAAATTTTGCCCCATTTTAACATCATAACAATATGTAATATTTTTAAACTAACTTTTATCTATAGATAAAACTCAACTATTCAAATTAAACGTAAACTACTGAGTTTCCTCCACCAATAACGTGCTTCCACCTATTATCAGCCTTTCAGATCTGTATATTTGTTAAAATACATTGGCAAAAGATTGTGCAACATCTTATAAATGTATGTTAATGTCATAAAAATCAGCCTCTTTTCAATCGATAACCATTCCAAAGAATCCATCATTAAAGATACCGGGGTCAGCCTGTTACATCTCATTGCTCGCTTCTGTAATTTTTGTAGTGGTCTTAATTTGTTTAAATCAAAAGTATACAATAAGGTAGGGCAGTATTCAAAATGAGGTTGTATTATGGTTTTATACAATGTTCTCACAAACTGATTCGAAATACTTTAAACTCCTTTACTACGCGGTGTAATCCATATTCTACTCATCAATCTAATAGTTTTTGAGATACGGAGCTCCAGAAGTTACTTATTTTCTCTCACTGTGGATTATCAAAACGTAGATTGAGTAGAACTTACGTTTAAAAACCAGTTCCCTATGTGTCTGTCTTATGCAATCACGATCTATAAGGTGAAGGCTTGAGGCCTGAAGGAGCATTCCTCGATATTGATTTTTTTGGTGGTCTAGAGAGAAACATTAATCTGAATAAAAGAATGGAACGTCTAGACTTACATCAATCTACCCAACAGATTTGAGAGTAAAATTATATTTCATAAGAATACAATTGGAATAACCGAATGACGTGTTCGTTTCAGTGAAAGGAATTGACATTTTTATGTTTTTTAAATATTTTTCAGAACAATTGTTAAAATAACTCGACAGACATCAATGTGTTTTTCAATTCAATTATTTAAAGGGTGTGTTTTAATTGAGGAAAATATTTCCAATTGGAAACAATTTATAATACGCAACAGCAATAAAGTAATGAGTAGAATAATCGATAACGATGGCAAAAAAAGTAAAACCTGTGAGCTAAGCAAAAGAAAAGCAACATAATGTCAATCTAAATTTACAGAATTCTTTAAAAAAGTAATGGTAAGGACAAAAGACTCAGTATTATCAGTATTAATGATCCCTATTCCTTCCACTTTTCATATTTCAAACTATTTCAAATAGCTTGATTTCATTTCATTTTGAACAAACAGTTTGATTTCAAAGTTAAACCTTGTGTGTTTGGCCCAAGTTACAGCCAATTTCATAATCAATTTAAGATAATTTAATTTTAAAGTGTCCTTTAATAGAAAAGTTTGGTTTCAAAATCAATATTAAAGTACTCTTTTACCAAAAGCCGACTTTAAAGGCAAAGTGGAGATTTTGGCGCTTTTATACATGAAAGCTTCTTTAAACTTTAAGAGTGATATAACCTCCAATGTTTACATTTTTTTTAGTTGAATTTTTGTAGTTTGGGTTTTGTATTTTGAAATTGTGTAAAAAACACATAATTTTAAAGAGAAATGAATATTTTTGAAACATCCAGTGACAGTTAATCAGGCTCATCTGAAGAAGAATATATTTGTATAAGAAGAGCAAAAATTTATAGACTCAGAGTCAATTGTTTTTTTTAAATACGATGAATTAAATTTTTTTCAAAGATTTAGATTTAGAAAACAAACCGTTATATATCTTTTAAATAAAATAGAAGAGCAAATTGCATTGCCCACTAATAGGTAAGTTGAATATTCATTTTTTTAATTACAATTTTAAATGAAGTACTATCTTCTATTTTTTCAGAGGTGGATGTATTACACGAATGCAACAAATTTTGTTGAGATTAAGGTTTTATGCATCTGGAAGTATGCAAATAACAGCAGCAGATTTTATCGGAGTATCAAGAGCTTCAGCCAGTAGAATTATTAGAAGATGATATTGTTGCAAGGAGCCTTTGAGCTATGTCTCTAGTCTGCTTTTTGTAGATATGAAACATTATTGTTTAGATTAAAAAATCAGCATAATTACAGTTTATATCTAAATATTAAATAAAAAATACAACAACTTTTAAAAACATTCTGTAAAACCAATAAATTTTATTTTAATTATTTACCAAAACTGGTGGTTTTGGACAGTAAGTATATTATTCAAAGTTTTTTAATGTACGTGTTGATTTACATTTTTATTAAAACAGTACGTAAAGTGTTAAAGCGCTGTTAATACTCAAATAAAGTAGAAAGCAGTAAGGGATAATAAAAGCGAGAATTCTCATTTAAAAAACATTTGTCAGATCTAATTGGACGAGTTAACACCTCAGCTGGTAAATTCAAGAACATTTAAGCGAATGGCGAAGTACAACAACGCTAATTTTAACTGAATACCTAAAGCTTTTGAATTTGCTTCGATACGGGGTGTCCCAGATTTTTTTTTGCTGAAATGAAGAAACATATTGTGTGTTTTACAATCAAAGATCCGTTTGGGCTTATTAAAATTTCATTTTCACTGAAAAAATATCGCATGGTAAGTAATTTATTGGAAAAATCTGTGTATTTATCTCTCCACTCACCGGACACGGTGGCCTAGTTGGTAAGGTGTCTGCCGATTCAGCTTGGTCAGTGTTCGGGGAGTAGGTTCGAATCCTGCCGTATTCAAGTGGAATTAAAGTCAGATAAGACTTTGGGTAAGTGCAAAAAGGTAATTGTGTCATACGCAGTTTCTTTCACGCCGGTAAACAGGCCGGATGAGATCGGATATCTCTTGGAACTGATAGGGGTTGGTGACACAATTACACACTTGTTAGTCGGTAGATCACCTGCATGACAAAGGCATAGTCCTGGGTTTAAGGTGATTGAGGACCGTGATTCGGAGCCCACGATAAGCTGTAGGTCCCGTCCAGTTTAGGCCATTAGGTCAGAAAAGAGTCGTTAAAATTAATAAAACAAAAACAAAAAATCTCTCCACTGAAAAAATATTTGTACGTAAAATCAATAAAGTATCGTCGTCAATTTTTTGGACATTAATGCTATGGTTCGGTGATTGGGAGATTTCACGTCATAATACAATTAACAATAACCGAAAAATCGTTAAGCAATAAACGCAAACCATCAATAACTAATTAACTGTATCCTTAATATAATACAAATATTAATCAAATCAATGTTTTACGATTATAAAACTATGTACTTTACCATTAAAACCATAACAACTTTTTATAAATCCAAGAACTACAAAATTTGAAAATTAATTAACGGTTTTTATTGTTTTGATGAACACTAAACCTTAAATCTATGAATGCCACCATTGACTGCTTAAAAACGCGCCAAAATAGTGCTTCCTAATAGTAAATCAATCTCTACGAATTTTCAGTTCTCGGAGAATTGAGAAAAAAAGTTGAGGGTGACGGATTTTTTTAGTCATCCAAAAGGTCGGAATTGATCTTTAACAAAAACTGATAAAACTGCACAAAGGATGTGAAATAAAATCACACAAGCTCCCAAGAACAAGGACATTAAAAATGTCCTACACTGCACCAGCGTCTGGACTTCAGCAACTAGTCCTTGGACTATATGCCCCACCAGGTATTGAATTACGAAAGTCCAGACGCGGTACTGTGCCCGACTAAGTCGGGGCTTTAACCCAAAAACTTCGATTTTGTTATTAAAGGAGCTTGCCATTCTTAGACCGGTTTCGGTATTATTGTGCCTCATCAGTAAGAAGCAGGCCAGCTCGACATCCTGTCACTAAAGGATGTTTATCAAGAATGAGGCAAGTCGAATTCATTTTAGTGATAGGATGTCGAGCTAGCCTGCTTCTTACTGATGAAGCACAATAATGCCGAAACCGGTCTAAGAATGGCAAGCTCCTTTAATAACAAAATCGAAGTTTTTGGGTTAAAGCCCCGACTTGGTCTGGCACCAAACCGCGTCTGGACTTTCGTAATTCAATACCTAGTGGGGCATATAGCCCAAGGAGTAGTTGTTGAAGTCCAGACGCTGGTGCAGTGTAGGACATTTTTAATGCCCTTGTTCTTGGGAGCTTGTGTGATTTTATTTCACATCCTTTGTGCAGTTTTGTCACTCCCATGGTCCTTTTTTTGGTATTTTTATGGTTCAAAAAAATTCCAACTTCGTATAAAAACTGGTTAGTTTTTGTGGTTTTAATAGATGGAAGTAAATGTGTTGAAAAAAAATAGAGAACACACCGCGCCAGGTTCTAATGGATTAAAATTTGAAAATTACCCATAGGTTGAAAATTTGGTTATTAGCCTCGTGTTCTGTGTAGGCTTTGTTACAGTCTCCCAGCGCCACTTTAGGAACAGCACTGTTAATTAGAACCTTACAGTGAATAGTCGAGTGAGGAATCAAACCTGGTATATGAAAATCAATTTCTAAATTATTAATTAATTTTAGCCGTCGGTGGGATTCGAACCCATAACCCTTGGGTTACGAGTCCCGTGATCTACCGATGAGCCACCCACTCCTCCCAGTTCTATTGATTATCGGTTATTTTATATGATTCTAGACTACGAAAAGATATGAACATTGGCGCACTTGCGACTTATTGATTTTGAATTATGCTTATTTTTGGGGGCTGATACTTGAGGTATTGGTTTTTATTATGAAAAAATTGGAACTGACATTTATAACCACCCCCGTGTGAGCAAACTGATTTTCCGTAGTGTGTATTGATGCCGTTAGTGTATTCTGTGAGTTAGAAAAAACCACGAAAAACACAAATAATTTTTGATGGCCCCAAAGTACGTTTTTGAGGTTGCTGAATAAGATGATGGGGGTTAAAATTCTTTTTCAGTTGGCCTGCCCCCCAAACGGCCAAAAACTACCCCCAAAAGGGTGAATCGCGTCTTCCACCGGCAAAACTAATGTAACCCTCCGTTTTCGAGGATGCTGAAATACGGTGGCTATGGTTAAATTTCCTTTAGAGTTGACCCCCTCCCTTAAACGGCCAAAAATCACCCCCGAAAGGGTGAGAACTTTGTGTTTCGCTAGAAACGAGAAAACCCGCGTCATCTCCTATTTTTGAGGATGCTGAACGTGATGGTGATGTTGGATCTTCTCCCCGAGTCGACTCCACCGTCCCTAACTACCAAAAACCACCCCCGTTAGTTTTGACGGTGAACATTAATATTACGAACAACTAGCGTAGATGTTTAACTCTTCGCGCCGCGCCCATAGCCCATATAAGTGCAACCACATGCAGAGGATATGTGTTCCGATACAGTTTGTGTTTTGTGGACAGTAAAATAATAATTATTGTGACAAATTAGTTAATTCTGAACTGGAGATCGACAAAGAAAGGAAGATACATTCTGATAGTTACAAAAAACACTGGGGATACCGCTTGGTAAATATTGTTTTGGCACACCTTATACCTATACTAAAATTTTATGTCTAAGATGTTAAAATAAAAAATTGCTGTTTTTTTTAACTTAAATATTTATTTTAGGTTGATATTGATTATAATGTCGTGTTGGAAAGTGGGGAATTCTTTTTAAAAAATTGGGAAAAATGTTTTTCGCAAATACTGGCATTTTTGCAGAAAGGATAAAGCTGCTAGAGCCCTATTAGATAACGCCTTCAAGGAAACGTACGACGAAAGTAAATTCAAATTATATTATGCCAAAAAGTAGCATATTAATTTTGTATTTTTTTAGATGGAAAATATGATTCACTTTTATATTTGGTGCCATCGACCAAATTTTGTTCCAAAAATTCATTTGGAAAGACGACCCATATAAAATTTACAATAAAGGACTCCCAGAAATAATTTTTGTTTTGTGCTAAAACCCAAAAAGAGCTGGAAATTGAGAAAATCAGCAATTCAAACCTTTATTTTATGCCTTGGAGACGACATATCTAAAATTTCAAATATTTGCGTCTACTACGATTGTAGACCCCTGCTTTTTATTTATGGTTTTAATGTACAGAGATCATAGATGTAGATATACTTACTTTTCATTGTTTTGAAAAAAATTAACCATATATTAATATCCATCGTTCGTAACATTGATAACTGGGCTGTCATTGCGATCATAAATCTATACTCATATTTTATTGATTTTACGTACAAAAATCGTAACTTAAGGATTAAGAAAATTTACGTACGAACGTTTATTGTATTAATTATAGCTGTCATCGGCTGAAAATTAACGTTGACGTCCATTGATTTGATGTATTTTTTTATTAATTACACGTACTTTTTCGTTCAGTGTCATATAAACAAATTTACAGTATGTTTCACTAGTTTGTAATCCATTTTATCAAATTCATATAAACAATATCGAGCGTATTCAAAATAAGTTTCTGGGATTTATTGCTTTTATAATGGGTAGGCCAGTAGATATAGACATGATTTTTACAAAATTTAGCAATACTTACAGGTAAATTAAAGTTTTAAAACTTCAGTTGAATGAAGAGTAAGTTCAAATTATATTGTGTCTGATTTTGCAACCTTTTTTTCTGAACGGAAGATATTGAAAATCACGATTTAATGCATTTTCGCATTAATAGCGCGAAAAAAATTTCAAAAGTTCTGCAAACTTTCGAAGATTTGTAAAATAGCATTTTACATCCTCTGTTAAATTTGCAACCATTCAAACAATACGGAAAGATTTCTTTTATCGAAATCAAATTGTTGTTCATCCCAATTTTTCGAAGAAAATTCCAAAAGTTCTGCAAATTTAAAAAAATAACTAAAATAATGTTCTTGAGAAGTTCTGTAATTTGCAACCAATAGTTTTTTCTATTAAAATAAACATCGAAGTTTTTACAAAAGTTTTGAATAATGGTTGCAAATGAAGATGTCATAATGTACAATGTTTTCATTAATAAACTAAAAAAAACATATTTTCGTATTTGTACTCTACCAAAAAAGCAACTTGGCAACATGGCAGCGACTAAGGCAGACGTGTGTGAAAATACAATCAACCAGTACAGCGTATAAGAAATGTACTCTATGGATAATCAAGTATTTAACTGGAGCACTGTCGCCTTTTTTGTGTTGCACTAATTTATTCAGCTATGCACCCAAATCAATGAGTAATCTTAAAACTATTTTGAAGTTTTACTTTTATTTGCAAATAGTTTCCAATTTATGGTCATATGGCGAACAAATAACAAAACAATTGAATAAAAAAATGTTCCATTGAAAAAAGACGGTTTCAAATCTCTTTCAAAATATTAGTCGTTGTTATAATAGTCCAGTCAATGAAAGATTAAAAGGGGGGTGTAATTCAAACACTGATAGGATGGAATATAACTGGAAATATAACGGCCTTCATTGAAAACTTCTTAAATCAACGAAGATTTAGCGTCCGAGCTAATGGAATTCTATCTTACGAACAACAATTACAAAACGGCACCCCTCAAGGATCTATTCTAAGCACAACTCTTTTCCTTATCGCTTTAAATGATTTTACCTCCTCCATAACTTCACCAGTACGCACCAACTTATACGCTGACGATATAATTATTTACGCCAAAGGAAAAAATATTAAAACCCTAGAAACTATGATACAAAAAACCCTAAACGAAATACATAATTGGACCAAAAAGTCTGGCTTCAAAGTATCCCACGATAAAACCAAATGTATCCTATTCACTAAGAAAATCCAACAGCACCCATCTCTAACTATGGGAAATAAAACATTAAAATTTTCAAGCGACATTAAATTTTTGGGAATTATATTCGATGAAAAGTTAAATTTCAAGAAACATTTCGACCTACTTAAACAGAACTGCACAAGAGGATTAAATATCCTAAAAACACTATCGCACCAAAAAAGGGGAGCAGATACATACAGCTTGCTTCACATCTATCAAAGCATTATCAGATCAAAAATTGAATATGGATCGATCGCCTTTAACGCATCCAGGAAAAGCTATTTAAAAACAATAAATGTCATACAAAATAAAGCCCTCAGAATAGTAATTGGCGCTTTCCCTACGACCCCAACAGAAAGCCTTTATAGTCTTCTAGGAGAAATGCCTTTCCACAACAGAATTCAACAACTTTCCTTAAGCTACGCCACAAAAATTCTAACACTCCCATCCAACCTAAACTATCGAAAAACCCGCTCAATCCCTTTCCCAACATCACTCTATCAAAATCAAAATACGATCCCCCCTTTTTACGAAAGAATAAATAGATACTTATCACAATTAAATTATAATCTCCCAAATATTCTCCCCACACAAAATCACAACACAGCTCCTTGGATTCTCTCACACACCAACGTAGAGACGGACCTCGCTAAATATAATAAAAACGAGACTCAACCACAAATAATAAAAAGTGCTTTCTCCAACCTGTGTGAAAAATATGGAAAATCGGAGTATATCTACACCGATGCTTCGATTAATAACGAAAAACGCACTGTAGGAGCATCAGTAGTCACACCACAAAGTATATTAAAATTCCGTCTTCCAGAAGAATCCAGTATATATACAGGAGAACTATATGCTATTCATCAAGCACTCCTATATGCCTTAAGTAACCCACATCCCCAATATGTAATCTGCTCGGACTCACTCAGCCCGCTCGTATCTATCAAACAACTATACGCAAGACAACTACTAGTGCAACAAATCCAACAGTTAATACACCAACTCTATTTACTCAATGTAAAACTGGTTTTGATCTTCGTTCCCTCACATATAGGAATTGCAGGAAATGAGACCGCAGACAAGGCAGCCTATGAAGCAGCTTCATCCGAGGATACCCCGATATCCCAATTATATATCCAATCTGATATAGAAAATTTCCTAAAAAAATCTATTAAAGACAAATGGCAATCCGAGTGGAACAACAGAACATCGAAACTCAAAATGATTAAACCAGACGTGAATACACCGTTGCCACTACCATCCAACAGACAACAACAAATAAAAACCTCAAGATTAAGACTAGGACACACCCGTCTAACCAATAGTTACCTGATATCCAGACAAGATCCCACTATCTGTGAAACGTGCAACACCATCCAAACCATCAAACACTTAATAGAAGACTGTCCAAAGTATCAAAAAGAAAGGGAAAAACACCATATATCAAACTTACAAGAATCACTCGGACAACTCGAACAAGTTGAAAGGACACTGAATTTCCTAAATGATATAAACTTTTTAAACCAAATTTAAACATTTTACCCAATTAGTTTCAAGTCACCACTCTAAATATTTTTTTTTTGTAAAAGTATAATAATGTAAACTAATTTAAAAAAATGCTAATGACCCTTCGCGGTCGAAGCTTAATTAAAAAAAAAAAAAAAAAAAAAAAAAAAAAAAAAAAAAATGTTTGCTATAAAACTAAAAGTTTAGCCGCTAAATAATTAAAAAAAAACATAAGTTAAAAAAACTTTTATCAAAAATATGCATTTTTTTCTAGCAAATATCTCTAGAACCAGAAGAGATAGGAAAAAATGAATATATAACAATCTTGTAGTAAATTTTATGATATTTAATTTTTTTTGAATAACTTTTTTGCTACGATGCATATTTTTCGAGATATAAGCTAAGCTAAAAAAAGTGACCTTCTTCGCGCACCTCCTACGCTCGATGACTTTTAGTATATTTATAGTTGCCTTTAAAATAAGTTGGACAAATTGTTTTGATCGTTTTAACTTACTGGCCTATTCCTTGAAAAAGAAAGTGTTTTTATCTGTAGAAAAGTAATGTATAAAAAATGAATTTCTTTAGAAATAAAAATTATAAGTTAAAACGATCAAAACAATTTGTTCAACTTATTTTGAAGGCAACTATACCTCCTAACTACTCCAAATACAGCCCTGAAGTCCGTTTTTGCATGTTCGCTCACGCACTCTATAACCCATTCATTGACTGGACTATATAACTGCAATTGGCAGAACTAATATTATATTAGTAAAAAAATTAAGGTTCCGTTTTTCGTATGGGGTTGCAAAGTTACATATCCACTGAGACTGATATTCTCTTTATTTGCAACCATGATAAAAAACTTTTGTAATTAGTTCGTGGCTTGTGTGTATTGAAAATGGCCGCGCCGAGAAAAAAGGTTTGATAAATAATGATCCGTTTTTCAGGAATGGTTGCAAATTTACCAGTATATGTTCCATTTTTTGTTCATTCTTCCTATTACTTATTTGTTCAATTATTTAATGTTTCATATTATAAAAGAGAGGGTTTCCCGTGTATTAGAAATAAATAAAGCTTTATATTATTTTAGTAAGTTTAAAAAATCTCACCTGTTATTCTAACGTGTCTTCCTACAAGATTTGCCGTATCCTGAGTAAATAATATAAAACTCTCGTAGTTGCTATCTTTATCTTGCAATCTAGCATCGCAAGTAGATAGATCGATATTCCGAAGTTCACAAAGTTTCGCCAAAGATTCGCTGTAACAAACAAAAATATAAAGATAAATAAAATATAAAAAACAGCTTCTGTATCAAACTAAAAATTGCCGAAACGAAATGTATAAAATTTACAATGTTATAGTGCGAGAAAAACTTATTTAGGTTATAAAATCAGCTTTCCCAAAGTTATAAAACATATCTTTGTGTTAAAACTTCAATCATTTTATACCGAAAAACTTTTAAAGGAACATAAACTTATATATTGGTTGTCCCATTGCAACCATAAAGGTTCATGTAACTTTATATCAAAATAATCCACGGGCGCATGTATATCGAACATTTTTATATGGGCCATAAACTTTTAAATCGACGGTTTGTAATAAATTCAGACAAATACTACATTTACTTAAATAAAATTTGTTTTAGGTGGTAATATGTTGTAGAGCAGTCTAAACATTAAAAAAGAAAAACTTGTATTTTCCTTACTATGCATGTTCTTTTTGGAAATGGAAATCCGAATAGCGAATAGCTGGTTGGTTCTGTCAGTGCAATATATACTACACTAGAAAGCAACGAAACAAACAAACAAGTGTAAGAATAAGAAAAGGCAAATTATAACTATTTTGTCTTTATAATATAACATACAAATGTTATAACCTACAAAGGAATGTTGAATAAATAAACGAATAATGGGATGGGTCAAAATTAAACAGATGCCAACTCTGATATTTCAGTAGTACCAACATTAAAGGGCTGCACCCTTCACCCATAGGGTTCCATTTTGATCTCGGGATGTGATATCTACTTCTTTTTAAAGGTCTGTGGCACGGTCTTAAAAAGTCAAAATTTAAAAATAGATAGATACGTCAACTTAAGAGTGTTTTATGATAATAAATTTGCTACTTAAGGTTTAATTATAGATTAAAAATTTTCTGTTGGTTAAAAGTTTTCAATATTTTTATCTAAAAACAAGTAAACCGTCTTTATTTTAAACTAGACAACACCATATTTTATTAAAATTAAATCTCATGAATTTTCTAGCATAAAAGAAAGGAAAACAATAAAGCTGTTTCTAAAAAAACAATAATGCCCGGAATAATATCATACATTTTCATGAATTATCGGATAAGCATCTGATACAGCTTTAATATTGAAGCCAGAATAAAAATATACTTGGAAAGATGTTATTATTCCATTTTTCATATAGGGATTCACCCTATCGATAACCAATAAAGAAAGTATCACGACTCGAGTGTTATCTTCGCTGTTCTTTTGTACTCAATCAGTCTGTGTGTGGTCAAGTATTATTATTGAACTCAGCTGGCCTCTAAATCGATAGAGTTATATCGGAAAAATAGAAGTTTGAGAGTCACACTGACAAAAATGATTCAGTGATTGTTCGTATCATATACAATCAATTAGTTACATAATTTCTAGAAGTTGTTACTGCAATTTATTTATTTTATTTTATGATGAAGCATAAGAGCAAATAAGTTAAAATAAATATAATATAAACGAATGTGTATAATGATTTAAAAACAGTAGGTTGAAAAAGAAAACCCAATGGAAAAAAACGCTACTTTTAGACCACGTCACTAAAAGTTAAAATTCGCATTGTCAACATTCCTTGTAAATGACATTTAACAATAACATGAACGTAATGAGATCTCCTAACATACACGTGCTTTTTGATAAAAAAACTTAAATTTCTTAATATAATCAAATTGCAATCAAATTTTTATCTATGTACCATTTTATTTGGACTATTTACATAAATTTAGTCAATTGAAAAATATAAAAACTTTTGGCATTAGCGAGATACATTTTGAATTAAAAGAGTGATGTCCCTAAATGTCGGCAACACAATATACAATTTTTCAAAAAATAACCTGCGTTTCTATAGAAATAAACTTCATGTTTTTTTTTTTTACTTCTGTGTCAACCATTAGCCATTAGCCTCGTGTTCTGTGTAGGCTTTGTTACTGTTTCCCAGCGCCACTTTAGGAACAGCACTGTTAATTAGAACCCAACAGTGAATGGTCGAGTGAGGAATCACACCTGGTATATGAAAATCAATTTCTAAATTTTTAATTAATTAAAAATCAGAAAATGATTTCTGCCTTTGGTGTGATTCGAACCCACAACCCTTGGATTATGAGTCCAGTGCTCTACCGCTGAGCTACCCACCCCCCAAACTTCATGTTATTTTTTATATTGTCACAAAATATTGTATCCGAAGATTTTCTTAACTTTACCTACGAATATGTCTGAAAGTGAAAGTGATGAAATTATGAGCACTCCACCGGAGATTTTAGAAAAAGCTCAAGCTGCCACACATAATTTGTTACCGCTAAAATCTAAAGAAAGGTACGAAATTACCTATCGAAAATTTATGGATTGGCGACACAAGAATAACGTTAAATTCTTTTCGGAGAATGTTTTGCTTGTGTATTTTGAGGAAACAACAAAAATTATGATGCTGAGAACATTAATAATAACATTAACATAGCAGATTATCCAAAACTAATGGCCCTACTGAAGCGGAAATCGGATGGATTTAGAAGTAAAAAAGCGAAAATCCTTTCTCCAGAACAAATTAATAAGTTTAATATTTTAAATTAATAAGTTGCTGAAAGATGCCCCAGACGATATTCATTTGTTGTCAAAAGTTTTTGTTTTCAGGTTATCCTCATTATGAGTGGGCGTAGAAAAAGTATAGTACGTTACTCGAGTTCTAATCCCGTTACACACTCGTAAAATGTACGCACTCGCCGCTGCGCGGCTTCAAGCGTAGACTTTTTCACTTCGTGCGTAATGGGTTACTTACCACTCTTGTTACGTAATATACTATTAATATATACTAATTAGAGCAGTTAATTGTGTTATTGTCTAATTTGTGTAGGAACGCTATGACAGGCTCCTTACTACATTTCTTCAGATTATCCATTTCGAAGACTTTCAGCAAACTGTCTTCCGGAAATCCCGTGGGAGGATAGCTGCCGAAGAAATGGTAGTGCAAGTTTTTCAAGGATCGTCTTTGTACCCTCTCTAAACTAATTGCATGAGTATTATAGATAGGTGAATAAAACCAATGAATTAAACAGTAGTTTACACGTATCAATTCTGGTAAATTCTTTCATATTAGGGATCTCAATGTTTTAAAGCATGAGCTAATGGTATTTGTGATGTGCGGCGCGAATGTTAGCCTTGGGTCAAAAGTCACACCAAGATATGTGATGATGTCATTCAAGTCCAAATTATTATTTTAATACCGAATAATTTAATAATAACGAAGAGAAGGGGGATGGGGATGAAAAGTCCTTTATATCTCACAAAGTTAATAATATTCTCCATGGGTAATAAAACCATAGAAATTATATAAATGAGCAAGCAACTATGGGCTACAGAAGTGTTTACTTGTCATGTTTACACTTGTAGAATCAAGGTCAGATACAATAGTAATTTATGTATCAATTGATTAATTCCCATTAATTTACAACACAAAGCAGCAATGGCATTCACTAAATATAATGAAACAGTGACAGCAATATTCAACAAACGTCAAAATATCGTAACAACGGGAATTAAGCATGACAACGGGAAATTAAGGCACCTCTAATATCCCAAGGGAGTTATGACCCTGTTTATTGATAGCGTAACCATGATGATATAATCTTACAATAGCCCGCTCAGGAATAAAATAATGTATTTTATTAGCTATCAACATGTATTATTACAGTGAATGGAAGGGTGTATGTTTATAATTTTTATTTGTCAGGGCTGTGCATTTGACAGAAAAACTACCGCTGTAATCATGCCCAGGGTACCTAGGAGGAAAATACTTCCGCAAAGTTTTATGGTTGCTAACAAATGCCATTTTTCGGGTCCCTTTCCTGGCCTACATATCCTATAGTAGTCGTAGAAAAAAATACTTATTATCTAATAACGAATATTAATTAGAAAAAAATATTACGTAGAAACTAAAAGAGTTGGCCACAACTGGTTTTCGAGTATTTAATAAAACTTCTTGAACTTTCTAATCGATTATCTCTGTCTGCGGATTCAATATGAAATTTACGAAATAACCTTCTGAAATTGCGGGGTTCTGATGCTTAGGTAAATTTAATTATAAGGGTTTGGGATAAAGCTACCGTTTTTGGATTCAATCGAATATTTTTACCCTAATGTATTCGCCTCAAGCAGATAAGAGATCCAGATTAATGTATCGTAGAACTGGTGAGAAATGGAGGCCGACGGCAAAAAATGTACATAAATATTTACCTCCTCCTGCTTAATGTGCACCCTACGTGTTAGCTATTTTTCTTGAATACAAAAAAAATCTTTGTTATGGTAAACTGATTCAGTTTATTTTTTTTCTCAAAAGCGTTTTAGAACATTCAATAACTTATTTATTAATTTATTCTTTTGGTAAAGCATTTTTATATGTGGTACATATTACTTTCGAGCTAAGATTTTCGAAAATTATTCCCAAATAAAAATCAATATGTAATAAGAATTACACAATACAAATAACTAAATCTGTAAAACTTTTTCCACCATTTGTATTTCGTAAACTCGTTCCATAGAACTTGAATTTTAGTTTATTTTTATTCCACTCACCTTCTGCATCGTGATTTTTACAGATTTGCCGAATAGAAGTTGGAACTTTTTTACTTTCTGCATATACTCTCGATTTATAATAGAATTTACAAACATCTTGTACGATTCAACATTGCTTGGGTTTTTCACAATCATTTTTGGAACTAAATGATGTACATTTGAAGATTCTCTATTTTTTAGACACTAGTTTTTTCCTTCGTGAACTTTCAAATCTATTTCAAAATAGTAAGATAAATTTGATTTATGACTAACAACTTAAGTAAAAAGTCCTTTTTTTAATTCTAGAATTTCTTAAAACACCAGTTGGAAATAATCTTCTAGCATTGCCATAGACCTAACAAATTGTAAAGAAAGTATTAATAAAATTTTAGATTGACAATTCTCATTCTAATCAACACAGCCACAGTCTACTCACTTTTACCAAAATCGTCATTCAATGTATGTCTACTTTAAATTCAATGTCATTTTAAACTTCAAAATTTTCATATTTTGGATCCCATTTTGAAGGTGTTCCCGAAGAGGTACGGAGGGGCACATCAAACCCTAATCTTACTTTTTTACGCTCTATCAAAATCTGAAGTCAAAATTTTAAAATTCATTAAACACAAAGAATCAACACACACACACACACACAGATCGAATTCAGATACAGAACAATTTGTTCGATGAAAATAAAAATATCTGTTATCACATAGACCTCGCAGTTCGAATATTTGTACACATATATGCAATTACTACTCAAAAAATATAAAATAAGACAGAAAACCAACAAAATTGCTCCATTGTTTGTTTAACCTGCAAAAATAAACCTGGATTAGTACAAGAAGATGAATGTAGATTTTGTAAGGACGAGGATGAAAACTTTATCTACATTTTTACGGAATGTGGGGATTTGCAGAATAAATACCCGACTGTTTCACGAAAAACTCGTAATATTTTATATTTTCACTCCTATTTACTAAGGAAACCGGTAAAATGCTGCCCTAATAAGCACCTGCTCAAAATAAAATAACTATGGACTAGTAAAAAGAAAGTTTCATATATTTTTTTTAATAACTGTAAATATGGTAATATTGTACTATAAAGTATTGTTATAGGAGTTCTTTTTTTAATGCGTATGTAATATTATAAATTTTCTTGTTAGTTTCATTGATGTGTGTGGGAATGTGCTATACTATTATCTTTTATTTGAACAATTGAAAATAATTTAATAAAGTATCTCAGGGATTGTTTAATTTAGATTCGATAAGGTAGAACCCCTTTTTCCCACTGTTGGAAACTATGGGAACAATTTATTAAATTACGAAAAAGGTGGGAACAATTTATCAAAGAAAATAAAACTCTATTATTATTCGTTCATTCAAAAACATTCATACCAAATTGAACTACTTAAAATTACAAAGACAAAATTCCAAATTTGATAGATTAAATTATATGTAGTTGGTAACTCTAACCTCTAACACAAATATTGAAAAGTCAGTTAGTCAGTTAGGTTTTAGGGTTACTTGTAAGAGTAAAAGTTTCTTTTTTTATTTTTATTTGAGAGTATTAATTCAAAAATACCTTTTAAAATGTTCATTCTTGAATAACCTTTAAACAACTGTGATCATGTGTTAGTCGTACTGGATTTTCAATAGAATGTTGATGGCTCTTTTTTCCTCTGATTGGAGATCGTATGGGTAATGTCCTTTTCAAAATTGAATAAATTTTTCTTGCATGGATTAATGGATTCTTCTTAAGTTTTAATTTTGACACTACATGACCATGCACTTTACGTAAGTTCACTTTTTTAGTATTAATTTGTGTTATACTTAAATTTTCAGCTTACAACAAAAACCATCTACGTTGGTAATAACTTCCAGAGCAGAAAACTGACTTGGTTGAATACTTGGTTTTTTAAATAATTTTGACAAAAATTCTTGAATCTCTTTTAATAAAAAACTTCTTAACAACCTTGCAATTGTTTCAACAAACTTTCAAATTTCGTACATGTTGCTAGGTAACGAACAAAACCAATCAAATAATTTTTTATTTAGTTAAAATTGCAAAGATTTAATTCAGTTTCATTTTATATTAAATTTTATGTTTATTAGCTTATTTAATTTTTATTATTAAAGATGAAGTACCTTTCTTTGATGCCCTGGTAGATAGTTTTATAAAATTTTGATTACATTATTAATTAGTGACCTAAGTTGGCACCATTAGTTTTTCCTTTTTATAGTTGTCAACAGTTTCTCTTTATCAAATTAATTTTTAAATATACACGATGTCTCGAAATTATAACGGTAATAATAAATTTAGAATGGAAGAAGTTTTACTATCACAATCACAAAATTCTACTGAATCTAAATTAAACCATTCCCAAGGTAAATTAAATGTCCCATGAGACATCAATAAAATTATGGGTCTTTTATTTCTTCATCTGGAGGAAATAGTCCATACACAAAGTGGAGTTTCAGTTATACAACCAAAATAAAACTCAAAGTCGTCTCCACAAATATAACATAAGGATTTTAAACCCTCAAGAGGGAAGTAGATCAGTTAAAGTCAAAAACTAAAACTGTTACAAGTAGTAAAACATGATTTCGAAGTATTCATCATCAGTACAAAATTTATTTCTCTATAAAATAGTGGCTAAACTTTCAAACTAATAAAAGTATGACATGTCATTTTCGTCAAATTTTTGTAATTTAAATCTATGTTGAGCAATACCAAAAGACTGGAAAGAAAATTCAAGTAGGTGTATATGCGGGAACGAATTGCCTGAATGGATATTTTTGGAAAATCAAAGGTAAAGAAAAAATCTACTTAATTAACACATGGCGACCCTTTTCAGTCCTCGAACTTCTGAAGTAAATGCTCTGGAAAAAGGGAATACTTAATTGGAAAGAAGATCGGTCAAGGGTCTTACAGATGTCTGGTCTTTGGGCATAATTATATTTATAACGTTGATGATGATGTTTTATGATGCCTTTCATGCGAAACAAGTGCAGTAGCACTTATCGCTTCTCATTCATTGTATTTATTGAATAAATAAATAAATAAATACATTACTGGAAGCTGCCAACCTTAAATAATTTTTGAACAACTTACATTTGGAGTACTCTGTATAGAGACTCTACATTGCATTTCAATTCCAGATGACCTCGTTTGATTAGCAACTATAGTTGTTGACAGAGGATTTATTTGATTGCCCTGTTACATTTGGTGGGTTTCGTTTCATCAATTTAAAGGGACCATTACTTTTTGATGGTTTGAATACGATTCTCAAATTAAAATACGGGTTAGTGAAATGTAAATTGTTTTTGTGTAGTTTTCCAACTGGTACGATTATTCGGTACTTAGAGAAAAGTTTTCTTTAAGTGTTAACTTTGACCATAATGTGTAGTATGTTAAGTTACTATTGGCCCACTGTTTCATAATACGATTCTTTCTTATTTTATTTGGTTTATACTAGTGAGTATATTCCTTTTGATTTCACAAGCTCTTAGATAAGTCGAGATGGTCCTCCAAAAAGCGTAAGTTTGGTTATTTCACTTAAAATTGAAACTGAAATATCTATTTGCATATTTTAAAAATATTTTAAGCATTTTTTTGTTTAAGCTAAGGGTAATAAGCTTCATTAGATAATTAGGAAGAACTAGCATCTTCCTTAAATTGAATAGTGACCCAAGAAGACTGTTCGAAATCGAACATTTTTATCTACGCCCATGGCGACAAAAGAAATAAAAATAACCAAACCGCACGCCTAAGTGCCCAGCATAGCAAGAGTACAACACGCGTCGTGAATCAAGGCCATCGCGCAGATAATCAACGCGGAAGTAACTCACTGACGAGATAAAACTTCAATGCTAAAGCCGCCCTTGTCGGCAAACGCTTTACATACATCGCGACACATTGGCGAGACTGCAAGTTGCCAAAGAGATAAAAAAAAGGCACAACAATAAAGCCGAAAACGCGTACCCGTGATTGGCCGCCGGAAGGATCTCGCCAATCGACAAGCGTCTCAAATAAATCAAAATTAAACCAGTAGAACTTCTATCTCCGTATGAACAGGTCGCAATCATGGGACTGTTCATACGTAATAAATTCAGCAATTTTTAACTTATACAAATTGCATGATATTACATACATACCCGTATTCACATTCAGTTATTTTTGAGCAATTGTAACTCAATTTTGAATTTTGTTATATTCTATGTTTGTTAAAAAGTGTTTTGTTTTCGTTAATATATAAAATTCAAGTAATCAGTGTATAATTTCGCTAGAACCTCTATACAGTCCACACAATTACTCAGCTAACTTAAATCTACAATAAGTTGGGACATTCCCATCTGAAGGGTGTGGACTAATAAGTTTGGGTCTCCAAATTTGGTATTATTTGGAACTTCCCAAAACAAAGACATTAAAAAACCCGGTGTAATATTTCTGTGCTAATAATAAAGACAACAAGCATTTAAACCTGTCCTCAAAAGCCTGTAGATGTAGTAGTCCATTCTGTGAGTCGGACGTACATACAAATAATTTTTGAACAGGATAGCGGGTGGTTCAAATTCTTTTCGGGTTAACCCTATCACACAAACGGCCAAAAACCATCTCTAAAAGGGGAATTCCGCGTCTTCCACCAGCAAAACTAATGAGGATGCTGAACGCTATGGTGATATATGATCTTCTTCCTAAGTCCACTCTACCCCCGTTTATAGCAAAAAAAATTTCACCCTTTTGGGGAGGAAAAATTTTAACCTCCGCCGTCGTGTTCAGCATCCTCGAAAACGGGAGCGGGAGGCGTACTTTGGGGGCGTCAAATTTATTTTAGTTTTTCGAGGTTTTTTCCGACTCACAAGAAAAACTTAAATTAAATGTTGGGGTTGACAGTGATATCTATTTTAAACATTTCAAGATTCTTTACAATACAAATTTCATTTACTTCAATATTTTCAGCTGAACTAGTAGTCATTAGGAAGGCATGGGGGAGGATAACAAATCGTAATTTGCATCTTCAAGAATATACAGTCATCTCTGAATAGTAATCTACTTTACTCACATTGCGAAATTTTTCTAGAC
Source organism: Crepidodera aurea (assembly GCA_949320105.2). Classification (NCBI taxonomy): domain Eukaryota; kingdom Metazoa; phylum Arthropoda; class Insecta; order Coleoptera; family Chrysomelidae; genus Crepidodera; species Crepidodera aurea. The sequence goes on along the minus strand of OX439476.1, from coordinate 4,375,275 downwards.
ATATATATATAGTGTAAATCTATCGTGAGCATTTCTCGAGAAATTCTCTATTTTGAATATCTTGGGAAATCTGTTTTATTTATTGGGTTAAAAATTATCATACTCCAGGCACTGAAAAAGAAGGATGTTATTTTGTAAAATCATGAACTTGTGTGATGATATATGGCATAGGAAAGAAAATACTAAACAAAATAGAGGCCATCCTTTTCAAATAATAGTAATAATACCAACAATATACCCTTCTTACGTACTTAATGAACGAATTAGTAGAAATAGTTTATATAAGGGATTCCCAAACTATAGTCTAAACAAGAAAGGAGTGCAGTAAAAATGGGGATATAACGTCATATTCCATAGGCGTACTTTGCAAAATAAGTTCCTATAATATAAATAAGGTCACTTCATATAAAATGGTATATACGCAATTCGTAGATTAAATTTTGAATGAAATAAAAAATAAAAATAAACCTTATGCTTCTGGCAAAATTGTTGCACTTTGACATTGAACGAATTAAATTTAACTAATAAATAACAAGAAGGATTATCATTGTCTTTTCTGATGTTTATTATTATATATAATGAATTTTCCACCTTTTTAAAATGAACATTGCCTCCAATTTACATCAGAAACTGTCTTCAAAAACAAATCTCGCACATCAGATAATTTAAATGTTGTGCTGTTTAGAGAAACATAACTTTTTAATTGTGACCAAATCAGTGAGATTTAACGTGGTAAAGAGGCAATCTGAGAATTTCAACGCCTTTTTCTCAAGCCATCTCGTCTATAATATATTGTTTTAATTTGTTTTTATGTTGCCTTGCTATTACGAGTAATTCTGCCTTCAAGGATTTAGGAGGACTGATAATATTTTTAGAATGAAACCATTTTTAAATATATACTAATACAAAATTCGGCTATGAATAAATAAAGTCTGACATATCTGCCAAAAGAGAAGTTTTATTACAGTAAAAACCATGGAAACATGACTAAATCACAACGAAAACTTTGATTAGGCCGATCAGATGTATTAAAATTTTCATTTTAACTACAAATAAGCATTGAAAGATGAGGTAAAAATAAAATTTCTACCTCTTAAACCTGTACTACATTCTACAAATTAAATTACTGAGGTCCTTTCTTCTCTATAGTAGAAGGAAATAAATCGAATTGTGTTTTGTAAGTGACTTAAGATTAAAAACACCTTCATTCAATCCTGACATTGACGTGTTAGTTCAATCGAAACAGTCCCAAAAATCTAATTAATATAGTATAATTTTCTTAACTATAATCTTATCAAAGCTGTATGATTTTTTTTTAATTTAATTATTTTTTTTTAATTTGGTCGATTTGATTTTTATTTAGTGTACAAGATTGGCTTTTATTATAGACATTAATGTGTATTATAAATAGTATGGAACCTTGTAAAAGTTTGGTAAGATATTCAGAAAATTTTGGAATTTTAGAATGAAGGCAATGAGTATTCTCCAGACTGTAGGAGAAAAACTTGACTTGCCACGTAATAATCAATTGCCTAATCTATAAATATGTACAAGTAGGGCTAATTCTTGTTTATTCAGGAATTGCATCTTAAGTAACTTTCACCCTATTGTTTAAATAAAATTTAAAATATTTATAGGTACATAACTAATTATTCACATCATATTACATTATTATCAGTGTACAAACGTAAAAAAATAATAATTTTCGCTGTTTTGAAGTCCGTCAAAATTAATAATAATAAAATTTAATAATGTTTACGAGTATAACACCTAAAGAGATATTTTAATTCCTGCATCATTTTACCTTTATCGCTCTAAATCCCCGCTTCACGTATATGTCAAATGCCATTAACACAGTTTGGCATTAATGTGTGATTAGCGTTGCAATTTTCCCCCAGGGCGTTCGCGTTCCGTTAGCGTTCGACAAATATATATATAAAGTGGATTAGGGTTGTAAACAGCAGCTTCAAATGAACGAGCGACGCTATAAAAATTTATGTTATTATACTGAGAATCATTTATACATATATGAGAGTCGGCCAGAATTTTACGCTGTATATGGGAGTTTCGATTTTAATTATTTGGATGACATCACTCGGAAAATATCAGATGCGGCCCTACCGCATATCTTTTCGCTACTTTTGTTAGAAAACCCCGTTTCCCACGCCATTTTAAACCTTCCTGTGTTTTTCAACTGAAGATGAGTATCATTTATGTTGTCGGTATTGTTACTAGCGGGCAACAGAATCCTTCAAGACAGACCTACGTGTGCACAACTGCACCTTGCTGTTGAACATGGCTTCTAATTTGAACAGCTACATATTAAACTTTTCAGCAATTCTTGTGGTGCCAACCCTTTGTTACTTGGAAGTTGAATGGGTACCAAAGAGTGTGTTGCTTCATTATTCGCCCATTCATAATGAGTTGGATTCAAAGGTCAGGTCAGGTCAGGTCAGGTTTATATGGAGTTCAAATGCCTCTATTTTGGAAGGGAGGTTCTTAATTTTAGGAGGAATTTTCTTAGATAACCACATTTTGTATCAAACATCTGACCTTTTGTGAACATCCTTCTTGTAGGCGTAGCAATCTGCAATGAAGCTTGTGCACTCTGCTATACATTGTTGCATTGAAGATTCTACACAACCTAACCTAACATGTCCCAGCCACCTTATTCGTTGAGCCTTGACAACTGCTGTGATATTAGGATTATTATACAGTTCTTCCAATTCCTGGTTTGTTTTTCTTCTCTACACTTCAGTCCTTGTTCCACCGTAAATAGCTTTAGCATCTTTCTTTCCCACCTTTTCATCTTTTCTTCTTCTGCTCTATTTAAAACCCACGTCTCACAGGCGTTTGCTGTTGTTGGTTTTATGGCCTTTAACATCCATATTTGCGGTTTCCTTTTGCAATTGTTGCATGTTCTTCGTGTCCGTTTTCCTGTTTTCCTCTATGGTTACTCATAGATATACGATTTTTTTGATTCTCTCAAACGTGAATTCTTTGTTGTTCATGGCCAAAGTTACATTTTCATCTTCATCCATAATCCTCTCTGTTTATCCCATCACCATATATTTTGTATTATTTCGATTTATCTCAAGGCCGAATTTCATTGCTTCTCGTAATATTCTTATTATGGCTTTCTTTAGCTCCTTTTTTGTTCTGGCTATGATTGTTAAGTCGCCTGCAAAGGCCACACATTGATGTTCGTTATTAAATCTAGTGCCGTTGGTTTTTATTCTACTATTTATAATTACTACTTCCAACGTCAGATTGAAAAGTGTTGTTGACAAAATCATGTGCTTCGTATGAAAGGAGTGTGTTTTGAAAGTTATTTTTCGATTCTGGAATTGTGCGTTACCTTTTGGATATTGGTATTTTGGTGCTATTGTTGTGGATTTCCAGAATTATTCTTGTTAAAGGATCATTACATACTTCAACGTGCGTTGTGTTTTCCAAGTACTACCGGCATTCACCTGTTAAGAAGAAATTAAAAAAAAAAAAGAGGCATATTAATATTGGTTATTCTCCACTTGACCACTTCAGCAGTATTTAATTAGTTAGGAAAACCCCTTGACCAGGGTAAGTAATTAAAATTATTTATTTGGAAACTTTATTTGATTTTTATTCATAAAGGTGAATTTCCACCTCTACCGTTTTATTCAGATAATGTCCATTCATCGTGACTTTGCCGTTTATATTTACAACGATACGGGTAATAATAAAAATAATATTAGATTGATTCGATCAAAGAAAAAAAAAATGCTTCAAAATAAAATCAATATACATTGTATTTTCATTATTATAGTATTTGATATTTTTTGTTGAATTAGTTTATTTTCCTCTAATATTTAAATATTAATTGCTTAGTAGATTTATAGTTATTTTACATATTTATTTAAAAAAAAAAAAAGAGATTATTATTGCTTAAGGGTCCTCTTTTCTAATAAAATTTAAATGGGCTTTTCTTTGACACTTTGTCTTTGTTTCTTTTAGGGTTTTTCTTTTTCTTCTTCTTTTGGGTTCTACCTTAGTTTGTCAATTGTTTTGGACTCCAAACTCGAGTTTACCATCTCGATAACTGGAAGCCTACGTTAAGGCAACCACATCGAGGGAACAAATCTTGGGGTTAAGAGGGGCCTTGCCACTGACGACCTCGTTTTCAGTTGGCAATACTGAATATGCATAAAAATTTGACGATTTTTTGGAGAGTTAATCTCGAGAACGGAATTTTTGTTTGTGGAAATATTTATACCCGTTATAGCTTATACCTTGGAATAGGACATCTCCTTTTTTGAGTCAATTTTAAGGATTAAAAAAGATATCAGCCATTTAGTGGAGGTGTGTTTTTGACAGTTTTGACAATTTGTGATCACCAATTTTAACGTGAAAAGGAGATGTCCTAAATGAAGGATACAGAATTAATTTCCGAGAATACCAATTCTCAAAACTTTATAATTTTTGAGATTAACTCTCCAGAAAAAAAAAATTTATGTAAGTTGCCTATATCCCAGTAAGATTTTCTCTTTCCATAGTTCAGGCGTTTTCCGCCTGACACTATGAGACAGTGGCGTTTTTTGGTTTTATTTTGAACGATGTATAATAATAATAATAATAATAATAATAAAGTTTATTTATAGAATTTACATAGATATAAATAAACAAGGGCATCACAGAAGCAATGTATCGCTTGTACGTGATATAGCCAACATTATAAATAAAATTATACCCAAAGACTAGACATCTGTATGAACCTTGACCGATCTTCTTTCCAATTAAGTATTCCCTTTTTTCAGAGCATTTGCTTCAAAATTTTGAGGAGTCAAAAGGGTCGCCATGTGTTAATTAAGTAGGTTTTTTCTTTACTTTTGATTTTCCAAAAATATCCATTCAGGCAAGTCGTTTCCGCATATACACCTACTTGAATTTTCGTTTCGTCTTTTGGTATTGCTCAACATAGATTTAAATTACAAAAATTTGAAGAAAATGACATGTCAACCAGTATTACGAATAGGAAGTTTAGAATTTAGAACTGACATTTTAGGTTATGTTGGCTAATTTATTCGTGTTTTGCAATTTTTTTTTAATGAGTAAATTAGTAAACTAAAACCAGTTCTTCAGTTTAAAGTATTTCAATTAATGCCGTATACCTCATTTAGGACATGTTTCACTTTAAAATTGGTGATCACAAATTGTCAAAAGCACACCTTCCACTAAATGATTAATATGTTTATTATTTCTTAAAATTTGTTGAAAAATTGAGATGTCCTATTCCAAGGTGTAAGCTATAACGGATAAAAATATTTCCACAAACAAAAATTCCATTATCGAGAGGCTGTTCAAAAAATCTTCATTTTTATGCATATTCGAAGGAAGTCCTAAATTAGTGATTAGTAATATGGAGAATGTGCAATTCAACTATAACAGTTTTTTGTGATTTTTATTCGTGAATTCAAAATAGTTTCTGCATAGTTGGGAATCACAGACATTTGCAGAAATTTAGTTTAGAATGGATACTAAATACGTGTCACTGGTTTTTTGGGTAAAATTTTAAAGTAGGTTTATTGTTGTATATTATTCTTATATGAAAAATCACACTGAATACAATGGTAACATTAAAAAATTTATAAATAGCCGTCTTCATTGTTAAAAGCGATCGTTTGTGAGCATTTTAATTTTTCAACCCTATTTTTTGGACTTTTTAACGAAAATGGTGACACGGACAAAAAAAATTTCAAGGGATGAAACATGAACAATTTATCATAACCCATGGTTTGCAGCGATTTTTTATCTGTAACCGTTCAATTGTTATATACAAATTAATGCTCCAACATTAACAATTTTTTTTTATAAAAGGACTTGCAGATAATTTATTGTGGTTACAATGTTGCATTTTGTTCATAGAACGCAGTTTTTTGTGTCGATAACTCATGTATTCTGCAATTGTTTAAACAAATAGATATTGATAAAAACATTTTGCGTTTGGGGCCGCCAATTATTTATTAATTCATTTTTTAAAAAAATTCTTGCTTCACCTTTAAGATTATACATTTATATAATTCTCAATTTTCGTATGAATCCATTGATGTTTAAATATTTTTTTTATGTTAGAAATATTATTTTCCGAGCTCCATTCCTATCTGATGTATTTAGAGAGATTAGTCGCGTGGCAGCGCTATTCATATTAAAATAAACGGATTTATTCGAAAATAATTGAAAATTAATTAAATTATAAAATATAAACTCTATTTTGATGCTAGAAAAAAAATAGTAAACAAAAAAAATGACATTTCCTAAAAATAAAAAATAATATTTCTGTCGTGGCTGAAGCCGGTATCGAACTCATGACAAATGGATTATTAGCGCTCTCTGCGATAAGACCAATCGTGAAAATAAAGAAAATTTATTCTCTCAGATTCCTTAGATATCCCAAATAATATATTATATTTTAATACTAGCAGCGCCACCTAGGATACAGGAGATTCACTGAAGTCTTAAGATATCTATCTCTCTTCATTATTGCAGAAAGACAGTGATAAAAGATAAAGATAAAAATGGGGATTTTTGGTGTTTGTAGTTTGGCATACCTGTCGCGATGCCCCTCTTAACCTTTACAACGCTTCAGCTTGGAATAGCGTTCGCTGAATCGAATCCGAGGTTCTTCTACAAGGCAGCCACCGCGGGAAAACACGCAAGTCGTTTCTTTTTGTTTTTAAACGAGTCGAATATTTTTTTTTGTTTATCATAAATAATTTGCTTTATTCGTAATTGCGTATAGTAGTATTTATTATTGGTTGTGGGGGATTTGTTGCGTTCAGCTGCTCTAGCTTAGTTTTAATTCGATAGAAAAATTTATTGAGGTAGTATTTATAGACTTTTTTTTTGTAAGCGGAATGCTAAGGTTTGTGGTTTTGCTTATCTAGATTTGATACTTGAGGAGATATAAATCTTCAAAGCGCATGCGCCTGAGCTCAAGCGACGCCAAGAAAAATATATTGTTTTTTTTTTACTTTTATGCTTTCTATTGCTTTTGACATAATTGTTGCCCTTAGGAAACCGCATAAAATTTATTTAGTGATAAGTGGTTGATTTATATACATATGAAACTTGGGTTTATGGTAAATATTTTATTTAATAATTTCATAGTAAGAATTTGCTAAATACTAGGGATCTTGTTTATTGAGGGAAAACATATTTGTTCTCTAATTTAAAATAAATCTGAATATAATTACTTTGTAGTTTATTATCTTTTTTTTTGTTTTATTTTTATCTAGGTTGGGCATATTGTGTTGACGAATTATATTATTGATCTTTTGTTAAATTGGGGATCGATACTTTGACGATCAGGTGCTCGGGCCCAATTTAACTGGCGCCCCCCCCCCTTTTTTTTTTGCTTTAATACATTTTTGAGATCGAACTACCCCATCTCCACTAGAGTCTAGCCGCGAGCCCAAAAAAAAAAATTGAGTTATCGTACCCGACCTAGAATTTAAACTTAGATATTTTTTTTTGTTGCCAAAATTTGTGGTTGCATTATTTATTTTTGTTTTGGTTGTTTTAATTGACGGTTACAGTATAGAAAGTAAGTCTGGGCTCTAATGCATAGCCCCTGGGACCCCCTCTGGATCCGCCATTGAGTAGGAATAAAGCATAACGTTGTTGTTTTTATTAGTATTATTTTTATTTAACCATTACACAAGTAAACAAATATAAGAACAATATTTTATTAATTTATACGATCCGATCACTTTAAATATTTAATGAATACGGAAACCATTTTTACTTTTCAATTTTCGTTTCTATAATTATTGCTTCAACATAATCAATCAAAGATATAATCACGACACGCATTGATTTTCAATTTATTATTTAAAACCAATTTGTACATTAGGAAAGTTTAAACATCATTATTTTGATAAACAAGCATTTGTGATTTTCAATGTTTTATTTTTGTTTTTATTTCAATTTTACACCTTCATGCAAGTATTGAAAAATGCATTAGAAGCGTTTGATACGAAAATTTTCTATAATTATAGTGTGATAGAAATGCGGAAATTGTATTCGAATTATTTTTGGTAAAATTCAGTTGTTTTTTAAATTAAAAATCGAAAAAACTCAAAGTCGAGTACCACTACTAATATAATATAAATTATATTGAAATTGCAACACATCTAAATAGCAAACAACTACTCCCGGGACAAAAGCCCCCACAGGCATTGAATTACAGCAACCCAGACGTGCGTTGGATGGTTGTTAGCCAATCCAACCCTTTGATTTTGTTATTCAAGGAGCCTGTCATTCAGTTTCGGCATTTCTGTGCCTCGTCAGTGAGAAGTAGACAGCTCGACATCGCATCTCTAGGCAATGCCTGAAGACTGCATTGGATCTACCAGGTACTTTTTGTTTACGTAATCTTATTGAGTGGCACTAGAACCACAGCATGAAAAACTGATATTTCAAAAATTTGGATACCTGTCATAAAAAGAGTTAATTGCAAAAATAATATCGTCTCTAACGGAAGAGTTGGAGTTCCTATGTGAAATTTGAAAAACAGATACCGCGTGTTTCGTAAATTACGAGCCAAGAAATAAATGACCAAAATTAATTAAACACTATGTGTCTCAGTTACACCCAACAAATATAGGTTGTTTGGAAATGTCTAATTGTGTTATTTGTGCGTTTAATGCATGGACACATTGCAATGAAACACCCTGTATATTTCATAAGTGAGAAAAATTTGTTTGAGTGTTTGAGAAAATATTCAATACAACGAATAATTTTGCTTAGTATAACTTGTGTTTTCTTCTTGTTGAAAAAAACCAATCAAAGGTTTACTTGCATATCCAGACTCTAGTTGTTGAACCAATATCAACTATTCAGAATTTTAGAGGGGGGGGATGGCCAGCTTTTCCTTCCAAAATATACAGATATCCTCCATTCATATGTGATATTTCAGAGTTAGAAAACAATACCATAGCCACCTTCGCCGACGACACTGCCATTCTAGCGGTAGGAAAGAGCAATGAAGAAGCAACCCACAAGCTGCAAACAGCCGTCCACCTTATCTATGACTGGACGAAGAGATGGAAAATTAAACTTAATGAAACTAAATCACTCCACATTAACTTTACAAACAAAAGTCAGAATAAACAATAACCTGATTCCATATTCAAACACAGCAAAATACTTAGGTATTACATTAGATGCCAAACTTCGATGGAAAGTGCATGTTAAAAAGAAAAGAGAAGAACTTGGACTGAAATATAGAAAAATGTACTGGCTAATTGGAAGAAACTCCACATAATAAGCTTATGCTTTATAAGCAGATACTTAAGTCTGTATGCACCAAAGCAAGCAACTTAGCAATCATCGAAAGATTTCAAAACAAAGCAATGAGGAACATAGTAGATTCCGCTTGGTACATTCGCAATAGTGACCTCCATAGGGATCTGGAAATTGACACTGTTGACCAGACGATCAAGAAATTAGCCAGCCAAGAGTCATGAAGAAAGACTTCATCATCATGTCAATGTCGAGGCTATCCAGCTCCTTGACAATACTGGGTTAGAAAGAGAGGATCAAGCCCTTTGAGTTAGTTTAGTGTTTTTAGTGCAAAAGCAGAACCTAAGGAACGCTGATGAGTATACCTTAGATTAGATTAAGTTAGAATTAAATTGCTCATTGGTCACTGTTGACCAGATTGTATTATACTAAATGCCTTTATGGGTGTTTAATAATAATAAAAAAAAATCATTTCTTAAAGTGACAATTGATAACAAGAAGGGGTTAAATGAAAATAATCAAAAAAATAACTATTTTGTTCTATAACTCAAATGGGACATCTAAAAGTTTTATTTCTAAAAATAGAAAAGCACGAGACGCGTTAATATCCCGGACGTACTATAGTCTATTTTTATGTATGAGAGAGTATTAAAATAATAAAGCGTTCGTAATCCATAGGCGTACCACTTCTTTTAGTAGACAGTTAAAATATTTTGTGAAGTTATACCTCGAGTATTTTCGTATGAAATAACCTTTGTATAAATATAATAAATATATCGGGTGTACACTTATATTTTCACCTAATTAACCTGCTTATAACTTCTAAGCAGCTGAAGGTAAAAAAGTGCAATTTTTTATTTTTCCACAAGGTATGTTAAGAACATTGTGTCAAACGGGTTATGTAGGTATAAGGGTTTAAACTATGACTTTTAAACAACCTTACGTTCATAAATAATAATTTTAATATAAAAACTACTTCTTACCTACAAATCCAAATCAGAATCGAAATCAGAAGATGAACTGTCGCAACCAATATTTACAATGAGTGGCTCGATCATTTCATCAGTAATATTGTCCAACTTCCACATTTTCTCTTCTTCTTTAATCGTATGATTTACTGCCTTTTCCCAGTTTTCAGGCTTCACATTATTTACAGCCTCCAAAAACAACTGTTTAACATCACTCATTTTAAAAGAATTATTTTTTCTTGAAACTTCTCCCTTTATCTGTGCCCATATCAGTTCAATCGGGTTTACTTCGCAATGATATGGTGGTGATCTAACCACCGTCATCCCACGATTTTTTGCAATTTCATCAATTTCATATTTTTTTCATTTCTCTTAATGAAGGGAACACAAATGATACAGTTCTCTTCTCACAGAACCGGGATGGAACTTAATATTCTTTGAATTTAGCCAATTCTGTAAATTTTTTTTTAACCACTTGGTTGTGGGCATTTTTTCTGTAAGTCTCGAGTGATAACTTGCATTATCCATTACTATTATACAGTTCTGAGGAAGAAGATCTATCATTTGTTCGAACCACTCTTTAAAGACATCAGCATTCATGTCCTCATGGTAGTCACCGGTACGAGTAGATTCAAAAGTCAATAAACCACCTTTAACAAAACCGTTTGAACTACCGATGTGTACTATTATCAGTCTGCGCCCCTTTCCTGATGGTGGATTTAAACCAGTAGATAAATTATTTAAAAAAGCCTGTCTTCGACTTGTAACAGTTTCATCTTGCCAAAATTTATTTGGTGTATGTCCCTCGTTGATCCATGTTTCATCTAAATAAAATATATTTCTTCTTTGGTTTCTCATTTCTTTTATAGTCCTTAGGTAATTTCTTCTCCATACTACAATATCGCTTCTTTCTATTAAAATAGACTTTCTGGAATGCTTTTTCCATAGAAAACCTATTTCTTTCAAAAGTTTCCATAGTGTGCTTCGACTCATTTCAGGGTAATCCTTATCATCTCGAACCGTGGCAAGAACTTTGTCTACTGTCGGAAATTCTTTTCTAAAGAAGAACGCATGCACTTTCCTTCGAAGTCTTTCTTTCAAATGATTTTCTATTTGAAATTTTGGTTTTCCTGGAGCTTTACGTGCTGTTTGAAACTCGCCACATTTCTCTTCTTTAACAACTCTGTAAATCGTAGATTTCCCAACACCAAGCGTACTACTAACTAAGTCCACTGTGTCATCAACAGTTTTACATAAATGTTTGTCTGTAAATGATTTAAAACAATTAAATATTAATGTTTTTTCATTAACTGTTAAAGGACCGATTTTTTGTCGTTTACGCGGTACTTCCAAATTCATGATCACACTAGAATTCACAATAGACTGCACACTGCACCTTGCATGTTGCAACTAAACGACATTTAGTAAGCTGTCAAGAATACACAACTGGACCTCCTTACTAAATGGAAAACCTACAATCGCATTTTCGGTGAAATTTGTTGGTAAGGGATTTATCTACTTATAATTCGATTACTGTAAGAAATTCTTGGAATTAAAATAAAACAAAATTGGCAAATAGGTACTTATTGAAAATAATCTTAAGATACGGCTATGTTATATTTAATACACAGGGCTTTTGGCCTGTCCAAACCTTTTTCTATTGTTCTGTACAGCTTATGGTTATAAAAGACCAATAAAAGACCCAAAACTTGTATTAGCTCAGGTACATTTATGACAATTTTAGGAAATATTTAGATTATTCCGTAAAAATATTTAAAATGACCGTACTAAGTTTTGCATTAGAAATGCTGTTTTATTACTCTCTCATACATAAAAATAGACCATAGTAATAAATTGGCTTTATAGCTACCGAAAAAAGTGTTACTTTAATTAATAAAACAGATAAAAACACTTGAAGCGAAAATTACGGAAAAAGAAATCAAAATACTTACTGCAGAGTAATTCCTCTTTGGGCAGGAAAAAACAATTCATTATCCCAAGTGCTTTCGTCTCCAACTTCGAAGTTAACACTAAAACATTCGCTACTCGATTTCTGAAACAAAGAAACTCCTGTTAATTCTCACGTCATCTAGATGGAATCCATAAAAGTCTCGGAGAGAAACACTTGGAAAAAGTCGAAGTCAAAATTAGTTCCTGATAACGACTTCGAGCCGATATACAGGGTGAGTAAAATATGTTAATGTATTATTTGGACACAAGCAGAAAATTACCAACATTAAAAATGAATCCCTCGATTATTTATCTATACATTTATGTACATAGGTATAAATTTTTATTTAGGTACAAATAAATTAATGAAATAATTATTATATTTATCATAAATCGCCAGTAGAGCAATTGAGAATGGCCACTTCCATATAAGCGGAGTTAAAAAATTTGTTCAATTTCCAATTACAAATTGAACATTTTACCGTGCCAAATAATGACAAATAATAATTTAATACAATTAAACCCGTAGACCGCCGGCACTGCACCAATTTCAAACGCAGTTATAATCCGGAAACTTTGCATAGCAACTCATTTAAAAAGTTTCAACCATACGTGACAGAGAGAGACAAATGTATACAATAAAGGGACAGAGATAACACTTGGTTCAAAGCTAAGAGCGGTGCAAACAAGGTAAGCGCGGGTCTACATTATCCGTATTCAGCATATGCGTATTTTCGGCAAGAGAGTTGTTGCGTACACATTTGTGCAGATTTTCGGCGTCTATGTGCGGAAGCGTACGTTGCGATTTGAGGTCGTTTTCCAGTTTGTGTCAAACAACGAAGCAGGTATGTTCAAAGTAAGATTTGCCCAATTTGAACTGTTTTTTTATTTTAATTTCTACATGCTTATTTATTATATTGTTTAACGATGATATCTCAAAATCCCCGCATAATGACAATCCCCAATCATCTTGAGATTCCCCGCAATTTGGGGAATTCCCCACAAATTGGCAACGCTGCCGGGACCAGCATGCCGAGGTACGTATTTTCGTATACTGCGTGGTTGTGTATTCTACGCATATATGTGAACGTTTCAATTTGAAACAATGTGTTGTCATCTTGCCGAAAATACGCAGCCGAAATACGCATCTGCTGAATATGGATAATGTAGACCCGCGCTAATATGAGGTGACCGAAAATCGCGTAGTTGACACATCACTCGTGTTTGAGACGGGAAGAATCTAAAAAACAAGTCAGTCTATCGTCAGCCTCCATCGGCTTCAAACAAGCAAGCAAGATGGCGGGCTAGTTGGCCCGATGTAAACACTTTTTCATGTCAGTCCAGTGCTGTCACTGAAAAAGTGTTTACATGTGGCCTGTAAGACTGTCGCTAGCTACTGGATACGTCTAAATCAGCCTTAACTATAGTCCACTAGCTGCCAGCTACACGAAGAAAGCTGTAGTACGGGATTTGATAAGAAATTCTGCTACTATCAAATTCCCAAGAAAATTCTTAATAGATGTAGACTATGATAGCGATAAAAATACTGAAGAAGTAATAATTGAGAATGTATAGATCTACGTAAAACAAAATAATAGTGAAAGTATTGCATTTATTTTGGATTTTATAGGCATTTAATATTACTGATTTAAACAGGATGCTTATTTATTTTTAAGAATTTTTCTGTTTTTCTGTTTATCCATATATTTAAAAAAATTATATTTATAAAAACTACATTTAAAAATATGTCTTCTTTGTTTAATAAAAAATATTTTTCACTTTCGAAAACAATACTGAGTACAGGATAATTTCTAGCTTCATAAAATTTAAAGGCTCGCATTGTAATAAATTTAAAACTATTTTTAATATAATCATATGCGAGTTTGAATTTTAAACTGTTTTCACGTCAACCCGTTTATTACAACTATGAAATTTACATTTACAAGCCACGCAAAAACAAACATGGGAGCTTATTGTCTAGTGGATACCAGAACAATGGGAGTAACGATTGGCTAGTTTTACGAAATAAATATTACAATTTACACTGATCAATATGATGAAAAGTAGTTTAATAGAAGTTTAGAAATTAAAACAAGTGCATTATTTTACTATCATTCATCACAACAACATTGCTAGTTTAAGTTATAAGCAGGACTTCTTGGTAGCCATTCAAAATAACTTCCTCTGTCAATCCATCGTTGAGGAAATATGCCATTTAGATGATTTCTAACAACTAATGGGAAATTAGGTGGAGCTCCAAACTGCATATCCCTTCTTACATTTAGTGACGTATCTTCCAAAATATCACGAAAAGTATTTTGCAAGAAAACAAATAAGAATCTCCATTTAAATTGGGAGGAAGAACAAATGGCCCTAGTAGTTGGTCACCTATAATGCCGGAACAAATATTCAATTTAGACTCATGTTGAAAATGTCTTTTTTTAACAGCATGCGGGTTTTCTTCTTCACAGTAATGACTTTGACGTCCTGTATCTTATTCCACAGCAATTATTCCTATCGCCATATTTTGGGACCAAATAACCTGCCCTTAGCCAAGTCCCAATAATTATGAATCACCCTGTATAATTTACTAACGAAATAAATATCTGTAGTTTTAAAACTTGGAAACTTTTGTGCAAGGTACGAAATAAGAAATATATCTATTTGTAAATAGGGGTAGATTTGAAAAGTTTGTCATTTCTATTGAATCTATTTATTGCTTACGGAAAATGCAGTGACCCATTTTGGTGGTGTTTAAAATTGTTTGTCTGATGAAAACTGACAACGCAGACATTTTATTTAGAAGTATATTTTAAAATAAAAGTAAAAACTTCTTTAAACTTTTAACAAGTGAAAAATTTGCAGGTGCACAGATTTTCCAGTTCTCTCTTCAAACAAAGGAAATGTGATATTATGTCTAATAAATGAAAAGAGAATAAATCAGTTAGTTTTATAAAGATTAGGTATATTCCAGTAAAACAACTTTTTTAAGATAGAAGTATTTAAACTTATCCTAAAGTAAGTTTTGAAGTTTGAAATTGAGCACAATACCAACCCAGGAGGGAAATAGATTAATAAATAAATAAATTCTAAAAATTACAAATTTGGATCATTGGAAAGTATAATATTAATTAAAATGTCATACAAATTTTTTTTTAATATTCTCGCTTGGATACCTTAAAGGAAGTTCCCATGTGAAATATAAAAAAAAGATTGTTTTGGATATTTGCTATTTATAAGCAAACATATTACTGCTTCATTTATCAGTACTTATAAATGACACCACAATCGAACATGTTTATATTATTTAATGCATATAGACATTTGCTAAAATGTGACAGGCATAGTGTTTAATATTCTCGGATCATTTCAGCTGTTAGTCACGTACATCCAAAGTTATAATAATCCAAATGTAAATAGATTCGTCTTAATTAATGCAAAATCACATCTCCAATAAAATTAAACAGTTCCCAACTTAGGCGACAGTGTGTCCTTCTTCTATGCCAGTCACCTTTTGATATTGGCATTAACCGCTTACATATTTTAAATGCTAATATAATGAGGAAAACTGGAATCTACCTTTTAATGCATTTTCACCTAGCAATGTTTTTTGGGACATTTTTAAATAATAATATCAATATTTTTTTTATTTGTAATTGTTTATGTCATTGTCACCTTAATTAAACAATTTACTCACAATAATTCTTTTACCAATAATATTGTCTATCTAGATAATTTTTTGAGCTAGGGATGTAGTGGACTGTATTTGTAGTTTGGCACTGGTAGATTCCTAAAGGTACAACGATGGTTGGACGTTCAATAAAATACAGTGTTCACTATAACCTTTAACAATCTTAACATTAAACAAGAAAGTTACATAAATGTATACGATGCATTTGCTCAAGAAAAAAACGAACTTGATTTTAGTGTGTTTGTAAAGATAAATATATTATTATCCGGTGATTGCAATACTGCTTTCCGTGCATTTTTCTATGTTCCCATGCTGGGATTTGTATGTTTTTGTAAGCGGCATCCCGTTATAAATTATTGTCTGATATTTTAAAGGTTTGATTTTTTGCACGTATTGCTACATATTTTATATTGAATTGCAAACACCAGTGGCGGCGAAAATATGTTGAATTTTAACAGATATGATCAACTCACTAACCCGATCTAGTATTAGACCCGAAGATGGCTATGTAAACCGAAACAGTCATTATATTTCTATCACTTCGATGGGATTGACTATTATAATATACTTTCTGTGACCAATAAATTTTGTGGGATTGACTATTATAATCGAATAATTCGCAGTTGAGATGTGGATAATATATTCTAATTAAATATTTGTATGAATTGGAAACCATAGGCCATGAGATAATTTAAACAAATTTAATTTGTCAAGTTATAATTGTGTTTTGTTTAGTTCGTAGCATTTGTTATTCAAATCAATAAAATAAATAACCAATTATTTTATTATAATATTATCTCTATTGTATCAAGCGGGACCAAATCAAAACTCGCAGGCGTCAAATATCTCTGAATGGTGAAATTAGTGTGGTCAGCTTTTTTTGTTTAAAAACGTATTTATTTCAAAACAAATTGAATAAAACAACAATTAATTAATTAGTCAGTTAGTATTGAGACAAATGATTACCGATGGTGGCGCCACTTTCCTCGATCAGCTGTTCAACGAAACGCGTAATTTTTGATAAATAGTGCATTAAGTTATACTGAGTGAATGGTTTATTTGTAGTATTTTAAGACTTTTTGTGATTGTTTGAGGTTTTTGATTTAGAAATTACCATAATATACCTGTACATGTAAGTATTTAGACACAATTGAACCTGTTTTTTGTGTCGTTATTCTGAAATTGAGGTTATTTATTTAGCATATCTTACGTTTTTCAGAAATTTATTGTTTACTTCTGTTTCTGTGTGCTTTTTTTGTGTTTCAGGATGAATATAGCCTAGAGGTATTATCATCTTCACCTCTACTAATATAGAATGATATTGGAAGGGAGCTAAATCATATGCCAAAGAAACATACAACAGTTTTCTGCTGATAAATTTTATTTCAATTTTTTCAGGATAATAATTGTGATTGTAAAAGTGATTTAAATAAAAAATGATTTCTAAGAACCTACTTTTGATTGACTTATGGTAAAATATATCCTATTCCTTGTTTCAAAATTATTTTTTAAATCAATATCAAATTAAAATATAAAAAATTAAGAAATTTTTTTCTTGGCTTAAAACTCTACATAGGCCATCAAATGTATCTGTTGCAAAATTTTTTATTTCGTTTATCTACTTTGTGTTTTCAAAATAAACACAAAATGTATATTTTTAATCCTTTATTTTAACATAAGTTCAAAGCTAACTTTGAATTATTCAGTTTTAGTAGTATTTAACATTTTATTATACTAATTCATTACCAATTTTAACTGTATAATTATTGAAAACAGGTGTTGTACAAGAGGGGAACATAATAATGGTATTTTTAAAATTATGATGTGACAAAGGTTTTATTTTACTGAATATTACCTTTAGAAAAATGATAAGTTGAAATATCAGCAATGATGTGCACACCTAATTAGATTTTTAGTTTACATATACAACTGTACACAGTTTCGACAGTTTGTAAGGACAAGTTTACTTAGTTTATAGGCAACACTTTGCTGTCTTCTAACTAACCATCATTCCTTGCACATTTAATGGTTTTAACATCAAGTGGCTTACTATGGGCAAATGATGTGATGGCCCACCCTTTTTGCACTACTTGGGTGCTATTTTGTTTGAAAGAATTCCTGCAAACATTTCAGTAGTATTCAAGAAATAGTCTCAGAAATGCTAACCTTTATATTACCTGATTTTGTAATATAATCTTCAGATTTAAAATTAATTTCCCGGAATTTGCGACGATCAACTTCCTCGATGACACCTTTTTTATTGCTTCTTGGGTGGATCATAATGGAAGTGTAATTCCGGATTTTTAGATTTCCTAGAGGTATACCCATAAAACAATAGTTTGTATTATTTTTATTGGGCATTTTTAACGTTTAACTAACAAATAACAGCAAAATACACGAAGCACAAAATCAAAACATACGTTCGACTTGCAGGTAAACAAACAAAATTATGCTTTTCATGAAGGTTCAAATTAATACCGGTGGTGTCGCTTCAAAGTTGTGCTCGTCTCAATACTACTTTTTCTCATATCTCAGGCAATTTTTGAATTCCATCTCGAACAAATGACTCTTGTTTGGAGCTAGTTCTCGATTTCTGCGAAAGAAGTCGAGCGTTGTTATGAAGAAGAACAACTTTATCATGTCTTTGCTCTTAGTCCGGCCGTATTACTCTCAATGCACGGCTGAAACGAATCAATTGTAGACGATACCAATCGATTGTAATGGGATCGCCAGGTTCCAGGAGCTAATAGTAAACAACACCCTTTTGGTCCCACTGGATACAAAGCATGATCTTGGAATAATGTACGTTCGGCTTTAGTGTTGATGTCGATGGTAACAATTGCCTTTCAATCAGCTGCTTGCAAGTGAAAAATTCTCTTTCAACGTCTCTGGGTTTCCGTTCATACGGTACTCAATATCCTTGATTTTGAATCAGTCCGGTGTCTCCAAATGGTAAGAGAACGGCTTGTTGAGTCACTCCCGTAATTGTTTGTCCTAATTTTTTTTTTTGGCTGTTAAGAGCGAAGCTTGTTTTTTATCATTGAAATGTCGAAATCATTTAGCTAAACTGTTCTTCCAACTAAAGCAGATATACCTGTAAAAACTGAAGTTCATAGCTTCGAATCCAACTATCTAGTTTTTTTATTAAACAGGAAAATTTCAGTTAAATCAATGTAACGATTCTGTAAATAGTAAAGCATATTCCGGTTTTCGTCACATGATTATTTTCCTGTTAAAATGACAAACTGCAGTTTGGTTGCAAATCTAAAACTTGTTACTTATAGAGGAGCCCGGAATTGTCACGTAAAATTAACAAATATTCCTGCTGTCGCTTATATAGGGGGAATTTCCTGTAGAATTCGCCGAATTCCTGTTGTATATACTTGTAAATTAATTAATATTTTCCCCAAATGCTGCTTGGTTAACACAAAATTCGATATTTTTAACACTAAAAAAATCAAAGCGAGACACTATTTTTATTTGCCAATTGAACTACCCTTGTAATTGATTCATTTTGACCATAGTTTGTACTGTGATGAACTTAAATTCTTGTTCTTCTGGTATTGACATTCATATTAAAGAGTTCAATTAAATTTGGGCAACTTATATCTCCATCTATAACTGTTGAGGGTTCTGGAATAAACCCTATGTTGTGCCAGGACGGCCAACAATGTGTTACCGCCTTTTTAAACTGCATCGTAGTTCTAATGGACTGTATTTTTTAGATTGAGTATGTGTGTACTGTAGTAGGTTTGTCTTCTCAACTCCATTCAACAAAAACAATGAACACTTTTATTTAACCATTTATTAAACTGTCAAATAAATAAATGAATAAAACAACAATGTAACAAAAGATTACATTAAACTAGTAATCAATGAACAAGTATTATAATTAATATGTGTTTAACAAGCACTAACACATATTAATGAAAACGAATTAAAAAGAAATGATCGCATCATTCAGAAAATATTATTTTTGCGTGTGTTCTGCGTGAGTGATTAATAGACACTGGAGGGTCCTAGCCTGATTCGCAGCTAGAGACACACTGTGATAAACAAAATATTTTTACGTTGAGCTGGTGTCAACGGAGGGTGTAACCTGATTCGCAGTTAGAGACGCACTGATTTTAGATTTGAATATAAAATGAACAATAAAATGGACCGCCTGATACGCAGCAAAGTACCACTGTGAAGATGAAATATTTTTACGTTGAGCTGGTGTCAACGGAGGGTCTAACCTGATTCGCAGTTAGAGACGCACTGTTTTAATTCTCGAAGCACTGAGTTAAGCTCGACGAAGTTTTGTCGGTTTCAGATTTATCCCTTCCGGATTGCGCAATTGTTCTAGAAAGTTCGTTAGCGTGGGTTTTTTATATTGTCTAGACGAAACGGTTAGAACCGCGCCGCAGACTATGGCGTGATATTTTATTGTGAAATAGAGTAAAAAAAATTATCTTTTGATGAAACCGCTTCCTGGTTTGAACGCCGTTCGCAAATGTATTTTGGTGCGGCGTTTCCGGTTGAAAGAATATGAGTTTACATGTTTAATTATCTGAAAATTAAACAATAACTTTGTGCAGAAATCTCAAATCTATTTCCGCTCTTCGATGTTACAAGCTTGATAAATTTAAGATGTTCAAGATGTCAGAATATTCATAGTCTCCCCTATGATATCCAAGTTTGAATGCATATACCCTTAAGAATTTATTTTGAACTCTCTCAATTCTATTGACATCCCCTTGATAAAACGGACACCATATCATACAATTATATTCAATAACTGATCGAACGAGATATCAATATAATAATTTAGAAGTGTACTGGGAAAATTTGTCTGAAGATCTTGTAATGTGTGTGTCTTAAATGTTACTTTGGAATCAAATAATTTACCAAGATCTCGAACACTATCAGCCACTGACAAATTAACATTTTTCACTTAGTAAGAGTATTCAATTGGATTTATAATTCTCGAAAATGTGATTTGATAACATTTGTTTATATTTAGATGAAGCATATTTATATCGCACCAACAGGAGAAATTTCTCAAATATATTTGCAACAGTTCCGCATCACAGACATTGTCGATGATCCTATAAAGTTTGAAGTGTTGTATTTACCTCTGATATATCATTAATAAATAATAAAAAGAGTAGTGGACCTATATGGGATCCCTGGGGAAACCCCAGATGTTACAGAATTTTCTGATGACACAGAACCAGCATATTTGACAGTTCAAAAAGTTACTGCGAATGCCTAACACGGAGAGTTTTGCAATTAGAAGGTCATGATTGACTCTATCAAATGCTTTTGAGAAGTCAGTATAAATAGAGCCAACCTGGTGCCTTTCCGCCAACTATTTAAAAGAAAATGTTGATAACTAACCAAATTTGTATGGGTGGATCTTCCTGAGGCGAAGCCATGTTGGTTTTCAATAATTATGTTCCTTGTGTCATGAGTAAGTTTCTTAGTGATCAAACTTATTCTCACAACATGTTAGAATACAATAATTGTTGTAATTCCCTGATATTTCGAGATTGGAAGTTAGACTGCATATACTGCATAATCGTATTTAACATTAATGTCGCACTGAAAAAAAAAAACGAATCACGGGATCTTCCAGTTAAATGAATTCCTCTTGTTTAAACACAACTATTGTAATTATAACAAAAAAATCGTTCTGAGAACAATCTGTAGTGACTTGAGTCGTATGAACAGGAAAAACGGTAAATATAGCAGTAATAAGGTACTGTTAATTTATCAGGAATATTTCCTGTGTATATAGAATAATATTTTGCTATATTTACAAGCAACTCCTGTAAAACACACGTCGGAATCATAGGTGCAAACCGAATAAAACACCGTGAATGTTACAGAAATATCTAGTAAATGATAATAATTTTGTAAATATAACTCAACAATATTTGTACGACTAATAGAATGGACACATTAAATTCAACAGGAATGTTTGGTATTTCTCACAGAAATTTAGATTACCTTGGTTGCAATAACTAATCTAAAACTTGTTATTTCTAGATGAATTAAAAGACCGGAATTGTCACGTACAATTAACAAATATTCCTGCTGTCGCTTATATAGGTGGATCTTCCTGTAGAATTCGCCGAATTCCTATTGGTTATCCTGCTTGGAGTTGCCGGACATATTGGTATTGATAGGACACTCCTGATCTCAATTTATATTAAGATGATTTACAAACAATATACACGGTTATTCTACGCAGTGAATGGGATATTTGGACAGTGAAATGCCAAAAAGTAGATTCCTGTCTTCCTCAAAGTGCAGTAGATACTTTAAATGTAGCAGATCCTTGTTTGTTTCCGAACATTTTTACGCTATTCCAAATTTTAGCCGTTTTACCCGTTACCACTGCCTCTGTAGAACGAACTGAACGAAGTTTCTCAACGATGAAAAGACTGAAGTTATATTTTCGGAATAATACATCTACAAATTGATTAACAGGCCCAGCTTTGATGTCAGACAAACTCGAAGAATTGCCTTTGAATAATGCTCATTCAAAGTTCAATCTTATATTAATAATTAATTGTCTTTTAATCTTATCTTAATAATTAACAAATTGTTGTTAAATAAAATAATGTATTTAAATAGCCTACATTGTATACAGGGTGACCCAGAGTTAAACGTTCAGGATCGGGTTTCCTAAAAAACCGATCCTGAACATTTGACGGTTTAACCCTTGGTCACCCTGTATATTTACCCCATCCCTGCTGAAAAAAGTATTTATAGTAAGTATTATCTACGAGAAATAGTGGGCCCTCTCCGAAAAAAATTCGTGGCTACGCCACTGGACTAAAATTACTCGATTTAGTCGGTAGTTTTTTGAGCAAATGTAATTTCAGAAATTTCAGCCCAATCAGGAGTATACTCAATAAAAAATATAATTTTTGTAACTCTGTATTACTTATTTTAGTAGAATTTAAAGTTAATACTTTTTTTTTTATTCTACAAATATAAAACAGCAACTATAAATAAATATTTTTTGAGTTACAATATTAATTATAAACTACACAAATGTATGTAAAACCCAGAAAATAGTTTTGACTTAATTAATTACAAAACCAAAATTTTCTTCCTTCGCACAGACTGCTGCACTGCACTTTGACTTGAGGACCTGTACAAATATAACTTTTTTTTCCATTATGGTATTTTAACAGCCTGAATTTTACATCATTAAAGCCTAAATGAACAGCGGGATTAGAGAACGAAGGAATATGGTTGGAAAGGATATAAACATCTCGGTCTATATTATCCATAGAAAAGGAATCTGGCCATATTAGAGTTTTGTTGTCCTGGAATATTACTTGAGATGTATTAAAAGGTCTGTATATGTTCCATTTACCAATTGCGTTAAGAGATTGTAGGGTATAAAATAAGTCACCGCCATTGTCGCATATCATACCGCCGGTCGATCCTTGTTTTTTTCCAACTAAATTTATTCCTTTTTTCCATATTACGGTATTACATAAAGTTTCATTTCTTAAAATGTCGGTAGAGATGCTAAAAAGAAGCGACAGTAGACATAAATATTTGAAAATTGGTATAAAAAACGTAAAATGTGAATTGTGGTCTCCTTACAAAAAAAATAGTTAATCAAGAATTACTATATTTTTTGCGTTGTTATAAGTACTCGCTAATTGTAATATTTAATTATTATTTTTTCTTTATTTGTTACTTATTACTAAATTGTATAGTTCGTGTAATACATACAGGGTGTCCCATTAAGAATGGGACATAGAACAACCGCAGATTCTCCAATTCAAAATAAAACGATTAAGCGAAATATGCTTAGATAAAATGTTACTCGTTTCCGAAATACGGGGTGTTGAAGTTGAAAACTGAAAAATTATTAATGGCCATAATTTTTTTAATACACCGTATAATTTTACTCCAATCGGCACACTTGTTAAATATCATAAAATGCACCTAACAGTAAAAAAAACAGTTCAGTACGCTCTACCAGTGGCGTACGGCAGGAGTAAGTAATGCTTGTACCCCTTCTAAATGTTACGCCGCTGTCTAAATTTTAATTTTGACTATAATTTTAATTTTTTTGATATTTTCTAAGTCAATAATGTACACTTGTTAGTTTGTTGTAAAGTCATTGTTTTTCGAGATATTCGCAGTTAAAGATAGATAGACATCAAATACTATTAAACGAGCAAGGTTTGTATGTGTGTGTGTATGTGTGTCCAGAGGATCTCGAAATCCACTCGTCAGAATTCAATGAAACTTTCAGGGTAGACTAATTCCTATCTAAATCGACAGAAAATATAGGTCTCATGTCTGTGAAAATTCGATCTTCCGAGATATTTACAAGAAAAGTTAAGCTTTTAGTTTTATTTCCTAGCAACGGCAACTTGTTTCTATAGTAATATACTATAAAGGAGAGAGGATATAACGTCACATTCCATAGGCGTACTTTGCAAAATAAGTTTCTATAATATAAATAAGGTCACAGCATATAAAATATATATACCCACTTCGTAGATTAAATTTTGAAGTTATATTATTTACAAAAAATAAAAATAAACCTTATGCATCTGACACTTTAACATTGAACGAATTAAATTTAACCAATAAATAACAAGGAGGATTATATGTTGGGATTAAACTGTTTTTAATCTCTTGGCATTAAAAGTAACGCTTCAGTACTTACCTAAACTCAAAGATTAAAAAAAAAGTTAGTTCAAGAACTATCTATAAAAGTCACTGTCTTCACTAAAACTACTGGTATTACTATAATTGTCTTTTCTGAGGATTATTATTATAGGTTCTATTAAATTATCCATTGATAGTGGATATACTTTCCTAAATGAATTTTCCACCTTTTTAACATCATCAATGCATTTTCCCCAATGTTCTCTATTTACATCTGAAAATGCCTTCAAAAACAAATTTCGCACATCAGGAAATTTAAATGTTTTATTGGTTTGAGAAACATAATCTTTTAATAATTGTGACCAGATCAGTTCAATGGGATTTAACTCTGCGTGGTACGGAGGCAATCTGAGAATTTTAATTAGTTTTTCTCTGGCCATCTCATCTATAATATATTTTTTGAATTTTGAATTTGAATTACTAATAATTCTGCCTTCAAGGATTTAGGAGGACTGATAATATTTTTAGAATGAAGCCATTTTGAAATATATATTTTATTACAAAATTCCGAATCAATTAAAATACATACGATACGGCTATGAATAAATAAAGTCTGACTTATCTGTCAAAAGAACTGGTTTATCTAAACAAAAACTATATTAGGCCGATTAGATGTATTAAAATTTAAATTTTAACTACAAATAAGACTTGAAGGATGAGGTAAAAATAAAATTTCTACCTCTTGAATCTGTACTACGTTCTGCAAATTAAATACTACACTCCTTTCTTCTGTATAGTATAGTAGTAAAAAGGTTTGACTTTATTTAATTTCTGGCGTTTAAATCTGAAAGAATTCAATTTTAAATTTGCCGCTTTTTATCCATAATAACCTACAAATTTTGACAACTACTGACACGCACATCTCTGGTTAAACGTTAAGAAAATGGGACCGGCAGGGATTTTCATGAAATTTTCGCAGATGCTATAAAACATGATACAATCAATATACTTAGCAATAGAAATTTTTGCGCGGAAAAATATTTTTCACATTTTTTTATTCTACAAATGCCCAAGTAGCAATTTATAACCAGAATAAACCTGAAAAGTATAAAAAAGAAAAGGTTCATTTGACGGATATAAATAATTTGCTTGTCAAATGACAGCCATCTCATAAATTCTAAGTTGAAAATACAACGTTGCCAATTCAATTTCAGAAATCATGGGTTTAGGTAAATATTTATAGGAACGTTGATTAACACTGTTAAAATGGACACTTGTCAAAACGTGACAACTGTTAAAATGTGATACGTGTCAGAATGTTACAACTGTCAAAATATGACACCTGTCAGAATGTAACAAATGTCAAAATGTCACACGTATCGTACTTTTCTTTATTTATTACACAGATCTAACCTAACCTAAAGCTAATCTTTTTTTTTTGGCGGGTGGAAATTCTTTATGCACATCGGGTAAAGGTTCTTCCCTTCCCCGATAGTGTGAGACTACCCCTTACGGTTACTCACTAAAACCACCCCACTGAAACCACTATGCCCTACACGCTGCTGTTGCCCGTCCCGGAAACGGGGCCTGTCCGCCGTGACTATTCGCGAAGATCAAGCGTCTGTAGATGTTGCCCCAAAAGGGTGAAATCTCCAGAAACTAGGCAACTTTTAATGCATTTAACTAACCTCTGGGACAAGCAGTTGATAAACGTCAACAACACCTGCAGCAAATTGAAAATTAACACTGACAGCTTTTTTAATTTTCCCGCCTACTTTCTATTTATCTATCAAGTAGTTCAAGTAGATGTCGCCCACTCCGTGATTTTCACGAATTAATTAATAATTTGTCAGGTTATAAATACACTTAAAATTATATACTCATTGGACTGCTTAAAAATGTAGATTTGAATATTAAGAGCGAAGCTCGGTGACCAGATATTG
The DNA here is from genome assembly GCA_949320105.2 of Crepidodera aurea. Classification (NCBI taxonomy): domain Eukaryota; kingdom Metazoa; phylum Arthropoda; class Insecta; order Coleoptera; family Chrysomelidae; genus Crepidodera; species Crepidodera aurea. Next base: position 4,348,810 of record OX439476.1, on the reverse strand, counting down.
TACTTTTTATTTGTATTATTATTAATAATATTCATTTTTACAATTAATGAGATTCGCGACCAAACAGCTTTATTCTATTTTTTTTTTATTTTTTTGTTCTGATTTGTAATGTTAAGTTCCTAATAGGCACGTTGCGATTGTGAGAATATTTATTAATTTATAATTGAAAATTTTGACAGTAGGCTTTGATTTATAATGAAGTTCTGTCACTGTCAGTTAAACATTTTCAAGGGAGAATCATTTCTTCAAAACCATATGGAGGACATGTTAGATGATATTCCTTTAAATTTACGTCATAAGTTCTGGTTTTTGCAGGATGGTGCGCGAGCCCATTACATATTAGATGTTCGGAATTACCTAAATTTACGTTTTCCACATCGTTGGATTGGACGTGGAAGCGAATTTGCTTGGCCACCACGCAGTCCTGAATTTAATCCTTTAGATTTTTATTATTGGGGCTACATCAAAAAGTCTTGTTTATGGTGAAGCAATAAATACCCATCAGGAACTTTGGAACAAAATTCAGAATGCTGCTGCTACAATTCGACAAAATCAAGCAAATCAGTTGTTTAAAGTGAGACAGTCTTTAGTTAAACGTCTAAGGAAGTGTATACAAGTTAATGGTGGACATATTGAAAATTTGTTGAAGTAAAAATTTCATTACATTAGTTTTTACTTTGTTTGGTTTTAAGACAAAATTGTAAAAGTGAATATTATTAATAATAATACAATTAAAAAGTACATGTCTACCTATCTTTAACTGCGAATATCTCGAAAAACAATGACTTTACAACAAACTAACCAGTGTACACTATTGACTTAGAAAATATCAAAAAAATTAAAATTATAGTCAAAATTAAAATTTAGACAGCGGCGTAACATTTAGAAGGGGTACAAGCATTACTTACTCCTGCCGTACGCCACTGGTAGAGCGTACTGAACTGTTTTTTTACTGTTAGATGCATTTTATGATATTTAACAAGTGTGCCGATTTGAGTAAAATTATGCGGTGTATTAAAAAAATTATGGCCATTAATAATTTTTCAGTTTTCAACTTCAACACCCCGTATTTCGGAAACGAGTAACATTTTATCTAGGCATATTTCGCTTAATCGTTTTATTTTGAATTGGAGAATCTGCGGTTGTTCTATGTCCCATTCTTAATGGGACACCCTGTATGGTAGCCCCAATTTAACAGCTTTAATCCGGCGCCTTTGTTGCTACCAAAAAAACTTCTAACGTACCGGCATCCTTTGAGACTGCCGCTACGTTGCCGAGGACGCAAAGACCAGTTAAACAATGATTTAGGGCGGCCAAGCTATTAGTCGCTTCGATTATATCTTAGAGAATGCATGTTTCTATTTTATCAACTCGAGAAATATTCTCTGGCTCCCGAGCTATATATTAAAGCTGTTAAATAGAGGATACTATATGTATTACAATACGAATTCAAGCTTTTTGAATATATTAGTCTTTTTCGAATGTGTCGCTTTCCTTGTTTCGGGTAGGTGGTGGTTAATGACGCAATAGTTTTTAACGTTTTTGCGTTCGATTTTTTTATGTGAAATATGATATCCTTGCCGATGGGTTTTATTGAAGACGGAAGCGAAAATGATTTATAGCTCGCGGCGAGGCACAAAGAATTTCGCCGCAATTAAGCCCGCGGCGAGCCACAAAGAATTACGCCATAATTAAATATTCTATCACGTGATAGATTTGTTCGAGAACGATCTATTTGAACCCGAAGCGAAATACAATGGCGCGCTTTTGTATTTTTATAGTTATTTGATTAAATATTTTATTTGTTTTGGTTGCCCTTTTTGGTGACAGCGGCGGAGTTATGTAGATTTCTTAACAGGCGGCGTTTTCAAGATATTTGAAAAAAATCGACCTGAGGACCTGAAGAGCTCTAGCTTCGAAACCAAAGCTCCAAAAGCACATGTTTATAGGAACATTTCACTCTATTTTTGCACGTTCTACATTAGGGTGGGCCGAAAAAACCTTTTTTTTTATTTCGAAGTTGTAATAGCGCGAAAAACTTGCGATTCATATAGACTAAAAAAAAGAAAAAAATATGAAAAAACTTCATTTTTGCGATTATTTTTTTTTGATTTTTGAATTAGATGTTTTCGTAATGTAATAGTTTGTAACGTCTTCAAATAGAGCCTAAAAACATTATGTTTTAATTTGGGTTAAATCAGTTGATATCTTCCGATCGCGCATGAGCCCCAAAATTTGCCAAAATATTGAAATTTTCACATTTTTACGCATTTTTGGTATCACAGACCCACAAAAAAAAAGTGAAATGAACTTTACATGTGAGTATACCTACTACCCTTAAGGATTTTGAGCCGCTGAATCCGAATCTGGTCTCAGAATTTCCCCTGGACCCCCCAGTTTTCCCCTAGCCTAGGGGAAATGCGTGAAATCTTAGAAATTTCAGTATCTATGAAAGCAATTTCGATCTACGCAAAACGATAATGTTTTCACGTATCTCGAATCGCTTAGTTCTGATCTCACAGTAGAATTTCACTAGAGTACCTCAGAATTCCACTAGCCTAGGGGAAAAGTGTTAAGCTGAGCAAAACTTGTGATTTCTGGAAGGTTCTATTTTTGCTCAAGAAAGCGTATTTTGAGTTCCTGAATTCATATCACATACAAAATGTTCCACAATACTTCAGAATTTCCCTAGCTTAGGAAAAAACGTAGAAGATGTCAACCGATTTTGATAATTTTTTTTCTTTTTTTTAGTCTATATAAGTCGAGTAAGTCGGAAAAAGCCGAAAATAGCCGAATAAGTCGAAAAAAGCCGAATAACTCATAAAAAGCCGAAAATAGCCGAATAAGTCGAAAAAGGCCGAAAAAAACCGAAAAAGGTCGAATAAGTCGAAAAAAGTCGAAAAAAGCCGAAAATAGCCGAATAAGCCGAGAAAAGCCGAAAAACGTCGAAAAAAGCCGAATAAGTCGAAAAAAGCCAAAAAAAGCCGAAAAAGGGCGAAATAAGCCGAAAATAGCCAAATATGTCTAAAAAAGCCGAAAAAAGTCGAGTAAGTCGGAAAAAGCCGAAAATAGCCGAATAAGTCGAAAAAAGCCGAATAGGTCGAAAAAAGCCGAATAAGTCATAAAATGCCGAAAAAAGCCGAAAAAACCGAAAATAGCCGAATAAGTCGAAAAAGGCCGAAAAAAACCAAAAAAGTCGAATAAGTCGAAAAAAGCCGAAAAAGCCCAAAAAATAGCCGAATAAGTCGAAAAACGCCGAAAAAAGCCGAATAACGTCGAATAAGTCGAAAAAAGCCGAAAAAAGCCGAAAAAACCGAAAATAGCCGAATAAGTCGAAAAAGGCCGAAAAAAACTGAAAAAGGTCGAATAAGTCGAAAAAAGCCGAAAAAGCCCAAAAAAGCCGAAAATAGCCGAATAAGTCGAAAAAAGCCGAGAAAAGCCGAAAAACGTCGAAAAAAGCCGAATAAGTCGAAAAAAGCCAAAAAAAGCCGAAAAAGGGCGAAATAAGCCGAAAAAGCCGAAAATAGCCAAATAAGTCTAAAAAAGCCGAAAAAAGTCGAGTAAGTCGGAAAAAGCCGAAAATAGCCGAATAAGTTGAAAAAAGCCGAATAGGTCGAAAAAAGCCGAATAAGTCATAAAAAGCCGAAAAAAGCCGAATAAGTCGAAAAAGGCCGAAAAAAACCGAAAAAGGTCGAATAAGTCGAAAAAAGCCGAAAAAGCCCAAAAAAGCCGAAAATAGCCGAATAAGTCGAAAAAAGCCGAAATAAGCCGAAAATAGCCGAATAAGTCGAAAATAGCCGAATAAGTCGAAAAAAGCCGAAATAAGCCGAAAATAGCCGAATAAGTCGAAAAAAGCCGAATAAGTCGAAAAAAGCCGAATAAGTCAAAAAAAGCCGAAAAAAGCCGAAATAAGCCGGAAAAGCCGAAAATAGCCGAATAAGTCGAAAAAAGCCGAAAAAAGCCGAATAAGTCGAAAAAAGTCGAATAAGTCGAAAAAAGCCGAAAAAAGCCGAAAAAAACCGAAAAAACCCGAAAATAGCCGAATAAGTCGAAAAAAGCCGAAATAAGCCGAATAAGTCGAAAAAAGCCGAATAAGTCGAAAAAAGCCGAAAATAGCCGAATAAGTCGAAAAAAGCCGAAAAAAGCCGATTAACGTCGAATAAGTCGAAAAAAGCCGAAAAAAGCCGAAAAACCCTATTACAGCGCTATTACAACTTTGAAATAAAAAAAATGGTTTTTTCGGTCCACCCTAAAAATCTGTAACACGTATTTATTAACACCCTGTACTATTTACTTTTTTTAAACGGTTATATTATTTTTTCCCTTCTTTACATACCTGTATAAATTATAGTCACTTCCATCGGAATAATATAAAATTCTCCCTTTTATGTTAAATCCTTTTTTCGGAGACAAAGCTATTCCATTTACGTTTCCCTTAGATGTAATATACTGTCCATCTATTTTAAATATAGGAGCATCATTAGTTGCATACATAGTAGCATCCCTTAATTTCCAAGATTTATTTTGTTCTTTAGAATAAACAATAAGACCAGGATCTACAGATGAAGAATCCGTTATATAGGCATAACCTCCATCTGTATCATCTAATACGATGTCGTTAAGGAAACCTCCAGATTTTCGACAAACATCTTCTGGAAATATATAAGTGTGGATGTTCTTTCCATTGTTATTTAAGTCCAGAAGTACCAACTTGCAAGGACACTTTTCGTTATTTTTCGGTCTCACTCCGTCTATAACCCACATAACGCCATCTAAATCAATTTCCATGGATTGGGCTTTTTGTAGAATTGAGCAATTTTGTTCAAAATTATCGTCCCAACTTGGATATGGAATTAACGGTATATTTCTTCTATTTGTATTATTTTTCCGAAAGTATGCCAAAGTCACTGGTATTGCGTCAGATAATTTTCTTAGAGCCATAAAAATTTTATCTTCGTAAATTTTAATTCCAATAGGAACGGTATTTTCTGAGATGAATTTAGCCTGTTCTTTTGTTTTTGAATCATTCCACGGCGAGTTGGAAATAAAATTGATGTGAGTCCATTCGTATACCACCTCAAAGTTTAAAAAACAATTGACAGAATGTAGTGTTATACATACAAATAGGATCGACCTTATTGTCTGCATGACGATCGACTACTTATGTTAAGTGAATTTTTGTCACGAATTATAATTGTTCACAAAATATATACGAATTTATTGTGTAGATAAGAAAGTCATTAGCGCTACATAATGGAGTATTTTCGCAAAACTGTTTCACTCCACATATAAACCTGTTTGTTACAGGTTGTCCGTCCGTCATTATGTACAGTTTATTAATATTGTATTTTACATAGCATAGGATGGCCAAATAAGAATGCGAGGTACTGTATCTGGAAAACTATTCATCGTAGAGGCTTGCGGAAAAATTTATTACTAAAACGGCCAAGAGAAAAACCTGGAAAATATTTAAATCTTGAATTTAAGAAAGTGATGTTTCTGTGAATTCTGCTATATTAATCTAACAAAAAAACACCTGATCTTTAAAGTAGAATATAATCTGAATCTTTTTTGTTTGACAATTTTTGCTGTATCTCTAAAAAGAAAGTGGTGAGGGGTAATCAAAGGTTTCAGTAAAAAACACCCTGTATATTCGAAACAGCTGAGCCGAGTTTAACAAACTTGGGCTAGTTGAAAAGAGCTATTGTTGGGCTACAAACGTTATAATATTTGTAGTTTTGTTAGCTTCACATGTTTCCGCTAAAGGGCTTTTTTCGACATAGCGGAAACATGTGAAACTAACAAAACTTCAAATATTAGAACATTTGTATCCCAAGAATAGCCCTTTTTAACTAGCCCAACTTTGTTAAAATCGGCTAAGCCGTTTCGAATATGCAGGGTGTTTTTTACTGAAACCTTTGAATACCCCCCACTACCTTATTTTGAGAGATAGAGCAAAAATTGTCAAACAAAAAAATTCAGATTATCCTCTACTTTAAAGATCAGGTATTTTTTGTTAGGTGAATATAACGGAATTCACAGAAATCTCACTTTCTTAGATTCAAGATTGCAGTTACGCCCCCTAGCAGCCATTTCAGAAACTTGAAAATATTTTCCAGGTTTTTCTCGTGGCCATTTTAGTAATAACTTTTTTTCCGCAAGCCTCTACGATGGATAGTTTCCCAAATACAGTTCTTACTTGGCCACCCTGTACAAACAAAAGCGATTGCCAATTAATCTGACTACTGGGAAATACATTTTTATTGCAACCGACGACAGTTACTTCAGTCAGAGCTATGCGCACGTGGTGTATTTGAAAATCTAAACCATGTATAAGAAGTATCCTAAAATTGGTTTCAAATTTTAAATTTCTGGCAAAATCTTCGACCAGCGTCATAGATTTACGGACGTAATTGAAAAAGCATATATGCCTTACTATATTTTTAGATATGGCCAAAACCTCTGCCATTATTAAACTCAATTTTTTTTACCAGAATATATACAAATATTATTTGGAGCTGGTGTATCTCGAGATTGCGTTTTGGGGGCCTGGATTATATCTGATAAATACTAGCGATATCCCGACATCAAGAGGAGCAACATTAATAAAAATCTAGAGAAGTAAGATCAAGGGACCTAGCTGGCTAAAATACAGGTTTAAAGAAAATCAAATAATTTCTTAAACGATATAACAGGAGTTATATACGAGGTTGCACCACGACTGGACTGGAAACAACTACTCCTAGATCTAATGTCCCCGCGGGTATTGAATTAAACCAGTCGAATCACGTGTCGGAAGCCTAGAAAGTCACAACCAACCCTTTGATATTGTTATTCAAGGAGCCCTCGTGTTTTCAAACGATGGCTGAAGACTGTGTTAGACTAGCCCAGTACGCGATACGATCAGTTGAGTTATTGAGAACAAGGAAAGCCCAACACCATCTTCACTTAAATAACAAAATCAAAGTTGCAGTAGGTAGACAGCCTACAGTGCAAGACATCCGGATATACAATGCTCAACAAGCTAATTTAACAACGAAGAAATATCCAATCTCAAATGTGGGTAAAAATAATAATTTCTCAAAGTTTTCCATTAATGATATAGGCCAGTCATATGTTACATTCGAAATTACAATAATTGCGGTAAACTTGCTCTTTTGGTATGTTGTTTGGGTCCACCTAGATAGTATTTATCCAGATTTGCAGCAGTCTGAAATTTTCTCGCGAGTAGTTGCTGAAAAACCACCATTTATTTTCTCTTTTTTTATTTTTGTGCCAAAAAATCGACATTGGAAGGCTCTAACGACAAAGTGTATAAAATTCCTGACAGTTTGAGCCCTAATTCAATTGTCTAGGTCACATGATACAGGGTTCCTAATGTTCACTATTTTCCCCAAAATGTTGAAAAATTGGAAATGTCTAATTTTCGACCAAAATATCAGGTATAATGAGGTATCTCAGGGGAAATTAATGGGAAGTGAAGTTATAGCAAATTTAATTATCTTTATTTAGGACTATACGCCAAAAAAACCCCCCTTCCCCTAAATCTCAACACTCTGCGCTATACCCTATTTGTGAGGGCCTCGGCGAGCACCAAAATAAATTTAGCTCGCCTTCCACCTACTAAAGACGCGGCTACGTTCCACTCACTCATTCAGGACCTACCACCAGATTAAGGAGTGGTTAGGGGTGCACAAGAGCCCAACTGATTGGGGATGGCATCAAACAGGTTTGGTGCCAACCACGACATCTTTTCCACCAACCCCTGAACGACTTCTGAAAAGCTTCTCCTGCAAATGCAAGAAAAGTTGTACTGGGTCTTGCTCTTGCATGAAGGCTGGGATGAAGTGCTCTACACTGTGCAAATACTGTAAGAGGAGTGAGTGCATGAATGTCCCACCAATCGAGGATGTAGAAGAAGGTGGAGACGACCGCGATGATGCTATTGAACACGTGTGTGATGACCCCGATGATGCTATTGGAGAAAAGTTTAATGTCTCTCCTGCACTTCAAATGGGCATCGACCTCCCCAACGACATCAACGAAGGGAGAGACCCTCTCGTCGAAGTTGATATTGATACTCCTGGGCCCTCAAAGAAGACGCGTAGGTTAACTTAAGCCCAAAAATGGTGATGAGCCTAGTTACAGTTAATAATAACAAGGTTTTTTTTTAAATAATAGTTTTTAAGGATATTTTTGTATATTGTCTCTCTTTTCTCACTTAAATTTAATTTAGATTAGCATAATTATTTTGTTACTAGATAATAAACACATAGAAAAGAATTCTAGTAATTTTGTTATAACACTCGATTTTTAGGTTTCTTTGGTTTATGGTCGTCATTGAACAAACCATCACACCTACGGAGGCACCTTTAGTCTCAAAATGAAGGTAATTAAATTTGCTATAACTTCACTTCCCATTAATTTCTCCTGAGATACCTCATTATACTCGATCTTTTGGTCGAAAATTAGACATTTCCAATTTTTCAACATTTTGGGAAAAATAGTAAACATTGGGAACCATGTATCATGTGACCTATTAGACCTAGATAATTGAACTAGGGCTCAAACTGTCAGGAATTTTGTAGACTAAAAAAGTAGTAGTGCCCTTTGTCGACAGAGCCTTCCAATGTCGGTTTTTTGACACAAAACTAAAAAAAGAGAAAAAAATGGTGGTTTTTTAGCAACTACTCAGCGCGCGAAAATTTCAGACTGCTGCAAATCTGGATAAATACTATCTAGGTGGACCCAAACAACATACCAAAAGAGCAAGTTTACCGCAATTATTGTAATTTCAGCGTTTTTATTTGTACGATATGACTGACCCCTGTTAGTGTTAAGATTAGCCGCATACTCTGGTATATTAGAATCCTCTACTATCATAATCATATTATCATTGAATAGGTTAATTGATTTAATATTTCGAAGAAATGCCCAATTTCAACGTTTGAGGTTCTCGGTGGAATATAGACATAAATTAAAAATAAGTAGGTAGTGACATGAAAAAGTTAATTTAACAATGACAACATCAATAGAGTTGAGCGCGGGATTATATCTTCACGTACAGCAATAAGAACACCGTCTCCTCTATTAACATTGTTAGTATTGGGAGTTCGAAGACTATCCATTTTTGACGTTTGTAGAAAAAATTTTGTTTGTAACTCGTGCGCGAAATACTTTGGTGATCTCGACTAAAAATCATTTCGCGCACTAGATACAAAAAATTATTTAGAATCGAAGGCGAATACGTTTAATTCATATTTTTAAAGAAATTGGAGCTGGTGTAACTCGAGGTTGCGTTTTGGGGCCTGGATTACATCTGATAAATACTTGTGATATACCGAAATTAAGAGGAGCAACATTGGTAACCATCGTTGATCATGCTGGCACCACTAGCAAGAAAACAGCAAAAACAATTGCAAGTCGCATCCGACAACTTTAGCTACTGTCTTCTATTTAAGGGGTGAAGGTTCCATAAATGCGTTTCATATTTTCAAGAATAAATCTAGAGAAGTAAGATCAAGAGATCTTTTTTTTTTGTTGGGTGGTCAAAACCTTTTATAGGGAACGATAACCCTACTTCTCCCTAGGGCATACTCACTAAAACATCCACCCCGCACACCGCCTCCCGAGAGCTCAGATATGCTTTGTCGGCGTTACATCAAACCCACTGGAGGGGCTCATTCACTCTCTCACTTCAACGCACATCATCATTCACTGCCACCTCACATGTTCCATGCATTTCGTCCCTGAGCCAATCTTTCTTCCTCCTCTTTCTCTTTCATCATCTTTTACATACCGTCCCAAACACTACCTTCAAATTTCCCTCGCATCCTGTTACCACCTCCAGAAAGTTATCTGTAGTGATGACCATACCCAGCCATGGTTTTTCTAGGTTTACTATTTAGAAAAATTAATATTAGGCTACAAACTCCCTGTATCACAGACGACATAAAATGGTGTTGTGAGGTTTTTCTGGGTTTTCCCACAACTGTCAATCATCATCATCATCAATCCAACCGCACACTTCTGGGATTCACTCGTAAGTGGCTGAATTGAAGGGCGTACATTATTATTATTATTATTATGACTTTAGCCATTTGGCTCTATACGGGGAACATTCACTTATCCCAGATATCTTAGATATCAAAAGGGTTAAGCTCTGTTGGGGCTTTTTTTAAGTTACCGAGCCCTAAGGTGACATAGGGTGCAGGAGTATCTCTCAAAAAGTTGCGGACACTTCGCACGGCCTTCTGCAATGGTTTGTAAACTAAATCCCAAGTTCTCCAGTAGAGTCTTTGGTATTATTATTATTATTATTATTATTATTGTCTCAACAAAATTTTGTTCCATTTCGGTAACCCAATTGGGTTCAGTTCTACTCTCCACAGGGAGATAATTGGCTCACCCTTCTTTTCGTAAAACGCTACTGACCTCATATTTTCTTTTATAATCATATTACCTGGTTATCTTAAACATTCTTTAAATGAATACATATAAATAAGTCTTTCTTTATCACTGTATAATTTCGTAAAACCACATATTTTCTTTTATAATCATATTACCTAGTTATCTTAAACATTTTTTAAATGAATACATATAAATAAGTCTTTCTTTATCACTATATAATTTTTACTTGTATCTAAGTTGGACATAGTATAATAAAATAAAGTTTTTTCTTCTTTTTTACATAACCTTCTCCTTCTTTATGGGTAGATTGGTTGTTTATATATTGCGGCTGTAGATCTAATTTTTCTTTATTTGTAATGTTTACTATTTTTGTTTCTGTCAGCCTACTGATAGGGTTATTAGACAATATCATTATTTTTATGTAAGTAGTGATGTTTCCTTCTTTACATGATGGGCGAATTTCTTCATTTATTATCGCGTTGTTAGTATTTTCTCTTCTATTGGTTTTAATATCTTTACTTGTGTTATTGAGGAGTCTCCTTTGTAGTGTACGTTTTTACTTCTTTACATTCTCTCTATATCTAATGACATATAATGACAGTTGGTCGGTTTTTATTTATAACCTCACTTACAAATTTCTGGCATAGAACAATCAGCACCAAGGCATCGTTCCAAAGTTCATCTCTCCGTTTCCCTCGTCCCAAGATCCAAGTTCATCACCCAGCGGCGAGGGAATAAATGAATTGTTTATGATATACACATGTACATGTCTTTTTGTTAAATTTATATTATACACCAAAAATAAAATAACTGTTTCTCTTGGATTTCTCATTATATCTACAAGTAGTGATCAGTCATGGACACAGCTAAATAATCTACTGATTACTATATCCTTGTTCTTGACAGGTCTGGTATCTGGTTATTATGGGACTCACTACAGCTTTATATATATACTATCTTTAACTTCTATCCATTATATTTATTTCTCTACGACAATAATGTCTAACCGGCTAACACGTTTTGTTTTTATGGGATGATTTCTCCCTGCACTTCTGTTACTTACATGTAATTGGTTTTATCGATATTTATAGTTGGTTATTTTATATATTTTTATTGCACTGATTACTCCCTTTGGAAGGCGGTCAAACGGATGAATAAGCCAATTCAAAATATACCTCCTATACGAAAAGAAATCGGGACATGGGCAAGAAATTCCAAACAGAAAGTGGACGCTTTTGCTGATTATTTAGAAAATATTTTTCAACCAAATCCTGAGGAAACTCAAGTAGATGATGAACAGGAAACCACTGAATCTGAGAACATATTATTGGCTACTACAAAAGAAGTTCATGGTTTTGACTTGATCAGTGGTGAGATATTAAAAAAATTACCCAGGAAAGCTACAGTAAAGATTACTACTCTAATTAATCAGTTGGAAAACTGCGGAGGTAATAATGATCCCTAAAATACGAAAATCTGTCTGATGACACAGGAGTTTTAGCAGTAGGAGCAACTTCAGAAGAAACAACGGCCAATCTACAAAATTTAGTCAAGGATATAGAACACAGGTCTAGAAAATGGCGTATAAAATTTAATGAATACAAATCAGTCCATATTAACTTTACCAACAAAAAAATAAGTTACCTTCTAATCAATCTAAATAACAGTAGTGTTTCTAATAAGAAAACAGCTAAATATCTGGGTCATCTGGGACATCAAACTTAAGTGGAAGGAACATGTAAAAAAACGGAACAGTTGAAGATAAAATATAAAAATATGTATTGGTTGATAGGTAGGCACTCGCAGCTTTCCATTTAGAACAAATTATTAATTTACAAACAGGTTCTGAAACCGGTGTGGACTTATGGCCTGCAACTATGGGGTTGTACCAAAAAAAATCAATTACAGATGCCTAGAAACGTTCCAAAACCGAATATTAAGGAATATTGCAGGTGATCCTTGATATATTCGAAACAACGATCTACATAGAGACCCCCAAGTCGAAGCTGTCCCAGATGAAATCAAGAAATTCGCGAGGAGCCATGAAGAGAGGCTCCATAAACATCCCAACCTTGAAGTGCTCCAACTTCTAGACAACCAACCATAGACGCGAATGCTCAAAAGAACTAAACCGTTTGAGCCACAACAGTGAGCTTACGTTAAAAACTAGGATGGACCTCAGGTGACATCTAGACTACAAACATTTAGGAACTTAGGTTAAAGCAAAAATTCTGATTAATCTTTTAGATTAGGTGCATTCCCATTGTTAAATAAAAAAAAAAGAAAAAAAATATTTTCATTATATAACTTCTCATTTGTAATAACCCCTTAGAATTGTGTTTCGCACATTTGTGAGTAGAATATTTTAACCATGGAAAAACCAACTACCTAATGAGACAAGTAATTAAAATTTGTTGGTTTGGTTCTGTTGATAATGTTTTAAAAATTTATAAAGTACTATTATTTTTTATAAAACATTTATTGTTACTTTTTTTCGCCATTAATAGATATGTAAATTTTTATCCAAACCATTCCATATGTTTTAAGCGAGGCATTGTCAAATCTCTTTCCGACAGAGCAAAAACAATTTGTTCAAAAGACAATATTTTAAATGAGGAATTATCACTTGTTAAATCTTTAGTAGGAATTAAATGTGATGACGTCATTGATGGTTACTTAACTAATGCATGTAAAAAAATGCATTTTGTGGCAAAGGGACTGCAATTTTTGCATAAAACAATCTGATTCGAGATAATTTATGAATACTGTAAAGTTATTTGAATAAAATAATGCTGATATGGTGTTTTTTACGCTCTGTGCCTGTTAGAATGAATTACGGAGTGTAGTAAAATGACCTTGAAGAATCTAGATAAATATACATATTTGATCGATTTGAATAAAATTTGGAACATAGATATGAGAACAAAATGGCCGACTTACGGTTTCGACAGAAATGTCACCAACTTCGATTTTTGAAATGGAACACCCTATATATTTGATATTTTTTGGATTCTATGGCTCAAATCGCATACGATAGTGTTGCCAAATTTTTTATTTTGCAATAAAAAATTCAAATTATCAGATTTTTTTCAATAAATGATCATGTTGAAATGGTAATTAAATTCTTTATCGAATGGCAAGATGGCCCTCGGTAGATAGCATTTGAAAAAAAAAGATTTATTCGTTAAAAATTAATTCAGAAAATTTAAATTCCTTGTGTAGGATTTGTTATTGATCTTATCTATGAAATGACAATTACTAAGAATGACTGATGTTAATTAGACTAGAGTCTGACCTAATCAAGGCCTCTTGTGCTAAAAAAATCTGGGAATTTGAATTTTTTTTATTGAAAAATAAAAAATTTGGCAACACCTGTCGAATCCAAAAAATATTAAATATATAGGGTGTTCCATTTACAAAATAGAAGTTGGTGACATTTGTAGCAAAACCGGAAGTCTGCCATTTTGTTTTTATACGTCTGTCAATCCGAAAACGGTGTCTCATATCTATGTTCCAAATTTCATTCAAATCGGTTGAGAAGAGAATGAGATATAGGCATGGCCCTAGTCTCACTGTCACCCGGTATGTGGATCAAATAAAAGTTGTCGGGTGAATTTTTAGTGAAAAAAGAGTACGGATGGATTTCCATTGGATAAGGTGATTGGGATTGCGAAAAAAAAAGTATTAATCATGAATTTTATATTTGGTATTAGTTTTTATTTGGCATATACTATTATCATATATTGAAACTATTTATATACAGGGTGACCCAGGGGTACGTGCATGCTCCATAACTTTCTTTCTATTCAAGCTATCGATTTGATTTTTTTTTAAACGATAAGACCGACAATGGGGCACATTCTAAAAATATTTCTATTTATATACAGGATATCCCAAATAAGATACACAACTAAGTTCTGGTTTTTTAAATGGCAACCCCGCATTTTTGTTACATTTTTAGATTCGCCATTAAATTGTCAATATAACGCACCCGGGTTTCTTAGAATTACCTGCAATAGTTTTTGACTTATGTCAATTTATGTGTCAAAATAGCGTCGTGCAGAGATCCACAAAAAAAATTCAGAACTTCAGAACTGTTCAAGATAACTTAATCAACTTTTTTCCAGTCGCTTCCTTAAGCTTCAGCGCATCTTCTGAGTTGTAGGCGAATTCGGAGTCGACGTTCTACCGCCTACTATTATTACTACGATTTTTTGAAAATTACAAATTACAAATAGCAATAACTCGACTTTTTCAAATGCATCACCCTATATTTTATTACATCATTGCATGGCATTTTTTAAGAGCTTTTTGATGATATAGGGTTTGTTGGGTCTATTTTGTAAAATTTGCGAGATTTATTGCAAAATAAGAAATGTTGACGGTTTATTCGAGAAAAAAAAAAGAATCGAGTAGTCAGCTGTCTTAAAATTTGACACATCAATATACTTTCAATAATTGTACGCGTCTAATTAAAAGAAAAAAAGAATCGAGTAGGCCAGTGCCAGTGCATAACCATAGGATGGTGCGAGAATTTTTAGATAATTCCTACCCTAATCGTTGGATAGGGAGAGGTACTATTCCTTGGCCAGCGCGATCTACAGACCTTACTCCTATAGATTTTTTTCTTTGGGGGGTACGTGAAGGAAACTGTTTTCAGAGATCGTCCAACAACTGCAGATGATATGAAGAACAGGATCACGGAAACCTTCCGTTCAGTTGATGGAGCAATGCTTGCTAGAGTTCGGAACTCATTTACTAGAAGACTTGCAGTTTGTGTTGAACATGATGGTGACCTATTCGAGCATTTGTTATAAATCAAAAATATTTATATTGTATCCTATTAATCATTCTTTCATGTTCTTGTAAATATTATAAACATTGTTTACTTTGTAATGTATTTCTGTTTCTATTAAAATTTCCTTTTGTTGAAACATATTCTTTTCAAAATTATATGAATGTGTCAAACAGTGGCCTACTCGATTCTTTTTTTCTTTTAATTAGACGCGTACAATTATTGAAAGTATATGGATGTGTCAAATTTTAAGACAGCGGCCTACTCGATTCCTTTTTTTTTTTCTCGAATAAACCGTCAACATTTCTTATTTTGCAATAAATCTCGCAAATTTTACAAAATAGACCCAACAAACTCTATATCATCAAGAAGCTCTTAAAAAATGCCATGCAATGATGTAATAAAATATAGGGTGATGCATTTGAAAAAGTCGAGTTATTGCTATTTGTAATTTGTAATTTTTAAAAAATCGTAGTAGGCGGTAGAACGTCGACTCCGAATTCGCCTACAACTCAGAAGATGCGCTGAAGCTTAAGGAATCGACTGGAAAAAAAGTTGATTAAGTTATCTTGAACAGTTCTGAAGTTCTGAATTTTTTTGTGGATCTCTGCACGACGCTATTTTGACACATAAATTGACATAAGTCAAAAACTATTGCAGATAAGTCTAAGAAACCCGGGTGCGTTATATCGACAATTTAATGGCGAATCTAAAAATGTAATAAAAATGCGGGGTTGCCATTTAAAAAACCAGAACTTAGTTGTTTATCTTATTTGGGACATGCTGTATATAAATAGAAATATTTTTAGAATGTGCCCCATTGTCGGTCTTATCGTTTAAAAAAAATCAAACCGATAGCTTGGATAGAAAAAAAGTTATGGAGCATGCACGTACCCCTCGGTCACCCTGTATGCACTGAGGAACAACAAAGCAACAAAGCTCAGCGTTAAGAAGAAAATTATTTAAAAATTTTTGCTAAAATGGAAATTAACAAAAAAGTAGGATATGGATAAAAATATCTTAGAATCTTAGTACTTATGACAATTTCCTTACTAAGTAAATGTTTCCATAAATAAATTTTCTGTCTTACTACAAAAATTAAAGAATAAATATTTTTGGAAATTTCAATTTATTTTATTACTTGAAAGCATTTGACCCAATAATAACAAAGTTAGACGCTAAGAACGTTCTGGAAAAGTTATTACCCGTGATTTATGATTAAATACTTATTTTACACCCCGTTTCAGATGCAATTCCGCTTGCCCCGTTTAAATCGGTCCAATAATAATAAAGTTAGGGTAATCATTTCTCTCACACCCATCGGGCCTCGTCAGATAAGTATGATGACAGTAAATTACAATGTTCCAAATTTTTTCCAGAGAGTTTGAGGCAATTTTGTACCCACCCTGAGTCCGATCCACAGTGAAGAATTGTAAGTCGAGTTCCCTTGTTACAAGGAACATTTACTGAACATCTTCTTGTTCCGTCAGACCATCCTTTCTTTGGCGTATCGAACCACGTTTCATCTAAATAGTATATTTTTCTGTTACTATTTCGAGATGCCTTAATTTTTTCTAAATATTGTATCCTCCATTTTATGATCCTCTGGCTTTCCATTATTACAGTCCTCTTGTTAATAGTTTGGTATTTTTCGATATCCAACGCTGTGTTGGGCTTTTAAAAATTTTTAAATCTGGCCTTTTACTTTTTAGTAAAGAACTGTTGGGAACTCATTTCTTTGGTAAGATTCATAAATAATACTACCAATTAATTTTGATATTGAAAGATCTAAAGTAAGGATTTAAAGTTTTAACACATCCTTTATCACACCTCTCTTTACGATTTTTTGGACCATTCTTTATAATTCTATAAAGAGTGCTAATGGGAACCTTTGTTAAAAAGGATGTTTTTTCAATGACACTCCTTTCACCTTCGGAAGTTACAATATTGTTATAAACATTTATACATATCGTTTGGGCTAATACCGACAAAGCTACTTGTCGGCACATCTACATGCCACTAATACCGACAAAGACATTTGTCGGCACATCTACATGCCGCTAATACCGACAAAGCCACTTGTCGGCACATCTACATGCCACTAATACCGACAAAGACATTTGTCGGCACATCTACATGCCGCTAATACCGACAAAGCCACTTGTCGGCACATCTACATGCCACTAATACCGACAAAGACATTTGTCGGCACATCTACATGCCGCTAATACCGACAAAGCCACTTGTCGGCACATCTACATGCCACTAATACCGACAAAGACATTTGTCGGCACATCTACATGCCGCTAATACCGACAAAGCCACTTGTCGGCACATCTACATGCCACTAATACCGACAAAGACATTTGTCGGCACATCTACATGCCGCTAATACCGACAAAGCCACTTGTCGGCATATCTACAAGCCGCCAAAGTAACCTGTCTGCACATCTGAGAATTTTGTTTCTGCAATTGAAAATGTAAAAACTATAATCACACTTCCATTGTCGCCTCTTATGAGTGTAACCTCACACCCCACAGTTTAGTTAAATTAATTTAAGACAAAATTTTAATTAGTAACGTTTGTGAATCTCACAAGAGATCAAAAAATGAAGATATCAACCTCTATTCAAATCTAATATGCGTTATAGAAATTAAAATGTAAATTCATATTAAATTCATAATAAATAATTATACGCCATTCTTCCCTATAACGATATCCAGCTAAGTTGGTTATTGAATCTTTGCACAGTGGTCCTAATAGCCAAAATATTATTTTATTTTTATGTATATGGACAGTGTATGGTGTTTTCGACATTAAACTGCTCAAAAATGTCCAGATTCATCAGAATTTGTTCTATTGGCGGTAATCCTTTGCTGTTTTTTCATTCTCATAAAGGATTGAGTTCGACTGTACCAATGCATGCAACCTTATTTGTTATTACGATTTTATTTAACATAAAATGTCATAGAAGGTCTCGACTGCTGACATATCACTTTTATTAAAAAATTCATCTAAAACGCACGTACTTAAAATTTCCTTTAATAAATTTCGGACACTATTATTTCTTACATTTACAAATAATCTCGATTCTCAACAATGTCGTAACTTTTTAAGAAAATTAAGTATAAACGAGGTTCCCAATAGAGAAACAGAACTTGGAACTTTTCGACAAACGAAACTTTTTAAATTATTCTTTTATTTACGTTATCTTTTTCGGCACTTACCTGTGATCTACTAAGCATATATTTTCTTGCGGGAGGTACATTTGTAGTGGGGGTAGGAGGTTCTTGGCTCATCGAAGGAGCCGCCAACAAAGGTTTTGTACAATCCGGTTCGGATCTAGCATCTTTTAATGCGACATCCCCGGAAGAAACAACTCCTTGCCGCATTTCTAGGTTGTCCAAGTGGTTTAGACTGCGAGATCGGACCTGAAAAGAAAATTAATTTTAATAAAACAGCCTTGGAAAATATTAATACATAAGAAAATTTAGTTGCTGTAGTCTTGTGGCATGTAGAGGCACATCGCCCAGTAGAATCATTCATGTAGTTATTCATGTAGTATTAGTTATTTTCATTACGTGTAAATAGGGAGGTTGATGTCTTATCACGTACGATTATTTGTTTAATCATTTATTGTATATAAGAACGGTTAAGGTCAATCTTCCTGGTATTCATTATATCATATTAATTCACTTCATATCTAATATTGTTGTATTTCCGTATCACTGTACATAAACGTCCGTTAGTTAAGGTTTCGTTCCCTACCTCATCCCCTAAACCAGGACGTCACATGGCGATCCTGGATAGCTATATGAATGATTCTACTAGGCGATGGTTTGCAGACCAAGCCAAACAATTTTGGTTCCTTAAAATGTCTTTGAATCAACTTTAATATGTCAATTCTCATATTACAGCTTCTTTACCGTGCTCTGGAATAACTATTATTCCTCCTATTAATTAGTTTATTTTGTAAATATGAGGAAAACTCTCGAACAGATCGATTTTACAAAACATCATAGCGTGCTTTATAGTATAAAAGTTTTGACTCTTGAATAATCCTCCTTCAAACTTATAAACGAAGATCTAAATATATTTGTCAGAGCTGTCTCAGATCACTCTTTAATCATTAACCCGATTACGCCGAATTTGATGATCTTTCATCCAAAACTGGTATGATATTTTAAATGGATTCGTATTCAAACATAGATATTCGAGATTTTAGCTAAATGAGACATCAAAGTTGTTGAGACACATTCCCCATGAAGGAAACGTAATCTGGTAATATCAAGACGAGGCAATGGTGCATTATAACAGAATAATAGTTAAATACTTGCACTATACATATCCTGTAAGATGGATAGGAACTTTATTTAATAACCAGGTGGCTTGCGGATGACCTGACATAACACAGTTGGAGTTGGAGTTCTTACTCTGGGGACACATAAAAACTTAGTGTACAGTGAGTTAATCGATGATATGATGGACTTATAAACAATAAATAAAAATACCTTATTGAAAGTTGCTACGGAAGCAATACTTAAACGTTTTAAATTATGTATGAATGAAGGCCAAAACAATTTAGAACAATAATTTTAATGTATGCACCTTTACTTCATATGTTTCCTTGTTTTCTGAAGTTTTTCAATTTTTATTGCATGTTTCAACAAACGTCAAATTAAATTACTTCAGAAACAACTTGATTAGTGACTTTCTAACTTCTATTCTAACAACTGATACTAGAAATAACACGGTTAAAAAGTTTCAAACAACCCACTCGTTTCAACAATAAATTAATAAACAAATACAAGGGTTAATCCAAGTTATTCCTAGTAAAATTTCCAATAGAAAATTTCAAATGTGTCTCGAAAACTGATAGTTGTCCTTGTACATTTATCATCATTATACTTTTACTTTTGATGTAAAAATAATTAAAATGATGATAATAATAATAATAATAATAATAATAATAATAATAATGTCTTTATTAAATAAATTAATGTATTACACATTTGTACCAAGAAGGCGAAGATTAGCTGAAGCTACTCTTTAACTCTTAACCTTCTTGGTTTACAGAGAGAGAAAAAAAAAATAAAATAGTTTGAAATAGACAAACATTACATCACAAAAATTAACATAGATGTCAGGCAATAGAATTTAAATCAAGAATATAAATTACATGAAGAGTTCAAAAATTATTTATTGTCTACCAAGGAGAATGTTTTTAACAGTATGACGAAAATTGTTTACCGAAGAAAGAGCCATAATATGTTGATACGAATTATAAAATTTAACTAAATTATAGGTGAAAGATCGTTCAAACAGAGCAGTAGAATGGTGTGGCATAGTAAGAGTATTAAATCGAATATTAAAACTGTGAACAGAATTTCTAAAAATGATTTTTTCAAACAGATATGCAGGAATTTTATTTTTAAATAAACGGTACAAAAAAATTAGAAAATGTAGCTGAAATAAATTATTAACTATTAACCACTTAAGCTCATTAATTTTAAAAGATATGTGATCATATTTTTTCAGATTAAAAATAAACCTACAACAAGTGTTTTGTACACGCTGTAACTGGTTTTGTGAAATTTTATCAAGGCAAGGGTATAATAAACTATGATGCAGTAATTTAAAATAGAGAGAACCAAAGATTCACAAAGTTTTTTTCGCGTTTTGAAGTTTAAGATATGTTTGTTGGCATATGGCATACGTATTCTTACATAACATCTTTGAAGTACCATTTTAATATGTTCTTTGAATCTAAGTGATTGATCTATAATTAATCCTAGATTTTTGGCTTTTTTAGAAAAATTAATTTTTACTCCATCCAACTCGAGCCTTAATGAACCCTCACATATATTTCTTTTGGGTTTACTACAAAATAAGATTGCTGTGGTTTTAGATGGATTGACTGTTAAATTATGTTCTCTGGAAAATTGAAAAATTGCATCTAAATCCGTATTTATATTATTATTGGTATTTAGAATTTCAGCAGGGTCAAAACAATGGACGATCTGTGTATCATCAGCATATAACTGTATTTCACTATTATTTACTACTTTTGGTAACTCTGAAGTATATATATTAGGAATAGTAGGGGCCCCAGGATGGATCCTTGAAATGATCTTAAACTATTACTAATAACTACATGAATGATTCTACTGGGCGATGTGCTTCTACATGCCACATAATAATGTTTTACACCATTCATTAGACGCCATTTTTATTTTCAAAATAATGTTTATTTATTTATATAAATCAATTTGACGTTTCATGACATATTCGAATAAAAAATATTTTAATCGTCTGGGTAAAATATTTACCATTCTTTATGTATTACTCTGCATAATATATTTAATGTTCCTTAATGGTACAATTTCATTAAAAAATAGTTAAAAATATATAATTAGGTAATAAAAACACTTTGGTAAGTGTATTTTGTAATTAATGTTAATAATTTTAAGAGATCTTATCTAGAAGATTGTGACGAAAGTTAAAAATATACAGGGCCTGTCATAAGTAATATGCCAAATTTTAACTGCAGATTAAGGAGTACAAAATACAAATATTTTGCAATACATATATGTGTGTCTTAAGTTCGCTCTCTACTGAAATATCACTAGGACAAAGCTGAAAATTATTATTTAATTTTTGTTGATAAATCAGCCATAATTTTAATTAAATATTGTTTCGGGTCATTTTTTTTAAGATAAAAGCTGAGAATGTTTCATTATATTTGAGTCTCATAGATGCCGCCACATAGACCATATTCAAAAGTAGAAATCAGTTGTTAATTATTTGTTCGTCAAATGAAATTGTCTGAAACAACTACAACTACCAAATAAACTATCCAAAATCAAATATTTATGGAAAAATATAAAAATGAGACATCTCAGAAAAATAACAAAAAAATGAACGAAAAGATTATGAACATAAAATGTGAATGAGCGCAGGTTCGTCAAAATCGGTCCAGCGGTTTTCGAGATATTCTGATTTGAAGGTACGAAACCTGTTGTATACGTAAGGAATTTCGCCGCGTTTTTCTCAGGGAAGAAATTGACAGATAACCCATTAGTGCGACATGGGTAAAGATTGGAGAAGATCTCAATAAGTCGCCAATCTATGGCCATCAAAAGTAAATCAAAAAGAGGTAGTGAGACCTACGGGTCTAAGGACGTCAGCAATGTTTCTTCTGATCACTTGGTGGAAAATGTTATGCTAACCAACATTGCGTTAGCAGAGTATTTTTATTAATATTCATTTTATTACACTCATGTACCAATAAGTTTTTACTTCTTAGATGCTAGGAAACCACTATACCCTTAAATTCGCAGGGAATTATTCGTATCTGCTACTCTGTCGCAGGTAGCGGCTACCAGCGACCGTGGAGGAAACCAAGCCTTTAGAGACTTGATTTTTTCTCGTATCGATAGTCATGTCCCAAGTACTGTGTCCAAATTTCAAGTCGCTAGGTTGATTAGGTGGGGAGGGGGAGGGCAAACACTAATTAATCTCTTACCCGTGGTAACTTTTTCATTTTTGACCGATCCGGGTCAGCAAAATAGCGAACTCTTCCTTAAGGACCCTGCTACAGGATGTATGAAGAGGAAAGAAGATGATGATTTTCGCGAAAATCGACAAATGGTATGTCAAATCAATAAATCAACAAAAAAATTAAATTGTTCTCATTTTATTCTAAAAATTTTTATCAAGAATATTTTTAATAAAACTAAAAATTAAATAATGTTCCCCTTTTATGTGATTTCAACCCGAAACGCAATGTTTAAATAATTTTGCTGAAAATACTTGTTTTAATCCCTATTACAAATTTTTGATTTAATGTGCTGAAGAAAAATATTTGAGGAAGGAATTTCCTTATACACGATAATATTAATTTTTAAAATTCGAATTCCGGAATGTCCGCCTCTCTTCGGAAAATTACGAAAATATCGATATTTCCATCAACCGATGAATGATGAAGCGGCCGGCGAGTAATTAAAAAATACATCAAGAAAATGTTCTTTCTTGGAGATGCCGAGAAAGACAGATGATTTTATTAAATAAAAATAATATGGGTCACTGTTCTGGCCCATTAAACTAATTATTTTTTTATAAAACCAACCTAATAAATATATACAGGATGGTCCTTAAGAAATTGTACATAGAAGTATGGTAGATTGAATCAACTTGCTGTACAAATGTTACTAAACAGACAAATCTCCAAAGCAAAGCAATAAGAAGAGATACAAGGAGATACAAAGTGAGAGAAATTGAACGAACCACAGAGAATAACAAAGCATGAAGGTACTCCAAAGAAAACTTGCGAATGGAAGGAAGGAAATATGCAAAATGAAGAATTCTATAAACTTCTTTAGAAAAGTCAATATGATGATAGTGACGAACGTCAACCAGGGATCAGAAGAGCTTCCTGATATAACCATAGAGCATTAAAAAACACAAAAAATGATAAAGCGCCAGGGGAAGACAACATTGTTACAGACGCAATAAAAATAGGAGGCCAACATCTGCTGCTAAAAATAAAAGAGCTTTTTAATATCTGTCTATTCAATAGTAAAGTCCTCAAACATTGTAATCATGCTTCACAAAAAGGGAGATATAGCAGAACTAGAGAACTACCAACCAATAAGCCTCTTAAGTTACATTTACAAACTGTTTACTCGAATTATAACCACCTGACTGGAAAATAAATTGGATTTCTATCAACCTGTGGTAGGCTTTCGTCATGGATTTGGAACGAATGACCATCTTCAAAGCGTCAAAACACTTTTAGAAAAAACAATAGAATACAACTACCGATATACCAAGGTCATCCACAATATCTACAAAAATGTAAGAATGACTGTAAAACTCCATGAAAATATCAACCTCATAACTATTGAACGTGGTGTTCGGCAAGGCGACACGATGTCATCAAAACTGTTTATTATAGTCATGGAGAGTGCATTCAAACAATTGGACTGGAGTCAGAGAGGTATAAACTTAGATAGCAAGAACCTAAACAACTTGCGTATTGCAGACAATCTAGAAGAAACGCAACTGATGTTGCAGGACCTGCAAAAGGTGTGTGGAAAGGTCGGTCTTAATATTAACATGTCAAAAACAAAATTCATGACAAACCTTGTTCCCAGCTGTGTACCTTTGCCATGAGGTCAGCATCTCAAGGGATAATCAGACATGCGAACTAAAGAGAAGGCTCACTCTCTCATGGGCAGCTTTTGGAAGGCTTTTCGACCAGTGAGTGATGCCAGTGATGACATATGGCTCAGAAACCTTAACACTAACAACAGCAACAGTTAAGAAAGTTAGAAGAGGAAGATGGAAAGAACCATGCTTGGTGCGACCTTGAAGGACCACATAAGAAACGAGGACTTACGCGGAATAACCGGCATCAGCGATGTCGTTTAAACTATTGCGAAGCTTAAGTGGAACTGGGCAGGCCACGTTGCACGGATGCGGGATGACCGTTGGGAAAAGAGACTTCTTGAGTGGAGACCCAGAACGGACAAGCGAAAAGTAGAGGAAGACCGCCTACGCGCTGGTCGGAGGAAATTAAGAGGACCCGATTGGAATGGAGAATGATTAAGGAGGCCTATGTTCAACAATGATCACAGAGGGCCGATTGGTGATGATGATAATGAATAAGGAATGTGCAGGGTGTTAAAGATTAAATGTTAAGATTTATTTTTTGCAATAACTTTAACGTTTTTGGATATATATTCATAAATATTTAGAACTGGAAAAAAAGTATATTTGTTATTAACCTTAAAACTTAACGGTTTACGAGATAATTGCATTTTAGGATTCAGCTGCATGATTATACTTGTCAATAGATACTAAATTTAAAATACCCTGCAATAGCCCTCAATTTCTGATTACTGATTAAATAAACTGCCAATTAGTAAATTTTATTCTGTCATTAAACTTATATTCATTTTTAGGACATTTTATGATATATACGAATTTTAAAACTACTTTAATTATTCGTTATTTTATGTTATATATTAATAAACAGATCTGAGCAAAACTATTCTTTGACAAGCGCCGATAAAGATTTGCCTTACTTTTTTATATCCTTACCCTATTCTCGGCTCTTTTCTCCCTTTGGAGTGACACATTTACTACCCTATTATTTATCTGCCGTAACATCCTAATCTCGACAAAGTGCAATTTCCTGTGTCTTTTCTAAACTACTCATCATTCCCTACAATGTACTATATTCTCTTCATTTTAATCATCATGTCTTCATTCGATTTGTGAGGTCTTCACCTTTGTTAACTTTATTTTGAAATAACGAATATTCAATATTTTTTAAGCAACAGCAACAGATTTATGAGCGGATCAACTAATATAGATTTGAGGTGTGCTTTGAATCCATTACAAGTCTCTTTTGATTGACTTATATTAAAAAAAGCTGGACCAAAAATGGCGCACGCAATATTCTTTAATATACAATATGTAGGTATCTTTATGCGAGAAAACAAAATAAAATCATAGGTGGGTCTTGATGTATGCTATGCTATGTGACAAGTAATGTGTCGTTGAATGACTTTCACCTACAATGCGTTCATTTTTTCATTGAATAACCGCTTATTTGGTGTAAATTGTGTAAATAATGATTAATTTTTTCGTTAATTCGATAATAGAAAGTAACAATATGCAAAATAAAATTAAACAAAATAAAACTTTTCTTTCTTGAACACCATAAAAATTTTATTCAATAAAACCATTGACAAAAACATATTCTTTTTACATCTCAAAATGACGTATTTTGAACGAACCCACTGCAACATTTGCATCGGGAATTTCTAACCACGCATTTGGTTCTGCGGAACGAAAAAATCGCAAAAGGCAAACGATGCATTGTTATGATGCAATATTAATTTGCGACGAGAGCGGATTTCGAATATTTTTTGCATGATCGGGCAAATATTTAATGACTGTATTTTGATACTCCAGTGGAATTGTGGCAACTGGACTTGGATAAAAAAAGCAGCGAATCACTTTATAACCAAGAACGTTTAAACTTTTGAGTTTAAGAGGAGTATAGACCCAGCCGTAATTTTCGCAGACCCGTATCTTTTAAACAAAGTTATATTAAGAGTTCAAATTTGGATACAATTATGTATCCGTATTATTCTAGTGCTTTTAGTATCCAGAAAGGTGAATCTTTTTTGGATACCAAGGTACAGTAATACAAATCTCTATAAAACGTTACTTTTCAAAATCAATACTATTAGCCCTCAAGAACACTATAATCAATGTCTGCCAAATTTCAGCTCTTAATCTTTAAAAATGTGCATTTAGGAATATTTAAAAAAAACATAATTTCCTCGCAAGAAATTGCCCCATCTGGCGGAATGCGTCTATAAGCTCAAGACAGTACAGTCCGATAAATAATTACATCTGGCATAACTGAATCGCGGGTAGGAGTCAGTTTCAAGGACTGTAATTTAGTGGTCGTATTCCATTTTACATATTTTTTTAGGAGATTTGGTTTTAGGTAGATAGATGTATTTGCCCGAATGAAAATTTGTTCGATAGAAATTTACTAGAACGAAAAATTGCTTGAATAGAAATTAAGTAAGGGTAGGTTAATTAGTGATGGATTTTGGGTTTATATCTGACTTTTCTAACCATGCTGACCACAGTTATAAATAAAATGGCTCGGTGATGGCGAACTTAGTAAGAATTTCAGCATGGAACTCTAACGGTTTGAATAACCATATACAAGAAATTACAGTGTTTTTAAAAATAAATAAAATTAATATTTTGTTAATTTCTGAAACCCATGCAACAGAACAAACGGTAATCAAAATACCACACTATACAATTTTCTATGCTAACCATCCGGATGGTACAGCCCATGCAGGATCACCAATAATTATAAAATCCACCCTAAAGTACTACGTACTAGAACCATACGTCACAAACAAAATTCAAAGCGCAGCTATAAAATTAACAAGGATGACAGGACCTATTGTTATTGCCGCTATATACAGTCCACCAAGACATGTAATAACACCAGAGGAGTATGAACAATTTCTACTTTAACTTGGTCTCTGTCACTTCCCTTTGCAATGGAAGTACGCGCAGATAA
The DNA here is from genome assembly GCA_949320105.2 of Crepidodera aurea. Classification (NCBI taxonomy): domain Eukaryota; kingdom Metazoa; phylum Arthropoda; class Insecta; order Coleoptera; family Chrysomelidae; genus Crepidodera; species Crepidodera aurea. The sequence goes on along the minus strand of OX439476.1, from coordinate 4,321,480 downwards.
TAATGATTGCTAAACCTGGAAAACCTCCCACGGAAGTTAGCTCATATAGGCCTATAAGTCTCTTACCCATAATGTCAAAAATATTTGAAAGACTGTTACTCAGAAGACTAGAAGAATCAATTCACCTTGATGAAATAATCCCTATACACCAATGGATTCAGGCAAAACCACTCTACAACCCAACAGTATCACAGGATTGTCAACAAAATCAAAGAAAGCACTGAAGAAAAGAAAATGTGTACTTCAGCCTTCCTTGACGTATAACAAGCATTCGACAAAGTGTGGCACCAAGGATTATTATACAAAACTGAAAAAGCACTTGCCTGACCACCTGTATCTCATTATAAAATCATATCTTACTTAACACTGCTTTCAAGTCAAAATCGACGACGAGTTCTCTTCTTACCAATCTATAAAAGAGCAGGGGTCCCCCAAGGTAGTGTCCTATTGCCAATTCTCTACCTAATATACACAGCCGACGTACCACTAATAAATGGCACAACAATTGCAACATTTGCCGACGATACAGCAATACTGCCATCAGATTTGGACCCAGTAAGAGCTATCGAGAAACTACAAAACCACCTTAACCTACTTCAAAACTGGCTAGAAAAATGGAAAATTAGAGTGAATCCACATAACATTTACAACACGACGAGATGTTTGTCCACCAGTGCATATAAATTACACGCTTATACCGACCAAAACCGAAGTGAAGTACCTTTGTCTTCACCTGGATCAGAAACTAACATGAAGGACACATGTACAAACCAAAAGACACTAATTGGACCTAAAATCAAAAAATATGATCTGGTTGATAAACAAAAGATCTCAACTATCCATGGAAAACAAAATAATCATATACAAGGCCATATTGAAACCTATCTGGACATACGGGATAGAACTATGGGGATGCAGTAAACCAATTAATATAAAAATACTCCAAGCATACCAATCAAAAATACTCTGGATGGCAACTGCTGCTCCATGGTACGTCTCAAATCACACACTACACAACATATGAAACAGAAGTGATTAGGTCCAAAGCCAACAAATACAGAAACCGTGCCACTGAACATAGTAAGCAGCTAATTAATGAACTCTTCAATCAACCCGTCGAAAGAAGATTATGGCCAGAAGATCTCGATAGATAAAAATCCAGAGATCCATCCCTGGATGGAACCTGCCCAAGTCACCTTTCCATATCAGATTTAATAATTACTCTGTATTTAAAATCTAAAGTGTTTTCCGGGCTTTGAAGCCGTGGTCCAATGGAATTTCTTCCTGACGTTTCGTCTACAGCTGCGGTAGACATTATCAAAGGCGATGAGGCAGTGGGCGAAGTGATCTCCCGTGCTTCCCGACGTTGACTGATTCGACAGTGGTTCGCTCGGTCGTACTTATACCCCCGCCGTTGCGCTGCAGTAGGGGGGCTGGGGTGGGGATGGTGGTGGTGGGGGAAGAACTCGCTTCCAGTCTGGGTTTAGGAGCGTAATTTCTTTCTTACGGTTAAAATTGTTGTCGTGCTTAAATATCTCAATGGCTTCCCTGGTTAGTCTCGGATAGTAACGCTGCGTTTGATGTAAAATCTCCACCTCGTTAAAAAGAATATTGTGTCGAAAAACTGCATACTTTGACTCTTTCTTCAGGGGAAATTCTCGACCGGCCGTGAAAGCCTTCACAGTCTACTCTGTATTTGTTATTAGTAGATTGTAAAATGCAATAAATAAATAAAAATAATATCTGACTTTTGTTTAAATTGTGTTCCTTGCAATAATTGAATTAGCTATATAGTTTTTGTAAAAACGTTTATTATTTAAACTATACAAGGTACAACCATTAAATTTACAAATAGTACACCTTTTTCAGTTTTAGATTTGAACCAGTTGCTACAAAGTCTAGACAACGCGCAAGGGTAAGAAAGAAAATTGTTTAACAACTGGAAATAAATTGGTACATTGGTACATACAAGTTTTTCATTAAATTCTGTTTGTATTTATTAAAGATTTTTGTTATATTTTCCTATTTTTTGTTTTTTTTTTTGGCAGGCGAAAAACAGTTGTATGTCACACATGCTGAAAACGCTTTATCAGCACTTAGCTATTAGCTCCCCTCGCTTCGCTTCGCTCGCTCATGCACATGACACAATATACTATATTTACGTGAAATATTTTATGAACCCGCTAGAATTTCATAATTTTTTATTTTTATTCTCCATCTTATTAAACTTATTTTAAATTTCACAAAAGCGATAGAGGCTGATTGCTCGATGTCTCTACGAAAAACGGTCGTCATATCATGTAAACATGCATATTAGTGCATCCTGTTGAATGGAAATTGCAACGAAAACGGTAAAAAGGACGAGCATCGAACCAATTTAGTCTTTAGATCACATAACGCTTCATACATCAAATGTTTATTGTTTTTAACTTGTAGTTTGTTTATGCTTCGATGTTCGAAATAAATTGTACAAAATGGGTAATAGTATATACTGAAATCACGATCGAGCCGGAGTAATATACAGGGTGACACAGCAATCATGTAACAGGCTACAGTATGTGTGTTTCTCAAGATAAAATTATAAAATTTTAATTCGTTAAATGGGACCTTAGTGGCCTCATTCTAATCAGTTTGTTTCACTTTTACTACTTCCGGTTTTACCGGAAGTTATACCAACTTTTGAATTTTAAACGGGACACCCTGTAGATTATTACATTTTTGGAATCTACATGACAACCTGATTTCATCGATGTATCATACTTGGTATCTCAAGTGAATAGTTAAGGAGCTACACACAAAAATACGAAAAATCAAAATTGGCTTAAATAACATACCAAAGAAATAAACAATAAATAATATATATTCTTCAGTTGACAATTTTAATAAAAAAATACTAACCCTTAAACACACAAAAAAATATTTACAAACTAAATCAAATTTTCAAAATGTCCATTATTTTCGACACACTGTCTTGCTCTACTAACAGTTGCCTCATAGGCTCGATTTATTTGATCTGCTGTTATGGTGTTAATAGCATCTCGAACAGAAATTTCCAATTGTTCTCTTGTAGTGTATGTTCTTTTATAAACAATATTTTTTCAATGTCCCCAAATAAAAAAGTCCATTAGCGTAAGATCAGATGATCTTGCTGGCCATCTTAAATTATGAGGGCCAGCCCCATCTTGTTCAAAGGTAACTCTTTCATTTACTTCATTTGGAAAATCGTCGAAAATATTCTCAATTTCATTTTGTAAAAATTCTAAGTATCTTTCTCCTGTTAAAGCTCCATCAAATATAATGTGACCAAAAATTCTTCCCTCTAATATGCCCAACCAGACATTAAATCCAAATCTTACTTGTTTTGTTGATGTCCTTGTCTTATTAGTCGTGGATTTTCTGTAGCCCAATACCTTGTATTATTTTTATTAAATATTCCTAAATTCGTAAATCTAGACTCGTCAGTAACTAAAATGGAGTGATGAAAGTTATTCTTTAAATTGCAATTATTTAAAAGCCAATTACAATACGTAATTCTTCTAGCAAAATCATTTTCATACAACTCTTGATGAATTTGATACTTGAAAGGTTTAGATTCCCTGCTTACATGTCTTTCTATTTCTCTCAAGGAAGATGTTGGGTCATAATTTACATATGCAAGTACATTTGTCTCAACTTCTTTACTTATTATAGATTCGTCATTTTCAGCAATCGGTTCCCTTCTTAACTGAGTTTCAAGTCTCCAGAAATAATTTTTGCTTGGATGATTCCTGTTGGGAAATCTATTTCTATACAACTCAGCAGCAGCCCTTGAATTTTTTCGACATTCACCAAATATTAGTAACATGTCTATTTGTTCATTACGAGTATACATTTTTATCAAAAACGATTTTAGATCATTTACTTTATTTTGCAGTTTAAATCACCAGCTCTATGATAGCTAACTGTCAAATTCGCCGTCACCTAAATAAGTCAAAATAATGTCATAGTCACCGCCTCCTAGATAATATTAAAAAATTATTTAATGTAATGCTTTAAAGTATGAAGTTTTCTCATTTGAGAACATTAAGTATAGAAATGTACAAAAAATGTAATTTAAAATTATGCAGTTAATTAGAATAGAATGCGTTTATTGTTTTAGGAAGAAAAAAAACAAGGGTTGCAATTTAAATAAGGTATTAAAACAGGGGGGAAAATGGGTTAAATTAAAAAAAATAAAAAATCGTACAAATCAGTTATGTTGTATTAAATTTATATATTTTTTGAATTACATTAACTAATTTAATGTAATATTTAAGTTACTGCAGTTTTTTCCGTTATTTATTTCTTTGGTATGTTATTTGAGCCAATTTTGATTTTTCGTATTTTTGTGTGTATCTCCTTAACTATTCACTTAAGATACCAAGTATGATACATCGATGAAATCAGGTTGTCATGTAGATTCCAAAAATGTAATAATCTACAGAGTGTCCCGTTTAAAATTCAAAAGTTGGTATCACTTCCGGTAAAACCGGAAGTAGTAAAAGTGAGACTAACTGACTAAAATGAGGCCACTAAGGTCCAATTTAATTCCCTAAAATTTTATAATTTTATCTTGAGAAACACAGATACTGTAGCCTGTTACATGGTTGCTCTGTCACCCGGTATATGTCAGAATAGGAAAGTTCAGATGTGGGTGCCTATATATTATTTACGGGGTACATAAAATCATTTAAAAATATATTTTTTTTGAATATGTATTATTGAGTATTATTTCGGTATGTAGGTACTTTACACACCCTGTATTTTAAATAGTGACGAGTTTTTACCAGTTTGTTCAAAATCTAATTTGGGACAGCATCATTTTTGTTAGCAATTTATTTAAATTAGTATTCGAACACACCGATACAGTTTTTCAAATTTGACCAAAAAAATTCACTGATATTATATAAAAACTTCAGTAAACCAGTAAGGAATTTTAATTTATTAGATTCGACATCCTAAGACCGGTTTCTGTCTTTCGACTTCATCAGTTAGGCTTTTCGAATCCAATAAATAAAATTTCAAATACGTACAAGTCAATGTGCTACCATCTATGGTAAGAAGAGACTATTGACATTAAATTTTGACTGAATCTAGTCAAGATATCACTCTCTTCTTTTTTATCTTATAGCGGATATAGCTATTGACTTGTACGAGTTTGGAATTTTATTTATTGGATTCGAAAAGCCTAACTGATGAAGTCGAAAGACAGAAACCGGTCTTAGGATGTCGAATCTAATAAATTAAAATCCTTACTGGTTTACTCACTTTGTATTAATCTCTGAAAGGGATAAAAAAGAAGAGAGTGACATCTTGACTAGATTCAGTCAAAATTTAATGTCAATACTCTCTTCTTACCATAGATGGTAGCACATCTAAAAATAAAAACTTCAATTTAAACTGCTTTAAAGTTTGTTTGTTTTATAGTGATATTTGTTTCCGCCACTGTTAAATTAGTTTTTTTTTTATTTCTTTTACATTTTTTCGACAATATTTTCTAATAAATTTAACCGGTTCTGAGTCCTGATTTGAAAACAAACTATCACATCATAAATTTCCATCAAGCAATCCGCAAAAATGATTAAGCTGTCTGTTAGCGACCGCATTTTATATTTCCATCATCTCTCGCCGAAATTCATTCAAAGAAATACTTTCGCAGACAACTCCGAAACCCATTTCACGATTTGATCGGTTTTCATTTGTGGTGCACAATGGATCTCTTTATTTGCGTTCATATCGAAGTTATGTTTCGACCATGCGTTACCATTCAGTAGGGGCAGTCATTTTGAAGAGTTGTTTCATACTATAAAATTGAAATTGATTTATATTTTATATGTATGACTCTGACAATTTTTGCTTATATAAAATATTTAAGGTATCAGCGACTATGTTGACAATTTGATTTGAGTTTGATTTGAAATCTAGCAGTGCTGTGAATCAAATCAAGAACTAGTTGAGAATGCTCTCCTAGCATTGCCATAGACCGAACAAATTGTAATGAAGTAATGAAAGTATTAATTAAATAGTATATTATATTATAAGGATTAAAAGTGCATATTTTTTTTACGAGCAATATTTGCTTGAAAGCTTCCTTCTAAATGAAGTTTAGTTTAAAGATACCATACGAGTGGTCTCGAAATGAATAATTGTTCCTCTAATAATAGAATCAAAAGAGAGGAGTAGGTGGCTTAGCGGAAGAGCACTGGACTCATAACCCAAGGGTTGTGGGTTCGGATCCCACCGATAGCAGAAATCATTTTCTGATTTTTAATTAATTAAAAATTTAGAAGTTGATTTTCATATACCAGGACCATTCACTGTTGGGTTCTAATTAACAGTGCTGTTCCTAAAGTGGCACTGGGAAACAGTATCAAATCCTACACAGAACACGAGGCTGTTCAATTTTCAATCAAAAATTGAACATAAATCGTAATTTGCATAACGATTATTAGCATTGCATAAATCCGGCAACGCCGTGGAAACAGGCCACCTCGCACAAGCCGAAATAACAATAAAAAAACAGTCTAGACACTCAACCTTGACTTCGAACGTTAGAATTAGGCAGGCGAAAAACAATTTTTTTATCCAGCCTTGTCTCTGGATGTTTCGCGTGGCTACCGGAAAGCGCGCTGTTCGTAATCTTATTTAGTATCGCTCAATCTCTCGTCCAGTTAACATCGTAACAAAGTCTTCACTCACATCTCGTATAGTTCGGATCGCACAAATCGATGTGATCGAATATTTGCAACTTCAATTTCAAAATTCATTTTTTAAACATTCAGTTCAGTGAATTGCTCAACTAGATGAGGTATCACACTAGTTATTTATAATTAACTTATAGTACATGTTATTACCTGTTTTTATGTGTTGTTCTTGTTCTTCGTTAAAGAAAATTTAAATAAAAGGTGTTATGAAATTCCTGATGTTTTATTGGTGATATTGGAGAGAAGCGAGAAAGAATTCTTGTACGTCCTACACATATATAGTCCACATTATTGAAAACAAAAAATCAAACAGGGTTTAAAAGGTCAGCAAAACAAGGCTGTACCGGGAAACCGCTGCAAAGGTGCTCAAATCACTTCTGAGGCTAATGACCATAGTAGTCAATGGAGACTCTACATTAATCTAGAATCTTCAGTTCCTCCGGATTGTTCGATGGATTTTTTTGTTTGCGTTAAAAACGCCACATTTGAGTGTAATTGATATTTATTTACAATTTTAGACATTTATACATTCCTTGCTTGAAGAAAGAATGATGAAGAGTATCCAAAAAATCGATTACTATTCAGTTTTAGTTAAAGATATATATTAAAAACTGTATTTAATGAACATTTCTAGAGTAATACTGAACTTTTCTCTTTTTCTAAGTAGGCTAACAGGTTAGAATATTCTGATTAGCTTCTAAATTACTACTATTATTATTACAACTGATATCCTAATATTGTTTTTACTTAAGCAATACGTAACCCAATCGATCACTGTGAAATAAAAGTATATCGATCATTTTTCGATTCATCAAATTCGAGGTATGGCTGTCAGTTTATAAAAAATTATAAAATTGAATAGGGTTACCGTTACGCTATGCCATTTGGCTGACTTCCAATGCAGATTTTTGTGTCAACTCATTTATTTTAAACTGATGGAAGCCATTCAGTTTTATTAAATAAAGGGAATGTTTCTTTCAAATCGAATTTTACTCTGAATGAATGTTCGGAAAAGTTTTGAATATGGATCATAGAAAGTTCGTGAATGGGTCATTTCAATTGTAACTAAAATGATACGGGTATTGAATGTAAAATAAATATAATGGATCATAGGTTATTAAGGACAAAAATTTACTCATTTGCTTTCACTACTAAACTTTATTTCTATACAGGGTTGTTTAATTTTCAATTAAAAATTCATTTCATTAATTTTTAAACAAAGCGACAACTGCGACATCCTACGTCACTGAATGGCAACGCTGTACCGGTGAATCGCATCACATATTCAAATTAAATCAAATATAAGAAGTTAAAACTTTTTCCTTCTCCACGAGTGGGAGAAAGACTTCAGTCAATCTTGAGACACAAGAATCAAAACGGATTTCCGGTTCACGCCATTGTATCGTCACAAATTCACACGTACGCCAGCACACTTCCGGATTGAACGCCTACACATATGACGTAGGCGCATTCCTTTGTAGAGTCCATGTAGAGTGGCACGTAGGCATTTTTGCGAACCAAGCAAGTTGTCTCCATTGTTCAACATCGATTCCAAACAGGGTTTAAAAAGGCGGCATTTTAACGCAAAACCTGTATTGACCGACCTGGTCACTCTGCCTCACAAGAGTCAACAAGGGTGTAGTTGAAATATATACTATTTTAACTGCGAGGTCTATGTGAGGTGAGATTTAAAAAAAGGGGCAAAAATCCTATTTGGAAAATATCACAAACCATTCAACGAAAATGTCTTGAAAATGTTCTTTTGGGGGTTTGCGAGGTCACTCATGTTGAAGGTTATTGCACACAATTGTTTATTGTTTAATTGTTGTAACCCAGCTAATTAACAAATTAATAACTCTACTACCGGAATGATTAGAGAACCAGAATTTTTTCCAACCACTCCGGGTTCTTGGGGAGAACCATGGTTCCAAGGTCGTTGCACATAATTATTTATTGTTTAATTGTTGTAACCGGGCTAATTAACAAATTAATATGAACCAAGTTGATGAAGTAAAAGATCTTTGTGTTATATTTGATAAAAAATTATCATTTTCAACTCACATCAATAAAATATCCTTAAATTCACTTAAACTTCTTGGATATGTAGGTAGGATCGCTAAAGACTTATCAGGTAACACAATAAAAATTCTATATTGTTCATTAATAAGATCACACTTAGAATATGCATCCAGCGTATGATGTACAAAAACTGGGGATGTAACCCAAAGATCCTGCAGTGGATGTACACGTCAATAGTGAGACCGGCAATCACTTATGGAGCAGTAGAGTATTTTCCAAGCTGAAATATACGCCATCGGAAAATGTGTCCAGTTCAACATAGAAAGAAATTTTCGCAGACAAGAGATCATCATCATGTTAGACAGCTAAGCAACCATTAATGCCTTGAACTCCCACGTAATCAACTTCAAAATATTTTGGGAGTGCCTAGAGAATCTAAACTAACTAGGCAAGAACAACACTGTTACCCTACTATGGGTTCCGGTACATACTGGACTGGAGGGTAATGAAATAGCAGACATACTCGCAAAAAAAGGGACTGAAACACCATTTCTGGGACCTGAACCCTTCTACGGAATAAGCACCAGTACAATACTTGATGAACTTGGAAAAGAAGTAAATAAGAAAAGATCCCAATACTGGATAGGACTACAAGGAATGAGCCAGGCCAATACACTACTGGGGAACTATAACCAGAAGAGTCACATCTCATCTGGTTATAGTATAGTAGACTGCATCAGTAAAAGTAAAAATAAGCTCAGAATACTAACGGGCACTGCCGTCTGAGAGGTCACCTAAAGAAACTCAGATTATTAGACAAAGAAGAATGCAGATTCTGCGAGGAAGGTGAGGAAACCTCTATCCACATTCTCTCAGAATGCATTACCCTGCAAAATCCAAGGGAACGATACCTTGGAGAATATCAAATAGAAGAGGAAGATCTACCTAACCTGAAGCATACCGACATCCTGAACTTTTTGAAAGCAATAGGACTGGAGGAACTGCTCTAATCGTTGAGACATCCTTAACGACTGGGCAGGGGGCACAATAGATCTTATAGGTCGCAGTGTATCGACACCCCCATCACAGATAGATAGATAGATGATGTACAAAACGTTACTGGAAAGGGGCCAAAATAAATTTTTGCGTAGTGCTGCCTACAAAATGGGATTTCAAATGGACCAGCTTTACTGATAGTCGTTCCACACTACACCTAACCACATTGGAAACCAGGGGGTCACAAGCTGACCTAACAATTCTATTTAAATTACTGGCAGGTCAATTTAATTCCCCAGAACTTCTCTCTTTAGTTGTTATGAGAGTTAAGCAAAAAGTAACAAGGGATGATAAAAGTGTTTTCGTAGAGAACTCACATTCTACCAATTATGGATTTAATAGTCCATTGTCAAGAATGTTAAGGGAAGCTTGATTTTTTTACTAATTCCTTGGAGGCATTCAAAAAGTCTGCCATTAATTATGTATTTTATCTTTGGATCTATGTTTTTTTTTAATATGTTTGTTAGTTTTTATTACTTAGTGTTATTTGTTTTAGCAGTTAATTTTAAGTATATTTTTTATATATAGTGTTATAAAACATGTTAACAGATAATAAAATCATTTCAAAAACTCTCCAAAATTAACATAAACATACAATACCTCTTGAATATATCTAGTGATCTGATTCCTACATTCCGATCTAAGAAATTCACTGTATTCGAATCAATTTAGCTTTGACTTCAATTAAAATAAATATTTATTAATATCTAATTTTTACCCATTTACCCATTTTTACGCTTAGTTTCTGGTGGAGTTTAGGTTTTCTTTGTTTTAATTTTTTTATTGGTACAATTTTTTTACCATTTCTTTGGCAACGCACTTTTAGTTATTAATATTCCTAGATTTTCAGTTGTGGTTTGGAAGATTTTCCCTACAGTTAATACAGCAAATGATGCATATATCGGGAACATCGCTAATATACAAAAGGTATTAGTCCTAATACGATGTGGGAGTACAGATTTGAAGTGGCTTAATTGTGAATACGCCTCATGTATTTTACTATAAATAGTCTGTCTGTTATTTAGGATTCTAGGAATTGTGTATACTCATTCGGTCATACTTCTCTAATTTTATGTAGGAGTCCTTTCATCCCAACCCTATCAAAGGATATTTCTACGACTGAATATATAGGATCACATATATTTTTCGCTTCCTATGTTTTTTCTATGGGTTCCACCAATCTGTCTACGTGTCCTATAGTTGAGTATTTTTTTTAATCCAAGCTGGTGTGCAGATATTATTTTTGTTCAATGATTGGATTATATTTTTTGGTAGCAACTTCTCACAGAGTTTTTAAATCACATGTGTGTGTATGTGTGTCCAGAGGATCTCGAAATCCACTCGTCAGAATTCAATGAAACTTTCAGGGTAGACTAATTCCTATCTAAATCGGCGAAAAATGTAGGTCTCATGTCTGTGAAAATTCGATCTTCCGAGATATTTACAAGAAAAGTTAAGCTTTTAGTTTTATTTCCTAGCAACGGCACATAATAATAACTTGTTTCTATAGTAATATATAATATAAAGGATAGACGAGTACATTCAAAGTGGGGATATAACGTCACATTCCATAGGCGTACTTTGCAAAATAAGTTTCTATAATATAAATAAGGTCACAGCATATAAAATATATATACGCACTTCGTAGATTAAATTTTGAAGTTATATTATTTACAAAAAATAAAAATAAACTTTATGCATCCGACACTTTAACATTGAACGAATTAAATTTAACCAATAAATAAAATTAAATTAAATCTCTTGGCATTAAAAGTAACGCTTCAGTACTTACCTAAACTCAAAGATTAAAAAAAAAGTTAGTTCAAGAACTACCTTTAAAAGTCACTGTCTTCACTAAAACTACTGGCATCACTATAATTGTCTTTTCTGATGTTTATTATTATCGGTTCTATTAAATTATCCATTGATATATCCACTTTCCTAAATGAATTTTCCACATTTTTAAACATGACCAATGCATTTTCCCCAATGTTCTCTATTTACATCTGAAATTGCCTTCAAAAACAAATTTCGCATATTAGGAAATTTAAATGTTTTATTGTTTTGAGAAACATAACCTTTTAATAATTGAGACCAGATCAGTTCAATGGAATTTAACTCTGCGTGGTTCGGAGGAAATCTGAGAATTTTAATTCCTTTTTCTCTGGCCATCTCATCCATAATATATTTTTTGAATTTGTTTTTATGTTGCCTTGCTATTACTAATAATTCTGCCTTCAAGGATTTAGGAGGACTGATAATATTTTTAGAATGAGGCCATTTTGAAATATATATTAATACAAAATTCTGAATCAATTAAAATACATACGATACGGCTATGAATAAATAAAGTCTGACTTATCTGTCAAAAGAACAAATTTATTACAGTAAAAACCATGGAAACAAGAATCTAGACAAAAACTATATTAGGCCGATCAGATGTATTAAAATTTAAATTTTAACTACAAATAAGCATTGAAGGATGAGGTAAAAATAAAATTTCTACCTCTTGAACCTGTACTACGTTCTGCAAATTAAATACTGCACTCCTTTCTTCTGTATAGTATAGTAGTAAAAAGGTTTGACTTTATTTAATTTCTGGCGTTTTAATCAGAAAGAATTCGATTTTAAATTTGTCGCTTTATATAAAAAAGGAAAGGTTCATTTGACGGACATAAATAATTTGCTTGTCAAATGACAGCCATCTTATTAATTCAAAGTTGAAAATACAACGTTGCCAATTCAATTGCAGAAATCATGGGTTTAGGTAAATATTTATAGGAACGTTGAGTAACACTGTTAAAATGGACACCTGTCTTCCCTTCCCCGATAGTGTGAGACTACCCCTTACGGCTACTATTTTATTATGCGGACAGTTTTAATATTTAAGTTTTCATGATCAGAGAGAGAGAGAGAGAAAGAATTTTTGAAAAAATATGATATCAATATCTGCCACACCTCGAGAGTCTGGTCACAGGTTTTTGTGGAGGTTTTTACCCAAGTATGAATATCAGACCTATAATTTTCCTTCACTGCAGATCAAAAAATAATAAAATCAATTGAACATAGAGTTTTTCTTATATAGTGATAAATAGAGTGAGCTGAGCGATCTTCTGTTGACGGGACGTGTGCCCTACACGCTGCTGTTGCACGTCCCGGAAACGGGGCCTGTCCACCGTGACAATTCGCGAAGATCAAGCGTCAGTAGATGTTGCCCTAAAAGGGTGAAATCCCCAGAAACTAGGCAACTTTAATGCATTTAACTAACCTCTGTGACAAGCAGTTGATAAACGTCAACAAGAGCTGCAGCCAATTGAAAATTAACACTGACAGCTTTTTTAATTTTCCCGCCTACTTTCAAGCCAATCGCCAATCAACTTTTTATTTATCTCCCTATCAGTAGTTCAAGTAGATGTCGCCCACTCCGTGATTTTCGCGAGTTAATTAATTAATAATTTGTCATGTTATAAATATACTTAAATTATATACTCATTGGGCTGCTTAAAAATGTAGATTTGAATATTAAGAGCGAAGCTCGGTGACCAGATATTACATTTAAATTAACAATCAAAATACAAAGTATTCTATAAGTCAATTGGTTGGTTTAAGATCAACTGCGTGAATCTAGGATCATGATGAGATCCCCTCCAGCGACGAGATCTCTTATTCCTTTTTAAAGGTCAGCAGGCTAGCCCATTCAGAGTGTCAATTATAGACATGACTGAATGGACTGACAAAACACACTATAACCTTCAAGGTAAGGTCTGGCATACAGACGGATCCAAAACTAAGGAGGGATAGGAGCAGGGGTATACTCCAACAATCTAAGAGTTAGCCACAGCTATGCCTTGGATAGAAATGCTACGGTATTTCAAGCAGAGATATACTCAATTCTGCAATGCGTCAAAGAAAGTAATAGGAGATGTCTCAAAAACCAACAGATCCTAATCATGTCAGACAGTCAGGCGGCACTGAAGGCAATTTCAAGCCAGAAGTGATATGGGAATGCATCGAAGAGCTGAAAGTCCTAGGACACCAGAACAGAGTAGTGCTGGCCTGGGTACCTGGATATAAGAGTATCGATGGAAATGAAAAAGCTGATCAACTTGAAAAAAGGAGAGCAGGAGAAATACCCGATACAGAACAGACCCCCGGAGTACCGAAGTGTGCAGTCCGAGGGGCTATAAAAACCTGGATTAGGGAGAGACACCCTCAACACTTGCAAAATGTGTCAGGATAAAAGTACGGAAAATCCTTCATAGGAAGACCGTCTTCTAAAGGAACAGCTGAACTACTCTTACTGAGCAGAAGTAAGCTGAGAGTGATGACAGGACTCATGACTGGTCATGCACCAGTTAAAGAGTTCTTAAACAAAACTGGACTGTACAATGGAGACCTTAGGTGAAGACTATGTAATAAGGAACCTGAGACAGTGGGACATGTACTATGCGATTGCGAGGTATTGTATCGCAAGAGACAAACACTTTTTGCGCAACCAACATTAGACCCAAAAAGTTTTAACAGACACCCAGTAAAAGAACTGTAAAAACTAGTACAGGGTACAAAAATACTTGACTGGGTGGAATAATATATGGGCAACAAACGCAATAAGCGATATCGGACATCTTGAATCAGATGGGCCCAGAAGGAAAAAAAAAGGTCAGCTGGCCATAGTCTTAATAATCGTCTTGTTATGTCCTGATCCAGTAGGGGTTGCATTAGTGGGTTTGAGTGGTCCTCTAACTTTTCATGGTCGGCGACGCTTTTTTCGTGTATGACTTCTTTTATAGTTACCTTTAAGTCGTTGTGAATCACGTCATTTGTGACGTACCTACAACAATTGCTCGCAGTATTTTGGATTGATGCAATATTTGATTTACTTGTGCAATCCCATAGCTCAAGGCCATTTATCCATATGGGTTTTATTATTGATTTGTAGATCAGTATTTTATTTTCAATTGTTAGCCAGTTGTGTTTTAGTTCTAGCTGTTTTCTTTTTTTAATTATGTGCTGCTTCCAGTTTAATTTATGGTCCATGGATGTAGTCTGTGGTATTTGTGTTTTATTTAAGCGGGTAGTCGAATATTTTTCTAAATAATTATGGTACTGTCTTCTATAACTAGGCATGGTATATTCTATAACCTTTAAATTTTAGGTACCTAAGTTTCTTTAGTGAAGTAAATATCGTTGTAAGAGTCCACCATTTGCATTCCATTTCCTAATTCAAAGACTAACTATTTTCAAAATTTAATTCTATATATTCTTTCAGGTTCATTAATTATATTTTCTTGTTTTTCTAATTTCTCCACTATTAGGCGTTTGTCCAATTTGGTCTATATTCACCCTGTTACTGTTAGAGCATATGTATTAGCCCGGCGTATTGTGTTTGTTAATGGTTATTGATTCGTCGTAATGGCTATTTCAGTTTTATTTTTATTTAATGTTAGGTTTGACTTTTAAACAGCCTTTTTCTGATTTACCGCTATGTTCCTGAATCTCTAAAATTCGGTAGCAACCTCGATAACGTACCGGGTAGCGCTCTCCGTGAATGATAATTATAATTATACGTTTTTGATTTCTAATTATGCATTTATTATTTCTTTATATGCTCTACCAAGCAAAGCAACAATGGGTGCAATGGGGGAGGGGTTAAAAGAACCCCAGTCACGCTGAGATCTCGTGCTCGGCCAACAAAACAGTAAACGAATGGTCAAAGCGCCATCAAAAGTAGTGACAGATGATATTCTGAATCTAAACAGAAATCAAATAAGGCATGTCACGGGACTAATAACCGGACATTGTCACTTTAGGGAACGCCTACATAAAACGGGCATCTTTCAAGATGAACCCATATCTAGATTATGAAATGAAGGAGATGAAACAGCCTCTCATATCATACTAGAGTGCCAGGTAGTCACACACTGGAGGTATAACCTACTGGGGTCAGTAAACTCAAAGGAGGACCTTCCAGAGGAAAATCTGGTGACACCTGATAAAGGTAATAAACCTTTTCATTTAAATATAACGATGTAACTGACAGTACAATAAGTCTTAACGCTGCAGTATTGAGGCATTTATAAACCTCAGTTAGACACATCGTCAGAATCAATCCATCAGGGGTGAGATAGGGATGATAGTAATAAGCCACTGCAATAACTAAACAAATGACGCTAGGCGGACGGAAGAAATTTTGAATGGTGCCGTAACTTCCCCGCGACTGTCGCGGCACGCTATCCGCAGTACCCCCTGGCAGCGTCAAACTTGGTCCACGCTCGTTTGATATACAATTCCTTTGGGAAATTTTCTGCTCTATAATATAATCAAATTTTCAGTAAAATGCATTGTAAACGAGTAACAAAGCAAAACAGAAACGTTGGACACAAAAAATGAAGTTTTTTGTAAAAATGGCAACGTTGCTGATGAAAATTTTCGTGGGAAGTTGCAAGGTAAGTTTCTTTTTGTGGCCCCAATGGCTGTGGTAATTGGCTGACAGCCAGGTTAAACGATTATCTAACTTATTGATTAAAACCACTGCGAATGGTGATGTTTTCTATTTTTTATTTTTGATTTATAATAAAAAGAAACGATCTATCTATCTGTTGATGGGGTTGTCGATACACTGCGACCTATAAAACATATGCCTATTTCTGAACAAAAATAGGTATATGTTCTTTAAATGATTGGAGGTATATATAGATGATAACAAATCAACCATAAATTACAAGTAAAATCGATCTAAGTGAGTGTACCGATTACTCTAATGACAGCCAACGAGTTAAGTATTTCATTAAATCGATAACAATCTAAAAAAAGAATAAATGCGAAAGCGTTTTTGATACTGTAAGATATTCGAGTTCGAAAACAAAACTTTGTTGTTTTACTGCATTTTTTTTTCCTCTGTCATTTGTTGTCAACTTATTTATGGGGGCTTTAAATCAATCCCGATCTTTAAGAATCGGCTAACGGCTAACTGATAAAAACACATGTCTGCAAGAAAAAATGAAAGTCATGATCTGGTGATCTGAAACCTTATAAGCTACTGAATACGAACGAATTTCCAGACCAAAAAGTTGGTACTGAATATGACATCTTAGAATCTGGAGACATGAAACTCGCCATATACGATATCATGACAGCTGTCAAAACTCTGACAACACCTCCAAAACTGTCAAAATTCACGAAAACAGTCCGGTTTTTCCAGTTTTCATGTCCGGGAGCCATAGATGAGCTCTAGACTCGGTAATCTCGATTAGAGCAGCTCTCAACAAGGTGTCAACAATCCGTTAACAGTGGCAGCTCTCAACGAGCCGTCAACAAGCTGACAGCAGCTCTAGAAGTGTCACATTTGTAGAATGGCTTGTGGATTGTTTTTTACTCTAGAATTACGCGGTTTTACTTTTCTCCGTAATTCTCAAGTAAAAAAATCAATCCACAGGACACTCTTCAAATGTGACACTTCTAGAGCTGCTGTCAGCTTGTTGACAGCTCTTTGACATATTTTTTTGGCGGATTCGATTATAGATTGTCCAAATACATAGGAAATCATGGTTCAGATTGCCAGCCCATGACATTTTTTCTTGCAGATCTGTGAAATCACACAACACAAATGGCTTCATTTGACGTTAACAAAAAATTTAGCATAATGAGTCACGCAAAATTTAAGGTGGTATATTCATTAAAGTGGTCAATTTCAGTTTATGTAGAACTTTTTCTATAAGCATGATTTAGATGCGCTCTACAGTATAGTTATTCCAAAAGGAATTGATTAGTATCTTACTACAAAAAAATTATTCATGACGAAAAGTTCTTCTATTACTAGACAAAACAAAACACAAAGAAAATGCGAATAACAAGTGCATTGGATGTGCAATATCCGTCACTATAACTTAATGTTCAAATTAAAATTTTCAATTCAACTTAATTTAATTGTTGCTTCTATATGCTGCAACACAAAAGTCTAAGGCACGTCATAGAATGTTGCCACTGTGTAAAATAGTCTTTCTTGAAGAAAAGCCCTAATCGATCTTCTGAACTTATCATTTGCATTTATAGATTTTAACTGTATCGGGAGGTTATTATACAATTTTTTGGCATTGTATGTAATAGAATTTTTTATTAGGTCAGAGGTAAGGATAGTTAAACAAACATCAGTATCTAAATTTTCACAGTGTGCCCTACTACTTAAACCAAATACATAACGAATTGCTCTTTTTTGTAATTTTAAAATACATATTTATACATTCTACTCTAAATTTGGCAAAATACTCGTTACTATTTTTTTCTCTGTATTTCCAGACCAAGAAGTTTTTTCGTACTGAATATGACATATTCGAGCCTGGATACATGAAACTGACCATATACGATGTCATGACATCTGTCAAAACTCTGAAAACACCTCCAAAACTGTCAAAATTCACGAAAATAGTCCGGGTTTTCCCGTTTTCATGTCCAGGAGCCATAGATGAGCTCTAAACTCTGTATTCTCGATTATAGCAACTGTCAACAAGGTGTCAACAACCCGTCAACAGTTGCAGAAGTTTTAAAGTAGCTGTAATGTACAGTTTTCCAGTTTTATGATTTAGGGCCTATATATTGTAACTTGACTCGGGGTTGAGCCGTTACAGCAGCTCTAGAAGTGTCACATTTGTAGAATGGCCTGTGGATTGTTTTTTAATCTAGAATTACGCGGTTCTCCTTTTCTTCGTAATTCTCAAGTAAAAAAATCAATCCACGGGCCATTCTACAAATGTGACACGTCTAGAGCTGCTGTCAGCTTGTTGACAGCTGTTTGACAGGTTTTTTTTGACGGATTCGATTTTAGATTGTTCAAATATATAGGAAACATGGTTTAGATTGCTAACCCATGACTTTCATTTTTTCTTGTAGATCTGTGAAATCACACAACACAAATGGTTTGACGTTATCAAAAATTTTAATGTAATGAATCACGAAAATTTAAGGTGGTATATTCATTAAAGTGGTCAATTTAAGTTTATTTCCAAAAGGAATTCATTAGTATCTTATTACAAAAAAAATATTCGTGACAAAAAGTTCTTCATCGCTTAGAAAAACTATACAGGAATACAGGAAAAATAAATATTGGCATAATCTGAAACTCTAAATCAGGGCTACGAGTAGTGTTATATATTTCTTCCGACATATAGTTGCTTATATGTACGACGCCAAATTTTGCACAATACCTTATAACCTCCAAAATCGTTCTCATGCCTTTTCATATAAATTACGCAAATGTGAAATCGCTGAGATCAGATATTCCATAATTTGTCGATATTAAACGTTAACGCATTCCAGTACATTGATCGAAGGTATTGTTCCTAAGGTTTCAATTTCTGTTATCTCTATCCCCTTTGCCATTATCAACGCTTTCACGTTTATTAATCAATCTTGTTAAGCGGCTGCCATTGAATTCAGATCTATTTATCATAGCAATAAAAACCGAAAACAAGTTCGACCTTAGACGTTTATGTGAATGAAATTCTCGAATAACCAAATGTTGAATAACCATTTATTTAACCACTTAAAATAAAATTACTTGTTAATGACTTTCCACAAAGGAATGTTCTTGTTCCAGCCACTTGGATTATAATACTCATATTATAGTTACTTAGAACAGGATAGAAGACAAATTTTATAACTTATTGATAAAACAGAGGACGAAGCAAAATGTGAAAGATTAGTCACCAATACTGGAAAAGTAGGTGTCAATTCAGATAGCAGTTAAGAGTCTCGCTTGGTAGAGAACCAGAGAGGTAGAGAACCTACCTTGAGAGAGAGATATGATAGGTAAGTAGTACCATTGTATAAGGATATTAGTAAACCAGTAACGAATTTTAATTTATTAGATTCGACATCCTAAGACCGGTTTCTGTCTTTCGACCTCATCAGTTAGGCTTTTCGAATCCAATAAATAAAATTCCAAACTCGTACAACTCAATAGCTATATCCGCTATAAGATAACATTTTTAGATGTGCTACCATCTATGGTAAGAAGAGAGTATTGACATTAAATTTTGACTGAATCTAGTCAAGATGTCACTCTCTTCTTTTTTATCCCTTTCAGAGATTAATACAAAGTGAGTAAACCAGTAAGGAATTTTAATTTATTAGATTCGACATCCTAAGACCGGTTTCTGTCTTTCGACTTCATCAGTTAGGCTTTTCGAATCCAATAAATAAAATTCCAAACTCGTACAAGTCAATAGCTATATCCGCTATAAGATAACATTTTTAGATGTGCTACCATCTATGGTAAGAAGAGAGTATTGACATTAAATTTTGACTGAATCTAGTCAAGATGTCACTCTCTTCTTTTTTATCCCTTTCAGAGATTAATACAAAGTGAGTAAACCAGTAAGGAATTTTAATTTATTAGATTCGACATCCTAAGACCGGTTTCTGTCTTTCGACTTCATCAGTTAGGCTTTTCGAATCCAATAAATAAAATTCCAAACTCGTACAAGTCAATAGCTATATCCGCTATAAGATAACATTTTTAGATGTGCTACCATCTATGGTAAGAAGACATTAAATTTTAACTGATGAAGTCGAAAGACAGAAACCGGTCTTAGGATGTCGATTCTAATAAATTAAAATTCCTTACTGGTTTACTCACTTTGTATTAATCTCTGAAAGGGATAAAAAAGAAGAGAGTGAGATCTTGACTAGATTCAGTCAAAATTTAATGTCAATACTCTCTTCTTACCATAGATGGTAGCACATCTAAAAATGTTATCTTATAGCGGATATAGCTATTGACTTGTACGAGTTTGGAATTTTATTTATTGGATTCGAAAAGCCTAACTGATGAAGTCGAAAGACAGAAACCGGTCTTAGGATGTCGAATCTAATAAATTAAAATTCCTTACTGGTTTACTCACTTTGTATTAATCTCTGAAAGGGATAAAAAAGAAGAGAGTGACATCTTGACTAGATTCAGTCAAAATTTAATTTCAATACTTTCTTCTTACCATAGATGGTAGCACATCTAATAAGGATATTAGTTCTTATTTTTACATATACATCAAATCCACACAATATTCAAATCCATGCCAAACCGAAAACGAGATTATTGATTAATTAAAACTGCACTACCTATACTAATAAAATTTTTTGGTTTAATAGATAGGATGTAGGTTATTTATTTATTTAAGCAAAACATATAGAGAAAAGTTTGAACCAGAACCCAAGGATAAGGGAGTCAGATAAAATATTTCGAAGACAGAGAAAGTTAGTAACTCAGCATTATGTATAACCAAGGTTTTCGAGCTATCAACATGACATTAATGTTTGGTCGAGAAGAACCTAAGAGCCGAATGAATCTGAGTTTGCTACTCCAAAATATTTTCACTATTAAATATAATCGTTATTATTTTCTTTAAAAATAAATTAAATTTCTTAACCAAATAGGTATCGGTGGCAATGCGGATAGTTTTATACATATTGATCCGATCCAAATGGAGACTGAAGCAAAGATATTCATACTTGTTCTTCCACAATAATAAAATTCTTATTAAAAACATATTTTTTTGCTGCTCTCAATATGTACAACTTTTAGAAGTTGTATATCAACTTCTATTTAAGCACCTTTTTCTTATAGTTCCAAAAGTTGCACGATTTAAAGCTTTTCAGACAAATGGAAATGGTTGCTGTCTAAACTTTTTATTACCACATTAATTCACGAAAATGTATATACTTTTTTCTGGCCTATTTCAGTGATTACAAAAGAAATATTATTTTTTTAAGACCGACTAGAAAATCTCCTAGCAAAATCGCCTCGTATCTTAAATTAGAAAATCCAGGCGAATTGATAACTCACTGCTTTCGTCGAAGCTCAGCAACTCTGCTAGAAGATGGAGCGGAACGCTACTTTGAAGATTCAATAAAAATCCAAAGTTGATATAGCACACAAAATCCATGCGGGATGTTCTAAAAACAATATGCAGGAAACTAATTTTGTTAGTACCACTAAATGGTTTTAGCCTAAAACGAACTTTTCCACTCAAAATACTAATACATTTTCATATTTTACATCATGACTGTCGTACATTTTTATTACTTTTGACTCGTTTAATCTTTATAAAAATTATAAAAAAAAATTTCAAAATGTTTTCCAATTTTTTGACTTTTCTACACGAACCACGTGTTTTTATGCGTATGAGCAAAGAAAACTTCAAAAGTTTCTCCAATTTTTTCAGATAATTTTATATAGACATCTGTATATAGAAGGGTGGATCACCCCACAGCGCGTAGGCCACATTTGGCCCATTGTGCCGCTAAGCCTATGAAAGTGCCAGGTCCCAAGAGTTTTTGGGAGGCTTCTTAGCTAACGAGTCAGCTTTAATTTTCCATGACCTTTAATCCAAGCTAAAGTGACCACGTTGTTGTTGTAAGATTCGATCAGGGCCTGATGACATTCTAGTACTAGACCTGATATAATGCGTGGTCTATTCAGAGCTAGTAGTGCCTGTCTGGTAGCCGTAAGGATGTAAATATTATTACCAGTAATGTTTCTTCTAGTAGTCTCTTTTGCGGCGATGGAGATACCTGTTTGAGCTACACTGGCATTTGAACCCATTGCCCATTTTATATTAAGCTTCAGGGATCTGGAATAAATTCCACAGCCTGACCCCCCATTTGTTGTAGACCCATCGGTGCACAAGGCACCTGCTGTCAATGTAGCCTCTTGTACGTTTTTTATTATTACTCTGTAGTGTCTGTTAAAGGCATATCTTGGTTCAATCGAATCAGTGTTGGCTTGTAGCAGTGTGACCTCCCCAAGGACCTCATGCCACAAGTCACACCTCGACTTACCGGATCCTACGTCAGGTTGTATACCAGTAGAGCGTAGCCGTGTCATGGTCATAACAACCGCCTTAATAAATATGTCAAGGAGGGTGAGACCAAGAATCACTTCCATTGCTCTAGTTGGTGTGGTTCTCATGATCCATGTTACGTTGAGGCATGCTATTCTTTGGATTTGATCCAATTTGCGTACGACTGTCTGCTGGCTAGTTTTGACTCCCCAGGCAATCGCACCGTACGTTAGCATAGTTCTTATGATAGCTGTGTAGATCCAGGTGACATTCCCCGTGGTTCTTCGGCACTGTTCATAAGATATGTATGCTCTTTTGGCTCTATTTTCTAGATGAGAGGTCGATGTTGACTTGCTGTCAAAGGTGACCCCCAAATATTTCACCTCCGCAGAAAAGATTAATTTAGTTTTTAGGAGCTTTGGAGCCTCGACCATTGCAAGCTTCCTTTTGTTCGTGAAAAGAACCATCTCTTTTTGGGTTTATCGACAGTGAGTGGTCTTTGCACCACTGTTCTATGATGCTAAGGGCCTCTTGCATTTTTGTATGAGCAAAAAAAAAATTCAAAGTTTTTCCAATTTGTTCAGATAATTTTGCATCAGGATCTGTCTTACCTAATCGGTTCCATACGTATTTTTTAGTGGAAACTCGTCAAACATTGTGTTGAAGTAGAAGGAGGTCATTTTAAACACCTCTTGTAGTAATAATTTAAAATATAAGTTGCAAGGTTTAGTTTTTTAAATTGGTTAGAAAAGCTTTCCTAAAATAAATACTGAAATATAAATAAACTGACGTCACATCCTCACTGATGATGTCATTGACAGCGAGTGCATCTTCAAATATAGTACTGAATTCTTTAGTACCTGGCTGTTAAAAAAACATTGGGACACTCTAAAGGCCGTCTTCACACCGGTACACCATGGTGTCTGCAGCAACCATGCCCAGCCATCAAGTAGGCAACCAGAGGACTGTGTGATCACACATTGAGTCATACATTTTGATGGTAGCGCCACCTCGCTGGGGCTCCACTAGTACAATCTGGCCGACCCGACACCTGTGGTGTGATATGTTCCATACATTTCACTGGTGGCGCCACCATGTTGTCTCGGTATCAAGGCGCCCTTATAGTAAAATATCAAGTATACAAAATTTGCCGATGATTCTCGAAAGAAAAGTGGAATAACTACGTTCTAAAAATGGAATGAAAATTTCAATGGTAGACAATTATTCTCTGTGAAATTACCATCTTATAAGAGTAACTTTTTCAGAAACATTTTTTCACAATCAATTTACCAAATTGTTCAAAGATTTTGAATTCTCTTAGTGCTATTTACAGGTTAATATATGATAATTAGTTCTAAAACTAATTTTCTTTGTTTCCAAAAGATTAATTTGTCAGCCAATAAAGTTACGCGACTAAAGGATTATTATTTTAATAGGTAAAGTTTTAAATAGTTCGAATCCATGAAAATGCCCCTTTCTCATATATGTTCACCAATTAAGCGTAGAATTCATATTTTATCAACTTTCGGAATAATTATTCCCATCATACCGTCTACACTAAGATTGAAGTTTAATAACTTTCCACTCAGACATCGTGGTCCAAAAATTTCCATTCATTGATCGTCGACATTTAAATAATTAAATAATATTTTAAGGTTATTGTTTAAAATTAAAATGGGAACTTTTTTGCAATTTAGATTAAACAGTAATTACATATTTGTAGAATGTTCATTAATAAAATTATAAAGTATAATTAATAAACATTAATTTATGGCTTTTAAAATGTAACATTATGTTAGCAAGTTGTAAGAAAAACGTAATGGTTTCTTTAAAAATATATCATAACTTTTTATGGCCCAAGATGAGCCATCACCGTTGTGTAGAGGGGTGATGAAATGATTTCTGCCGTCGGTGGGATTCGAACCCACAACCCTTGGATTATGAGTCCAGTGCTCTACCACTGAGCCACCCACTCCCCTACAGGGTGTATATTATTATTATTCATTTAACAACAATAACTATAGGAATAAAAAAGACTTAGTCTTAAATAAAGGTACCAATTTTCATTAAATATCGATATTTAAAAACATTTTAAAACAATAAAAGGCCCTAACTAATTTTTCTAAGGTTAAAAATTACTTAACCTATAAATAACTTAGGTTAGAGTATTGGTGAATAAGGTGAGAAAATAGCAATAAATTTCACTTGTAACTGTTAATTTTTCTTTGTAGTAAATAAAAATACAGTTACCTTATTCGACCAAATATTTGTTACACATTCAACTAAAAGGTTTTTCCTTACTGATTTTTTTTATTAATAAATGTTTATGAATTTATCTCAGTAGTGGTTATTATTGATTTTTAAAATTACAAGCCAATTAGAAACATACCTGAGGTTAAGAATCTCTACTCTGTATAGTAGATGGCGCCCAATGCATTCGGTCAAACGTAAGAATTTACATTCTGTTTGAGCTTAAGAAAGAGGTAAGAATAAAAGTATTCCCATAAATTTTAAATTTATTTAAAAAGAAAAGTTGCTTAATAAAGTAAGTAAATTAGAAATAAATTAAAGTAAATAAAAAGGAAAAGAGTTGTAGTCGAGGTTAGTTGATTCAAAAATAAAACAACGAAATTTTATAGGTTATGTACTAAAATTTAAAATTAAAAGTCAATAAAAATAAAATAAATTAAACAACATCCTATCACAACAAAGTAATTACGTAACAATACATATGTACAGATAACTAAAACAGTTTTTTTAATGCCCTTCTAATGGATGGTAATAACTTTCCACTCAGACATCGTGGTCCAAAAATTTTCATTCATTGATCGTCGACATTTAAATAATTAAATAATATTTTAAGGTTATTGTTTAAAATTAAAATGGGAACTTTTTTGCAATTTAGATTAAACAGTAATTACATATTTGTAGAATGTTCATTAATAAAATTATAAAGTATAATTAATAAACATTAATTTATGGCTTTTAAAATGTAACATTATGTTAGCAAGTTGTAAGAAAAACGTAATGGTTTCTTTAAAAATATATCATAACTTTTTATGGCCCAAGATGAGCCATCACCGTTGTGTAGAGGGGTGATGGCCTGTAGCCCGTAGTGGCCATGAATGGAGTATGACGGAGGTATTAATGGCCATGGATGGCGTTGGAATCGGTCCGATTGCACACATCAAAGAAGCATGCGCAACAAATCTGCGCAGTGGTTATGTGGCATGTCAATACAATGGTCCAGCATTGGCCGATCACACAAAGCTGCACTAGTAGTAGCGATTTCCTCGTTCTTTATCTATGTATCTATAGATTAGGATTTTATTTATTATTTATTTATTTATTAAACGGACAAGCCAATTACAAAAAAAAACGAAAAACAACGTTAAATATTCTGTAAAGGTTAACTAAATTGACCAGTTCAAAAAGAGAATACAAAATTTAATATTCAATACGAAGAGTAAAAACGAATGTGATTTCAAAAATAATGTTTGAAAGTAATTTTAACATAGTAATTGTAAAAGAAACTATAAAATTTCATGTGTCAAAAGTTAACATGGTAATCCCATAAGAGATTTTCATCAACAGATTTAGGGTATTTACAAATAATCTAGCAAAGAACTGAATAAAAAAATTTAAAATAATATAATCTCAGATAAGTCTGCGATCACAATAACAATGAGAAATAGTATAAATCGGGAAAATAGAGTGTTGGGACTTCTATTTTGAAGAATTACAGTAAAAAAGGCAATAATTATAGTTTTATGAGATATGAAGTAGAAATTGTACAAAAATTACATCAAAATTATTCTTTTTGTGCTAATTAAAAATTGTATAAAAATTAATAATTTTTTAATTTTGTAAAAATTTAAGTTAAAAAACTGTCAAATTCCAATCTAGTGAGCTATGACTTGGGCTTTTATAAAAACTATTTCTCGTTGTCAAGCCAGGCTTTTTCCTTAAAACTCTTGAACAGTTCACGTTGCTCTGCATGACTAAAAACAAACGAAGCCAAGTCAAAGCAACACTGATAAAAGAATAAAAATCAGTACCTATCAAGAAGTGACGCTATTTTGCAAGAAAAAAGAAAAAACTTTTGAATCAAGAGAAGAAGCCACAATTATCCATCCTGTCCTGCATCCCGATTAAGAGATCCAGAGTATCCTGATATCCTGATCGAATTATATCCTGACTAAATTTATCCAGTTTCCGTTTTGAAAAACATTCCATTTGTATTTTTGAAGAACGGCAAATAATAATAATAGCCGTCCCTCCCCCGCACAAGCTGCAGAGCTTCTGGGGTTCACTCGTAAGGGAGTGAATTGCAGGGTGTATATATTTTTTTTTTTTGTTTTTACTTCAGTGTCAACGGCATCGACTACTCTGGTCATTAGCCTCGTGTTCTGTGTAGGCTTTGTTACTGTTTCCCAGCGCCACTTTAGGAACAGCACTGTTAATTAGAACCCAACAGTGAATGGTCGAGTGGGGAATCACACCTGGTATATGAAAATCAATTTCTAAATTTTTAATTAATTAAAAATCAGAAAATGATTTCTGCCGTCGGTGGGATTCGAACCCACAACCCTTGGATTATGAGTCCAGTGCTCTACCACTGAGCCACCCACTCCCCTACAGGGTGTATATTATTATTATTCATTTAACAACAATAACTATAGGAATAAAAAAGACTTAGTCTTAAATAAAGGTACCAATTTTCATTAAATATCGATATTTAAAAACATTTTAAAACAATAAAAGGCCCTAACTAATTTTTCTAAGGTTAAAAATTACTTAACCTATAAATAACTTAGGTTAGAGTATTGGTGAATAAGGTGAGAAAATAGCAATAAATTTCACTTGTAACTGTTAATTTTTCTTTGTAGTAAATAAAAATACAGTTACCTTATTCGACCAAATATTTGTTACACATTCAACTAAAAGGTTTTTCCTTACTGATTTTTTTTATTAATAAATGTTTATGAATTTATCTCAGTAGTGGTTATTATTGATTTTTAAAATTACAAGCCAATTAGAAACATACCTGAGGTTAAGAATCTCTACTCTGTATAGTAGATGGCGCCCAATGCATTCGGTCAAACGTAAGAATTTACATTCTGTTTGAGCTTAAGAAAGAGGTAAGAATAAAAGTATTCCCATAAATTTTAAATTTATTTAAAAAGAAAAGTTGCTTAATAAAGTAAGTAAATTAGAAATAAATTAAAGTAAATAAAAAGGAAAAGAGTTGTAGTCGAGGTTAGTTGATTCAAAAATAAAACAACGAAATTTTATAGGTTATGTACTAAAATTTAAAATTAAAAGTCAATAAAAATAAAATAAATTAAACAACATCCTATCACAACAAAGTAATTACGTAACAATACATATGTACAGATAACTAAAACAGTTTTTTTAATGCCCTTCTAATGGATGGTAAAGATCAATCGAACAGTTCAAGTTTGCTGTTGTGAGTATTTGCTGATTTCATTATTCTATTGAGGGCCATAAAGTGAAGTAAGCTCAACAATTTCAGGACGATCAATACTGCCATTGATGATTTTATTGTATGTATTCAAATTCAGAACATTTAATATTTGTGGATAATTATTGTTCTTCTCTATTCATTCCCAAGTTATAGCCACAGTTTGATAACATTAGGAAGATCATTGACAAATATATTGAACAATAGTGGTCCCATGTAAAATCCCTGAGGTACCCCTAAATTATTTTTCAATTGAATCTGATACTGAATTTAATAATATTTGTTAATGGTCACCTTTAATCGTTTCACAAAAAAATTAAATTCATTATTCTATTAATAATAATAATAATAATAATAATAATTTTGTCTACGGTATTTCTTGATTTCCAATAACAAAACGAAGAGTCTTTGAACGCTGAAAATCCGCTTTGACCTTCCAAAAAAATCACAGAAAAATCGATTCCTCTACATAATGAAACACGTAATCGTGCCTAATCACCAACCAAAACGTCTGTTATAAAAATTAATCACATGAATCACGCCTGGGTATTGCGCTAATAATCTTGATAATATCGATCAGTTTGTAAATAGTTACAGGGTGTTAAGATTAAATTTAATTAATATCTTAGTTTTGTTTCGAAGTAAACATTTTATTTTGTTTATTTTAATGATATTTACAATTACTAAAAAACCATGTTTAGTGTTGTAATTAAAAAAACCTCAACAATGCACAACTTGTAAACAAAATCTGGTGTTAACTCTTCTTCAGTCTATGTCGACAGACTGCCAACACTTTTCTCTTGATATTTTATTTTTATTGTTTTCATTACTTTTATCCCAAATACATGTATTTTTTTTCAACTAGTTCAATTAAAGTAACAATATCGAACTTAAAAGCCATCTTAGAACACGCAGGAACTGAATTAAACTAATCAGTTTTGGCTGTATGAGATTTGCGCCTACCTGTGCTGCTCCTCCAGACTGAAGTGGTAATGATTAAAGCAAGGGTAAGATGCATTACCTAAATATAAATTTTTCTAAATATTCGATTAGCACTTAATTCATCAAAATAGCAGAATAAAACCCAATAAAAGTTATTAAGAATCTATTATAGGGTTTATTGGTTCGAAATTCATGAAAACCATGTGCTACTGTCGTTGCCGGCTGCCGGCATGCCGGGCAAGGAGCATTCTTGCCACTAGTGTCGTCCCGATTTTTGAAACAAAATAATTAGTAAAAACAATAACTAAATAAAAATGATTAGTTGAATTCAGTTCCTTCATGTGCTTTAAAATGGCTTTTAAGTTTGATGTTGTTACCTTAACTGAACTGGTTTAAAAAATCCCTGTGATGAAAAATAATATGAAAATAATAAAAAAAATTATTAAGAGAAAAATGTTGGCAAGAAATCTATCAATACGTATACGTATATTTCTGAACTAAAAATTTACAACTCTCTTCCTGATACACAGGGTGAGTTATGAGAAACTGTACATAGTATTACCTCGTATTGAGGCCCCTATGGGGAATATCAAATGATCATTAAAAAGTGTCTGCCCCCATTGTTTAATAATATATATATAGGGGGTTGTCAATTTTGACTGAAATTTTTTTTTGTCATAACTTTTGAACGATTAGTTTGATTTGTCTCATATTTGAGAAAAACTACTACCATCTAATTAAATGAAGCTAGAAAAAATCAGGTCCGGTCTTAAGAAATTAGTTCGTTTTTTTCATATAATACATGTCACCTTTTTTAGATGTGCTGCCATCTATGATTAGAAGAGAGTATTGACAATTACTAAAAGCAAAAAATTCCCGGTGTATTGGGGTTGCATACACAATTTGCATTGTGTGTTGCAAAGCTTTTATTTGACTGATTCTAGTCAAAATGTCACTCTCTTCTTTCGTATCCCTTTCAGAGATTAATACAAAGTTAGAAAACGAGTAAGGAACTTAATTTATCAGATTCGACATCCTAAGACTGGTTTCTGCCTTTCGGCTTCGTCAGTTAGGCTTTTCGAATCCAATAAATAAAATTCCAAACTCGTACAAGTCAATACCGATATCCGCTATAAGATAAAATTTTTAGATGTGCTGCCATCTATGATTAGAAGAGAGTATTGACAATTACTAAAAGCAAAAAATTCCCGGTGTATTGGGGTTGCATACACAATTTGCATTGTGTGTTGCAAAGCTTTTATTTGACTGATTCTAGTCAAAATGTCACTCTCTTCTTTCGTATCCCTTTCAGTGAATTTTTTGCTTTTAGTAATTGTCAATACTCTCTTCTAATCATAGATGGCAGCACATCTAAAAATTTTATCTTATAGCGGATATAGCTATTGACTTATACGAGTTTGGAATTTTATTTATTGGATTCGAAAAGTCGAAAGGCAGAAACCGGTCTTAGGATGTCGAATCTGATAAATTAAATTCCTTACTCGTTTTCTAACATGTCATCTTGTATATGGTTTTTGAAAACGCTAATAAGGACTTTACAAACTACAGAAATAGACAACAAACATGGCGGATTTATTTTTCCCCCCACGATTACTCAATTTCTTAATTTTTTGTACAAAAATTTAATTTTTAATTACTAGTTCCACCATGTTTTAGTTCTTTTCGAGAATCGGCTTTCAAAAGGAACAAGCTGTTTTGAATAATACTAAAACATCGCCCTGTATAATATTTCTCTAATGATTCATCGCTATTGTCATTTTTTAGAATTCTCAGAATTTCATTTCGAAAAAAAAAAATACTTTGATCTTTTTAAATTTACATAAAAGAACTTAACGCAAGTTGAAAAACCAAAGGTTCCAATTTCCCAATTTAACTTAAGGCAAAAAAACTAAAACAAAATTGCATTAAAGAAATGAGGGCGGGCCTATTATTTCGCGATATAAATATCTCGCTTGGCTAGCATTTTCACCAGCAGCTCCATACGCCAGAACCATATCAGTTAATTCAGTGTTATAAAACATGTTAACAGATAATAAAATCATTTCAAAAACACTCCAAAATTAACATAAACATACAATACCTCTTGAATATATCCAGTGATCCGATTCCTAAAAAAAAAACTTACATTCCGATCTAAGAAATTCACTGTATTCGAATCAATTTAGCTTTGACTTCAATTAAAATAAATATTTATTAATATCTAATTTTTACCCATTTACCCATTTTTACCCTTAGTTTCTGGTGGAGTTTAGGTTTTCTTTGTTTTAATTTTTTTATTGGTACAATTTTTTTACCATTTCTTTGGCAACGCACTTTTAGTTATTAATATTCCTAGATTGTCAGTTGTGGTTTGGAAGATTTTCCCTACAGCAAATGATGCATATATCGGGAACATCGCTAATATACAAAAGGTATTAGTCCTAATACGATGTGGGAGTACAGATTTGAAGTGGCTTAATTGTGAATACGCCTCATGTATTTTACTATAAATAGTCTGTCTGTTATTTAGGATTCTAGGAATTGTGTATACTCATTCGGTCATACTTCTCTAATTTTATGTAGGAGTCCTTTCATCCCAACCCTATCAAAGGATATTTCTACGACTGAATATATAGGATCACATATATTTTTCGCTTCCTATGTTTTTTCTATGGGTTCCACCAATCTGTCTACGTGTCCTATAGTTGAGTATTTTTTTTAATCCAAGCTGGTGTGCAGATATTATTTTTGTTCAATGATTGGATTATATTTTTTGGTAGCAACTTCTCACAGAGTTTTTAAATCACATGTGTGTGTATGTGTGTCCAGAGGATCTCGAAATCCACTCGTCAGAATTCAATGAAACTTTCAGGGTAGACTAATTCCTATCTAAATCGGCGAAAAATGTAGGTCTCATGTCTGTGAAAATTCGATCTTCCGAGATATTTACAAGAAAAGTTAAGCTTTTAGTTTTATTTCCTAGCAACGGCACATAATAATAACTTGTTTCTATAGTAATATATAATATAAAGGATAGACGAGTACATTCAAAGTGGGGATATAACGTCACATTCCATAGGCGTACTTTGCAAAATAAGTTTCTATAATATAAATAAGGTCACAGCATATAAAATATATATACGCACTTCGTAGATTAAATTTTGAAGTTATATTATTTACAAAAAATAAAAATAAACTTTATGCATCCGACACTTTAACATTGAACGAATTAAATTTAACCAATAAATAAAATTAAATTAAATCTCTTGGCATTAAAAGTAACGCTTCAGTACTTACCTAAACTCAAAGATTAAAAAAAAAGTTAGTTCAAGAACTACCTTTAAAAGTCACTGTCTTCACTAAAACTACTGGCATCACTATAATTGTCTTTTCTGATGTTTATTATTATCGGTTCTATTAAATTATCCATTGATATATCCACTTTCCTAAATGAATTTTCCACATTTTTAAACATGACCAATGCATTTTCCCCAATGTTCTCTATTTACATCTGAAATTGCCTTCAAAAACAAATTTCGCATATTAGGAAATTTAAATGTTTTATTGTTTTGAGAAACATAACCTTTTAATAATTGAGACCAGATCAGTTCAATGGAATTTAACTCTGCGTGGTTCGGAGGAAATCTGAGAATTTTAATTCCTTTTTCTCTGGCCATCTCATCCATAATATATTTTTTGAATTTGTTTTTATGTTGCCTTGCTATTACTAATAATTCTGCCTTCAAGGATTTAGGAGGACTGATAATATTTTTAGAATGAGGCCATTTTGAAATATATATTAATACAAAATTCTGAATCAATTAAAATACATACGATACGGCTATGAATAAATAAAGTCTGACTTATCTGTCAAAAGAACAAATTTATTACAGTAAAAACCATGGAAACAAGAATCTAGACAAAAACTATATTAGGCCGATCAGATGTATTAAAATTTAAATTTTAACTACAAATAAGCATTGAAGGATGAGGTAAAAATAAAATTTCTACCTCTTGAACCTGTACTACGTTCTGCAAATTAAATACTGCACTCCTTTCTTCTGTATAGTATAGTAGTAAAAAGGTTTGACTTTATTTAATTTCTGGCGTTTTAATCAGAAAGAATTCGATTTTAAATTTGTCGCTTTATATAAAAAAGGAAAGGTTCATTTGACGGACATAAATAATTTGCTTGTCAAATGACAGCCATCTTATTAATTCAAAGTTGAAAATACAACGTTGCCAATTCAATTGCAGAAATCATGGGTTTAGGTAAATATTTATAGGAACGTTGAGTAACACTGTTAAAATGGACACCTGTCTTCCCTTCCCCGATAGTGTGAGACTACCCCTTACGGCTACTATTTTATTATGCGGACAGTTTTAATATTTAAGTTTTCATGATCAGAGAGAGAGAGAGAGAAAGAATTTTTGAAAAAATATGATATCAATATCTGCCACACCTCGAGAGTCTGGTCACAGGTTTTTGTGGAGGTTTTTACCCAAGTATGAATATCAGACCTATAATTTTCCTTCACTGCAGATCAAAAAATAATAAAATCAATTGAACATAGAGTTTTTCTTATATAGTGATAAATAGAGTGAGCTGAGCGATCTTCTGTTGACGGGACGTGTGCCCTACACGCTGCTGTTGCACGTCCCGGAAACGGGGCCTGTCCACCGTGACAATTCGCGAAGATCAAGCGTCAGTAGATGTTGCCCTAAAAGGGTGAAATCCCCAGAAACTAGGCAACTTTAATGCATTTAACTAACCTCTGTGACAAGCAGTTGATAAACGTCAACAAGAGCTGCAGCCAATTGAAAATTAACACTGACAGCTTTTTTAATTTTCCCGCCTACTTTCAAGCCAATCGCCAATCAACTTTTTATTTATCTCCCTATCAGTAGTTCAAGTAGATGTCGCCCACTCCGTGATTTTCGCGAGTTAATTAATTAATAATTTGTCATGTTATAAATATACTTAAATTATATACTCATTGGGCTGCTTAAAAATGTAGATTTGAATATTAAGAGCGAAGCTCGGTGACCAGATATTACATTTAAATTAACAATCAAAATACAAAGTATTCTATAAGTCAATTGGTTGGTTTAAGATCAACTGCGTGAATCTAGGATCATGATGAGATCCCCTCCAGCGACGAGATCTCTTATTCCTTTTTAAAGGTCAGCAGGCTAGCCCATTCAGAGTGTCAATTATAGACATGACTGAATGGACTGACAAAACACACTATAACCTTCAAGGTAAGGTCTGGCATACAGACGGATCCAAAACTAAGGAGGGATAGGAGCAGGGGTATACTCCAACAATCTAAGAGTTAGCCACAGCTATGCCTTGGATAGAAATGCTACGGTATTTCAAGCAGAGATATACTCAATTCTGCAATGCGTCAAAGAAAGTAATAGGAGATGTCTCAAAAACCAACAGATCCTAATCATGTCAGACAGTCAGGCGGCACTGAAGGCAATTTCAAGCCAGAAGTGATATGGGAATGCATCGAAGAGCTGAAAGTCCTAGGACACCAGAACAGAGTAGTGCTGGCCTGGGTACCTGGATATAAGAGTATCGATGGAAATGAAAAAGCTGATCAACTTGAAAAAAGGAGAGCAGGAGAAATACCCGATACAGAACAGACCCCCGGAGTACCGAAGTGTGCAGTCCGAGGGGCTATAAAAACCTGGATTAGGGAGAGACACCCTCAACACTTGCAAAATGTGTCAGGATAAAAGTACGGAAAATCCTTCATAGGAAGACCGTCTTCTAAAGGAACAGCTGAACTACTCTTACTGAGCAGAAGTAAGCTGAGAGTGATGACAGGACTCATGACTGGTCATGCACCAGTTAAAGAGTTCTTAAACAAAACTGGACTGTACAATGGAGACCTTAGGTGAAGACTATGTAATAAGGAACCTGAGACAGTGGGACATGTACTATGCGATTGCGAGGTATTGTATCGCAAGAGACAAACACTTTTTGCGCAACCAACATTAGACCCAAAAAGTTTTAACAGACACCCAGTAAAAGAACTGTAAAAACTAGTACAGGGTACAAAAATACTTGACTGGGTGGAATAATATATGGGCAACAAACGCAATAAGCGATATCGGACATCTTGAATCAGATGGGCCCAGAAGGAAAAAAAAAGGTCAGCTGGCCATAGTCTTAATAATCGTCTTGTTATGTCCTGATCCAGTAGGGGTTGCATTAGTGGGTTTGAGTGGTCCTCTAACTTTTCATGGTCGGCGACGCTTTTTTCGTGTATGACTTCTTTTATAGTTACCTTTAAGTCGTTGTGAATCACGTCATTTGTGACGTACCTACAACAATTGCTCGCAGTATTTTGGATTGATGCAATATTTGATTTACTTGTGCAATCCCATAGCTCAAGGCCATTTATCCATATGGGTTTTATTATTGATTTGTAGATCAGTATTTTATTTTCAATTGTTAGCCAGTTGTGTTTTAGTTCTAGCTGTTTTCTTTTTTTAATTATGTGCTGCTTCCAGTTTAATTTATGGTCCATGGATGTAGTCTGTGGTATTTGTGTTTTATTTAAGCGGGTAGTCGAATATTTTTCTAAATAATTATGGTACTGTCTTCTATAACTAGGCATGGTATATTCTATAACCTTTAAATTTTAGGTACCTAAGTTTCTTTAGTGAAGTAAATATCGTTGTAAGAGTCCACCATTTGCATTCCATTTCCTAATTCAAAGACTAACTATTTTCAAAATTTAATTCTATATATTCTTTCAGGTTCATTAATTATATTTTCTTGTTTTTCTAATTTCTCCACTATTAGGCGTTTGTCCAATTTGGTCTATATTCACCCTGTTACTGTTAGAGCATATGTATTAGCCCGGCGTATTGTGTTTGTTAATGGTTATTGATTCGTCGTAATGGCTATTTCAGTTTTATTTTTATTTAATGTTAGGTTTGACTTTTAAACAGCCTTTTTCTGATTTACCGCTATGTTCCTGAATCTCTAAAATTCGGTAGCAACCTCGATAACGTACCGGGTAGCGCTCTCCGTGAATGATAATTATAATTATACGTTTTTGATTTCTAATTATGCATTTATTATTTCTTTATATGCTCTACCAAGCAAAGCAACAATGGGTGCAATGGGGGAGGGGTTAAAAGAACCCCAGTCACGCTGAGATCTCGTGCTCGGCCAACAAAACAGTAAACGAATGGTCAAAGCGCCATCAAAAGTAGTGACAGATGATATTCTGAATCTAAACAGAAATCAAATAAGGCATGTCACGGGACTAATAACCGGACATTGTCACTTTAGGGAACGCCTACATAAAACGGGCATCTTTCAAGATGAACCCATATCTAGATTATGAAATGAAGGAGATGAAACAGCCTCTCATATCATACTAGAGTGCCAGGTAGTCACACACTGGAGGTATAACCTACTGGGGTCAGTAAACTCAAAGGAGGACCTTCCAGAGGAAAATCTGGTGACACCTGATAAAGGTAATAAACCTTTTCATTTAAATATAACGATGTAACTGACAGTACAATAAGTCTTAACGCTGCAGTATTGAGGCATTTATAAACCTCAGTTAGACACATCGTCAGAATCAATCCATCAGGGGTGAGATAGGGATGATAGTAATAAGCCACTGCAATAACTAAACAAATGACGCTAGGCGGACGGAAGAAATTTTGAATGGTGCCGTAACTTCCCCGCGACTGTCGCGGCACGCTATCCGCAGTACCCCCTGGCAGCGTCAAACTTGGTCCACGCTCGTTTGATATACAATTCCTTTGGGAAATTTTCTGCTCTATAATATAATCAAATTTTCAGTAAAATGCATTGTAAACGAGTAACAAAGCAAAACAGAAACGTTGGACACAAAAAATGAAGTTTTTTGTAAAAATGGCAACGTTGCTGATGAAAATTTTCGTGGGAAGTTGCAAGGTAAGTTTCTTTTTGTGGCCCCAATGGCTGTGGTAATTGGCTGACAGCCAGGTTAAACGATTATCTAACTTATTGATTAAAACCACTGCGAATGGTGATGTTTTCTATTTTTTATTTTTGATTTATAATAAAAAGAAACGATCTATCTATCTGTTGATGGGGTTGTCGATACACTGCGACCTATAAAACATATGCCTATTTCTGAACAAAAATAGGTATATGTTCTTTAAATGATTGGAGGTATATATAGATGATAACAAATCAACCATAAATTACAAGTAAAATCGATCTAAGTGAGTGTACCGATTACTCTAATGACAGCCAACGAGTTAAGTATTTCATTAAATCGATAACAATCTAAAAAAAGAATAAATGCGAAAGCGTTTTTGATACTGTAAGATATTCGAGTTCGAAAACAAAACTTTGTTGTTTTACTGCATTTTTTTTTCCTCTGTCATTTGTTGTCAACTTATTTATGGGGGCTTTAAATCAATCCCGATCTTTAAGAATCGGCTAACGGCTAACTGATAAAAACACATGTCTGCAAGAAAAAATGAAAGTCATGATCTGGTGATCTGAAACCTTATAAGCTACTGAATACGAACGAATTTCCAGACCAAAAAGTTGGTACTGAATATGACATCTTAGAATCTGGAGACATGAAACTCGCCATATACGATATCATGACAGCTGTCAAAACTCTGACAACACCTCCAAAACTGTCAAAATTCACGAAAACAGTCCGGTTTTTCCAGTTTTCATGTCCGGGAGCCATAGATGAGCTCTAGACTCGGTAATCTCGATTAGAGCAGCTCTCAACAAGGTGTCAACAATCCGTTAACAGTGGCAGCTCTCAACGAGCCGTCAACAAGCTGACAGCAGCTCTAGAAGTGTCACATTTGTAGAATGGCTTGTGGATTGTTTTTTACTCTAGAATTACGCGGTTTTACTTTTCTCCGTAATTCTCAAGTAAAAAAATCAATCCACAGGACACTCTTCAAATGTGACACTTCTAGAGCTGCTGTCAGCTTGTTGACAGCTCTTTGACATATTTTTTTGGCGGATTCGATTATAGATTGTCCAAATACATAGGAAATCATGGTTCAGATTGCCAGCCCATGACATTTTTTCTTGCAGATCTGTGAAATCACACAACACAAATGGCTTCATTTGACGTTAACAAAAAATTTAGCATAATGAGTCACGCAAAATTTAAGGTGGTATATTCATTAAAGTGGTCAATTTCAGTTTATGTAGAACTTTTTCTATAAGCATGATTTAGATGCGCTCTACAGTATAGTTATTCCAAAAGGAATTGATTAGTATCTTACTACAAAAAAATTATTCATGACGAAAAGTTCTTCTATTACTAGACAAAACAAAACACAAAGAAAATGCGAATAACAAGTGCATTGGATGTGCAATATCCGTCACTATAACTTAATGTTCAAATTAAAATTTTCAATTCAACTTAATTTAATTGTTGCTTCTATATGCTGCAACACAAAAGTCTAAGGCACGTCATAGAATGTTGCCACTGTGTAAAATAGTCTTTCTTGAAGAAAAGCCCTAATCGATCTTCTGAACTTATCATTTGCATTTATAGATTTTAACTGTATCGGGAGGTTATTATACAATTTTTTGGCATTGTATGTAATAGAATTTTTTATTAGGTCAGAGGTAAGGATAGTTAAACAAACATCAGTATCTAAATTTTCACAGTGTGCCCTACTACTTAAACCAAATACATAACGAATTGCTCTTTTTTGTAATTTTAAAATACATATTTATACATTCTACTCTAAATTTGGCAAAATACTCGTTACTATTTTTTTCTCTGTATTTCCAGACCAAGAAGTTTTTTCGTACTGAATATGACATATTCGAGCCTGGATACATGAAACTGACCATATACGATGTCATGACATCTGTCAAAACTCTGAAAACACCTCCAAAACTGTCAAAATTCACGAAAATAGTCCGGGTTTTCCCGTTTTCATGTCCAGGAGCCATAGATGAGCTCTAAACTCTGTATTCTCGATTATAGCAACTGTCAACAAGGTGTCAACAACCCGTCAACAGTTGCAGAAGTTTTAAAGTAGCTGTAATGTACAGTTTTCCAGTTTTATGATTTAGGGCCTATATATTGTAACTTGACTCGGGGTTGAGCCGTTACAGCAGCTCTAGAAGTGTCACATTTGTAGAATGGCCTGTGGATTGTTTTTTAATCTAGAATTACGCGGTTCTCCTTTTCTTCGTAATTCTCAAGTAAAAAAATCAATCCACGGGCCATTCTACAAATGTGACACGTCTAGAGCTGCTGTCAGCTTGTTGACAGCTGTTTGACAGGTTTTTTTTGACGGATTCGATTTTAGATTGTTCAAATATATAGGAAACATGGTTTAGATTGCTAACCCATGACTTTCATTTTTTCTTGTAGATCTGTGAAATCACACAACACAAATGGTTTGACGTTATCAAAAATTTTAATGTAATGAATCACGAAAATTTAAGGTGGTATATTCATTAAAGTGGTCAATTTAAGTTTATTTCCAAAAGGAATTCATTAGTATCTTATTACAAAAAAAATATTCGTGACAAAAAGTTCTTCATCGCTTAGAAAAACTATACAGGAATACAGGAAAAATAAATATTGGCATAATCTGAAACTCTAAATCAGGGCTACGAGTAGTGTTATATATTTCTTCCGACATATAGTTGCTTATATGTACGACGCCAAATTTTGCACAATACCTTATAACCTCCAAAATCGTTCTCATGCCTTTTCATATAAATTACGCAAATGTGAAATCGCTGAGATCAGATATTCCATAATTTGTCGATATTAAACGTTAACGCATTCCAGTACATTGATCGAAGGTATTGTTCCTAAGGTTTCAATTTCTGTTATCTCTATCCCCTTTGCCATTATCAACGCTTTCACGTTTATTAATCAATCTTGTTAAGCGGCTGCCATTGAATTCAGATCTATTTATCATAGCAATAAAAACCGAAAACAAGTTCGACCTTAGACGTTTATGTGAATGAAATTCTCGAATAACCAAATGTTGAATAACCATTTATTTAACCACTTAAAATAAAATTACTTGTTAATGACTTTCCACAAAGGAATGTTCTTGTTCCAGCCACTTGGATTATAATACTCATATTATAGTTACTTAGAACAGGATAGAAGACAAATTTTATAACTTATTGATAAAACAGAGGACGAAGCAAAATGTGAAAGATTAGTCACCAATACTGGAAAAGTAGGTGTCAATTCAGATAGCAGTTAAGAGTCTCGCTTGGTAGAGAACCAGAGAGGTAGAGAACCTACCTTGAGAGAGAGATATGATAGGTAAGTAGTACCATTGTATAAGGATATTAGTAAACCAGTAACGAATTTTAATTTATTAGATTCGACATCCTAAGACCGGTTTCTGTCTTTCGACCTCATCAGTTAGGCTTTTCGAATCCAATAAATAAAATTCCAAACTCGTACAACTCAATAGCTATATCCGCTATAAGATAACATTTTTAGATGTGCTACCATCTATGGTAAGAAGAGAGTATTGACATTAAATTTTGACTGAATCTAGTCAAGATGTCACTCTCTTCTTTTTTATCCCTTTCAGAGATTAATACAAAGTGAGTAAACCAGTAAGGAATTTTAATTTATTAGATTCGACATCCTAAGACCGGTTTCTGTCTTTCGACTTCATCAGTTAGGCTTTTCGAATCCAATAAATAAAATTCCAAACTCGTACAAGTCAATAGCTATATCCGCTATAAGATAACATTTTTAGATGTGCTACCATCTATGGTAAGAAGAGAGTATTGACATTAAATTTTGACTGAATCTAGTCAAGATGTCACTCTCTTCTTTTTTATCCCTTTCAGAGATTAATACAAAGTGAGTAAACCAGTAAGGAATTTTAATTTATTAGATTCGACATCCTAAGACCGGTTTCTGTCTTTCGACTTCATCAGTTAGGCTTTTCGAATCCAATAAATAAAATTCCAAACTCGTACAAGTCAATAGCTATATCCGCTATAAGATAACATTTTTAGATGTGCTACCATCTATGGTAAGAAGACATTAAATTTTAACTGATGAAGTCGAAAGACAGAAACCGGTCTTAGGATGTCGATTCTAATAAATTAAAATTCCTTACTGGTTTACTCACTTTGTATTAATCTCTGAAAGGGATAAAAAAGAAGAGAGTGACATCTTGACTAGATTCAGTCAAAATTTAATGTCAATACTCTCTTCTTACCATAGATGGTAGCACATCTAAAAATGTTATCTTATAGCGGATATAGCTATTGACTTGTACGAGTTTGGAATTTTATTTATTGGATTCGAAAAGCCTAACTGATGAAGTCGAAAGACAGAAACCGGTCTTAGGATGTCGAATCTAATAAATTAAAATTCCTTACTGGTTTACTCACTTTGTATTAATCTCTGAAAGGGATAAAAAAGAAGAGAGTGACATCTTGACTAGATTCAGTCAAAATTTAATTTCAATACTTTCTTCTTACCATAGATGGTAGCACATCTAATAAGGATATTAGTTCTTATTTTTACATATACATCAAATCCACACAATATTCAAATCCATGCCAAACCGAAAACGAGATTATTGATTAATTAAAACTGCACTACCTATACTAATAAAATTTTTTGGTTTAATAGATAGGATGTAGGTTATTTATTTATTTAAGCAAAACATATAGAGAAAAGTTTGAACCAGAACCCAAGGATAAGGGAGTCAGATAAAATATTTCGAAGACAGAGAAAGTTAGTAACTCAGCATTATGTATAACCAAGGTTTTCGAGCTATCAACATGACATTAATGTTTGGTCGAGAAGAACCTAAGAGCCGAATGAATCTGAGTTTGCTACTCCAAAATATTTTCACTATTAAATATAATCGTTATTATTTTCTTTAAAAATAAATTAAATTTCTTAACCAAATAGGTATCGGTGGCAATGCGGATAGTTTTATACATATTGATCCGATCCAAATGGAGACTGAAGCAAAGATATTCATACTTGTTCTTCCACAATAATAAAATTCTTATTAAAAACATACTTTTTTGCTGCTCTCAATATGTACAACTTTTAGAAGTTGTATATCAACTTCTATTTAAGCACCTTTTTCTTATAGTTCCAAAAGTTGCACGATTTAAAGCTTTTCAGACAAATGGAAATGGTTGCTGTCTAAACTTTTTATTACCACATTAATTCACGAAAATGTATATACTTTTTTCTGGCCTATTTCAGTGATTACAAAAGAAATATTATTTTTTTAAGACCGACTAGAAAATCTCCTAGCAAAATCGCCTCGTATCTTAAATTAGAAAATCCAGGCGAATTGATAACTCACTGCTTTCGTCGAAGCTCAGCAACTCTGCTAGAAGATGGAGCGGAACGCTACTTTGAAGATTCAATAAAAATCCAAAGTTGATA
Organism: Crepidodera aurea; assembly: GCA_949320105.2. Lineage (NCBI taxonomy): Eukaryota > Metazoa > Arthropoda > Insecta > Coleoptera > Chrysomelidae > Crepidodera > Crepidodera aurea. The sequence continues at coordinate 4,278,999 of OX439476.1, read as the reverse complement.
TAGCACACAAAATCCATGCGGGATGTTCTAAAAACAATATGCAGGAAACTAATTTTGTTAGTACCACTAAATGGTTTTAGCCTAAAACGAACTTTTCCACTCAAAATACTAATACATTTTCATATTTTACATCATGACTGTCGTACATTTTTATTACTTTTGACTCGTTTAATCTTTATAAAAATTATAAAAAAAAATTTCAAAATGTTTTCCAATTTTTTGACTTTTCTACACGAACCACGTGTTTTTATGCGTATGAGCAAAGAAAACTTCAAAAGTTTCTCCAATTTTTTCAGATAATTTTATATAGACATCTGTATATAGAAGGGTGGATCACCCCACAGCGCGTAGGCCACATTTGGCCCATTGTGCCGCTAAGCCTATGAAAGTGCCAGGTCCCAAGAGTTTTTGGGAGGCTTCTTAGCTAACGAGTCAGCTTTAATTTTCCATGACCTTTAATCCAAGCTAAAGTGACCACGTTGTTGTTGTAAGATTCGATCAGGGCCTGATGACATTCTAGTACTAGACCTGATATAATGCGTGGTCTATTCAGAGCTAGTAGTGCCTGTCTGGTAGCCGTAAGGATGTAAATATTATTACCAGTAATGTTTCTTCTAGTAGTCTCTTTTGCGGCGATGGAGATACCTGTTTGAGCTACACTGGCATTTGAACCCATTGCCCATTTTATATTAAGCTTCAGGGATCTGGAATAAATTCCACAGCCTGACCCCCCATTTGTTGTAGACCCATCGGTGCACAAGGCACCTGCTGTCAATGTAGCCTCTTGTACGTTTTTTATTATTACTCTGTAGTGTCTGTTAAAGGCGTATCTTGGTGCAATCGAATCAGTATTGGCTTGTAGCAGTGGGACCTCCCCAAGGACCTCGTGCCACAAGTCACACCTCGACTTACCGGATCCTACGTCAGGTTGTATATCAGTAGAGCGTAGCCGTGTCATGGTCATAACAACAACCTCCTTAATAAATATGTCAAGGAGGGTGAGACCAAGAATCACTTCTATCGCTCTAGTTGGTGTGGTTCTCATGATCCATGTTATGTTGAGGCATGCTATTCTTTGGATTTGATCCAATTTGCGTACGACTGTCTGCTGGCTAGTTTTGACTGCCCAGGCAATCGCACCGTACGTTAGCATAAGTCTTATAATAGCAGTGTAGATCCAGGTGACATTCCCCGTGGTTCTTCGGCACTGTTCATAAGATATGTATGCTCTTTTGGCTCTGTTTTCTAGATGAGAGGTCCATGTTGACTTGCTGTCAAAGGTGACCCCCAAATATTTCACCTCCGCAGAAAAGATTAATTTAGTTTTTAGGAGCTTTGGGGCCTCGACCATTGCAAGCTTCCTTTTGTTCGTGAAAAGAACCATCTCTGTCTTTTTTGGGTTTATTGACAGTGAGTGGTCTTTGCACCACTGTTCTATGATGCTCCTCTTGCATTTTTGTATGAGCAAAAAAAATAAGTAAAAGTTTTTCCAATTTGTTCAGATAATTTTGCATCAGGATCTGTCTTACCTGATCGGTTCCATACGTATTTTTTAGTGGAAACTCGTCAAACATTGTGTTGAAGTAGAAGGAGGTCATTTTAAACACCTCTTTTAGTAATAATTTAAAATATAAGTTGCAAGGTTTAGTTTTTTAAATTGGTTAGAAAAGCTTTCCTAAAATAAATACTGAAATATAAATAAACTGACGTCACATCCTCACTGATGATGTCATTGACAGCGAGTGCATCTTCAAATATAGTACTGAATTCTTTAGTACCTGGCTGTTAAAAAAACATTGGGACACTCTAAAGGTCGTCTTCACACCGGTACACCATGGTGTCTGCAGCAACCATGCCCAGCCATCAAGTAGGCAACCAGAGGACTGTGTGATCACTCATTGAGTCATACATTTTGATGGTAGCGCCACCTCGCTGGGGCTCCACTAGTACAATCTGGCCGACCTGACACCTGTGGTGTGATATGTTCCATACATTTCACTGGTGGCGCCACCATGTTGTGTCGGTATCAAGGCGCCCTTATAGTAAAATATCAAGTATACAAAATTTGCCGATGATTCTCGAAAGAAAAGTGGAATAACTACGTTCTAAAAATGGAATGAAAATTTCAATGGTAGACAATTATTCTCTGTGAAATTACCATCTTATAAGAGTAACTTTTTCAGAAACATTTTTTCACAATCAATTTACCAAATTGTTCAAAGATTTTGAATTCTCTTAGTGCTATTTACAGGTTAATATATGATAATTAGTTCTAAAACTAATTTTCTTTGTTTCCAAAAGATTAATTTGTCAGCCAATAAAGTTACGCGACTAAAGGATTATTATTTTAATAGGTAAAGTTTTAAATAGTTCGAATCCATGAAAATGCCCCTTTCTCATATATGTTCACCAATTAAGCGTAGAATTCATATTTTATCAACTTTCGGAATAATTATTCCCATCATACCGTCTACACTAAGATTGAAGTTTAATAACTTTCCACTCAGACATCGTGGTCCAAAAATTTTCATTCATTGATCGTCGACATTTAAATAATTAAATAATATTTTAAGGTTATTGTTTAAAATTAAAATGGGAACTTTTTTGCAATTTAGATTAAACAGTAATTACATATTTGTAGAATGTTCATTAATAAAATTATAAAGTATAATTAATAAACATTAATTTATGGCTTTTAAAATGTAACATTATGTTAGCAAGTTGTAAGAAAAACGTAATGGTTTCTTTAAAAATATATCATAACTTTTTATGGCCCAAGATGAGCCATCACCGTTGTGTAGAGGGGTGATGAAATGATTTCTGCCGTCGGTGGGATTCGAACCCACAACCCTTGGATTATGAGTCCAGTGCTCTACCACTGAGCCACCCACTCCCCTACAGGGTGTATATTATTATTATTCATTTAACAACAATAACTATAGGAATAAAAAAGACTTAGTCTTAAATAAAGGTACCAATTTTCATTAAATATCGATATTTAAAAACATTTTAAAACAATAAAAGGCCCTAACTAATTTTTCTAAGGTTAAAAATTACTTAACCTATAAATAACTTAGGTTAGAGTATTGGTGAATAAGGTGAGAAAATAGCAATAAATTTCACTTGTAACTGTTAATTTTTCTTTGTAGTAAATAAAAATACAGTTGCCTTATTCGACCAAATATTTGTTACACATTCAACTAAAAGGTTTTTCCTTACTGATTTTTTTTATTAATAAATGTTTATGAATTTATCTCAGTAGTGGTTATTATTGATTTTTAAAATTACAAGCCAATTAGAAACATACCTGAGGTTAAGAATCTCTACTCTGTATAGTAGATGGCGCCCAATGCATTCGGTCAAACGTAAGAATTTACATTCTGTTTGAGCTTAAGAAAGAGGTAAGAATAAAAGTATTCCCATAAATTTTAAATTTATTTAAAAAGAAAAGTTGCTTAATAAAGTAAGTAAATTAGAAATAAATTAAAGTAAATAAAAAGGAAAAGAGTTGTAGTCGAGGTTAGTTGATTCAAAAATAAAACAACGAAATTTTATAGGTTATGTACTAAAATTTAAAATTAAAAGTCAATAAAAATAAAATAAATTAAACAACATCCTATCACAACAAAGTAATTACGTAACAATACATATGTACAGATAACTAAAACAGTTTTTTTAATGCCCTTCTAATGGATGGTAATAACTTTCCACTCAGACATCGTGGTCCAAAAATTTTCATTCATTGATCGTCGACATTTAAATAATTAAATAATATTTTAAGGTTATTGTTTAAAATTAAAATGGGAACTTTTTTGCAATTTAGATTAAACAGTAATTACATATTTGTAGAATGTTCATTAATAAAATTATAAAGTATAATTAATAAACATTAATTTATGGCTTTTAAAATGTAACATTATGTTAGCAAGTTGTAAGAAAAACGTAATGGTTTCTTTAAAAATATATCATAACTTTTTATGGCCCAAGATGAGCCATCACCGTTGTGTAGAGGGGTGATGGCCTGTAGCCCGTAGTGGCCATGAATGGAGTATGACGGAGGTATTAATGGCCATGGATGGCGTTGGAATCGGTCCGATTGCACACATCAAAGAAGCATGCGCAACAAATCTGCGCAGTGGTTATGTGGCATGTCAATACAATGGTCCAGCATTGGCCGATCACACAAAGCTGCACTAGTAGTAGCGATTTCCTCGTTCTTTATCTATGTATCTATAGATTAGGATTTTATTTATTATTTATTTATTTATTAAACGGACAAGCCAATTACAAAAAAAAACGAAAAACAACGTTAAATATTCTGTAAAGGTTAACTAAATTGACCAGTTCAAAAAGAGAATACAAAATTTAATATTCAATACGAAGAGTAAAAACGAATGTGATTTCAAAAATAATGTTTGAAAGTAATTTTAACATAGTAATTGTAAAAGAAACTATAAAATTTCATGTGTCAAAAGTTAACATGGTAATCCCATAAGAGATTTTCATCAACAGATTTAGGGTATTTACAAATAATCTAGCAAAGAACTGAATAAAAAAATTTAAAATAATATAATCTCAGATAAGTCTGCGATCACAATAACAATGAGAAATAGTATAAATCGGGAAAATAGAGTGTTGGGACTTCTATTTTGAAGAATTACAGTAAAAAAGGCAATAATTATAGTTTTATGAGATATGAAGTAGAAATTGTACAAAAATTACATCAAAATTATTCTTTTTGTGCTAATTAAAAATTGTATAAAAATTAATAATTTTTTAATTTTGTAAAAATTTAAGTTAAAAAACTGTCAAATTCCAATCTAGTGAGCTATGACTTGGGCTTTTATAAAAACTATTTCTCGTTGTCAAGCCAGGCTTTTTCCTTAAAACTCTTGAACAGTTCACGTTGCTCTGCATGACTAAAAACAAACGAAGCCAAGTCAAAGCAACACTGATAAAAGAATAAAAATCAGTACCTATCAAGAAGTGACGCTATTTTGCAAGAAAAAAGAAAAAACTTTTGAATCAAGAGAAGAAGCCACAATTATCCATCCTGTCCTGCATCCCGATTAAGAGATCCAGAGTATCCTGATATCCTGATCGAATTATATCCTGACTAAATTTATCCAGTTTCCGTTTTGAAAAACATTCCATTTGTATTTTTGAAGAACGGCAAATAATAATAATAGCCGTCCCTCCCCCGCACAAGCTGCAGAGCTTCTGGGGTTCACTCGTAAGGGAGTGAATTGCAGGGTGTATATATTTTTTTTTTTTGTTTTTACTTCAGTGTCAACGGCATCGACTACTCTGGTCATTAGCCTCGTGTTCTGTGTAGGCTTTGTTACTGTTTCCCAGCGCCACTTTAGGAACAGCACTGTTAATTAGAACCCAACAGTGAATGGTCGAGTGGGGAATCACACCTGGTATATGAAAATCAATTTCTAAATTTTTAATTAATTAAAAATCAGAAAATGATTTCTGCCGTCGGTGGGATTCGAACCCACAACCCTTGGATTATGAGTCCAGTGCTCTACCACTGAGCCACCCACTCCCCTACAGGGTGTATATTATTATTATTCATTTAACAACAATAACTATAGGAATAAAAAAGACTTAGTCTTAAATAAAGGTACCAATTTTCATTAAATATCGATATTTAAAAACATTTTAAAACAATAAAAGGCCCTAACTAATTTTTCTAAGGTTAAAAATTACTTAACCTATAAATAACTTAGGTTAGAGTATTGGTGAATAAGGTGAGAAAATAGCAATAAATTTCACTTGTAACTGTTAATTTTTCTTTGTAGTAAATAAAAATACAGTTACCTTATTCGACCAAATATTTGTTACACATTCAACTAAAAGGTTTTTCCTTACTGATTTTTTTTATTAATAAATGTTTATGAATTTATCTCAGTAGTGGTTATTATTGATTTTTAAAATTACAAGCCAATTAGAAACATACCTGAGGTTAAGAATCTCTACTCTGTATAGTAGATGGCGCCCAATGCATTCGGTCAAACGTAAGAATTTACATTCTGTTTGAGCTTAAGAAAGAGGTAAGAATAAAAGTATTCCCATAAATTTTAAATTTATTTAAAAAGAAAAGTTGCTTAATAAAGTAAGTAAATTAGAAATAAATTAAAGTAAATAAAAAGGAAAAGAGTTGTAGTCGAGGTTAGTTGATTCAAAAATAAAACAACGAAATTTTATAGGTTATGTACTAAAATTTAAAATTAAAAGTCAATAAAAATAAAATAAATTAAACAACATCCTATCACAACAAAGTAATTACGTAACAATACATATGTACAGATAACTAAAACAGTTTTTTTAATGCCCTTCTAATGGATGGTAATAACTTTCCACTCAGACATCGTGGTCCAAAAATTTTCATTCATTGATCGTCGACATTTAAATAATTAAATAATATTTTAAGGTTATTGTTTAAAATTAAAATGGGAACTTTTTTGCAATTTAGATTAAACAGTAATTACATATTTGTAGAATGTTCATTAATAAAATTATAAAGTATAATTAATAAACATTAATTTATGGCTTTTAAAATGTAACATTATGTTAGCAAGTTGTAAGAAAAACGTAATGGTTTCTTTAAAAATATATCATAACTTTTTATGGCCCAAGATGAGCCATCACCGTTGTGTAGAGGGGTGATGGCCTGTAGCCCGTAGTGGCCATGAATGGAGTATGACGGAGGTATTAATGGCCATGGATGGCGTTGGAATCGGTCCGATTGCACACATCAAAGAAGCATGCGCAACAAATCTGCGCAGTGGTTATGTGGCATGTCAATACAATGGTCCAGCATTGGCCGATCACACAAAGCTGCACTAGTAGTAGCGATTTCCTCGTTCTTTATCTATGTATCTATAGATTAGGATTTTATTTATTATTTATTTATTTATTAAACGGACAAGCCAATTACAAAAAAAAACGAAAAACAACGTTAAATATTCTGTAAAGGTTAACTAAATTGACCAGTTCAAAAAGAGAATACAAAATTTAATATTCAATACGAAGAGTAAAAACGAATGTGATTTCAAAAATAATGTTTGAAAGTAATTTTAACATAGTAATTGTAAAAGAAACTATAAAATTTCATGTGTCAAAAGTTAACATGGTAATCCCATAAGAGATTTTCATCAACAGATTTAGGGTATTTACAAATAATCTAGCAAAGAACTGAATAAAAAAATTTAAAATAATATAATCTCAGATAAGTCTGCGATCACAATAACAATGAGAAATAGTATAAATCGGGAAAATAGAGTGTTGGGACTTCTATTTTGAAGAATTACAGTAAAAAAGGCAATAATTATAGTTTTATGAGATATGAAGTAGAAATTGTACAAAAATTACATCAAAATTATTCTTTTTGTGCTAATTAAAAATTGTATAAAAATTAATAATTTTTTAATTTTGTAAAAATTTAAGTTAAAAAACTGTCAAATTCCAATCTAGTGAGCTATGACTTGGGCTTTTATAAAAACTATTTCTCGTTGTCAAGCCAGGCTTTTTCCTTAAAACTCTTGAACAGTTCACGTTGCTCTGCATGACTAAAAACAAACGAAGCCAAGTCAAAGCAACACTGATAAAAGAATAAAAATCAGTACCTATCAAGAAGTGACGCTATTTTGCAAGAAAAAAGAAAAAACTTTTGAATCAAGAGAAGAAGCCACAATTATCCATCCTGTCCTGCATCCCGATTAAGAGATCCAGAGTATCCTGATATCCTGATCGAATTATATCCTGACTAAATTTATCCAGTTTCCGTTTTGAAAAACATTCCATTTGTATTTTTGAAGAACGGCAAATAATAATAATAGCCGTCCCTCCCCCGCACAAGCTGCAGAGCTTCTGGGGTTCACTCGTAAGGGAGTGAATTGCAGGGTGTATATATTTTTTTTTTTTGTTTTTACTTCAGTGTCAACGGCATCGACTACTCTGGTCATTAGCCTCGTGTTCTGTGTAGGCTTTGTTACTGTTTCCCAGCGCCACTTTAGGAACAGCACTGTTAATTAGAACCCAACAGTGAATGGTCGAGTGGGGAATCACACCTGGTATATGAAAATCAATTTCTAAATTTTTAATTAATTAAAAATCAGAAAATGATTTCTGCCGTCGGTGGGATTCGAACCCACAACCCTTGGATTATGAGTCCAGTGCTCTACCACTGAGCCACCCACTCCCCTACAGGGTGTATATTATTATTATTCATTTAACAACAATAACTATAGGAATAAAAAAGACTTAGTCTTAAATAAAGGTACCAATTTTCATTAAATATCGATATTTAAAAACATTTTAAAACAATAAAAGGCCCTAACTAATTTTTCTAAGGTTAAAAATTACTTAACCTATAAATAACTTAGGTTAGAGTATTGGTGAATAAGGTGAGAAAATAGCAATAAATTTCACTTGTAACTGTTAATTTTTCTTTGTAGTAAATAAAAATACAGTTACCTTATTCGACCAAATATTTGTTACACATTCAACTAAAAGGTTTTTCCTTACTGATTTTTTTTATTAATAAATGTTTATGAATTTATCTCAGTAGTGGTTATTATTGATTTTTAAAATTACAAGCCAATTAGAAACATACCTGAGGTTAAGAATCTCTACTCTGTATAGTAGATGGCGCCCAATGCATTCGGTCAAACGTAAGAATTTACATTCTGTTTGAGCTTAAGAAAGAGGTAAGAATAAAAGTATTCCCATAAATTTTAAATTTATTTAAAAAGAAAAGTTGCTTAATAAAGTAAGTAAATTAGAAATAAATTAAAGTAAATAAAAAGGAAAAGAGTTGTAGTCGAGGTTAGTTGATTCAAAAATAAAACAACGAAATTTTATAGGTTATGTACTAAAATTTAAAATTAAAAGTCAATAAAAATAAAATAAATTAAACAACATCCTATCACAACAAAGTAATTACGTAACAATACATATGTACAGATAACTAAAACAGTTTTTTTAATGCCCTTCTAATGGATGGTAATAACTTTCCACTCAGACATCGTGGTCCAAAAATTTTCATTCATTGATCGTCGACATTTAAATAATTAAATAATATTTTAAGGTTATTGTTTAAAATTAAAATGGGAACTTTTTTGCAATTTAGATTAAACAGTAATTACATATTTGTAGAATGTTCATTAATAAAATTATAAAGTATAATTAATAAACATTAATTTATGGCTTTTAAAATGTAACATTATGTTAGCAAGTTGTAAGAAAAACGTAATGGTTTCTTTAAAAATATATCATAACTTTTTATGGCCCAAGATGAGCCATCACCGTTGTGTAGAGGGGTGATGGCCTGTAGCCCGTAGTGGCCATGAATGGAGTATGACGGAGGTATTAATGGCCATGGATGGCGTTGGAATCGGTCCGATTGCACACATCAAAGAAGCATGCGCAACAAATCTGCGCAGTGGTTATGTGGCATGTCAATACAATGGTCCAGCATTGGCCGATCACACAAAGCTGCACTAGTAGTAGCGATTTCCTCGTTCTTTATCTATGTATCTATAGATTAGGATTTTATTTATTATTTATTTATTTATTAAACGGACAAGCCAATTACAAAAAAAAACGAAAAACAACGTTAAATATTCTGTAAAGGTTAACTAAATTGACCAGTTCAAAAAGAGAATACAAAATTTAATATTCAATACGAAGAGTAAAAACGAATGTGATTTCAAAAATAATGTTTGAAAGTAATTTTAACATAGTAATTGTAAAAGAAACTATAAAATTTCATGTGTCAAAAGTTAACATGGTAATCCCATAAGAGATTTTCATCAACAGATTTAGGGTATTTACAAATAATCTAGCAAAGAACTGAATAAAAAAATTTAAAATAATATAATCTCAGATAAGTCTGCGATCACAATAACAATGAGAAATAGTATAAATCGGGAAAATAGAGTGTTGGGACTTCTATTTTGAAGAATTACAGTAAAAAAGGCAATAATTATAGTTTTATGAGATATGAAGTAGAAATTGTACAAAAATTACATCAAAATTATTCTTTTTGTGCTAATTAAAAATTGTATAAAAATTAATAATTTTTTAATTTTGTAAAAATTTAAGTTAAAAAACTGTCAAATTCCAATCTAGTGAGCTATGACTTGGGCTTTTATAAAAACTATTTCTCGTTGTCAAGCCAGGCTTTTTCCTTAAAACTCTTGAACAGTTCACGTTGCTCTGCATGACTAAAAACAAACGAAGCCAAGTCAAAGCAACACTGATAAAAGAATAAAAATCAGTACCTATCAAGAAGTGACGCTATTTTGCAAGAAAAAAGAAAAAACTTTTGAATCAAGAGAAGAAGCCACAATTATCCATCCTGTCCTGCATCCCGATTAAGAGATCCAGAGTATCCTGATATCCTGATCGAATTATATCCTGACTAAATTTATCCAGTTTCCGTTTTGAAAAACATTCCATTTGTATTTTTGAAGAACGGCAAATAATAATAATAGCCGTCCCTCCCCCGCACAAGCTGCAGAGCTTCTGGGGTTCACTCGTAAGGGAGTGAATTGCAGGGTGTATATATTTTTTTTTTTTGTTTTTACTTCAGTGTCAACGGCATCGACTACTCTGGTCATTAGCCTCGTGTTCTGTGTAGGCTTTGTTACTGTTTCCCAGCGCCACTTTAGGAACAGCACTGTTAATTAGAACCCAACAGTGAATGGTCGAGTGGGGAATCACACCTGGTATATGAAAATCAATTTCTAAATTTTTAATTAATTAAAAATCAGAAAATGATTTCTGCCGTCGGTGGGATTCGAACCCACAACCCTTGGATTATGAGTCCAGTGCTCTACCACTGAGCCACCCACTCCCCTACAGGGTGTATATTATTATTATTCATTTAACAACAATAACTATAGGAATAAAAAAGACTTAGTCTTAAATAAAGGTACCAATTTTCATTAAATATCGATATTTAAAAACATTTTAAAACAATAAAAGGCCCTAACTAATTTTTCTAAGGTTAAAAATTACTTAACCTATAAATAACTTAGGTTAGAGTATTGGTGAATAAGGTGAGAAAATAGCAATAAATTTCACTTGTAACTGTTAATTTTTCTTTGTAGTAAATAAAAATACAGTTACCTTATTCGACCAAATATTTGTTACACATTCAACTAAAAGGTTTTTCCTTACTGATTTTTTTTATTAATAAATGTTTATGAATTTATCTCAGTAGTGGTTATTATTGATTTTTAAAATTACAAGCCAATTAGAAACATACCTGAGGTTAAGAATCTCTACTCTGTATAGTAGATGGCGCCCAATGCATTCGGTCAAACGTAAGAATTTACATTCTGTTTGAGCTTAAGAAAGAGGTAAGAATAAAAGTATTCCCATAAATTTTAAATTTATTTAAAAAGAAAAGTTGCTTAATAAAGTAAGTAAATTAGAAATAAATTAAAGTAAATAAAAAGGAAAAGAGTTGTAGTCGAGGTTAGTTGATTCAAAAATAAAACAACGAAATTTTATAGGTTATGTACTAAAATTTAAAATTAAAAGTCAATAAAAATAAAATAAATTAAACAACATCCTATCACAACAAAGTAATTACGTAACAATACATATGTACAGATAACTAAAACAGTTTTTTTAATGCCCTTCTAATGGATGGTAATAACTTTCCACTCAGACATCGTGGTCCAAAAATTTTCATTCATTGATCGTCGACATTTAAATAATTAAATAATATTTTAAGGTTATTGTTTAAAATTAAAATGGGAACTTTTTTGCAATTTAGATTAAACAGTAATTACATATTTGTAGAATGTTCATTAATAAAATTATAAAGTATAATTAATAAACATTAATTTATGGCTTTTAAAATGTAACATTATGTTAGCAAGTTGTAAGAAAAACGTAATGGTTTCTTTAAAAATATATCATAACTTTTTATGGCCCAAGATGAGCCATCACCGTTGTGTAGAGGGGTGATGGCCTGTAGCCCGTAGTGGCCATGAATGGAGTATGACGGAGGTATTAATGGCCATGGATGGCGTTGGAATCGGTCCGATTGCACACATCAAAGAAGCATGCGCAACAAATCTGCGCAGTGGTTATGTGGCATGTCAATACAATGGTCCAGCATTGGCCGATCACACAAAGCTGCACTAGTAGTAGCGATTTCCTCGTTCTTTATCTATGTATCTATAGATTAGGATTTTATTTATTATTTATTTATTTATTAAACGGACAAGCCAATTACAAAAAAAAACGAAAAACAACGTTAAATATTCTGTAAAGGTTAACTAAATTGACCAGTTCAAAAAGAGAATACAAAATTTAATATTCAATACGAAGAGTAAAAACGAATGTGATTTCAAAAATAATGTTTGAAAGTAATTTTAACATAGTAATTGTAAAAGAAACTATAAAATTTCATGTGTCAAAAGTTAACATGGTAATCCCATAAGAGATTTTCATCAACAGATTTAGGGTATTTACAAATAATCTAGCAAAGAACTGAATAAAAAAATTTAAAATAATATAATCTCAGATAAGTCTGCGATCACAATAACAATGAGAAATAGTATAAATCGGGAAAATAGAGTGTTGGGACTTCTATTTTGAAGAATTACAGTAAAAAAGGCAATAATTATAGTTTTATGAGATATGAAGTAGAAATTGTACAAAAATTACATCAAAATTATTCTTTTTGTGCTAATTAAAAATTGTATAAAAATTAATAATTTTTTAATTTTGTAAAAATTTAAGTTAAAAAACTGTCAAATTCCAATCTAGTGAGCTATGACTTGGGCTTTTATAAAAACTATTTCTCGTTGTCAAGCCAGGCTTTTTCCTTAAAACTCTTGAACAGTTCACGTTGCTCTGCATGACTAAAAACAAACGAAGCCAAGTCAAAGCAACACTGATAAAAGAATAAAAATCAGTACCTATCAAGAAGTGACGCTATTTTGCAAGAAAAAAGAAAAAACTTTTGAATCAAGAGAAGAAGCCACAATTATCCATCCTGTCCTGCATCCCGATTAAGAGATCCAGAGTATCCTGATATCCTGATCGAATTATATCCTGACTAAATTTATCCAGTTTCCGTTTTGAAAAACATTCCATTTGTATTTTTGAAGAACGGCAAATAATAATAATAGCCGTCCCTCCCCCGCACAAGCTGCAGAGCTTCTGGGGTTCACTCGTAAGGGAGTGAATTGCAGGGTGTATATATTTTTTTTTTTTGTTTTTACTTCAGTGTCAACGGCATCGACTACTCTGGTCATTAGCCTCGTGTTCTGTGTAGGCTTTGTTACTGTTTCCCAGCGCCACTTTAGGAACAGCACTGTTAATTAGAACCCAACAGTGAATGGTCGAGTGGGGAATCACACCTGGTATATGAAAATCAATTTCTAAATTTTTAATTAATTAAAAATCAGAAAATGATTTCTGCCGTCGGTGGGATTCGAACCCACAACCCTTGGATTATGAGTCCAGTGCTCTACCACTGAGCCACCCACTCCCCTACAGGGTGTATATTATTATTATTCATTTAACAACAATAACTATAGGAATAAAAAAGACTTAGTCTTAAATAAAGGTACCAATTTTCATTAAATATCGATATTTAAAAACATTTTAAAACAATAAAAGGCCCTAACTAATTTTTCTAAGGTTAAAAATTACTTAACCTATAAATAACTTAGGTTAGAGTATTGGTGAATAAGGTGAGAAAATAGCAATAAATTTCACTTGTAACTGTTAATTTTTCTTTGTAGTAAATAAAAATACAGTTACCTTATTCGACCAAATATTTGTTACACATTCAACTAAAAGGTTTTTCCTTACTGATTTTTTTTATTAATAAATGTTTATGAATTTATCTCAGTAGTGGTTATTATTGATTTTTAAAATTACAAGCCAATTAGAAACATACCTGAGGTTAAGAATCTCTACTCTGTATAGTAGATGGCGCCCAATGCATTCGGTCAAACGTAAGAATTTACATTCTGTTTGAGCTTAAGAAAGAGGTAAGAATAAAAGTATTCCCATAAATTTTAAATTTATTTAAAAAGAAAAGTTGCTTAATAAAGTAAGTAAATTAGAAATAAATTAAAGTAAATAAAAAGGAAAAGAGTTGTAGTCGAGGTTAGTTGATTCAAAAATAAAACAACGAAATTTTATAGGTTATGTACTAAAATTTAAAATTAAAAGTCAATAAAAATAAAATAAATTAAACAACATCCTATCACAACAAAGTAATTACGTAACAATACATATGTACAGATAACTAAAACAGTTTTTTTAATGCCCTTCTAATGGATGGTAATAACTTTCCACTCAGACATCGTGGTCCAAAAATTTTCATTCATTGATCGTCGACATTTAAATAATTAAATAATATTTTAAGGTTATTGTTTAAAATTAAAATGGGAACTTTTTTGCAATTTAGATTAAACAGTAATTACATATTTGTAGAATGTTCATTAATAAAATTATAAAGTATAATTAATAAACATTAATTTATGGCTTTTAAAATGTAACATTATGTTAGCAAGTTGTAAGAAAAACGTAATGGTTTCTTTAAAAATATATCATAACTTTTTATGGCCCAAGATGAGCCATCACCGTTGTGTAGAGGGGTGATGAAATGATTTCTGCCGTCGGTGGGATTCGAACCCACAACCCTTGGATTATGAGTCCAGTGCTCTACCACTGAGCCACCCACTCCCCTACAGGGTGTATATTATTATTATTCATTTAACAACAATAACTATAGGAATAAAAAAGACTTAGTCTTAAATAAAGGTACCAATTTTCATTAAATATCGATATTTAAAAACATTTTAAAACAATAAAAGGCCCTAACTAATTTTTCTAAGGTTAAAAATTACTTAACCTATAAATAACTTAGGTTAGAGTATTGGTGAATAAGGTGAGAAAATAGCAATAAATTTCACTTGTAACTGTTAATTTTTCTTTGTAGTAAATAAAAATACAGTTACCTTATTCGACCAAATATTTGTTACACATTCAACTAAAAGGTTTTTCCTTACTGATTTTTTTTATTAATAAATGTTTATGAATTTATCTCAGTAGTGGTTATTATTGATTTTTAAAATTACAAGCCAATTAGAAACATACCTGAGGTTAAGAATCTCTACTCTGTATAGTAGATGGCGCCCAATGCATTCGGTCAAACGTAAGAATTTACATTCTGTTTGAGCTTAAGAAAGAGGTAAGAATAAAAGTATTCCCATAAATTTTAAATTTATTTAAAAAGAAAAGTTGCTTAATAAAGTAAGTAAATTAGAAATAAATTAAAGTAAATAAAAAGGAAAAGAGTTGTAGTCGAGGTTAGTTGATTCAAAAATAAAACAACGAAATTTTATAGGTTATGTACTAAAATTTAAAATTAAAAGTCAATAAAAATAAAATAAATTAAACAACATCCTATCACAACAAAGTAATTACGTAACAATACATATGTACAGATAACTAAAACAGTTTTTTTAATGCCCTTCTAATGGATGGTAATAACTTTCCACTCAGACATCGTGGTCCAAAAATTTTCATTCATTGATCGTCGACATTTAAATAATTAAATAATATTTTAAGGTTATTGTTTAAAATTAAAATGGGAACTTTTTTGCAATTTAGATTAAACAGTAATTACATATTTGTAGAATGTTCATTAATAAAATTATAAAGTATAATTAATAAACATTAATTTATGGCTTTTAAAATGTAACATTATGTTAGCAAGTTGTAAGAAAAACGTAATGGTTTCTTTAAAAATATATCATAACTTTTTATGGCCCAAGATGAGCCATCACCGTTGTGTAGAGGGGTGATGGCCTGTAGCCCGTAGTGGCCATGAATGGAGTATGACGGAGGTATTAATGGCCATGGATGGCGTTGGAATCGGTCCGATTGCACACATCAAAGAAGCATGCGCAACAAATCTGCGCAGTGGTTATGTGGCATGTCAATACAATGGTCCAGCATTGGCCGATCACACAAAGCTGCACTAGTAGTAGCGATTTCCTCGTTCTTTATCTATGTATCTATAGATTAGGATTTTATTTATTATTTATTTATTTATTAAACGGACAAGCCAATTACAAAAAAAAACGAAAAACAACGTTAAATATTCTGTAAAGGTTAACTAAATTGACCAGTTCAAAAAGAGAATACAAAATTTAATATTCAATACGAAGAGTAAAAACGAATGTGATTTCAAAAATAATGTTTGAAAGTAATTTTAACATAGTAATTGTAAAAGAAACTATAAAATTTCATGTGTCAAAAGTTAACATGGTAATCCCATAAGAGATTTTCATCAACAGATTTAGGGTATTTACAAATAATCTAGCAAAGAACTGAATAAAAAAATTTAAAATAATATAATCTCAGATAAGTCTGCGATCACAATAACAATGAGAAATAGTATAAATCGGGAAAATAGAGTGTTGGGACTTCTATTTTGAAGAATTACAGTAAAAAAGGCAATAATTATAGTTTTATGAGATATGAAGTAGGAATTGTACAAAAATTACATCAAAATTATTCTTTTTGTGCTAATTAAAAATTGTATAAAAATTAATAATTTTTTAATTTTGTAAAAATTTAAGTTAAAAAACTGTCAAATTCCAATCTAGTGAGCTATGACTTGGGCTTTTATAAAAACTATTTCTCGTTGTCAAGCCAGGCTTTTTCCTTAAAACTCTTGAACAGTTCACGTTGCTCTGCATGACTAAAAACAAACGAAGCCAAGTCAAAGCAACACTGATAAAAGAATAAAAATCAGTACCTATCAAGAAGTGACGCTATTTTGCAAGAAAAAAGAAAAAACTTTTGAATCAAGAGAAGAAGCCACAATTATCCATCCTGTCCTGCATCCCGATTAAGAGATCCAGAGTATCCTGATATCCTGATCGAATTATATCCTGACTAAATTTATCCAGTTTCCGTTTTGAAAAACATTCCATTTGTATTTTTGAAGAACGGCAAATAATAATAATAGCCGTCCCTCCCCCGCACAAGCTGCAGAGCTTCTGGGGTTCACTCGTAAGGGAGTGAATTGCAGGGTGTATATATTTTTTTTTTTTGTTTTTACTTCAGTGTCAACGGCATCGACTACTCTGGTCATTAGCCTCGTGTTCTGTGTAGGCTTTGTTACTGTTTCCCAGCGCCACTTTAGGAACAGCACTGTTAATTAGAACCCAACAGTGAATGGTCGAGTGGGGAATCACACCTGGTATATGAAAATCAATTTCTAAATTTTTAATTAATTAAAAATCAGAAAATGATTTCTGCCGTCGGTGGGATTCGAACCCACAACCCTTGGATTATGAGTCCAGTGCTCTACCACTGAGCCACCCACTCCCCTACAGGGTGTATATTATTATTATTCATTTAACAACAATAACTATAGGAATAAAAAAGACTTAGTCTTAAATAAAGGTACCAATTTTCATTAAATATCGATATTTAAAAACATTTTAAAACAATAAAAGGCCCTAACTAATTTTTCTAAGGTTAAAAATTACTTAACCTATAAATAACTTAGGTTAGAGTATTGGTGAATAAGGTGAGAAAATAGCAATAAATTTCACTTGTAACTGTTAATTTTTCTTTGTAGTAAATAAAAATACAGTTACCTTATTCGACCAAATATTTGTTACACATTCAACTAAAAGGTTTTTCGTTACTGATTTTTTTTATTAATAAATGTTTATGAATTTATCTCAGTAGTGGTTATTATTGATTTTTAAAATTACAAGCCAATTAGAAACATACCTGAGGTTAAGAATCTCTACTCTGTATAGTAGATGGCGCCCAATGCATTCGGTCAAACGTAAGAATTTACATTCTGTCTGAGCTTACGAAAGAGGTATGAATAAAAGTATTTCCCATAAATTTTAAATTTATTTAAAAAGAAAAGTTGGTTAATAAAGTAAGTAAATTAGAAATAAATTAAAGTAAATAAAAAGGAAAAGAGTTGTAGTCGAGGTTAGTTGATTCAAAAATAAAACAACGAAATTTTATAGGTTATGTACTAAAATTTAAAATTAAAAGTCAATAAAAATAAAATAAATTAAACAACATCCTATCACAACAAAGTAATTACGTAACAATACATATGTACAGATAACTAAAACAGTTTTTTTAATGCCCTTCTAATGGATGGTAAAGATCAATCGAACAGTTCAAGTTTGCTGTTGTGAGTGGGTGCTGATTTCATTATTCTATTGAGGGCCATAAAGTGAAGTAAGCTCAACAATTTCAGGACTATCAATACTGCCATTGATAATTTTATTGTAGTTATTCAAATTCAGAACATTTAATATTTGTGGATAATTATTATTCTTATCTATTCATTCCCAAGTTATAGCCACAGTGTGATAACATTAGGAAGATCATTGACAAAGATATTGAACAATAGTGGTGCCATGTGAGATCCCTGAGGTACCCCTGAAGGAATTTAAATTGGATCTGATACTGAATTTAATAATAAATTATAATTTCAATTTACAGTGGTCCAATGTATGGAGTCAACCAATTTGTTAATGGTCACCTTTAATCGTTTCTCAAAAAAATTAAGTTCATTATTCTATTAGTAATAATAATATTTTTTGTCTACAGTATTTCTTGATTTCCAATAACAAAACCAAGAGTCTTTGAACGCTGAAAATCGTACACAAACCGGACATAGGACACGTCCGCTTTGACCTTCCAAAAAAATCACAGAAAAATCGATCCCTCTACATAATGAAACACGTAATCGTGCCTAATCACCAACCAAAACGTCTGTTATAAAAATTAATCACATGAATCACGCCTGGCTATTGCGCTAATAATCTTGATAATATCGATCAGTTTATAAATAGTTACAGGGTGTTAAGATTAAATTTAATTAATATCTTAGTTTTGTTTCGAAGTAAACATTTTATTTTGTTTATTTTAATGATATCTACAATTACTAAAACACCGTGTTTAGTATTATAATTAAGAAAACCTCAACAATGCACAACTTGTAAAGAAAATCTGGTGTTAACTCTTCTTCAGTCTATGTCGACAGACTGCCAACACTCTTAATATTTTATTGTTATGGTTTTCATTACTTTTATCCCAAATACACGTATTTTTTTCAACTATGGTCCATTTTTATGTATGAGAGAGTAATAAAACAGCATTTCTAATGCAAAACTTAGTACGGTCATTTTAAATATTTTTACGGAATAATCTAAATATTTCCTAAAATTGTCATAAATGTACCTGAGCTAATACAAGTTTTGGGTCTTTTATTGGTCTTTTATAACCATAGGCTGTACAGAACAATAGAAAAAGGTTTGGACAGGCCAAAAGCCCTGTGTATTAAAGATAACATAGCCGTATCTTAAGATTATTTTCAATAAATACCTATTTGCCAATTTTGTTTTATTTTAATTCCAAGAATTCCTTACAGTAATCGAATTATAAGTAGATAAATCCCTTACCAACAAATTTCACCGAAAATGCGATTGTAGGTTTTCCATTTAGTAAGGAGGTCCAGTTGTGTATTCTTGACAGCTTACTAAATGTCGTTTAGTTGCAACATGCAAGGTGCAGTGTGCAGTCTATTGTGAATTCTAGTGTGATCATGGAAAATTTGGAAGTACCGCGTAAACGACAAAAAATCGGTCCTGTAACAGTTAATGAAAAAACATTAATATTTGTTTGTTTTAAATCATTTACAGACAAACATTTATGTAAAAGTGTTGATGACACAGTGGAATTAGTTAGTAGTACGCTTGGTGTTGGGAAATCTACGATTTACAGAGTTGTTAAAGAAGAGAAATGTGGCGAGTTTCAAACAGCACGTAAAGCTCCGGAAAACCAAAATTTAAAATAGAAAATTATTTGAAAGAAAGACTTCGAAGGAAAGTGCATGCGTTCTTCTTTAGAAAAGAATTTCCGACAGTAGACAAAGTTCTTGCCACGGTTCGAGATGATAAGGATTACCCTGAAATGAGTCGAAGCACACTATGGAAACTTTTAAAAGAAATAGGTTTTCTATGGAAAAAGCATTCCAGAAAGTCTATTTTAATAGAAAGAAGCGATATTGTAGTATGGAGAAGAAATTACCTAAGGACTATAAAAGAAATGAGAAACCAAAGAAGAAATATATTTTATTTAGATGAAACATGGATCAACGAGGGACATACACCAAATAAATTATGGCTAGATGAAACTGTTACAAGTCGAAGACAGGCTTTTTTTAAATAATTTATCTACTGGTTTAAATCCACCATCAGGAAAGGGGCGCAGACTGATAATAGTACGAAACGAAATTTAACATTTTATTATAAGGATACTGATGTGTGACAATTTTATTTATACACAATGTAATGTAAATAAACTAGGAATGCCACTGAATCTGTTCACTGTACTATGTACAATGACAGATTGTGCATGACATACATAAATATATATATAGAAAAAACATAATGTAAAAATATACTATATACATAAAACTAATAATATACATAATTTAATTTTTTTTTTTTTTTTTTAAATTTTTTTTTTAAATTTTAGCGAAAGAAAGAGTGACCCATTTATTTTTAATTTTAAATAATTACCTTTACAACATGAATTTGATTAAACTTTATACTTTATTATTATTATTATAATTTTAGTATTTTTAAAGCTTACAGTTTAATTTTTTTTGAATACTTTATTTTATTATATTGTGGAAGAAGTGACGCGGCATTTTTTTTATAAATTCTTTTGTAGATTTTTTAAAATTTTTTATTGATTTTATTTCTCTAATCTCTGGTGGAATACTATTAAAGATTTTTGGTCCTAGATAGCTGTAACTGTTTTGTCCAACTGATTTATTCATACGTGGCGGCAAGAAATTTTCTCTATTCCTCGTGCCATATTGATGTAAAGCTGTGTGAAGTTCATTTTGATTTTGGAATTGATGGGTGAGTATTGCTTGATAGAATAATTGCCTTAAATCAAATATTTGAGTTTCATGATAAACATTTTCAGTAGGATATCTTCGGTTTTTGTTAAGCATTATTTTTAAAAAACTTTTTTGAATAATTTCTATTGGTTTTAATTGAGTTTTAGTGACTCCACCCCATCCGATTATTCCATAGCTGAGATGAGATTCAAACAGACTGTGATACAAAATTTTTCTCTCTGGTAACTTTAGGATTGGTGATATTTGTATGAATTTAAATAATACACTACGCAATTTGTTTAGTAAGTATTGAATATGCTTATCCCAACGCAAGTGATTGACTACTACTATACCTAAATATTTTATTTTGTTTTCAGACAATATACCCGATAGCGATATTTTGAAATTGGGGAAGACCTGAAGCTAGACTGCAGAAGGGTAAGTATACTGTTTTCTTAAAATTAATAGATAGTAATTTGTAGTCAAACCATATTTTTATTTTGGGTAAATCTTCTTCAATCAACTGTTTCAAGTTATTCCAGTCAGAAGCTTCATAGTACATTACTGTGTCATCAGCAAAGCTAATAATATTTGCCTTACTTTCAACTAAAAAGAGATTGTTTAAGTATACAATAAATAGCAGGGGTCCCAAAACTGTTCCCTGTGGTACACCACATATAACTGTTTGATCTTTGCTGATGACATTTTGTATTTTAGTTTTCTGTGTTCTGTTACTTAAATACGATTTCATTAAATTATAGGCTATACCCCTTATACCCATATCTTCAAGAGCATTTAGTAAATGCCAGTGGTCCACAGTGTCGAAAGCTTTAGCCAGGTCTAAAAATATTCCTATTGATGGCTTTTTCTTGTCAATTGATTGGTAAATTTTATTAGTCAGTTCCCTAATCGCATCTTGAGTAGATATTCCCTCCCTGAAACCATATTGGGCTGTCGATAGCAATTTATTTTTGTCTAAAAAACCATTTAGTCGTTTTTTTATTACTTTTTCTAGAATCTTCCCTAGTGCAGATATCAGAGCTATCGGTCTATAGTTTGATATTTCGTTTTTTTCGCCATTTTTACATATGGGAATAATCAAAGACTGCTTAAAATGTTGAGGAAAGATACCCGTAGAGAGACTTGTATTAATAATATTAGTGAGTGGGGCAGCTATAAAGTCTGAAATGTGCTGCAGTGTTTCTGCAGTTACGTTGTCCAATCCTGGAGCTTTCTTCTTTTTTAAACTGGTTATTATATTTTTTACTTCGGTATTAGTTGTGGGAGTTAAAAATATGGAATTATTACATACATTCTTTCTTTCTTGATAATTTTTTGTTTTTTTAATTTTTTTTGCTAAGTTTATTCCTATATTTGTAAAGAAGTTATTAAAATCATCTGCTATGAGATTTGGGTCACTAATTAAATTCCCCTTTTCAGATTTTATACGTGTTATACACTGTTTTTCTTTGTTTTTTGTTAATTCATTTATTACGGACCAAAGTTGTTTGGAGTCATTCTTCTTTTTATCAATAATGTTTCTATAATAGTTCATTTTTGCTTCTTTAATTTGGGTTTTTATATTTTTTTTTATAATTATTGTATTCATTGCACAGAATTACATTTTGTGGATCATTTTTATATTTCTTGTAAATTTCATTTTTTTTGTTAATGAGTTTAATCAATGACCCAGATATCCAAGCCTTTCGTTTTCGTTCATTACTTTTTATTTTAATTTTAATTTCAGATTTTTCGACAGCATCTTGAATGCAGTCTACAAGTTTTCCAACTGCGAAATCTAGATTTTTTATTATTGTAAATTCATGCCAATTGGTATTTTGCATGTGTTGTAATAATTTTTTTTTATTAATTTGTTTGTAATAATTTTTATGTTCGTTCATAATAGGATTTACTTTGCAATTCTTAAGCATAATTTGTAATATTACAAAATGATCTGTAATGAATGTTTCTACAGTTGTTGATATTATATTATCCAAGTTGTTATTATCTGTTTTTATGAAAATGTGGTCTACGCAGGATCCAGAATCAGGTCTAGTAATAGTATTTATGGCCGATAGGTAACCATATTCAGTAAGCAAAGTTAAATAATTCTGATTATCATCTGTATTTTTAGCTAATAAGTTAATGTTAATATCACCAATAAGAATGCTGTAAGAGAACTGTTTAGGGTGACTTTCTAGTAAATCTCTTAAACCTTCTAGAAACATATTAACTTGTTTATCTGAAGGTGATCTGTAAAAAGAATTTATGTAGATAATTTTTTTGTCATATTCTAATTTTACTCGCAGTACAAAAGAATCGCCTAGCTTGACATTTGTATGATTTAAATATAGATTTGTCTTTATGAAAACCAATACACCATCGTTTTGATTTCGAGAGCCATGATTATAAAGTGTCTTATAACCCTCCATTGTATATATCTCAACATTTGGTATAATTCTAGTCTCTGTAAATACAATACAATCAATAGATGTGTCTAGGCCTTCTAGAAATATTTGAAACTCATCTAGGTTTTTTGCTATACTTCGTATATTATTGTGAATAATTTTTATGTTTGGGTTATCTTTATTTATTGCTAAGACGTGTTTTGCCTCGCTGGAACTACTTAATTGAAAATTGTATATTTTTTGTACGTTAAAATCTTGAATATAGGGATCCATTGTATTTATTATTTAGTTTGTTTATATTAGAATATGAAAATGTCAAATTCAGAGAGTAGTATTTTACTGAAACAAGACAAAAGCTTTAAAGATTATAAATAGGAAATATGGAATGCCTTTTATGGGTTTTCTACCATTCTTTTAATCGCTAAAATTTGAAGCAAAATAAAATCGGTAGTTCAAACGGTTTTGTTAAAGGTGGTTTATTGACTTTTGAATCTACTCGTACCGGTGACTACCATGAGGACATGAATGCTGATGTCTTTAAAGAGTGGTTCGAACAAATGATAGATCTTCTTCCTCAGAACTGTATAATGGTAATGGATAATGCAAGTTATCAGAAAAAATGCCCACAACCAAGTGGTTAAAAAAAGATTTACAGAATTGGCTAAATTCAAAGAATATTAAGTTCCATCCCGGTTCTGTGAGAAGAGAACTGTATCATTTGTGTTCCCTTCATAAAGAGAAATTAAAAAAATATGAAATTGATGAAATTGCAAAAAATCGTGGGATGACGGTGGTTAGATCACCACCATATCATTGCGAAGTAAACCCGATTGAACTGATATGGGCACAGATAAAGGGAGAAGTTTCAAGAAAAAATAATTCTTTTAAAATGAGTGATGTTAAACAGTTGTTTTTGGAGGCTGTAAATAATGTGAAGCCTGAAAACTGAGGAAAGGCAGTAAATCATACGATTAAAGAAGAAGAGAAAATGTGGAAGTTATTACTGATGAAATGATCGAGCCACTCATTGTAAATATTGGTTGCGACAGTTCATCTTCTGATTTTGATTCTGATTTGGATTTGTAGGTAAGAAGTAGTTTTTATATTAAAATTATTATTTATGAACGTAACGTTGTTTAAAAGTCAAAGTTTAAACCCTTATACCTACATAACCCGTTTGACACAATGTTCTTAACATACCTTGTGGAAAAATAAAATATTTTAGAAAAAATTGCACTTTTTTACCTTCAGCTGCTTAGAAGTTATAAGCAGGTTAATTAGGTGAAAATATAAGTGTACACCCGATATATTTATTATATTTATACAAAAGTTATTTCATACGAAAATACTCGAGGTATAACTTCACAAAATATTTTAACTGTCTACTAAAAGAAGTGGTACGTCTATGGATTACGAACGCTTTATTATTTTAATACTCTCTCATACATAAAAATAGACTATAGTTCAATTAAAGTAACAATATCGAACTTAAAAGCCATCTTAGAACACGCAGGAACTGAATTAAACTAATCAGTTTTGGCTGTATGAGATTTGCGCCTACCTGTGCTAATCCTCCAGACTGAAGTGGTAATGATTAAAGCAAGGGTAAGATGCATTACCTAAATATAAATTTTTCTAAATGTTCGATTAGCACTTAATTCATCAAAATAGCAGAATAAACCCCAATAATATGAAAATAATAAAAAAAATTATTAAGAGAAAAATGTTGGCAAGAAATCTATCAATACGTATACGTATACTTCTGAACTAAAAATTTACAACTCTCTTCCTGATACACAGGGTGAGTTATGAGAAACTGTACATAGTACTACCTCGTATTGAGGCCCCTATGGGGAATATCAAATGATCATTAAAAAGTGTCTGCCCCCATTGTTTAATAATATATATAGGGGGTTGTCAATTTTGACTGAAATTTTTTTTTGTCATAACTTTTGAACGATTAGTTTGATTTGTCTCATATTTGAAAAAAACTACTACCATCTAATTAAATGAAGCTAGAAAAAATCAGGTCCGGTCTTAAGAAATTAGTTCGTTTTTTTCATATAATACATGTCACCTTTTTTAGATGTGCTGCCATCTATGATTAGAAGAGAGTATTGACAATTACTAAAAGCAAAAAATTCCCGGTGTATTGGGGTTGCATACACAATTTGCATTGTGTGTTGCAAAGCTTTTATTTGACTGATTCTAGTCAAAATGTCACTCTCTTCTTTCGTATCCCTTTCAGAGATTAATACAAAGTTAGAAAACGAGTAAGGAACTTAATTTATCAGATTCGACATCCTAAGACCGGTTTCTGCCTTTCGGCTTCGTCAGTTAGGCTTTTCGAATCCAATAAATAAAATTCCAAACTCGTACAAGTCAATAGCTATATCCGCTATAAGATAAAATTTTTAGATGTGCTGCCATCTATGATTAGAAGAGAGTATTGACAATTACTAAAAGCAAAAAATTCCCGGTGTATTGGGGTTACATACACAATTTGCATTGTGTGTTGCAAAGCTTTTATTTGACTGATTCTAGTCAAAATGTCACTCTCTTCTTTCGTATCCCTTTCAGGGAATTTTTTGCTTTTAGTAATTGTCAATACTCTCTTCTAATCATAGATGGCAGCACATCTAAAAATTTTATCTTATAGCGGATATAGCTATTGACTTATACGAGTTTGGAATTTTATTTATTGGATTCGAAAAGCCTAACTGACGAAGTCGAAAGGCAGAAACCGGATGTCGAATCTGATAAATTAAATTCCTTACTCGTTTTCTAACATGTCACCTTGTATGGTTTTTGAAAACGCTAATAAGGACTTTACAAACTACAGAAATAGACAACAAACATGGCGGATTTATTTTTCCCCCCATGATTACTCAATTTCTTAATTTTTTGTACAAAAATTTAATTTTTAATTACTAGTTCCACCATGTTTTAGTTCTTTTCGAGAATCGGCTTTCAAAAGGAACAAGCTGTTTTGAATAATACTAAAACATCGTCCTGTATAATATTTCTTTAATGATTCATCGCTATTGTCATTTTTTAGAATTCTCAGAATTTCATTTCGAAAAAAAAAATACTTTGATCTTTTTAAATTTACATAAAAGAACTTAACGCAAGTTGAAAAACCAAAGGTTCCAATTTCCCAATTTAACTTAAGGCAAAAAAACTAAAACAAAATTGCATTAAAGAAATGAGGGCGGGCCTATTATTTGATGTTTTATTATTATTATTTTCATATTACTTTTTCAAGCAGTTCAATTAAGGTAACTATCAAACTTAAAAGCCATGTTAAAACACTTTAAGGAACTGAATTGAACTAATCAGTTTTATTTATTTATTGGTTTTACTAAATATCTTGTTTCAAAAATCGGGGCGACACGAGTGGGAAGACGGCAGCCGGAGACGACACCAGCACGGCATCTCGTCTAATGTGAAAGCACTCCATTTATTTCAATAGCATTATTTTAGATGTAGGATTTGTTACAGTTTTCCAGCACCACTTTAGGAACAGTATAATTAATGGTCGAATATCTAAAATACAAAATGTGATTTTTATTTTTGGTAGAATCTGAACCCACGGCCCATAGGTCATTATATCTGCAGTTCGGCAGCCACTTTGTAATAAAATTATACTGTTCCTGTTTTTTTTTGTTATTAAAAAACTATATAAGTTCACCTATTTACCTTCCAAAGAAAAACAAAAACCTACTAAAGGGTAAACAGTTGTTCCAGTTTTTACTTTACATAAAGCACATTACAAGTTGTAAAACTACTAAACTTTAAATGATTAAGTAGTGAAAGTAAATATTTGTTAGTTCACTAATGTAGACTATAGGGTGTATTTGCACACCAAGAAAATAAATGGAGTATACCAAAAATATTCAACAATTTCTAAAACAAAGTACCACGACTTTCAGCACTTTCACTTTGATATCACTACATAAAATCTTTGCAAACAGGAGTTCTAAAAGCATAGCCTTGCGGTGTATTTGGAAGTGAATGTCGACATAATTTGTTCTTACCCTGGTGCCTGAAGGGTAAGAACAAATACAGCAAAGTGAATGACGACGTCGATGTCCAAATAAGGAAATGCTAATAAAACCGTTCTTCATAGAGGATCGTAGCTTCACAGCTAATTAGTCTATTTACCCTAATTTACTATTTTTCTTCTTCTAATTTTGTTCCTTTATATTAGCTGTCAATATTAGTATTTACCATAAATCTTTAGATAACAGAAAATAAATGTGGAAATTAGTTGTTGAGTTGAGTTATGCCTTTACATTTTCATTATAAAATTAGAAGCCCATCTTATAAATTACTTAAAAGTATTATAAATATAAATTACTTCCTTAATGTCTTCAATATTAAACTCTATACAGGGTGAGTCTTGAGGAACTGTACATACTCCTACCTCGTATTGACCATTAAAAAGAGTCTGCTCCCATTGTTTAATAATATACAGGGGAAGTTGTGAATTTTGACAGAAATTTGTTTTGGTCGTTACTTTTGAACAAGTTCGATTTGTCTCATATTTTGGTAAAACGTTTCATGACTACCATCTAATTAACTGATTTATTCAAACTAGAAAAAAAATCAGGTCCGGGCTTATCAAATTAGTTCGTATTGTTTATATAAAAAATTTCACCCTGTATATGGTTTTTGAAGACTCTAATAATGATCTTACAAAGTACATAAATAGACAACAAAAATGGCGTATTTATTTTTTCCCCACAAGATTACTCAATTTCTAATAAATAAATGGACTATAAATTACAAGTTTGGAAAAATGGACCATAGATTTCAAAAAATATAAATTTTCTTGCAAAAACTTAATTTCCAAAATCGGCTTTCAAAAGGTACAACCTATTTTGAATAATATTAAAACATCACCCTTTATAATATTTCTTTATTGATTCATTGGTAATGTCATTTTATCGAGTTCTTAGAATTTTATTTCGAAAGAAAAATATACAGTTTGATCTTTTTAAAATTAAAGAAAGGAAAATAGAACCACATACGAATACCAAAAGAAAAATTGATGACATTTAAGATTTTCGACTTTCAACTTCTTTGTCGGAACATCAAATGTCCAATTGGCTCCCTGAGTGTTAAGGGATCATTTCTAATAATTTTATGAATTAGTTTTTGTCGTATATAAATATTTTCTCGATAAACCATTTCTTTCAATTTACCCCATGGGTCAATCCATACCAAGTGGTCCAAAAAAAAAATAATTGGTTGCTTGACCATCTCAGAAAAAATTAATATTTGGTAGGTAGATTGATTCCCTTATGTTTTGGGGGTTCAAAAATATTTTTTCAAAATTTTTACTGTGTACCATTTGGAAATGGCCCGCACGCTACTTTTCGCGTTTGCAGGTAGGTATAGTCGAACACAATCCTTTATAAGAATGAAAGAACAGCAAAGGATTACCGCGAATAGAACAAATGCTCATGAATCTGGACATTTTTGAGCACTTTAAAGTCGAAAAGTCCATATACATAAAAATAAAATAATATTTTGGCTATTAGGACCACTGTGTATGGACAGTGTACGGTGTTTTCGACATTAAAATACTCAAAAATGTCCAGATCAATCAGTATTTCTTCTATTGGCGGTATCCTTTGCTGTTTTTATAGCGTTTTCTCTTTCTCATAAAGCGGTGGGTTCTACTACATCTACGATTTTTTAAATTGTACAGCAATGGATCGTCTTAGCCTTCTCAAATAAACTGCATTGAGTTCACTACACTGTGGCCTACAAAATAAAACCATAACTACCTAATTATATTTTTAGATGTGCTACCATCTATGGTAAGAAGAGAGTATTGACATTAAATTTTGACTGAATCTAGTCAAGATGTCACTCTCTTCTTTTTTATCCCTTTCAGAGATTAATACAAAGTGAGTAAACCAGTAAGGAATTTTAATTTATTAGATTCGACATCCTAAGACCGGTTTCTGTCTTTCGACTTCATCAGTTAGGCTTTTCTTATAGCGGATATAGCTATTGACTTGTACGAGTTTGGAATTTTATTTATTGGATTCGAAAAGCCTAACTGATGAAGTCGAAAGACAGAAACCGGTCTTAGGATGTCGAATCTAATAAATTAAAATTCCTTACTGGTTTACTTACCTAATTATATGTATTTATTCATATATTTTTACAGATCAAAATTATTGGTCGGAAATTGGCAAAATTCAATTTTTGAAGGGTCATTTTTCTTAGCCTTAATATTTTTTTTGCTCCTACACTACACAGTATAGTGACTTTTTATAAAGTATTAATGGTGAGACTCTTACCCATAAAAAGATATGCATTTTTAAAAAACATCTTTTTGAACTTTTTTCAAGGTTTAACCTGCAATATTTTTGTTGGGGGACCAGATAAAAATCTAAAAAATGAACACATAATAGGTTTATGATATCAAACTTAAGTATAAATTTGAACTTTGAGATTCAACAACAAAAAAATACGTTATTTTCGCATCCGCTATATACAGTACGTATAGTAATATTATGATTATCTAATTAAATACAAACTTAGAATCATTTTGCTAAACTTTTAATTTGTAGTTAAATTTGATTTATTTATTAGTATATCGGTTATTAAAAGCGTTAGACCCAGTAACTAAGGTTCTTATGTTAATAAATTCTAATTAAAATGTAATAAATGTTCTATTTTTTCATTTACATGTCCTGTGTAGGATCAGGTTAAAGCTAGATTAGTTTGTTTAAAACTTACTTCAGACAATGTTAATTTTAATTCTTATATTAATATTCTAATTAAAATTTAGTAAATGTTCTACAAAGTTTTATCGGATCCAGTGCAGGTTCAAGTTGAAGCTGGCATATTAGTTTATAAGTTTTGAAAGACAATGTTAATAAAAATTTTTCTTGTAGAGGAAATTTCTAATAAATGTTTAGAAAATTCTAATTAAAATTTAGTAAATGTTCTATAAGGTTTTATAAGGTCAGGTACAGGTTCAAGTTGAAGCTGGCATATTAGTTTATAAGTTTTGAAAAGTAAGGTTAATAAAAATTTTTCTTGTGGATTATATTTCTAATAAATGTTTAGTAAATTCTAATTAAAATTTAGTAAATATTCTATAAGGTTTTATAAGGTCAGGTACAGGTTCAAGTTGAAGCTGGCATATTAGTTTATAAGTTTTGAAAAGTAAGGTTAATAAAAATTTTTCTTGTGGAGTAGATTTCTAATAAATGTTTAGTAAATTCTAATTAAAATTTAGTAAATATTCTATAAGGTTTTATAAGGTCAGGTACAGGTTCAAGTTGCAGCTGGCATATTAGTTTATAAGTTTTGAAAAGTAAGGTTAATAAAAATTTTTCTTGTGGAGTAGATTTCTAATAAATGTTTAGTAAATTCTAATTAAAATTTAGTAAATATTCTATAAGGTTTTATAAGGTCAGGTACAGGTTCAAGTTGAAGCTGGCATATTAGTTTATAAGTTTTGAAAAGTAAGGTTAATAAAAATTTTTCTTGTGGAGTAGATTTCTAATAAATGTTTAGTAAATTCTAATTAAAATTTAGTAAATATTCTATAAGGTTTTATAAGGTCAGGTACAGGTTCAAGTTGAAGCTGGCATATTAGTTTATAAGTTTTGAAAAGTAAGGTTAATAAAAATTTTTCTTGTGGAGTAGATTTCTAATAAATGTTTAGTAAATTCTAATTAAAATTTAGTAAATATTCTATAAGGTTTTATAAGGTCAGGTACAGGTTCAAGTTGCAGCTGGCATATTAGTTTATAAGTTTTGAAAAGTAAGGTTAATAAAAATTTTTCTTGTGGAGTAGATTTCTAATAAATGTTTAGTAAATTCTAATTAAAATTTAGTAAATATTCTATAAGGTTTTATAAGGTCAGGTACAGGTTCAAGTTGAAGCTGGCATATTAGTTTATAAGTTTTGAAAAGTAAGGTTAATAAAAATTTTTCTTGTGGAGTAGATTTCTAATAAATGTTTAGTAAATTCTAATTAAAATTTAGTAAATGTTCTATAAGGTTTTATCAGGTCAGGTACAGGTTCAAGTTGAAGCTGGCATATTAGTTTATAAGTTTTGAAAAGTAAGGTTAATAAAAATTTTTCTTGTGGAGTAGATTTCTAATAAATGTTTAGTAAATTCTAATTAAAATTTAGTAAATATTCTATAAGGTTTTATCAGGTCAGGTACAGGTTCAAGTTGAAGCTGGCATATTAGTTTGTAAGTTTTGAAAGGCAAGGTTAATAACTTTTTTCTTGTTGAGCCCACTTGGAGGACCCCCCATTCCGCTACAGGGGGGAGTTAAAAATTGCATTTTTAATATGTTTGTAGAAAAATATTTTCCCTATCCTATTTTCTTGACAAAAAATCGAAAACCGGCTAGAACCGGTTTTTGGAAATCTGGAATTCGAAATCCGGGTTTTTAAAAAGTCGGTTTTTGTATAAACCCTAATTTTGTTAATCATTTCTATAAAAAATCACCCCAAATTTGTTGGAAACATAATTGAACTATTTTTTCCAAGAACTATTTAAAAAATATTTCTAAAAGAAAATCAGGGCCTCCCTATAAAACTTTATCTAGTGATCTTTCGACATGCTCCAGAGCCTATTACCGACTTAACGACGTCAAAAGCGGCATTGTGCGCTATCTCGGCAACTTTGGGTCCATCGGAGATCGCACACTTGATGAAATTTATCAGAAAACGAAGGGGAACTGAACACGAAATTCACTCTAGTGAAGGTCAACAGTTCGACCGAGTTGCCAGTTTTGTGGTTTACCGTTTAAAGGCTCCGAGGACATTGAATTTAAAGGCGCTTTAATCGGAATTGGGACCGTTTTAAAAGCATCGATAAAAAACCGATTTTAAAAAGGAGGATTGAATTCGATTTCTATAAATGGATTACCGTATCGAGAAAAATAAATAATTTACATTTTGGTGGGTAAAAGTCATACTATGAGAAACATGAATTTGTGACGGGTTTTCAAAACGTGGTTCTTTAATATTTCAATCTAAAAAAACCGGAGACTACCATGAACGCTGATGTTTTTGAAGAATATTTTCAGCATATGATAGAACATTTACCAAAGGGTTCAGTTATAGTAATAGATAACGCTAGTTACCATTCCCGTCTAATTGAACGTGTGCCAAATACGTCATGAAAGAAAGATGATATCATTAAGTGGCTAAGAGACAGAAACATTAACTTTCCAGAAAAATCAATAAAAATAGAACTACTAGAAATTGTGAAATTAAATAAGCCTCCAGGGCCCCGATGTTTGAAATATGTGAGTACAACTCGTCTGCGAGAATGTACCACGTGACCATCTCGAAATCGGTCAACGTTGCCAAATTTAAAGTTAGACAGTTCAACAAAAAGTAGAGCAAAACATATATTTTAGTTCACTTGAAACCTTCGTACAAGAAGAAATAGAAAAAGTGATTAAGACCTACAGCCAAATTCAGATTCAGACCAATTATAAGCTCTTTAGATCCGTTATGGAAATATTAATTCTTTTATTAAAAATACAAAACATTTTTTAGAAAAATTATCAAAAATTAAAATGACAATTTTTCAAAGCAAAATATCTATTTTTCAGTTATACGAAGAAAAAGCCTAATTTTCAATCGAAAAAAAAGTTAGTTTATAATAATTAATAATTTAATTAAATAATAATTAATAATTAACAATATATATTGTTTAAAAAAAGTATAATAATTATATTTTTTTATATGTTTTGTCTTGGCAAAATTACAGGTTATTTAAAACACAAAAAAGAAATTTCCAAATATTGCTGTCGATAAATAAGTCTCTTAATCTTATGAGAAAAAGCCTAATTTTCAATCGAAAAAGTTAGTTTATAAATTTTCAATTCGTGTGCGAGAATGTACCACGTGATCACTCCTCACTCTCTCAGCGTCACAAAATCGGTATGTTTGAAACCAAGAGAAATCATCTACAAGTTCGCATAGAAGTGCTCTACTGGGTTGTACCAGTAGAGTTGAGTTTAGTAAGAGAGGAAACATGCGCAATAGTGCCGTGAAGGCGTTAAGTGCAGTGTTGCCGATGCCAATTTATCATATTCTCCAATATCCCAAGTCAAATTCCCAAAATTTGGGGACAAAAATCTGCTGATTCCCCAAAAATTCCCCTCAATAGGTTAAGTACCTTACCTTAGGATGATTATCTTCTTTGTTTTGACCTTTTATTAACCATTTATCCATATTTGCACAAAATCGTATCGTTATTTCGCGACAGAATACAAAATTAACTTATCTAAAGCAAAGCTAGCAAATTAGAAGCGTCTAAAACTAAGGGAATCACAGAAAGGTTTTCTCTATGTGTTCGCGTTCGCACCGCGCGGAGATAAACGAACTTACCCGATTATAATATGATTTATTATAACAAAAGTAGGTACAATGGACAAATGATTTGCTGCTGTGCAAATGGTCTTGAGTTCTATGCCCAATCTGAACTGTTTTTTTATTTTAATTCCTGCTGATTATTTATTATATTGTTTAACGATGAGATTTCAAAATCCCCGCATAATGCCAATCCCCAATAAATCCCCAATCATCTTGAGATTCCCCGCAGTTTGGTAACGCTGGTTAGGTGTCGAGACTGTCAAGTCAAATTTAATTTAATTATAACCTATATCTTTGATATTAATAGTTTGGTATGTGATTTATAGTTTTCTGTTTAGAGTGTTTGTGTATATTTCGTTAGGACTCGTTTCAATCATTAGCTGTTTATTTTGCTGATTTGCTTCTTGTTGTTTGAAAATATTAATTCAATAAACACTATTTGTTTTAGGAATAAATAAAATATTTATTGGAAAAGAGAATTTACAGATTTCTTTCCCGTAAAGTAGGGGAAACCAGGACTATTTTTATTATACTAATTTCCGTGTATACAGATAAGCCATATTAAGCCTAGACTAATGCCGATTTACCCTAAAACAAATTTCAAAAGGTCCTATTTATTATAATCCTAAACAGATTTGAATGTACTTTATTGCCAACATATTCAAAGATTTCCTGTAATATACTTTTATGATCAATTCTGATGAAATTTCAGATATCAAAACAGGTAACCGAAAGTTCATACAAAAAAATACTCTTATATTATTATTATATTAAAAAGAAACAGTTTTTTATTTAAAAACCTAAAATGCAACTATCTCATATCAAATTTTTTCAGTCGTATACGAGATTTGCCAAAAAATATGAAATTTACTCAGGAATAAAGTACCTTTATTTTTGAAATACCGGGTGTCCCAGAAGTTTCTGACCCATTTTAACTGCAAATATCTCGGAACTCAGAAACGATAGGAAGGTGCGGTTTCACTAAACAGTTTCTTTTTTTATATAAAGTTTTTTTCAGTATAAATGTTTATTTAGTAAAATCTTATATAGGGTGTTTTAAAAAAGCGGTCTTTTTAAAATGCAAATAACGTCGATTTTTTTAACGACACACCCTATATATTTTTATACTATCTGAAAGGTGAACTCTTTCCCTTTACGAAAATGTATAATGTTGAAGTTTAGATGAAAAATAAGTGAGTTATTTGATTTTTAAGGATAGGCAGTTACGTAGTCACATACCATTAGATAATTAACAAATGAGCTCTGGATATAATTATAAATTGAAAATGTATAAACTAATTTTTTCGATTGAAAATTAAGCTTTTTCTTAATTTAAATTCGTATAACTGAAAAATAAATGTTTTCATTTGAAAAATTGTTATTTTAATTTTTGATAATTTTTCTGAAAAATGTTTTATATTTTGAATTAATATTTCCATAACGGATCTAAAGAGCTTATAATTGGTCTGAATCCAATAATTTGGCTGTCTGTCCTAATCACTTCTTCTATTTCTTCTTGTACGAAGGTTTCAAGTGAACTAAAATATATGTTTTGCTCTACTTTTTGTTGAACTGTCTAAATTTAAATTTGGCAACGTTGACCGATTTCGAGATGGTCACGTGGTACATTCTCGCAGACGAGTTGTACTCACATATTTCAAACATCGGGGCCCAGTACGTTATGTAGTGGATGAACTTGCAAAATCACATTGTATTGATGTTGTGCGTCTTCCTTCCTATCACTGCAAACTAAATCCTATTGAACTGAAATGGGCACAAGTTAAAGGATATGTATACGACATTTAAGTTAAAAGATGTAAAAGCATTGTTAGAAACCTCCATATCACTTCACTGACTCTAGTGAAAAACGGCGTAACTGGAAAACGGTACTTTTCAGGAGACTGTTTACAATAAAATAGTCTAAACCATTCCTAAGCCATAACAATATTAGGTAAAGTAATTGCTGTCATAAAAAGGTTATGGGTTACTATTTCTTAGCACAATATTTATATCTTGAAATACTGCAATTCAATAATTTTTTTTTTGCAATTTATTTGAAATGTGCCCTTATGAACGAATTATTGCTTTCCACATCATTAGTTGTTCCCTAGTAGCAGCATCAAACAATTTTATAATTATAGTTATGCCCATATGAACGAATTATTGCTTTCCACATCATT
Source organism: Crepidodera aurea (assembly GCA_949320105.2). NCBI lineage: Eukaryota > Metazoa > Arthropoda > Insecta > Coleoptera > Chrysomelidae > Crepidodera > Crepidodera aurea. Next base: position 4,243,077 of record OX439476.1, on the reverse strand, counting down.
AGTTGTTCCCTAGTAACAGCATCAAACTATTTTATAATTATAGTTATGTCTCTAAGGTATCTAAAAAATCTGACGTAACGCGATTTATGCCTTTGTGGACCTACTCATGTCTGGATAACCAATATTTAGATCGATATACACGACGAGTTATGCCCTTAGTGCTTTTTGAAAATACTATTTAGGAGTAAGATAGAGTTATATTGTTTTGCTAGGGAATAGAGTTGGACCTGCGGGTGCTAAAAAACAAATAAAAACATAAGGGCATAACTAAACTTATTCCTGTTTTCACTAGAGGCAGTGACTTGTTACGAAGGAAAATGGGCAAAAGGCAATCGAGCATGTGTTAAAAGAAGAAGAAAACATGTGGAATCTGGACAAAATCTTGGATGTCGATACTACAGTGCCACCTTTAATAATATCAGTAAATAATGAGTCATCAAGTGAATATAGACACTTTCACGTTTCTTGATCTTCGAGAGTAGGTAAGCATATCTATTTTATATCAAAATGTTACAATCATATTAGTAAAAAACAAGTAGGGTCAGGTGGCGCGGCGTTGAGACCACCCATATTTAAAATCACAACATATTTATGTAATCTAGACAATAGGCGACACGACCATCAGCGTTCCAGGCCGCGGACGAGTATTCAACTCTAGTTCATACTAATATGAATAGGTCCAGGTGTTCTAGTATAAAAACAATGAAATGGTAAGAGCTTAACATGTTTTTATAATCGTAAGTTTAATGGATTCTCAATCAAGTGCAATTTTGAAAGTTTACAGTTAATTTGTGATTGAAAGTACGTAACTAACTTTTATAGTGAAAGTTTCAATAAGTTTTAAATTGTTTAACAGTAAGTTTATTTTTTTAAGTTGCCATAAAGATAAGCATATTTAGGTTTTTTTTTTAAGTTGTGAGCGAGGCAGATTTAAACTTGCTGAAAGCTATCAATAAGTATTCTACGAACTTGCGAGGAAACTTGCATTTATATTGGTAAGCTTGCAAACCATTTACAGTAAGTGTATTTTGTTTAGTGGGTGTGAACTTAGCAAAGATTTTTTATCGCTTTTTACACCCTTTCAAGTACTTAAGTACCGAGTTTCATGATATCACATTTTGTGTAAGCTTTTGGTCAATATACTTCTCTGGCAACTGGGATATTCAGCATGTTGCAGCAGCCCTAGATTTGAGTATTAGCACTGTTTTGAAGTTTTGAAATTTCATCGAAAAAAACGTTTATTCCAAAAGACATTTACTAATAGAATTATGTTAGATACAAGTACTATTATGGAAGTTATTTATGATATGTATAAAGGAAGTAAGTACCTATAACTATATTGAAATAAGTTAATAAATAATTTGTATTGGTTAAATTACAATTAAAAACAAATGTAATATTTAAATACTTATTAGCAAATGCAAGTATTATTCTAATCAGTTGGCAGTATGCAAAAACTATTTTCGTTATAAAAAGAGTATTGCAGTATCTATTATTTTTAGGATACAAGTAAATGCTGCATTTGTTTTTTCTAAATTTATATACAATTGAATGAAATAAAAAGTTTATTTGGAAAATTTAATCTTTAATGAAGATAAAACAATACATTTTTATATTCGATATAAAACTTTTTAAGATCATTGACTCTAAAATGGTATTATAGAATACAAAACTTCTATTAACTTCACTCCAACGTCGTAACTAAAAATATTCTATTCTATTTTTTTCTCTTTCTATTTATGTATTCGAAATAGGTTTTCCGACTGGATCGATTGTCGCAATCAAGTCCGTCAAAGGCCCAAAAATGATGCCTCCGTATCGAGGCAAATTTCTGTTAGCGCCACATTGCCCGCTGCTTTGCAAACACGAGACGGTTACTCTTTAAAAAGTTTTACAGGTCCGGATTGGGCTATTGGTTGGTTTTGGTCACCTAATTTTTATGTTCTGCACGCCACTGGCTATTAAGAATGCATAAATGATTTATTTATTCGGTGGCAATATCTTTTGGTAAATGTATTATGCTGTGTTGCCAAACGTTGGAAAAGATTTATATTTAGTCACGCCTACTTTTGCTGCGCAGGTTAAGGGGAAATATATGAAGTTAATGAAAGCCCTTAACACTCACACTCAAGTCTATGGATAAGAAATATATGTATTTATTTCTTATGTACTTATTTTTAAATTATTAATAAATAACTGAAACGAAATAAACATTCTCACACTTACAAAATGGCTAAGTGTAACCCTGAAATAATATTCCAAAAAGTTTTATGCAAACTTGGGAGGTTGCTCGTTCTGAAAGGATTATGCTGAATAGCAAACACAACGAGGGAATAATGGAAACCTAGCTCTATCATTATTTGTGGTTCTTTGTAAATAACCATAAATCACGTTTAAAATGGCAAAACAATGAAGCACTCAGTAGAAAATGCGGAGTTTGATGGGGGGCGCTTTCTTTAATAGAATAGACTGATGTGGAAAATTAGTCACTGCTTGTGTAAGAATGGACGTGGGAATTGAGATGATGATGGTCCTTAGCAATATTCATGCCGTGATAATTTTTAACGCTTAATTTAAGGCTGAATGAATACCTTGTAATTTAAATAATCAGGCTAGAAGGTTTTCATTTCTGAAAGGAGTTTTCAAATTTACCTAATTAGAATCATTGATATTGCTGTAACAAAAAGTTTTGACTGAATAAATTTTATATATTTATTTAGTATTTATAAAACCAAATTACAAATTAATTTCCAAATATCTTGCAGTAAAAGTTATATAGACAAAGGATGGAAAATCTTTTTAAGTATTGATTTGACAAGTTACTTATTCGTTAAGTTCTGAAAAATACTGGTGAGATTTTCGGTAAATAAAAGTAAAGGAAACTTTTCCTTTATCCCAATTTTACAATTTTTATTCTTAATCAACAAAAAAGATTGTGTCAATACAATAAGATAAAACAGACTGAGTTCCAGGTAATAATTGATTCTTTGAAATTTTTTTACACATTAATCCCAAAAAAGCTAAATTTAATAAGCTAGAATTTAATATACTGGTTAACTAAACTAAACGAAATAATTGGAGCATGGCCTCAACTAAGTACTTGGATTATTTTTTCATCTGTCAAAACAGTCCGATTTTGTGGTTTCAGCCAATAATAGCTCAGGATTCTAACGAATCATTGTGTTTTATACTGATTATTTTTTTCATCTGTCAATACAGTCAGATTTTGTGGTTTCAGCCAATAACAGCTCAGGATCCTAACCAATCATTGTGTTTTATACTGATAAAACCGCTTCTTCGTATTTGTTTCTTGATTAAACTGTGTTTACCTTTTTGAAATGTCAAATGTAAACATTTAACAATTTTTATTATACTAAAATGTATTGCAAATCTATGTTAATAACCAAATTTCAAAATGTATTTGTAAACTAACCTGTTTTTATTAACGCCAAAACGCCTTTAACATTTTTACATACCTCACTTCAACACTAAACTTAAAATTAATTAAATTAAGAAAGACTTCATTTCATTCTTCTTCTTCGCTTTTATTTACGGCGTTTCGCGGGGTAGCCAGTCAAAAAATCGCCTTGGTGGCCCTGTATGTAAAACTATAACAGCCTAACAGCTCAGGTTTCAATTTACATTGGTAAAGAAAATTTTCAATATTGGCGTGTAAAGTGTCTTTTGCATAAATGACTATGTTCTCTGTTTTTAATACAAAATGATTCAAAAAATAATCCTTTCAAATACGACTCGTCCTCTGAAATTTTATAGATTAAATTTTTGATCTTCATACTCAAACGCCTTTATTTTAGGCAAAACCACTCAAACAAACTGATTTAAGATAAAATCACTCGTCCTGCGGACTCGTGATTTTATCAATCAGTTTGTTTTCGTGGTTTTTCCAAATAAAGCCGTTTTCGTGAAAACCAAAAATTTAATCGATAAAATTTGGAGGACTCGTGGTATTACCTTTGATAAAACCGCTTCTTTGTAATTGTTTTTTGATTAAACTGTGTTTACCTTTTTTGAAATGTCAAATATAAACATTTAACAACTTTAATTTAGCATTATCAATTATTATTATACTAAAATGTATTGCAAATATATGTTAATATACAAATTTCAACATTTATTTGTAAACTAACCTGTTTATTTGTTTATTCACATACACAAAATCAGTTTTTGAATACCTAAATACTTAAAAATCCATAAATCTCTTTAAAACTGACAAATGTCAGTTATATAAATAAATAAAATTAGTATACCTCCAATTATAATGAGAAATAGAATATAAGAACATCAAAAATTATAGTTTATTAAACCTGTAATTAGAGAAGTTAAAATACTCTATATCCGAATTAAGCTAAACACAATCACGTATGCCTTGTTGGCCCTGTATTTAAAACTATAACAGCTCAATATTTTTTGATGTTTCAATTTAATTTGACAAAGAAAATAATGAGCATTTGTGTGTAAAGTGTCTTTTGGACAAATGACTATATTCTCTGTTTTTAATACAAAATAACCTTCCAAATACCACACGTCCTCTCAAATTTTATAGATTAAATTTTTGGTATTCATACTCAAACGCCTTTATTTTAGGCAAAACCCAAATAAAGCCGTTTTCGTGAAAACCAAAAATTTTATCGATAAAATTTGGAGGACTCGTGGTATTACCTTTGATAAAATATTATCGTTCTACCAGCACACTTAAAGCATACAGCTAGCAGCAGACGGATGGACGGAAAAAGACTGCCTAGCTTATCAAGTGTGCCAACCACCGACATAACCTTAAACTAGACGGCTAATGCCATATGATAGAAATTGATCAATTACGGGGATGACTGGTGTCCATAAGGCATGCGCATTGTGTTTGTCATATTCACCGACATAACCTTAAAGTCTATGTTCCGACATTGGCGTACCTTAGGGAAAATGATTGGGTCTAGAACGAAAATAAGTGGAATGATGAAAACAATTTAGGATTTAGGTTGGAGTTTTCATTTACTGATTGGAAATAGTATTATTTGTGAGAACAGAATGTTTTTTATTGCAAAATAGTATAGTATAGGTATAAATAGCTGTATCGTTCGAGTAAGACATATAGTATCCTCAATTTATAAGCTTTGATACCACCAAAAAGACATGACCCTTTAAGCGAAAGTAAAAATTGCATCTAAATAACTGTATTTTTGAGTTCTTTTTGTGAAAAAGTAGATTGGAATTTCAATTTTCCTTACGGCTCCTACATAGAAATCATGCAAAAGCCTGTCTTTGTTTGAAAGGAATAATTGAAATACAAGTAAACAGAATATATATTTCAAAAATATTTCAGGATGAAGGAAGTTTGTATATTTTTTACAAAATGGGATGGTTTGTTGAACGGTTCTTACACCAAAGTACAAAACACTTCATTTTTACAATAAATTCACTATCGAGTATCGGTCAAACAGAACAGTGGACGCCTATGAACAAAAAAAAATATGTCTCCCCAATCGGCAAAGCTCGAGAACCGAAACCCAGATGTCAAACGCACTGGTGTCCTTTGCGCATTGCGCAGAGACGTTTTCGGATTGTTCAATTGGATGAGTTTATTGTGTGGTGGGAATATGGATATTAGCCGTCCAGTTTAAGGTTATGTCGGTGGTGCCAACCCACACAGAAATCGATCCGTCTGTATGCATACGTTTTGGAATCGCTCCGAGGGCAATTTTATGAACGTCCGCATGCATATGTTTAATATTGCGCATGCGCTATAACGTCGCGCATGCTCTAAGGTCGCTAATGAAGTTTGTTTACCAGTAGTGACCTCTATGTTTTGAATAGAATCCTCTAGCCACGGAATAATTTTTGACGAGCAGCGGAGAACCAAAAAAATCTGCAAACATTCATCCGCATCGCATGCATACGTTCGTCTGCTGCTGTATGCAATGGCATTTAGATGCATTACTTGAAGAGTCAGTTGCAAGAGCACCTTGCAGAAACATTGGGAGTGATTCAACAAGCCGTTTCCGTACGATTGAGAGACATGGGAATGACTCAAAAACAAAGAAAAACAAATATTATATAATTAGCTAGCTCACCCGGTATTTTTAACGTTGTAGCTAAGCCGTGATCGCATGATGCGCGCGCGGTATACCGGGTGTATCAAAGATGCGTGGGTGGGAGATAGCTGCTTCCCTTTTTAAGATAGGAAATAATGTTTCAAATAAAAGTTGTAGAGAGCAATGAAAGCTATGTTCCAAAAATAACTACCAACATACAGAATGTCCCATAAATGTGTGACTTATCAAAGTTTTGTTGCTTTAAATAAAACACCCTATATATTTTCACTCGATTGCATTCCTTCGGAAGAGTGCTTCTAAAAGATATAGGATTGTATGGGTTTATACCAGGTGGTTCTGAAGTTGTGATGACATTTATGTTCCAAATATCTCAAAATCAATAATTAGGAATAAGAAAATTTTTTCACCAAATATCTTCTAAAATGATGTATTTTCATTTTATATTCATAAGTTTACCGAATGGCTCTTTTCGCATACAGGGGCAACCAAAACTTGGGATCACTTTTTTCTCAGTTTTTTCAAATGGAATACCCTGTAAATAAGGCCATACTAGAATAGTACACACTATGAGCTTCCAGAAAATGTAGGGTTATGTAGGGTTTATCTACTTGATTTCCACCGGTAATGTTACTAATTCTTTAGAATTATGAAAAATGTAATAAAAGCAATAATGATAGGTATTTGTACTCAATGATGGACAAATATGGTAACAAAATAATCTCAAAAAATGTAAAAAAACCATTATTTCACACGACATATTCAAACAATCTCCTATTTTGAGATATGCATACATTAAGTCTATCTACGATGGTTCTTCGAACTTCAGTTAAAGTTGATCTTGTAGCAGAGAGAAAAAATCCTCTAATTCTATTTTTCCTTCAGCGTTGTTGGTTTCTCGCTGTCAACCTATTCCTTAACATATCCCCAGATAAAAGTAATCTTAAAGGCATGACGTCTTGGGACCTTGCTGTCCCTCCCTTCCTCCAAAAATGTATCATTTGCAATTTCCCTTGTAGTTACGTGAAAATTCACGTTCACGACATTATCGCTAATTTATTCTTTTTTTCCACGTTTTGTTCACTTCTTGTGCTTCACACTTCCCCAAACCTCTCCCTCGAAAACTCTCGAGTAGCACATTTCTTGAAGCAGGATATCGAACTGCATACATTCTGTGTGGACTATTCTGGTATGACCTTATTTACAGGGTATTCCATTTGAAAAAAACTGAGAAAACAGTGATCCTGAGTTTTGGTTGCTCCTGTATGGGAAAAAGGCCATTCAGTAAATTTATGAATATGAAATGAGAAACCGATACAACCTTATATTTTTGAGAAACACTCTTTCGAAGGAATTCATTCTAGTGAAAATATATAGGGTGTTTCATTTAAAAAAAAACATAACTTTCATAAGTCACACATTTATGGGACACTCTATATGTTAGTTATTTTTGGAACATAGCTTTCATTACTCTCTACTTGTATTTGAGACATTTTTTCCTACCTCAAATAGGGAAGCACCTATCGTCCACCCACGCATTGTTGATACACCCGGTATAGTAAGGGTAGGGGAAAATCCGGAGAAGGGACGATTGAGACACATTAGGTGTTTTAGAATTTTGGAAAAAGAATTCATTCCATCTTTGCGATCTAAACAATCCGGCCGAATATAAAAGCTTGCACTTCAAGCCGTGTTAATAAAAAACCGAGGTATATGCTGATAACGTTTTTCATTTGAGACTAAAAGAATCGTTTAAAAGACGATATCGATTTGTATATTTTCGTCGACTCTGGTCCTGCAAAATTTTTCACTGTGTCTTGATACAAAATAATTAATCAGTTTTAGTCCTTGATACATTTTTTACAGCAACAATCTGATTTATGCCCTATTTACATCGAACGACCAGCATCAGTCAACGAGACTATATGTGGTAGTTTTGTTTATTTTCTAACCGAGCTTTGTCTCGACTCAACAGTCGCCTGGAAACGAAATGCTTTATCTGTTTAAGCCTAATATAGGCTTAAAAAATTAACTATTCCTCTTTAAAGGGCTTTAACCTTCAAATATAAACATCCAGTATGAGCATCCTTTACTGATTGCTTATACTAAAAGCAATTATTTGAATTCCAGGTATATAAGTTCAAATTCTCCTTTGCGCTATATAAAAGAGAAATGTTAAAATGTTCTTTGCTACATAGGGATTCATTTTTCATTTATCGCTTAAAGCATTTCCCTGGAAATTTGTATTTACCATCAGATTTCCCTTGACGCAAATTATTTGGCACATCAGAACCCTTTTAGAAAGTTGGAGGCATTTTAAAATACCCCAATAATCTACTACGTGACGTTAACAAATTATGGAAATGAACACGAATTGTTCATTCAGTTTATTTTTGTACATTCTCAAACTTTCCATATTTTTTTTACGAAATGGATAAGCAGGTTATTAATTTTAAGTTTTGAGAGAGTGACGTTTTAAATTTGATCGATAGTGTCGAGATCGATGTTGAAAAAATAGCTATTTATATTACAAGTAGGTACATAAACAAGGGCTTTATTGAACGAATGATGAGTCAATAAAGCCTGTTTATGTACGCATATACATGATTTTATGTACGATTGCAATAAAAAAAAAGTTGAAAATGGCTTTACAATTATTTAGGTATTTGTGTATAGCAGACTGCTACAGAGAGAAAAAAAAATATTTGATCAAAAACTGTCTAATAAACCCACATTTTGAGGAATATTTATTTTTTTTCTCTGTAGCAGTCTCAAGTATTAATTTTTACACCTACTGGTAAAATATTGTATCCATGCATGTACTATTAACGACATGAGAAATAATCAAAATTTTTGGTGAAGGCGTATACGTCCTGTATGCTCTTAAGGGATTAATACAAAGTTAGCAAACGAGTAAGGATGTCGATAAATTAAATTCCTTAAAATAAAATATAGGGTGTCTCATTTAAAAAATATAGGTAACTTTGTACCACCACCAAGTAATGAAACAAGGTTTCCCAATAATTTACGTTAATTACCTTGTTAGGTAACTATTAATATAAACAACTTTGTCAGAATTTTGGGACACCCTATATTCTTAATTTCATAAAAAAATTGCTTTATCATCCATTAAGAATATTATATTTATTTAATTGATGTAGTTGAATGAACTAAAATATGTAAGAAATCTTTTCTGAATGTCATCATTAGTGTCGCTCCAGAAATAGCACATTGGCGAATAAAAAGCTTTATCCTGGAAATGTTCCTTTGTGAGCGCTCAGTTACACTTACTAGTACACAAAATATAAGGGAAAAATCAAAGCTGACTTCCCTTTTATATTAGCATCAAAAAGACATCAACTTTGTATCTAATGTCTGAATTACAAAAGTGAATGTGCATTGTATATTTTTAACTGTAAAAAGAAATTCAAAATTATCTTTATAGTTAGAGAGCCAGGCGAGGAGTTCCAGTTAAATACCTGATTATAGGTAGAATATATTTCTGATACGCTGTAATGGTACTTTTTAAATTTTTTTACCAAATTCTTTTCGATCTGAATTTTTTTATGACTAACAATTTTTATCACCAAAAAGATTTGGTCGAATATTTGTATGGTAAAAAAGAAGTTCTGAAAGAAAATTTCTGTTGCCATTTATAAAAATAAGATTTATATATATTGTTACGTGTAAAAGAGAAAAATTACTTTTGTTCAATATTTAATTTCGTTATTTTATTTATTTGATTTTTAGTTTTAGTACATAACCTACTAAATTACTGTTGGTTTTTTTTTGCCTTCTGTCGTAATCTCAGACAGAATGTAATTATTTGTTGTTGATAATTTTGGGCGCCATCTACTTTACAGTAGAAAAATTGAGAGTCTTAATTCCAGGTAGTGCTTCAGCTATAGGACGCGTGATTTTAAAGATCGATAATAACGACTCAGTGAATATGAAAACAGTTATTAATAATCATAAAAATAACGGTTCACGTTTTGGTTTATATGAGAATAAAAGTTGTAGCCAGAATAAGGTAAGCGTAATAGATTTCTTATTTATAAAATCAACACAATACAAATCTTATAATTACTCTCTTACCTTATAGCCACTGAAAGTGACGAAGTCGGTGTGTATATATCCAACGCCTTCTTAACTCAAATAGCAAAATCAAAGTTTGCAGGTATGCAACCCATCAAGCAGGTTAGGAGAAAAATAGACGGACTGTCAATTTTTGAAGAAAATAAATTCTCCATATCTCAAATAGGGCCACATTTGACAGCGAAAAGTAGTTTTTATAAACCATCATTTAAAATTTTTATAAAATTCAAAAATTTATCAATTTTTATACAATTTTTGTTTATTACCAAATCATTCTCGAGACAAAAAGACTGATTTTGATATAATTTATTTACAATTCCTACTTATATTAAATTTACACACAGACTTTTCAAGTTCGTCATTATCGATTTCTAAAATTCTATGCAACTTTATTATTACTGCCTTTTTTACAGTAATTCTTTGATTTTATTTTCCCGATTTATTGTATTTCCCCTGAATTTAAAATAATCATATTGATACATCAAATTTTGAGGTTAAGTTTAAAATTTCTTTTTATTCAAACATCTAAAATAACAATGTTCTCATTGTTATTGTGATCCCAGAATTATTTGAGATTATATTACTATAAATTTTGCTATTGAAATCTTTACTAAATTGTTTGTAAATATCCTAAAATTGTTGGTGAAAATCTCTTATGGGATTAACGTGTTAAAATCTGACATCTGGAATTTTATATTTTCTTTTGCAATTACTACGTTAAAATTAGTTTCTAACATTATTTTCGAAATTACATTCTGTCCTATGATTTATTGAAGTAAAATAAATAGTTATTTAATGGTATTAATAAAATTATTTGTTTACTTTTTTTTTTCTGCGTATTGAACATAAGTTTTGTACTCTCTTTAATTAGTTAGTCAACTTAGTCAACCGTTACAATATATTATGAAATTGTATATTTCGAAGAAGAAAATGTTGCGTCAGATATTAAACTACTTTAATCTATACGATACGTGAAAATCAATTTTCTATTGTTATATATAACGAACACAAATGAGTTATAAATTGTAACTTGATTCATTTGTGCGGCCGAAAATGTACGTATCTAATCACCGAAATGGAAAAGGGAAAGTAGAAAATTTATATGGCTTCTAAATTAACTCACTTGCCAAGTTTATAGGCCGTGGTATATATCACTTTACCGGAAACATATTCGATTTCCGAACTTTCCGTAATGTTAAACTTATACCTATCATTTGCAAACCCACTTCCGATAATCATAGGCGCCAAAAGGAAACGCTCCTGTGGTTGGCGGTGTTTCCAACTGAAAAGTTATAGATATCTCTAAGCGTTCATTCAAATTCCTCTCAGATAAGTTAAAGTAATAAAAGTATATAATTTAAAATTTTCTTTACAAACTATTTCCCTAATTTTTTTATGCTTAAAACAGACATAAATATGTTAGGTATAGTAAGAACAGGAGATATAGTATCCCCAATTTATCAGTTTAAAACGCGGCTCCTTTGATACTACCAAAAAAACATGACCCTTGAGGCGTAAGCGGCATCCTTGTCAGTCCACGTGGACCCGTCTCATCCTATTGGTTGGATATTCAAATGAAGTTGTGATAAGAGAATGTGACGTCCGCAGTCTGTGCCTAATACCGAATGGGATCGTTCACGCACCGTCAAATTCATTTGGTCGCGTACAGGTTTTTAATTTTTTATACTCTTTCCGCAATGGCTCCCTTGCTTTAAAAATTAAAAAGAAGAATGTTCTAAGCTTTTTCATTCACAGCTACTTCAATTAATAACATTAAGATTCGACATTTACACGTATTTCAGATAAATATATGATACCATATTTTCAAATAAATGATGTATTTCGTTTGAGCGAGTGGGATGGGATCCTGATGCGCCGTGGGAAAAGTCCGACCTTGACGGCGCGTGATGTTCGGCGCCTTAAATCACGGGTGAGACTAGGCTGGTTACCAGCTGCGAATTAAAGAAGCCAGCTTGGTGTGATCACAGAACCCGCTGCTGACACCGCCAGCCAGCGAGTATTTATCAGCAGCTAGCGAAGTTCAACTTCTGGTAGCAGGTAGCGGGTCAGGTGATTCACCAGCGGGTCACGTGATGCACTCGCGCTCGCTTTCGCCAGTAGGTAGCGCAGTCACACCACCCTAGTTGCACAGATAGATCAGCAGCGACTGACAACCAGCCTAGTCTGACCCGTGCTTAACAGAAGCTGCGGCAAGCGCTACTGGCGCGCGCGCCTCATTGCTCTTGGGCTCTTCAACATCATACCAAAATATAGGTACATACTACAAAGCTGTTACATAATTAGGGAAGCACTAAAATGTACGCTATCTATTCTCTTTTTCTTTGTCATTCTGACAAAATGTAACCGAATATTTTTTTTTAGTAAAAAATAAAAAAATACTTACTAAACTTATTTCTATTGACTCCTAAATTTGACTCACCTGAAACAAAAAGAAAAAAATAAAATTTCAAACATTCTGTTGTGTCGAATAATTATTCATTATTTGTGGCTTCACAAGTAAATGGTAGGCAGCGATACCTTTTGGACAGGTTAGGTTTAATAAGCCTAAAAATTCATAATCCCTTTTTTGCTGAATCTGGTTTCAACAAGATGGATGTGGATCACATAATTTTATCTTTTCGAGAGACTACAACTTTTCCGAAACGAGTTTAAGTACCCATGAGTTTATGGCTTGGCCAGCTAGGTCTCCCGATTTAGCTCCAATTGATTTTTTCTTATGGGACTGCATAAAATATCAAATTTATTATTTTCAGGAGAAAAGAACATTTGTTATCATTAGTACTCCAACAATAATAAAAATAAGGTTGGTGCAAATTCTCTGTAACTCTCACTGTATAAATATGGTCATAACATTTTAATATGCATGGAAGTATTTCTTATGCATATTTTATAAAACGAATTTATCTGTCTAGAGCTGGATAATACTCGAAAAGTTTTATTCAGACTTTATTGGAAATTTCAGTTGCTTCTTCATAATTTTAATTAAGTTTTTTTAAAGAAGTTTTAAATTTTAGCTGAAGTGGCGAGTTACGGTTTATGATTTAAAGGAGATTATGAATCTTCGATGAGACTTTTTTCCTTTTAAATGGTAATTTATCCCGTTGATTATTTGATATACCGATAGAAAGAAATATGCGCGGCGAAAGTGTCTATCTTTCAATCATTTTTTGAACAGTAAAAGATACTAGAAGTTTTAATAAATGATGATAGACGATAAAGATACCATGGAAGGATAAAAACCTATAATAAGGATTCATTAAATGAAATTGAACTAAAAAAAACGAAGAAGAAACATCGCGAAGATAAGCAAGAGAAAAAGAGAAGCAACAAACGGAAGAGATTCAAGATGCAATAATGAAAATAAAAGCGCGAAAGGCCTCAAGATATGATCAGATAACAACTGACATAATAAAAGATCATCATCATCAGAAGATTAGAAAATCTTCACTCGCAGATATTCCATCTGGAAAATTGTTAGAAGTAATATCTCATAAATCAGTACCAAAAATTAAAAAAGCGTCCGAAGATGTTGAATTTATTTTGACCTAAGAAGATCTAGAAGCAAAATAAAGAATAGGAAAATAACAATTCGAATAAATTCAACAGAATGGAGAAAAGTAATGGAACTGGACAGCAGTATGGAGGAAAGGGGTCTAAGAAACACAGATCAAAAAAGGCTAAAAGAAAAAGCGAGAAGTTTCGTCAGAGTCTGAATCAAATGATATTGTCATGCGTCTAGAAAGTGAACGAGAGGTAGAAGATTACAATGAAAATAAATACTAAATATTTTGAGAGCTTGTGATTTTATTTACAGTTTTATTACTCTCAATTAAAATATTTTGGTTTCCAAAATATTTCGTTTTCTTAGTTGGAGTTGTTCTACAAATCTATGTAAACTACATAAATTTTCGTCAGCTCGAAAATTCCAAGAAAGGAATCCTGACATTTATATATATTTTGTTCGCTGACCCTACTTATTCAAGTTCGCACTCGAGAGAACTTAAAGTGGTCTGAAGACGCTCCCCAATATGAAAAACTTGTGCAATTAAAACTCCATGTAGGATTTCAGTATTGCTGTCAAAGTAGTTTTGATTAATGCCAGTTTTATCGGCAGTGAATTGTGAACCTCTTTAGAAACCAAAGTGTTTGGTTTCGGTTTTTCTTTCCTTCGAATTTCATTAATTTGTGGGTTTTAGACTTTTACTTTCTGGCTATAGTTTATATCCTATATTATATAATTTTTACAGGACAAGGTGGATCAATTTTTAAAAATGACAGTCATTAGATAAAGTCGGATACTGATTTTACCAAATAGGTTACATTTTAGCTATTTTCAATTGCAGAACAAAATGTATCCCGCTTTATACAAGGATCATTTAAAAATTATGAATATACAGCGTGAGGCAAAATTCTGACATCTGACAACTTTCAAATTTTCTGTGAGCTAGTACAGTTACCACTTTTCTCAAATGTTCTCCATTTACATCTGAAACTGCCTTCAAATACAAATTTCGCACATCAGGTAATTTAAATGTTGTATTGTTTTGAGAAACATAACCTTTTAATTGTGACCAGATCAGTTCAATGGGATTTAACTATGCATGGTAAGGATGCAATCTGAGAATTTAAATTTCTTTTTCTCAGGCCATCTTATCCATAATATATTTTTTTAATTTATTTTTATGTTGCTTTGCTATTACGAGTAATTCTGCCCTCAAGGATTTAGGAGGACTGATAATATTTTTAGAATGAAGCCATTTTGAAATATATATTAATACAAAATTGCGAATCAATTAAAATATATACGATAAGGCTATGAATAAATAAAGTCTGACGTATCTGTCAAAAGAACAGGTTTATTACAGTAAAAACAATGGAAACATGATTAAATCAAACGAAATCTTTTATTAGGCCGATCAAATGTATTAAAATTGAACCTGTACTACTTCTACAAATTAAAATACTGCACTCCTTTCTTCTTTAAACTGTAGCCTCTTTTTTAATATGAATACCTATGTATGTGTGAGCCGTTATAAAGAATCATATTTTTATATAAGTCACTTTCTTCAATTTTTTCTCTACCTAGCTAAAATACAAGAAATAAATTATATCTATGGTGAATTTTATTGGCAGTTCCAATCGTTCCTTGTCAGATTTAATTAAGTTTTCCTTCATGAAAGTTTTATCCATTAATTTAAGTGTCGAGTTTGCGTATTTGGAATAGGAGAAAGAACGTTTCGTGATCAATAGCCACAAATTTGATAATTCTTCAATTTCTTTCCGAAAACACGAGGGCCAAAAATAGATTCCACCCCATCCATCCTTTAATTAGATCGATGGCACTTACGCGATTTTTCGTTTTCATGTTCAAGTTTTTTCACATTTATTATTTGCTATTACAATTTTGACTTAAATATTTCACTTAAAGTTAAAATTTTTTAATTAATATACAGTTTAGGCCATTACTATTGGGTCTAAAGATAATATTCACCGAACAAAGTTATTTAGTTATGGGTTTTTGTATTAAAACTAATATTGAGTAAAAAGTTCTGAAACATTATTTATACCTACAGCAAAAAAAATATCATTTATTGCTGTTTATTTTCTCTAAATGTTCTTCTTCAAATTTTTCAAATATTTACTTAAACGGGACAAAGTTAAAAGACAATCAAATTGAATAAATCTAATTTCACAAATGGATTTTTGCTATAGAAGTAAAATCGTTTGACAAATATTAACATTATTGTATCCTGAATGTTTGTAAATGCTCCAGAAATACGATTTCTTATAAAAACGCTTTTTAGGTCAAACCTACTCTATTGCTTTAGAAAGCAATGATTTTTTTTTGATTCTCGAAATTTAATAAAGAAATTGGGAAAACTGTTTTCTTTAGCGGTGAAGTGGATAGGTCAAATATTGTCGTTGGTATTTTTTTTGTTTTAAAAATAAATAATTCATTTTTATTTCTGTAAGACCCAATTTTATACACGATTCTAAAAAACTTTGCACGTTCTTATTATAATTACTTTGAATTTGGTCCCTCCAATAAACATAACCTCAATCTCAAAACCTTGTAGGCACATTGCAAAATATATTTCGAATATAACCAACAATGTGAAGAATTGAATCGTATCGAGGAATCATTAAAGGAAAATGATGAACTTAATAATGAAATGGTAATATCATTGTATAAAGATATTATAGTAGTATCACGTTCTAGTTAAAAGTGTTTGATGCAATCTCGCGCGGCATCTATTGACGATTTTATGAAGTTTTCAATTTCTAATGCTGTACAGATACGCCCTCTACATCTTCTTTCACATGGCCTTTACCAAGTAATTCCTTCAGCTATTAAAATTGTTGTCTGTAATATTGCACTTACGTTATTTAATAATAAACATCTGTTGAACAGATCTTACATTTTCAAAATTCAATCAGGATTTTCTACAAAACTGTGTGATTAGTCATCTTTATTTACTAATAAGGACAAAATTTATGATATAATGTGCTATATCAATTCTGTTTAGAATTTTGAGCAGCATTGAAATATGGAAGAATATACATTTTTATTTTAAAAATAGTGTTTATTTATTTATATGTGACCGAGGGGCCTCCTTCAGAAATTTTATTAAATATAAAGTACTTGAAAGCTTCTTTTCGGGCTATTTTAATCCAAGAAATTTATATTTTCACTCAATGTAACATGAAAACCATTTTATTCCAATACGATACATTTGTATATTTATTTTAATTAATAAATATCTTTATACAATTTTATAATAGCCCAGTTGTCAGAGCGGCATTTAGACCAAAATCTCTCATAAAATGTGATATCGCTGAAACCATAAGGCTCTTAGTACTTTATTGGGTGTAGAAAACGATAAAAAAATATTTGCTGCTCTAAAGTGTATGCTTAAGTTTACAATTTCGAAAACAAAATCGAAATTTTGGCTTTGCCTAAAATCAAAGTTGTCTAATGAAATTGAAAATTAGGTTTCTTTTTAAATTTAAATTCGTATAAAATCGAAAAATAAATATTTTGCTTCGAAAAAATTACAGCTTATTTAAAACTCAAAGAAGAATGTTTTGACCAAGTTTAAAAAAATATTATTGCGGGAGTTAAAAGTTAAAAACGAAGAAAACTGTTTTTATCGTTTTTATGGAAAAGTTTGAGGTTATGTTGAAAAATAATCATTACATTAATCTTTTTTTCGATAGGATGCATATTTCAGCCACAAATCGTAAAAAACCAATATCCAATTGTATATTTAGCTACCCCCGCCTCCTTCCGGGACTTTTAATTTGTCCAATTGATTTTTTTTAATTTACTTATAATTTTCCCTAAATTTTCCGACCATCCACATACTGCTAAGAATTTTTTTATGAATTCGGATATTTAAAATCGGTTTGGACCTGGATTATTGATTAGTTTTTATTATTGGGCAGGGCATCAGATTCTGGTGACCTTCAATTAACAACGCAAATCTATTCAAAACTATTTATTAACCCTACAAACAGGAAAATTCCACTGAACCTCAGGTTGTCTTGGTGCGTCTAGAGTTCTCGACGACAAGGTTGCCAACTAGCTTTTATGATTTATTTCACAACCTTAGGTAGTAAAAAAGAAATTCAAGAAAATGTTCACTTTGTATTTAAAAATGCGCGGGAATAAACATGAGTTAAAAAAACTGCGCCACAGAGGGCTGTTTTATAGTGGAAAGTTTGAATCGTTTGTTCGACATGCAAAGGAACGACTTGTCTGAATTGTGCTGAAACTAAAGAAATCGATCTACACATGGAAAATTTACAAGTAACATTATAATCAACATCGCAGCGATCTCGACGTAGTGATAATGATGAGAACGATGAGGATGAGGACGAGGATAATGAAGACGAGGATAATGAGGACGAGGATAATGAGGACGAGGACAATGAGAACGAGGACGAGAATGAGCAAGAGTGCAAAACAATTTTTTATAGTTTTGTTTGCAAAGACTTGCATGTCTTGGTATAACAGCGGTGATGAAAACCGCGCCCATAGCGGCCATGTAATAACTGCTAGGTCTGCCTCCTCTGCACCTAGTGATGCAAGGGGAGGTAAGAATGGGTGCTTACAGGCTGGAAAACTTACTGAACCCCCGTATGGAGGGAACAGGGCAAATGAGTATTGTCAGAACTGTGTCAAACGACATATTCAATATGGAGACTATAGGACAAAACAATACAACTTCAACAGCCCATTCAGAGTGTCAATTATAGACAGGACTGAATGGACTGACAAAAACACTACAACCTTCAAGGTAAGGACTGGGATACAGGCGGATTCAAAACCAAGGAGGGAGTAGGAGCAGGTATACAGTCCCAAAATCTAAGAGTTAACCACAGCTATGCCTTAGATAGAAATGCTATGGAGATATACGAAATTCAGCAATGCGTCAGAGAAAGTAATAGGAGAGGTCTCAAAACCAACAGATCCTAATCATGTCAGACAGTCAGGCGGCACTGAAGGCAATTTCAAGCCAGGAAGTTGTATGGGAATGTATCGAAGAACTGAAAGTCCTAGGAGACAGAACAGAGTAGTGCTGGCCTGGGTATCTGGATATCAGGGTATCGATGGAAATGAAAAAACTGATCAACTTGCAAAAAGGAGAAATACCGGAGTACAGAAGTGTGCACTCCGAGGGGCCTATAAAACCTGGATCAGGGAAAGACACTTTCAACCTGGCAAAATGTGTCAGGACAAAAGCACGGAAAATCCTTTATAGGAAGACCGTGTTTTAAAGGAACAGCTGAACTACTCTTACTGAGCAGAAGTACCCACTGTTGTATCGTTGCACCAGATTTCGAGACGATATTTTGGTCGGGAAATAATTCATTTAAGGTTCAAATCACTGCATCTGCAAAATCTAGAGTGATTCCGAAATTGCCGATTTATAAAGTTACTTCCTTGACAGCAAGTGAGATGACCCCTGACATTATTTGCATTTTATCATATTGATTGACCGCAAGTGGGACGAAAATTATTTTGACTGCAAATGGCGCGACCGCAAGTGGGAAGACACCGCGGTCGAGTAGTGCCCCAGGTTGGATAATCAGGATAGATAGAGAAATATAATGAGTCATTTCAACCCAGCGACTGAAGCGTCATAGAATTTGCAGAGGACTTAGTAGATAACTACATATCGGAAGAATCTAGATTTTTTTGATATCTTATTTTTATTTGTTTACTTTAGGGTAATCAGATAACTTATTCATTAGAACGTAATTAACTATACAAATGTACGATAATTAATGTAAATTGTTACAAAGTTTACATGGGAAAATAACCAAATATCCATTGTGATTGGGACCCGAAGTCCGACATTTACATAATCGCATAATATAATTAATGCAGATTTCGTTTCAATATGACGTATTGGAATATATACTGCAGAGTTCTAACAGCTATGTGAGACAAATTAATTCAAAACCAAATTTTGTTTTGTTGTACAATCAGAACAGTTTAATATTTACGTTAAATCGCTATAGGGCGTGAGTCATAATTATTGGGATATTGTTTTCGATAGGAACATACAGGAAGTGTAATTTGATAAAGAAAAGTTAGTGGTGGTTTTCTAAAGATTGTAAAAGTAAATAAAGTTTTGGAAACGTCACTAGAAGGATATCAAAATTCTATTGAACAGTTCTGTATGTGTATTTGTAGAGTAGGGAGGATGAGTTAGTTCCACAACACATATGCCACATTTGACCCATTATATACATAGTTCCGCAATTGCCGAAGTCGTCAAGCAGTAGGTGTCGCTAGGTCCTAAAAGCCGCTTCCCTGGCTAAGGAATCGGCAATGCAGTGTTACCTTTACTCCTGTCGTGCCCTATAACCCTATATTGTTATCTACCGAGTTCAACATGAGATTTGAAGATTTTAAAAGGATAGAAAGCGATTTACAAATATTTGATAAAACGTTAAAACAACTATTTAACAATAAAACGAAGCTTGAATGGTTGGTTGGTTGGTTGGTTCAAGTGGCGGGCTCCGGCCAACTGTCCCGAACCCCAATTAGCGCTTTAGCACCGTTTTGCTACCACGATCGCGCGAGCCTGAGCTTTATTTGGTTGTTTAGATCCATCCCGTGGTGTTCAGGAAATGTACTGTTTCCGTAGGCCACTTACTAGATAGATCGGTGAGTTCATTAAGGAGGTAATTCCCGAGAGAGCAATTCCTGGCCCTGGCCAGCGCTGGGCACTTGCAAATGTAGTGCGTAATTGTCTCTCCTTCGCTGGGATCTCCACAGCTACGACACGACCGATTAAACGGAATACCAAGCCGAGAAGCATGCTCTCCAATTGGCCAGTGTCCCGTGTAAACCGCCGTAGCCCTAGCTATGTCCCTCCTCGAAAGCTTCAGAAAGTTATCCGTTTTGCTTTTGACGTACGAGGGCCATGTTTGCCTGGCCGTCTTGCACGTTGTTAAGGCTTTCCACCTAGCGTCGGCTAAGGCTAGGAAGTGTAGATAAATATCTCGTTTAACCGTATTAATTGGGGGTTCAACCTGTTCAGACATTGTCACGTCCATGGCTGCGCCTCTCCTTGCTAATTCATCAGCGCATTCGTTCCCAGGTATATTCCTATAGCCAGGAACCCAGAGTAACGTCACGATGTATAGGTTGCTAATTAACGCAAGCTCCTCTGAGCATTTGCTAGCTAATTTCGATGATATGGTAGTAGCATTGAGGGCCAAAATGGCGGCTTGGCTGTCCGTAGCTATCACCACGTTGTGTTTCGGAGACGGATCGTGTCTCACCGCTTGGCATGCACGCCAGATCGCTAGCATCTCTGCTTGAAATACGCTAGATTTATCTGGTAGTCTAAATGATTGACTAATTTGGAGTGATTCTGAGTAAATACCTGCACCTACACCGCAGTCCATCTTTGAACCGTCAGTGTAGATCACCGTGTCTACCCCACTCAGTAGATTATTATTTTTCCACTCACCCCTAGCAGGTATCTTGACTCTGAAATTCTTGCCAAGACAAGCTTGAATACTGCAAAAGTCTACAAAAATTAAAATTCCCAAATTTAATTAAACACGCTGTCGTGGTGTTTCGCAGAATACGTCTTGTGCATTGGAAGTATTTTCTATGGACTATTTTCTATGCTCTTTCGCATAATTTTTGGTTAGTGCTAATGTCATATTTGATAATATAATAAATTGATAAGGATATTATCGTTACCTCTTCGTAAATACTAAATCAACAAGAAAAAAATGTTGACGCGCCTTCTAAATTGATGTTTTCATTGTCGTCTCCCTTCTATTAAATTCAGAAGAAGAAAAAAACAATGGGTATCTTTTTCAATAAATCTTGTTACTTTAATATTGACGGCGGCAACTCAAAGACGAAAGATTTTCTTTTCAGTGGCGACAATACCTTCTTGATATGTCTTAGGAACATGTCGTGTCTTACTGAGAAAAACTTTTATCCGATAAAGGAAGAGTATATAATAGAAAGTACGTCGCGTTACTTTAAACGATTTTTGTAAGAACTTATTGTTGTGAAATAATACAAAAAAGACACGACATTTTTATTTATTTATTTAGGATGCTACAATAAATTTTTTTTAATAAAGATGAATTATTGAACTAATTTTTAATAATGTTTTTCAGTAAAGCAGAGTCCTTGTCGCAGGATAAAGTTTGGAATTAGGGAATAAATCGAAGGTTTGTCGAATAATTATTACAAAATATCTACCAGGGGATATGAAAATTTTGTTTATTTACAAGTTCCATTTCAAATCCTTCATGAAAATATCACACAATTTTGGTGATAAAGGTGAAGTAAATTTATAAATCGTGAACTTTACCGAGCCATCAAAAATAAAGAACAAATTTTACATCCCCCAATACTTTATTCAAATATAGTAAAAATCCCTTATATTCCAAAATTATCCGAAAAAATTAGGATTGGCAATAAATTTAATTTAAAAACAATTTTTCAAACTAATAATACATTAAAATGAATGAAAACAGATCACCGACCACTAGTGAATATTTTTAAGAAGCTACTCCTTAAAGCACCAAAAAATGTTAATGATTTTGCAGAGATGGGATATTGAAATTCAGTATATAGTAGGAAAAGAGAAGATTGTGGCAGATGCACTTTCAAGATCACCAGTAGAGTGTTCTATTCAAACAGACAAAAAAAAAAAAAGATGCCAAGATTTTTGAAATTATAGAAAAAACAGATTTTGTCCAATATCTACAAGTCACTAATAGAAGATTGAATAGCATAACAGATGAGACTGTCAACACTTCGATAATAAAATGTCATCTTTGTTGACAGTTCCTGAAACATTAAAATATTCCAAGGGTGATTTGATATAATTGATAAAGTGATCTACATTCCGGATAGATGTTACAGAAACTGCTTTTAGCCAGTAGAATGTATGCAGTTCGATATGCGACTCGAGAGTTTTCGAAGGAGAGGTTTGTGGAAACAGAAAATGTGAAACACAAGAAGTGAGCAAAAAAATAAATTAGCGGCAAACCAACGACGCTGAAGGAAAAATAGAATTAGAGGATTTCTTCGCTCTACTACAAGATGAACTTTAACTGAAGTTGTAGATAGACTTAATTTATGCATAGCTCAAAACGGGTGATTATCTGAACATCTACTGTAAAATGACAGTTTTTTACATTTTTTTGAGATTATTTTGTTCCATGTTTGTCCATCATTGAATAAAAAAATATCATTATTGCTTTTATGACATTTTTCATACTTTTCTTAAGAATTAGATGCATTTCCGGTGAAAATGAAGTAGGCAAACCCTATATTTTCTGGAAGCTCATAGTGTTGACTATTCTGTTATGGCACTATATACAGGGTGTTCCATTTGAAAAAACTGAGAAAAAAAATGATCCCGAGTTTTGGTTGCCCCTGTATGGGAAAAGTGCCATTCGGTAAATTTATGAATATGAAATCAAAATAGACCATTTTCGAGGATATTTGGTGAAAAATTTTTGTTATTCCTACTTATTGATTTTGAGATATTTGGTGTTGAATGAACCCATTTTGGGACATAAATGTCACCATAACTTCAGAACCACCTGGTATAAAGCCATACAACCCTATATTTTTGAGAAGCACTCTTACGAAGGAATTCAATCGAGTAAAAATATATAGGGTGTTTCATTTAAAAAAACATAACTTTGATAAGTCACACATTTATGGGACACCCTGTATGTTGGTAGTTATTTTTGGAACATAGCTTTTATTGCTGTCTACAACTTTTATTTGAAACATTTTTTCCTATCTTCAAAAGGAAAGCAGCTATCCTCCACGCACGCATCGTTGATACACCCGGTATAGCGGATGCGAAAAAAACGTATTTTTTTGTTGTTGAATCTCAACGTTGAAATTTATACGTAAGTTTGATATTAAGACTTTGAAAAATTACCGTTCAAAAATTGAATTTTGCCAATTTCCTACCAATAATTTTGAGCTATAAAAAAGATATGAATAAATACATATAATTAAGTAATGATGGTTTTATTTTGTAGGCCAGAGTGTACTGAAATAAATGCAGTTTATTTGAGAAGGCTAGGACGATCCAATGCTGTACAATTTAAAAAATCGTAGATGCCTGCAAACGCGAAAAATAGCCTGCGGCCTAAACAAATATGGCCGCTATTTCCAAATGTGATAAGACAATGCGGCGTGTGCAGTCTATGCCTAATAGCGAATATGATCGTAAATTAGTTCAAATATCATTTGCTCGGGTCGATTACAACGTAACGATTGTACATGTTTTTATTTTTCTAATTTATACTCTTTTCACTTTCTGACTCCAGAGCTATATATTAAAGTAGAACACTTATATAGAGGCTTGTGAGATGACTGGACTAAAGCGTTTACCGGAACCATACATGAAATATTCTATTTTTAAACCAAAGTATTAACATTCGCTATATCTGAGACAAGTTCATTCACTATATTTAATAGTTTACTTAGGGTGTGTTGTAATTATATTACATTGGCAAACATTTCTATCGTATGTAATAATAAAGTTCCAAAACAATCCCGGAAATTAATCAATTAGTAAAAGTTTCATGAGCGTAGCTTAAATTTCAATTCATATTTACCAAAATACATTAGTTTGAATAGAAGTAGTAACCATTACGCAACCTTTACCAAAAGGGAGCGTGTGATTTGGCCCAAGAGAAAATTTCAGGGAGCTAGTCGGTAATCCTTTTTCATTATTTGGTATAATACATCATTGTTTAAACTTATTGGGGTGACCAATATTAGGTAAACCTTTTCGGATTTCATTCCCATTTAAAATTTAAATTAATTCCTTAATAAAACTTTGCTTTGTTTCTGCATCAGTCTATGGTCTATTTTTATGTATGAGAGAGTAATAAAACAGCATTTCTAATGCAAAACTTAGTACGGTCATTTTAAATATTTTTACGGAATAATCTAAATATTTCCTAAAATTGTCATAAATGTTCCTGAGCTAATACAAGTTTTGCGTCTTTTATTGGTCTTTTATAACCATAAGCTGTACAGAACAATAGAAAAAGGTTTAGACAGGCCAAAAGCCCTGTGTATTAAAGATAACATAGCCGTATCTTAAGATTATTTTCAATAAGTACCTATTAGCCAATTTTGTTTTATTTTAATTCCAAGAATTTCTTACAGTAATCGAATTATAAGTAGATAAATCCCTTACCAACAAATTTCACCGAAAATGCGATTGTAGGTTTTCCATTTAGTAAGGAGGTCCAGTTGTGTATTCTTGACAGCTTACTAAATGTCGTTTAGTTGCAACATGCAAGGTGCAGTGTGCAGTCTATTGTGAATTCTAGTGTGATCATGGAAAATTTGGAAGTACCGCGTAAACGACAAAAAATCGGTCCTTTAACAGTTAATGAAAAAACATTAATATTTAATTGTTTTAAATCATTTACAGACAAACATTTATGTAAATGTGTTGATGACACAGTGGAATTAGTTAGTAGTACGCTTGGTGTTGGGAAATCTACGATTTACAGAGTTGTTAAAGAAGAGAAATGTGGCGAGTTTCAAACAGCACGTAAAGCTCCAGGAAAACCAAAATTTCAAATAGAAAATCATTTGAAAGAAAGACTTCGAAGGAAAGTGCATGCGTTCTTCTTTAGAAAAGAATTTCCGACAGTAGACAAAGTTCTTGCCATGGTTCGAGATGATAAGGATTACCCTGAAATGAGTCGAATCACACTATGGAAACTTTTAAAAGAAATAGGTTTTCTATGGAAAAAGCATTCCAGAAAGTCTATTTTAATAGAAAGAAGCGATATTGTAGTATGGAGAAGAAATTACCTAAGGACTATAAAAGAAATGAGAAAGCAAAGAAGAAATATATTTTATTTAGATGAAACATGGATCAACGAGGGACATACACCAAATAAATTTTGACAAGATGAAACTGTTACAAGTCGAAGACAGGCTTTTTTAAATAATTTATCTACTGGTTTAAATCCACCATCAAGAAAGGGGCGCAGACTGATAATAGTACACATCGGTAGTTCAAACGGTTTTGTTAAAGGTGGTTTATTGACTTTTGAATCTACTCGTACCGATGACTACCATGAGGACATGAATGCTGATGTCTTTAAAGAGTGGTTCGAACAAATGATAGATCTTCTTCCTCAGAACTGTATAATAGTAATGGATAATGCAAGTTATCACTCGAGACTTACAGAAAAAATGCCCACAACCAAGTGGTTAAAAAAAGATTTACAGAATTGGCTAAATTCAAAGAATATTAAGTTCCATCACGGTTCTGTGAGAAGAGAACTGTATCATTTGTGTTCCCTTCATAAAGAGAAATTAAAAAAATATGAAATTGATGAAATTGCAAAAAATCGTGGGATGACGGTGGTTAGATCACCACCATATAATTGCGAAGTAAACCCGATTGAACTGATATGGGCACAGATAAAGGGAGAAGTTTCAGGAAAAAATAATTCTTTTAAAATGAGTGATGTTAAACAGTTGTTTTTGGAGGCTGTAAATAATGTGAAGCCTGAAAACTGGGAAAAGGCAGTAAATCATACGATTAAAGAAGAAGAGAAAATGTGGAAGTTGGACAATATTACTGATGAAATGATCGATCCACTCATTGTAAATATTGGTTGCGACAGTTCATCTTCTGATTTCGATTCTGATTTGGATTTGTAGGTAAGAACTAGTTTTTATATTAAAACTATTATTTATGAACGTAACGTTGTTTAAAAGTCAAAGTTTAAACCCTTATACCTACATAGCCCGTTTGACACAATGTTCTTAACATACCTTGTGGAAAAATAAAATATTTTAGAAAAAATTGCACTTTTTTACCTTCAGCTGCTTAGAAGTTATAAGCAGGTTAATTAGGTGAAAATATAAGTGTACACAAAGGTTATTTCATACGAAAATACTCGAGGTATAACTTCACAAAATATTTTAACTGTCTACTAAAAGAAGTGGTACGCCTATGGATTACGAACGCTTTATTATTTTAATACTCTCTCATACATAAAAATAGACTATAGCATTATTTGCTTGCTACGTGAATAGTGTTGAGGAACTAATTCAGCTTCAAATAGAATATAATTTGATAAACTGATGTATATCCATAGAACAAAATAAGTATTCCTCTAGATGGCTGTATTTTTAACATTTTCTAAAAGAACTGGCACTTCATCAGTTGTGATTTACTATATTCTTCCATGTTGTATAGTTTAATTAGCACCTATTTTATTATTCCGAAACTACTAGCCATTAAATATTTAAACCTCTTTATGTAGTATTGATTTTATATTTACCTTTGTTACATACGTAACTACCACATTAATGGTATGGATAACGTTCTTTATTGTTCATTTAATTATTCTCTTAGATAAAGCAGTTTCTATAAAACAGCATAATACAGGGAAATTGGTTTTTAACTTATATGCCACTTTTTTATTTTGCAGTAAATTTACGTTGACATTTAACGTCTATATAAAGTTTGAGTATCTTTTGATTTCCGGTTTTTTTTTGCCATCAAATTTCCGGTAATTATCTGAAAGTTGCTGTGAGTTTACAAAACACCGCGTTCAAGAACACTGCTCTAATCAATACTTAAGCTATGCACTCAATAACAGCGCAAAAAATAAGTTGTTTCTGTAGGGTACAAAAAAGTATTGCTACGTTCATTTATTTTTGGAGATTTTAATTAAATCGTTTTAAAATAAATACGCTTCGCCCGTCCCGCAAAATTTCACACCAGTGCTTTAAAATTGCACTTTAGTTATTATGAGTCGAGATTTCTTAGCCACTCGATGCCTCTCAACGCCGTAACATTTGTTCTAATTCTGCATACTGACACACGTCAACCAAGTCCACGTTGACTGAATAAGAAAAAAAAAGAATAAATTATACTGTCTCATAATTTCTTTATTTATTTTTACTTTCCCGGCCCCTCGCAAAGGGAAAGTATTGTGAACGCGCTAAAAAAAAATTGAGATAACGACGGATATATCCATTTTGAAGTCCCCTAAGACGATTAAAACGATTTCCAGATGGAAGTCTGTCCGCCTGATGAGGGTAAAACAATCTCCTGGCGCCCATTTTTCTTTTTAATTAACAACATATATCAATCCACACCCCACTTCACTGTGGTTAGCCGGCATCCAAAGCGGATTACATAATCCCACGAAGGAATATCTTTAACCAAGAATAACTCGTGGCAGTATTAATTTGAAATTTGAAAACTGAAAAACAGGTAATTTATTTAATCAGAAAATACTAGAAACTTAATTATTTATGGTACAATTAAAATATAAATTGCAATTTTGGTACACAGTAGGAGTATTGTTTGAGATCTTTGTTAACTCATTGATAACGTTGGGTGTAGGTAAATCATTAATGTTGTTGATGGGTCCAGCTGTAGAGTGAGATGCTCGAGAAGTGGCTGCAGGATCTTCTGTTTTCTGTTTTTTAGCTGGAGGTTCTGAGGCGTCACTTCTAAGGGTGTTTATGACGTTGGAATAATGCTCATTGTCCATTTGCAGATAAGGCTATTGCGTAGTATTCTTCCAATTTTAATGAAGCAGAACTCGATTTCCTTTTATTGGCGCATATCTGCAAATTCCTTCGTTTCGCATTACGAGCTTCCCTACTAGACTTGAAGATAATATCTTTAAATGGATCAAAAATTATTTTCCATTTCATAAAATACATCTCTTGAATTTTTCTTGCAACGGTGTTCCACATTGTCTTCACAACTAATTATTTGTAATTTTCACCGTTTTCTTTCTTCATATTCCACGCCCAATCCTTCAGGATTAGGTTTAGTTGCTCTAAACTTGTAATTTCCAAAAGCTCGTATTTCTTTGCCTTGCAGAATTCCGTAAACTGTTTCCATATTGACGTATGGGTTTTAACGGTATTGTACGGTACACTTTTCTCAATCGCCAGATCAATATTAGTCATAGAATCGTTTCCAAAGCGACTCATGTTAACTACATAAGCTCATAAGCTGATTAGCACTGTTTAAAAACAATATTAAAAAATTTATTGACAATAAAATCAGAAAAATTGTCTAGCTTCGTTTTCTGGTGTCCTAGGAGACCATAATTACTTGTTATCAAAGGTATTGTAATTTTTTGTGACAACAGCTGTCAAGTTTTGCCACGGATAAACTCTAAAAAACTGCTGACAGGAGGTGTCATACAGTTTTGTCATCATTTGTAATTCAAAATTGCGCATTTGTGATTGGTGGAAATTAGAACTAATCGATTCTAACCAAGTGCAATAAATCGCTAGACAAAATTTTGGTCTATTGAAAAGCAGGAACAATGCTAAACCAATTAGGCAAATGAATCATTGAAAATAGAAGGCCACGCGAATTTGCCGGCCTTTCCTCGTAGCTTTCTAATTTCCAGAAAATAACATATTATTAGTATCATTGACCTTTAAACTTAATATAACTAAGGTTTTAGTAACGTAAATACAAAAAAAATAATTTGGATGTTTAGAATATGTTCGTTTTTTCTTTTTCTTTTGATGACTGTATACAGTTCCGTCGCATTTTTCCACATTTATGATGCGCCAAAGTATGTCCTAACTTTTTATTGTATTGACCTGCATTGAAACTACTTTCTATGCAAATTTTGTAAACATCAAAAAGTAATCAGAACTTTTTTTACGATCGAAACCAAAGAGTAACAAAAAATGTAATGAGTTTTGTAAAAGTAAATTTCGTCGGTACATATAACGAATAGCACACATGCGATTATCTCTGAAAATTATCTAATCACGACATTTTTATTTATTTATTTACGGGCAATCCCATTTAAGATACAGATTACAGTTTAAAATATAATTAAAGTACAAGAAGAAAGAACAAGAATAAAGAACATATAAAAGTGGCATAATCACTTGTCATACATAGTAAAAATAAGCAAGGAATATAAAGGACAAGACAGAAAAGGTTCATTAAAACATTAAAGGTTGAAGCTCTGTATTCAGTAATTGAGTTTTAAAATGATGAAGGGAGGTGTTAAACATCTAAATATTTGGTAATGAGGATGCTGCTTTAGTGTATAGAGGCCTTTACCTTGAACAATAGATAATCTTTTTTTACGTTTATTCAGGGTCACCTCAACCAAGAAGTTGTTACATACTCTACTTAAAGTAGTAGCATTTCTTAAATATTCTACATTTACATAAAATATATTGTTCAAACTCTCTTTTATGTTTTTTGATATATCACATCTGACTATCGTTATCGACTATTTAGTTGATATTGACAAATTCTCTATCGAGTGATAGAATATTTTCCTCCCATTGTCATGTTTTTGGCTTGATTTCTCAAACTCTCATTGATAGAGATTCCCACTCAGTTTACCATACAGTTTTTGATTAAGATTAACATTGAGCTCGTTGCCAGGAACCTCATGTGCAACAAAAATTCGATGGATTTCGTTTGCTCTTTCACGATCTAAACGTTCTGAAGTTTTGTTGCACGTAATCCTGTAATATGATGGCATCTAGTGGAAACAGACGCGCGTTACATTGTTGGAAATTGTGTAATTTGTTTTATATTCTGATTGGGTTCT
Organism: Crepidodera aurea; assembly: GCA_949320105.2. Lineage (NCBI taxonomy): Eukaryota > Metazoa > Arthropoda > Insecta > Coleoptera > Chrysomelidae > Crepidodera > Crepidodera aurea. The sequence goes on along the minus strand of OX439476.1, from coordinate 4,212,775 downwards.
ACGGTTACAATTTCTGAATGCTAACGGAGTTACTGTCTGTATTCGTGTTCGTTGCTATATTTTAGAGACTGGATCCTCGTACAGAGTACAGCAACGTAGATAATAATTGCGTAAAGTGGTTGAAAGTAAAAACAGTCCCCAGTTTTTAATTCTAATTGTCCCCTCGTTATATCATAACGTAAAAGTTAAATTAAACATTTAGCTGATTGACAATATTATTAAAATAAGTCCTTTCATTTGACAAAATCTACTTCTTTCTACAAACATGCTAAAAATGCAATTTTTACACTCCCTTGTAGCATTAAAAATATTACTTTAAGGCACCAGTGGGGCGGAATATATAATGGGCCTCTCATCGACAAAACTTATTATTTCTCCTGATGAATTGATTGAAAATAAACTGTTCGCATATAAAGTAAAAAGTAGTGGCCCTAAGACCGTTCCTTGAGGAACTCCAAATGTAAGTTTCTCTAGTGTAAACGTATAAAGATAGCTTTTAATTAAGTTATATACTTAGTTAATAAAATTTCATGAGAGACAGTGTCAAATACCTTGGCCAAGTCAAGAAATACCGTTAGGCATGCCAGAGACGCGTCCAAAATATCGATTGGTTACTTAAAAACAATTTTTCTCTTACTTACCAAAATGTTTGATTCGCCAAGAAGCTACACCGGCATTCAGCGCCATTTCTACCACCACTCATATTTTGCAAATAAAAAAGTATTCGTTGTTTCTCAGTAAAAAATTTCGCTAATTTTAATTTTTGCATAAAATCCATCCTTAACTTAAATATAAACGGAAGACCTAAAAGTTCTGACATTCTTAAAAACGAGTTTAATAACTTTTGAGATCGTCTAAGATTATTCTGACACTTCTCAGTCACTGAATTCCTTTTTATTGCGGTTTTCATTTAGATTTTCTTATGTACTTATGGAGAACTTCCTAAATAATTTTGACATTAGACCGCACGAGTGGTGAAAGATAAAGTTGAGACTTTTATCAAGTTGCTTATTATGTTCGTACTTTTCACAGCTAATGAGCTTTTAAGCTTAATACGAATTTACAGTGTGTTAAAAGTTTCAGTCCGTTTAAAATTGCTAGGCTAGTGATGTTTTCGAAGAATACTGCAAATTTTTGGTAAAAATAAAATGTCCCAAGATTGAACTCTTTCGCTATTATATCTATAGAAGGAATCTAAGTATTCGATTAGGTAATCTAGTGACAAAATTAAAAACTTGCGTGTTTTGATAACATGTATTTAGAAAAGTGTAAGATATCAACAAAAACGGTCTCTGTTCCTGAAGGTCGTTTTCAAAATTCCTAATTAAGGCATTTAATTATCATTTATTTGCCAGAAAAAAGATATTATTATCTATTTTATATTGTTTACTAATTTTAATGATATTGCCCTACCGTTTCCTTATGCCTAAAAAGAAACCAAAATGCTCTGTCAACTTTTAAATAAAGCAGAACATATGATTAAAAAAAACAAGCATTAAGTTTCTAATTAAGGCACTTAATTGCCCACATGAGTAGTAATTTACGTAACAAGTTCCGAAAGTGATATTTTACGGGAACAAATAACACACACCAATGTTACATGACAGGTGCTGTCAGAATAAAATACAAGTTCATGTTATTGTCAAAACCGCCTACTGATATCCAAAATCGTCCAGAAAGTAACACGAATCGTACCGAAAGTAAAGAAATCGTTCCGAAAGTGAAAAAAATCGTCCCGAAAATACTAGTTTCGGTACGATTTGTGTAAAGTGGTACTTTCGATTTAATAAATCATACCGACAATTTTGTTTTCGAGACGGCTGCAGAAAAAAGCTATTTCATACTTCCATCCTTATTTTAATGATTTTGCTCTAAGCTTTTTAAGTTAACAGAATAAAAATTAAAAGAAACCAAAAAGAACATTACATTCCTAATTAGGGCATTTAATTAGTATTTAAGTGCACTTACAAAAATCTATTTCATAGTATCATTCCAATTTTAATGTTATTGCCCTGTCAACTTTTGATTAAAAAAACAAAACGAGCATTAGGTTCCTAATTAAGACATTTAATTGCCCGCATAAAAAGCTATTTCATTCTTTCAACCTTATTTGAATGATTTTGCTCTAAGGTATTCAAGTTAGCAGAATGCAAAATTAAAAGAAAACAAAGCGAGCATTACATCCCCAATTAGGGCATTTAATTGCACTTACAAAAAAGTTATTTTTATTAGTCAACTTTAAGATAGCAGAACATACGATTTAAAAAGACATTAACGAGCCTTAATTTTCTGATTAAGGCATTTAATTGCTCTCATAAAAATCTATTTCATACTCTCATCCAAATTTTAATGATTTTGCTTTAAGCTTCTTAAGTTAGCAGACTAAATAATTAAAAGAAAACAAAACGCGCATTACATTCCTAATTAGGGCATTTAAATAGCATCTAATTGCACTTACAAAAAGCTATTTCATAATAGCATGCCAAAGTTAATTTTATTGTCCTGTCAACTTTTAAGATAGCAGAATATACGATTTAAAAAAAACGTTAACTAGCCTTCATTTTCTTATTAAGGCATTTAATTGCTCTTATTAAAAGCTATTTCATAGTTTCATCCTAATTTTAATAATTTTGCTTGAAACTTCTTAAGTTAGCAGACTAAAAAATTGAAAGAAAACAAAACATTCCTAATTAGGGCATTTAATTAGCATTTAATTGCACTTACAAAAAGCTATTTCATAATAGCATCCCAAAGTTAATTTTATTGTCCTGTCAACTTTTAAGATAGCAGAACATACGATTTAAAAAAAACGTTAATTAGCCTTCATTTTCTAATTAATGCATTTAATTGCTCTCATTCAAAGCTGTTTCATAGTTTCATCCTCATTGTAATGACTTTGCTTAAAACTTCTTAAGTTATCAGACTAAAAAATTAATAGAAATCAAAACGAGCATCCATTCCTAACAAAATGAGCATTAAGTTCCTAATTAAGGCATTTAATTGCCCTCATAGAAAGCTATGTCATAGTATCATCCATATTTTAGTGATTTTGCTCTAAGCTTAAGTTAGCAGACTAAAAAATTGAAACAAAACAAAACCAGCATTACATTCTTAATTATGGCATTTAATGGGCATTTAATTGCACTGACAACAGATCTATTTGTTTAAATTATTTGCAATTATACAGTGTGATCCAGAAAATTGTAATTTATCAACGTTAGGTGTCTTTTAAAGCAACACCCTGTATTTTATGGTATTTTTAGATTATACGTTAAAAACTAAGTCAACTTTATTCAACGTTCGCTATATCTATCTCTTACCAATTTTAAGAAAAATATTCTATTTAAACAAGAACTAAAAACACGGAAACCTCTTACATTCAGTAACACAAATTTATATAGATTTATTCTGACTTTTAGGGCTTTCATTTGCACTCTTAAGGATTTCGATATTTTGCACAGGGTGTTGAGGAAAAGGATTCTAATTTTATATTTTTCAAACCGCAAAAATTCACTTAACTTAAATGGACCACCCTGTATTTTTTTATCCTATGTGAAATAACTTTTCATTTTCTATCAAAAACTATGAGTAATGCATATGTATAATACTTACGATTAAAAAGTTATTAGGATTTTTTTTCTAAAATTTCTTTTTTTTTGTTTACAGTCTAGTAGGCAATAATTGTTTTATTGTAGTTGATAAATGGATATGGGATCAAAACTTAATTAGAAATGAAACTAAAATCAAGACGTAAACATTTATGAAAAAATACAGGGTGGTGCATTTAAGTTAAGTGAGTTTATGTACCAAATATCAAAATCCTATAAGTGCAAATGAAAGCCCTAAAGGTCAGAATGACTCGATATAAATTTGTGTTACTGAAAGTAAGAGGTTTCCGTGTTTTTAGTTATTGTTTAAATAGAGTATTTTTCTCACGATTTTCTCAAAATTCTTAAGAGATAGATATAGGGAACGTTGAATAAAGTTGACTTAGTTTTTAACTTTTAATCTAAAAATGCCATAAAATACAGAGAGTTGCATTTAAAAAACCTAACTTTGATAAATTACAATTTTCTGGATCACCCTGTATAATTGCAAATAATTTAAACAAATAGATCTTATCAATTTACATATGTCACCAAAAAATTAAGCTGATATCTTGTACCGTTTAGGCACAAGAGAACAAGGGAATAGTAGTGGGTCACCCTGTATTTATATTTATTTTCCTAGATGATTACACAGGTGAACATTTTATATAGGCTTGTACACGAGCATCGGAGATGGTATCCTAGAGTTTTCGGCTCCATCAGATCAGGTTCAAGGTCATTTGAAGGTCAAATCCAGGAATAACCTCAAAAAAATCTAAAAAAAATCATACATATGTTTTTTTGGTCGCTGAATTCGAATCCGCTGTTTGTTTATCCCTTGCTAGAATCCTAGAGGTCACTGAAGGTTATTTTAGATAAAACAGTCAAGATGTTGAAAAATCTGAAAAACTCACGTTTCGAGGTCAGTTGAGCTCCATCAGGTCAGGTTCAAGGTCATTTGAAGGTCAAATCCAGGAATAACCTCAAAAAAATCTGAAAAAATGCATATCTATGTTTTTTGGTCGCTGAATTCGAATCCGTTGTTTGTTTATCCCTTGCTAGAATCCTAGAGGGCACTGAAGGTTATTTCAAGGTCATTTTGAGGTTATTTTAGATAAAACAGTCAAAGGCATGTAGAAAAATCTGAAAAATTCATACGTTCGTTTTCGAGGACCCTGAATCTGAATCTGAGGTCAATCAACCTCATTTAAGGTCAAACGTGTGGCTCAAATTGTCGAATTGACCCCGACTAACTAAAACTTATGTATGAATTTTTTCAGATTTGTTTGTGGTTATTCCTGGATTTGACCTTCAAATAACCTTGAACCTGACCTGATGGAGCCTAACCGACCCTCTCATCGTAATCATCGACTCCGGAAACCCTAGGATAATCTTCGATGCCCGTGTACAAGCCTAGATGAAATGTTGACCTGTGTTTTAAATCATAAAAAGTCAAAAATGACTATTAAATACTACAAACCTAATAAAAACAACAATTCTTAACTTTTATATAATATTAAAAAATAAGGTTAAATACCTGCATCCTTCCAACAGGTGGTGAGACGACCAGAAATATCCTCATCGTTGCTTTCAGGAAGTCGTCTTGCTTTAAACCTTCCTTGTTTCTCCTTTTGCTTCGACAAAAACTAGTACTAGGTTTAAGATTTTTATCACTATCTTTCTTGTCACTCTTTCGAACACCTTTTTGGGACTGTTCCGCAGATTTCGACACATTTAAACTACTGGGTTGTTTAACGGAAACATTTTTAGATTTTTCTTTAAAACTAAGAGCTTTAAAAATGTCAGTCTTAGCACTTTCGACACCGATCGATTTTTGTTTGACGAGGGTTTGTTTATCACTTTTCTTGTCTTTGTCGCAGCTTTTTTCCCGCCTGAACATTTCGAACCTGGACTGCGTTAGGGAATTTTTTCGAGACAACGACTCGTTTTTGGTTTGAGAAGTAGCGGGTTGGAGGTCTGAAGACCCTGAGGCATGTCTTTGGACTTTCCTTCTGATAGATCCGACGAATCGTCTCCACTCTTGATTGCCTTCAGACGGCTGGTTGGGTTCTTGGTCGATATTCAGGCTTTCACGTGCTATTTTTACGGGTTTCGATGAAAATAGTTTTACTATGTTGTACAGGATCTTTGATTTCGTTGGACCAAATTAATACGTTTTGTACATCGTTGATTATTATAGGCGTATTTTTGTTACTTATCTTAATTATTTACTATTTACAATAAGCGCTTTATGCTTCTCCAAAAACGAAACTGTAAATAACGAGAAGGTTTCTTTGAGTTTCAAATGTACATGATAAGTGGTGTTAGAGATTAAGCTACAATAAAGTCCTAAAATAATACTTTTTGGAATTTTTTCTTAGGAAATGAAAAACAACTTCGGTAACATTATTGTGAGTGAGTAAAAGCTTCACTTCTTGTTTAATATACAAAATCATAAACAAAAATGTTTAACTATACCGACTGTTCTTCTTAAAGGTTTACTTATTAATTTTATAGACCTAATGAAGGTCTTGCACGAACCAAACTAGTTTTTTACTATTAAATCCTCTTGTTGTAATACTGATTTTAAACATATAACACATACAAAATACAGTTGAAGAGAAGAAAGTGCGTGAAATTTTAGAATATAACGCAAGTATTTCACGCCAGAAACTGAACTAAATTCTATATCTTTATCTTGTACACTCTTACGATCTACCTCAAACGAATGATACAACAATAGCATCCTTTGTAGATATTACTCCTATTTTAGCGGTGGAAAATATTAAATTCTAATAAACACAATAGAATATGACTTTCTTTGGTTAGGATCGGGCTTGACCCATTTCACGTTTACGCTTATTTCAATCGGCAAAATAAAAACCTTGAAATATATTAAACTCGCCAAGAATTATCCTCTTGGAATGATAAAATGATCACTTTTATTATCCATTAAATCGATAATAAGTTTTAAAAATGTCAAAATGGAATGAGTGCTTATGTTTTATCACTTAATACAACAGCTCAAAGACCGAAGATGGAGTCGTAGCCGGAATATACGGGCAAACACAAAGGATAATGATCCCAGTGAGCTTGTCAAAAGACACCACAGTATTTTAAGCAGAAGTCGCAGCAACATACCTCTGTATCGAAGAAATAAACAGAGAAGATAGCACAGGTCAGTTAGTGAATGCCATCCAAGTAAACTCAAAACTTGTGTGGGACTGTGCCTGTGCCCTGAATGAACTAGCAAACAGTCCCCAGATAAAGCAAATGGGTGGAGAAACAGGCCTAAAGTTAGTGAGAACAATCCCCAGGGCATATGCAGACAAAAAGGTTTCTCAAGAAACCATCACCAACACTAACGAAGGACAGAAGGTCCGTAAAAGCAATAGAAGGGATACTTACAGGACAATATAAACTCAACAAATACATGAAAAACATAGGTCTACTAGAAGAAACCACATGAAGGTTTTGCGAGACAGAAGAAGAAACCTTCATCCATATCCTATGCGAATGCGAAGAATTAGGAACGGAATACCCAGACGCAGAAAGCTACCTTGAAGAGCCATTGTCAGGGATCCTGAACATACTTAAAAGAATGAAGCTCGCGCAAGTCGTCTAACTATCAAGGGAACCACCATAGATCTGCAAAGGTCGCAGTAGAAATAGGCCGCAGGGCCATCCTTTTACATATCTATCACTTTATATAAAACTTTTTGCTATTACTACAGATATATTGTATCCCCTCCAGAAAATGTATTTAGGAAATCACGACAAACAAAAAACTATTTGAGTAAGTATAATCAAAGGTAATACCACGAGTCCTCGAAATTTTAATTTAATTATATAGGTTTATCGTTACTTAATTTCCTGCTACAAATAAATGTTTATGAATTCTGTTTAAGGAGTCGTTATTATTGATTTCTATAAATAACAAGCCAATAGAAGCACACCTGAGGTTAAGAATCTCTACTCTTTATAGTAGATGGCGCCCAATGTAATCTGTCACCAATACCAAAAATACCAAAAAGGTAAGAATAAAAAGATATTACGTGTAACAAGTGCTTGGTCGAATAAGGTAAGTACAATTTTTATTTATATAAGAAAATTAACAGTCATGAAAAAATTTTATTGTCACATCCTTATCTTATTCTCAAAATTAATACTCTAACCTAACTTATTTCTAGGTTAAATAAATCTTAACCTTAGTTAATTGTTTTATAGCCTTTTTATTGTTTTGATGCTTTGTTAAATATCGATATTTAATAAAAATATGGTACCTTTCTTTATGACAGTCTTTTTTATTCTTTTTCCTTTAGCTATTATGGATGGATAAATATTCTTTTATTTACAACTGGAATACTTTTCAAGACAGGAACGGGATAAAATTGAATCAGGATACAACTGGATCATTTTATCAGGATACTTAACAGAATGGCTAATTTGGCTTTTTCTCTTGATTTTAAAAGTTTTCTTTTTATTTTAAAATAGCGTCACTTCTTTGACAGGTAATGTTTTTAATCAGTGTTGCTTTGACTGTGAACACTATAGGCCTATCAGCATAATTAGTACTTTTGCCAAATTATTGGAAAAATGTTTAACGAAAAGATTAAAGGATTATCTGGAGAGTATCAACATTCTAAATAGTAATCAGTTTGGTTTTCAAAAAGGAAGTTGTACTTCTTCTTCACTTATGTGTTTGTGATATAAGTATATAAACATTTTATAAAAATGTGCACATACAGACCCTAGGTCTAGGTGCATTATGTCGTTTTGTTAAACAAACATTAAAGGTAAAGTTCAAACAAGTAATTTAATTGAAGTAATAATTTGTGTGTGTTCAAATTTTTTTAACTTATTCTAAATCCAACAATTTATGTAACCGTACCTTCATACTTAACTATTATATTTCAGAAATCAAGGCATGCGCGATTTCGTTTGGCTTAAGAAGTTTTTTTGTGACAAATAATAAATGGATCGAGATCTCAAAATATAAATAGTTGAGAAACAAATCAAGAGTATGGCCCAGAAACAATGAGTGTTGAGGGTTCTGGAATAAACCCTATGTTGTGCCAGTTTCCCAGGACAGCCAACAATGTGTTACCGCCTTTTTAAACCGCATCGTTGTATTCGTAAAATGGACTGTATTTTTTAGATTGAAAATATGTGTACTGTAGTAGGTTTGTCTTCTCAACTTCATCCAACAAAAACAATGAACACTTTTATTTAACCATTTATTAAACTTGTTAAATAAATAAATGAATAAAACAACAACGTAACAAAGATTACATTAAACTACTAATCATGAACAAAGTATTATAATTAATTAAAAGAAATGATCACATCATTCAGAAAATATTATTTTTGCGTGTGTTCTGCGTGAGTGATAATTAGACACTGGAGGGTCCTAGCCTGATTGCAGCTAGAGACACACTAACTTTAACTTTGAATATATAAAATGACAAAAGTGTACCGCCTGATTGCAGCTAAGTACCACTGTGATAAACGAAATATTTTTACGTTGAGCTGGTGTCAACGGAGGGTCTAACCTGATTCGCAGTTAGAGACGCACTGTTTTAATTCTCGCAGCACTGAGTTTAAATTTGAATATAAAATGAACAATAAAGTGGACCGCCTGATAAGCAGCAAAGTACCACTGTGAAGATGAAATATTTTTACGTTGAGCTGGTGTCAACGGAGGGTCTAACCTGATTCGCAGTTAAGAACGCACTGACTTGCCGTACTAAGAGGCATAATGAAAAATGAATTTATTTACGAGGTTTTCTGTAACCCCGGAGTATGCGCTCATGATGAGGGCTCGATGCAAAACTGATTTTAAATTGAATTGGACTGCTTGATACGCAACTAAGTCCCACTAACTTGCCGTACTAAGAGGCATTATGAAAAAAATGAATTTATTGACGAGGTTTTCTGTAACCCCGGAGTATGCGCTCATAATGAGGGCTCGATGCAAAACTGATTTTAAAATCGGCGAAGTTTATCGGTTTCAGATTTATCCCTTCCCCGGCTCGCCTACTTGTTCTAGAAAGTTCGTTAGCGTGGGTTTTTTATATTGTCTAGACGAAACGGTTAGAATTGCGTTTGTAGATTATGGCATGATATTTTATTGTGAAATAGAGTAAAAAAATTATCTTTTGATGAAACCGCTTCCTGGTTTGAACGCCGTTCGCAAATGTATTTTGGTGCGGCGTTGCCGGTTGAACGAATATGAGTTTACATGTTTAATTATCTGAAAATTAAACAATGAGTTAAAGGATTGTTCAGCAACTGGGTGTTAATTTAAAAAAAAACTGAACGTAGTAATAGTAGGTTTGAAATAAATTATAGTAGTAGATCATTTATTTACAAATTTGGCACAAAAATGTATAATATTGAAATTAGAAACAATAATAAACAAATGATACATAGATATAAAAATCCTAGATTGAACATAGTAATTGTGAAAGTAGTTCTTTGCCGGAAGTTTCAAAATTTGATAATTGTTGGTCTTCGTAACATCCTTGACTTTCGTTCTCATATGCTAAAATTTCGTGATTTTTAATGTACCAAAATTGTTTGCCGCATCTAACAAAATCCTCAACCAATTCAAATGCATACTGTTTATTTCGTTTAGAAAAAACAATATATTTCTTTCCGTTATTTAAAGTCAACTCATCTACTGCTCCAGCATAGTACGTTTTTTCATCCATAACGTGACTATTGCAATTGAATTTTACTTTATTTTTTTGTGAATGAGAACATTTGGTGTGGCTAGAATATTCAGGCAATCCTAAAAATACCAATAATAGTAAAATCATATATTGTTTGGTTTTTTAATTGGAGCATTTAAATGTAATATTTTATCTTATAAAATTTTTTTTAATGTTGCACCATCTATATGTCATCCGGGGTAACCAAAGATTTGAAAAAGTTGGCTTTTAATTAACTGACCACGCCCTATTAGCTACATAGCCCCTTGAAATGATCAATTAATGGTTGAATTTAGAAGAACAATTTTTATTAGTAGGCTTACCCATTACTATGACTGTTACCCTGAGGTTTCAGATGATCGCGCCGCCTATAGTAAAATCGCAATCGAGCCGGAGTAATATATCTGTCAGAACAGGAAAGTTCAGATGTGTATATATTATTTACGGGGTACATAAAATGATCATTTAAAAATATATCTGTATTATTGAGTATTATTTCGGTTTGTAGGTACTTTACAAAATGTTTTTGAGATATTTGCAATTGTTATGTAAATGGTATCTGTTTGAGTAAATTAACAACAAGGTATATAACATATTTTTCAAGACCTATAAATTTGACTATTAGGTATACCTACATTAAATTGTTTAAATCGTTATTCATCATTGAATTTTTGGAAATCTTAGCTTAGCTTAGAATACAGAAAGTAATCTGAGGGTTCAAAATCTATAAATGTGACTATAATTGCATTAAAAATGTAAATGGGATAGAAATCTGTAATCTAAGGGTAAATCGTTATTTTATCATCTTGTTGGAGATTACTAATGCCATGGAAAAACCAAAATGATAACAAGTTGGTGGGACTATAAGATGGTTACATAGATTTAGAACAATAAGATCGAGTTTGTTGACATTTCGGCTGGGGACAACAACACGTAACAGTCTAAACGCTGTGTTATTGATATTATATTATCAGTTTCAATGTTGTCAAAGTTATCATATTTTTTTCCGTCATTACCAAAATCCTAAATCTATTTAAAAATTATCTTGGAAAATGAGATATTTTGTTTCGCTAAAATAATTGTACATCTACGTTAACACTAATTTTCGGAGGTAAGAAAAAAGTGGAATTTACCGAACAAATTAAAAGCGGAATAAGAAGAAAAGTTCAAGAATTTTATTTAAAAAAAGGGATACCAACACTTGTCAAGGTTTTGGACGCAATCAATAGTGATCCGTATTTTCCTAAAATCGGAAAAACAAAACTACGGAAAACTCTAATAGATTTGAAGTTCAAGTGGGATAAACAGGACAGGAAAGCAGCACTTATTGATTCTGAGGAAATTGTTTGTTGGAGACGGAGACACCTCAGAACCATTTTTATATTACGTGCAGTAGGCAAAAAGATATTTTATTTGGACAAAACCAGGGTGAATGATGGTTATACAGTTATACCAAAATGTGACAGGACACAAACATACAATTTTCAAGGCTTTTTTGGAAGGATTATCTACAGGATTGAAGGTTCCTTCCGATAAAGGACAACGTCTAATTATAACTCATATCGGAAGTGATGACGGGTTTTCAAAACGTGGCTCTTTAATATTTCAATCTAAAAAAACCGGATACTACCATGAACAATATTTTCAGCAGATGATAGAATATTTACCAAAGGGCTCAGTTATAGTAATGGATAACGCTAGTTACCATTTCCGTCTAATTGAACGTGTGCCAAATACTTCATGAAAGAAAGATGATATCATTAAGTGACTAACAGACAGAAACATTAACTTTCCAGAAAAATCAATAAAAATAGAACTACTAGAAATTGTGAAATTAAATAAGCCTCCAGTACGTTATGTAGCGAATGAACTCACAAAAAGACATGGTATTGATGCTGTGCATCTTCCTCCCTATCACTGCACACTAAATCCTATTGAACTGATATGGGCACAAGTTAAAGGATATGTAGGTCAACATAATACGACATTTAAGTTAAAAGATGTAGATGTAGATGTAGAAACCTCCATATCACTTGTTACGAAGGAAAATTGGCCAAAGGCAATCGAGCATGTGTTAAAAGAAGAAGAAAACATGTGGAATCTGGACAAAATCTTGGATGTCGATACTACAGCGCCACCTTTAATACTATCAGTAAATAATTACCCATCAAGTGAATATAGTGATTCAGAGACTTTCACGTTTCCTGATCTTCGAGAGTAGGTAAGCATATCTATTTCTTTATTCTATCAAAATGTTACAATCATATTAGTAAAAAATGAGTAGGGTCTGGTGGCGTGGCGTTGAGACCACCAGAAAGTAGTGAAAATATTGAATTTACCAAGTTTACCCACCAAAAAAACACAAAAAACAAATAATTGGCCTTAGCCAACCAGGAGTGAGTAGCGAGTGGACTCACCTAAAACAAGCACCCCGGCGTTAGATTACAATTATTTAAGTTTTAAATAGTAATACAAACAAATACACCCTAATTTACCCAACCATACGCCCATCAGTCTTAAAAGGGATTAAAATAAGGATAGTTAATTGTTATGTCCACACAAAAGCGGGCGGGACAAGCAAAATTCTTGATTTTAACACACCTTTTAACTACCGGCTATTTAAAATCACAGATTTTGTTTAAGCTGCCTGTGTTGTAAATCTCCCATAAAATTTTGATTTATTACTCCGTGTCGATTGCGATTTCACTATAAAAACTCTCGATTATAAACTAAAAAGTTTAAGATTATTGCAAATCCACACGCTTACAAAATAAGTTTAAGTTGCAAGCCGGAAATAAACTTGCAGGGAGTTTTAAGTTTTAATGTTTAGTGGGTATTAAAATCATTTTTTTTGTATTAATGGTTAGATTTAACGGTTGAACTCAATTAAAGTTACCTGAACTAACCCTACATATTTTGTACTTACCGCGAAGTCTGCATTCAGCGTTCTCATTTGATTTTTTAAAATTTGTACATTCACCGTCATCAAAATCTAGTATTCTTCCGTTTTGTAAAATCAAAGTATTTTCAACAATATCCACATAACCCTTCCAAAATTTATCACGTATTATGACAACATCCCTGAAGCTACTACGGTCATATTCTTCCACAATAACTTTTGAATTATACGTACGGTCAATGATTGTGTAAAATTTGGTAGTAACAGTTAGATTTTTGTTGCAATTACGAATATTATCAACGACACTAGCATAACTTGTTAGTAATACTGTTAATATTGGTGAAATAAACAAAATAAACTTCATCTTGTTAGTTAGTTTGTTTATTATTATTGTCTACAAGACTGTCGGAATTGCTAATATATACCTGTTTTGATAAACTCGTTAGGTACATCCATTTATGGGAAAATAGCGCATGCGGATAAGCGGAAGGTCAAGAAACAGGATTGGCCCGACACGTCTCGGAACTTCCAGATATATAGAAAACGCTTCTCAAAATTTACCAACTGACTTAAGCAACGAATACAAGGTACATTGCAAAATTGAATTAGAAAAATCTTACAAAATTAATAAAAATTTTACCTCCGCAGAATTTAAATCAATTAAAAATTTAAAAAATGACAATACAATTAAGATTTTACCGGCAGATAAAGGTAACGCGACGGTTGTCATGAACAAAACAGATTATGATAACAAAATTAACGAAATTATTGAAAACGGTAGCTATTCAAAATTAAATAAAGATCCAACTACTAGTATTGAAAACAAAATTTACAAAACTTTATATAAAAATAAAAAATTCCTAAGTGATAAAGAACGAAGATCTCTTACTTCTCATTATAGTAAACCTCCACATTTTTATGGTTTACCCAAAATTCATAAACAACAAATACCATTAAGACCAATAATAAGTTCTATAAATTCACCTTGTCAAAATTTAGCAAGATTTCTACTTAAAATAATAGATCCGTTATCAGGAAATACTAATTCCTTTATCAAAAATTCAAAACATTTTTTAGAAAAATTATCAAAAATCAAAATTACAAATTCAGATATAATGGTTAGTTTTGATGTAGTCAGTTTATTTCCAAATGTTCCTGTCGATAAAACTCTTAATCTTGTGAGAAAAAAGTTGACAAGTGATAATACATTAATAAATAGAACTAAATTAAGCGTCTCAGCAATTCTAGAATTATTGGAACTATGTATTAAAACTACATATTTTCAATTAAATAGTGATTTTTATCAGCAAAATTTTGGCATGGCAATGGGTTCTCCTTTATCACCAAAATTGTGTGATATTTTCATGGAGAATTTTGAAATGGAACTTGTAAACAAACAAAATTTAAGACCTTCTGTCTGGTTTAGATATGTAGATGATATCTTTGCAATTTGGCAACACGATAGGGAAAATATTGATACATTTTTATATACTATTAATAATTCGGAACCTACTATTAAATTTACAATTGAAATTGAAAATAATAAAAAATTACCGTTTCTTGATGTACTAATACACAATAACAACAATTGTTTTGATACATCAGTTTTTAGAAAAGAAACACATACAAATAGATATCTAAATTTTAATTCAAACCACTCAATTTGTGTTAAACGAGGTATTGTCAAATCTCTTTCCGATAGAGCAAAAACAATTTGTTCAAATGACAATATCTTAAATAATGAATTATCACTTGTTAAATCTGTCTTGATTAAGAACAACTACCCAAGTAAATTTATAAATCGTGAACTTTACCGAGACATCAAAACTAAAGATCAAAATTTAAACCCCCCAATAATTCTTTCAAATATAGTAAAAATCCCTTATATTCCAAAATTATCCGAAAAAATTAGAAGGATTGGCAATAAATTTAATTTAAAAACAGTTTTTCAAACTAATAATACATTAAAATCTTTAATAGTAAATACAAAACCTTTTAATGAAATTCAAAACACAAAAAATTGTATTTACAAAATTCCATGCGAATGTAATAAATTTTATATAGGAGAAACATCTAGACCTTTTCACATTAGACTTAATGAACACCAATCGTACATTAAAAATAAACAATTCGAAAAATCCAAAATATGTGAACACGCATGGGATTCTGGTCATAAAATACAATGGAATTTTTCAACTAGATTATTAAAAGAACCGAATAATTATAACCGCAAAGTTAAAGAAGCAGCATTGATATGCTTAAATAATAACGAATGTGTTTCTAACTGTTCGGTTGATATTTCAAAAATTTGGATACCTATTTTACAAAAAGAGTTAATTGCAAAAAGGATACCCTCTATATCGGGATAGTATCATAAGTTTTTATCTGGTTTTTTCTTATGATAATATTAATAAGAAAACTTCATTTATGACGAAGTATAAATTCTCTTATAATATGCAAATGCGCTATCCTTTCAAAATTCGTTCCCAGAAACGTCACAAAAATATGATTGAAACAGATTTTGACATCTTCAATCTCAAAATCTTATTCTATGTATACTATGTTGATGTCATATTTTTGCAAGATTATCAAGTGTTCTGTTTCTAGTAAATTTATTTATTTTATGTCATTTTGATAACGGCTTTCGATCTGGAAAGCCGAAACGTCAATAAAAAAACTTTTTTAACAACTAAGTGGTTTTAATCCAGTGGAAAGAGAGAGAAATTCCAGATATTTATAATAATATAAAATTAAAAGAATTACTATTACAATTCATTGGGTAGATTTCAAAATCATATTAGTCTGTTCAGGATTGATAAATCTTTTTGAATAAAATTAATTAAAAATTGAATATACCTTGTCCATTTTCCAGAAATTTTAATCAATTTGCAACTAAATCTCTTTAAATAATTACTAACTAATAAATTGCACTGCGTCAAAAAATCAACAAAATTTTTGTTTCAAAGCCATCTTAATATGTATTTTTGTGATTAAATTGTGTTCTTTCCTACGTGCACATTTTTTGAAAATTTACATCCAAAATATGCTCAATAAATGAAATAAAATAAAAAGTAGGGGTCCGTATTCAAGTAGCCCTTCAAAGACGAAACGTTGTTTTATAAAATTGGATATGCTATGTTAAGCGATATTTGGCTTTAATAAAAAAAGTTTTATAAGCTTTTTTTAGTCAGAATAAACAATAACCTGATTCCATATTCAAACACAGCAAAGTACTTAGGTATTACCTTAGATGCCAAACTCTGATGGAAAATGCATGTTAAAAAGAACTAATCTTAAAAGAGTTTAGAAGAGATCCCCGTTGGAAAAATTCAAAAATTTTGATTCTTCGTTTTTTTGTTAATCATAATTTTCGGTGGTGGCGATCAGGTTTCGAGGGAAATGGCACTTGTGAACCAGTGAAAAAATAAGGAACGCTGATGAGTATACCTTAGTTTTAAGTTTCAAACTCTCTGAGATTGCAATTAAAGTTCCCATGATAGTGGTATTAAAAAATAACAATTTATAAAATTTTATAATTAAAAAGGAAAGGATTAAACCTTTATAGATGAGGTATGAACCCATTAGCTTATTTAGCTTACCTGTTTATACTTTAATATAAGATGTATATTAATTTTTGATATTAAAAGGGGTAGTTTAATTCTACCAAGTATAATTATAAGGGTGAAAATTCACATGTTTAATTCTATCAAAATTAACCTTTTATCAGGCACCTTATATAATTTTTATTAGTTAAAAATTAAATATAAACATAAATATTAAACGGAATTAATGGATTATTAAAAAATATTTTTTTTTAAAAAATTTGAAAAATAAAGGTGGATTGGCCGGGATTCCTTACATTTTTTTTTTGTTTTTTCAAAAATTTTTGTTTTTTTGACGATTTTTTTACGATTTTTTTTTGCATTTTTGAGGGTTACTTTTTTACTGAAAATTAATTAACTGGGGGGATTTACCTATAAGTTTGATTTAATTTTAAAAAAAGTTTTAAAATTTTTTTGTGTCTCAATAAAAATTAACTTAATTAATATTTAATAGAAAATTATATATCTTTATAATTATTATATAATAATATTCTATCATATATTTTTAAATAAATATAAAAAAATTTAAAAATAATATAATTATATATATATTATTAACAAAGAGGTATTTACTATAAATAATAACTTTGATAAATATATCATTCTTTAGATATGATGTTTAAAAACCTATTCCTAAAATTTAGAGAAATATTTTAAAGTTTAATTATAGTATTATAAAATAGATTATATATAATAATAAATATTATAAATTAATAATTTTATGCTTATAGATTATTAATATAAATTAATTATAAAAAGATTTATAAATATATTATCAATAATATTTATTATCATTAATAACTTATTACAATAAATCTATAATTATTAATTTATAATTAAATTATATATATATTATTAATAAATATAACTTTTATATAATAGATAAAAAATTAATGAAAAAAAAAATAATAATTTACTTAATAGTTTATAATTTTTTAATAATTTTTTATTTAATAATAATATTTATATTTAATTTTTATTTAATATTTATGTTTATATTTTTAATATATATTAAAAATAAAAAAAATATACACGTAATGTACACGTAATGTACACTATTTTTCCTACGACCATGCGATAATTTTACCAAATATTGTGAAATGTGATGGTTTTATTTGTGACAGGCTCTGTTTATTTGTATTTAGTTTATATTATAAATAATGCTGTTTTATGTATAATCACTTTTATAGTAGCATAAATACAAATATTGATAATTAACATTTATTTGAAAACAATACAATGAACTATGAACTTGCAGAACAGATAGGAAAGTAATTTACACGTGTGCGGAAAGTACTTTCCGCACACGTGTGGAAAGTACCACTTTCCGTCGGAGTAGAGAGCGCGATATCTATCCTATGTGGCCGTAGGAAAAAGAATGAATCGTGTAGTTACTGTATATTGACATAATAACAGTTTATGATACAAGGACGAGAAATGTTACGCTTATGGTTTGCCACAAGTCCATAATCGTCCGAAAATTCGGAGTTACACAATTTTTAAAAAACGCGTTTCATTGCATTTATATAGTGTAAGAAGTAATAAAATAAATTAAATATACACAAAACTTTTCGAACCAAAATATGCTATTTTCAAACACAAAGTTTTGAGTTATGATAAACTACAACAGCGTTATTGGAACTTTTTCATTGAATTTGAGAGCAATCACTACACTAAAGAGCAACGGAACAAACAAACAAGTGTAAGAAATGCAACAACAAATGTCGCTTAGTTTTGTTTAAAAACGAAAATCATAGCAAGTCAATAGGTTATTCCAATAAGAAAAGCATGGCACGGACTTAAATGCTATAAAGTGTCTCGTCATGCGTTTTTATCGATCACAAGTACCTACTACTTTTCATTATAACTTAAATGGTCAGATCTTAGAGTCTGTTAATCAAATCAAAGACTTTGGAGTTATTCTAGATCCCACTTTAATGGATATCCATAAATCAATGAAAATGTTAGGTTTTATCAAAAGGCTAACCCACGATTTCAATGACACTACTGCTAATAAAGTCCTTTATTGTTCAGTAGTCAGACATCACCTAGATTATTGTTCCTCTGTCTGATCTCCACATTACACAACATATAGCAGGAACATCGAAAAAGTGCAACATAATTTTCTGAGATACATACTTATAAACTGCTTTTTCATAACATCCCCTCCTTAGAAACTAGGAGGAAACAGAGAGACCTCATATTGCTTTTTAATATTATCTATGGCAGATGCAGCTGTAGTGAATTTCTACCAAAAATAAATCTTCTTGTAGAAGAATTTTAAGATTAGCCAATATTCACAGTAATCTTGAGATGTTTAACACCTCCCTTCATCATTTTAAAACTCAATTACTGAATACAGAACTTTAACGTTTAATGTTTTAATGAACCTTTTTTGTCTTGTCTTTTATATTCCTTGCTATGTATGACAAGTGATTATGCCACTTTTATATGTTCGCTGTTCTTGCACTTTAATTATATTTTTTTATCTTAAATGGGGTTGCTCGTAAAGAAATAAAATAAATAAATAAATAATGGGCAAGTTTTATTTTCTAAAATACACCAAGTATTATTGAACATAACTTTAATGTAAAGCTAACAGAAAAAGGTAAGCTAAATATATTTTACTTTCCCGGACAGTACACCGTCCTAAAAAATACTTTTTCGGACGTGGGCTGAAAAGTTCTTCGTCTTGTTATTGTGTACTGTCCGAAATTTGACGTTTTCTTGACATATTTGAATAAAAAATACAAATATTACACAGATTAAGCACATGTCAATTGTGAGAGTAATTGTTTACTAGATTGTTGATAATCTGATAAATGTTTATCTTCGTAACATTCTTCTTGTTCATTCTCAAAGGCTAAAATTTCATGATTTTTAATAGTCCATACTTTTCTGCCACATCTACCAAAATTCTCAACGAACTCGAATGCATATTGTTTGTTTCTTTTAGAAAAAACAATAAATTTTGTTTCGTTATTGAAAGTCAACTCGTATGCTGGCCCTGCATAATACGTTCTCTCGTACAGACCCTGATTGCTGCAATTAAATCTTACTCTATTTTTATGCGAATGAGTACATTTGGCAAAGTCACCATCCCAAGGGTCCTCTAAAAATAACAAAAATTGATAATAAAATATTAAGGACCATATTTATAATTGTTTTAAATAAATTGAAAAATGTATCCCTAAACATTATATTCGAATTTTGAGCAGGCCTAAACAAAGTCATTAGAAATAGAGAACTAGAGAAGCTGAATATTTAGAACCAAAGTTTACAAAGGTCGAAATACGACTTAGCATCTCCTCGCGAAAAGTTTTCATTAAATGTTTTAATTTTCTGCTTTAATTTGAAGAAAAGTGCTGCTGAAATCCATCGAATACTTGTTAAAGTGAAATGATTTCGACGTTTCAAGGATGGAGATTTCAGCAAAGACGAGCCTCGCTCTGAACACAAAAAAAAATTGAAGATCAGAGTCAAACTTAAGAGGAGCTTGCATAATCATTGGGAGTGACTCGATAAACTGTTTCCGTATGATTGAGAGACATGGCATGATTCAAAAACAAGGAAATTGGGTGTCCTATGAACTCTAAAATGTAACAGATATTATTATTTTATTGCAGTTCGTTAAAAGTGAATATAATTCTAAATGATTTAAATACAAACAACAAATCATAATAACAAATATAAGGGCATTGACAAAATACGATAAGACACAGATATCAGATATCCAACTGCTTTATCGTGATGTAAAGGTATTCAGACTGCGAAAATATGATCCAAACAAAAACAAGACTAGCATTACAAGCATGTTAAAGAAAGAAATGGTTGAAAATGAGTATTGTTAATTCAAAAAACAAGTTTTGGTTAACATATTATATATTCTAATGCTAGTAGTTTTTTAGCTAATAAGGAGGATATGTAATAAGCAAAGTTGTTGAAAATGTATGTATAGTAGAATGATCAGTTATCTAAATAAACACAATATTGTAACAGAAAGTCAAAAAGGTTTCTACACAGGAAGGTCTACAAAAGGGGTTGTCTATAAATTTGTTGAATTTATATATATATAAACATCTTGATAACAAGAAAACTGTAGGAGCACTATTTTTTGATCCCACAAAGGCTTAATTTTAGACTTTGTGAAGAAAAACTATATGCCTTGGGATTTCGTGGTAATGTTTTGTCTTGGCTGATGTCACATTTAAGAGGTAGGAAAAGTGTCGTTAAAATAAATCAAACTCAATCAAATGAAACTGTTACTAATCTGGGTGTTCCTCAGGGGTCTGTAGTTGGGCCACTTATATTTTTAATGTTCATTAATGATTTACCAGAATATATGGACACGAACTGTGAGGTTATATACGCGGATGATGTATTCTTCGTAACTCATGGTAATTCTCCTAAAGAACTATTAGATAAATTAACTATGCTCTACAAAAAATTTTGTGAATGGTGTTTGAAGAACCATCTAATTCTAAATCATGGAAAAACAGTTTTAATGAAATTTTATTTAGCGAATGATTCCAATAACGATTTTGAAATACACACTGAAAATTTAAATATGACGTCTTCTGAGATAACAAAATTCCTTGGAACTTTTCTGGACTCATCACTCTCTTTTCAGATATGTACTGATCACATTGCTAAGAAAGTGTGTAGCAGCTATTATGCAATTTTACAAGTTAAAATAGTTATTTATGTGCCAAGGACGAAAAACTGTCTATTATAGCCGAGGTGCAGCCAAGGCTAGCAGCAAATTCATTTTAATTTATTTAAAAAATCTCTCAAGGTTCTTCTGTTACAATAAGCATTCTATAATATAACTGAATTTATGGATTCTAACTTTTAATATGTTTATATTTATTTTCTTAAATTATTCTCTAGGTATATTTTTTCTTTCTTTTTGTATTGATTTTTCGAATATCATGTATATGGTCTTAATGGAATAAAAAAGATTTATTTATTATTATTATTCTTTTGAACATTATTTTCTATAAGCATTATGTAGTTGTTCTTTATGAACTATGTATCACTGATGATACAGATGATGCTGAACTTTATATTGAAAGGTACCAGATGTTTACATGTAATAGTACAAGTGGTTATACGGATGGAATATTAATTTTCGTAAGGGAAGATGTTGATGTTAGGTCTAGTAAAACTCATATAATTGACAGGGTATTGGTGTTTGTTTATAAAAATCAAAATTGGGAATAATCTATTGAATATTGGGGGGTCGTTCAACTAGGTAAGCCTGGAGGATGTAATAGAAAAAAAAATTGCTCATGGTAAAAAATGTATATTGATGATTTTTATTTCAATTATTTTAGTATTGAATATTATGAGCAGAAAATAAAAATACTATTTAATATGTATGGGTTGGATCAAATTGTTCAGTATTATACAAGATGTTGTGATGATTCAAAAACTCGATTGATTATGTTGTTACTAATTATGATAATGTTAGAGCATGTAGGTATGTATCATTTGCTTTACTATTAATGCTGTAAGATATGTATACATTTATAATTTTTTTGTATATTAGGCATGCCTATTTAATAAATAAATAAATAAATGAATACTTTTGTTGTCATAAAATAAATATATTTTTTGTTTAAAAAAGAAGCAAAATAGAATATTATTAATTAATATTTTATTCCACCAGTTCTTTTATGACAGATATGGTATATAATGGGGCCAAATTATGTTAAGTGGATATATTTTTTTTTGAGATGTTAATAATTTTGATAAAATGTCAAATGTGAATTTATTAAAATAAAGATTAAAAGTATTAAAAAGTATTTTTTGTCATTTCAATACTACAATAATTGGCATTCCAACGTGGAGCATTTGAAATCGTGGGTTTAAAAAAAATAGGTCAAGTGCAAGGCTTGAAATGACATATTTTATGAAATTAAGAAGTAAGGGAAATCCGGCAGAAGAGAGTGGCACATCAGGAGAGGATATAGAGAATAAGATTGAGGAAGAAGTAAAAGAAGTAGCAGAAACCTCCGAGGGAGAAGAAAGTAAATTGGAACAAATGTTGGCCACGCTCATGTCAGGCATTACAAAAAAACAAGAAGAATTAAAAATTAATATGAAAGAACATCAAGAAAATTTGATAAGAGAAGTAAGAAGAGAAATGCATATAATTAGGGAGGACATGGTGGAGAAAACCAGTGGGGAAATGTTTGCCATGAAAGATGAGGTAGGCGAGATAATAGAAAGTAACAGAAGAGAGGGAAGACGGGAATTAGAGAAAGTAAAGGAAGAAGTGAGGATTTACGTGCAAAAAGAAACAGGGGAAACAAGAGAAGAATTAGAAAAATTCAGGTGTAAGATGACACCACAAAATAAGCAAGGAAGAATTCCAACTAGAGCAATAGGGGAACAACAAGATGTAATAATAATAAGAGACAAAGAAAAACCAAATATGGAATATATGAGGGATCAGAGAACACATCCCATAAAATATTTAAAAGATCTTGAGAATTGGATGGCAGAAGAAAAAGTACAACAAAAATGGAAAAAATGGACCGGCATGACTTTGAAAGGAAACGCGAAAAGTTGGTGGAATGTCATGGAAGATAGAATAATAGATTGGGAAGGTTTCAAGGAAGAATTTGGTAGAAATTTCTGGGGAGATACTATACAAGATATGTATCAGGGCAAATTTTTTCGAAACCATGGGAATTTCAATGGAAAACTATGTCATCAGGAAGATGGAGTCACAGAAATATTTAAGTCCAAAATGGTGCAGAAGAAGGTACAAAATGCCAAGAAGACGGTAGGCAAAAAAGTAGATGCCGCTCCTCTTGCAGTAAAAAAGTTTAAGTTAAAAAATGGGACAAAATGAGTAAAATTTTTTGAACTTTTCTTATTCATTATATTGCAAGAAAAGTTCAACAAAATTTTAGGGAATGTTGTTATGGTATAAAATGGGGCAAAATTATGTTAAGTGTATTGTAAAACAATTTAAAAAACAAACTATGTAAAAATGACTTAAAAAAACTGATAGTGAGTGACGACATGTTGGAGTTTTGAATGTGAATTTATTAAAATAAAGATTAAAAGTATTAAAAAGTATTTTGAAGACATTTCCATAGTACAACAATATATTTCACCTATTGAATAATAAATATTAACACATTTTTATATATAAATTCATAATTTGGTAAACAATTTGTAAAAGTTTGAAACACCCACAGCACTGCAGCTAAATTACATTTATTTTTGTATTGCCAAGGAGTAAAAACTCATTTAAAATAAATTTATCTATCTCTATACCTATACTACGTTTTTTGTACATACCTTCACGTTTGCAATTCGAATTTGAACATTCATCTTCATCGTAATCTAAAATTCTTCCATTCTCTAAAGTTAAAGTATTATCAATGATATGCACGTAACCGTCCAAAAACTTGTCATGTAGTTGCAAAACGCCGCTAGCGCCAATTTTATGTTCAACTCCACGTACTTTTGTATCAAAAGTACGATCAAGTACTGTATAAAATTTAGAAGCGACAGTTACGTTTTTATCACAATTTCGAATTTTGTCAATGACACTTGCATCACTCGTTAATAATAGTATTAATATGGGTGAAATAAACAAAATAATATTCATATTGACGGAATATCACTGCTGGTTAGTTTATTTGTAAACAAAACTTTGTTGGTATCGCTAATATATACCTACTTGATAAACTCGTTAGATCCATTTGTGGAAAAACAGCGCTTGCGGCTAGACGGAAGGTCATTAAACAGGATTGGCCCGAAACGTCACGGTACCTCCAGATACATTTTTAATTTTTATTGTTACGTCAAATTGGTGTCACAGGTCGCTGTACAATTCATTGCAAGTGGGGCAAAATAGCCTTCAAAGTTGATATTAAATAAAAAAATAAACTACTACATCTAAGTTTGCTGTTATTACACTCAAATTTGCGCTACACTCAAATTACACATGTGGCATTTTTGTAACGCTTTCCACCACTATATTATACCTAATTGCTCCTTTTACATATTAGTGGAGTGCCGTGAATTGCTTTGGATGGGGTTTTTTGCATTGTATTACTAAAATGTCTATATAGTAGAATTTGCCGATCTTTGTTTCATGGCATGCGGTGATGTTCAATCATTACACAACAAGAAATGCAAACAAACTCTACTTTGCTTTAGCTTCAAACTCATAAATAAGAAAAGGATCAATCATAATATCCCTCAAAATATACAGGGTGTATCATAAAGAATATTTTAATCATAGGTTCAGGACCTCGAAATATTAATATTTTACTAAATAACTCTGGGACAAATGTTATCTACTACTAAGATACAGGGTGATGAAGATACAATTTATTTTTCGTTTTTTTGCAATAATTTCTTTATAATTTAATATATTGACTTGAAATTTGATACGGTTATATTTTTAAGATAGTAAATCATAAGCGTGTTATCAATTTTGATATTAGATAAAGAGGACGCTACCTACACTCTACTGGATGAAGAAAAGTATCAATTTTTTTTATTCCTGGCCCTTTTTGAAGTTTTTATGATACACCCCGTAAATTTGAACAAAAAAGGTATACTTGTTTTAATAGCATAAATTCAGCTCATTTCGAAATATTTGCATTTAAAATATTCTAGCCACAGTAGCTATTTAATTTACTTTAACATATTTCAACATAGTAGGCTTTGAAACTAAAATGAAAATGTAAAGCTGTCAAATAATTAATCGTTAGATGACAGCAGCAAGACCAGAAAAATTTATTTGTGCATAAACACAAAAATGATCTCTCGTTTCTGAATTGTAGAAATAGTTGTGTCGACACATTTTGATTAGTTACCTACTTAGAAGGAATTTAGTGAACAAAATTACATCTAACAATTAATTATTTGACAGCTGTACATTTTCATTTTAGTTTCAAAGCCTACTATGTTGAAATATGTTAAAGTAAATTAAATAGATACAGTGGCTAGAATATTTTAAATGCAAATATCTCGAAATGAGCTGAATTTATGCAATTAAAACAAGTATACATTTTTTGTTCAAATTTACAGGGTGTATCATAAAGACTTAAAAAAATTCAAAAAAGGCCAGGAATAAAAAAAAATTGATACTTTTCTTCATCCAGTAGAATATAGGTGGCGCCCTCTTTATCTAATCTCAAAATTGATAACACACTTATGATTTACTATCTTAAAAATATAACCGTACCAAATTTCAAGTCAATATATTAAATAATAAAGAAATTATTGCAACCCTGTATCTTAGTAGTAGATAACATTTGTCCCAGAGTTATTTGGTCAAATATTAATATTTCGAGGTCCTGAACCTATGATTAAAATATTGACCATTCCTTATGATACACCCTGTATAATCGTTTACCTGACTATGTTCAAAAGACAGTATAAAAAATTCCTCAAAGAGAAAAGCTACTACTCCTTCAGGAATATTTTAATGATTCATTTTAATTTGGTATTCTCGTCTCATATTCTATGTATTATATTTTACTCATTTTGCCAACAGTCCAAATGTTTTTATATTCAATGTTTTTATGTTTACATATTTTTAAGCTTAGAGCTTTAACTTCAATCATAACTACCATTTCTTTGACGATTTCTATACTTGTACAAGTCTTATGAAATAAATATTTATTTATTATTTATTTAAATATTGATTAAAGGCCGAAAATTGCAAATTTAGAAAGAGAGGAACCACAAAAGTGGCCAGAAACTTTGTAATCAGGTGTAGTTCATACAAAAAACGTTATATCATTTATATGTCTGTAATATAGAGCAGAAACTAGTAACTGATTAGATCGACTTGAAATTTTTTGTAAATTGCTAGTTCAGAAGTAGAAAACTTTTTGAGTGGGGCGGCGGGGGAGCATCAAAAAGTGAGTAGACAAAAAAAGAAAAAAACTTGCGTAATCGATAAATTATCCTTTTTTAATGAATTAATGTTAAATACAATTTTTCATGAAAATAAACCCCTTCCGAGTTATAGGGCGTAGAAAATTACGATTTTTCAATTTTCTTAAAAAAATGTATTTTTTGCCCGAAACTTTTTTTTGGCTGATAATACCTAAAATAGAAATTATTCGGAAGAACATTTGCTCATAGTTTCCTTAAATTTTTTACAAAAATCAATACTTTTCACTTGACCAAAAAATGAAAATGTCTTATAAAAAACAAAAATTTTGCTCAATTTTAACAGACCAAAACTTAAAAAATAGTTATCCCACAGGACTAAAAATTACTGGACAGTTGTAGAAACATATGTTACGCCTTTCTGCAGAAAGATTCTTTTTTCAAATACCACAGTCTAGATGGCGCTAAAAAAATGGCGTAAAAAAAATTTGAAAAAAATGTATTTTGTCCATAAATTTCTTTCTGCTTATGTTAAACGATTCTGGATGGTCTTAAAATGTTCCCCTAAAACTAAACATGCACCAACAAAATATAGTAAAACATTTGTAATATTACTAGTGATAAGATATTCTGATTTGTGAGTAGATGTGAAATAATGGAAGACAGTTAAAATTCATCATCATTCATTTATTAGTTTACAAACTCAAAATATTAACCTTATCTAAATATTAATCAAAATATGATACGTATATTATATTTTAAAATAAAAAAATTAAATAGTGCATGAATTAAGCACACGCCAATCGTGACAATAAATGTTTACTGGACCATAGATAATTTGATAAATATTTATCTTCGTAACATTCTTCTTTTTCATTCTCAAATGCTAAAATATCATCATTTTTAATAGTCCATATTTTTCTGCCACATCTACCAAAATTTTCAACGAACTCAAATGCATATTGTTTGTTTCTTTTAGAAAAAACAATAAATTTTGTCCCGTTATTTAAAGTCAATTCATGTACTGGCCCAGCATAATACGTTCTTTCGTACATACCCTGATGCCTGCAATTAAATTTTACTTTATTTTTGTCTGAATGAGTACATTTGGCGTAGTCATCAAATCCAGGGATATCTAAAAATACCAAAAATTTGTTAAATACACTTATAAGATTTTTAAAAATTAAACCATTTTATAATAATTGTACTAAACAAATAAAATAGAATTCTGTTTTTCAAGATACAAAAAATAGCCGATTAGGATGATCAAAATCCCCTTTAAAAAAAACCTAATTTAACAGAGTTTCAATTGCTGGGATGCTCTCTATAATACATAACCTCAAACACAGTTTATTTTAGTATTCTTTTTTTTCGAATTTTTTATGTACTTTTGGCTTTGTAGCAGAAGTTATAAAGATGCATTTACACCTTAATTTTCTTATTCATTTTGGTCTCAAATTCAAAATTTACTCGATAGTTACTCTGGAACCAAAGGCTGTACAATAATCACAGTTTACTATTATAAATTCTACCAAAATGCCAGTTTCCAGAACGATTCGAGCACTTTTTAGATAATTCTCCCTCGTCTTTAAAAATATTCGTGTTCTCGAAAACATTTCCAGTAATAATTGAAGCTCTAGTGGTATTATAAGTGAAAATTTTTCAGTTTTTCACCTGCCAGATCCTTATTCACAGATTATCCAGACTATTTTTTTACTTAACTTCTTACTGCTAGAACTATTTTTTCCACTGGAAAAAAAGGGCCTTGTTTTCGTATGTTTTGATGCATTTTTGAGTACCGAAAATTGTCACTGGCTCCCGGGCTATAGCCAAGGTAAGCTCTCTCCCAAAAAAAGGAGGTAAATATGATCACAAAGATTATAATATTCACACATTTAAGAGTATACATTTGTATAATAAGCAAGTTGTCGTCTAATAATCTCTACTTACCATTGTCTTTGCATTCAACATTTACATTCGATTGGTTCACATTTGAACATTTACCGTCATCGAAATCTAGTATTCTGTTATTTTGTAAAGTCAAGGTATTTTCAACGATATTCACATGACCATTCCACTCTTTCTCATGTATTTGCAAAGAGCCGGAAGGGCCTCTTCTATATTCATGTACAAATACTTTGGTATCAAAAGTGCGATCGAGTACTGTGTAAAATTTAGAAGCAATAACTACATTTTTGTTACACTTTCGAATGTTGTTAAGAACACTTGAATCACTTTTTAATATTAATGTTAATACGGATGCAATAAAAAATATCAGTTTCATCATGACAGAATATCAGAACTGGATAGTTTATATATTTTTAAACAAGATATGTTGGAAATTCTAATATAAACCCAGTTGATAAACTCACCACATCCAGTTGTGAAAAAATACCGGAAGGCAGGATCGGCCCGACATGTCTTAGTACTGTCAGATTGATTTATAAAGGATCTAGGATAGTAAGCTTGCAAACGTTTCTGCCTCACATATTAACCTAATATCAACACCATTAGCTCAGTCAAATGATATGCAAGGAGGGTTCGAAGTGGAAAATTCTGGTGTAATTGGTTTTAGTGTTTTATTTTATTATTTTTGAGGTGCTGAACACGAATCTAAAGTTGTCCAACAAAGATTTTTCCCGCAAATATGAGAAATCATCAAAACCAATAAAAAAAATGTTTTTAGTGATGATTTTCAGCTTATAACTTGTGGTCACAGTGGTCCAGTAGTAAATTAAAGAGGAGAAAATTACCTGCAATTTATATCTCTTAACATTTTTTGTACGCCGTATGGTTTCCACGCAAAAGAGTGTTGAAATATCAGGAGAATAAGTAAATAACAAGTTATGTCAAGTCACTTGACATTCGGTCTACTTATTCTCATTTTTAAGTGTTTCGTTAAGATACAATGCAAAAACTCGGTCCTAATGTCCAGTGATAACTGTTCTATTCGTGAAAAAGATTTGAGTGAGGGTGTAGTGAAAGTGGTCAAAGAAAAAAGAATAGAAACATTACGTTATGCTAGTAAGAAAATAAATGATAGAATGGGAGCTATTTTAGCGTACACATTTCATGTCAGAAAAGTTACATAAATGAAAGAATGATAGCTGCTACCAAAGCTGCAGCACAACAACATTCTTTGAGAATATACTTTCAAGTACAACAATGGCTTGGCAATAAAAAAGATCCTGAGCAATGTGGTTGGAAGAAAACGAAATGGGGTCTGTAGCCAGTCCCATCGCTACAGCCACCAGCACCAGAAGCAGTTTTAAGACTTATCTCTTGCAAATGCATGAAGACCTGTCAGACCAACTGTTGATGTAAAAGAGCAGGCCTTAACTGTTCTAATATGTGCCTAAACTGTGAGAATAGCTCTAATAACATGCCCGTCGCAGAAATTGAAGAAGAAGCAGAGGATGATCCGGTGTTTCCCAAATCGCTTGAAGGTAACTATGCAAGGATAAGTCTATCCTATCTTTATTTCTTCACTTACTATTTATTTGTGATTTCTAAATATGTATTCGATTAATTTTCCAGTATTTGGAACTAAGTTTCTTTATTTGTTTCGGGAGTACAAGAACTGAAAGGCTGCCCTGAAGAAAGTATTGAACCCATGCCTCGTGTAAGTGCAGACATATAAATTGGATAGAAATTCTTATTAGGTACTGCAAACACTTAGGTCAATGATTATTTGTAGGCGTAGAAGGCTGTCTTGGAGAAATCATGGAAACCATGTCTAAGAGGTCTCGTATACATAAATTGTACAGAAATTCACATATTTTATTAGCCTATAGAATGAATGGTGTTTTTTTTGCTATTTTGGATGGACAATTCAAGTATGTTTAATGTATTTTTGTTACACTTAGAGATTCACTAGTACGATTTGGGATATTAAAACTCCATTCAGGAATTTAAAGACATTAAACATCTAACAGATTCAACATTTAGTTACCGGACACCGTGGCCTAGTTGGTTAAGGCCTCGGTCTTTATACTAGGCCAGTGTTCGGTTCGTAGGTTCGATCCCTGCGAAACTCAAGTGGAATTAAAAGTCAGATAAGACTTTGGCAAGTGCAAACAGGCCGGATGAGTTTGGATATCTCGTGGAACTGATAGGGGTTGGTGGCACATTTACACACTTGTTAGTCGGTAGATCACTTGCATGACAAATGCATAGTCTTGGGTTCAAGGTGATTGAGGACCGTGGTTCGGAGCCCACTATAAGCTGTAGGTCTCGTCCAGGTTAGCCTTGTTGCAGAAAGGAGACGTTAAAATTAAGCAAGCAAGCAACATTTCCTTCGTTTGGTAATTGTTAGAGAAGCCATAGAAAAAATCCTCTCTTTTAATGCAGATTTATAGTTTCAAGATATTTGGTTGGCTTTCTAAGTACCGCAATAGGATGTAACGCCCTATACACCTACAAAACAATATAGGGCTACATATAGTGGTGGGTTGTCGATCGCAACCTTATGTCTATCGGCGTAGCTCTGTAGTGGAGACGGTCGTGGTTCCGAACTATAACAATGATCGAAAACTGACTTTTTTCTAAATGCTCGGGAGGCGCTAGTTGACTTAAATTAGCTTAACTGACCTAATTTACCTCTAAAAATGAACAAAAGGGATAAATGTAATACACAAAACTCCAATATATCACCGATTTATTAAAACAAATAACCCAAATCCCAAACAAATGATTAAATATGTATAAAAGTGCGTAGCTGCGTAACTCAGCATCAATTTTATCAGCCGAACTTATTATAAACTCATGAAGGGAAACCAGCCCACTTTTCCTTTACTAACTCCCTTTTGCCATAAATTTAGTTTCGTCGTTTACTTTATCTTAAATGAGAAATAATGAATTTCTTTGCACTGCAACGATAAGTTGAGACAATTTAAAACAACGAATATATCTGCTAAGTATGCTAATTTTAGAAAGCCATTTCCAATCATGTAAACAGTTTCTCAGCAAAAATCTATCATAAGAAAAGAAAAGTTATAATTCAAACAATCGGCCTACATTTTTCTCTCGAAATGAAAAGAAATCGAGTATAACTACTTCCAATTTCTTCACATATTCCCGACAAAAGTCGTACATCCAAATAACGGCCTTTAACGTAGTTTCATGCTTTCATCTAGAACTTGCTGTAGATCATCATCTTACTTATCGATAAAGCACTTTAACACTCGATTTTCAATAGTAAAAGTCAATGTTGTATTTTTTTATCGAAAATATTGGCATTCAAATGTAATAACCCCAAAGGCTTACAATGTTTTATCCAATAAGTGGAAGAAATCGTTTTTTTATGAGATAATAAGCTTTGTGATGAAATCAATTCCCTATAAATGTCAGAATAACTTGACAGTGACTTTTGTACAATTTGGTCAAAGTAGGTTGTTTGTTTGGTTGCTACGGGCATGATATATTGTTAGCAAATGTTTACATAAATTTTGACACTTGTCAGTTTTCCTTTCAGAAAAGGGAAGCTTTTTTGAAGAAAAAAAGTATAGACACCGATGAAAATTACGTTCCTGAGGATATCCTTATGGAAGCGGAAGAAGCAGCGATGCAGATTTTGCCAGTCCCGAGATGCCTACGACAAGGAGTTCAAAATGTTTGGGTCTTGGATGAATTCACGGAAGATAAAAGGTATCGATGAAAATGTTCTATTGGCTTATTACACAGGGATACAAACCAAAGAAATCCAAGACATTAGAACGACCTGAAATAGAGAAGTTTTTGAACGAAGCTCCCGACAACGAGTACCTGTTGATGAAAGTGGCTTTGATAATGGGGATTAGCGGTGCTTGTAGATGCGATGAATTGGTGAATTTAAAAATAGAAAACATTAAAGACAAAGGGAAATATTTTCACGTAGTTTTGCCAGACACTAAAACTAAGAAATCTAGAAGTTTCATCATACTTGAAGAAGGATTTCCAGTCAACCCGATCAATTTGTGTAAAAAATACATGTCTTTGAGACCAAAAAAATACTAGTTCTAGCAGCTTTTTTGTTTTTTACAAAAATGGGAGGTGTGCCAGCCAGTGTGTACGTAGTCGACGATACCTTCAAGAATTGCAGCGCTCTACACCGGTCGGTGACTTAAAAGGTCTTCGGCGACTCTTTTGGCCAATGCAGGGGCTAACATGACTACTTTGAAGCGTCACGGAGGATGGAAGTCCTCGACCGTAGCAGAAGGATATCTAGAAGAATCGGCGCACAACAAAATACAAATTGCAGAAAAATTACAAGGTTCTAATGCGTCGGCGTCTTCCAGCAGCTGTACCGATATGGGAGCATCTGGTTTCAATGAACCAACGAATTTTACAATGACTTCAAATTCAAATTTCCTTTAATTTCAATATCAATGTGAATTCTGCTTGCAATAGTAATAAATAAATAGAATACTACTTTAAATATGAACGTGAGTTATAATCCATAACTCGCTAGTGCGTTATTTGATAGTTTACTTGTCTAAAATGACATTAATAATGACATTCATAACTGTCATGTGTTGGATAAAAGAATATATTAAGTACAATATTTATGTAGCCATTTTAGATTTATACGAAAGCCGTACCTCAACAGTACTTTATTAGATATTAGAAACTTATAATAAATTTTACTTAATATTGAATTACTGCTTTTAGGCTAAGAATTTATTTTTATTCGCGAAGGATTATTACGATTTACAGCAATATAAATTAATTTACGAAATATTTCATTTGGAGAACACTTTTAACACTTTTCAGTTGAATACAAAAAAATTTAATAACTGCGATATATGTCAGAATAAAAGAGGAAAAAAGAAATAGGTTCTATTTCATGGTTTTATTAAAAGATAAAAATTCAATTCGGTATGAAAAGTTTCAGGGATGTTCGGGATTGATCGTTTTTTTTATCTTTCCCTTGTTATTTGCGGAATTTCAATAGTTTGAACTTCTATCCTTGTTTATAATTTATTTTTCATTAGAAAAACTAAAATGTGTCACATTTGAAACCAAAAATCAATATTATTATGGGTTTTTGATGAGAAGAAACTTGTAATCAACATGTAATATTTTTATATAGTTTACAAGCAATTGAGAAAAAGTGAAAGGTTTCCATTTGCAACTATATTCTTCCATTAAAATTTAAGATTCTGGAATTTTTTTTTATTATAATCAAATAACTGTATAAATCAGTCAACAGGAAAGTACGTATTTAGTTTTAGTATCAGAAAATTAACGCCAAAATTTGCGTTATAATGAATTTTTGGAAAGCGTATCCGTTTAATGCATTATTCAAAACTAGGCCATTAATCACAAATTAAATGACATCGTCCATGAATTTCCGAGTTTTCTGAGCCGTTTCCATTAGTCTGCAAAATAAGTTTAATTGATTCTATTAATCAAGAGAAATGTAATTTGGAGAGAAATAATTTCTCTAATTTCTGAACAAGTCAGCCATATTGCACAGTATAACTGGAACAAGCCAAGTATTCTGTAGGTAATATAATGAGATAGCTAATTAGATGCAAGAGATAATCCTTTATTTTACAAATATGGATGAGGAAATTTACGCCTATACAGTATGTTTCACTACATAACAGACATAAATAAGTAGTAAATATTGCGGAACGGGGAGTTTACGAAATTACTATATACTATAGCAAAAGGCTCTTAAAAAATACCATGCAATGATATAATAAAATATAGAGTGATGCATTTCAAAAGTCGAGATATTGTCATTTGTATTTGTCATTTTCAAAAAATCATAGTAGGCGATAGAACATCGACTCCGAGTTCGTCTACATCTCAAAAGATCAAAAGATGCGCTAAGGCTTAAGGAATCGATTAGAAAAAAGTTGATTAAGTTATCTTGAATATTTCCGAAGTTATTAATTTTTTTGTGGATCTCTGCACGACGCTATTTTGTCACATAAATTGACATATTGCAAATAAGTCTAAGAATCTTGGATGCGTTATATCGACAATTTAATGGCGAATCTAAAAATGTAACAAAAATGGGTGGCTGTCGTTTATAAAAACAGAAATTAGTTGTGTATCTTATTTTGGGACGTACTGTATATAAATAGAAATATTTTTAGAATGCGCCTCATTGTCGGACATCGTTTAAAAAAAGTTACGGAACATGCACGTACCCCTGGGTCACCCGGTATAAAGCTTTCTCACCCCTTATCCATCCCTCCACCCCCGATGACATAGCTAATGCTTGTCAACGAGATAAGAACTACGGTCCGGTCCTAACTCTATGAGCAGGCAAACCCTAAACGAACTTCCGGCATCTCCCCACACACCCATCACACTTACACATACCTAATTTCCCTCTTCTTGGAAGTCGCTCCAAACCATCCTCATCCCCGAACCAGGAAAAGACTTCAAAAACCCCAATTTTCCTCATCAACGTTCTATGCTGCTGTTTTTGAGCACTTGTTCAAAGAGAGAGTCTGGGACGAGATTGACTCTTGCCAAATCATTCCCTCCCCAACACCAAACCCACGATTTCATCCTCAACTTCCACACCTAAGGCTCCATAGCCATGAACAGCCAACAAGCTGCCTCAACCATCCTTCTAGATGTACAGAAAGCCTTTGATCAAGTCTGGCACGCTAGTCTTTTAGGAAGCTCGAATCCATCAACCTCCCATCACCATTATCAAATTCCTACACTCCTACCTCACGAACAGAACAATTACTGTCAAAGTGGGAAGTAATATCTAATGTAGCTGAACTATATACTTACGATTCGCCCATACCCAACCAGCTTCAACAACACTTTCAGCTCTATGCTGATGACAATGCCTTATTCAACTCCAACAACACTCAAGTCATTATCTTCACATACCCTCCTCTCACGAAAACCCCTAAACTGACATCTACGGGTCTGGGAGATGACAATACGTTGGTTGGAAAGGTGCTTTTTTTATACTCAGTTGGAATAGTGAGATCCTACCTGCTATTGCCCCCCGATAGGGTTATCTATACCTATACGTAAATCAATAACCATTTGTTGTCCATATACTTTATTTGAAGTTAAAAACACTGACATTATTAAATTGTTGTTAGATTTATGATTAAGTCTATTAAGGTTACTTAACTGCTAGATGGGCATATAAGGGATGATGTACTGGCAACAAGCCCACTACATCAAGAGCAGCATGCATATAAAGCAGGGTATTCAACAGACACAGCTCTTCACAAACTCGTTGAGAGAGTGGAGAGCACAATTTCAAACAAGGAGGTGATGTTAGCGGCATTTCTGGATATACAGGGGGCCTTTGACAATACACCAAAGCTCTAAAGCATAAAGGAATCGAGGAATCTTGTCTGTCCTGGATAGACTCTATGCTAAGGAATCGGGTGATAAATGCAACCATACTTGGAGAGACTGCAACGGCCCGGGTAATACGAGGATGCCCACAGGGAGGAAGGAGCATTATCTCCCATCCTGTGGAACCTGGTAATGGCCGGGCTGATAGGGACTCTTAAAGAAAATGGGCATACAACTATTGGATATGCAGATGATCTGGGCATCATTGTGCAGGGTAAATTTAACCTAGTGGACGAATGGACAAGTTGGGAGGGGTTAGCCCTCAAAAGACTACGGTGGTGGCGTTCACACGCAGATAAAAATTAGAGGGATTAGGTCCTTTAAGACTACAGTGGAACGAAATACAGCTAAAGGGGGAGGTGAAGTATCTCGGTGTGATTCTTGACTCGAAGCTCACCTGGAGCCAGCAAATAGAAAAAGTAGCGAATAAAGCGGTGACCTCCCTTATGGCGACCAGACGACTTTATGGAAAGAAATGGGGGTTAAAACCAGACATATTGTATTGGTTATACAACATGGTGGTCAATCACATATGGAGCAACAATGTGGTGGCCAAAGACACTGCAAGGAGCTGCCAAATCAAGAGTAAGTAAGGTGCAAAGACTTGCATGTCTTGGCATAATAGGGAAGATGAAAACCACGCCCACAGCGGCCATGGAAAAACTGCTAGGTCTGCCTCCTCTGCACCTAGTGGTGCAAGGGAAGGCAAGAATGGGTGCTTACAGGCTCAAAAACTTACTGAATCCCCGAATGGAGGGAACAGGGCATATGAGTATTGTCAGAACTGTGTCAAACGACATATTCAATATAGAGACTGAACATAGGACAAAACAATATAACTTAACAATATAACAGAGTGTCAATTATAGACAGGACTGAATGGACTGATAAAAACCACTAACAACCTTCAAGGTAGGGTCTGGTATACAGACGGATCCAAAACCAAGGAGGGGAGTAGGAGCAGGGATATACTCCAAAAATCTAAGAGTTAGCCGCAGCTATGCCTTAGATAGAAATGCTACGGTATTTCAAGCGGAGATGTACGCAATTCTGCAATGCGTCATAGAAAGTAATAGGAGAGCTCTCAAAAACCAACAGATCCTAATCATGTCAGACAGTCAGGCGGCACTGAAGGCAATTTTAAGCCATCTAAACTGGTATGGGAATGCATCGAAGAACTGAAAGTCCTAGGAGACCAGAACAGAGTAGTGCTGGCATAGGTACCTGGACATCAGAGTATCGATGGAAATGAAAAAGCTGATCAACTTGCAAAAAGGGGAGCAGGAGAAATAACCGATACAGAACAAACCTGGATCAGGGAAAGACATCTTCAACACTGGCAAAATGTGTCAGGACGGGAAATCCTTCATAGGAAAACCGTGCTCTAAAAGAACAGCTGAACTACTCTTACTGAACAGAAGTAAGCTGAAAGTGATACGAGGAGGCATAACTTGTCATGCACCAGTAAAAGAGTTCTTAAACAAAATTGGACTGTACAATGAAGACCTTAGGTGCAGGCTATGCAATAAGGAACCAGAGACAGTGAAACATGTACTATGCGATTGCGAGGTATTGGATCGCAAGAGACAAACACTTTTTGGGCAACCAAGATTAGACCCAAAAAGTTTTAACAGACACCCAGTAAAAGAACTATACAAACTAGTACAGGATACAAAAATACTGGACTGGGTGGCGCAATAGATGGCAATAATCGCAATAAGCCAATAGGCTTCAGCGATATCGGAGATCTTTAATCAGACGGGCCCAAACGAAAAAAAAGGTTACTTAAGGACTAGAGAAAGTCTTTAAGGGAAGCTCATTCTCCGGTGCCCCTCTTCATATGAGTCACCTCTGTTTGATAAACATTTCTCTTATGTATTTAACCGGCAATATACGATAATTTGTTGGAGTTGAAATAATTTGAATTTCTCAGACAGCAACTCAAATGTCTTACACCATAAAATGAACAAATTATATATTATACCAAAGAAACATGCAAGTAAGCTTGCTTCGTAACATTTCAACAATTTCCTACAATGTTTCATGTTTGTGGTTTCCGCTTGTAACCTACTACTCTCTCTAGAATGGGATATTATCGCGTTAATTTAGTTTCGCTCATTTCCTTATTGATAATTGCTTCTTTTTTGTTTCGTAAATATATTAACACTGCTCAACAATTGAGCTGGATAATTCTAAGTGTCCGGAATTCTGAATTTAAAAAGTTGTTTAAATTAAAATAGTTATATATGGCGAATATTTTTTGTTTTTTTTTCTTTCTGTATTTTAGTCAAAGACTCTATTATTGTTTTTGTTAGACATATTGATTATTCGCATTTAAAGAATTGACGCCAAGTAATGTGACGTTTAATTTAGAGTAGGCAACATACTTTAAAGTGAAGTATAAGATGTTATCTAACTCAAAATTCCTTACATTTTTAAATCAAAGATACTAGAGTATTTTCATTTGTTGCCTCAATTCCTGTGTTGTTTGTGTTATACTATTCGCTGATTGGCTGAAATCCATTTCCATATGTGAAAAATTGTTTAATGTTAAAAATAACGGGTTAGTTGAATGCCCTTGTAGATGAGAATAGAAAATAACGTTTTAATTATGGTGTAACGGGTTTTTTTATAAAGCTGAAACGTTAATGTTGAACAAAACAAATTTTTCGTTCTACTAAATATACAAATGGGAATATTAACTTGGCCAATACTTTCAAAAAATGATCCGTGTTCTTGTTTAAGGAATGATTAATGATAAAAGTAAGCTATTAATTATCGAGCATCAAAATCTCGACTTTTGTGATCAAAGAACAACTTTAATGTTAGAAAAATATATAGAGGGAAAAGTTATAGTCCATAATACGGCCGATAACTTAAATTTTTCTACTCCTGTATTTAAATTACTTATTAAATGTGCGCTATCCGTTTTATATTTAACCTCATTATTACACACTTTTCATTATAACACTGATTTTGACCAATAGAAACCCCTGCTTTCTATTATAAAACTGACTTTGCACCAATAGAAATTTATACGTTGTAATCAAGTAGGGTGATTTTAATATATCGAAATAATTATTTTATGATTCATTTCGGTAGATCATAGTTCATAGTTTGTTCTTTTAAATGTTCTTCTTTCTGGCAGGCCCGTGCGCAAGATTTTCTCGAGTTTGCTTGTTTCATTAAAAAAACTCGAAGGAACTCCAATTTTTCAATCGTAAAGAAAAGTTTTTTCTAATATGTCAAGTAAAGATACAGACATTTTCCTCTTCACCCCCCCCCCCCCGCGCACGGACCTGCTTCCTGCTTTCATTCAAGAAAATCATGTTTTTGCTTCGATAATTGTAAATCGATGCTTTTCAATGTCAGCTCTCATTTCTGATTTTATCATGGACGTTTTGTGATATTCGAGTAAAGAATGGTTGGTGAAGGTTTCTAACGCTTTTTTCCAATTAGTGAAAGGTTTTATCACTAAGTGACCCGTTAAGTTGACCGTTAAGTACTTCCCTGACTCCAAATCAGACACAATTCCTGCAAAAAGCGCCGTTAATTTCAGCGAAGTAAGCTAACCATTTAAACTTTATTAGCCAGGATCTTTGGAACTTCAAATTTCCCGGCTCTGTTGCTGGAAATTCATAACTTTCTTGCGGAACCCAAATTTTTTTCTTATAGTTGAATCGTAGAATTGACAATAGTTGCTGCTGGCTTATTCACAAACTGTCCTATATCGTATAATGGGTTCGTTATGTTCGCTGAGGTTGTTCTGGAGTTGAAGATGATAAGATGATGAGGGAATTTCATTTCCTCTGTTAATGCAAAAAAGATTCATTATAGTTTATCGAACTTTGTGAAGGAGCGTCTTAAGGGCTTGAGGGAGGTTCTGCCCCCCCCCCCCCCCCTTCCGCGCACTGGCCTGCTTTCTGGATAATAAAAACATTTTTTTCGCTGCCAAAATATATTTGCATATTATAACCCAGAAAAAACTTATGATACTATCCCGATATAGAGGATATACTTTTTGCAATTAACTCTTTTTGCAAGATTTGCATCCAAATTTTCAAATTATCGACCAACTAGAAACACATTCATTACTATTTAAGCTTATTATTAAGTATTAGGTTCTTTTAATAATCTAGTTGAAGAATTCCATTGTATTTTATGGCGAAAATCCCAAGCATGTTAACATATTTTTGATTTTTCGAATTGTTTACTTTTAATGTATGATTGGTGTTCATTAAGTCTTATATGAAAAAGTCTAGATGTTTCTCATATATAAAAAATGAAGAAAGACTTTCCATATCAATCTATAAATGTATATTGTTACGTACTATCGGTATGTAAAAGAAAAATTAATTTTATTGAATATTTATTTTTAATATTTGATTTATTTAATTTTGAGTTTTAGTACATAACCTATAATGTTATTATTGATTTTATTAATAGATTAACCAACCTCGACTTTATCTCTTTAATTTGGTTTGTTGTTAATTTAATATTTATAACAAATTTTAAATTATACCTACATCTTTTTGTTCTTATTGCCTTCTGCCGTAAACTCAGAGAGAATGTAATTATTTGTTGTGGATTATTTTGTTGAGCGCCATCTACTATCAAGTAGAAAATTTGATAATCTTATAATAATAATCTTTCTATTGACTGCGTGATTGTAGAAATTGATAATAACGACTCCGTAAAAATATGTAAACATTTATTAATATTCAAAATAAATAACGGTTAACTTTTTATTTAATGTGAAAGAGTTGTTTGCCAGAATAAGGTAAGCGTAATATTTTTCTTATTTACAAAATCAACAATTAGCACAAATCTTATGATTACTCTATTACCTTACTCCAATGTTATATTATAATCTAAGTAAGTTAGTTATAGTTTTTAAAAAAAAAATCTAACCTAATCAATTGTAAAACTTGTGGCCTTTTTTATTTTTAAACGTTTTTAAATATCGATATTTAATATAGTAAATTGGTACCTTTAATAGGACTTAGACTTTTTTATTCTGATTATTTTCCTAGTCAATTCAAGATAGGATTTAGTACAACATCTTCTAGGGAACCAAAAACAGGAATAAGATAAGTTAATACAGGATACAACTGGATCTGGATAGTATAGTCAGAATACAACAGGATCTGGATTATTTAACAGGAACAACGATAGGATAAATAATTGGACTTCTCCTCTTGATTTTTCTTTAAGTTCTCTTGTTTCACAAAAATATAACCTCACTTATTTTGACAGGTAAATTTCTTTGAATTTCTTTATCTTCAATCAGTATTGCTTTGATTTGATTTTCTTTTGTTTTTATTACAGAGATCGATGTGAACGCTTCAAAGGATTTTGGTGATAATTTTTTACTAACTATTGTAACCAATCAAATTACTTAATTTAGAGTCATGTGTCAAATTTCATCCAATCAGCTATGGATTACAGCGATAACACCCTACATGTGGTGTTTTCAGTTTGGTGTTTTCAGCAAGTCAAGTTTTTGATTAAAAATTAATTAAACGTCAAACTGACAACTAGTTTAAAAATGTTTAAATCTACAAAGTAAAAAATTATCTTATCGAATACCCCTCGGGCCTTGATAAATCCTGACGATTAATATAATAAAATTCTCATTGTTATTATAGTCGCAGACTTATCTGAGACTACAATACTTTGAATTTATAAATTCAGTTGTTTGTTAAATTTTACGTAAATACCTTAAATCTGTAAGTAAAAATCTCTTATGGACTTTCAATGTCAAATGTCAAATTTTATAGATTCTTTTACAATTACCATGCTAGAACTAGTTTAAAACTTTGTTTTTAAATTATATTCTGTCGTGTGATTACTCAAAATACAATAAGTAATGATTTTATTCATATTAATAAACTTATCTGTTTCTATTTAAGTCTTTGTGCTAGATATTAAATTTTTTATTATCTTTTCGAGCTATTGGAATTAGTTAACCGTTACAATATATTGCAAATGTACATATTATTATAGACAATAAAACTAATACTAAACACGGCATAAATCAGTTCTTCTTCTTCTTCTTCGCTTCGTTTATGACTTGCATACAAGTGCATTCAGCCATAAATCCGTTTAAGCAATTGGGTCCTGTACTTATATATTTGCCGGTTAAATTTAAAAAATGGAGGCGAATACATTTGTGTGAAATTGATAAAGAAAATATTGAACACTTGTGCGTAAAGTGTCTTTTGTATAAATGACTATATTCTTTGTTTTTAATACAAAATGATTCAAAAAATAATCTTTAAAAATACCAATCGTACTCTCAAATTTTATAGATTAAATTTTAGGTTTACTCACTTTATTTCAGGCAAAACCACTCAAACCTCAAACTGATTTGACATAAAATCAGTTTGTTTTCGTGGTTTTTCCAAATAAAGCCGTTTTCGTGAACACCAAAAATTTAATCGATAAAATTTGGAGCACTCGTGGTATTACCTTTGATAATTTTGGAATATAAGGGATTTTTTGAATGAAGTAATGGGCGATTTGAATTTTCCGAAGTTTACGATCTATAAATTTATTTGGGTAGTTGTTCTCAATTAAGACAGATTTAAGAAGTGATAATTCCTTGCTCTGTCGGCAAAAGATTTGACAATACCTCGTTAAACACATATTGGATGGTTTGAATGAAAATTTAGATATCCATTTGTTTCTATATTATTATTATTATTTTATGCACGCCTCGTAGTCAACGTTTTTGCAAGTAGTACAACGACATTTTAAATAAAATTAAATTTTTTTCGAATGGCCACTTCAAGTGGATGCATTTGAGGATACGATAAGTAAACAGAATGATGATGAAAACTTTTAAAAAAAAATTCAATTAACAGATGATTTTCGTTACTTAGGAAACACAATCGATCCGTAAAACGATAAAGGGTCTCTAGATAATAAACACTTGAGAGTTTCTCTTCAAAAATTAAATGCTTGGTCGGCAATTTTAATTACAAAGCGCACT
The DNA here is from genome assembly GCA_949320105.2 of Crepidodera aurea. Classification (NCBI taxonomy): domain Eukaryota; kingdom Metazoa; phylum Arthropoda; class Insecta; order Coleoptera; family Chrysomelidae; genus Crepidodera; species Crepidodera aurea. The sequence goes on along the minus strand of OX439476.1, from coordinate 4,169,774 downwards.
GCAAAATTATTATCCATCTCTTAAAACACAACCTAATTGTTCTGTAGGGTAGTAAAAATGTCTTGTAGAGCAGCTACCAGCTGCGGCACTTTGTTTTTCTAAAGCAATATTTACTGGATGCATTAATTTACAATGGTTTCCATTACACATTTTCTAACCTGTGTAAGCATTTTAAGTATAATATGTGTTCTCCGTATTGCGACTTCTTCCTATAAAGGTTACTTTCAGGCTTTAATATGACAAATACATTTCTAAACACGGTTTTCAATAAACGTTTCTATAAAGTTATCTGGTAGATAAGGAGCCAAATCGATTTCACCACCTCCCAATAAGGCTTATTGACATGATAAAGTGATCTATAACTCGAAAAATTCACCCTACAACTTTTATCTTCTTCTTCAAGTGCCTATCCTTTTACTTTGTTGATGGCGATTCGGAAAAGTTCTGCTGATGATTTGTCAAAGCACGTTTTAAGATTTGCCAACCAAGATATTCTCCTTAGGCCAGATGCTCTCCTGATGTTAATTTTGCCTTGTAGAATTTCCTGTATCTATTTGGGTTCCTCATTATGTGGCCGAAATACTGAAGTTTCCGACATTTTATCTAACAGTTCTGGTTCTTTTATTTATCCGTCGCATTACCTCTGTGTTGGTAACTTTTTGTATCCAAGATATTTTCAGTATTCTCCTGTACAGCCAGAGTTCGAACGCTTCAATTCTCCTGGTAGTCTCCTTAGTGAGTGTCCAGGTTTCTACGCCATACAGAAGGACCGAGAAAACGTAAAAACGCAAGAGTCTAAGCTTCATGTCTAAGGATAGATTATGGCTTTTAAAAAGCGAGCTCATTTAAATAAACACAGAGCGGGCCTTCTCGATGCAACTTTTATCTGGCCTATTGGTTCCTTGGGTCACGTGATCAAACATGGATGCCTATTTAGATTCTTCAAGGTCATTATACAACCCTCCGTAAGCCATTCTAGCAGACGTAGAGCGTAAATAACACCAAAGCAGCATTATTTTATGCCAAGTCTTTTAAGTGACTTGTCAAAAATCGAAAGTAAAAAGTCATTGTTTCTAAAATCAAAACAAGGTAGCTAGGCAACACATTGCGGTATCTGATACTATAACAAATAATGTTTGAGAGTAATTTAGAATTTACAAGACCATAAAACAAGCAAAATAGCGTTGTCATATCTCATTCTGACGATAGCGGTAGCGACAGTGCATCTGACGAATCTGAAGTGGAAGGTTAGACGAAAGGTACGTATAAAGAAACAAAAAAAAATATAAAATCAAAAAAAAAGTTTTTATTTTATTGTAAAAATAATTAACTATTATTTGGGTTAGTCCTTAACCCTTTCAAAAATTAATAAGCACGCCACTGCCTTCAATATGCCAAGGGCCAATAAAAGTCCGAATCATTTTTGCTTCTGGTATAATCAACAAATTCCTGAGCGGTTTGCCTTTAGTCTATAGGCAAATTGTCTTATACAGAATTGTTGTTTAGTAATATCTTAATAATTCCGTATCATAACTCAAAAAGTTTCCTTGGCAATTTAGAGTGGCTACCTTTTGAGGATTAGTTGTATTTAAGCAAACTAAATCCTTCGTTAGGCCGCCTTTCTAAAACTAAACACCCTCTTGCTCTAATATATTTTTCAGGTAAAATGAAATGTTAACAGTTTTTTAAAATTATGTGAAATGTGTATCATCTTCGCTAAAATCTAAAGAAGCGACCATTATATTGGACGTCTTTTTGCAAAAATTGATTAAACCACAAGTTGCTTTTACAGAAAAATAATCGTTACTTAATAATTTTTTTATTGATTATTTTTGTTTAAAACCAAGTTGTGGTTTAACTCATTATTACAAAACACGATCTAATTTTGGATCCTAACTTCAACTGCATACATTTAACTAAACAAGATTTTCCACTGGAAAATTAAACAGAACTTGTCTTAATTTAGATTTGTGATTTATTTGTCACCTCGATTATATTCGAACTAAAGTAATTTCATGAATATTTTTCCGAATGAATTAAAAAATAAAATATTTAAAAATCGATAAGTTTCCAACAGAAATCCTATCTAACATTTATTTGCATGCTACATTGAAGTTACTCACATTGTCTGGAAACGAAAAGTCTGGAAAAACAAAGAACAGCTGTGAATAACACAATAAATGTACAATAAAATAGTTTTAAAATTTTAAAAGTTATTTTAATCGAGGGAATATCCAAAGAACCGGAATTATTTTGAAAAACCTGTTTATTCAAATTTTTTAAGTACCCTCCTTGTGATTTAGTCCAGTAAATGAAGGGGCCAACCATAAGATTATTAGTTTCCATTTTCATTTTCTGGTTGAAAGTGACTTTTGGTACCTCATTAAAGATGAGACAAAGTTTGCGTGAAAAGCTCGTGCGACGGCCGAGAAAATGGCGCCAAAAGACCAGGAAAATCGGTTTTCCGCGAATATCTCCCAAAATATGGCAGTTAGAGATTTTCGGTTCAGATAAAAATTGAATATCAGTTAATTTTCTACAAAAGTGGTCCTTATGTTTTTTCTCGAAAATTTGCCCGTTTCCGAGAGAAACGGGGCCAAGCGCACCCCGAATAATGAGCTTTTGTGTTTTTGCATTTTGATTAACTCTTTGTTTGTTGAATCCCAATTTTTTGCTGTTTTTGGAGCGCGGGTAAATTTTGTAAACAACCACCAATTAAAAATTCATAGATGATCGGATTGGAAAGCTAAGAACGTCTACTTTTCGGCTGTGCAATTAATTTTTTTCACGAAGTTGTCAATTTTTCAAGAAAATTGGAAAACTATTTTTTGGTGGCTTTTTTCTCCCTGCTCGTTCGTCGCGTGTGCGCTCTATGCGGCGCTCGTGTCAATGCGGCCACGCTTGGAGATATAAGTGTGTTTTCTTTCATTATTTTGATAAATATTATTGTCAATTATAGAAAGAAAAGTGACAAAAGTCAAGAATATTGAACAAATATTGAGGTTTTTCGTCAAAATCAACTTTTATATACTTTTTTCATCAATTCACGGACACCTAACCCGTGAATCTCTTGTACTTTCGTTAAAAATTTACTATATAATATTGTAGTAGGCTACGCCGCAGGAAGTACTGACCTCGCAAGGAGGTACGCGATAGACTCCTGGCGGGACAAACGCGTAGTAGGGGAGACTGGGGAGGGTTGATACAAGAGGAGGCTTGATACACGTTCAAATTTCCCGCCTTGGTTTTTCGAAGAAGGCGTAACCGCGTGCAGTGCCGACTGTGAGTGTTGAAATAGTGTCAGTTAAAGTCTAGCAACGATCGTGTTACGCATAAAAGTTTTTAAGGTTAAAGTGTGTTTTCTACCTATTCGATGTAAGTTTTTGTATAACAAACGTAAGGCTTTATCTATTTAACAACAAAAACTAACGAAATTCATTATTTTATGCTTGAAGCGCATTTCATTTAGAACATAGATGCCAGTAGCATAGATCTTTAATCGATTATCACAATATGTTGACGTCATATAATTCCTAAATTTGTCTTCTCGGGAGGTTTGATACAGTTTGTGTCGGGAGGCTTGATACGCGTATCAAACTCCCTATATGAAGTGAATGTATTTATTTATTTTTTAATTTATAACAATTTATGACATTTTCACGGCAATTATTTAAGTTAATTGTTTTAGATGCCGTTTAAATGGAAATGCAAACGCCAGACAAAGTATTCGCCAGATGAATTAAAAAGAGCAGTGCTTGAAGTAGTGAATGAAAATAAACAACTTAGGCCTACTGCCAAAAAGTACAATGTTGAAAAAATGACATTGAAAAGATATGTTTCGAAATACCAAGAGGATAGCGGTATGATTTTTTCACCTAATTTTGTCACTGCACAAATTTTTTCGCCTCATGAAGAATCGCTTTTAATGGAATATGTGCTCACTTCTGCAAATCTTCACTATGGTCTTACGCCCAAGCAAACAAGAAAATTTACTTATCAATTTGGCCAAGCAAACAATAAAATGCTACCAGAAAACTGGAAGAAAAACGAATGTGCTTCCTACGACTGGCTAAGAGGTTTCATGTCACGTCACCCCCAATTATCCTTGAGAAATCCTGAAGCCACTAGCTTGGGCAGAGCGACTGCGTTCAATCGACATAATGTGGAAGAATTTTACAAAAATTTGCGCAATCTAATGGAACGGGAAGCTTTTGGTCCAGAATCCATATATAACGTAGACGAAACTGGAGTAACTACTGTGCACAAACCTCAAAAGATCATTGCTCGTAAAGGGCAAAAGCAAATTTCAAAAACTACTTCTGCAGAACGTGGGACACTGGTAACAATTTGTTGTGCTGTAAATGCATTGGGGAATTCAGTGCCACCATTATTTATATTTCCTCGTGTGAGAATACAAGACTACATGACCCAAGGTGCTCCTCCCGGTTCCATTGCTGTGACTCATGAAAGCGGTTGGATGACCAATGATAATTTCGAGAAATACCTAGATCACTTCATAAAACACGCAAAATGTTCGAGAGAAAACAAATGTATATTAGTCCTTGACAATCACGATAGCCATATTTCCCCCAAAGGCTTAGACACTTGTAAATTAAACGGCATCCATTTGTTAACCTTACCACCTCACACGAGCCACCGATTGCAACCACTGGACGTATCGGTTTTTGGTCCATTCAAGAGATATTATAATGAGCAGGCAGATGCATGGATGGTTAGTCATCCAGGACAAACTATTTCATTAAAACAGATATCGGAATTAGTTGGATTAGCTTATGTTAGAGCTTTCTCACCTTCGAATATAACAAAAGGATTTAGCACTACTGGAATTTATCCCTTCAACCCACATTTATTTGAAGATCTCGATTTCGCAGGAGCAGAAGTTACAAACAGAGCGTATCACGAAGTAGGGCAAAGCCTTGAAAAAGAACCGGATATAGATGACTCAACAGCTCAACCTGGCACATCCTCATCTCAGCAGGAGTCACCGGATATAGATGACCCAACAGCTCAACCTGGCACATCCTCATCTCAGCAGGAGTCACCGGATATAGATGACCCAACAGCTCAACCTGGCACATCCTCAAACACCACATCTGCTTTATTGAAAAGCCCCGAAGAAGTTCGTCCTTATCCGAAGGCACTGCCACGGAAGAAAAAAGGTGGCAGAAAGCCTGGTCGGACCAGAATATTAACTGATACCCCGGAAAAAGAGGCCATTGAGGCCGAATATAATATGAGGGAAGAAAGAAAAAGGTTAAAGACAAAAAAGCAATAAGTTAAACGAAAACTTCTCAATGCAGGGTGTAGTAAATCCCACCTCAAAAGAAAAGTTTTGAATAGAAATGCAAAAACAAAAAAAAGTGTGTTCGATGACTTGGATCCTGAGGATGAAAATGAAAAAGATCCATTTTCTGATGAAGATGACGATGCAGCTTGCATCTACTGCAATTCATTATTTTCGGCGTCTCGGCCTCGAGAACAATGGATTCGTTGCCTGCAATGTCTAAAATGGTGCCATTCAGCCTGTGCAGGTGTCAATAATAAGATAAAAATGTTTACTTGCGTATTATGTAGGAATTAGGTAGTGTTCTGATAATAAAAGATTGCGTTCTTATTATTGCTTATACCTAATTTATTATTGTATCAAACCTCCCTTTTAGTGTATCAAACCTCCCATGTATAGGGAGGTTTGAGACACTTTGCACCGACAATTTCAAACATTCATAATCAAGGTTAACATTTCAATTTTCAGTAATTAAATATTGCCAAATGCCCAAGCGAAGTCCTTAAATTGCATTCTGACATAAATGGATTGGTAAATGTTAAACACAAAATTTTTATTAACAATTTTGTAAAAAATGTATCAACCCTCCCCAGTCTCCCCTACGCAACTCCCGCCCAGGGCAACGCTATTCCAGTTTGTTTTGGATATCCCCTCGTAAAGTTTCTGTCGTCTATAATTTTTCCATCCAGAATTTTAGCTGAATATCCTGAAACTTTCCAGTGTTTAAAAATAATCAATAGGGACTATTTTCCATGAGTTTTTATTCAATTAAATTTAATGGGTTACATTAATGAAATGTAAAGTTTAACACATAATAAACGAAATTTTCCGACCCCCGAAGGTGACAAATAATTATATCTAAATTCTAACTAATAAACAGTTATGTGAGTTTTCATCAAATTAGAGATTGTGATTATTGATAATGGTTTTAAGATAATAATAGAGCGATAGCGTTAAGTATTGTATTTCGTGCATCAGCTACATACATATACTTTTATATCAAGGAAATTATTGATTTGGTAAATATTTGAATTGTGTTAGGAGAAGTTAATCATCGATGAAGCTTTTATTTCAAGGTTCCACACAAGCAAGTGTTCATTTTACGACGTATATGGGATTTCCTAAAATAAGTTCGCAATATAGGGTTAGAGTTATTGGAATACAAGGCGTCAGCAATAAACCGAGCAGATTCATTGCCAAATATTGAGGTTGTTTATCCCAGAAAATGTTCGACAAAAAGCGATTACTAGTTTAATTAAAATAGCGCACATTCTGAACGTAGTTTATTAGAGGCCATATAATATCCCAATTAATGGAAAGCAAAAGTATCGTAGGCTCCTTTGAAGTCTGAACAACTTCTAGGAAAAATTCATGTCTGTAATTCATAGTGGTTTGTTCGTTTAAACTCCTTATCGGGGACGTCACAAAAAATATGTTGACAACAGATTTTGAAACCTTAAATTTCAAAATATATTGTTAGCCCCCAAAATTCTTATGGAGCGCAGGTACCTTAAAATCTCTGAATGGTACCAGTCAGCTCACATAATAAATATAGGTACATTAAACAAAATAGAGTTGAACGATACTGTGGTATCTTGAAGGTTCTAAGTGCTGGTGTAAATGTTATATTGCCGTCACTGTGATGGGTAGTTCAAATAAGGAAATCTCTTACTTGAGTTCATTCAAGTGCTAAAGGCAGGCAGATATGAGCAAAGCCCAAGGGTATAGATGTCAAACCCAAGAAGAATCCTCAAATAATGTGCGCTTAAGTATACAGGAAGGTGTGGAAGTAGAGTGAGCTGTCCCCAAATTAGTTAAGCAGGTGCCAATGCCAGAGGTGGAAGATTCAAATAATGCCCAAAAGCACGTTAAAGAAAAATAACAGAAAAAATTAGAAAGCAGGTAGATAATTTTAGTTGGCCTAAAAAGAAATTAGTAAATTTAATATTATTTTTAAACCCTTGGCAATCTATGGACTTACCGGAGGTGTAGTATGGCCAATAAGTGAAAAATAACTGGATCCAGATCCACAATGAAGTGTATTCTTATGCAAAAAGAAGTTAAGGATCCCAATGTCTTATAATACCTTTTTAATTTTTGGCTTAAAAATCCGAAATAAAATTCGATATTCGAAGAACCCATGTGCTTCAGAACAATGCCAAGAACAAGAAAGAAAAGAAGGAAGTGAGTGAGAAAGGCACATTTCCTGACCCAGGAGTTTATTGGTGAACATAAATATTTGACCATAGTAGGCCTTTTAGGCAGGTAGAGGCATACCTAATTGTAAAAGCTACCAAAATATAAGAAGAAGAGCAGAGTTCAAAGGTCACTAAAATAGTTCTAAACATTGTAAACAAATGAGTTAAGTTAGTTTAAATTAATAAATAGTTAAAATATCTGAACTCTTTTGAAATTCCTGAAGTAAGTAAATATTAGGTTCTTAAGATTGCTAATAATTGATTTAAACCTGTAACACCTTGTTGTTATCATATCTTAAAAATATTTTAATATAAAAAGTGGTTTTATTACCGGGAAAGAAGAGCATTTTCTAAGAAAAAGTCTGATATCCAAAACTTTGATCTGTCACTGTATGATGGAGTTGCATATTTGTAACTAATTTTAAAGTATAAATAATTTTCGTTTTAAGTTGTTTTCTTGGGTTTCCTAATTTCCGATATTTCTCTTGGAGATTCTTGGGACATTTTTAAGATAAAATTGTCATATGAACTTAGCTCCGCAAAGGTTTCCTCTTGAAGATACAGGACGTTGAAACAAATTTTTTATAACTTTTTTTAATTATCTCATAAACGCGTTCAAATATTTGACCGAATTTTGTTGAACATAACTGTGCATTTTTTTGGCTAAGCCAAATTTTTCCGCTACACCAGTGGCGATCGTGTAACCAATTTTTTGATTATTGATCTGACAGGAGCACCTTGTAACGTCAAATAATAATAAATGTGGGACATACAGGGAGGGTCCAGAAATTTGATAAAAACTAAATTTTCGCGACAAAACAGTCAGTGAGAAACTCACATGTGGCTTTAAGAAGCTACCAGGGGTTTTCAAACAGCCTTTTAAAATTTGTAGGGAAAGAGTGATATCTTAAAGCCGGGTTTAAGGGCGCGATAGACACGCACCGTTAAAAAATTTCGGCTATTATATTTGGCGATAGCTCAAATACAGGGCGAGTTATTATATGATTTTTGGCCGTTTGGGGGGTTGGGTCACCTCCAAAAGAATTTTAACCACCGCCATCGTATTCAGCATCCTCGAAAACGGGAGGTAGAGGGAGAGGTAGTTTGGTTGCTGCTTAAAATATTTGTATTTTTCCGACTCACAGAATCTATTATTAGATTTACAAGTCGAAACGTTAAAATTAAAAACTTTTTTGATAAAACAAGTGGTTTTAATATCTAGAAAGAAGTTCAAAAAACGATTTCTCATAATATAGGTATAATATACAGTGTCATCCCCAAAGTACGCACCATATGGGAAACTTTTTTATTAAGGGTTTTTCGACGAAAAGTTATTCTTGATAAAAGTTTGTGCATCCACTAAAACTAAACATGCACCAATAAAATATAGTAAAACACTCGTAATCTACGAGGAGCCTTCAAAAATTTTATTTTGAGACAAGAGTAACCATTATTTTGAAAAATCTCGGGTAATGTTATTTAGAAAAGTTGTTCAGCATTAACAAATACATCTAAATTTGAGGTCATGGCCATCTAAGTGAAGTTTTACTTTTTTACCAATTTTTTTAAAATGGGGACTACGAAAAGAAAAATTTGCTAAAACGATAAATAGACAACATCCTGTATACGACGGTTTATTTAAAAAGCCTGTAATATTACAAATTACATAACTATTGTGTTAACCAATTTTTTTGAAGAGTAAAATAATTTTCAAAGTTTTTTTTATTTTTTGTGAATACAGAAAATTGCTCAAAATTATACAGTAGTATAACATGAACTTAATATTCAATAATATCAAGTCACAAAACATCCAAATAAAATAAGTATTTCGGTACAAAGTCATAGATTCTCTGGATATTTTCTAGTCGTAGTTCCCATTTTAAAAAAATTAAATAAATAGATTTTTTATAAATGTTATTTTGGAAGTTATAAATGTTATTTTGGTTATACCAGATGTTATTTTTGAAGGGGCAATCAAGCAATAGTTTTTAAATACAAGTAACTCCATTTATGAAACAAGAAAAAAAATATTCTTAAATACAAAATATATAGGTAAAAAATTGCGAAAGCTCCCCATTCTACAAAAGTTTATACACAAGTACTCAGGACAATCTAAATTCAAGTCGGCGAGATGTTTTTGCGAACTTGTCCAACACTTCACTAGCAGTAATATTTAGCTCTCGGCGGATGTTAAGTATAGCATATTAAATTTTGAAAAAATGATGAAAAAATAATTCACTAGCCTAGTAAACACCGCACTTCACTTGACCGCGGAAACGCACAAGATTTGAAAAAGGTTTGAACAGGGCAGCACAAGTGTAGCGAAAAGAATTGACTAACTAACATTTTAGTGTACCTTTTAATCATTAAAATAACTGTATTTGCACTGTCTTTTTTATCCTGTGTTTCTGGCATTATCGACCCTTACTTCTGTAATCCCACAATAATAAGTTTGAAAAAGGGAAATCTTTCAAATTTTTATTTTTCTAAAATTGTTACAATTTTTTGTTAATTTCTTCTAAGCAATGGGAGGGTTACATCCCCAATAACCCCCCCCTCGTTACGCCTATGCTTTTTTTATTCATTTCTACGTAAATGGGGTTTAAAGAGATATCTTTCAAACTAGGACGATACTATGTATGAGAGAGTAATAAAACAGCATTTCTAATGCAAAACTTAGTACGGTCATTTTAAATATTTTTACGGAATAATCTAAATATTTCCTAAAATTGTCATAAATGTACCTGAGCTAATACAAGTTTTGCGTCTTTTATTGGTCTTTTATAACCATAAGCTGTACAGAACAATAGAAAAAGGTTTAGACAGGCCAAAAGCCCTGTGTATTAAAGATAACATAGCCGTATCTTAAGATTATTTTCAATAAGTACCTATTTGCCAATTTTGTTTTATTTTAATTCCAAGAATTTCTTACAGTAATCGAATTATAAGTAGATAAATCCCTTAGTAAGGAGGTCCAGTTGTGTATTTTTGACAGCTTACTAAATGTCGTTTAGTTGCAACATGCAAGGTGCAGTGTGCAGTCTATTGTGAATTCTAGTGTGATCATGGAAAATTTGGAAGTACCGCGTAAACGACAAAAAATCGGTCCTTTAACAGTTAATGAAAAAACATTAATATTTAATTGTTTTAAATCATTTACAGACAAACATTTATGTAAAAGTGTTGATGACACAGTGGAATTAGTTAGTAGTACGCTTGGTGTTGGGAAATCTACGATTTACAGAGTTGTTAAAGAAGAGAAATGTGGCGAGTTTCAAACAGCACGTAAAGCTCCAGGAAAACCAAAATTTCAAATAGAAAATCATTTGAAAGAAAGACTTCGAAGGAAAGTGCATGTGTTCTTCTTTAGAAAAGAATTTCCGACAATAGACAAAGTTCTTGCCACGGTTCGAGATGATAAGGATTACCCTGAAATGAGTCGAAGCACACTATGGAAACTTTTAAAAGAAATAGGTTTTCTATGGAAAAAGCATTCCAGAAAGTCTATTTTAATAGAAAGAAGCGATATTGTAGTATGGAGAAGAAATTACCTAAGGACTATAAAAGAAATGAGAAACCAAAGAAGAAATATATTTTATTTAGATGAAACATGGATCAACGAGGGACATACACCAAATAAATTTTGGCAAGATGAAACTGTTACAAGTCGAAGACAGGCTTTTTTAAATAATTTATCTACTGGTTTAAATCCACCATCAGGAAAGGGGCGCAGACTGATAATAGTACACATCGGTAGTTCAAACGGTTTTGTTAAAGGTGGTTTATTGACTTTTGAATCTACTCGTACCGGTGACTACCATGAGGACATGAATGCTGATGTCTTTAAAGAGTGGTTCGAACAAATGATAGATCTTCTTCCTCAGAACTGTATAATAGTAATGGATAATGCAAGTTATCACTCGAGACTTACAGAAAAAATGCCCACAACCAAGTGGCTAAAAAAAGATTTACAGAATTGGCTAAATTCAAAGAATATTAAGTTCCATCCCGGTTCTGTGAGAAGAGAACTGTATCATTTGTGTTCCCTTCATAAAGAGAAATTAAAAAAATATGAAATTGATGAAATTGCAAAAAATCGTGGGATGACGGTGGTTAGATCACCACCATATCATTGCGAAGTAAACCCGATTGAACTGATATGGGCACAGATAAAGGGAGAAGTTTCAGGAAAAAATAATTCTTTTAAAATGAGTGATGTTAAACAGTTGTTTTTGGAGGCTGTAAATAATGTGAAGCCTGAAAACTGGGAAAAGGCATTAAATCATACGATTAAAGAAGAAGAGAAAATGTGGAAGTTGGACAATATTACTGATGAAATGATCGAGCCACTCATTGTAAATATTGGTTGCGACAGTTCATCTTCTGATTTCGATTCTGATTTGGATTTGTAGGTAAGAAGTAATTTTTATATTAAAATTATTATTTATGAACGTAACGTTGTTTAAAAGTCAAAGTTTAAACCCTTATACCTACATAGCCCGTTTGACACAATGTTCTTAACATACCTTGTGGAAAAATAAAATATTTTAGCTGCTTAGAAGTTATAAGCAGGTTAATTAGGTGAAAATATAAGTGTACACAAAGGTTATTTCATACGAAAATACTCGAGGTATAACTTCACAAAATATTTTAACTGTCTACTAAAAGAAGTGGTACGCCTATGGATTACGAACGCTTTATTATTTTAATACTCTCTCATACATAAAAATAGACTGTAGTAAACAACTGAAAGCTAGGTTAAGATTTTGGTAGACAAATTGAAAATCTACAATTGCCAAATTAATTTTATGAATGTAACTCATAATTATTTATTTAGTTTATTTGGTTCTGTTTTATCCTAGTGTTTTTCAAACTTTATTACTTTCTACTGTGTATGTAATAAAATTAATGTCGGTTATTGAATTTGAAGTATTTAAAGGCTATGTTGTCAGCGATATTAAAAAATATTTTCTACAGAGGTATTTTTTGATAAATTTTAGAGTTTCAGAAGGCGTTTTGAATTCCGCGCGCGGGACAAAGGTTGATTTAGGAAAAATTAATTTGGTACCCTCGCAGAAATTAAGACATTGTTGTTCGTTGCGATAATTCACTTTCATCTCAGGTATTCGTGTTAGGTTGCTTAATTTCGCTTTGTATATAATGAAATATCGAGAAGTTTATTGTGTTTTCTTATTAATGGTAATTTATGAAGGCAGATCTAAAATATATAAATTAATTTCAACAATAAAACCCGGATAAATTAAGTAAATTCTCCAGGCGTGTGGTCGTTTATTAATGAAGGAAATGTTTTTATTTTAATAAACTTGTACAGATTTTTTGTGTTACCAGGAAAGCATTAAACCCTTACACACAAATGTTTTTCAAAGAAACTGGAGAACTTGTTTGTTTATTTACTTATCTGTCCGATAACCTTAATGTTCTTGCTTTGAGAACAAACAAAACCTGAAAAAAACCACGTGAATCGAGACGAATGGACCATCATCGTTCACGGTTGACACCCTATTATGTTTTTGTTTTCTTATCTACAAGGAACAGACGTTCCAATGTGTATACGAATATTAAAGTTTATTTTTTTACTTTTGCAAGAAAAGTCGATTCTGTCAACATTAAATAAAATGGTTGTTGAAACATTTTTCTTTAAATGAAGACTTTCTGTTTATACAATTTCTTACTGCAATAAATGTACAATAGTTTGTTGAAAATATAAATATATTGAGGTAGATGGTATAGACATGATTTTTACAAAATTTAACAATAATTACAAAAGTTTTCAAACTTCAGTTGAATGAAGAGTAAGTTCAAATGATATTGAGTCTGATTTTGCAACCTTTTTTCTGAACAGAAGATATTGAAAATCAGTATTTAATGAATTTTCGCATTAATAGCGCGAAAAAAATTTAAAAAGTTTTGCAAACTTTCAAAGTTTTGAAAAATAGCATTTTACATCATCTGATAAATATGCAACCACTCAAACAAAACGGAAAGATTTGTTTTATCGAAATCAATTTGTTGTTCATCCCAATTTTTCGAAAAAAATTCCAAAAGTTCTGCAAATTTGAAAAAATAACTAAAATAATGTTCTTGAGAAGTGCTGTAATTTGCAACCTCTTGCGACAAACGGAAAATATATTTTTTCATGAAATTATTTTTTTCTATTAAAATAAATATCGGAATTTTTGCAAAAGTTTTGAATAATTGTGGCAAATGAAGATGTCCTAACGTACAATGTTTTCATTAATTTGCAACCTCGTCCGCAATACGGAAATGGAGTTTGAATTAAAAAAAAACATATTTTCGTATTTGTACTCTACCAAAAAAAGCAACTTGGCAACATGGCAGCGAGTAAGACAGACGTGTGTGAAAATGCAATCAACCAGTACAGCGTATAAGGAATATACTCTATGGATTATCAAATATTTAACTAATTTTAGAGGCATATTTTTAGATTGGCTTCGTAGTTTCATCTCGGATCGAACTATGATAGTTAGGGTCAAGAATTGTAGATCTGACAGTTATCCGATAGATTCAGGTGTACCTCAGGGTTTGATTTTAGGACCTCTTTTGTTTTAACTTTTTATCAACGATTTGTCTCAGCATATTGATGCTACTTGTTGACCTTGTTTGCTGATGACACATCAATAGATGTCTCAGCTAGATCGATTGATGAGTTGATCGAATTTATGCGATTTTTTAAACCTACAATTTATTGATTGGTGTCACATAAATGGGCTGATGGTTAATGTTAATATTTATTTTAGTAACCATCCAAGTTATTACTTCTTAAATTTATCTTATAATGGCATGGTTTTAAAATCGACCAATACCGTAAAATTTTTAGATTAGATAACAACAATCATATTAACAATTTAAGTAAGAAATTAAATACCTCGTACTATGCTATTAATAAAATAAAAAAATCTTTACATTACATGCGAATATGAATGTATACTATAGTCTTGTTTACCGCCACTTAATTTACAATGTTATATTCTGGGGTAATGCAAGTAATAGCTCAAGAATATGTATTTTTCAGAAAAGAATTATTCGAATGATTTTTAATATAAAACATAGTGTTGAGGGTTCTGGAATAAACCCTATGTTGTGCCAGTTTCCCAGGACGACCAACAATGTGTTATCGCCTTTTTAAACTGCATCGTGGTATTCGTAAAGTGGACTGTAGTATCTTATATCGGTTATGGGTGTACTGTATGTTTATCTTCTCAACTCCATTCAACAAAAACAATGAACACTTTTATTTAAATATTTATTAAACTGTTAAATAAATAAATGAATAAAACAACAACGTAACAAAGGATTACATTAAACTGGTAATCAATGAACAAAGTATTAAGTACCTTATGTGCTTAACAAAACTAGCACATAGGTAAAAAACTAAAAAGACCGCATCAGTCAGAAAATATTTTTTGCGTGTGTTCTGCATGAGTGATGAATAGACACTGTTTAAATTCTCGAAGCACTGAGTTTTGATTTGAATATAGAATGAACAATAAAGTGGACTGCTTGATTGCAGCTAAGTCCCACTGATTCGATGAAATATTTTTAAAATAAAATGGACCGCTTGATTGCAGCTAAGTCCCACTGGTTTGACGACGCCTTGTTGCCCCGGAGCGTCGCTGTGCACTGATTTAAAAAGTCTCGAAGCTCTTCGCTTCAAATTTTTATCCCTTCCCGGGTCGCACGATTACTTCTAGAAAGATTGTTAGCGTGGGTTTTTTATATTGTCTAGACGAAACGGTTAGAATTGCGTCTTAGATTATGGCGTGATATAGTTTTTTTTAATGCGACTGAAAATATCACTGACACTGAAAGCGCTGTATGACAATGTATTTTGGTTGCTAAGTGAACAAACCGCATTTGACATAAACTATTGAAACTCTCAAAGTTGATGTAAACTATACCTAAATCTGCATTATTTTATTTTGCTCTTATTTTGTTTGAATATAAAAAAATCTAGTATTCTTGACAGACAGACGGACAAACAGACGGACAGACAGATGGACAGACATACGGACAAACACAGGCAGACAGACACAAGCGTTCCATAGGACTTTTCTAAACTTTAAGGTTTAGAAGTCTAAAAATAAAACGTTTTTTGCAATATAAACAATGTTCCGTTCATTGCAGACTTCTGCAAAATTTTATAGTTTTTAATGCTACAACTTTGTGAAGGTCTAGGTGTAGGTTTGAGCAAATATTTATTTTATTTTTTGTCATAAAATAACATCTTTAGGCAATAATTATTTCCTTTTTATATAGGGAAAATTTTAAATCTATAAAATTGCGCCTTCTAATGAAAAATAAACAGCGCGCCTACGAAGGAATAACTTTGAATAGAACCGGAAAAAATAGAAAAAGCAACTCATAATTGGTAACTATAGAATTATATTAATAGAAGACTTCTCTGTTTTGTCAACAATTTCTAATAGTAATAAAATTCAAACTTAGGTTCGAAAGAAAAACATCTTCTTTTTGTGAATTTTGACGATTTTACATTCTTTTACAATTCGTTTTCCTTGAAAAGTAATAATGCAACATTCTAGCCACACCCAAGATAGTAGCATAATATTTCTTTTGTTAGTTTCCAAGTACGTCTAAGACTTGCTAATGCACGAAGGTAATTGAAAATCGATCTTCTCCATTATGGAACAGCCAGTTATAGCAAATCGTTCAGTTGCAATTAAAGTATAAAATTTTCTCAGTGCTGAATATTATGGGCATGCTAAAAGCATTAAGAATTTTAGCATAATGCAAAGGCTTACGCTGATTACTTCGAGCCATCCATTTAAGTTCATGCCAGCCTTCTGACCTTAAAGTCTATCGAGTTGATGGTAATATATAGTTACATATTATAGTGGAGTAGCGCAGTTGGTTTGAGTGCAGTGTACACATTTGGCAAATATCACTAAAACCGCGGGATGCGCAATTTACAAATGAAAGGAGATGTCACGAACTCCGTTAGAAACCGGAAGCGGTAAGAGTAGCATTATGAACTGTTGCAAAGTCTTGTAAAATTTTAAATTTTTCCTAAATTGATTACTTCATATCAATTCTTTTAAGTTATCCATTGTGTCAAACGCCTCGAAGTCAGTAGCACATACAATTTAACAGGAAAAATTAAATAAAGGCAACTAGTTTCGGCAAAACTGCCATCATCAGGCCTGAAAGTAACAATACAAGTATAATAAATTTACCCATAGGGTGCTGAAGAGTTACATAACTTAAAAAACTTTTTGAAACATATAAACAATTTTTAAAAACTAATAACTAAGGTACTACGGTGAAAAAAAGTGAAAAAACATTATTTGATTATTGACATAGGACCAAAAGAAGAATTGAAAACTGAAGTTACCATGAAAGTAGTAACTTCGACGTCAATAAATCATCAAATTTAAACACACGCATCACTCAATCTTAGAAAATAAATGAAACAAAAATGGAGTCAAGTGACAGATGTAATACACCTTCAAAAAGAAGAAGAGCGACAAGTATCCTTAAATTTGATTGTTACTGATTAAAATATTTAGTGCAGACTGGGTCCAGGATCAGTGCGTAAACAGAAGAGAAAGAAGACTATTGGCATATTGGCCTATTTAAAAGTGAGGTAAGATGAAACTGTATAAACAAATTTGAAAAATGAATGAGTAGGAAGACCCAGAAGGGACCACTTGGGCATGGGGGTTCAAAGGGAGAACTCAGAAACAATGAAAAAATTAAAAAAGGTCTGAGAAGCTGTCTAAGAGGCATATGTAATTGTCTTAGGGTCTTAACTGTTCATTGTTCAGTTCATGTATTTATCAGTGATCTTAGTGTGTTATTTTATTCTAGTTTTAAGTCGTCTGCCAGATTGGCCAATATAATCAGCATTACAATCTGAACAACTAAGTTTATAAATACCTGTACGGTGGAAGGAAAGGGATCTTATCTTTAGTGTTGACTAAGAAGGACCAAATGTTATTGTTTGTTTTAAATGAAACTTGTAAGTAGTTGAAACGAACTAGTAATCCAGTGTTTAAGAATAACGAAATAAAATAAAATTTGAAATAGATACATAGGTTTGAAATTTGGCAAGTATAAAAAGACTATTGCCAAAATTATTAGAAACCAGCAAAACTAAAGGAAGATTTTTAATATAATATGTATATTTTAGATAAAAATAAATTTAATTTGCTTTTGTCATACTCATTGTGTAAAAAAATATTTTAAAAAGAGTCTGGACAAACATTAATTTGAATTTACAGTAAAATATTACAAAAGCCCATCAAAAACAAAGCTGTGGCGAATGGTTACTTTCCTTATTATAGACAAAACACAAAGAGTTTATCACACCGCGTCATAGCTGTATGACGTCACCGTTCTTGGTCTCCGCCTTCTCGAGTCCAGTTGCGTGTTGTGTGAAATTTAATAATTTTTATAGTAACTTACAATATAAATTTTAGTAAAATTTTTCGCTCTTTCACGTGGCGCCATTAGTTTTTCGATATTTTTTATTTTTGAAGATATAACGCAAAAACCAAATTTTCGATTTTGTTTTCGAAATTTTATCGTTTTCTATACTCAAAAAGAGCCTAGTTTCAGCGACATCACATTTAATGAGAGATTTTGGCCTAAATTTGGCTCTGGCAACTGGGCTTCTATACTCCGTTTGAAAATGCATGATGCATAGTTTTTATGGCACAGGATTGTTCAATGCAGAAAAAAAGTAAATGTTGATACCTTCTTATCTGAATTTTCACTAGATTTTAGTATGACCACCCCGAAAAATCTCGAATACAATAAAATGTAAATAAGCAAACCCTAAGGTTTCAACCAATCATTCTATACCTCAGTGACGGGGAACACGAAATTACTTTAATATAAATAATAGTAAACTGTCAATATTAAGTACCCACAGTATACCTACTAAATATTAGGTTAGGACATTTCCTTAAAATTTAATAATAAATATACACACAACCAAATTTATATGATGTAGATACTAAAAAAATCTTTGCAAAAAAATATTTTCTCATAAAACACTCATATTTCGTTTTTAGAAATACGGGGTGATTCCATATAAATATGTTTGTTTGTATTTCGGGTACTAGCGTCACATAAACTTATTATAATTAATATAAATATATAGTTATATACCTAAATAAGTAAGTCGTTTTCTCCCGATAAGGAGTCATCATAATCAGTTTCCTCACTTCCCACAGAAATAATAATTGGTTCTATTGTTTCCTCTATTAACATATCAAGTTTTCAGAATTAATCTTCCTCTGCTATGACATGTCGTTTTGCGTTGACAATAAAAAAACTTTTTTAACAACTAAGTGGTTTTAATCCAGTGGAAAGAGAGAGAGAAATTAAAATACAAACCACTATGAGCTTCCGAAATGAATAATCCTTTAATTTAGCTCTTGGCTAGTATTATTTTTACATTTAGGTTTACAAAAAAAAATAAATAGTTATATACTTATATTCACAACCTACATGTTCTTTTAAAGCTCATTAAATTATTGCAGTTTTTAATAATATCGGGCAATTCATTGTATTGCTTTAATCCCTTATAAAACAGACTATATTCTGACTATATAACTATAGTGCTTACTCTGTCTAAATAATAATTGTTTCTTGATCTTGTGGAATATTTATGTCTTTAACAAACCTACAATTATTTACAAGTTGAGGCACTATAGTTGATTAATCATTTTATATATAAATAACATGGTATTAAGGGTCACTCAAGAAGTTACTAAATATTCGTTTTTGTTTCATTTGATTTATATAATTTAGGAATTTAAGTGTGATTTAGAAGTTCTCAAAAGAATTTCTTTATTTTTCTGTTATTAGATTACATTCGGTTGAGAAATTCCTATAGAAGTTACTAAATATTCGCTTATTATGCTTCTAAAGGTTATTTCTCATATTTCAGTAAGATAATAAAAAACTTTCAAGTTAAAATATTTTTTATTATATAAATATTTATTTATTAATCACAATAACAATAACAAAACAATATTACAGAATATTTATCTCTAAAACTACAAAACAATGAATCTTTACATTTTTAGAAAATATACTCAATAAAATTACATTTACAAAGTGTAGAAATGTTCAACTGAATTTAGTTGATGGCGCTTTTTACATCTTGAAACTAGCAAACAAAATATTGGTAATAAAACAAACATTAAAGTTGTTTTTGCTTGATAAAAGATATGCTACTTTAATATTGCGATACTAACTTTACAAAAATCAATCTAGGTGCATTTACTAAAATTTAATCAGCATGATGGATTTTGAAAATATGTGTGTGCTGAACAGAACATTAAATTTCCCAAATATTGTTCCAGTTGTGTGGAGGCTCAATCGCCCATAAAGCTCTGCTCGATTCCCAATAGGATCATCGTTGAATATATGTAGCAAGATTACCTCATCCATTTCATCTTCTTCGAAATCTGAATCCCCAAGTTGTGCTGCATCAAGAATACCTTCCACCTTAAATGAAATAAATAGAGCCTAATTGAACATGTATAAAGACGTGCTTACCATAAAAATGTAACTTCTATTTTAGTAGAATTTCAAGAAATCCAATTCCAATATATATATATTATTTTGTTTTTCATTTCTATAACTCATTAGTGGCTTTGTACTTCAAATACTCTTCTTAATGGATATAATAAAACCTCTTACTTTATTAAAAATTTTTTTAATTTTGACTTTTCGACTTTCTGCTCACATAAAACAACATAAAACCAAAATACAGACCAATTAATTAAAGGTTGACAGTTGACATCTATTTTACGTACGTACATGAACACTTCAACTCAAATTCCATACAACTTTATTACGTTATATTTCGTACGGTATTTTCTACGTAAAGGGTTACGTACTGTGTTTACTTCAACTCTCTACTTACTAAGAGTTGAAATAAATTGGTATTTTTAAAAATTTTAAATAATGCTAAACATTTTATTTTAGAAATTATCCGCCACTGATTTATGATGTTATATTGGGATTTATCTTCTGGGTCATAAAAATTTTGATATAAATCATTTTCAAACAGAGTATAGTAATATATGTCAATATATAATTTTTCAAAATTGTTACTACAAAAAAGTCAACTCAAAATCTAATCTAATAGCGAAAAATTCTAATATGAAAAACATAAAAACACAGCTAAACGAGAATAGGTGTTATTTACAAAGAGAACGGTGCGGTAAAAATTTATTATTTTAAAAAGCATCCTACTGTGAAAAACATTTTCCTCGCTTGCACACAGCATTTCAAATCCACAGTTGGTTATAAGTACCTATGAAATGTGGTCTGGTCTTTCCCCAAAACAACGTAATATTTTATTGTACTTTCGGGTATTAGGGTGGATACATATATACCTACATTTGCGCAAAGTTCTGGAAAACGAGGATTAATAGTGCTATTACTTTGCCTATTTAGAGCGAACAGCAGGTGATACTCGAGCTGAGTAAATTATAGGGATAAGCGTAATCTTTTTCTCGATAAATGCGTCACTCATAATTCGGTTCGAAGATTTTGAATAAGTTAGCGCTGCTCTATGATTTAGGATTTGAAACTAATTAATCAGTAACATGGATTTATGGATTCAGTTTAAATAAGGTTTATTAATTTATACGAGGGGTGTAAAGTATATAAGGAATGGATCTTTTCTGATTAGTCATTTTATTAACTAAAATATCTGCAAACGCGGGGCCTAGAGAAGAAATCAAATGTGAAGGGCACAATCATAGGTTTTTACTTTACCATAGGTGAAGTATTGTAATCGGAATTTCCTAACCAAATTTTATATTTAGTATTTTTACAATATGCTAATGAGCTGATTAGATTTTGGGCAAAATCGGACCACCGGAAGTGGGGGTTTACTCTTGAGAATTTTCGGATTTTCGCAATTATTATCGTTTCTATAGGTTTATGTAAAAATATTAAGAGAAAAAATTTATTTTAAATTAAATTTACTATAAATTTTGTTTAAAAACTTTTTTTAAATTTTGTATTATAAGCGAGTTAACAATAAAATATGGAATAACATAGTTGCATAATAGCCAAGCGCAGTAGAAGTGTTTTGTTTCATGGAGACAATTGTACGCTCTTGCCAGGCATGGCCTGCCTTCAATATGCACGAGTAATTGGATTATCAGCCCGTAGGGCCGTTAAAGTATGGTAAAGTCATGTGCATGGCCACATCCGATTTTTTTTGTACCGCTTGCCCAAAATCTTTGGTGAACACGCAGTTAGGAAAATAACCTCAAATCCATCCGGGTTATTACACTATATTTTAATTTGATTATCAAATTACACCAGGAAATTTCAATTGTAAAATCACTAGCACTAAACTGAAAACTAGGTAGGTTGTATTTTATTATTTCAGGGTCATTTTTATATAAAAAATCGTTTAAACAAAATTATTGTTCGTGAAATCTACCTTAATTACTGCAGTATAAAATGTTTCGTACAGGACAAATGTCTTGACCCGGTTTTCTGGATCAAAGCGAAAGTAAACAATCCCTGACGTCGAATAAATTACTTCCAGACTATATAATTTGAACAACTCTATAAGACTCACAAACCATAACAAAAGGAGGACTTCATATTTAAACAATTTATGAGTCATGAAACTAAATCCTTCAATTTTCATTTATTCCAACTTATTTAGAATAACGCTCATGAAAAATGTGAAATGGTACGAAACGTATTTTAGTTTTAAATTGACTACTTCCATCGTCTTAATTTCCACCAATCACAAACGCGCATTTTTGAATTACAAATGGTTTCTAGATGAAAAAACTGTATGACAGCTCCTGTCAGCAGTTTTTTCGAGTTTACCCGCGGCAAAACTTGACAGCTGTTGTCACCAAAAATTACAATACCAATGATAACAAGTAATTATGGTCTCCTAGGACACCAGAAAACGACGCTAAACAATTTTTCTGATTTCATTGTAAATAAATTTTGTAATATTGTTTTTAAACAGTGCTAGTCAGTTTATGTAGTGAAAATGAGTCGCTTTGGAAGTGATTCTATGACTAATATTGATCTGGCGATTGAGAAAAGTGTACCGTACAATACCGTTAAAACCCATACGTCAATATCGAAACAGTTTACAGAATTCTGTAAGCCAAATAAATACAAGGTTTTGGAAACTACAAGTTTAGAGCAACTAAACCTAATCCTGAAATATTGGGCGTGGAATATGAAGAAATAAAACGGTGAAAATTACAAAGAACTAGTTGTGAAGATCTTTTTAAATAAACGTTTTTTTTATAGTTTAAAACCATTTGATTTTAAAATAAAGATATATATTTTGAAAAATAATGTTTTATGGTGCTGCAATTTGCTTTTTTGTCCGGGGTGCCGTAAAAGCTAGAGCGGGCCCTGTCTAGTAGTATAAACCTTGGAGACCCATCAATGGATGAAGCCCAAATCAAGCCACTTACCAAAAGAACCAACTAATTTACTTATTACTCTACATTTGTTTGAGTAGATTGTAAAGGAGGGGGCACGTTTTAAATGTAAAATACCCTTCGGTCAGAATTGGACGAAATTTTGATATGTGATAGATCTTGACCTATCGATCAAATATGTTCGTTGCGCCAGAGCTCCAAGATTAACAGGTTTTGATTTACAGGGCGTCCAAAATCACTACTTCATAATTTCAAAATATCATAAAATGTGTGTTTTTGTCAATATTAGCACAAAAATAAGTGATACCTTTTTATTTTTTGTAGATATAACTACTACTCTCTTGCTTTCATAATTTTTGTACATACAGCTGATCTACAGGATGAGTCCATATATGTGCTTTTGAAAAAAAATGTACGGTGGTATTGCTTTGAACTTTTGGTGAAAGGAAGCTGACACATATATATTTCCACTAAAATTATTATTATAAGTTAGATCCAATATTCGTCTGATGTACAGAGTGTTTAATTTATTTAACGTTGTTATTCTTTCTATTTCATTTTCTGATAAGTCAATTGAAAGGCCCATGTTAAAATTAACTATTTGCTAATTGTATATGCCCACATACTATTCACGTTGTGTATTTATACTGGATGTCCAAATATAAATAACCAAAGCCATATCTAGAATTCTTCAAACGGAAAAGTCGTTAACATAAAAATCCTTACAATTTTACGTTCTAGTTTTTAAAAATAAAGTTTTTTTTTTCCGTTCTTTTCAAATATCCATCCCAATTTTAAAAAATATGATAGACATGGTGTTGTTTTGGGGATTTTCAAATTTTACAAATTCTTCTTAATCTGGATCTGGATTTTAATTGTAGTTCTTATACTATAGGATTGGGCTATTACCACACTATACCTGTACCAAGTATGAGAGAAATCTACAGGGTGGTTCTAAAGTTATGGCTTATCAAAATATTGGCCGAAATGGATGAAACACCCCGTATCTCGGTTATTAAAGGCGTTAGACCCAATAACCAAGGTTATTTGGAATCACCTAAGTACCCTCTATTTACAGTTAACGTATGTCGGTTTAACTATGAAACACCCTGTATAAGAAAAAAGTTCAGAATTCATATCTTCGTTTAGTTAAGGTTAAGTTAAGGGAAATTGAATGACTGAGTATGGAAAATAGAAGAAAGCCTCATTTTCTTGTAGTAAGTCCTAAAATAATGGTAAGCAAAAAGCCTTTCAAAAAGACATTCATAACTTGAATATTAGAAGCAGGGGGTTAATCTGTCCCCCATTTGAGGTTGGAGCTATTTAGGTGAGCCTTTAGTTATCAAGTTTATTATCTCTACAACCTGGTTTTAACAGATTTTAAAAGTTACACTGTTTCTAAACTCAAAACGTCATTAAAAAATATCTTTTAGATAATCAAGCCTAATTATTATTTTTTTCTTGGTCGGTATTCATATCAATATCTGCATTGCCTCACTGGGCATTTTAGAGATTCTGAGTTTTAGAGTTTCTGAATTTAAATTTTTCATGTAGATAAACAAATTTTCTTAGTATAAATAGGTCACCAATCTGGAAAATGCATTTTCAATAAAATTTCAATTAATATTTCTTTCTCCTTTAAGGTTAAGTGGAGGAATATTTTTAATTGTGCATGTAGCGCATATTTAAAAATAAACATCGCCCTTTATTTTCCTAAATTATCTTGACCACCTTGTATCTTCTTTTAAATGAGTTTCCGATAGATAGCGAAGTTGAAAGTTGAACACTTAATGTGTGTTAACTCTTTTTGACGATCCGTTATAAATATCACAGTCGCACCCTTGAATCCTATTTCTGACCTTAGGTATGAATCACTCAAAATCTACCTGTCAATATTTTTAGATACTTAGAAAATGTAAGTTAATTTGGTCGTTGATATTTTCTAAAAATAATCTAAACTGGCATTTGCGACGAGCAACTGAATCTCCAAATAATAATTGTGAAATGTCAGGCTAACAATATAAATATGATTGATTATTATTGAGAAAATAACAAGGGTTCGTTCTATTATTAGGGTGAATACAATGATGGAGTGTTATTAAATCAGGCTTAAGATTTGTAAGTGTTAATTACTGTACAAGGTGGGTGAGGGTTTTATTATTTCTACAAAATAGAGAATGTTAATGTATTTTAATCATTATCTGATTTTTGCAGATATTGAACCATTATTTAATATTAGCACAAAAATAAGTGAAACCTTTTTATTTTTCGGATATCTAACTACTACTCTCTTGCTTTCATAATTTTTGTACATACAACTGATATACAGGATGAGTCCATATATGTGCTTTTGAAAAAAAATGTACGGTGGTATTGCTTTGAACTTTTGGTGAAAGGAAGCTGACACATATATATTTCCACTAAAATTATTATTATAAGTTAGATCCAATATTCGTCTGATGTACAGAGTGTTTAATTTATTTAACGTTGTTATTCTTTCTATTTCATTTTCTGATAAGTCAATTGAAAGGCCCATGTTAAAATTAACTATTTGCTAATTGTATATGCCCACATACTATTCACGTTGTGTATTTATACTGGATGTCCAAATATAAATAACCAAAGCCATATCTAGAATTCTTCAAACGGAAAAGTCGTTAACAGAAAAATCCTTACAATTTTATGTTCTAGTTTTTAAAAATAAAGTTTTTATAGATTGATAGATAAAAAGGTTAAATATGATATGCTTTATTTAATATGCTGAATATTTTCAAATAGGGTTTTCAATAGCGTGGATTCTTTTGACAAAAAGACACTTGTCGAAGGTAAACCTTTATGTTCACACCATAACGACAAATGAAACTTGTCACTTAACGTTCGTTGAATACAGAAACAGAACAATCCAAGACGAGCAGATGCAACAAGATCGGATTGAATTCTCAAGTGCCAAGTCATTCTTGTCGTATAGTACAAAATTGTCACAGAAATCGAAAACTTATTACTTTAATGATTCAATATTAAATATCTATCACCTCCACGTTATGTGCATTTAGTACATGATCTAAAACATTTGTAGAAGGATACTTAATTTGTTCTTGATATCTAGCGTATCCTAAAAACCATAGTTCAGCGGCTATATGAGAACAAGTACCTAGAGTCCTTGCACCAGACTTACAGGTGCAGTAAGTACCTAATATTAGGTTAGATTCTTCTTCCTCGTCATTCGTCACAAATGCAATCCACAATTGGTAACGAGTAGCATTTCTGAGGCGAGAAAATATCCTTACCCGCAAAAAACCAGGTTCATGGTTTTCATCAAACTGATATTGAACTTGACGGTCCTCTATTTCATTGTCCTGTATATAAGAAGGAGCCATTTTTAATTGAAAAATACCTACAGTTATCTCTTTAAGGTAGTTATATGTCAGTCGAGGAAATAAAGGAACGCTATTTTCATTTAAATCAACCCATATGCCTCTTCTAGCGCGTTAGTTTTCTTCCTCGACCCTGGCTTGAACAACATTAGGCTCTTGAACTTTTTGAAGTATATTTTCAGCCAGACCAATAGAAGTATCTTCCATTAAAATTGGTTGAAAATATTTATTTATAATGGCCCCACCAATTTTGAGAAAATCAGTAATATTACTAATCTGGGATGTTTTTATCCTAAATAAATTAAACACTCTGTACATCAGACGAATATTGGATCTAACTTATAATAATAATTTTAGTGGAAATATATATGTGTCAGCTTCCTTTCACCAAAAGTTCAAAGCACCACCGTACATTTTTTTTCAAATGCACATATATGGACTCATCCTGTATATCAGTTGTATGTACAAAAATTATGAAAGCAAGAGAGTAGTAGTTAGATATCCGAAAAATAAAAAGGTTTCACTTATTTTTGTGCTAATATTGACAAAAAGACACATTTTATGATATTTTGAAATTATGAAGTAGTGATTTTGGACGCCTTGTAAATCAAAAACTGTTCAACTTGGAGCTCTGGCGCAACGATTTAAATTAAATAATGGTTCAATATCTGCAAGAATCAGATAATGATTAAAATACATTAACATTCTCTATTTTGTAGAAATAATAAAACCCTCACCCACCTTGTACAGTAATTAACACTTACAAATCTTAAGCCTGATTTAATAACACTACATCATTGTATTCACCCTAATAATAGAACGAACCCTTGTTATTTTCTCAATAATAATCAATCATATTTATATTGTTAGCCTGACATTTCACAATTATTATTTGGAGATTCAGTTGCTCGTCGCAAATGCCAGTTTAGATTATTTTTAGAAAATATCAACGACCAAATTAACTTACATTTTCTAAGTATCTAAAAATATTGACAGGTAGATTTTAAGTGATTCATACCTAAGGTCAGAAATAGGATTCAAGGGTGCGACTGTGATATTTATAACGGATCGTCAAAAAGAGTGAACACACATTAAGTGTTCAACTTTCAACTTCGCTATCTATCGGAAACTCATTTAAAAGAAGATACAAGGTGGTCAAGATAATTTAGGAAAATAAAGGGCGATGTTTATTTTTAAATATGCGCTACATGCACAATTAAAAATATTCCTCCACTTAACCTTAAAGGTGAAAGAAATATTAATTGAAATTTTATTGAAAATGCATTTTCCAGATTGGTGACCTATTTATACTAAGAAAATTTGTTTATCTACATGAAAAATTTAAATTCAGAAACTCAGAAACTCTAAAACTCAGAATCTCTAAAATGCCCAGTGAGGCAATGCAGATATTGATATGAATACCGACCAAGAAAAAAATAATAATTAGGCTTGATTATCTAAAAGATATTTTTTAATGACGTTTTGAGTTTAGAAACAGTGTAACTTTTAAAATCTGTTAAAACCAGGTTGTAGAGATAATAAACTTGATAACTAAAGGCTCACCTAAATAGCTCCAACCTCAAATGGGGGACAGATTAACCCCCTGCTTCTAATATTCAAGTTATGAATGTCTTTTTGAAAGGCTTTTTGCTTACCATTATTTTAGGACTTACTACAAGAAAATGAGGCTTTCTTCTATTTTCCATACTCAGTCATTCAATTTCCCTTAACTTAACCTTAACTAAACGAAGATATGAATTCTGAACTTTCTGAACTTTTTTCTTATACAGGGTGTTTCATAGTTAAACCGACATACGTTAACTGTAAATAGAGGGTACTTAGGTGATTCCAAATAACCTTGGTTATTGGGTCTAACGCCTTTAATAACCGAGATACGGGGTGTTTCATCCATTTCGGCCAATATTTTGATAAGCCATAACTTTAGAACCACCCTGTAGATTTCTCTTATACTTGGTACAGGTATAGTGTGGTAATAGCCCAATCCTATAGTATAAGAACTACAATTAAAATCCAGATCCAGATTAAGAAGAATTTGTAAAATTTGAAAATCCCCAAAACAACACCATGTCTATCAGATTTTTTAAAATTGGGATGGATATTTGAAAAGAACGGAAAAAAATGAGTCAAAGTGAAAAATTTTTTAAGTGCACATCCCATTCTACTACTGGAGTTTTAACGTCAAATTACATCAAATGCATTTTTTTCATTTTCACAAGCAGTAACTTTCGAAATACTTGGTAGATTTTTTTCATATTTGGCACAGGTATCATTTTTTAGTAACCCAATCGTATAATGTAAGGACTACACTACAGTTAAAATCCAGATACGGATTAAGAAAAATTTGTAAAATTTGAAAATCCCCAAAGCAACACGCTGTACATCAGTCTTTTTTAAATTGGATAAAATCAATTAATGCAATACTTATTTTCATTTTCATAAGCCATATCTTTGGAAACACCCTGTAGATTTCTTTAATAATTAGTACAGGTAGATTGTTTAAATAACTCAATCGTACAATACAAGAACTAAAGTTAAAATCCGGATTAAGAAAAATTTGTAAAAGTTGGTAATCTCTAAAATTGGATCCTGTATATCAGATTTTTTTAAATGTAATCGGATACCCATTTAAAAAAGAAGAGAAAAAAGATGTGTTATAATATATTGAAATATTTTTATGAGTGCACTTGAGCGTTCTACAAAAAAAATACAGATTTAATTTTTCGGATTAATTCCGGATATAAAACTCATTAAACTATCAAGTAGGCTTTGGCAATAACACATCTTTTTTCTTTTTTTTCTTTTTTCAAATAGATATCAAATTACATTTTAAAGAATCTGATATACAGGGTGCTATTTTAGAGATTATCAACTTTTACACATTTTTCTTAATCCGGGTCTGGATTTTAACTTTAGTTCTTGTATTGTACGATTGGGCTATTTAAACAATCTACCTGTACCAGATATGAAAGAAATCTACAGTATGTTTCCAAAGTTATGGCTATACACAAAAGATCTTATAGGTCGCAGTGTGGTAAGGTCAACTGTGCCAATCCACCCCACTTGCAATCTACAATTTAAAAAAAACAATCTAGTAGTCAATTTTTTTATACGTATCAAAGTTCTATGATTTTATTTATTATGGATTTCATTATTCAGACATTAATTTTTTGGCTCCTTTAAAATGTGAGAAATTAATGTTTAGTAAACATCCAATACAACTAAAAACATAAAACAATCTCAGTAAGTATATAGGGAGGGATCTATCTCTTTATTAAATCTTTTATATGGCTTTATTTCGTTATGAAATATTTTCCAAATTACTTTTTCTTGTTGAAGAGCAAAAACCTCGTATGTAGGAATAAAAATATGAATTAAATCCGTCTATAGAATTACTTGAGAGACGTAAGAATTGAGTATCGCACTTTCCGAGGAAGAAGCTGATAAATGATGTTTACAGAAAACTGGATAACAGAAACTCTAACATAAGTAAGAAATACTAATCATGTAAAGCTAAAATCGGTATAAAGTATTGTTAAGAGTTTCCAAAAAGATAAATTTAAGTTTAAGTTATTTTATAATTTTATAATTGGATATAAATTTATTAACAATATATTTAATTGAATTTTAAATAATACTTTTATTTAGAGCTAACTTAATAAAATCTTCGCTTACTATAATTGAATATTCTTGAAAATATATTTAATATTATTATGTGTCGTAATCTTAGACACAATCTATTTGAGCTATGACTTTTCTCTTACGGTGACCAGGGTGAGTTCTGTACGTTAGATGAAAGCTTTGTTTCGGTTATTCGTTCATAAAACTAAGAAATATGGAACGCCGTTTTACTTTTTATTCATAAATGTTTTTTTCAATTTTAAACATAAAACCATTTGATTCAACTCAGTTTTATGGTTATCCATTTATTTCTTCAAAAAGTCGAATATATTTTATAGCTTTTAATTTTTATGATGTAATTAAAATTATCAACAGTCATTTTAATTTATGTAACATTTTAATTCAACCAACAAAAAAATAACAAACGTTCTAAATAATGTTTTAACTAATTGCCCACAATTTTAGTACCTACATTAAAATTATAGGTATTTATATGTTTGTTGACTTAAAATGTTACTTAATTTAAAATGATTGTTGAATAAAAATGTTTGTTGATAATTTTAGTTGGGCGTTGTAGTTAGCGGGTGCTACTAGAACTTCTAAATGAATTTGGCAGCATAGGGGATGAACTCTGTTTAACGTCAAATGTTTGTGGAAAATGTTAGGTGTCAGTCAAATTTGTTTTGGTTTTGTTTTTATTACGTGTTTTACTACCACTATTTTTTACGTTTCTCGTAATCTCATATTTTGTGCCGTCCTTTGTAGTTAAAAACTTTAACAACCCAAATAGTGAAAAACAGGAATATTGCTCTGATTTAAAAACTTGTGGAATCGTGATAATCAAATCCAACGTTGCCAAATTACTTATTTCGTAGCGCCCGATGACTCCAGCAATGAGCATTACAATCACGAATAAAAATTATCAACAGTTTCTCTTTTTTTGTCTGGAATAAAACCACTTATTTTCCCGAAAAAAGTTTTAATTTGACATTTCGGCTTTCTTTATCGAAATTAAATTAAATCTGTCTTGATTAAGAACAACTACCCAAGTAAATTTATAAATCGTGAACTTTACCGAGACATCAAAACCAAAGATCAAAATTTAAATCCCCCAATAATTCATTCAAATATAGTAAAAATCACTTATATTCCAAAAAATTAGGATTGGCAATAAATTTAATTTAAAAACAGTTTTTCAAACTGATAATACATTAAAATCTTTAATAGTAAATACAAAACCTTTTAATGAAATTCAAAACACAAAAAATTGTATTTACAAAATTCCATGCGAAAGTAATAAATTTTATATAGGAGAAACATCTAGACCTTTTCATATTAGACTTAATGAACACCAATTGCCACGAGTTATTCTCGGTTAAAGATATTCCCTTCGTGGGATTATGTAATCCACTTTGGATGCCGGCTAACCACAGTGAAGTGGGGTGTGGATTGATATATGTTGTTAATTAAAAAGAAAAATGGGCGCCAGGAGATCGTTTTACCCTCATCCAAAATATAGTCAATTTAGTCACTCAACCTCCAGAATGGATCTGAATTGAGCCCACTAAAAAAAATAAACTACGTCCAAACAAAAAAATTTGCTTACCTTAGTTCGGGTCAAGACTATTAGTAAATGAAAGAAAAGTAACTAATTACTCAATAACTGTTTAATATTTCCACTTAACAAAATTGCACAGGTCAAAAAAAATAAAAAGAAAAAGGAATCCAAGGGATCCCACTAAAATTGCGCTAGTTAAAAAAAATGATTAAATTAATTAATTAATTAGTTAAATGACGAACAATAGGGGTGTTACACCGTCCGCGAGAGCTCTCAAGGTCGTTGGAATTGGGCGTAAAAAAAAATACCACTCGCCCCTATAAGTCGCTTACAAAATTCCAAAAATTTAGAGAAAATATATGAAAATATTAATTTAGAGACCTTTAAAAATTACTAATTAACAAATAATGTATATGAACAAATATAAAAAAAATGAAAAACTTGCGGTTGTTCCTAAATTAAATAGCGGCAACTTGCAGCTACTAACTCGTCAGGTCAGGTCAGCTCAATACGAATATCTGGTTAACACTCTGCCCAACACGAGAATGTGGTCAACACTCCGCCCAACACGAGAATGTGGTCCACAATCTGCCCCACACGAGAACCCTAAAATAATATACATTAAACCCCTAATCGAATACCCCTCGGCCCAGAAAGAAATTTACAAACTCTAACAGTTTATACAATAAAAACATTTAAATGTCTCAACATACCCTTTTATACAGTGAAGGGGAATTCTCGGCGAATCAGGAACTTTCCTGACAGATGCTTCCGTGGAAGGTGAATGCTCGGAGAATCAAATCGTCTCCCGTGGAAGGTACTATCCCTATAATATTAATAGGCCTTACACACTTGCCAAATAACATAAAACTCGACTGTCATGAAAAACGCATTACCTGACAAAAATGGCGTCGTTACGAACGTGGCTTGGTTTGGTACAAAATATCAATTCCTCTTCAAGAGATTCAGACCAGGGTAAACGCACCAAATCAAATAGGCACCCTGCAAGTCTAACAATACGGGAATCGCTCGTCTATCCCAATCAATGGTACGAAATAATCTTCATAAGACACCGGGGGATTCCTCAAAATTTTGTCTAAACCACGTTACACTATGTCAGCCAACAAAGAAAAAAAGAACCCCGTCCGAAATTTCCTTCTAAATCCTTCTATAACGAATTCAACCCCGCAAGTCCAGAAAGAGATTCACCTATTAACCAATCAACTAGATTATTAAAAGAACCGAATAATTATAACCACAAAGTTAAAGAAGCAGCATTGATATGCTTAAATAATAACGAATGTGTTTCTAATTGTTCGGTCGATATTTCAAAAATTTGTTTTTATCTGGTTTTTTTCTTATGATAATATTAATAAGAAAACTTCATTTATGACGAAGTATAAATTCTCTTATAATATGCAAATGCGCTATCCTTTCAAAATTCGTTCCCAGAAACGTCACAAAAATATGATTGAAACAGATTTTGACATCTTCAATCTCAAAATCTTTTTCTATGTATACTATGTTGATGTCATATTTTTGCAAGATTATCAAGTGTTCTGTTTCTATAGTAAATTTATTTATTTTGTTATGTCATTTTGAAAACGGCTTTCGATAAAGAAAGCCGAAACCGAAAACAGCGACTAATTAACTGCAACTAAATTACATAGGCCCATATTTGGTATACATAAACATTTTTGTTTTATTTGCTTATTTGTTTTCAATTCTTTCACTGCTTATGTGATTGCATAATAAAATTTGGATACCTGTTATTATTTGACCTTTTTATAGGTTTGTACAGTAAATGATAAATGATTAACTTGTCGTTTATCATAAAGAAAGCTGGATATTTATGACATGGAAATGGAAGTATGGATATTTAATAACAGCAGCTGGATTATTACAATCAAACATTTTGTTGTTGATTTTCAATATTTGGGTATCTTTATAATATTGTCAACACAACCTTACTTCTTTGTAAAGTAACAGATAGAATTGTTGAAGGTATTTACGATATTAGCTTTTACAAAAAATTATTATTTAATTTTCCTTTACATAAATCGCTCTAAATGGTTGGTTTGATATTTATTTATTTATTTATTTATTTATTTATTTATTTATTTATTTATTTATTTATTTATTTATTTATTTATTTATTTATTTATTTATTTATTTATTTATTTATTTATTTATTTATTTATTTATTTATTTATTTATTTATTTATTTATTTATTTATTTATTTATTTATTTATTTATTTATTTATTTATTTATTTATTTATTTATTTATTTATATTATTGAATTGTACCTTTTATATTTCCTTTACTAAACTTTCAACACACTGAAAAGACTTTACGTTTACAATTTTGTTAGTTTATATTGGAAAAGATTAATTGGCAATTGTTATTTAAATTAACTTAGGTATTAATTTCTTCTGGGTTCATTTGTTTGGTCACGTACGCCAACTGTGACGTAATCAAGCATCCTGTTGATCTTTACCAATGATACTGATTTCTATAATTTTGATGGTGAGACCTGTACTTGTAAGTGGCTGAAGATTTTAGCGTATTTCCGGACATTGGACTTTACTGCATAAGTGCATAAGATGCGAAATGTTTTGCATGCGATTGTGAATATGTTTTCATATGTGGTAATATTTTTGACGAGCTTTTTAAAGCTTAGCTATCTAACACCGTTTTGATTCAAGGCCAACTGTTACATTTTGGCTCACTGGCGTAGACGAGGGTTTTTAGAATTGACTTGTTTTATTTAATTAACATAGGCAATAAGAAAACTTCATTTATGACGAAGTATAAATTCTCTTATAATATGCAAATGCGCTATCCTTCCAAAAATTCGTTCCCAGAAACGTCACAAAAATATGATTGAAACAGATTTTGACATCTTCAATCTCAAAATCTTATTCTATGTATACTATGTTGATGTCATATTTTTGCAAGATTATCAAGTGTTCTGTTTCTAGTAAATTTATTTATTTTATGTCATTTTGATAACGGCTTTCGATCTGGAAAGCCGAAACGTCAATAAAAAAACTTTTTTAACAACTAAGTGGTTTTAATCCAGTGGAAAGAGAGAGAAATTAAAATACAAACCACTATGAGCTTCCGAAATGAATTTATTTTATTATAAAACAAAATTTCTCTCCGATGCACCGTTTTCTAGATATAAGCGAAAAACCCAAAATGCGTACCAAATTGTCCGGGGAAGGTGGAACGGTTGTGGAATTTCCAATCCAATTAACCAGAAAAGAAAATTGTGTGTGTGAAACGCCTGAGTAAATGGTAGGACGGTGGACAACCTGTAATTTCTTGCCGTGCACCGCATATTAAAATCAAACGAATTTTAGTAAGCCATTTTACAGTTTAATTTATGTTTTAAACTGAATCCGAATTTGATATACCCATTAAATTGTGCGAAGTTGTTTTGATTTTCGATTTCACGGTGCAGCTTGATGTTTAAAAATAAATGGAAAACATAGATTTACGTGTTTCTATACACACATGAAAATGCCCGGAAGTGCATAATTTCGATTGTATAAATAAAAACTACTAAAACGTCAACAATGAGTCACTTGGTGTAAATGGAGTAAAGTGCTCTCATTTATTAATGATGAATAGAAGCGATAGCACAAATGGTAATATGAAAAATTGGGACCTCTCGTCGCAAATAAATGAAATATGAATTCGTTTCGTGGCACAGATTAACCCCTTACCGCATCATGGGTCATATTTGGCACAATTAATATTTTCATACATAACTATTATAAATAAAGCCGCAGACCAAACTATTTTTGCATAGGTGGCCATATGTGGTATATATTTCATAATTCTGGTAGTGTAGTGACATCTCTTAACAGTTTGGTGAAGTTTCATACAATTTTGCAAATGGCCGTCGTGTGAACAGGTGTTATCAGTTTTTATAAATTTTGATCCACGATCATCCGAGTTTCTGTAGCAGATTTTGGTACAAAAAAAATAGCCACGTAAAGACTAGAGTTTTTCGAAGGAATTGCTGTAAGTAGACCCATGTAATTCTTTATTTTTTGACTGTTTTTGATGGGAAATATTGTTGTGTCATATGTGGAACTGTATACACATTCGCCAAAACTCTCGTGGACATATATGGCACAATATGCACTCCGGACACTAAATTTATTTCAGAAAATGGATACACAAACGTTTTATGGTGCCAGTAGATATGTGCCAATGGATGTACCAGATGGTAGTGAAGACGAGAGACTTTCAGAAGATGAAGAACCGCCTGGTAAATTAGCTCCAGATTCTGATTACAAAGACGAAAATGATATGGACGATAACCAATCAGATATTATCATCCCAGAAACGGATTTAGAATTCACTTCCGATAGCGACGACGATCTACCTCTGCTCGAACGGTTTCGTAAACTAAATAAGAATAGAAACAAGAATCATCCTACTTGGAAACGGGGTAATTTAGTTACATCGGATGAGAACCTAACATTTCTTGGTTCTACTGACATGCCACCTGAATTGGAAAATGCAGACTCTCCTTATGCATTTTTTAACTTTTTTCTAACAAATGAGATGATTACTGATATAGTTTACCAAAGTATCTTATATTCTGCTCAAACGAGACCACAAAAACCTTTGGATCTTACTGAAAAGGAGCTCGAACAGTTTATAGGGACCTGTATTTATATGTCAATAGTCCAGTTACCTAGTTCCAGAAGTTATTGGAACCTGAACCTAAATCACCGCTTGATCTCAGATGTTATGTCATGCAACAGATGGGAAGAAATAAAACGGTTTTTGCACTTTGCGAATAATGACGATGCTGTTGCAGCCGGAAATCCTGCTCATGATAAACTATTCAAAATACGACCTGTACTTAGAAAACTGAGGGAGCAACTACTAAAAGTTCCAAAGGAAGAGTACTTGGCTATAGACGAGCAGATTATTCCAACGAAAGCACGTTCGTCCATCAAACAATACAATCCAAAAAAACCTCATAAATGGGGGTATAAGGTGTTTGTTCTTAGTGGTGTAAGCGGATTTTCCTACGATTATGAAATTTTTGCAGGAAAGCAAACCAATATTCTCCCCAATGGTTTTCCTGACCTGGGAATGAGTTCAAACGTAGTTCTTCGGCTAAAAGAAACTGTTCCAAGGCACATAAATCACAAGCTATTTTTTGATAACTGGTTCAATAGCGTCCCATTACAAATTTACTTGGCACAAAATGGTATGTTACCGCTCGGAACTGTTAGAATAAACAGAGTGCCAAATAGCAATATGCCAAAAGAGGCTGAACTGAAAAAGAATGGCCGTGGAGCGATGCTAGAGAAAGTCGCCACAATTGATGGAACAAAAATATCTGTTGTCTCATGGTATGACAACAAATTGGTCAACATGTTGTCTACATATGCTGGAAGTACACCAACAGTTGAGGTTCGAAGATTTTCGAAGAAGGATAACAAACATATAACGGTTCCGTGTCCAAAGGCTGTAACAATCTACAACAAATATATGGGAGGAGTAGATCTCCTGGATTCCATGCTAGGATACTATAGAATCAAACTTAGGTCAAAAAAATGGTATATGAGGATATTTTTTCATATTATTGATTTGATGGTTGTCAATGCATGGATACTTTGGAGAAGAAGTGAAAACGAGTTCAAAGATTTAGCTCTGGCAGATTTCAAAATGGCCATTGCAGAGTGCTTGTGTAAATTGAATAAAGCCAGCTCGACAAAGAAAAGAGGCCGTCCCAGTGGAGTCATGGATAACTTGCAAAACAAGAAAAAAAGGGGCCCGACACCAGATTTTCCCATCCAAGAGGTTCGAAGAGATCAATATGGCCATCTTCCAGTATGGTGTGATAATCGGCAAAGGTGCAAATATTTCTATGGTAAAAAATCTTTTGTAAAGTGTGAAAAATGTGGTGTTCATCTTTGCTTGAACAAAGACAGAAACTGCTTTTATAAGTTCCATACTGAATGACTTTTAGTTGATTGATTTGCTTATACATTATTTTGATGTTTTGTTGTATTATTGCATATTGTGCCACATATGGCAAAAAAAAAATACAAAAAAAATTAAAAAAAGTTAATAAAGATTTTTTTAAATATTTTTACCGAAATCCTGAATTTTTTTTCCACATAGTGCATTTTTTTTACCAAAAACAAAAAATTCATGCGGTAAGGGGTTAATTGGCATTTTGCGTCACATGATAAGAACCTTCGCAAGAAAATGAGCATGGTGGTGGTTGCACTAGACATGGAGAAAGCCTTTACAGTTTGAATAAAAAAAGGAACAGTCTCGGTGTCGGCAAATTGCGGATCCCTATTACTAATTAATGCTGGTCCGCAAATACAAATTGAAGGGGAAATTTTGTAAGGGTAGTTGACTTCCATGAGAATTTAAAATCGTTGTGATAAAACTAACAACATGAAATACAAATGCATTTAGCATTTGAACGGGGTAGTTTAGAGAGCCCAGAACAACTTTTATGTAACCACATCAAACATGAGTCACATCTCACAATTGGCTGAATGCTATCAATGCGTATCATAAAAAAAACACTCGAGGATATCCTAACTCCGATGACATATTTAGTAAACATGTCATTCGAATGCGGTACGTTTCCTTCCAAACTACTTATAGGTAAAGTGCCATTATTTAAAAAAAATGATTCGGTGTCATTGGAAAATTACAGGCCTCCAACGGTCCCCTGTGGATTGTCTAAGATATTCGAATATGCATTTCTAGATCGTCGTTTATCATTTTTAAAACGATATCAAATTGTCACAAAAAACCAATATGGATTTTGCGCAGAAAAGTCAACAGTAACAGTCATGATGTCATTTTATAATCAAATTATTGAACATATTGAAGCAGCCGAGTGCTGTCAATCATGAATTGTTATTGTCTGTACTGGAGACACATGGAATTAGAGGCAATTCTTTAAAATGGACTTCAACCTTTCTTAAACACCGACAACAATATGTATCTCTAAACTTTAAAATAGACAACAAAAGTAAAGAAGTTAACTCTAATCTTTTAGATACACATATGGGAGTTCCACAAGGGTCAATTTTGGGAACAATATTGTTTGTTTTATATGTCAACAGTGTAGACCACTTATTAGATAATAGTCATTATGTTGTGATCATTTCATCAAATAACAGTGATGCGTTAAGAGTTTAAAGCTCTTCTCTTCTGGAAAAAACTTTTAATAGTCGAGATTTGTTTTTTAACAATAATAAAACAGACCTCCTTAGGTTTCATAATAGGCAGAATATTTTGGATGATTTTACCATTGATGTGGGTAATTCCAGTCTTGTTAGTATACATGAAAGTGTTCGTTTTCTTGGGATTCATATTGATGAATTTCTTAATTGGAATTATAATTGCAGTAAACTTGTTGGAAAAGTAAATTCGCTAAAACATCTTTTTATTAATTGGCGAGAGGTGCTGCAATCGACTTAGATACGGAGTATGTCTCTGGTGTAACTCTACGCATGCTTCAAATTTGTACATTTTTGAAATTTGCATGTACATCTTTAAAAACAAAAGTTATTTTGTGACTAACAGAAATGTTCTTAGTTATCAAACAAGACAAGTTGATGAGCTTTACGTGCCTTACGCAAG
Source organism: Crepidodera aurea (assembly GCA_949320105.2). NCBI lineage: Eukaryota > Metazoa > Arthropoda > Insecta > Coleoptera > Chrysomelidae > Crepidodera > Crepidodera aurea. The sequence goes on along the minus strand of OX439476.1, from coordinate 4,130,593 downwards.
GCTACATATAAGTTGTAATGGACCAAATATCAACTTCTTTTTCATAAATCGTACAATTCATGAGTTCACAACTTTTAGGTAAATTTCAACCACCAATTCATGATTGTTAAAAATTGCAAGCAATAGTTTTATTTTTTCTCTACTTCAAACCAACAGCTGGTTTTTCTATGCCTTTAGGCCTGCCCCTTATGTCAAATTTCAATGGTAACTTAATAATTGATAAATCTACTTTTTTTGGTAGAAGATAGAACATCTTCTATCACTTGAGACTGAGCGTTTATTTAACTTCCCACTAAGTAAAGAAAGATTTAATAAGGAAAAGAATTTGATTAAGGATATAGCTGCAAGAAACGAAGACTTAGTTGACAAACTAATAAACAAACATAAATTTAAGAAAAACGTACGTAATACCACGTTTTTCCAACACGAAAAACAGACTGAAAAATTCGTTTCAATACCGTATAATCCCACTTACACCAAAGGACTTACCAGCGTGTTCAAAAAAGCGAGATTAAGTTTAGTTTTTTAGCCTAAAAACACTTTAAAACAGTTATTAGGTAATCCCAAGGATAAAAACAGTAATTTGGAAAAAAGTGGTATTTACGAAATTACTCGTGGGGATTGTGATAGAAAATATGTTGGGCAGACTAGACAGGTCAGATGGGCGTACGGAAAAATCTAGTATAGCCGAACATACTTTTGATCAAAATCAAATAAGTCTAGACAATGTAAAATGACTTAAAAATAATAAATTGTTCGACGCATTTGAAAGTATAGAAATAGGTAAATGTAAAACTAGTTTAAACAGAGACAAAGGACCAATTCCTCTTTGTCCGCTTTTTAGTTTAATCCATTAGGTTCGGGCGGGTTAGTCATCCTTGGCTGATTAGTCACCCTTGGCTGATTAGGTCAACGGGGATGACGGTGCTCGGCACCGCCGGGGGGAGGGGGTGTTTAGTCATTTAGTATAAATAGCTGTTAGAAATAGTTCATTGTTTAGTCTATCATCAACTCCTGATGATGCCAACATAGTTATCGAAACGCTTTTAGAGTGTGATAAAATTTGTGTTTTGGTTTAGTGGTAGACGATAGTGTTTCAAAATAAATCAAATTTATTCAGCATTCGGGATCATAGGTACATTTTTTTAAATACAATTTTAAAATACATAAGAACTATTTGCCTAGTCATTATAGAACAAATTCGGCATAATCTGAAGTTAAATGGAACTGTCGCTTTACCTATAAACGTCAAAAAATTTCCAGTGTAATTTCGTGCTCCTTCCCCCAAGACCAAAATTTCCGGAAATTTTTTTAGTTGCTGTGGTAACGATATAAAATAAAGGCTTTTAATTGGTCGAAGATGTTAGGTGTGGAATTATCACTTATAATATCACAAGAGCTTAGAAAATTTCCAGGAATCATTTAAGCTTGCGTGGTATTCGGTAAGAAAATTTCACACCATAATTTGGAAAAAAATTATTAATCCAACCTGGTATATCTACATTATTTAATGGTTGTAGATCATATGTTTACTGTTTCAACTGTCAAAAAATTTCCACTTAAATATCGTGGCGCCTCGAAAAAATTTCCGGAAATTTTTTTAGTTGGCATGGTAACTAATCAAAATTGAGGCATCGTATTGGCGGAAAAGTAGAGGTATGAAATTTTCAGTAGTAATATCACAAGAGCTTCGAAAATAATCGATTATACTTCCGAGTCACGAGACGTATTTAGCGAGTCACGAGAGCGGAGCTCGAGTGGTGTTTTAAAAGAAATACGTCGATATTCGATACGATTATATAACGAATTATATAGTTATTTTTGGTGACGTTTGCTGATTATAAACGTCAAACGTATTGTTACTATGACAAACTTTTCAAGATGGAAGGATGCGAAAATCAAAAACGGTTATACAACGTCGTCAAGGGTATATTCGCTTATCAATACATGGTAACTAAGTAAAAATTGCAACTGCTATTGGCTAAATTTATGATGAGTTGTATAATCAGGTGTAATCTCCCTAGAGCTTGAATAATTTCCGAAAATTTACGGAGAATAATTCAATCTCGCGGGAGATTCGGTACGAAAATTTTATACCAAAAATTATTTTAAAAAGAGAATACAATTTTTGACAGTAACGACGGTGCAATTTTTTGAACCATAAAAATGCCAAAAAGGACCATGGGCGTACCAAAACTGCCTAAGGTTGTGAAATAAATCACAGTTGTTCCCAAGAACAATGACATTAAATGTCCTACACTGCACCAGCGTCTGGACTTCAACAACTACTCCTTGGGCTATATGCCCCATCAGGTATTGAATTACGAAAGTCCAGACTTGGTTTGGCGCCCGACCAAGTCGGGGCTTTAAACCGAAAACTTTGATTTTATTATTAAAGGAGCTTGCCATCCTTATACCGGTTTCGGCATTATTGTGCCTCATCAGTAGGGAGTAGACTTCTTTAGAGATAGAAATTCGAGCTAGTCTACTCCTTACTGACGAGGCACAATAATGCCGAAACCGGTATAAGGATGGCAAGCTCCTTTAATAATAAAATCAAAGTTTTTGGTTTAAAGCCCCGACTCGGTCGGGGGCCAAACCACGTCTGGGCTTTCGTAATTCAATACCTGGGGGGGGGGGGGGGGCATATAGCCCAAGGAGTAGTTGTTGAAGTCCAGACGCTGGTGCAGTGTAGGACATTTAATGTCTTTGTTCTTGGGAACAACTGTGATTTATTTCACAACCTTAGGCAATTTTTGACAGTTTAGGAGTTTTTTGCTTTGATGTTTGATGCCTTAATAAATTAAAGTTGCTAATGGCTAGACATGACTTTTTTTGACGCTTTGATTAACAAGTTTCAAAGGCGTAACTAGTAAAATTTGTGATTAAATACAAAAAGAAAATGTCACGTTTTGGAAAAGAAAGTCAAGAAGCAATAAAAGCTGATTATATTCTATTAAAATCACACAATATTATAGGACTAGAGGATAGGAAAAAAAATGTAAGTATGTGTTATATTGTGGCTTTAAATTGAAAATAAATATTTGTCACAAATAATCTACGCTTCTGTTATCTGGCAAGCCAGAGAAATTATCACTTATTAATTTTGCAGCTAGTTCACATGACCCAAAAATTTTTCGGAAAACTCAGATTGTCGTCATAGCAACCTATCAAAATAAAATTTTCCTTGCAATGCTAGAAGAGCATTATTCTCTACTGATTGAATTTGAATTTGAAAAAGCCCAACTGGAAGAAACAGAAACCAGTCTTGGTATGTCAAATCAACTAAATTACACTTATTTTCTTTAAAAGCAGGTTACATAATAAACATAAAATCCGCATAGCCTTAAAAATTACAAATGACTTTGAGTGAATTTCCTAATAACCTCTGAAGTTGACGCGTTAATAAAAAAAGAAAAACTGCCAGTTTTTCACTCGAGAACGGCAGTGCCTAATAATCCCTCTTGAATAAAATGAAATACAAAGCAAGTAATCTGAGAAGCGGATTTTAAAAAAGAAAAACCTAAATAAATATTATATCAAGTAGGGTTATCACAGAGTACACAGTTACTTGAAGATTACAGAAACGTAGTCTTGAAATAATTTTTTACTCGTAATTTAAATGAGTTTTACCATATACTCCGGTTATTTCAACTAATGCGGAAAAGTTGAAAAATAATCTCCTTATTTACATTTTGACTGGGTAAAATTACTTCGGGATTTTTCTTCGCAAGTTTTAATTGGATAATCCTAGAAAAACTAAATCAAAATTTAAACTTTCTTATTAAAGATTTTTTTTAATTTAAGTAAAGGTAAAAAAGGACTCGGTCAAATTGGCTGAAAATTTCGTGAAAATTTCTTTAAACCTTCCTGATTAAAGAAATTAGGGGCTTAGAAGTCTATTCTGAAATCAAAATGGCCACCGTTTTTGAAAATGTTACAAAACAAGTATATGTACAGGGTCCAGCAAACATTTGTCGCAGTTCTATTATCTCTTATTGTGTAAATCTGTGGATCAAAAGTAGTTAACCAATCAAGTATCCCTGCATGTCTTAATGAATAATGTTTTAAAGATACCAATTTTACATGCGTTTAATAAAAGGCTAGTAGATTTCATTTTATAAAAGGTGCTCAAAGCTTATAAAACACAATAAAAACAGGCAGCAAAAATAAATCTGAACTGTCACTCTAGAAACAATAAACATTCTGACACTTCATTAAGCAAGAACAGACTACTTAGATTTTTATCAAAAATGTGTTTTTTTTAAATAACTTTTAAATGACGAAATGAGAGTAAATGGTAAAGTTGAAGGGGATTTTCAGTATCCATTACGAATAATCATAGTCCCATTTGAAAAAACCTGAACAATTTTGAAATGTAAAACTTATTTTAGACCACCCTGTACAAAATAAAAATTTCAGTCTAAAAGAATCTTTGTCTTTGTACATTGGTAATTTTAAAGCTTTAGCGTTAAATCTGAAAAAGTTGAGATTTTTTAAAAATGGATATGCAAATTAAAATATTTATGGGAAAAAAGATGTTTTCTCCAAGATGGCTGGGAGTTTTACAAAAAAATTTATATTTTTGAGGTTGCTGAATTCAAATCCGATGTCAAATTGTTCAAATTGACACTTGACAGCTGACAATTAGCTGTCAAACAAAGTGCAAACCTTATGTTTACGTTATGAATTTATGCTGTTTAGATAACTCAGTTCATGTATGATGTGAATACAATAATTCGACAATTGACAGCTGTCAACAGGCTGTCAGCTATCTGTCTAAGACTTTATGATTTTTAGGTTTTATATGTACGTATAAACTGAGTTACCTAAAAAGCATAAAGTCATAAAAAAGAAAATAAGATTTGCACTTTGACAGCTACCTGACGGCCTGTTGACAGCTGCCAATTGTCGAATTATTGTAGTCACATCATACATGAACTGAGTTACCTAAACAGCATACACTCATAATATAAAAATAAGATTTGCAATTTGTTAAGGCACTTTGATAGCTAATTGACAGCTGTCACGTGTCAATTGATAAAGGGATACTATTAATGAAACATTATGGTATAGAGGGTAGAGTACTTGACTGGCTCAGTGATTAGTCTACTTGGTCCATTGCTATTTATATTATACATTAACGATATATAACTATTCATAAAATGCGACTTTATCAAGCTATTTGCCGATGATGCTTTTATTGCATGCACTGACTTAAAGGACCCCGCAGTTTTTGATAGGAAAATGGCTTTCGGTGGATTTCTCTCTAACTTCGGAAATTTATTCTTCATCCCATGGTTTTTCACATGTTCCTTTTTAATAATTCATGTTAGAAAGATCCGTCTACAAGATTATTAGATTGAAGGTGGACCGCGAGTGATAGATGTCTAGATTATAGAACATAGAGTTAAATACATGTTACTTTAATAGGGGCACTATGAAAATGAGCTGGAATAAGTATCGTTGTTATTTCGCTGATGGCAAGATGGTTTTTCGTATGTTCCTTTTTAATCCTTCATTTTAAACAAATATGACGAGTTGATCTCCCAAAGACTACGCCAAATTGTAGTTAGATTAATAACACATGTGCTATAAATAAATAAGAATAATAAACATAATGATTATGCTGCATTTTTGCTCTATGCGAGTCGTGGAACCCTTGTAGGAGTATAAAAGAGTAGGGTTTAGATGAGATAACGACAAGTGACGCTTGTGCTGGACATACTAATTGTTAAGCGTTCTCTTACAAAAAATATTTCTCAATTGAACATTTATTTAGTTTTTTAATTTATTTCAAGGTGACTGGCTGTGTTTAACCCTGTTAATGAAACGCCCATGTCGGACATAGTCATAGTAACAAAATGCAGAAAAAATAACGTAGAGCTATTTTCCATAAAACTGCCAATAATTTCATATCAACAATAAATATTATCCCTTTAATTCAATTTTAAGTGTAATTGACATCATTAAATTAAAATGGCACTTTCGTAGATAATCCATATACCCTCGGTAATTACTAATTAAGGTTAGATAGGGGACCAATCACATTTTTCATTATTAACTAGATAACTATCACCTATCAGGCCTAAGGGTAAGTTTCCCGCGACTCTGATTGATCTCTACAGAGCGAATATGACGCTTCTAATTCCCAAAGCTCTACCCTAATTAATATCGGACAAGAATCATTAATAAAAATGTTTTGCAAATATTGTACAGAAGAAAAATCACATATGGATTTTGTGTATTGGGAGTTAGGTCCGTTTTTTGTGTTCAAAAATGTATTTACTTCAAAACAAAATGAAGGAAAACATCAATTAAAGTTAAAATGACTCATTTTTTGAGGCGATCCAGGTTTGGAGTCAATTTTCGATTTCTGTAAAAGAAGTGAATCGGTTCATGGCCAGTCAAATCGTGCGGGTACATTTTTAAAAGTGTTAATTATATCTTCAAATATAATATTCTATTACGCCATCAAAGAAAAATATTTAAACTAACCGTTTATCGAAGTAATAGACAAAAACTTTTTAGAACATAATTTGAGGCATCGGCATTGTTTACAACTTAAACATGGTTTAGTAGAACTTCGTACTTTAGACAACTTCACTCATCATATCTGTCTAATAAGTTAGAGCCCTTCTAGCGTTAATAAACCAAAATTATTTAATGTAAATAGATAGTGAAGTGTAATTATCCTTTATATAGTTATTTATGCTACAAGAGTAGCATTTATCAGCGGAAAATCATTTTGCGCTCGAGCAATGTCCTGGACATAATCAAAAATAAGTTAATCAAGAATCAAAGACTGTGGAAATATGCGGAAGAGAGGCTCGAGTAAAAGCATCCTGTATGTAAACTTGTGTAAATGTATACGTTTTAGAAAAATTAACCATATAATAAAAAAATATGATTTTTTACCTGGTCACTCAATAAGCTCGAAGGATGACATATAGATGGTGCCACTAATAATAAATCTATGATTTATAGGAAGTACTAACCTTCCAATGAAACCCAACATAATTAAGGAAATTTGGCATAATACAAGATCACCTGCAGACAAAACTAATTTAAATAGAGCAACTCAAGAACTAAAAAGAACACTCAACAATCGTAAAAATAGTTCTATTCAACAATACTTATGGAATCTTAATCCAACAGAAGCCTCTGAACATTCCCTATGGAAGGCCACTAAAAAATTAAACCGACCACAATTCCAAAATCCTCCTATCCGCAATGAAAAGGGCCACTGGGTAAAAAACAACGTAGAAGAGGCTGCAACATTTGCGAAGCACCTAGAAAAAGGCTTTCATAATTTACAACGCAATATTAAGGACGGGACATTTTCCAATCCAGTGGAAATTAGCACAAATAATTCTAATACCCAAACTTGGAAAACCTATAGATAAAGTTACTTAATACAGACCAATAAGCCTGCGTCCAATACTATATAAACTGTTAGAAAAAATGTTAAAAATCAGATTAGCTCCAATCCTTGAAGAAAACCAAGTTATTCCCAATCATCAATTCGGCTTTAGACAAGAACACTCAACTATTAAACAAATCCAACGTGTTACAAATAAAATTATGCAAGACTTGGAAGATAAAAAATACTGCTCTGCGGTATTTCTTGATATTAGCAAAGCTTTCGACAAAGTTTGGCAAACTGGGCTATTGTATAAAAACACTCACCGCTTCATCCAATAAATGCTGGGGTTCCACAAGGAAGCGTTTTGGGACTGCTTCTATACCTCCTATATACATCTGACTTACCAACATCAACCAACGCGCTAACCGCCACATTTGCTGATGATACAGCTATATTAACATCACATGCTAACCCTCAAATTTCATCCCAAATATTACAAACTAAACTTGACAATCTACACGTTTGGTTAACTAAGTGGAGAATAAAAGTCAATGAAGTAAAATCAACTCACGTAACCTTCACAAACAGACGAGGGAACTGCCCTACAGTCACTCTAAACAACAAAAATATTTCGTAAAGAGACAGTGGCAAATATCTTGGAAAACATTTGGACAGAAGACTAACTTGGAAGAAGCATCTTTTCACAAAAAGAAAGCAGGTTGGGCTTAAACTTCACCAGTTATACTGGATTATTGGACGGACCTACCAACTGACCCTAGAGAACAAGGTGTTGGTGTACAATGTCATCCTCAAACCTATATGGACATATGGATTCCAGCTGTGGGGCTCAGCTTCTAATTCAAATATAGAAATCATGGAGAGATTCCAATCAAAGGCATTAAGAATGATAGCCAGTTCTCCGTGGTTTGTACCTAATAATATCATTGCTCGTGATCTACAAGTACCTACGGTCAAGGATGAAATTAAGAATTTTAGTGTAAGCTACACGAAAAGACTTGAGTCTCATCCAAACAAACAAAACATTGTGTCATAGCCAATTATCAGACGAAGACTAAAAAGGTTCACCACGTATGACCTGATTAATAGGTTTTAAGATATATTTTACGATTTTAATAATTTATATTTTGCAACATTTTAATAATTTATATTTTACGATATTGTAAGATTTTTAACATTTTTAACATTTATATAACGCGATTAGAACATTTTCATTTTATGCATATCTTAATGTTCCTATGTAAGTATATGATTATTATTTTATTGTCCCTTGTCCTAAGGAGAACGAACAACCACTGGATTGTCACCCCACAAGACATTGCTATTTATCACGACATTTACTCATTGTTCTTCTGTAACTATGAATAGATTGTAAATTAGTTGGGAACAAAAAAAAAGTGTGAATATTTTGTTGAAAGCAACACTTACTGTTAAACAAAACGAGGATTTAAAGAAATTTACCAAGTTGGTTCCATATTTGAAAAAATTGTCCTAAGAAATCTAAGGAATTAACTCGAGAGGAAGTTAATCAATTTATAAGAGAGGCAGATGATGAAACTTATACCAAAGGGGTTAAACGCGCAGCGCATCATTTCGCTGTAAACAAAACGTCTTTCCCCCCGTTTTCGAGGATGCTGAGCACGGTGGCGGTATCAGAATTTCTCTTTTCGCCAGGCGAACCCCCTAAAACGATCAAAAACTACCCCCTGAAGGGGTTAAACGGGCAGCACATCATTTCGCTGTAAAAAAAAACGTATTTCCCCTCGTTTTCGAGGATGCTGAGCACGGTGGTAATGTTGAAGATTCTAATGCAGGTTTATAGAAAGTGATAATGAACACCATCATCGTCTTCAGCATCCTCGAAAACGGGGGGAAAGAGGTTATTTTAAAGGGAATGATGTCCTTTCCGTTTAACACCATTAGAGGGTAGTTTTTGGCCGTTTTAGGAGTTCGGCTGGAGAAAAGAGAAATTCTGACGCCGCCATCGTGTTCAGCATCCTCGAAGACGGAGGCACAGGCGTTTTGTCGCTGTTAAAAAGAAGGAAAAAAACACCTCTGTCGAGGGTGAACTTTGGCCGGTGAGGTTAGGCCGTAATCTTTAACACCTCCACCATGCTCAGCATCCTCGAGAACGGGGGGAAAGACGTTTTTTTACAGGAAAATGATCCGCTGTCCGTTTAACCCCTTTATGGCGTAGTTTTTGGCCGTTTTAGGGGGTTCAGTAGTCGAAAATAGTAATTCTGATACCACCATCGTGTTCAGCATCCTCGAAAACGGGGGGGGGTACTCGATCCGGGTAAATTTTGGTCCATTTTTCATAGTTTTTTCCGACTCACAGACGCCACTAATGTGTATCAAATATTATAAAATTATACAGAGAGGTTAAAAGCAGAGAAGGCAATGAGAAAATGACCAAAATGAACAAAACACTCCGTATCTCGGCAATAAGTAACTGTAGACCCATAAAATATGGGTTGTTTAGAATCACTTCAGTTACTTTTAACTCTTATTCACTGTTAAAATGTTTCCCTTTCCCAATGAAACATCCTGTATATATAGATAATACCATTTTTCCTCTTTAATTAATTGTAAAAATATGTCAATAATAAAACTAATATAAACAAGTACAACAATAAAATAAACACCTTAAAGTAAATCGAGCAGATTAGTTTATACATCCTCTTTTATTTCCAAAATTTTTATTTTTATTTCCAAAATTTTTATTTTTATTTCCAAATTTTTATTTTTATTTCCAAATTTTTTATTGTGGTAGGCTGTTGCAGTTTGTTTTTATTTGTAGTATCAGGATTTTCATCCAAAAGATACTGAAAATTTTATTTTTCAATCATTGTGATTTTTTAAATTAAATTCTTTGAAAAAATATTTTTAATTATTAAAATGTAATATGTTAAAGGTAAAATTTTCACTTTTAAGAGCTGTTACTCCGGTGCCGAGCAAATGAATAGTTAAATCAATAATTTTTATACTTTTCGATTAAAAAAAATAAAAACTCTTGTAGTAAGTCCTGGAAAGGTACAAACTGTTTTATTGTTTGCATAAAATATAACACTATCAATTTAGCGACAAATATTTTAAAAACAATACTTATTTATGTATCTCTCATTTTAGGATTTTCACTGTTTTGAGGGTTTTTCCAGCTTTCTACGTACCGATTTATTAACAGGTGTTGTCAATGAATTAACAGCAGGAACTTTTGTAAACAAAAAAAAAATAATCTAAATAAATGGAAGTAAAGTAAACTTATCTATCTTTAAACTCATAATTTTGTTACTTCATCGTCACTTAAACAATATTTCTAGAAATTATTTTGAAATAAGACTAAAAATTAATCAATTTTAGAGTTATTACATTGGCGCGCAGCAAATTTTCATTTTTATTTTTTCTTTACAAAGCAAAACCATTTAATATTTTTTTTAAATTACTAATATTTTTAAAATGTTTTTCTTATCTAAAAACAAAAATAACGGTAAATTAAAATTAAATTAAGTCCCTAAGCATTAATAATAAAAATAAACAACAATTAACTGATACAAAAAAAAATAATAAAAACTGTGGAATCTCAAAATAAAAATTTAAAACTACGCAGCGCCTTAAATTAACAGCTCTATATGGTTATTAGATTTGAGGCACCTTTTTAAATATATTGTATTTTCAGTTTGAATAAAAATATTTTTACCGCATTGCTTTTTTGCATCAAAAAATTTCCTCAGTAGATCTTTAGCAAAATCTAAAAACTTTCTAAAAAAATTTTAAAACCTCTTACATAAAACCACTTCAAAACGGACTATGTACACATGAAACTCAAAGAATACATTTAAACATTCAAGTATATAAAAAATTGCACCACTTAACAAACTCTTTCAAATAATTTTCGAAATTTGCGCGCGCGTGCGCCGTTGCCAGGTGGCGCGCTAACTTGCTTCTACGATCTTGTTGCCGGCTGTCCCGAGACTGAAACTTTTGGTCGCTAGATATCTAGCGTCGCGGCGGACGGCGTCGACGAACGTTCACCCTTCGAAACGGGCGCCAAGGGGGTGCGTAAACTACCCCCGAGGTGGAGTCCATAACAAATTGTTTTACACGAAATGGGTAATTCCAAAGTTCGACTGATAGCTTTTGCTAAAAATCACGAAAACATTTTGTTGCTGTGGTTTGGAAATAAACGAAGAACATAATGAAAAACGGCAAAGGAAAGGATTAGGTCACGCGAAGAACAGCGCGTGATTTTTTTCGGCCAAAGTTTAAAATTGTTTCTGTTATATACATTTTAATTATGGTAATAATTCGTTCAACATCCAATACAGTAAGTCTATCCCTTAACGGTAACTGAGAGGTATAGTACGTTTCTTGGATTAAGAGTTGCTTTTCGTCTTCTACATGTTTCCTTATCCTTATGTTCGGCTATATTCAGGGTCCTGCAATAGTGGCGCCGTATTCCATACCATATCTCTATTTAGGAAAGAGATAGGAGTACAATTTTCTATAATGTTACCTTATTGATATACCTGGAACTTAAACTCAGACTTTAATTTATGAATATACACCAATACATGAAAAAAAATATTTGTTTGGTAACAAGATATCTTTGTATATTCTTATCAGTCGTCAAAAAAGTCGTTCATTGAGATTATAGCATAAAAATATGAATATTTGCCATTTTTCTAAAAAAAAAGGCTATTTTAGGACAAACTAGTGAACTTAGCCATAGAGAATTCTTGATGAAATTTGTAGAGCCTTTGTTGGCGCTTCTTATGGATCGATAATATACAGGGTGTTCCATTTGAAATAAGGAAGATTCTGCAAATTTTTATTGACAATGTGTGGGAAGCTGTTTTTCATACCCTGTATATCACAGGTGGATTTCAGATACATCGTTTGAGAGAGTCACGAATGTAGAATATTTGACCAAAAATAAATTTTAATGGGACTTGGCATAACTTCATAATTTCAAATATTCTGAGTTACTGGAAAAGCTTCAAAATCATCCTTGAAGAGAAAATTAATCTATCTTTTCCTTTAAGAAATAAACAACAACTAGACGACGAAGTGAAATTGCTTAATGATAATATCCAACAAGCAGCTTGGGAAACTATACCTGCTATTAATAGAAGCACGGTAGGAAACAACTATTCTAGAGAAACAAGGGAACTAATATCTGAAAAAAGAAAGCTATAGCCCAACAGGATAAAACTATACTCAACAATCCTACCCAAAGACTCAAAAGAGAAATACAACAAATTAAAGAAGAATCGATTAGTATTTATCTAAGCGAATTGACAGACGACAGTAGTACTGATTATTCACTCTGGAAAGCTACTAAGAGATTGAAAAGACCCATAATGCGAATACCACCTGTCAGATTGGAAGGTGGTAAATGTGCTAGAAATAATCTTTCAACCTCATGAAGATCAAGATGAAGAACCCAATCTGGAAGAACATTCACAGATTGATCATGATATTTAAAAAAAATATTATTTTTTTGTATCCCCTGAAATCTGCACGCCACTGTACATTTAATAGCATTTTAACAAAAAACAGTTATAACCATATAACTTTTATTTGAAACTTTTTTTCTATAGGCAATAATAACGATAATAAGGGGTGGGTAATTTATAATGAATAACCCTGTACAAATCCAAATCAAGTTTAAACATTTTTGATCACTGTTCTAAAGGATTGAAGAAAAATAGTTACTAATTTTAAATGGGTTAGGTAGAGATAGAGCTTAGATTGAATCAGATATACTTTTTAAGAGCTCTATTACTTTTCTAAAAATTAACTTAATGGTAGAATCTTTTACACTATCAGTTTGATTTGGTTATTCCTAAAGCACGATATTTTTAAATTGCATTTTGCAGTCGCTAAAATTTTCAGTTATGTAAATCGATTCCAAAAACTTGTCACGTACTTTTTTTACATTTTTCCGCAAAATACGTCATTGAACTGCTGCCAAACCAAACGGAAATACATTACAAATTCATTTGCGATTACATTATATCAAAGAGTGTTATTGGCATCGCAGCATATAATAATTTTATAGAAATTTTCTAGAACAAGTTCTGAAAGAAAGTATATTATTGACAATTCAGTTTGATTTTAAATGAAACCTTTAAAATGGAAAGGGTCAAAAGGAAAATTATTTTCCACGAAAAGTATCCAATTTGTGCGTGTCGCTAATGATCGTGTCTGAATATACAGAACTTCTTAAAAAAATATTTAACTTGAATGTTTTGACTGGAATTGTTTTTTGTTTTAAAATATATAAAAAAAAATACGAAAAGATGGAAGTAAAGTTAAAAATTAATACTAAATACGCTTACAATAAACATATTTTAAAACTTATTTATTTGTTCTCACTAATTATTTTTTTGCTTAATAGACAAGATCACAATTGAATAAATCAAGTTTAAATGTGCAAATAATTAAAATATAACCACTAAACGACATATTTGCATAATTTTTATTACAAATTATTCTGTAATATTTTGAAAAACACCGTTTGAAAGGCACAAAATTTCAGGGAACATTCAAACATGCGACTCAAGTGCTTCATTGTTGCCGTTTTTAATATTTCACGGGATTACCAAATAAATATCACTTCGAGTTGCCGAAAACAAAACTTGAAATCGACGTAAATTTTGAAATTAAGAGTTCATATTGTAAGTTTCATACATGTAATCAATTCATTTCTGCGTATAAAGTTGAGAAATTGAAGTAGAATGTTTGGCAACGCTGTAGCAATTCTGCCCTTCAGACTGGCTTCCTGCTTCGGACTATTTTATATACTCGGCAATTTTGATATTGTTTACGTTCGTTCTTCGTTGTTCTTCGTTCGAGCGCTCGCAAAGCACTTATGACATAAATTTCCGATCTTTTTTCGTTGTGTTTGAACGGGAGTATTTTTTCGGGACTTTTTTAAAAAAGAACTAAGTCGACTAAAAAATCGAATCAATTTCAACCTGACTCGTTGTAATGCGGGTAGTGGTATTTTTTCCAGAAATTGGTGTTCTCGCTCTTTGGTTCATGAATTTAGCAATAATTAAAATGTATGTAATAAAGTCATAAAATATTATTTACATTTTTTTAGTGCTTACATTATACAAGAAGAGATTTCCATTATTAAACGGTTCATCAGAGCTTAAAAATCTTTATAACATTAATATTTCTTGGTTGTTCACTTACTTCTTAGATGATTTGGTTGACTTACCTGAAACAAAAGAATTAGCATATTATTCAGGTGAAACAGTGAAATAAAATTAATTCCAGACCCACTTGGTATTTAAAATATTGGGTATAAGAACTGTTTAGGAGTTTGTATAGTGTCTGTAACCTGTAAAGACCCAGGCTAATGAAAAAATAGGTTTCGCTCATTTTCTGCTCTTGTGACACAATATACTATTGACATCTTTTGATTTAAAACATTATTTCATTGTTCCATTTTGTTATTATGTTGGGAGATAAAGGACCAGGCACCTTTCTTATGGGAAAATGGCTTTCCGTCAAATTTTCTGAAAAGTTGGTAGAACTCGATGCTCTGACAAAAAGTGTCCATTGGCCCAAACCGATCCTATGCCACTTTTTTGTAACCAGATTTCTCATAACAGACCTGTTTTATTCGCGTTTGTTGTAGAAAACATGAATTATAGATTATTTGGCAACAATATTTTATAAACAATTACCGTAGAATTTCGTTATTCACAGGGTGGTTCGAAAATACGTAATATGGTTTTTTGAAGAAATTATTTTTTTTATAACAGCTTTAAAAATACAAGAAAATGTCATTGCATCATGAATATATAGTGTAAGTAATTACTTCTTGATGATGAATCATATTTTATATAGGGTGACTCATAAATGTAGTTACAGAAGGCATATAATGTATTTTAGCTTTAACGAATCGCCCCGTATAAACGATGTGTTATAAAAATTTTGTATTATCTTAAACAAATGTACGACATGTCACTCTATCATCACTCTTTCATACAGCGTGTTAAACTGATTGCAAACTCTTTAAAAATTATAAAACCTGTGTTTTGTGCACCACCCTGTATTTTAAAAGTTTCTTCGTCAACTTTATAAATGAATACATTTTCACATTAACAGAAGTTCAGTATTTAACTGAGCAAAATTTTGTTGTAATAGTTACTAGTTGTTCTAAAATAATATAAAAAAAGGTTACTAATTATGAAAACAGAAGGACACTTTTTGTCAGAGGATCGAGTTCTACATCATACCAAATTTTCAGAAAATTTGACGGAAAGCCATTTTCTCATAAGAAAGGTGTCTGGTCCTTTATTAATCTGTTATTATACAATTTTTTAATTTATATTACCAACATCGTTTTTAAAAACTGTTTCTGAACAGGAAATCAAAACAAACAAATATTAATATAAAATTCTGGTTTATTTATCGAAAACAAAATTAAAACATAAAAAAATGCAAGTTTAAACGGCTGGCCCTTTTGACTATTGATTGGTTGAAACGGACCGCTGCAATAACTATAAAAAAAAATGGAAAAACTCTACTAGTACATACCAACCAACGGGATATTAAAACAAAACCCTGATGGATAAAACACAATAAAAAAATTCCAACGCTCATGTCAATTACAGATAGCTGGAAGCTATCAGTTCGTGTAATTGGAATTTTGGTATGATCAATCATAGTCTTAACGTTTGATTTACTCTAAACCGAATTTGCAAATCTTAAACTTATAGTTCGGGCGGTACAACCAAATTGTTCGTTATGTATTAAACAATTCATGTAATATAAACATATTAGTATTTTAAACTTGATTTTTTTTCTCTGATAGATAGTCATGACCCAAGTACTGAATTTTCGACCAATCCGGGTCAGGAAAATGGCCAACTCTTCCTTAAGGACCCTGCTACAGGATATATTAAGGAGGTGACTATTTTCGCGAAAATGGACCGAATATCGGATACTTATTTTTGGATTTTCGCAATGAAAGAGTAAAGTGGGGGAAACTTTTTATTCGCTATCGGATGCGGAATCTTTTTGTTTTTGATTTGATCCCTACAAGAACTCGACCCGATAATCAGGAACGGAGGGAGGGGGTGAAAGCGTTTTGCCCTGTAGAAGAGCAAGGAATAGGATTAGTGACATCGGGCTGAGCTCATTTTCAAGGACGAATAATTTTCTTTCAAGATTTTTTTATCCTGAAGCTCTAACTGCATTAGGGACTGCAGGTGTGCCTGATACATTTTTAAAAGCGAGTACGCCAGCTCAGCCACCGTAAAATTAGATGCCGAAATAGTGAGAGAGAAGAGAGATTAGAGGGAGCGCTATGCTGATCCCGCGGCATCTAATTTCACGGCTGCTGAGCTGACGCACTGGCTTTTATAAATGTATCAGGCGCACCTGCAGGCCCTAATGCAATTAGAGCTTTGGCATAAAAAATGTTGAAAGAGAATTAATCAATTCTTGAAAATGACCCTAGGAAGTGACTAACCCTATCCTTTGCTCTACTATAGGGCAAAACTAGCAATATGTCTTACTTGGGTATATATGTATGAGTTCCACTACTTCTATAATTAATCTTGTATTGTAAGATCGCACGTGATACTGCTTCATTAACCAATTTACTGACAAAAAAATTATATTAACCGCTGTTACTATATAAACGTAGTTTGGAGCAAAAGGATATTTCAGCCTCCATGAACTTCTTGTCCTCTTTAAGTTTGGTTTATTCGCTGTACTAATTGAAATTAATGATTTTCTTAATGCTTGATAAAAGACTTATTTATATTCTGGAATTTTGTTAGCTTCGTTAATATTGAATGAATTTAATTTATACTTTTACTTAAAAGAAGTATTCTCATCGTTTTTCGAAAAACAAATTAAATAACAGTTATTTTCCTTTCTTTCAGGGTTATTCCAAATATTAAACGTAAAAAAGTGATTTACATTTTGGACAAGGGATTAATTAAAATAGCATTTTGTTTGACGAACACAAATGTGTTAGAAGTCACAAAGGAGCGCATAATAATGGCGCTATTTCATAAATAAGAGTTAGTTTAGGGGGGAAAATTTTTGAGAAAGACTAGTTGTCTCCCATATTTTAAAGGGTCAGAATTCGCATAGGTAAATTGTCTGCCAATGATAGGTAAGTTGCCTCCGATGATATGAAAGAAGAAGTACTTAAAGTAAGAGGTGACTTTCAGCCTTTTAGAATTACAGCATAAGGCAATTCGTGATGTCTTTCCTGACACTCTTTCATGTCATTGAAACTATTTTTCCCATCTTTCTGACAGCATTTGAATTCGACGTTGGTCAAACGACGTAGATCAGAACCAGTGGTAATCGGAAAGAGCAATGTATGGTGAATATATGAGGTGGGGAAGGACTTTCCAAATATCTATTTCCAAGTAGGTTTTAAACGGTTTTGCATCATAAGGCGGAGCGTTGTCTTGCTCCAAAATCAATGTGTCGTGTCTCCGCTCGTATAGCGGCTGTTTTTCTGCAATGTTCGACTTAAATGCTTCAAGTGTAGTTGATGTCGATCTTCGGTTTGGTTTGAGGAGCTCATAATCCACTACACACCGCTGACGATGTTGATGCATGACCGGGACCTCAGCCTTAAGACTTATTGTACTATGTCAGTTACATCGTTATGTTCAGGTGAAGAGTTTTGTTACCTTTATCAGGCTGAGTAGCCTTTTCATCAGATTTTCTTTTTCCTCCTGTGGGTTTACCGGCCCAGTAGGTTATACCTCCAGTGCGTGAGTGCCTGGCACTCTAGTATGATATGAGAGGCTGTATCAACATCCTCATTGCATAGTCTACATATGGGTTTATCTTGTAAGATGCCCATTTTATGTAGGCGTTCCCTAAAGTGACAATCTCCGGTTATTAGTCCCGTGACATGCCTTATTTGATTTTTGCTTAGATTCAGAATATCACCTGTCAGTACTTTTGATGGCGCTTTAACCATTCGTTTACTGTTCACGAGATGCCAGCGTGACGGGTGTTTTTTTAACATCCACATAGTCTGCGAGAGTTGTACTGAGGATTTGGAAATGCCAAACGCCGGTTCAGTAAATACGGTCGCTGAGGCTTTCTTTGCCAGGGCGTCTGCTTCCTCTTTGCCTTTTATCTCTTTATGCCCTGGGACCCATCTAAGTGTTACCTTATTGTGGTTGACCAGAAAGAGCAGGGTTTGTAGGCAGTTCCAGACTAATTTTGATCTGATTTTGTTACATGATAAGGCCTGTAGGGCAGCTTGATTGTCAGAGTAAATGAGGATTATTTTCCCTCTATACCCCCTGTCAAATATTCTCGCTCAAACAAAGCTCTATAGCATATACTTCTACTTGAAGTACTGATGCGTAATTCCCCAATGGTGCGTTTAGGTTGTTGCATTTGGGTGTTTCACTTGCGGTTTTTGACCCATTAGTATACCAAACCAATGTTCCTTCCCGATAGTTGCTTGTTTTTTCACCTTCCCAACTCAGCTGAACGCTGAAGGGCTTTGTGAAGTTGTTTTTTGGTGCCATTTCATCACTTCTCATCTCCATCAAGGAGTTTGTGATGATTTTTGTGATTCTACTGTGTCCTTGTTCATAAGGATCCCAGTAGCCATTGCATACAAACCTGAATGCCCCCATTCTCACCTCACCTGACCTGACCTGATATAAATATCAAGTGGCGGAAGGTTCAGTATGGTTTCCATTGCTGCTGTTGGAGTGCTCCTCATGGCACCTGTAATGCAAATGCAGGCTAAACGCTGGAGTTTAGCAAGCTGCAGTATCGCCTTCCTTTGTATTACTTTAGGCCAACATACTAAAGAGCCATAGGTTAACTTGGGTCTTACCATCTTACCACTGCAGTGGGTTACCATACTGTATCAATCTGGCGTTGAAGGAGCTGTGTAGTGAAATGATGAAGATAAGTCAAGGAATTGGAGTTTTCATCCGATCGTGGACAAAATCTACTTCATACAGCCCAATATTCATAGACGCAATTTTTAAAAGTTGCTGTAAACAATTCACCCAATTATATTCGTTTCATGTGGACTTAGGAAGCAACTACACCGCAACAAATATAGTTCCTGTAATGTTTGGGCTACTGCAAAACAAGCAGAATAAAACCTATAATAGATTGTAAAACACTAAAAATTGACTTTGAAATGGCTGCAAATACCAGCTTTCAGAAGCATATTTTCAAACATTTGTGTTAGTGCTTGCAACTTTCATTTCAATCAATTCCTAATGCTTTCAAACGTTTGTATGATCAACTTCTTATGCTTTTGAAAGTTCAACGAGCATATGACATAAGGTTTCATGAAGTAATGCCTACAATTTTTCGCCTTCAAACTTTTTTGCTGCCCCAGAGCGTTCTTTTTCTTTGATATCAACATTATTATTTTTAAAGCATTTAAACTCTCTGCATATTTTAATTCGGAAACTATCCCTATGTAACAAGAGCTTTTAAGATTCTACATTATCCTTTTATTTAATGAATATGCATCATTAAAAATATTTATTATTTTAAAACAAAAAAACAGAAAACGCTTGTCTATATAGTAGGTTTGATGTCGGTAATTATTACACCAATCCTTAGAGAAAAGATAATTTTTTTGCACGTTTGGAATTTTACTTTGATCTAGAAGGTTGGACCATAAAGTTCGTGAAGTAGATGAGCAATATTGTTTAAGCATACATTCGTATTAGATCTAATCAGTAACGTACGGAGAAATGAAATATTTTGAACAAAAAGACTGCATTGGACCCACCAATAAAACGGCAAACAATCATTTATACAATTTATTAGGCAAACTAAATATTTGATTGATAGTTAATTGGTAATAATTTGTTTTTAAATATTAAAACTTACAAAATAAAGTTCAACGTTACTACAGAAAAAAGTGAATAAATTAATATTATCAAATATTCTTTAAATGTATTAATAAAACTGGAAGCTCAATAATTTTGAAAACTGATTTAAACTTCAATTTATTCCAAACTCAAATGAGTCATCTCTAGTAATAAACCACGTCAGATCCCATTTTAGCTACGAAGTGAAAGCCTTGCAAATCTTTATCAAAAAGAAAATAATCCAGTGGTTACAAAATAAATTGGTTTCCCTGAAAAAGCTCTACAATATGAAATATGAGACAAAATAAGACCGGCGAAAATATATTATCTAGATGTTTATGCAAACGAAAATGGATGCAAAGTTTGAGGATTATCACTCTCTCGCGGCTATTATATATAATATAGCAAAAATTAGAAATTCTCATCTTTGCACCAAAGGATAATCAAATACGACTTGGGGTATTAATTAATTAATTAATTAAAGATAAATGATATATTTGTGTGTACGTAAAAATTTCCTGATAATAGAAATGACAATAGAAAAAATTAAACTAGACTTAAAAGAAGAAGAAGTCTTTACAGGCGGAGACATCGAGTAGCGTCACAAATTTTTTAATCCTCTGAAAAAATGGTCGAATAATGCCCGAGTCGAGTATTTCAAAATATCGAATTTTTTGTTAACCACGCAACATTTGCGGGAAATTTTCATTTCCAATTGGAAGAAAAGTACAGCTGAAACCTATCGAATGCTTGTTGAAGTTTATGGTGACGCTGCTCCAAATGATAAATCATAAAGACGATTCAAGGATGGAGATTTCAGCGTTGAGGACAAGCCTCGCTCTGGACAGCCAATGCAATTCGAGGACATTACCTGAAGAGGATCAGAACGAAATGCAAGAGGAGCTTGTAGAATCATTGGGAGTGACTCAACAAGCCGTTTCCGTCCGAGACGTATGAACTGAAACAGAGATTCTCGATGTCAGCGAAAAATTCGACCCTGACTGGCATGAAGGATTAATATATAAGATGTGCGATATGAGATATTCCAGAGCAACGATGGATTGCTGCTATCGTACCTTGGTGGAAGGAGCATTCGTATCAAGTCCTGTCTTCATATGGAGAACTGGAGTGCCATAGGGAGCGGTAGTATCATCTCTATACCATATTCACAGCCGATACACCGAAATCTAGAAATACAGTGCCTATATGCAGACGACACCACCATTGCTGTCAGAAGCGAGCTGGAAAATTGCGATAAACACAGAGAAAAACCAGGCTGCGCTGTTCCAGAAAAGAAGACACAGAGAGGAGGGGCGGGGGCAGGGGGATGGTAGTAAAGGATCGTAGGGGGCAGCAGGCGGAATCGCGAGAAATGATAGTCAGTGGGAATAGTAAGAGGGCAATAAAAAACAACCGCCACAACAGGACCAGACTTACTGATAAGACATACACCGCACACTGGACACAGAGATTTAGGAAGAAGAGCATTTAACGCTACCCCTAATGCGTAGAGATCTGTATAAGCATTCCAGACAGACCACAAGATGGGATTAAATACACTTGAGGCCACGGAACGGATGAGTTCCGTGGGGATTGGTGGAGTGCTAGGGCGGGACCTTCTCTTAAGGGAAAACTGGTTTTTTGTTTTCAGGGACGACCCTGCTAAAGTCGGGCTAAACGAGGTATGATGTGCTGCTGAAACAAAGATACTTTAAAAGGCGAGCAGATGATTCAGAGGCAGCAAAGAAAAGGTTTTTGCATCGGATTGTAACTGAGGCTGAGAAGTGGATATTCTACAAATCCAAGAAGAAAAAATACTACGCTAACCGGTCAATTGTTGCCATGGGCCTAAACATCAACTCCAAAGGCGAACATACATGGTTCAAAGATCATGCTCTGTATCAAGTGGTACCAAAAGGGTGCTGTTTACCATGACCTGCTGAATCCTAGCGATCCCATTATGGGCGATCCGTATCGGCTTTAATTGAGTCGCTTGAGCCGTGCATTGCGAGAAAATCGGCCGGAATACGAGATAAAGACATAATAAAGTTATTCTTCATGAAAACGCGCGACCTCTTTTCTACTTCTTTTCTTATATTGTCCATGAATGTAATAAATAATAGCAGACTTAAACTGCCTCCTTCTCTCTTGTAATGAGAATTCTTCAGATACCGCATTTTTACTTATTACTCTATTTCTCGTTTCTTTGTAATTCTTATTAGTTTCTTGCTTACGTTTCTTTTTTCCAAACAGTCTCATGTTCCTTTTCTGGGTACTCTGACGAATGCCTTTTCCGATATCGATACATGCTATGTATGCTTCTTTTCCTGTATCAAAAGTTCTGTCTGCAATCTCTTTTAGCGAGAAAACGTGGTCTTGTGTGCATCTGCCTTTCCTAAACCCACTCTGGCACTCTGACAAGGTCGGTTCTATTTCTTCCTCAGTCGTTTTCCTATTATTTTTTCTAATATAATAATAATAATAGCACTTTATTGACAAAGTCAAATGGCCATCGACCGAGATCCTGAGCCATATTTTTTCTAATAGTTTTAATATCGTACTTAGCAGTGTTATCCCCCTATAATTATTACAATCATTAATATCTCCTTTCTTGAAACCAACCAACTTCCATTTCCTTAGGAATTTCTTCTCTTATCCAGATTTTTTTTGATCATTTCCACCGAAATTTTGTCAGCACCGGGTGCCTTTCCATTCTTTAGTTCTTTAATGGCTTCGATTAACTATCGATTATCTACAACTTCTCCTTCTACGTTTGCTTCTGTCTCATTGTTTTCTGTTTGGTGTTCGCTATTTAATAGTTCTTGGAAATACTGTTTCCACCGTGCCATTACGCCTTCCTCTAGTTTGTACCTTCTTACTGTTATTTCTAAGATTTTTTAACACTCTTAAAACAATTTCTGGTTGCTTTTGCTATCTTTTTCTAATTTTTTACCAAATTCTGTCCACGTTCTTTGTTTAGCTAGTAATACTAAGTTTTTCACTTTTACTCTTTGTTGTTTGTAAGCAATAAAATTCATTTCTGTTCTATTATTTAAATAAACTCCTGGACAAAATTAACGCACCCCTCATATTTTTCTCAATAATCTTTATTTATTGTTAACTTAGTGTACGACAAGTAGGCTATGGACCGTGTTTGATACTGACAGATGTTATTTAAACTAGCTAGTGTCACATAATACCTTGTTTTGACAATAATTCATATTAAACTTTGTTTTAGAGTAAATCTGTGTAAAATTTTTTTAAAAAAGTGTTGATTAAAACAAAATTTCTGTAAGAAGCAAGCGTTTGTTTGTAATTGTTTTTATCATATGCATGTTTGGAAGTTCATTTGCGAGTAAAACAAGTAAGAAAAATGAACCGCCAAAGAAATTTGTCAATAGAGGAGGCAGTGCGAGCATCGACTCTTCTGGATGAAGGATATTCAATGCGACATGTTGCTGGTTTATTAGGAAGACATCATTCCAGTATCAGTCGCGTAGTGAGACGTCATAATGAAACAGGCTCGTACCTTCGAAGAACAGGACAAGGGCGAAAACGTTGCACTAATCAAATTGATGATCGTTTTTTGAGACAACGTGCTTTCAGAGACAGGAGAGTTACCAGCAATCTGTTAAAAAATGAATTAGCGGATGTTCGCAACGTCGCTATATCATCTCGGTTAGAAGACGTTTACATGAAGCAGAATTGAGCAATAGAAGACCAGCCAAAAAGCCCTTGCTTACCAGAGAACACAAAGTTCAGAGATTGAATTTTGCAAGACTACATCAGAATTGGACCATCAATGATTGGAAACGGGTTATGTTCTCCGATGAAACCAGAGTTAGCCTTAAAGCTCCAGATGGACGTGAGCGTGTCTGGCGAAGACGAGGAGAAAGGTTTGCTAGCTGTAATATCTCTCCTAAAGTACCTTTTGGTGGTGGCTCTAAAATGTTTTGGGGAGGAATTTGCTTCGATGCTCGTACGGAATTAGTCCCTATCGTACGAGGTCTATGAATGCCCAATATTACTTAGATAACATTATTGTCGAACATGTAATGCCTTTTGCTCCATTTGTTGGGCCTAATTTTTTATTCATGCAGGACAACGCTCGTCCCCACGTGGCAAGACAGGTTATTGGTTACCTAAATGATGTTAATATCCCTTTATTAGAGTGGCCACCTAACAGTCCGGACATGAATCCTATAGAGCATCTATGGGACTATCTCAAAAAGAAGATTCGAAGTCTTAGACCTCCTGTTGTTAATCACAACCAACTTATAGAGGCCGTTATTGAAGAATGGGAGATTATTCCGCAAGCGTTTGTTGAACATTTAATATCAAGCATGCCTCGACGCATGAATGCAGTAATAAGAAGTAGAGGAGGCCCTACACGGTATTAGGGTTCACCAAAATTCATTTATTGTGTTTCACATATTCTTTTTTCTTTTTTCAATTGGAAAGCATGATAGCTTAATTATGCATTTTCAGCAAAAACAAATTTTTAAAGAAAAAATAAGGTCATGTTAAGGTCATATTCGACTAATTTTTAGGTATTCATTATTGTTTCAATTTAACTAAGTTTTATTTTGTGTTTATATTGTAAATATTTAGAATAATTAAAGTGGTGCGTTAATTTTGTCCAGGAGTTTATTTGCGCCCTTTTTCTTTTTTTATTTTGACTTGCTACTTGATATCTTCTGTCCACCATGCTGTTTGCTTTTTATGACTATTTCTTCTATATGTCCCAAGAGTCCGAAGAGATACAAACTTTTGTAAAATATTCTGCAGTATTATTATTCCATTTGCAAAAAATCAATAAAAAGTAACATAAGCTCTACTTATTAGATTTTTATGAAAATTAGAAATTACTTTCGAAAATACCGATTCTACAATAAAAATTGATTATGGTCTCAGATTTGTATTAATATTATTTTACCAATTGTTTTTATTGGTTGCTTTGTCGTGTCTCTTTTCAGTGTTTACAATTTATGGTTGGATATTTATTTCAATTTTGTGTAAGAACCGGCATTTAATTTCCTAAGGGTAAAATACCATACCTACGGGCATATCGTTCAAATTCCAAAAACGAAATGACCGACTCGATCCTTTCTTCCATAAACGCTTTATGTATTTTGAGACAGTGGTGGTGACCATTATTTTAAAAGGGACACCAAATTATAAGGCCTTCCTGTTTACCGGATCTACAGGGTGTGATAGAAATATATGTACAGGATTATTTAATATAAATGAACTTTTACTATCGTTAATTACACAGCTCCACAAAAAAATTTTTGTCTATGCCAAGAACTTCACTACTGGAACTAGGGGTTTTTGGGGTCGCTGAATCCGAATCCGAGGTCCGTTTGACCTCATCAGGTCATTTGAAGGTCAGATCCAGTCCACGACCTGACCTGATAAGGTCAAGCGGACCCCTAGTTACAGTAGTGAAGTTCTTGGCGCACACAAAAATTTTTTTGTGGGGCTGTGTTATTGCATATAGAAAAAATATTTTAAATGATAGATATGTGGCTATAACTGTATCTTATTAAAATCCCATTAAAAATACAGTGACGTACAGATTTCACAGATTTCACGAGTTCTTTGAGTTGAATTACCTAATGGCAACAAAATTCGAATTATAAATGTCAAATTTACTTCGACTCAAAAAAAAAAGCTAGAGTGTAATTCGATAAGACAATTTAATGAATATGTAAATCAATAAATTAAAAAATGAGATGTAAATTAGTTTATTTAATTTAACGGAAAAGTACAATTGTTAAAAACACAATTATTAAAAATAGCTTGATTTTCAGAACTTTCGTGTCTTTTGTTAATATTTTGCTGCATGCTAGTATTTTGAGCGGTGGTAGTAACTGTTTCCTGGATGGTAGTACGAATGGAACCAATGATTTCTCTATGATGTTCTTCATCTAACTGAAGGTACGGTTTTAATTTTCACAAGTTTTTGTTCACCTATACCACTCCTGGACAATTCAGTTACGGCGGCAGCTCGATTAGAATGGTTCGTAATTTTCACCCGCTTTCGTTTATACCAATAGGAGAATTCTTATACCATCCTTTCGAAATTGGTTTTTTGCCAGAAAGGATTTGGAGTTAAAAAAAACTTTTCACATGTGATATGATTTCCCCGTCTTCCCGTAATTTGTTTAAACAATCTTACTGGACAAACACAATCTTCTGCAGTGTTTGCTACCAACCATTTACTGTCGGCCATCTTCTGATTTCCCCCTTGTGCTGTCTTCGAAAACACTGGGTTATATTCAACTCTTCCGGTCTCTCTTCCTCGGTTGTCTGTCTCGATTTTAAAATAGAATACCTTACAATTTGCTGCTTCTCCACCTCTCCAAGCCAATTCATACGCAGCAATGTGATAAAATTTTCTTTGGGAGGCCTACAGGTTCTTCTTCACTCCAGGACAGTGCCATTTCAAAAATTTCTCGTTTTGTGAGAGCATTAGAACTCACCTTCCTTTTTTCTGGTATTGCTTGTAAAATTTTGCATTTTGTGTCGCGTGCATTTCTCGCTTTCTTAAACTGTATGTCCGTGAACGGATTAAAAATTCTTTTATAATCTTTAAAGTACTTCTTCTCTTAACATTTTTGCTAAAGTGTTCCAAATCGTTTGACTGGACTCTCTTTATAATCTTCTCCATTGTTCTTCTTCATGTTGAATGCCCAGTCATATAAAATAGAAGTTAACTCTTCAGTGGAAGTTTCGGCAATGAGTTCATATTTTTTTCCAAACAAAACATCGCAAATTGTCGCCAAATTGATGTAGTTGAATTCATAGTATGGCGAGGCACATTATCATTGATGGCTTTTTCAATTTCTCCACTCGAAGACTCTCCAAATCGCGACATTTCCACAAATGAAAACTTTTCTGACAACGCAAGTTTGAGAAAAATTGACATAACGTCATCAAAAATTTGTTTACAATGCTGGTTGTCATGCTTTCAAAAGTTAGGTTCCGTTATTGTCGCTGGAAAAGTTAGGGCAAAATTTTTTCGCTGTCATAATGACAAAATCACGCGGCTTATGGGATTTTTTATACATTAATTAAATTGTCTCTAATAAAATAATCAAAATAATCCAGAGACAGGCTAAAAAAAGGGGTTAACCTCGGAGTGAAGCTGAATTTTTGTATAAACCTTTATTTTGGCATTCTAAACGTCTCAAAAGTCTCATAAGGTTATGTGTGAGGTCGCGAAAATCAGGTTTTTGGAAACTCTTGTAATATTACCAAATTTATGTAATAAAACCTATATTCAAAATACCCCCCTACTCTTCAAAGCAGACTCATGCACCTTTAAAGAGCATGTATTTTAGTTATTTATTACAGCAAAACATAAATATTATTCAGTCATTCAAATGAAAACTAATTAACACTCCTAATATTTAGTTTTTCTAGTTTTTTAATAATAATAATATCGCTCAATCTAGCCAGTCTGGCAGTAGTTGAGCCCTTTTTTAAATAGATTTAACATTAAACATTAAAATATATATGATATTTAGTCAAAAAAATTAACGTTATGCTCCACTATATTATTTTTTTAAATTTTATTTTATTTATTTTTATTAATAGAATGTTTCTCGGGGTTAAAGCAAGTTCATAAGAAATTTATTGAAAATTTTTAGAAATAATTGAAAACAGAGAACCTTTGAACATGAATAAATTTTTACCTTTACTTTTATTATCTTTTGATACTATTAAAAGGAAGTTAATTAATCCTCATTCAAACCCTTACTATAATATGTAAAAACAAATTAAATTTTTAATCTATTCTACAACTAATACCATCTAGTGGTGAGGTGATGTTACACTAGAGTCTGTGTGTGTTTTGGCATTCTTGATTCATGATCTTTGTTAATCTGTTGGTTACCCTTTTTGTTGTACAGTATGTGATAATTTATTATTTTATACATTTCAATATTTCATATAACAATATATTGATATGATGTTAAAATGGGGCAAAATTTGTAAGTATTTTAAAATAAATTATAAAAGAAAAATTATGTGAAAAAGACTTAATAAAAAAAAAAGGTGATAATGGGTTGACAGATTTAGAAAGTTGGAAGTTGTGGTTACCCTTTTTGTTGTACAGTATGTGATAATTTATTATTTTATACATTTCAATATTTCATATAACAATATATTGATATGATGTTAAAATGGGGCAAAATTTGTAAGTATTTTAAAATAAATTATAAAAGAAAAATTATGTGAAAAAGACTTAATAAAAAAAAAAGGTGATAGTGGGTTGACAGATTTAGAAAGTTGGAAGTTGTGAGATGTTAATAATTTTTGATAAAATGTCAAATGTGAATTTATTAAAATAAAGATTAAAAAGCATTAAAAAGTATTATAGAAGAATATTTTCAAGTGCTTAACAATTGGCGCCCAACGTGGGGCTCAAAAAAAAAATAGGGCCTAAAACATAATTTATAAATTAAAATGGATTTCCAGGAAATGATGAGATGTTTTATGGAAAAGATGGAAAATATGGGTTAGAATATAAAACAAGACATGGGGAAAATAAAAAATAAAATGGAAAGTATGGACCAAAAAATGGGAAATATGAGGAAAGACATCAAAGAAGATATGTATCTTATGAGACAGTACATAATGGAAAATATAAAACAAGAAATAGAAATAAATATTAAGAAAAACAGAGAAGAATTTATAGAAAGAGTAAATAAAATTGAAGAAAATTGCATGAAAGAAAATAGACAGATACAAGAAGAAGTAGTAAGCATCAGAAAAGAAGAGGACGCAATCGGATTGAGAGTTCACCAGGAATATGATGAAGTTGTCCAACGAATAGAAGAGGTGAAACAAGATGTGGGAATTATGGCTGTTGCAATACAGGGGGAACTCAAAGAATACGAAAAAGAACTTAAAGTTGATGTTGAGAAAATGAGTGAAGATAATCAAGAAAAATTGAGAAAACTGAAACAAGAAATAGATGAGAATGGAAAACAAATAAGAAATATAAAAAGGAATATTGAGAAGGAATTGGAATTGAAGAAAAATCTGAAAGCAAATATAACACATGCAGAAGCAACTATTGCAAAAAGAAAATAAGAAGTGTAGGAGATAGCTTGGAAGAAATCAGACAAGATGTAAGAAATGATACAGATAAAGAATTGGAAGAAACAAGAAGAGAGAATAAAGGGAAAATGATGGCAAGAATAATAGAAGAATTACAGGAGCAGAACAATAAGAAAAATGGTAAAAATTTAGATAAATCCTTAAAATTAGAAATTTTAAAGAATAAAAATAGGTCAGGTCAAAACTATCACAAATGGAAGATCAAATTAAATTAAAAAACAAATTAAATAATTTTTGGATATTGTAAGAAGATTGTAATATAGAAGATATAAAAGGTATTAAAAATGAAATAAAGGGAAAATTATAGAAATGGGGGGAATAATTATAAATAATTAAATATTTCATATTAGTCAATTATACAGATTTTGTTTTTAAAAGTTTAAGTTCAAGATTAAAATGGGGCAAAATTTGTAAAATTCGTTGAGCTTTTCTTATTCATTACTTTGCAAGAAAAGTTCAACGAAATTTTAGGGAATGTTGTTATGATGTTAAAATGGGGCAAAATTTGTAAGTATTTTAAAATAAATTATAAAAGAAAAGTTATGTGAAAAAAACTTAATAAAAAAAAAGGTGATAGTGGGTTGACAGATTTAGAAAGTTGGAAGTTGTGAGATGTTAATAATTTTTGATAAAATGTCAAATGTGAATTTATTAAAATAAAGATTAAAAAGCATTAGAAAGTATTATAGAAGAATATTTTCAAGTGCTTAACAATAGGTATGCTTTAATCACAGTTTTTAGAAGAAAGATTTATTTCTATTTTCGTTAGGTGTACTCCTTGTCTGTACACGCCTATGGCCTGACAACAGGGTATTTCCTAATTTTCGGGTCTAACGACTTTCCCACACTCAGCTTTTATTAAAAACCTTTTAGGGCGTCTCTTGAACTGAAGCTGCCTTCTCGTACTTATATCAATTGTTTTTAATGTATTGGATGAGAAAGGAGATTTTTTCGTCGTGGTTGACCGAAGTTAAAACATCATGGAGAAAATGGAAAAGTCGTTTTAATTAAAAATTAAAACGAGATTTTTGAGTTGGGATATTTTTTGTTTTTTTCTGTATTTGTACGAACGCTTTCGCTTATTTAAAGAAAAAAAATTAGTAAATAATAAAAAAAGATCTACTGGTGTAAGTCTTTCAGTATTTTTTCTAATGTGGTAATGTTTTAAGTTATCTTATAGACTATTTCCCTCGTCTTAATTTCCACCAATCACAAACGCGCAATTTTGAATTGCAAATGGTTTCTAGATGATTATTTTTTTCATCTGTCAAAACAGTCAGATTTTGTGGTTTCAGGCAATAATAGCACAGGATCCTAACCAATCATTGTGTTTTATACTGATTATTTTTTTCATCTGTCAATACAGTCAGATTTTGTGGTTTCAGCCAATAACAGCTCAGGATCCTAACCAATCATTGTGTTTTATACTGATAAAACCGCTTCTTCGTATTTGTTTCTTGATTAAACTGTGTTTACCTTTTTTGAAATGTCAAATGTAAACATTTAACAATTTTTATTATACTAAAATGTATTGCAAATCTATGTTAATAACCAAATTTCAAAATGTATTTGTAAACTAACCTGTTTTTATTAGTTGATTTCAAAATGCCTTTAACATTTTTACATAACATAACACTAAACTTAAAATTAATTAAATTAAAAAAGACTTCATTTCATTCTTCTTCGCTTTTATTAACGGCGCCGTTTCGCGGGGTAGCCAGTCAAAAAATCGCCTTGGTGGCCCTGTATGTAAAACTATAACAGCTCAGGTTTCAATTTAAATTGGTAAAGAAAATTTTCAATATTTGTGTGTAAAGTGTCTTTTGCATAAATGACTATGTTCTCTGTTTTTAATACAAAATGATTCAAAAAATAATCCTTTCAAATACGACTCGTCCTCTGAAATTTTATAGATTAAATTTTTGATCTTCATACTCAAACGCCTTTATTTTAGGCAAAACCACTCAAACAAACTGATTTAAGATAAAATCACTCGTCCTGCGGACTCGTGATTTTATCAATCAGTTTGTTTTCGTGGTTTTTCCAAATAAAGCCGTTTTCGTGAAAACCAAAAATTTAATCGATAAAATTTGGAGGACTCGTGGTATTACCTTTGATAAAACCGCTTCGTCGTTTTTGTTTTTTGATTAAACTGTGTTTACCTTTTTTGAGATGTCAAATGTAAACATTTATCAATTATTATTATACTAAAATATATTGCAAATCTATGTTAATACCCAAATTTCAAAATATATTTGTAAACTAACCTATTTTTATTCGTTTATTGTAACACACAACACAGCTCCATCCATAAATTCGTTTAAAACTGACATAATGTCAAAACGTCTAAACGTTACACTTAATAAATAATCTTAAATGCCTACTACTAGATAGGCAACTTATATTACGTTTGTAATATTTGGAGTTTAAATGTAAAAGAAAATATCGAACTTTTGAGTGTAAAGTGTCTTTCTCTGTTTTAATACAAAATGATTCAAAAAATAATCTTTCAAAATACCACTAGTCCTGTCAAATTTTATAGATCAAATTTTCGGTTTCCATACTCAAACGCCTTTATTTCAGGCAAAACCACTCAAACAAACTGATTTGAGATAAAATCCCTCGTCCTGCGGTTTTTCCAAATAAATCCGTTTTCGTGAAAACCAAAAATTTAATCGATAAAATTTGGAGGACTCGTGGTATTACCTTTGAAAAAACTGTATGACAGCTTCTGTCAGTAGTTTTTTCGAGTTTACCCGCGACAAAACTTGACAGCTGTTGTCACCAAAAATTCGATAACAAGTAATTATGGTCTCCTAGGACACTAGAAAACGACGCTAAACAAATTTTCTGATTTTATTGTCAATACATTTTGTAATATTGTTTTTAAACAGTGCTAGTCAGCTTATATAGTGAAAATGAGTCGCTTTGGAAGTGATTCTATGACTAATATTGATCTGGCGATTGAGAAAAGTGTACCGTACAATACCGTTAAAACCCATACGTCAATATGGAAACAGTTTACGGAATTCTGCAAGGCAAAGAAATACGAGCTTTTAGAAATTATAAATTTGGAGCAACTAAAACTAATCCTGAAAGATTGGGCGGGGAATATGAAGAAAGAAAACGGTGAAAACTACAAAGAACTAGTTGTGAAGACAATGTGAAACACCGTTGCAAACAAAATGCAAGATATGTATTTTATGAAGTGGAAAATAATTTTTGATCCATTTAAAGATATTATTTTCAACTCTAGTAGGGAAGCTCGCAATGCGAAACGAAGGAATTTGCAGATGTGTATTTCCAACACATTATTTATATTAATTTAAAAACTTTAAGTTTAAAAATAGCCTTGTATTCAAAAGCTACAAGACTTTAAGAATAACTTTACAAAAGTTTTAAATCTTTCA
Organism: Crepidodera aurea; assembly: GCA_949320105.2. Taxonomy (NCBI): domain Eukaryota; kingdom Metazoa; phylum Arthropoda; class Insecta; order Coleoptera; family Chrysomelidae; genus Crepidodera; species Crepidodera aurea. The sequence goes on along the minus strand of OX439476.1, from coordinate 4,097,813 downwards.
CTGAAGAAAATTCACGCGAACTTCAACATCATTTTTTATCTCATTTGATGTCTGAGTTTACGTGCGGAAATTGCTACAAAATTAAATAAAATTCTTAACATTATTACGTCCAGGAGGTGACGCCAATTTACATGGATAATCGATTAAGAACATTCTTTTTAAAGTCCTCGTTGTTAAATATAACATCGAGATTATTTATTTCAGAATATGTAAGAAAGCTATTTTAAATAATGTTCACCCCTTTGGGCGACTGTTTGCTTGACTGTTTATACCAGGTGTCAAATTAATACGTTTTACAGATTTTTAGGGCATGTAGAACAAATAGAGTGAAAAGTTCCTATAAACATGGATTCAGATCTCACCACTCCACACATGGAACTGGATCAAGTCTGGCGCGCCGGACTAGCCAAAAAGCTTATGAACCCGTCAACATCTCCAACTCATCCACTCTTATCTCAAGAGACAGAACTATTCACTCACCATTCACTCCCCTCGCGGGAAGTACCACTGGGCTCCATCCTGGCACCTTTCCTATACCTCATCTATACGTACGATCTTCCGCCACCAAACCACCCATCGTCAAAATGTCTTCTTCTATGCCGATGATACTGCTCTGATTTCGGTAGCCCAAAATTCTGACCACCTTAGCATCCGAACACAAAGCCTACTGAGTCAGTTCACAAGCTGGAGCAATAGGTGGAGGGTCTCATGAAACCCACTAGAATCACCATTCATCATCTTTAAACATCCAAATTCAAAAAGACCAATCCAGCTCCCCCAAATCTTCAGTGAGTCAGGCTCGTTCAACAAAGGAAAGTAGACTTAAATGGTGCTCGAAAATTTTTATTGTATCTACTACAATAAAAAAGGATTGGATCTATTCGTACTTTTGGGACACGCTATATATCGATTTCTGTATCTTAACATATTAAATTGGATCCAAGAATCCATGAAAATTTAAAATAAAAAGACTCGATATTCTGTAACCGAACGTAGAAGCACTTCTCTTTTGAGCACTCATCGGAAAAATTACAAAAATCTTTTCCGCCGTCGAGTGAAAATATATATAATGGGTCAATCTTTTGCATGATAAGAATAGAGACGTATAAATAATTTTCATATGGGTATTTCTATTCAAAAATTTCATATTTTAAACAAACAATCTTTTACATTTTTATGAATAGTCCGGAGGGTCCAAAATTCGCACCAAAAAGGGTAGGTATGACAAATTATTAATTAATTCGCGAAAATCACGGAGAACTACTGAAAGGGAGATAAATAAAAAGTTGATTGGCGATTGGCTTGAAA